>OY728120.1:1164150418-1165598543 GCA_963277665.1 Viscum album | reverse complement strand
TTGTTGAGAGCTTCGCAATACACACAACACCCGATTTACACAAAACACTATTTAGTTAAGTTTTTCATAGTATGTTAAATTATAACACTTTTAGAGAGTTTATGGAGTAAATTTATATATTATATATTCAATAAAATATTTTTAAAATAATCTAATATATTTTATTGGCATAATATATGAACAAACTCAATATTACACATAAAATACTATATTTTTATTAAGGCATTTTTATGGCCTTTTAATGGAGAACCTATTTTAAATTAAAATTTTGGAACTTTTAGAGATTATATATGTCAAAATAAACTTCATATTTTAAATATAATCAAAAAAATTAAGTTAGGATAATTTTTTGGTATTTTTTTTTGTGAAGTTTCATTTTTTAATGAATAATGAAAAATACTAAATTTTACTTTAAAAATGATTTTTCATCTAATTCATTTATAAGGTTAAATTAAATTTTAAATTGATTTTAAAGTTTAATTATATCATATTTTTATAAATTAATACAATTTAGTTTATTGCTATCAATTTAACTTTGAAATTGGATATAAAAACTAAGCAAAATTTCAGATATTTTTACTTTAAAAACCTGCATTGTTGACCCATCTATAAGATAAAATTTAAATTAATTTCTACCACTTATATGATTTTAATTTGGAATAATATATTACATATTTGGAATAATAATAATTTATATTTTATAATAAGTTCAAATTATGTTTTGACTAAAAATATTAGTTATATTAATTAAAATTAATTACAACAATTAAGATAAAAAATATGATTAATAAGGGAATGAACCTTAATCTTAAGGGCCCAAATGAACTAGAAACTTGTTTAATAGACATTGTATGTCCATATTTATACCCTATACTCTGTTTAATATAATTTGGTCCATTATTGGATCCACTTAAACTTGGAAAAATCTGGATGGAATAACCCTTCCTAAAATGTACAAGCCCGAATGGCCCGAAGGCCTTCATTTTTATTGATTTTTGATAACCCCCCTTTCAAGGGATGAGGGGAACCCTTACAAGGCCTATAGGAATAGAGAGAATACATGACCCATAGGATTAAGAGATTACATGACATGATGGTCTTAGGGAATTCAACCAAACTATAACTACAAAGAACTGCCCCTCCCCAGCATCTGCATCGTGATGATAGCTCTCCACCTTCGCATGGATGTCTAGCTAGGATTCTCGTGCAAGCATAGTCTGGTCCTGATGGAATATCCTTATCCTCTCATTTTTCCAAATCCATTTAGTTCTGCTCTGGTGATTGCACTTTCTCTGAATCCTCCCCTAGGGCTGCTCCTTTTTTGTAGAGTTTGTCTAGGGCAACTGTATTGATTCATGTGGCCTGAAGGCTTTGAGGTGGACCAAAGGCCTTAAATGAATATTGAAATCCTTACTGACCTGAAGGCCTTGGGTTTCCCAAAGGCCTTAAGGACTCCAAGCCCAAACTGGTGGCCCTAGGTGAATAGTTCCAGCTGCTACAGTACTAAACATCACCTACTACAGTAACTGCTACAGTACCTGCTACAAAGCTACTACAATACCTGCTACAGTACTGCTACAATACTCAAAATTATGCCTCTTCCTGGTTTTGAACCTGGGTCTTGTGGATTCACTTAAGGAGTCCTCACCAACTGGGCTGAGGCTCATGTGCTCCTAAAATATACAAGAGTGCCACTCCTTCTCCACTATAAAAGGCCTCCTCTCCTCCCATTTCCTCACACCACTCAAGAAAATTTGGATCCACCAATATCTACTTAGATATATCATAAAAATATCTTCCCTCATCCTAGAATCCTCCCATTTGTCATAAATCTATCCAAAGAATCCCTTTGGTGTAAACCAAAAGGAGTTACTCGAAAAAGAGGTAACATCTTTCCTCGAGCACTTTATCTTTATTTCCATTATCCAACCCTAAACTATTCTTATTTCTTGTTTATATAAAAAAATTATCCTAAATATAATAGGATATTTTTATGATAATTTTTATACCTACGTTTATACACAATCCTATATAATGGGTAACAAACATACTGTTTGTGTGAATAACGAACTACTGCCTCATGAAACGATAATTGTTCATCCATCCTATACCACCTCTCATGGTGGTCATTATGATGTAAAATATATTTATACATGATATATATTATATTTTTAATGTGTTTATTCTTCTTTAACTATTTTATAACACATAACTCTATAAATTCCATTTTGTATAAATGCGATAACATCGTTTGTGGAAGTGTGGACTGCCACCTCCATAAAGTGATGTGATTCGTTCACGCTATACATGGAACATATTAAGGATGATTTTAATAAAAATATGAAACTTATATGAAATATATATGATATTGAAATAATAATATACATATTTAACATTTAATTTTCTTTTTTTAATATGAAAAAGAAACGAGAGTAGCATTCATGCATACGTACGACCTATCGTCTCCATAAACAATGCATTTCATTTATTATCTCCAAACATTATATATTATACTAAATAAAAATTTAATGAATATATATGATAATTAATTCATGTTTTAAATTATTTATATGATGTGATCTAATTAATAGGAATAAAAATTGACAAGTCAAAACACACTTGAGAAAACTAGGTAATTAACACATGAAATAGTTAAAATAATGAATGAGTGGTAACAAACAGGTAATAAAATATTATATGAAGTTAATATATGATATTATAAACAACAGTATGGTTCTGTTATAAGTTAGTAACGTATTTTAAAATCATTATACAGGAGGATAAAGACCACACAACAAAAATGAAGGTTAAGGTAAGGTATTTTCTCTCAATTTATATTCTATTGAGATTATTTTTTGTTATACTCCAATTAACTTTTATATTGTGTATATACTACCCTTTGACATTTAATATAATGAATATCCTTAATCTTTGATATTATATGTTTTATTTAATGTCATACCTTCATGGGGATTATGATCTAAATGTTTTAAAGTGCTATGAGACACTTTATATTGTTTGAATATTTTCACCATCAAGAATATTCTTAATGATTTTCTTTACAATCTCACTTAATTTTGTGATTGTTAACTTTATATTAGGAAAATCACTTTATTTTAATCTTATTTAATTGGATTTCCACATTCATGGGAGATGAATATTATTATTTCTTGAACCGTATACCATTTTTACATACGGTGTTTACTTGACCAATTATTTTATTATTTGGGGAATTATTGATAAATATATATTATTCATTAAATATGGATATTTGATAAAGAATATTATTTATTTATACTATTAAAAATGAGGAATTATTTGGATAGAGAATGATGGGTGGGGCTTAGACTTTATATATTCCCTCAATGCATCAATAAGTTCTCATGAGATGAATAAGTTGTCCAAATTAAATGGGTTTCTATCCATAGTTTTAGAACATCTTGTGAAATGTCTTGATGGTATAGGTTTTCATGTTCCTTAGGCATGAAATCCAATAATTAAGCATTTAATTCATAGATATTTCAGTTATCATTATTATTTATCCATGATATTTTTTATTGATATATCTATGGATGCATTCTATTTTCAGTTTATTGATTAAGTGGCATGTGTTTCAGTTTCTTACCTGGCCATATTGATTTTTCCTTATCTAGTTATTTTAATGACATGTTTTATTGGTTATTTACCTTTAAATGTTGAATTATTTTCACTAATTTATTATTGGTTCCTCATTACCTACCCTTATTGATAATTTTATATAACCCATATTATGTTTCCTTTCCACTGGTTATGAAGAATAAATCCTTGAATAAGCATTTAATGATGCAATTTATTTCATTTTTTTATGTATCATGTTTGTATTTTCTATTTCCCAATGTATTATGTGTATAATGTATGTAATTTGGATTTCCAAGACTGCTAAACTGATCGGTCCTTCAGTATTTGATTCCTTATAATCATGCCAATGTAATAAAATAATGCACCAGCTTTGGGCTTTTGGGGTCAGGTTGTAACATTTGGTATTAAAGGAAGTTTAGTAGCAACATTAGAAACTATATTTATAAAACATAGATTAAGGAACATAACCCTAAGATATAAATTGAATATAATTATTGAAGAAAATCCTAGAATTTTAGAAAGGTAGATATTATGTGGGTATTACAAGAAATACATCCCTATCTAGATAATACAAGTGGGTGTGGTTCTGACATAGATGTACCTAGGAGTAACAACTCCGACAAGGTGTGTTAGGTTTGACTCAGTGTAACCTGATACATGACAATGAGCCTTACTGCGCACCTGGTTTGACACTCCTAGGGGATACACTTAGGATAGTTCAAATTTTCTTTACCCACTATTATAGAGGATTTGAAATTAAATATTTCCCCAAAGTAACCAAAGTTTATGATTCTAGTATTTATGATGCACAAATCTATGTTATGTGCTTCACCATAGTTGGAATTACACATTATGATTTTATAAACTAACCCAGTATATTCCATTATTTAGAAATGGCACTTGGAATGACAAATGGTGTTAATACTTGTGGAAAATTTAGATATTTCCCTATTGAATAAACTAATACATATGGTATTGGAATGGAGAAAATAATGGAAATATTAGGGAAACTTAATCAGGTTATGATAAATAAACTTTCCTGAATGGATCAACCTATTCCCTGGAGATAATATTCTATGTTAGATTTCTTTATATGGTTTAAGACCCCATAATTTAGTGAGACTAATAATCCAATTTTTTCTGATCAATGGATTTAGTTGCTGGAGAAGATATTTACTGTCTTGGAATGTAGTAAAAAGGAAAAGGTAACACCTGCAGACTATTGTATCCAAGGTGATACTAATTAGTGGTGGTCTCTGATCCAGAATACAAGAGACGAATAAAAAATTGATCTCATGGAATAGAGGACTTTTAAGGAGGAATTATTTGATAAATACTTTCCTCATGATCAAAAAATTGAGAAGAAGAGAAAGTTCTTTAGATTAAAGAAGAATGAAGAATAAAGTGTTATAGATTATGAATCTACCTTTATAATGTTATCTTGGTATGATACAGATTATATACGCTACATTGAGTGAAATATTGACCAATTTTTTGAAGGACTTATGCCAAGTATCTGAAGTGTACTTTTCTCACAAATTTTTTCATCATACAAAGAGATAGTTTTATGTGCCATCAATAAGGAGAATGAATTTTATAGAATCAATATATTAAAGGTAAACCAAGAAAAGGAGAGGTCATCTGAACACCATGAAATAGTAATTTCTTCATAGGTGAAGAATAAGTTTGAGTGATTTCCATCTTGTGAAAACTATGGAAAAAATATCCCTGGAAAATTTTGAAGGGATTGGGAGTTTTTATAAATGCTGATATAGGGTTCATTAGGCTCACGAATTTAAGGGGAAGAAGCTGATCAATGATGTACAATGATAAAATTATAAAGATATAGGGTAATATACAAGCTAATTCCCTAGGAATCAAGGAAATATTCCACTAAAGAGGTTGAGGACAGATGTACAAGCTTATGCGGTCAATATAGTTGAGGTAGAAGTACCAAATGATGTGGTGGAAGGTACATTAATCCTATCTTCAAATTTTTCTAATGCGTTATTTGATTATGGATCGACACACTCTGTTATATCAATCCTATTTTCTAAGAAAATTAAACATTTCACTTTTGATTTAATAAGGGAGTTGTCAGTCAAAACTCCTAAGGGAAGTATCATTGTAAAAAAGATGTGTCGGTTAGTCCTAATTATGAAACATAAATGTTATTTACTTACTAACATCATTATTATACCTACGGTTAACTTTGATATAATCCTCATTATAAATTGGGTATCAAAATATGATGAAAAAATTTATTACAAGAGGAAGGAAATTATGATTTGTGTGGAGGTTGTATAATCCATAATCTTTAGATAAGAAGATTCCTCACTTGATTCTTATCTAAATCCACACCTATAGCTCTAATGAATGAAATTATTGGGGAAGAAGAGAAAAAAAAATCTTGTGAGGAAGAAAGTATTCTTAAAATTGGGGATATAACTATTATTCATGAATTCATTGATATGTTTCCTGATGTATTACCTGGACATCCCCTAGAGCATGGAGTTGAATTTTATATTTATTTAATCCCTAATTCAAAGTTAATAATAAATAATCCATATAGAGTTTCCACTATGGAATTAGTGTAATTGAAGAAACAAATATAGGATTTGGGAAATAAGGGATTTATTCACCCTAGTGTTTCACCATGGGGATCCCTTTCCTTTTTTGTTAAAAATAAAGATAGATCCATGAGGTTGTATGTTGATTATAGGGAAATCAATGATATTAAAATAAAGAACAAGTATCTTATAACTCACATTGATGATTTGTTTTATCCACTTCATGTATCCTAGTATTTTTCGAAGATTGATCTTCGTTCTGGGTATCATCAATTGCAAGTGAATAAGGAATGAATTCTGAAGACATCTTTTCGGATGAGGTATGGAAATTATGAGTTTATAGTAATTCAATTTAGATTGACTAATGCACCCTATATTTTTATAGACTTAATAAATAGAGTATTCAAGGAATATCTTGATGATTTTGTTATGGTATTCATTGATGATATTAAGGTGTATTCTAAAATCTATGAGGAAAATGAGACTCTCCAAAGGATCATTCTTAAGACTCTTATAAAATTTGTGAATGATGGAAAATTAGAAATTTTTTTTTGTGAAGACGGTGCTCAAAAATTTGGAAAGAGACTATGTGTCCCATATTTACCTGATCTAAAAGTGGAATTGTTGGATGACGCCCACAACTCAAATTTCTCAATAAAACTGGTAGCATAATGATGTACAGGGACTTGAAGGAACATTTTTGGTGGGATAAAATGAAGTGGGAAATTGCAAATTATGTGTCTAGATGTTTGGTTTGTCAAAAATTGAATGATGTTAGGAAAAATCCTAAAGTATTCCTATAAACTCTATCAATTATTTTTGATCAAGATACCCAATTTTCATTGAAATTTTGGAAATGTCTCCAAAATGCTCTATATACTAAGCTTCATATGAGCACTACCCACCATCCTCAAACTGATGGAAAGTATGAATGAAAAATTCAAACAATGGAAGACATGTTAAGGCCATGATCACTAATCTTTGAAGGTATATATGATCAATACTTACCTTTGGTAGAGTTTCCTATAATAATAGTTTCCATTAAATTATTAAAATGGAGCCGTATGAAGCATTATATGGAAAGTGATTTCATACTCCAACTTGTTGTGATGAAGTTGGTGAAAGGAAACTCATAGGACCAAAACTTTTTGAATAGATGATGATAATAGAAAAGGATATTCAAGATCATATTAAAGTGGCTCAAGTAGGAAAAATAGTTATGATGATAACTGGAGGAATGATTTGGAATTACCAGGGGTGATCACATTTTCCTGAAGGTATCTCCATGGAAGGGTGTTATAAGGTTCAGTAGGAATGAGAAACTATGTCCCAGGTACATCAGAACCTTCAAAATTATTGAAAGAGTTGGATTCATTTCTTACCATTTGGTAATGCTTCCATATCTCTCGAAGGTACACGATGTGTTCCATATATCTATGCAAAGGAAGTACATGCATGAACCAAAACATGTGCTCACCTATAATTAAATTCACATGGAACCTAAAATTTCATAATTTGAAGAAGCCATCTAGATTATTTATACTAGAGATCAAGTATTGAGAAATAGGACAACTCATCTGGTAAAAGTACTCTGGAGAAATCACAAAATGGAGGAAGTAACATAGGAACTAGAAGATTCTATGAAGGAGAACTAACCAGATATTTTGTATGGTAATACCCATAAAATTTTGATTACTAAATTTTTTTAGGATTTAATTATGTATCACCCCAATACTTTTCCATATTTTCCTTTATATTTTATTGATATCTTTGCAATACACAAAACACCCGATTTACAAAAAACATTATTTAGTCACATTTTTCACAGTAAAATAAATTATAACACTTTTAGCGAGTTTATATAGTAAATTTATATATTATATATAAAATAAAATATTTTTACACTCATATAATATATTTTATAGGCATAATATAAGAACAAAAACAATATTACACCTAAATACTATATTTTTATTAAGGTATTTTTTATCACCTTTTAATAGAGAACCTATTTTAAATCCAATTTTTGGAACTTTTATAGATAATATATGTCAAAATAAACTTATTATTTGAAATATAAACATGAAAATTAAGTTAAGGTAAATATTTGGTATTTTTCTATGAAGTTCCATTTTTTAATGAATAATGAAAATACTGAATTTTAGTTCAAAATTATTATTTTTGAATATAATTCATTTATAAGGTTAAATTAAATATTAAATTGCTTTTAATATTTAATTATATCAATTTTTTATCAATTAATCCAATCTAGGTTGTTGTAATCAATTTCACTTTAAAATTGGATGTAAAAACCTAGAAAACTTTTAGACATTTTTACTTTAATAACCTACTTTGTCGACCCATCTACGGGATTAAATTTAAATTAATTTATTCTAATTATGTGATTGAAATTTGGAAAAAATGGATTCTATATTTGGAATAAAAATAATTTATAATTTATATTAAGTTAAAATTAGTTTTTTACCAAAAATATTAGTGAAAATAATTAAAATTAATTACAATCATTAAGGTAAAATTAAGATTCATAAGGGACTAAAACTTAATATTAAGGGCCAAAATGACCTAGAAACTTGTCTAATATCCATTTTATGGACATATTTAGACCCTATACTATATTATATCTACCCATTTCCATTATTCGATCCACTTTCAGTAGAAAAACATGGGTGGAGTTCCCTTTCCCAAAATTTATAAGAGTGACACTCCTCCTATACTATAAAAAGGCATCCTCTCCTCACACATCTCAAGACACTTTGGATCAAAAAATATAAGCCCCAATATATCCTAAAAATTCCTCCCATAATCCTATAATCCTACCCTTGGGCATAAATCCATCCAAGCAAGACCTTTGGTGAAAACTAGAAGGAGTTACTTGAAAATGTGGTAACATATTTCCTCAAGATCTTTACCTTTATTTCCATTATAAAACCACAAAAATAAACTTATTCCATGATTATAGAACAAACATAGTATCCTAAATATACTAGTATGTTTTTATGATAAGTTTTATACCTAAACTTATACACACTTCCATCTAATGGGTAACGAATATACTGTTTATTTGAACGGCGAACTACCGTCTCACAAAATGATAATTGTTCGTTCTTGCATTATCACCTATGATGGTGATCATTGTGATGGAAAATATATTTATATATATGATATATATTATATTTATAATGTATTTATTCTTATTTAATTATTTTATAACACATACCTATATAAATTACATTTTGTTTAAATATTATAACATCGTTTGTCGAAGTGTGGACTACTGCCCCCTTAAGGAAATATGATTCATTCATGCTATACATGGAACATATTAAGGATGATTTTAATAAACCTATGTAAAATATATGAAATATATTTTCTAATATAATTATAATACACATATTTATCATTTACTTTACATTCTTTTAATATGAAAAATAAATGAGAGTAACATTAATGCGTACGTATGTCCTACCGTCTCCATGAACAGTGAATTTCATTTCTTATCTCCAAAAAATAAATATTTTTCTAAATACATATGTAATGAATATATATGATAATTAAGACATGGTTTACATTCTTGATATTATTAAATCATGATCAATTTAATAGAAAAAACAGATGATAATTCAAAACATACTTGAGAAAAATAAGCAATTAATACCCGAAATATTTAAAATAATAAAAGAGTATTAACAAATGAATAATAAAATATTATATGAAGTTAATATATGATATTATAAACATGAGTATGGTTATGTTATAATTTAGTAACATATTTTAAAATCACTACACAATAGAATAAAGTCCACACAACAAAAAAGAAGGTTATGGTAAGAGATTTTATCTCAATTTACATTCCACGGAGATTATTCGTTGTTACGCACCAATTCACTTTTATATGATGTATACACTACCCTTTGAAATTTAATATCATGAATATCATTATTATCATGATATTATAAGTTTCATTTAATGTCATACCTTCATAGGGATTATGATTTAAATGTTTCAAAGTGCTATGAGACACTTTGGAATGTTTAATGATTATTCTCCTCAATAATGTTCTTAATGATTATCTTTGAAATATCACTTCATATTGTGATTGTTAAATTTCTATAGATAATATCGATCTATTTTAATTAAATTTCATTGGATATACACATTTATGGGTGATTGATATTATTACTACCTGAACTGTATACCATTTTTACATATGGTGTTTACTCGACCAGTTATTTGATTTTCAAGGTAATTATAGATAAATACATATTATTTATTCAATATGTATATTTGATTAGGAATATTATTTATTTTAATTATTATATATGAGTAATTATTTGGAAAGGCAATTTTGGGTGGGTCCCAGACTTTATATAGCCCCTCAATTCATCGATAGGTTTTCATGAGATAAATAAGTTGGCCAAATTAAACATGTTATCTATAGTTTTAAATCATATTCTGAAAGGTCTTGACGGTATAGGTTTTCACATGCCTTATAAATGATTTCCAATAATTGATAATTTCCTTCATGGATATTTTAGTTATCGTTATTATTTATTTGTGAGATTTTACATCGACATATCTATGGATGCATTCTATTCTCATTTTGTTGACTAAGTGGCATGTGTTTTAGTTTCTTACATTGCCATATTGATTTTTACTTATCTAGTAATTTGAATGGAATGTGTTAATAGTTATTTACCTTTATACGTTGATTTATTCTCACCAATTCATTATTTATTCCTCATTAATTACTCTTACCCATCATTTGAGATCACCCTTATTATGTTTCCTTTCCCCCGATTATAAAGAAGAAATCCTTGAATAAACATTCAAGGATGCAGTTTATTTAATTTTATTATATATCATGTTTGTATTTTATATTTCTTGTTGTATTATGGGTATCAGGTATCTAATATGGCTTTCCAAGACTGGTAAACTGATCAATCTTTTGGGATTTGATTCATTATAATCATGCCAATATAATAAAATAAGGCACGAGATATTGGATTCTGGGGTCAGGGAATTACAATGATGTTATGAGATCCTTTCACCACCACCACCACTAGGTGGCCCATGTCAGGATCAAGGAGTTGACGACTGGGGCTGGAGATTGTAACTGAGTTTGGAGTCTTATAACCCCATAATGAATGAGATGATAAATGGTAAGATCTGTGTATTTTCTACTCTTGATTAAATGTTAGTAGTCATAGGTTCCAGTCATCCCTTAATCTCTATACTCTTGGTGTGAGAGCTAGAGTTCCCAATTTAGGAGATAGCCCAACAACTTCAACTTGAGGTTCCTATAGGGAATGGTTATTTGGTATCTTTTAACTTCCAGTTGTGTGAGCTATTTCTTGGTGGAGAGAGGTTCACATGGGACCTTTTAGTCATCAAAATGAAACTCTATGTCATCATATTAGGTATGGATTGTTAAAAAAGTTTCTTAGAATAGATTGACTATCACCACAGATGATTCTGATACCTTAGAACTTATGGGACAAGATTCACCTTAATGGATGAGAGAGATATCATAGCAAGGTGAGTGGGTTTTGTGAGAATAATTCAACAACCCAGCACCCAACAGTTGACGAGTATAACCCTTGGTGTAGAAGGCTCTTCAAGGATCTATATTCTTTCAATTGTGGAGTATTTCATGGACTTTTTCCCCAAGGAAATTTTGGGACTACCTCCAAGGTGAGAGATAGAGTTTTGTATCGAATTACATCCAAGGACCCCTCTAATATCTTCTACAACATATCAGATGGCCCCTACCAAGTTCCAGGAGATATAGTTGTAGTTATAGGACCTTCAATAGAAGTGATTTATCAAACCTAGTATGATCCCCTAAGAAGATCCAGTGTTTTTCATGAAAATGGTTGACTGGAGCTTGCATATTTTCATGTATTATCATTTCCTGAACTAGGAAATGATAAAAAAAGTACTCATTACTGAGTATTTATGACCTATTTGACTAGTTGCGAGGCACAATATGAGTATTAAAGATCGATCTCAGGTTCGGCTACCACCAGTTGAGGGTTTATGAGGCTGATATTCCAAATATGGAATTCTAATGTCACTATAGACACTATGGGTTCCTAGTGATGCCCTTTGATGTGATGATCACCCCCGTTGTGTTTATGGATTTGATGAACCAAATATTCCAACTGTACTTGGACCAGTTTTTTGTTGTATTTATCAATGATATATTCATCTACTATGAATTAGAGGAGGTGCATGCATAACACTTGAGTATGGTTCTAGATTTTCTTTGAGAACACTAGCTTTATGGAAGGCTCTCAAAGTGTTAGTTCTAGATTCATGTGGTTCAATTTTAGGGAATGTCATCTCTGATCATGGTTTAGCCATGGACCTAGTAAAGATCAATGTAGTGCTTTCTTGGGAGCCACCAGAGGTGAAAATATTTCTTGGTTTGGTGGGGTAATACATGAGATTTTTGGCAGACTTCTCTTGGATTACAACCCCTTTGACCATGCTGAAATGGAAAGGGTAGTTGTTTATATAATTCCCCAACACCAGAACCCCGAATCCGGTACATTATTTTGTTAAATTGGCATGATTATAAGGAATAAAATCCTGATGGATCGATCAGTTTAGTAGTCTTGGAAGACCATATTACATTAATGGTACCCATAATACATTGGGAAAAGAAAATAAAATATGATACTATATAAAATGAAATAAATTGCATCCTTGGGAAATCTTATTCAAAGTTTTCTTCTTCCTAAACTGGGTAAATTAAACATAATAAAGTGGTGATATCAGATTCTTAGTAAGGGTAAATAATACAACAAATTTATAAGGCATGATGAATAACTAAATAACACATGCCACTAAATCATAATATTGAGAATAATATAGAAGGAATAAAAGCTGAATAAATAATGACATAATAAAAAATAACCATGGATATTATACTAGTTTAATAATCACATGGACTATCAATTACTAATCTCATAATGAGGGAATGCATAATGCGGGACATCATAACCATACTGTCAAGTCCTTGTGCCAAGACCATATATAAACAGGTAAAAACCCAAAATAATTTGTCTCATGAGATCTATCGATGAATCGAGGGGCTATAGTGGGCCCCACCAGAAACTTAATAATTCCAATGAATTCCTCACATGAAATGGGTGAAACATAATCGACATATAAATTCATATTGAAGCAAACATATGAAATTTAAATAACTTTCCCCAATCAGTAAACATAAAAACAAACCATTCAGAGTAATATGGTGAATGGTATCAAGATAGCACATACAAAGTCAAAATAATCATAAAACATTAAATAAAATATAGTAGATGATATAATAAAATATTAATCCCAATTAAATACAAGAATCAACAAGGGTGTGGAAATAGATGAAAATACTCTTATAAAATTATTGTGTAATTATTGAGAGAAATACTCAATTACTTTGAAAAGAAGAGTTCTTTTGGAAAAATATTTGTATAAAACCAGAAGTGTACTAATATAGGTTTTTCATAATATAATGACTGATTTTAGAAAAATAATTTTGGCTTAAAACAGATTATATAGTGCACTTAAAAATATTTTAAAATTCAAGAAGTTCCCTTGAACCGGGCTTGTTTATCAGAAAGAATTTGAGAAATATCCTTTTTAAAACATGTAACTCCCCATCAATAAAAGAATGATTTTGGTCAGTAAAAATATATATAACATTTAAATATAATTTATGAGGAGTAAATAATAATAATTAAGAATTTAATTGTGGTAAATGGAGGAAAATAGTAACCTGAAGGAAAATGGAGGTACATGTAGAAAACAATTACTTTATGTATGAATGTGTTCTACAATTGACCTTAATGTCCCAGATAATCAAATAAAATTGAGTAATTAATTAATTAAGAACATTTTCTATATGTAATAGTTTCATTATAGTTTTATTAAGTTCATTTATGGCCTTATTGATGAGTTATAGAGTTTAATTTCATCATTCCAAAGCATTTGTTTTCTTGGTTTTCATGATCGGTTCGCTTGTTTATTAGTAATAGAGTTCATGTAGAATGGTTATAATTATCTAGAATTAGAATAAAATATTTTTAATGAACATACAAAAGTTTAATTCATAATATTTTTTTCCATGTATAAGGATGAATCATTAGATGACATGTTAATGATAATCATTTAGCTTGATTTTAGCGTTTTTTAAATCACAATGAACTAGTTTTGTTATATTATTTAATATCATGTATATAAAATGGTTACAAAAAATTTAATAAGACATGGTAAATATTTTATGATCTATTTCAACCATAATAATGGTTTCATGACCAGCCTTAAATTAGAAATTGAAGAATGAAGGCTCGTCGTCCACGAAGGTTGTAAATCGACACCTCTCGTCTGATGATTTTGTTTTAAAAAATAATTGATATAGAGATAGTATTTTGAGGAAGGATACTCCATTAACATGATATAATTAAAATATATAGATGATACTGGAGTTATCACAATCATTTTGATAGAGGAGGTGATGAAAATATAAAAAAAGTAAATTAAAAATGAGATTAAAAGAAAAAGGTAGAGGGTTTACCTCTTGAATTATCCTCCTTGAGAACCTCCCTAGGGAAAGGGGTTTTGGTATTTTGGTAATACCAAGAGTTCCCAGAAATATGGAGAGTCTAGGGAAGAAGATTTGGGAGGAATTTTTAAAAGATTCAAGGCTTAGTGGAATGAGGAGAAGAGAGAATGAGGGGTAGTATTTATAGTGGTGGAGAGGGATGGTTTATTAATATTTTATTCATTATTTTATTATTTTTCTCAAGACAAGAAATAATGTTTATTATTATGAATAAATACATCATAGAGATCATGTGATTTATAACTAATGGTTTCTTACATCATTCACGATTCAAGGAATAGTGTATTTAATTTACAATGTATTTATACCGTAAATAACCGTATTTTACTATTCACCAAAATTCAAGTATTTCAGAAAAATACCAAAGATTCAGCATAAGCATTTTTGAAGTGTAAAATCCATAAATTAACTCCATTTTATGAAAATAATTTTCTAAATATGATTAATTTAATTTCTAATTAAAATCATCATTTACTTGGAAAATAAAGATTTTAAATTTATAACTTATTTTATAACACTTTGAAAAATTCCATAAGGCCTCATAAAATTATCTTAAAATCGTAAGAAATGAAAATATTAACTTATGATTATATTTTATGAAAGTAAATTTTATTTTGAATAATTATATTAATTATAAAATAAACATTTATATTTTATAAAAATATTAATACTTATTTAATAATTTCTAAAACCTTTATTTATTAATACTATGCTATAATTATATCATACCTTCATTTTTAAGGTGAATAAATTTTATTTATACACTCATGGGTGATGTTACTATTCATTTGGCCGATTTTCTATTCATAAAGGTCATATTACTATTCATAAGGGTAACATTACTATTCAAAAGACTAAGTTAATATTCACCAAAAAATAATTTGATCCAATAAGACTCTAAATATCATAAAAATCGCAACTGTGTATGTATATTTTTCAAAATTCAAATCACCGAAGTGGAGAAATTATGTTTAATGCTAATCCCGCAAGTGTGTCTAGAAGGCGGGTAAAATGAATGTTCAAAAGTTCAAAAAGTTTTTATATATAATTTCAATATAAAAAAATCCAATGATCTACATTGGATTATTATATGTATAATTGATATATTGTGACATTAAGAATCTATTTAAATTAAAATAATTATTTAAACTAAAAACACATTTTTTAACTATAATACAATATTTTCACCATTCATCAAAAAATGAAACTTCTCAGAAAAATACAAAAAATTCACCCTAAATTAATTTTGACATTCCAAATTAAAAAAAATGTTTATTTTACCTAAAAATATATATTTCATTATAAATAATTTTTCATTTATGTGAAGTTGTTGATAATAAAATTTAATAGTAGTTATTACTATCCATATTACTATTTTTAATGGTTAGGTTATAACTATCTTATTTAAATAATTATAAAAAATTGTTGTTTCACAAATAATTAGTATTTTATGCATTAAATTCCATATTATATTTATTTGTAACTCCTTAGGGTGTTACAGTTTACCTAGATATAGAACAGTGCCAGAGGGCCTTTGAGGAGTTGAGGCTAAGGATGATTAGTGATCATGTGTTGAGACTACTGGAGGAGGGTGTAGATTATGTAGTGTATTTTGATGCCTTAGGAGATGGTCATGGCTGATTTTTGATGCAGTGGTAGGAAGTTATCACATATGGTTTGAGGCAGTTGAGACCCCATAAACAGAACTATGTGACTCATAACCTTGAGATGGAAGCGATAGTCTTCACCCAGAGGATATGGAGTTAATATCTTCTAGGAGAGTGCTTTGTAGTTTATTAAGACCATCAGAGTCTCAAGTACATATTCACATAGATTAATACGAACCTGAGACAACAACACTGGTTGGATTACCTAGAGTACTATAAATTAGAGATAGTTTTTAATTTAGGGAAGGGAAACATAGTAGTATATTCCCTTATTAGGAAGTCCCAGGCTCACTTGGTGCAGGAGGCTTCTGAGTAGTTGGATTCCTTTCATCCAACCTTGGTTGAGTAGGAGGGTACAAATTTTCTTCAGTCAATGGCGTTGACTCCTTCAGTTATCGAGTGTGTGAGAGAGACCCAACTGGGATACATTGACTGTGGGATATTTTACGACCAAATATCCATAGGGGATTCACCTAAAGGATATTTTGAAGGAGGGAATCACATCATTTTTTCCAGTGATGGATAGTGATCCCAATCATGATGTTGGAGGATGTGATGTGAGAGTTCCACGCATCTCCACTAGTTATACATCCTAGTGTGGGGGAATATATATAGAAACATTCAGTAAAATTTTTGGTGGTGCAGAATGAAATGGATTGTCGCTAAGTTCATCTCTCATTGTATCACCTATCAGCAGCTGAAGGCTTAATACCAGGTTTCAGTAGGTTTGTTGTATCCCCTTGAGATCTTGGAGTGGAAGTGGGATGGATAATCCATAGATTTTATGATTGGGATTTCGTACACAGTGAAGGGCCATGACACCATATGTGTTGGATTTGGTGTCCAAGGATCAACTATTTTTTTACTTTGATCACTATAAGAAAATTCGCTGTTCGCGGGAGTTATGATGCTTTTAGCAGCAGTTGTCCCGACCAGGGGATTGATTTTTTTAGAGGTGGTTAAAACTGCCACTAAAAAAATGGAAGCCCCTGGCCTGGAGAACCTCCACTAAAATCATCATAACCGCCGGGAAGTTCACGCGGAAGATGGTCCACTATAGCGGTGGTCAAAACTGCCATGAAAATTAGCGGCAGTTATAACCGCCGCGAATAGAAAAAATGATGACATTTAGTGGCGGTTATAACTGCTACTAAGTGAAAAATGCTGACATGTAGCGGAGGTTTAAACCGCCACTAAAACCACAATTTCAAAAAAAACAGTAGCTTCTGCAGCTTCTGTACCAGTGCCCTGAAAAAAAAAACAATTACAAGAATATAACATCCACATGGATTTCTGCCTGTCCAAACATGTCATATCGGTAGAGGTGCATGTTGTGTATAATTTTAGGAACATGAATAAGGTCATGGATATACACACTAACTAACCTTGTAGAGTCACATTTCATGTATCATTGGATAACATACCATATATATTGGGATAACATGATTGTGTGTATCAGAGATACATTTCTAACTAAATCATAGGTCCCGCAAATTGATCATCCCACAAGGAAATGCAGTCGAGGTTGACTTCACACTATAAAGATATTAATGGAACTCTTAGTTGTAACCTGATACATACATGTTTTCTACACAATAGTAAATTACATATATTGGGAATTATATAGTATTTCCATATTTTCCATCTTGAGACTTGGATATTGGAATGTGAGTAGTCCATTCGATGCATTTTTCATATATATCACAGTGTTATGATCCTCTTTGGAATTAGAGGTGAAACTTTTAGAAATTCAATAAATTTGTGTTCTTTATATCTATAGGTCTAATGACTAGGTTTGGGAAAGATTATTGGAGAATACATGGGGTTGGTTACTCGCTTGGCAGTGTGTGGATTATAAGGCATGGGTATCCTACATTCTTCATAGGGATTGATACTCCCCCATATACTCAAATTGTGGGTCCTCCAAGTTAAGGAATATAATCAACTCTCTCTTGGACCTGACAAGGTGTGGCTCCCCCATATAATGGATCATAAATCTTGGAAATCTCCCACCAATGATGTGCAGGTCATATATCTTGGGAGATAGGTATCACTGCTTTCAATGTGGTTTTCTCAATGAGATTTGGGTCCTCCAATGGGGTTAGTACACCAAAAAGTGACACTCCTATGAGTTTGTGTGGTTGGTATCCTTGATATTGTTTCTAAGAGGTGATGTGGGTTTAGAAAATTTGTCTTGAAACAATGGTTTAGTACTCTCTAAACTAAAGTGTGTACCTCTTCATTGTATAGTAACCACTATTATTCTAGGTGGAAATACATAATATGGGATGTTTAAGTAGTTTAGGAACATAAAGACTTATGATATCTTAGACACTTCTTATTACCTTCTTGAGGTGACTTGAAACTAGGTTGTAAAATTTAATCCATATGGGTATTTTAGTATTATTACCTATTCTATTTTCAACATTATCTTGACAACCTAAGATCTCAATCTATAAGGATTGTTATCAAATTGACCCTACCCTCTCCCCTGAACTAAATAGCGAAAACACTCAGAGTGTTTCTCATCCCATGAACACTGAATTACCATGACATTCCTCAACCCTTTCATGGTTACCTGCATAACCACAATTTTTTGTTATGTATAATAACATAATTAAGATATATGAGAAAACACTATATAATATACATACCATGACATTCCTCAACCCTTTAATTCCTAATTTTTTCCCTATTCTACACTATGGTACAGTTGTTGGAAAGAGAATGGTTGGTTATGTTAATGCTTTTGTAGGGGACTGATGTAGGCTGTTGTGTCCTAAATATGCATACCACAATCAAGAAATCAAGACATAAAAGGAAACATCAAAAATCTATAAAATACATAAAGAAAACATGACAAATCAAGAAAATGTTAGGTCTTGAAAATGTTTGGCGACAATTACGTGCCACACATGATACATATACAAACCGACGATGAACACATATCATCACCCTCTCCACCTCCAACATATCAACAATACAACTAATCAATGTCTGATGATGAACACATATCGTCACCCTCTCCACCTATATCTCCACTTTCGGCTTCCACCTGTAAGAACATTATATTGAAAATTAAATAGTGTTGCATATTTATATTTAAACTGAAAACCAATAAAAGATTGAAAACTAAATGATTTTGATTTTTTGTGATTTACCTACTCACCACCAGTCGATACAATACCACTGAGGGCATATCTGCTCATCTGCTGACGTATTTCAGTCAACTCTTTCTGCAACGCAGATATCTGATCCCCCTGCTCTTGAACTATGTTTCATAGAGAAACAATCTATTTCTTAACATCTCCGGCTATGGGCTGACTATATCCAGTAGTAGATGAAGATTCCATTCCCAGTGGCCTGCTAAAAACCTTAGATGGTACGGGTCCCAAACCCATCCCGCACACTCTACTAGGATGCTCCTTCCCAAGGACTTTAGCAACCGGGTCATCCTAGGAGACTGAGTAGGACTACCCAGGAATGGCATCCCATAGTTCTATAATTTTTACCTATAAATCAAATATCAATATATATTAACATAGTAAAAACTAATAATAAGTTATTATAATAAAAAATTGACTTCATACCCCAACTTCCTTAGCAGGCTTATTAACAAAGCTTCCATCTGATTTTTTGTGAACATCCAACCATAGTTCAGTTTGGGATGATTTGTGCCCTAAACTCTGTGACTGTATTAAGCAAAGATAAATCAAAAATTCAATATATTAACCAGATAATATTGTCTTATAAATATTTAAACTAATTAAAAGATTACCAGAGACGATTGGCTTCTAGAAAAGCTTTTTGAGCCCGTAGTGTGAGGGATGACTTGCTTTGACTGGCTTGATGCATTCTTTCTTGAGAGATCTTGAAATAAATAAAATTCAATTTAATAGTAATGTATTCAGTGTCATATCCTCTTCATATACATGTATATATGTAAAATAAGGATAATATAATAATATATATTTCAATACCATCCGCTTCTCATCATGATGTCTATCAACAAAAACTTTCCACTGTTCTTTCGGTACCCCACTGGGTAGCTTCTCATATATTTGTTACACAATAAACGAAGTATTTTTGACATTACACCACAATATCCATTTGAAATCTTTCCATTTCTTACCAAGATTTTTCGACATCCACTTCTATGCTATCACATCAACAACTGTAAAGTGGAAGAACATCTGTATACATAAATTCATTTTGAACATATTAGTAACATGACATTCAATTAAACCATAATGTAATAAAATTACCTTTATTTGGGAATCAAAAACTTTATATTTCTAGATTGGAGGCATATTTCTCCAATCATCATAAGAAATAGGAAGGGAAATGGGCTCCACTACTAGCTGGCCTATAATTTATCCAAGTAAACCCGCGACGTCATCTATAGGGACCTTATAAGAATCAAATGGCATGACTATCTTCTCACCATTCATATTAAAAACATCTGAAATTTTTATGTTTTTCTCCACGGTTGCATTGTTTTCATCTTCGATGAGAAAAAAATTAGTATAAACAAAATTCAAAAAATTTATTTAATTAAAATTTGTACCTATGACAGTGACCCTCCAGTATGTCCGTGATGAAATGGAAGTGGTGCGCCGCCACACGGCTGATGTGGCTGCTGAAGGGGGAGTCGAAGGCTCAGCTTCTAAAGGGATGCTCACAGATGGTGTGAGAGATGGTGCATGGGGAGATGGTGCAGGGGGAGATGGTGCAGTGGGGAAGGAAGCTGATGGATCTTATGCCGTAGAGAGGGAGACCGATGGATCATCATCTGTCGCAGTAGTGGATGAAAGAGTGTATCGCTTACTCCTTGGAATTACTGTCATTTAATCAAATAAAATTAAGTTTAGAACATATATTTCAAAAAAATTATGCAGAAAAAAAATTCAAAAATGATAATAGATGCCCAGTACTAACAAAAAAAATATACATAACAATGATAACGAATGACTGCATAAATGAAATAAGTGGTTGCTGAATGAATAAATAACTGTACATACAATAATTTTCCCCTCCAATCATGTCTGCTTCCTGCTCCATTACTTCATCCACTTCATTTATCATTGCTAGACTAATATTTTCAATATCATGATGGACAAATAATTCTACTTCTTGTTGTTGATGAGATTCAATTTCAAAGGTCAGATCTTCCACTTCATCACTCATATCATACAAATCTCTTTGTATTACGTGAGAAACCACACTCCACCCTTCATCCACAATATCATTCACATAATATACCATTTTTTCTTGCGATGATAAGATATATGGATCATGCAGTTCATGATCACCAACATCCATTAAGCGAGAGAAGTTCACAGAAGTAAATTGCAGGAAATCTCTTTTAACACCTATGATAATATTGACCCAATTGCATTTGAATAAAACAATTGAAAATGCCTGTGGTAGTTTAATTCAATAATATCAGTCATCTTTCCATAGTATTCCACTTCAGAAAATGTGAATATACCACTATTATTTGTTTTCAAACCCTCTTCCCGATCGACTGTACGAAATATGAAGCCATTCACGTTGTAAGCGTCGAACTTTCTAACTTGTTTTAGAGGACCTCTAGCAAGAAACTTCAAATCTTCTGACACCTCTTCTCGAGTATCAGTATTCATGATCTAAAAAAAGAAATATACTTTATTAGATTTACAAAATATATGTGTGAAACTAATATTCATATTTATTGCAATATTTTGAAACTTACACGTCGTTCAAACCATTCTACAAGCTCTTTATTAATATCTTTCATTATATATTTCTCATTTCGTGTTCATCCTCCCATTAGTATCTTATTTTTTGTATCCTCAACTCTTTAATAAATGGATTTTCAATTTCACTATTCAACATCACATATCTTTGTGCCTGTAATAATTCCAATTCTATCGGTGTCACATTTGAGGTCCTCCGAACTAATCGTCCAATAACAGGAAATATTTTTGATTTATGATGTATTTGAGATTGATTCGATGTGTCGTAAACATGTTCAACTCGATTAAATCTTGTCTCAATATCATCCAAGTATCTAGAACAAAAGGTAAGACACTCCTCATCCAAATAGACTTCAGCAATAGAGCCTTCTGGTTGAGCTTTTTTTCTCACATATGATTTCAAATGCCCAAGATATTTGTGAAATAAAATAAACATAATTATGTATTTAATTAAGTGCCAATTTTTTTTACTTAACTGAAAGACATATAAATAAAGTACCTATCAATTGGATACATCCATCGATAATGAACGGGGACTCCTAATTTAGCTTCCTCAACCAAATGAACAGTTAAATGCATCATTACATTAAAAAACGACGAAGGAAAGATCATCTCCATTGCACAAAGGGTCAATACAAACCTCTCCTAGAGGTTGTCAAGATGAAAGGTATGTAGATATTTCTCACATAGTTGTCTGAAAAATGTGCAGAATTGGAGTACAATAGCAGTAATTTTTTCAGGTAATAATGTACGCAATGCCAATGGTAGTAACTGTTGTAACAAAATATGTGAATTGTGAATTTTGAATCCATATAACTTATGATTCTTCAAGTCAACACACCTTGAGATGTTAATTGAATACCCATCAGATACTTTAACATTCTTTAAAATTCGATGGAATTCATCTTTACCCCTATTTTATATTGCAAAAATTTCCAGAGGATACTTTTCATTATCATCTGGCCAGAGATCACGTTTTATGTTCATTGCTTGTAAGTCTTTGTGAGCATTGAGATTATCCTTCGATTTTCCATGCTCATTAAGCAATGTGAAAATAAAATTGTCACATACATTCTTCTCAATATGTATCACATCAACATTATGCCGCAACAAATTAAATTCCCAATATGGAAGTTTGAAGAATATAATTTTTTTCTTCAATTGTTGCGTTCTGATTTCGCTTGATGATGTACTTCGAAACCGTTTCCTGCTATCATTCAAATGATGAACCTTCCAAAATTCTGTTTCAGCATTTCCAAGTTGTGTCAATATTTCAGAACCAGTTAACAACTTTGTAGGTGGTATACGATCAATGAAACCATTAAACTTTGATCTATTCAGCCGAAATCTATGAGATGCATCGAGAAATATTCTATGGCACAAGAAGCACCATTTTCTACTGTGAGGTAGACATTTGGGATCAAAATCAAAGTTAAAAATAGGAAAATACAAACCCATGTAAGTGTTCCAACCAGATAAATTCCGAAGCCCTGGGAAGCCACTAATAATCCAAATTAAAGCAGCATGCATTTTGAACATTGTATTAGAAGAAGCATCAAATGTCTCAACACCGTTGCTCCGTAACTCCTATAATTATTCAATTAAAGGCTGAAAGTATATATCAATATCATTTCCAGGCATTTGTTTCCTAGGAATAATCATCGAAATGATAAAAGACATTTGTTGCATACACATCCACGGAGGCATATTGTAAGGGATCAAAACAACTGGCCAAATTCTATAACTGGTACTCAAAGTCCCAAATGGGTTGAATCCATCGGTAGCCAATCCCAATCGAAAATTCCTAGGATCAGCTGAGAAATCTAGATGTAATGAATCAAATTTCATCCACAATTGTGAATATCGTGGATGTCTTATTAACCCATCATTATTATTATCTATAGAATGCCACTTCATGTGTTCGGCGGTTTTCGATGACATGAATAATCTTTGCAGTCGAGGATTTAAAGAAAATTAACCTAAAACCTTTGCAGGTTTGTTCATTTTCTTCTTCTTCATGAAATTATGTTGATTCAGACTTCCAACATCACCCATTGACTGCCATCTATAAGAAGAAATTTTTTTACAATCTTGTCTGCTTGAATCCTCTCTCCAATAAAGCATAAAATCATTGGGACACACATGTATTTTTGTATAATTCAAACCAAGCTTGTTAACAAATTTTTTCATATCATAAAAAGACTCGGGGATGTTTTCTTCAGGAAATGGATCACGCAACAATTCCAATATCATGGACATTTCCTTATTTGTAATTCCACATAGACATTTGATATGGTATAACTTCAGTATAAAAGAAAGTTTTGAATATTTCAAACATCCACTATACAACTCTTGATTTCCATAGTCAACTAAATCATGGATCATATTTTCCTTTGTGAAGTTTTCTCTTACATTAGTCTCCACATAATCAAGAGGACGATCCACTGATATGTTACAATCTTGATATGGTTGTCCTACAGTCTCAAAAACATCACTTGTCTTGTTGCAATTTTTAGCACCCTCATCTGGCTATTCTAATATGTTTTGATATTGATGGTGGTCTCTTTTAGTGCCAAATGCATCATTTATAAGGTTTTTCATTTAATTTTCTATTGCCGACGATGTTGAGAGGTCATTCTGTGAATTTAAATCAGTGCTCAACCTTTCTGTAACATTCGATTCTCCGTGCCAAATCCAACGCAAATATTGACCAGGGAATTGCTTCAATATTAAATATTCATAAACTTCATCTCTATTCAACCATATTATAAATTTACATTTAGGACATAAACATCTTATTCTACCTTCAACAGATCGATTGGGAATTGAAAAATCTAAAAAATCATTCAAACCCTTTATATACTGTGGTGCGTTCCTCGGTATTGTGATCCAGCTTTTATCCATGTATATCACAATATGCCTACACAATATAAAAAAATTTAAAACACATAACTATTAATAAATAGGGAAAGATATTCATATATACTAGTTTAAATAATATATAAATATGTTACATAAGTTTTTACTATATGATCTATGGGGTGGATGTGCTAATAAAGTACATGTTATTCAGCTAAAGGAAGAACTGATTAAATCCAAAAAATGCATGAAATAAGTGATTTAATAATTATTTAAAGTCTCATTTGATATAAAATATGATGAAAACGTGTCATGAATGTTCATGAATCAGAAAGTGGTGTTAAGAAACCACTTTTTTTCTTCAAAACTTGATCTAAGTTTCATGCTGAAGTAAAGTCACTTGTTGAATCTAGAATTACATAAAAAAGGGATTATTCTAGAATAAAAAGAGGTTTCCAAGTCTTAACTAAGAGAATCAATGATGTCATATTGAATCTGGTTTATAACAAGGGATATCAAGCCCTGAATATAGTAGAATTAGACCACTAATAAGAATAAAAATTTAGAGGAGGAAGTAGTTATTCCCCTACTATCATTAGTGTGGTTTCAGTGTGATTGGTAAGTTATTATTGACATGATGAATCTAATTTTGAAGTTATATTGATATTGTGCAAACTAATTAATGTGGATGATAAAGACACCACTTACGGTTCCATTCCATAGGTATCTCACCCCTACCTAAGGGATAAACATTTGTCAAGGGACACATTCCCAACTCATAAGGTTTGGAGAACCTATCATTATCCATATAGTCCATATTGATTGCTCATCAAGAAAAGGAACCTAACATGGTTCCATAGTGGGTCATTCATATGTTCTCATAGATTATCATACCATAGATTACCATTACCACACCATCCCATAGCCTCGTACCTAGACATTTCTTTAGGAGAGAATCAATTACCTAAAACAAGACCTTTATAGATAACTTGACCCATAAATACATGATGGACACCTTACTGGGTTTTTAATTTCCCTATAGTTAATCCTATCACATATATAACATAGCCATCAATGGTTGTATAATCAATGCATCATACTAAATGGAATTCTATGAACCCAACATGAATCTTTATCCTCATGTCTCATAAGGTAAATAACTCATGGATCCCATTCATGTCCCATACCCACCTACATGAAATTTCTATCCACACAATAAATGCATAACCATAACCTATTGTAATATTAGTCATAAACTACCTTGACCATAGAGTTATCCCCTTAAGAAATCTCATTCCATACTCATCAAAGCCATCTCTAGGAACCAACACCATCTCAATCCCCTAACTCATAAAATTACAACATATATTATAAAGCAATAATAATTAATTAAGAGAATTAATCCATATTAATCCAATTAGTCATACTTTAGGGACATCTCATCAATTTTGTATCCTCACTGTAACTTCAAGAAATGGGGTATGGACCACTCTTGGAAAACCTATGAGCTCATTTCTAAACAAAACCCATATATATGAAATCAATCCATTAAATTAATTCATCCAAATTTGATGATAAACCAAAATAAATTATGGAAATGACTCAAAAATAATGAAACTAAATAAAACCTTATGAATTTTCCTCCACAAGATTTCTCTAACCATTACACACAAAAAATCCACAGTAACAGGATGATACCAACGACGGCAGGGGAGGGGAGCATACCTAGGGTACAAACTCGACGAGGACGGGGGAGAAGCCGACGTTGTGGGTGTCAGGGGGAGAAGTGGGGTCAGCAGCAACTGACAGCGAGGTCACCGGCGGCACGGGAGGGGAGTGGAGGGGAGAGGAGCTAGGGTTCATGCTCGTCGGTGGGGGGGGGGGGAGAATCCTTGCGAGGTCGGGGGGAGAGAGTGTTGGCTCGGGTGGGGGGGGGGGGGAAGTGTCGTCGATGTAAAAAACTAAATGGGTTTCATAGCGGTTTTTAATAAACCCCCGCTAAAGGCGTTTTATGTTGTAGTAGATTACATGTATATTTGATGTATTGAATATTAATAAAATTTTTTATTACAAATTGATTATTATTATACATAACTCTAATATAATAATGTCCCAGAGTATATGTCATACAGATAAAGTCATAGTAGTTTCCTGCTATAATGATAACCTTTATGTCATATGATGATATTCTCAAATAATTTTATATGATTGGATAACTTACTATGACGGGACACATAGTACATAGAATTTCAAGTGTGAGTACTCATAAGAAGACATTGATTCTTCTATTAAATCTCAAACTTGTTAATCTCTAATAAGGGAGATTTTGAGAAGAGACCCACCAGTAGAAATTATGCATGTTTTTGTGTCATAAGTTATTTATATCCCCAAGTGTGTGTGATGGTACTTAGACATTAATATTATTATTAATGCATGTTACAACTCATGTACTTAGATGTATTTCATAAACCATGACGATAAAAGTTCATGGTGAAGTTGGATATGTTGGGTGCATCACGAGTGACATGTCATTAATGAATAATTAGATGAAGGATTTTCCCCTTCCATCTTTATGGAAGCTTATATCTTAACCTTTTTATTCGAATAGAACTACCACCTTAAATTCCATGACCATGGTGTAACGGCGTGTTTATTTCAGATAGTCAAAGAAAGAAATATTGAGCATATAGGTTAGTGACATAGATTCACAAACTACATGATGAGATATTATGAAAAAAGAATTATATTAAACAGTGAGAATTATTATGCGGTTTTTGATGTAACGCCCCGACCCCAGTTACCCAGAGTCGGTGCATTATTACGTAACATTGGCATGATCACAAAAGATCAAGTCTTGAAAGACATATTAGTTTAGTAGCCTTGGAAACACTAGATACATTAATAAGTCTTACATTACATCATAAATTAAAACAAAACTACAACAACATATTGTCTTCATATCCCCTCATACTATCCCTACAGGTCATTCATAATATACTTTTCACATCCTGGAAAAATTAAAACATTGGAAGGGGTGAAATCCGATGCTCAGTAAGGATAACAATATAGCAGAAGCTTTCATAAATAAACATTAACATTTAAGGCAATGTATAACTAAAACAAAAGCCTTTTAAACTTGAACATCAGCATAATATGACAAAAATAAAATGAAATAATACCATTTACTTATACACATGGATATTCTACTAGTCGAATAATCACACGCAATATCAATAACCACTTTCATAATGATGGAATGCATAATGCCAGACTATCATAACCACATATCCAAGGCCTCATGCCAAGACTACAAATAAGATTTTGTCAAGGCCTTGTGCCAAGATACTAGTTTATCTCATGAGACCTTCCGATGCATCGAGGAGCTATAGCGGGCTCCACCCATCACTTATTATGTCCAATTCATTCCTTATATGAACAGGTTTAAACATATCATAAACCATAACATAATCGTATCACATAAAACATGCATAAAGGAAACATAACATTTCCACATTTCAATCACAAGATATCAATACAACACATTGATATAAAAAAACACTTTTAAAACCATTTTCAATACCAAAATAAAATAAAATTAAAACTTTGTATGTATTTTTCATTTAAAAAAAGTTATGGCTTGTAGAGGAAGTCGAAACTCAAATAATGGTCACGGCGGTGGAGAAGTCATTGTCACCACGTACGTAAGACAAAAAAACATTCCTTTTTGTCGTTTAGTAAAACGCTTCGTATAAAAAGATTCATTTTGAATAAATCTAAATGTCAAAGGGGTTTATACACCGCATAAAAGAAAGTTGTGTATAAATCAAAATATTCCTCAATGAAAGGAGATTGAGACGGAGTCCATTACAAAGAAATTTTTTTAAATAAAATAGATCTATTATGTATATTCACTATAAGTACACATAAATAAAGTAAAAATACAAGATATTACATAATAATATCATGACATAATTTGAAAGTAGGAGATTAACCCAAAGAATGGAAATTAGGTTAAGAAGTTCTATTACCTCGTGTCCGACTTGACTCGACCGTTCTTCAACCTCCTGAATAATAAACTAGAGTAAATTTATAATTTCTTAAGAACCTTTTTCAAGTTTATTATTCCTTTTATATCACTTATTACCATGTTATGAACATTATGTAATTATTTATGTTAATAACGGTCCTTTTGTCGATCTTTGGTACTTGAGTCAAAAATAAACTTCTTATAATTACAAGTTGTTTATGTGGTAGAATATCCATTATCTCCAAAATTATATTCATGATGTAGATATCATATATATCATATATATACAGTATATACATTCATTCATAATATTACGTAACATTTAGAGGTAAGAAATGAAATGCACCGTTCATGGAGACGATAAGTCGTACGTACGCCTGAACGCTACTTTCATTTCTATTTCGTATTAAATGGAATGAAATAATAATGATATAAAGGTATATTATAATTACAGTATAATATCATATATATAATATCATTTAATCCATCCTTTATACATCCCACATATGGCATTAACGATTCAAATCACTTTGAGGGGGCGGTAGTCCGCACTTCCTAAAATGAAATTATCGCGTTTACCCATAATGGAAATCATAAAGGTATGCCATAAATGAGAAATACAGAAGCATAAGGAAAACATAAACATAATATATATCATATATAAATATAGTGACATCTTAATGGACACCATGAGAGGTGTTAAAAGAAGATTGAACAATCATCGTTTCGTGAGACAGAAATTCTCCAACCACAGAAACAATATGTTCTTTAACCATTAGAAAATGGTGTGTGTAAGTGTAAATCAAATAATTCTCATAAAAACATACTAGAATATTTAAGATAATTTTTTTGTTACAAAATAAAGGAATAAAAAGAGTTTAAGGGGTTGGAGAATCAAAATAAAACAAAATAACATAAGAGAAGACATTACCTTAAAATCGGGTAACTCTTTTTTGATTTGATCCAAAGGCTTCCTTGGGAATAATTATGACCAAAGTGAGGATTCTAGGAGTAATATAAGGAATTGGAGAGAGTATTTGGGTAGAGGTTGACCGAGACAAATGCCTTGAAGGTGTGAATAAGGTGGTAGTGGTGGGGGCCTTTTATAAGAGGAGAAGAGGGGCACTCTTGGAAAGTAATGAAATGTTACATTATTATGAAGTGATTTTCGGATTTCAAAGGTCCAAAAATTATATATTTCAAGGATAAGGTGATAAGGGTTCGAAATATACTCATCCAGTTGGTTTTTTACAAGTTTAAGTCTTAAATTTTACTTTATATATTCATTTTATTTAAATCGTTAATTAATGAGGTAATCGCTGCATCATCATGGTGTCATACAAAATTTAATTTATTTAATGTCTAAAAATTATAAAAAAATACTATAATGTAGGAAATATTTTTAGATTTACTATGAATATTTATAGTCAAAAATTAAACTTATATAACCCCATGTAATAATTGTTTTAGTAAAACAACACATGTTTGTGTCGATTTTATTTTTACTTTAAATAAAAAGTTATTAATGTCATTTTCTTACCCAAGTGGCTCCATGGGGTCCCAAAGTTTACCCATGGATTGTCTTGGTCGTCCATGACTCACCCAATAAGGTTAGGACAAGTGTAAAGGTAATTTCATATTATTATAACATTATTTTTACCTTAAGTTACACTAATTACCTTTAATCGTGATTAATAGAACTTAAAAGTTACTATTCACCAAAAATTATTTTAATCCCATTGAACCATATTTTACTTCCTAATGAAAATGATGTATGTTGTATTTTGGAAATTTAAATCACAGAGGTGGTAAAATTTCATTTAAACGAAAAATCAGTTTTTTTAACTACCATTTAGTGGTTTCACTATTCACCAAAAATTGAAGTTTTTCAGAACAACACCAAAAATTAACCCTAAGCTATATTTGATATTACTAATTCAAAAATGATTTCTATTTTACAAAATTAAAAACATATAAGTTGCATTAATTAATTTAATAATTAATTCCCGTTGTCAAAAACAAATAGCGTGTTTTTAAGAAAGAATATCAATCAAAAGATTGACAATTCTTTATGTCCAATTTCAAAGTGAAATTAATTATAATGACCACCACTGGATAAAATGGTAAAAATATATTCTAATTAAACTTTATAACCAATGAATTGTATAATTTATCACTATAAATTATTTTGATTAAAAAAGTTGTTTTTAAGTATTTTTCACTATTCATCAAAAATTGGAAGTTCTCAGAGAAATACTAAAAATTAAACACAGGTTAATTTTGATATTCCAAATCTAAAAATGAAGGCCATTTTGAAATATAAAATTTATATAATTTCAAAAAGTGGGTATTACTATTCATAACTGCTACTTTTATTGGTCGCGGTGTGTTAGAACTCGAGGTTGCGTACAACACACGCTGCTCTATTATTCAAAGGGGAGTGTACCATGGAAGCTTGGAGTGTTACATTTGATGTTACAAAATTAAGTTCTTTCTCTTGGGTTACTTGACCCATTTCTAGATAGTAAACTTGTTGTTTAGGCAAACCCACCAAATTCCAATGAGAAAGAATCATATAGGGTCACACACCAAGTGTTTCCATTGCTCTCAAATAAATTATATTTTAGTTTAATTAATTGAATAAATATTATTTCCAAGTATGAGGAATAATTTTATTCAAGTTATATTGTGAGAGGACCAGTTTTGGATATACCTAACACTGAGAGGGGGGGTGAATCAGTGTTGGGGACTTTTTATGCCAATTACAACTTTTATCCCTGTACCTCTTGACCTGTTAAGATCTTGATTCTCTTATTCTCTTTTCCCTATCGCATGAAATAATAGAAAGCAGTAAAAATATGCACACGATATTTTTACAAGGTTCACCACTCAATAAGAGTAGCTACGTCCTTGCCATGCATGTGAATGACCAGTGCATGGATTCTCCACTATAATGTAAAATACTGTTACAATGGAGTGGCTAGGAAAACAATCCTCTAGCCAGTGTGAGTCCCTACACTTTGGAGGGGGGTGGGAAACAATCCTCTTCCCTGGACTGGTGATGACCTAGTCCAACTTGCAGCCTCTAGCTGGTTCTTTATACTGCCTATGGAGACAGTCTCTTGCAGCCTCTAGCTGGTTCTTTATACTGCCTCTGAAGACAGTCTTCTCTTTGTTAAAAGAGTTTGCAACACCAAAAGAATCTTTCACCTGTTGAGACCTGTTGGATGTCACAGTGCTACTTTGTTCTTCCTCTATTTAATTATTACTTGACTAGTAGCATGCAGGTAAACAACCACTTCTTTCTCTGCAGCAAACCTGAAAGCTGCACAATCTTCTCCCCCTTCTTCTTCAGTGCAAAACCAGCTACACTGAGATTGCTTCTGCTTCAATCTGCTGGAATCACAAACTCCCTTTGTGATTATCAGAACAATGAAGACCAGCTCATCTTAGCATCATCAGAATTAAATTTCCCTGAATAATTTTCAGTCTTCAGTTGGGCATAATCTGTTCTTCTTCTTCTCTTCGTTCTCTTTGACACAGTATAATTACAGTGTTCTAATCTCTTTCTTCAATTCTCAATACCAACACAAGAGTGTATTGGTATACTACCTTATTCCGTGGTGCAGATATGAATTCAGTTGCACATCTTATTCTTCCTCACTTCACAATACACAACGATAGTGTTAAACACCAGTCGTGTGAGTGCGGTTCAACTTCTCTTTGTGAAACCGAATGGTTCACAGTTCTTTCTTCTTCGCAAAGCTGCTTAGAGAGTGCTATGAACCTATCGAAGGCATACTAGAACCTAAAATTTTTTGCGCAAACTTCTAGGTGGCTTGCACATAAAATTCTAGCCTTGCGCGTAAAAACACCCTTTGGCGCGAAAAACCCTTTTTGCGCAACCCTTCTATTTCGCGCAGAACTTCCCTTTTTCGCGCAACACTTTATTTTTCGCGCAACACCTCTTCTTTTCGCGCAATACTTTATACTTCACTTTTTCCATGCGTCAGAGCTCGAGATTTTTCTATGTGTCGAGTTTTAACAAATGATAAGGGTTAGCCTCATATTTATAGGCATTTTTGACCCCGCGCGAAAAACACTAATTCGCGCGTAAAACCTCCTCCATGCGCGTAAAAACTCTTTTATGCAACTTCATATTTCGCGCCATGCTCCAATATTTCGTGCACCTCATGCCTTTTCCATTTTTAATCCTTCTAAGCATGAATCACCAATTGCGCACAAAATTCCACAACGCATTCCATATTGCACGCAAATTCATCCTTTCATGCGACATCGTATTTCGTGCAATGATCCAATTTTTCACACAGCTCATGCCTTTGAAATTTTTTGAGTTTCTGATCTTGAAACACCTTTTGCGCGAAAAACATCATTCCTCTATTTCGCGCATCCCGCAGATATTTCGTGCAACCCACTACTGTTTCGCACATCCCACAAATATTTCGCGCAATGATCCAATTTTTCCTGCAACCCGCTACTATTTCGTGTAGCCCGTATATATTGCACGCACCACTTTATTTTTGCGCGCAACATGCCTAAATTTCCACGCACTCCATTCCTTTGTCATTTTTCAATGTTCTGACCTTGAATAAATCATTGCACGTAAAAATATAAACCATCTTCAATCTTGCGCGCAACATCCATTGCCAAGCACATTTCTTCATCTCCTGATTTTTGGGCCCCAAAATTTGGCAAACACTGGAAAACGGTGCCACCTTAAACTGTGCTTTTCTGCCATCCCCAGATTGTCTATTGCTTTTTCATTTTATCTCTTTACTGTTTCCCATAACCATTCTTCTGCTCTTATCACAAATCCCACTATCATGATATTTATCCTTTGATAGATCAACTTTAGCATCGTCAGAGTTGCAATTTGAACTGAAACTTCCCTATCTCCCAGCAACATCATTCCTTCCAATCAAAACTTTATATGAATGACATCATCATTTCTCCCCCTTTACTTCATAAGGCTTGCATCTCAAGTTCTCCTAACTCATGATATGTGTGAAATACATACCAGCAATGCATCGTCTGATTTTGATACAATGTGAAATGCCTGGCTACCTCAGAATGTCAAGCCCTTCCACATTTTCTCTTCTTCATAACAATCATTCTGCAAATCATATGATTCTATTCTTCAAGTAAGCTCTTGCATGGTTCACATGAAATCATAAATCATTGCATTGTCTTCTTCAAATCCTCATTCTTCTTCAACCATCCTTAGATAGATGATACTTCACCATTCTTCATTGTTGTAAACAATGTGTCACCATTGACACATGTTCTTTGAACTTAGGATTAGCTCAACAATCGTCTGAATTGATCGTCTAAGAGAATTTCTCAAGTATGAAATCCAGTGCTATGAATCCATAACAATTCTCAAGGCAACCTCACTTAGGCCAATCTCCACAATCTTTTTAGTCCTTCTTCATATCTTTCTTCATTTTGACCAGCATTGACAACTGTTGACAACAAATACAATCTTTATAGACAAAGTGGTCCCAACATATTGATCTTATAAATTAAATAAATATTTATTCTCCATCTCATGAATAGAACATTTATTTTATTTATTAAATATTTTAATAAATATTTATTCATTATATTGTGAATAAAATATTTATTTATGAATAAAATATCTATTTATGAATAAAATATTTATTTATGAATAAAATATTTATTTATGAATAAAATATTTATTCAGTTGTTCAATATATGCAAGTGGAGTTTGAATTGACCAAGACCGAGTCCATTGAAAAATATTAATTAACATTAATGTTATATAATATTTTCGATTTTACAAGTTGGCACATGCTACAAAATAATAATGATATTATTGTTATTATGTAGAATGAGATTTATTAATGGTCATAAATGTTGTTTAATGGATAAGATGAAATTAAATATTATTTTAACTTAAATCCTAACTCTATAAATAGTCAGCTATGTCTATTGTGCATAGCATCCAAAATTGAGAATAAGATAATTATTACACGCAAAAAATTCTCTCTCAACTCCTCCTTCTCTCTACTTATCAAGAACGAGAAGTACATGAGATATTTCTTCAAGACCAAATAAAGAGCGATCAAGAGCGAACAGTGAAAGAAATTGGACTCACTGCGCTTGCACCCGGAGATTGAGTGGTGTTTCTTAGAGATCATAGGAGCATATGTGGATCATCGGTAGAGGGATTCTATCCTTGGATCCTCACAATGCAATGAAGGTAATCCGAAAGGGTTTTTTTTGGATGACCAATATTCACCAATGAAGAAAGTTCCTAATCATAGGTATTTTTTTATTTAAATATTAAATAAATTAGTTCTTAATTTGACATGCAGGATCCTAACTTTTTTTTTCAGGAAATGATTATTAAAATAAATTTTAATATATCACCCACCTCTACACGCTTCTGTTGCACCCAGAACCATTAGGTGGTATCAAAGGGTTCATGCTTAAATTTAAAATTATTTATCTGATTGTTCATCTATGTGTAATTGTGGATATATTTTAATTTCAAGTTGTTCATTATTTAATATGATTTTAATTAACATGTTATTGAAATATTAATTATGTTCGTTCGGTGTTTCATTTTCTTAATGGTTTAAGAAAAAAATAAATAAGGACCAGAGATTCCATCAGGAAGGCCAAATCTTTGGCTGATAAAATTGGGTTACATGGAATGCATCCAGAGCACACACCGTATACCTATGCACATTGTTTCTTGATTCACTGAGAAATTAATTACATGTGGTTCTTTTATTACACACCACATGTTGACCAGAAAAACCTGGCACACAACAAGTAGATATAGGGTGTGTATATGGAATGTTCACACTCTATATTATAGCCAAGTTAACATGTCAAAGCCCCAAACATGTGACTTGGATATACAACAACCGAGTTACATGGAGTTTATCTGCATGTTCAAGCCGTGTAGTATCCCATTAGTGGAAAAAAATTAAAATTACATTAAATTTGAAAATTTCATCATTAAAAGATTATTTTGTTGATTGAAACACCATTGTGTGTTTAAAAATTTAATAATGGTTTTAAATAATTTTAAATGATCAGTCAATTTATTGTAATTAATATTTCATTATTGGTTCTACCATTTATTTACCATAAATTCCATTAATTATGAGGATCACTAAATAAGATCATATGATCATTAAATATTTAAGGGAATTAATAAATTAATGCAAGAACATTTATCTTAAATAATAAAATAATGAATAAAAAAATGATTTCCATCCATTTACTATTGTGTATTCATTGCATGTGTGATAATTCATTAGCTTGAACAAGACCTATGTTTATGTTGGATGTTTTAATTTAATTTATTCAATGAGTTCCCAATTATTTAATATTAAATTAAATTATTTCCTATGAGTCATCCCTCCCTCTATTATTATATAGTACTTTCATGTCCAAGGATATTTATGTAACCCCCTTTAACCAATCCTTTAGTTCCCCTCTCATGCGTGTGAGTAATAAATATTTGTAATTAATGGAGCATACTAAGGCATGTGGAGGCATTTCAATATTAAACCATAATGATGCTAACCTAGGTGATACAAAGGTGGAATACTAGAATGCTGTAACTCATTCCAAGACTGAAAATAAGTTTTATTTCCCTTAGGTAAAAGGTTTATTTAATGCCTGCTCATTAAATCAATCGTAATATAAATATCATGAATGAGTTGTTTAATTAATTAATTATTTCTATCTATGTAATTATTTATTTTATGGATGAAAGGCCTTGATCACATAAGAAAAATAATTAATGTGCAAGGAAAGAAATTAAATAAATTAATTATGCATAAATGTTTTATTGAACATGGTTAATTAATTAAGTAACATCCACTTAATATTAACAAGGTGTGTAAAGGATAAAAAAATATAAAATTTATGCATAATAAATTAAAATCCCTGAATTAAATTTTAAGTTATACTAATCCTTCCATTACTTGATTTGGAATTAAACCATTGCACTAAGTGTAGTATATAACCAAAGTGTAGACACTTAATTTTATTGAGGAGTTCTCGTGAGAGTTTTGGGTTGACTTAACTGAAATTGTATTGATCTTAAAAACCAAAGTATGTTCAATAAAAATTTGTAGGAAAGTGTTAATAAAATCCAAGTTAGGACTTCAGGATAGGGGAATCCACTCAACAGTTCAATAAGATGTAAGTCCACAGTTGGCATGAACACCTACCCAATTACTTTTTTATGGTTTTCATGGTCAAAGTATGAATCATTAAGAAAAGTAATTGGGATCTTTTCCACTAGAATATTAAAGAAACTAGACATTTTGAGTTGAATGGAGAGAGCTATTGAGAATTGATAAAATAGTGGGAGATTTAATAAATAAATAAATAAATAAAATTAATGCATTATATCTTACTTATTTTGTAATCAAGTAAATTACTAATAATTTTCTCTTTAATTTTATAATAAAATAGAAATTTCATCATCCACACTAGCCCTAAAATCAATATTAGAGAAATATTATCTCATAACAGGTAATAACTTCCATGACTGGTTTAGACACCTTCAGGTTGTGCTATACCATGAACAAAAATCTTACATTATAGAATCCTTAATGTATTATCTTCTTGATAAAGATGCGAGTGATGAATATTTCCTTGTTTATGAAAAATATTTGAGTGACACGGTCAACATTTAATGTTTTATACTTTCATCAATTTCTATTGAACTAATAAAGTCTCCCAAAAAAATGGTTGCATATTACATGCTCGAGCACCTCTGTGGTCTTTATCAGGAGAGAGATAAATAGGAACAATTTAAGATTTCCAAGGAACTATTTCAGATAAATCTTGGAAATGGTACCCTAGTTGGGACTCATATAGTCAATATCATTGAATACATTGATATCTTAGAGGTTCTAGGGTTTAAACTCCCTAAAGAACAAGGCACTGACCTTATTCTGGCATCACTCCCTCATAAATTCTCCTGCTTTGTTGTGAATTTTAATATGAACAACATTGATAAGTCTCTTCCAGATCTTCATACTCTTCTTTGCTAAGTAGATAAGGATTAAAAGCATGAAATACCTTCCATAATTATGGTGAAAAAAATGGAAAGGGAAAGAAAAGGTATTTAATCCCAATTATTTTTCACAACCTTCCAAGAAGATTAAGATCAAGGGACAAGTAAGTGAATAGGATGCTATCATTTTCGTATGTAGAAAGAAGGGCCACTATAAGAAAAACTACCCCCAGCCAAAGAAGCAAGGGGGGATTCATGTAAATTTTTTGAGTGCAATTTATATGTTTCTACAAATTGGGTATTAGATATATCTTATGGTGATTAGATATGTATTCAAATACATGAACCAAGTAGATTTAGAAATATTGACTGAGGATAGGAGGATCTTCGATCATCCAATGGATCTAAACTTGATATTGTAGCTATCAGGGGATACCACCTCACATTTCTGACTAGAATGATCTTGGTTTTAACTGGTTGTTATTATGTTACTTCAGTTAATAAAAAAATTATTTATATATCTTGACTTGATATGGATGGATTTATTTTCAAATTTGGGAATAAATGTTGATTATTTTATAAAGATAGCTTTTATTATGGTAAGAAACATTTAAATAACGATATTTATGAGTTGGATTACACGAACCAAATAATGGAAATCAATAATGAAGTTACTTCACATGGATCACACCACACACAACTTTGGTATCATCGGTCAGGTCTTGTAAATGAAAAGCGATTGACTAAATTACATCAAGATGGTTATTTTTATTGATTTTTAACTAAAACCACTTGGAATATGTCATGTATTTTTACAAGGAATAATAAACAAACCCCCATTTAGTGGGAAAGGTGAAAGGGCTATAGAGATTATTGAATTAGTTCATACCACTGTGTGTAGACTATTTCTTATTGAAGAAAGGGGTGGGTACTCATACTTCATAACTTTTAGTGATGATTTTAGTAGATATGGACATGCCTACTTAATGAGGTATAAGTTAGACTATTTTGATAAATTTTAGGAATATAAGAATGAATTTTAGAAACATCTTGGTAAGAATATTAAGAAACTTCATTTAGACCTTGGTGGAGAATATCTTAATCAAGACTTCATTGATTATTTAAAGGACTTTGGGATTTTATCTCATCTCACTCCTCCTTATACACCTTAATGGAATGGTGTAAGTGAAAGGAGGAACCACACATTTCTATACATGGTGAGAAAAATGAAGAGTTATATGAGTCTTTTATTATCTTTTTGGGGATACATGTTACAAATAGAAACATACATACTAAACTAGGATCCAACTAAAGCAACAAATGGTATACCATACCAATTATGGAATGGAAATAAAACCATATTTTCTTACTTACATGTTTGGGACTGTGAAGCATTTGTTAAGGCCTATTCTAGTAATAAGATTGAACCCCAAGGAACAACATGTATCTTTATAGGATATCCCAAAGAAAAAAGGGATACTATATAGAAAATCCTTTAGACAAAAAGGTTGTGGTTGAAAGACATCCCATATTTCTTGAGGATGATATTATCTCTAAAAGAGATAGTGGGAGAGAGATAGATTTTGATGAAGTCTATGATCAAGATATAAAATAGTTGGAAAAAGATAAAATTTTACAAATCCCCATGGATGGAGAAATTTTTCTAGAGACACAATTACTGTGTAGGTGTACTAGAGAGGTTAGAGAACCGGAAAATTGTGGTTTTCTAGTCACCGGGGATGGTGGATCATTATTAGTTGATAATAATTATCCTATAACCTATAATAAGGAAGTAAGAGTCACAAATATTTCCAAGTGGCTAGAAGACCTGAATTCTAAAAAGGATTCCATGTACGAAAACCAAGTCTATATTTTGGTAGACCTTCTAGTAGATTTGAATCTCATTGGTTGAAAATAGGTATTCAAGAATAAAATAGATATGGAAGGACAAGGAAATAACTATAAGGTGAGACTAATTGAAAAAGGGTTTAAACAACATCAAGGAATTGAATATGATGAAATCTTTTCACCAGTCACAATGATGAAATCCATCAGTATTTTAATTTACATTATGAATTTTTATGATTATGAGATTTTCAAAAAAGATTTAAAAACAACCTTTTTTAACCAGAACCTTCAGGAAGATGTTTATATAACACAAACCAAAGGGTTTGTGACTCCTAAGGATGCCATGAAAGTTGAAAATATCCATTTATGGATTAAATAAAGTATCCAGGTCATAGAACATTCATTTTAATGAGACCATAATGCAATTTGGTTTCATAAAGAATGAATGTGAGCCGTGTGTCTATAAATAGCTTAGTGGGAGTGCAATAATTTTCTTACTTGTATATGTTGATGACATATTACTCATTAGAAGAAAAATACTAGTCTTACAATATGTTAAGGTGTGGTTGAGTAAATGCTTCTCTATGAAGGAATTGGGAGAGGTAGAATATATTCTTGGGATCAAGATCCATTATGATAGATCCAAGAGGTTGGTCAACCTTAGTAAAAGCACATACATTGACAAGATACTAAATAGATTTAGTATAGAAAAATACAAGAGGATATTGTTTCCAAAATCACATATAATTCATCTTTCTAGGAAAATATTTCATACGACACATGTAGAAAGAAACAGAAGGATAAGAATTCCATACACATCAGTGATTGAGTTAGTCATGTATGTTATTCTATGTACTAGGCTAGGTGTCGCCTATGCATTAAGTTCAGTAGAAATATATCAAGATGATCCAGGTGGATGATATTGGATGGTAGTCAAGAATATCCTTAAGTATCTGAGGTGTACTAAGGATATATTCCTAATTTATGGAGGATATGGAGAACTAATCATCAGAGGATATGCAGATTCTAGTTTCCAAACTGATCAAGATGACATAAAGTCATAAACAGGATACATATTCACTTTGAACGGAGGTTCTGTGAGTTAGAATAGATCAAAGTATGATATGGTTGGAGATTATACAGTAGATTATGAGTATATTTCAGATTCTGAGGCCGCTAAATAAGTTTTATTAATGCATAACTTTATCTAAGATCTTGATGTGGCATCTAGTGTTAAAGATCCTATCACACTCTATTGTGATAATACTATATCAGTGGATCTTACAAAGGAGCCAAGGTCACATCAATGGACGAAGCACATAATTCAAAAGTATCATCTCTTGAGATATTTTTCTCACAGTGGTGAAGTTCTAGTGAGAAGTATTTTTATAGAAGAAAATTTGGCAGACCACTTGACTAAAACCTCAACTCGGTAGAAACATGACTATCCTATGAGTTTTAGTGGATTGAAGGTCATAGGTAGTTGTCTCTAGTCCATGTGGGAGTTTTCTAGAGTTTGTGTCCTAGGAACAACTATTTGTACTTTGATTACATTTATATCCGATGTATTGAATATTAATAAAACTTCTTATTACATATTTTTTATTGTTCTACATGAATATAATGTAATAACGTCCTACAGTATTAGTCGCATTGATATGGTCATAGTAGTTCCCTGCTATGATGAGAACCTTGAGGTGCTATTATTATATTCTCAAATAATATTCTATGAGTGGATAACATACTACGATGAGACACATTGTACATAGAATATCAGGTGTGAGTACTCAAAAGTAAATGTGGATTCTTCTCAGGAAGTTTGCACTTGGTAATCTCCAAGACCAAATATTATGATAACATAAGCACTGGTAAGAATTATTCATATTTTGGTTTCATAAAATATTCCTATCTATGAGTGTGTGTGATGGCCCTTAGAATTTATGATTATTATTAATTTTTGTTACAACTCACATAATTATATGTATTTTATAAAACATGATGATAACACTTCATGGTAAAGTTGGATATGTTGGGTGCAACACAAGTGACATGTCATTAATGACTATGTTGAGGAAGGATTTTTCACATCCATCTTTCTTGAAGATGATATCTTGCCCTTTGATTGGAATTGAATAATTTCATTAAATTCCATGGCCTTGGTATAACAACATGTTTATTTTAGATATTCAAAGAAAGACGTAACGAGCATATAGGTTGGTGAAATGGATGTGAAACCTTCTTGATGAGATATTTTGACAAAGGGATTATATTAAACAGTGACCCTTCATTTGTGGTTTTCAAAATTTTGACATTAACTTCTTTCTATTGGGTGCCTTGAACCATTGCTTGATAATAATATTAGACTTTAGACAAACACTACTAATGCCAACAAGAAAGAATAGTAGAGGGTCACACACTATGTTTTTCCATTTATCTCAATTAAATTCTATTTAAGTTTAATTAATGGAAAAAATATTATTCTCAAGTTCAAGGAATAATTTTATTCAAGTTATATTGACCACATAAATTAAATTAATATTTATTCACCAGCTTGTGAATAAAATATTTATTTTATTTATTGAATATTTTAATAAATATTTATTTGCTATATTGTGAATAAAATATGTATTTATGAATAAAATATTTATTCTATTGTTCAATAAATGCTATAGGAGTTCTAATGGACCAAGACCAATTCTGTCGAACAATATTAATTAACAAGACCGTTATATAGTATTTGTTATTGCGAAAGTTGGCTCATGGCACAAAATAATAATTATATAATTATTATTATGCGGCATGGGATTTATTAAAGGTAATAAATGTTATTTAATGGTCGGTATGCAATTAAATAATATTTTAACTTAAATCCAAACTCTATAAATAATTGGCTATATCTGTTGTGCGGAGCATCCAAAATTGAGAATAAGAGAATTATTGAGCACAATGAATTCTCTCTCAACTCCTCCTTCTCCCAACCTCTCAATAATGTGAAGTAAAAGAGACATTTCTTCAAGACCAAAGAATGAGTGATCAAGAACAAACAAAACAAGTCATTTGAATCACCACATTAGTAATTGAAGATCGAGTGGTGTTTTTTTGGAGATCATAAGAGCATATGTGGATCAACTCTAGTGGGATTATATCCTCAGATCCTCACATAGAAATGAAGGTAATCCAAAAGGGTCTTTTAAAATGATCAATATTCACCAACGAAAAAAGTTTCTATGCACAAGTATTTATTTATTCAAATATTAAATAAATTAATTATAAAATTGACATGCATGATCCTAGATCTTGGTTTAAAGTAATGATTATTAAACGAAATTTTAATATATCACCCACCTCCACACACTTTTGGTACACCCAGAACCATTGATATGGGTGATAATTTACTAACTCATAGAGTAGACACAATTCCTTTCTATAAGGGAGCAAAGTTTTGTGGAGAATTTGGGGTTGTTGTACATATAATAGATTTTTCACCTTCATGGGATGCTATAAAATTTTTTCTCTAATCGTGACACATGATTTATTTCATGATTGTGGAGTAGTTTTTAGGAGGTATTCGAGACCCGAATGAGGATAAGTACAGAATTTCCCCCCAGAAAGATGAGTAGACTGATCAAACTATCTAAGTGATGGAGGATATGCAAAGGTCTTGAATTATAGACTTTGGTCGGAGCTGAGAGGATCAATTTCCCTTGGTTGATTTTGCATACAATGAAAAATACCACTCTAACATCAGCATTCCACATTTTGCATCCCTATAAAGGAGACCCTATAGGTTACTCTTATGATGGGAAGAGATTAGTTAGACATATGTTATGGGTATAGAGCTAGTGTAGGTAATGAAAGAGAAGGTCCAAGTCATATGTTATCCAATGAGTAAAGTTTAGAGAATACATAAATCTTATGAAGATGGCCATCATAGGTCTTTGGAGTTCGAGTAGGGAGACCAAATTTTCCTGAGAGTCTCCCCACGATATAGATTATAAAGGTTTAGCTGGGAAGGTAAGCTATCCTAGAGGTTCATTAGGTCATTCGTGATAATGTAGAGGGTTGGAAAGGATTATTACCACCTCTCCCTACCCCATATATGGAGTGAGTGCATGACATCTTCCATGTGTTGCAGTTGAGGAGATAAGTGCATGAACATATGCACATCATCGACTGGGGAAAGTTGGACTTCAAGGATGAAGTCACTTTTTCAGAGCACCCAGTGGAAATCAAGGATCAACATGAGAGGACCCTATATAGACAGACCATACCCTTGGTTCACATGTTATGGTATCACAAGAATGTGAAATAATGTTCTGGGGAGTGGGAGATCCACATGGAGGCTCAGTATCTCGAGTTGATTTTGTAGTTTTACTTTTTAGGAATGAAAATATTAGAGGAGGGAATGATGTAGAGACCCATTGTTGTCATGAACCATCCCCCGAGGCCCATTCCATGACTACCCCAAGACTGCCTCCCATAGGATAGAAGCTGGAGACTAGTGCCAAGTAGGCACATCCCAAACAAATGTGAGGCATTTTCATAATTACCTGTACACACGCACACAACTCCAAACCACATATGCTCGAAGGTGAAAAAACTATGTAAACAAAAACAAGGCATGATAGTAGAAAACAGATGGTAAATTGGGATAGAATACAATCCCAACTGAAACAAAAAAGTAAAAGTAAAAGTCTTTGGAACTCCTTTACAGAAAACCCTACCTAAACGGTAGGTACAAAAACAGCTGTCTGAAGCCGTAGAATCACATCTCATTTGTCGGGTCACTATAAACACCACTTGGCCCTTGTACACCATGGAATGTATGAAATAATTGATAATCTACACAAGACACAACACATGTGGGTGAATCCCATGTAAGGGTGAGTAAAACAATACTCAGTAGGGACCCCAAACCACAAAGGTATACCACAAAGCAATACACAAAGTAGACTACCAGAGAGGTACACAAAGTGTATCCTCTAAGAAGTAAAATCAAGAGAGTCACTAGAGTCATATCACACCGATATAGATATAAATTATGAAAATAAAGACTATCAAATATAGTCATAGAACATCCAATATTGCTGAGTCACTTAGACCCGCTGCATCGTCTAGACCTGCTGAGTCACCTAAACCCACTGAGTCACCTAGACTTACTAAGTCACGTAGAACAAATGAGTTACCTATACCCAATTATTCACCTAGACCTACTGATTCACCTAGACCCACTGGGTCTCTTAGACCCACTGAGTCTCCTAGACCTACTGAGTCACTTAGTTCCATGGTCATAGTCTTCTCATCACATATAGCTACAAGATTCCCACTCATAGCATGCTTGCTCTGGGAGATCCTACAACTCAAGACAAATTTCATATATCTACCTCCATGAAAAAATAATTAGAGTATCTCAAAAGAACCTCCTAATCACATGGGTCCCTACACCACAAACAACTCGTTAATCGGATGTTTGGTTTAGAAGATATGAGCCTTTTAGTAAAAAGGGGCCGGTTGGGTCCAGGCCCAGTCCGACCCGACCTGACCTGGGGCCGATTGACCCAACCCAACCCAACCCATTGGGTTGATCCATGCCATTGTGCTCAGCCCAAAGCCAGCCCACCTCTGAATTCCGGCCCACTGAAGCGGGCTGATGTGGTCCTCCCGGAATGCAGCAGGCACCACGTCCCACCCACAGCCATTGCTACGAGTTGCCTCTGCCATCAATCTGGACTGTGTCCACTTCATCTCGCCATAGGTGGCCCCTTCTCACTACCTTTAGTAGATTCCTTAGGTTTCTTGTGCCACCACAGTGCGTGCCGCCTCCCGCATGCGGCTGCCGCCATGTGCCACCGCTGAGACGCCGTAGGTTCTTCCGTAGGCCACCAAACTCACTCTGATGGTCCATTTTCCGATTCGGGAGTACCGTTGAGATCTCTATGTTGCTGCCTTTACTACCATGTTCTCTAGGCAGTTTCTCCGTCTATCTAGGGGTTCTGAACACATTAAGAATCTCTTGAAAACAGTCTAATGCAACCCCAGGGGTCCTTCGACAAAGAATGCAAGGAGATAGAGAGGGATCACAAAAAACACCCAAAGTAAAGAACATCAACCTTGCTTTTTTAGAATTCGTTTTCTATTTTAGAAAAAAAGGGAAGACATTAAAACAATCACTAGGATATAATCCCCTTTCTTTAATCCCTGCATGAAAATTCCCACCCAGCATGAATGACTAATCCATAAGTCAACTTGTTAGTGAGTTGATCCGTGTTCATTGTTTAGAAAAGAAGAATGTGGTATTAAGGTAATAACATAGAAATAATAAAACCCCAACCTCAAGGACTAGATTGGTCATTGGTGAAGAATAGAGTTTCACCACTGTCGTTCGCCGATTATATATCCTTAGTCTTTGATCTGCGATTTATGATCCGTGATCCGTCAACATTCATTGCCACTTGTCATTCTCCATAGCGAGGCTTCACCAATACCTTTTGTTTTCTAGATATTCTGGGGAATTTCTCCAAATTTTTCAATCCGATCCTATATCCCTGTAAAGATGTTAAATGAAGAAACATGTTTTAGCATCACTGTTTCACTATGTTGCAGCATTGACACACTGTTTCATTTATGAAAGGAAGAAACTGCTTTTTCTTGGCATTGCAATGTTGTTGTATCGCTGCAAAATGTTAAAATAAATAAAATAAACTTTTTCCGAAGTTTATTTTATTGTCATTTAAAACTTCCCATAAATTAACTTTTACCCTCGACCTGTGCCAGTCGAGGTTAGAACCCACCTAAGGAAATCATACCCTCATGAGTTCAATGGTGCTCTCAGATTTCCAATCTGAGTTACCTTTTATGAGATATTGGATCTGAAAATAAAATAGTCTTTATTTAATTATTTTATTTATAGTCACATCCCAAAAACTAATTTACTTAGTTGAACCACATCAGAAAATGTTAGGCTCTGCCTAAGAAAAACACCCAATTAAGAATTCAATAGTGCTATCATATTTTCAATCTGAGTCACCATTCATGAGTTATAAGGATTTGAAAAATAAAACAATTTTATTTAATTATTTTATTTACGGTTTTTCCATTTTTGGGTTTTCTCACTAGAGGCCCGTGATGACTAAAGTTAAGTCATACCTAGGGTAAAACCTCCATCTTAAATGAAACAGTTCTCCCAGATTTATAATCTGAGAACCAATTTTAGAGTTATTCCACATTTTTAGGAAAACCGATCACGTGCTCTATTTAAAAACTTAACATTTTTCAATGGACCATTCTGGGAATAGTGGGATTTGAAATCGCACATCGTCTCAGTTCTTGGTCTCAAAATTTTTCAAAAAAATTTATAAAAATAAAATCATGAAAATATGAGTCATTAAATTCTTCCCACCATATGAATTTACGTCCCCCAAAATCCAAACCAAGGGATTCCCAAACAGATGAGTGTACAAGCAGGAACCTGATCCTACCTCTCCCATGTTCTCTCCTAGAGATTCTTGTGCTTCCAAAAATTGTGCACTAGAGTAATTGATCATCTATGGAGGGTCATCTTATATCGATCTTTGATATCCACCTGAAACTCCACAAAATTCACCCTGTCGTCAACGTCCAGCTCACCCCAATCAATAACAAGTGATGGGTCGTGTACTTATATCCTCATTTGTGATACATGGAAGACGTAGTGCACTCGCTCTAACTGCAAAGGTAGATCCAAGAGGTATGCCAGCTCTCCTACTCTACACAGTATTAAGAACTGTCTGATGAACCTCGGAGATAACTTGCCACACCGACCAAATATATGTATCCCACGTCGAGGAGAGACCTGAAGGAACACATGGTCTCCCTTATCAAACACTAAGGGTGTCCTTAACCTATCTAAATAGGACTTATGCCAAATCTTTATAGTCTTCATTCACTCTTGGATAACCGACACCTTCTCTGTAGTAGCCTACACCAACTCCGGACCCATGAACACTGACTCTCCAGGTTCAGTCCAATAAAGTGGCGACTTTCTGGGTCACACGTACAAGGCCTCAAATGGTTCCATACCAATGATGTAGTGGTAGCTGTTATTGTACATAAACTCAAAAATACATAGGTGATCCTCCCAACTATGGCCAAAATAGAGGATGCAAGCACGTAGCATGTCCTCTAGGACCTAAATGGTCTAATCAATCTAGCCATCTATCTATGGGTGGAAATATGTGCTCAAGTGGAGATGAGTCCCCAATACCTTATTTAATGCCTTCCACAACTGGGATGTAAAGCATGCATCTTGATCCGAGACCATTGTTGATGGGAATCGATGGAGTCGAACTATCCCCTGCACGTAGAGGCATCCCACACTCTCTACAGGACTCCGTTCTCGAAAAACTAAGAAGCAACCGACATGGTGAGTTGGTCAAAGATCACCTAGATAGTACCGTGTCCCCTAGACGTATGTGATAAACCCATCACAAAGTCCATTGATATCCTTTCTCAATCCCTTCTTGGAACCCCAAGGAAGAAAAGATCACCCCCCTTCTAAGAATAGGGGCTTGACACAGTGTGTTGAAAAACTTTGAAACTAATTAAACAAGTGCTCAGATTTTATACCAACAGGTATTACCATCTTCAACCTATTCCATCATCCCTGGTGTCCACCTTGACACACACATGCATATCCTGATGCATCTCATCACTCTAGGAATGAACTGCTACTACTGTGCATCCTGTAAATGGAACACCATTCTCCCCAACTTTATAATATCCATCCGGGGTATTCCCTATGGAGAACTGATCACTTAAGGACTCATAGTCAGTATCATCGAGCTGTGCCTCCCCGAATCACTTTAAGAGTGGAGGGTAACAACCATTGATTAGAGGTAAACTTTATCATCTGTATCCATGAAATATTACTGTAATGGGGCCAAATGATCCATTTCCTTATTCATAAACTATGAAATGGATCTCCTGCTAAGATCATTTGCTTCCACATTTCCCTTACTTTAATTATAGACTATTTTGAAGTCATAATCCTAGAATAACTCTAGACATCTTCTCTATCTCAAATTAAAATTCTTCTAAGAGAAGATATACTTGAGACTACTATGGTTATAGTATATGATAAATTGTTCACCCATAAGGTAGTGTCACCACATCTTCAATGCGAAGACTACTGCTGCCAACTCAAGGTTGTGGGTCACATATTTCTACTCATGTGGTCTTAACTATCGAGAAAAATCCCTCTCCCTTCAGTTGATCAAAGAGATCATCAATCCTCGGTAGAGGATACTTATTCTTCACAGTCACCTAATTCAGGCACCAAAAGTTGACACATAACCTCAAGATCCCATCTTCCTTCTTGGAAAACAATACTGGGGCTGACCATGGTTGAACACTAGGTCTCACGAATCCATTCCTTTACAAGTCCTAAAAATGTATCCTTAATTCATGAATCTCTATGGGATCCATCCAATATGCCAGTGTAGATATCAGTGTCATCTAGGGGTACAGGTCAATATAGAATTCTACCTCCCTGTGTTGAGGTAGTCCTGAAACATATTTCAGAAAGATGTCCTTGTACTCATCCACCACTATAGGAAACTGAGGACTCATCTCATCCACTGCACTGAAGGGAATTCTAGATAAATTAAGAGTGATTGGATTCACCCTCCTATTAATGAGTCTATCCAGTGATTCTTGGGTTTCCTTTTTTTTTCAAACAAGGAAAACCCAATTCCATCACTACAGACATACCACACCCTTTTTTCTAAAATAGTCAATCTGGGCATGGACTGTCGATAACCAATCCATACCAAGAATGATTTCATAAGGCCTCGATGCTTCCACTAAGAGGTTCCAATTGAAACTATCACCTCAAGGGTAAGATCACACTATCGGCATAAGTGTGATTATTGAATCTCCTCCCATTGGTATCTCCAGAAATAAGGGTCAAGTCAATGGTATAACCAAAAACTCTAGGTCTCAAACAAGATTCATGACAAGGAAGAATGATTGAAACTTGTTTCTTTTAATACAGTAGCTAAGAATATACATAGACCGTATCTCAAATCATTCCTAGATACCCTAGGTCATATACCTTGACCGCATGTAGTTGTGCCTTCCCCTGTCCTATAGTTCCCTGATCCTAGTGTGGACCACGTGGGGGTGGTGGTGGTAACATGTCAAACTGCATACCACCTATTGATGCTCTCCCAAATCCTATTCCATGTCTTCTATCCTATAGATTCATATGTTCCTATCACTATTTTTGGCCCAGTGGCCCATCCACCATTTTAATATCAACACAACAAGCTGTAAAATCTCTAGAGAGATGTCCCATGCCATCTTTTGAAAATAATTACCTCTTTGTAGGGTAATTGGACTCACCCTATGAGCCCTAAGTTGTAGATCCCTTATCTGGGAACCTCCTCTCAGAATGTCTCACATGTCTAAGTCCTTGATACTAATGTCAACTTCTTACTCCTGAGGTCTCTCCTCCTTATTTCCAACTGATCACATCCAATAGCTGTATCTGCTCATCCATAGGGCTTTCAATCAAAAAAGTTCTCTCTAGCACCATAGAATAAGCAGAAATGCATAGAGGAATAACACTGGCTCAGATGTCCCTAAACACTCCTTACTCAATGGTCCAATCCCTGAAGCACTGGTCGTATCATATTCATTGAGTACCTGGAAAGGTCAGTATGAATCGATGAATACTCATATACTGACATGTCATCTTGCTGAAGTTATAGAAGATCTTGTCCACAGATATCCCTTAGATTTTATGGTGAGAAACCCTTCTCTGAGAAAACTTCTCAAGATCTGTCCATGGAAGAGTCACCTCATCATAAGATCAGGTAATCTAAACCTTTCCATCGGCCTACTGTGCCATATAGAAGGCTCACCGCTAGGACCACCATCTGATCTAATGGTGTCCTGACTAGATATAAAAATCAGTCACCACCTCAAGATAGTCCTTAGCTACTTTTGAGTCAGGTTCGATTCGGAACTCGAGGGGTCTCTGTCCTTGAAACTTGTGAAGTGTGCTTAGCCCGCGCATCTCATCTGCTGGTACTACGAGTACCATGTGCTACTCTATAGGTGGTGGTATAGCTGGTGCACCACTAAGAGGTTATATCTCTGGTACAAACCTCTATACCCATCTCTTCACCACATGGATCATCCACATGATCACATGGTGGAATCCTAGCTAGTTGTCTACGTGGAAGCATCTTGAAAGAAAATAAGATGTACCAAGATCAATAGAGTATACCTAGTGAGCTGACTCAAGAAGAACATGGAAATATCAACCCATTACTTTATGATTCATGTACTATTGTTTTTCCCTGAAACTAGTGTTATAATGTACCGAGTCTAAAAGAAAACTTTAGGGTCCTGGTGTATGGATACGTCATCCAGCACAACAACACTGGATTCCCTAGCCTGAAATCCAAAATCAAGGCACTCAACACCATTTCCCCAAACCAAACTCATAGACTATGGGTTCTTAAGGTAAAAATAACCTCCTCTGATACCACTCTATCATAAATAGTCCCTCAGGGCCTATGCCGTGACTACCCCAAGCCTACCTCCCATAGGCAAGGGGATGCCAACTAGTGCTGAGTAGGGATATCCCACACAAATGGGTGGAATTTTCCTGAGTACTTTTACACACACACACACAACTCCAAGACACATATATTGGAAGGTGAAAACACCAATTAAAAAAAAACAATGTATGATAGTAAAAAAACTAAAGGTAAACGGGGCTAGAATATAAGCCTGATTGAAATAGAAAAGTAAGAGTGCAAGTATATGGAAATCCTCCATAGAAAATCCTACATGAAGGGTGGGTACAAAAACAACTGTCTAAAGCCGTAAAAGTATATCTCGTCTATCAGGTCATTTTAGGCACCACCTGGCCCCAGTCCACCAAGGAATCCATCAAAGCACCAATCGTCTGCACAAGACACGACACATGCAGTTGAATACCATGTAGGGGTGAGTAAAACAATACTCAGTAGGGACCCTAAACCATAAAGTTATACCACAAAGAAACACACAAAGCAGACTACCAAAGAGGTACATAAAGTGTATCCTCTAAGAAGTACTATCAAGAGAGTCACTAGAGTCTTCTCACATAGGTGTAAATTTAATTTATGAAAAGAAATACTAACACACATAGTCATAGAATACAACATCTCAAACCTGGATGCCACATGAAATGGTTCCCTGAGCTCAGTTGGTCACAAGGCCTCAAATGCATCTCCCCAAATTCAAGAGGTTTTCGACTAGCAGAGAGGGCCTAGGGGAGTCTTTGGGGAGACTATGCCCTCATCACCAAAGTATCAAAGCAGAAGTAAAACATATAGTAAACAGAGGAATAAAAATAACCAGTCAACTACTAAAAGTAAGATAAGAAAGGAATAAACACAATAACAAGAAGTATCTCATATACAAAAAAATAATGCAGATGATACAAGTATTTAGAAAGCAGTAAGAATAATACATGAAAATACAATAAAACTATCCCAAAGAGAACAAAAGAACAAAAATGTATCCCAACATCACAAGGCTCATCTTGGTCCTATGCTCCCTTACTCCAAAGCCAAAATCATCAGCCTATAATAGGGTGCTTTCCCCTATCATCACCTGCAACCATATAATCTGTTTGGGTCCACATGGAGGCCCAAATAGAGTGTGAGATAAACATCCCAGTAGGCAACCACCCAGGTTTATACAGTTCTAACAAAAATCCAACAAAGGTTCTAGAAAGTTTAGACAACTGATAAGTAAGTTCATATTCCCATGGAATAATTCAACTATAAAGTAAAACTGAACAGCCCTTAAGGGTACCTGGAAAAGTGAGTCAACTCCTAATAGGGTAGATATAACCAAGTAATAAGAAAGTTACATGGAGATGCCATACATCCATCGGTATCAAGCAACCACAACCACACTATATAGAGAGTTCAAGTATCCCAAAACCACGTCGTATAGAGAAGTCAAGTATCCCATGACCATGCCGTATAGTGAATTGTAGACTTTAAGGTCTAGATCGAAGGTGCCAGTAGACCAAGGCATCAAAGTAATTAATTATAGACCACAGAGGGCCGGATCCAAGGAGTATGTCCAAGGAATCCCATTAAGTCCCATGATAATCCCTAGTGGAAACTTGGTTAGGCACTAGTTGGGGTCTTAGGATCATGGCATTAACAAGTCCTACATTAGCCCAAGCAAGCCAGATCCAAGGGGTAGCAAGGCCCAAGGCATCCCACAGAATCAAGACCCAAGGGGAAGAGTCAACCCAAGGCATCCACTACCACATTATAGATCCATGGAAAGCTGTCCATGCCATCTATAAAACTATTTAATCAAGCATTCAATCATTCAAATTAAACATTCATAAACATGTGAGTATACCCACTTACGTCCACAAGCACAAGCAATGAGTATACCCATGCATGCAAACCATTTATCAAAATAATATGGGCCTACCCTTCCATATAAACCATTTAACATGATATTAGTCATTCCATATAGGTATACCCACCCATATCATCCATTTAACATGCCAAACTATAAAAATTGTTAAGGCATAAAGTGATATTCATTAATCAAGGAGGCAGTACATCTACTAAACAAGCTACTCAAGCTATCAAAGAATCTAAGATATTACTATAACTAGGAAAGCACAAACACACACCCATTGGGTGGTTTTGACAGGCCTAAAAAGGTATTTACTTAAGTCACACCCCTTGGGTGACCTTAAAACGGGCAACAAGTGCCAACGCACCTAAAAAAAATCTATGGTCAACCTCACTAGGTCCAACTGAGCTACTAAAAGCTACTCGCTAAAAAACAATAACTCTTCGGAAAGTCCAAAAGATGGAACAAAGGACGAACACCTAAAAAAGACTAAGAAAAGATAAAAGAAGATATAGACCACCTACATTGCCTCAATATTAGACAACTCATCCAGTATCAAATATTGATTCGTCCTGGTTTGGAAGAAATATGAAGAATAGATAAAGAATAGAATATTAAAGAATATGAGCCTAAATACAAATAGAAAAGCCATTTTTACAAAGAATAAATAATGACTAAAAAGGAATTAAGGAATTACCATTACAGGTCTGTAGAGATGATTGGTGATCAAAATAGAAGTTGGATGGAAGATCAGTAAAATCCTATCTTAGGTGCCTCAAAAGAGCTCCACAGAAGAACTCCTGCATGTGGGAGAAGAAACCCAAATGGGTTTTAAAAAGAAAAAATTACTTTTAATTCAAAATTTTAAAAAAAGCACACAGTAGGGTTGGATAGTTTACCCGCACGGTTTCCCAAAACATGCGAAAATCATTCGCACCTCTCTTCCTAAGAGGGGTGCTTCACACGGTTACCCCGCACAGTTTGGATAACTGTGTAGTAACCCTGTAGAACCGATCTGTCCAAAAAACCTTCAGTTTTTAGACCTCTTGCACGGTTTAGCCTAACCGTGCACAGGCTATGCGCAAACTGTGCGCCAAGTAATTTTCAGCCCAAAACTTTGTTTCAGGCTCTAAATAATCCCCAGACACCTCCGAAACACCCGTGATCAATTTAATAATTCAAACAAGGGAATAAAATGCATTTAAACCGAAAATAAAATGATTCACAACTTGTATGAAAACCCGAGTTCTTATAATCTTCGCCCCTTATAGAAATTCGTCCCTGAATTGCTCTTTGAAGGGTGTTCAAGATTCATGTGAGAATAACTCTAGCCACTGAGCATGTACATCAGCCTCCATCTCCCAAGTCTCATCCTATAAATGGTCTTGCTTCCATAGAACCCGTACTAGAGGAACTTACCATCCTCAAAGAACCTTCATGCTCCTATGCACGATAAGAATCAGATGCTCCTCAAAGGAGGCATCAACCTGAATCTCAACCTCCTCGGGCTGAAAAACATGAGATGGGTCCGAGTGGTAGTGGCCCAACTGAGATACGCGGAAGAATTTGTACATGTATTAGTACCTATGAGGTAACAATAACTAATAGAAAACTGACCTGATTCTCTCCAAAATCTCAAACGACTTGAAATATCTCAGTGAAAGTTTACCCTGTCTCCTGATTTTCCTGTGTCCCAACCTCAGTGAAACATGAAAGAAAACCTAATCCCCAACCTCAAACTCTAGAGTTCATCTGTAGTGATTGGCATATGATTTCTGATGAGACTCTGCAGTATCTTTTTTTGATAGTTTCATCGGGGCTTGCATCTATCGTTGGAGGATGCGATGTCTGTTGTCTTACATTCCTGCTTTCCAAAGGAGTGGGGAGTCCGTCACTTATTTAAGTAAATTTTCTCCTTGATAGAAATAGGATGATGGGATTCTGGTTCTTCCTTCCATGGATTCCTCCTCGGAACTTGTTACCTAGTCCGGGTCTCCCTTAAAGATTAAGACATTGTTCATGAAACTCTTCCCAAAGCCATATCTTCAAGGAAGTTAGTTAATTACACTGCTTCTATTAGGAAATTCCAAAGGGTCAAGTCATGGAACCAACCTTCACTCAGGGGAGTAGTAACGTTTGACATCACTGACATGTCTGGATGTTGAAACACTGATTTGTTTGGGTTTCTTCCCCTTATGATATTCCTTCTCGAGGGTGTGAAAGCCTGAGGCATCCCACATCAAGTGGGGGGAATTATATTCCATAGGCACGTCTCTATGATTTTCCTCAGCTTCCCATGTCTAACAAAGGGTATTTCACAAGTTTAACAAATAGCGGAGACAGATTAGACAGATCGGAAAACTGATGGGAGTGGATCAAATGGGTCGATGAAAATGTCCAATGAATATTGATCTGAGGATGATTGGGTCCCTATAAGGGGACACCAAGGTTTACCTTTTTTATGGGATTGAACCTTAGGTAGGTTTCTTACGTACCCTGTCCCGAGAGACAAGGATCTAATCCACATAGTTCGAAGGGGAGATGAATCAAGGTGTGAACAGAGGACAACAACTTAGAGACATGTGGAGGGGGAGGGGGATTATGCATGGATAACAACATGATTTCAAGAGGATCACTCTTAGTTGTATGGTTATAGATTTTATGGGTATTATGCATGGTTAGATACCCGATTACTACTAGGAGCAGTGAGGGAGTGGTTGGTATGATCTCACTGAGATGTAGTGGCCCGGGTAAGAATTGGGATTGATGATGGATGGTTGAATGAAATGGATGAAGAATAAGATGTAACCGAAATGAAGTCGACAGTGATGTTGGGATTGAGCCTCGAAGAGACTTCCTACATATCCTCATGGAAGGGAATCAAAGTCCACATATTTCAGTGGGGTGATGGTACATCTTAGGAGGTGTCTTGTGAGAATGGATATGTGGATGGGAATCTAAGGAAGTAGAAACTTAAGGTTGGGGAATGACCTTCCCAAAATGAAAGGGCTCAAGGGAGAGACTAGGATGAGACATGGATGATGTGCTTGAACCTCAGGGAGGATTCCTATATATCCCCTTGGTAGGGAATCAGAGTCCATGTAGTTCAGGATGGGGGCATAGAATCAGGGTGTATGCATAGGAAAATTACCTGATGATATGCTGGGACTTACACTTGGTTAGTAGCCCGAGAGTTGTTCCGATGCCACTAGGACGAAACATAGATATGGGTCCCAATAAAGGGGACTACAATGGCCTACTGTTGGTTGGGTACAACTTCTTACCATCATTTGGGGGACTACAATGGCTTAACGTTGTTTGGGGACTACAACGAATTACCATTGGTTGGGGTTGAACCTCATGGAGGCTTCCTACATACCCTATCTAGGAGTCAGGGATCAAAACCATCATAGTTCAAATAGGTAAAGTTTAGCGTCATTCTGGAAGAAAAGGGTAATACAGTTTAACATCATGAGGGATGAGGGTGTACTGACGTGGAGTGGTCCAGACCAATGGGTGTTGGGCTTGAACCTCATGGAGGCTTCCTACGTACCTTGCTCGAAAAGGGAAAGGATCAAAGTCCATGTAGTTCGAAGGGGGATATAGTTTAACATCATACAGAATGAAAGTGGACTGATGTGAAAGGGGGTGGGACAAATAGGTATTGGGCTTAAAGCTCAGGGATTCATCCTACGTACCTTGATTAAAAAGGGCAAGGATGAAAGTCCTCATAGTTCGATGGGGTGTTTGGGGATTACGTGCTGAGGCCGCCCAAGGAGGATGTCATGGCCTATGCTTACTCTAAACCTACATGAGTCATGATCAGTGTGAGAATCAAGAGGCAATAAAGACCTGACGATCATGTCGCAAAAAGTGCATCCGTGAGGAATAGAGTAGGACTTACACATGGCTTGTAGCCCAAAGAGGAAATAGGGGCTTAGCTGGATTAGCAGCCCAGGGAGATGGATACTGGGACTTACTCAAAAATGGAGGCCTGATGGAAACAAATCCCAGAGGGAGAGGGTTGAGGAAATGAAGGTCCCGATACCCATCTCTCTTTTGGACTTGGTGCACTGAAGAATATATGAGGAGCTGGGATGCTACCTCCTGTAAGAAAGTATAGGGGCCTACAACAAGATGGTTTCCCTTCCCCGCATACAGACACCACTTCATTGAAGAGAATGTCATTCCATGTAAGGAAGATCTCATTACTGTGGAGATCAGTGGGTGTGGATAATGTCTAAGATGGGGCACCTCACGTATATTTCATGGGGAGAGGCCACATTTTAACGCCATGTGCTGAAGATGATGATGCTTGGTAGTTTAACATCCTGCAGCTCAGATGAGTCAGGTTCACTCTGCCCCCTAGGACTTACATAACCTACATGCTTTAACCCTCGATGTTCCATATGAAGCACTACCCAAGGGAACTTGAAATCACTTTGTATGATCCTGGAGGGTTGTATGGGAAAAGGGTCTATAAAGGAAAATAATTCACATGAAGGGACCTTGAGAAGTTCTGGTGCTCCAAAGAATGGAAATACTCTGTGAAGGGGTATTCTTCACGAAGTTGGGTGTCCTAGCCTAGGCATGGAGTATATATTCATATGAATGGTGCTTCACAAAGTGGAAGTGATTTTATGGAGTAGGACTTCACAGATCATGGGTGCCTTGCAAAGCGAGGCATTGCGAAGCAATGTACATCACAAAGCATAGTGATCCTACCTTATTATGGGGTCCCCATGTGCATGGAAGGTACTTCTTAAAGCATGAGTGCTTTGTGAAGACCCAAATACCCTTAGGTATCTCCTTCCTTTTCAATGGCCCATGGGCTCTACGAAGGGCATCCTTGCTTGAATAGGGGTTGTGTTTGAGATAAGGGAAAGTTACTTCGCAATGCTCAAGTACCTTAAAGATATCATTTTTTTCAATGTTTTGTAGAGCAGTGGTTTCTTCAATATTTGATATCTGAGAAAATGAAATGTTGGGGTATGTGTTATTTTGGTTTGAGGGGCTCCTGGTATTTATTGGAAAGAGGTGGCGTAGAGCTCTAAAAGCTCATTGTGAAGCCACATGGAACATCGATATCAAAATCAGATTATGTCAAGTTTGTTATAACCATGGATTCGACTATCATCCCCTCCTCAACACAGATCCCTCCTTAATTCCCTCTATAATTCTCACGGAGGCTTCCGTCAAGTTCTAAGGGATCGCAAAGGCAATCCGGTTCCCTTTGTGGTCTGAAAATTCTAGTCAATTGTATCATAATCGTAGAGCCTCACGCCTCTTTTATTCTATGGTGAACAAATATGGGGCCTTGACTTTGTGTCGGCTACGACACTGAGGGGCTCTGTGAAGGCTGTGGTGCTGAAGGGTTCCACATATGTGCTTCACGAGGCATCTCATTTTGCATTGAGGTTCTCTTTGTGAATTGTTCTCTTTGACCATATTTTGGCGCCAAAAAATGACCCCTTCAGACATGGAGCTAAGGAGAAAATGAGGGTCAAAGTCTAAGGGTATATCGCCAATTTTGTTTGGTTAATCGCAAAGAAAGATCACAAAGCAGGGTCGCGATGCAGAGAGGTGAAGCGAAGGTTGAGAACACCATGAAACTCACCGTGGCCAGGCGCACCGCAAAGCTCAGAGGTCTTCACCTATAAATAGGGGAGGTTGACCTCTCTTTCTTCCTTTATTATCTCCATGTTTTTGGTGATTGTGATCTCAATTCATGGAGCTCCACACACTCTGCAACCATTCTTTAAGGATCGGGTCCTTTCTGCTCTACGACGCACAACGAGTCTTTAGAATCTCTGATCGTGTGCTCCATGACTTGTGTCTGCGAGGTCTGTTGTAGGGATTTGAAACCTACCTCTCTGTGACTGAGCTATGTGAACAAGATTCTTGAACAATCTATATGAACCAGAACAAAAAATTCTAATTTTTTTAAGACCGAATGGATCATCAAGGAGCTTTAGGGGGGTCCTTGAAGATGCTTCCTAGAGAGCTGAGTTGGCTGATAACCTGGGCATTAGGGAGTATGTGAAGAGTCACTCAGACCATGAATCTTTGGTAGAGCTATTGTTGGAAAGACATAAGAACTACCCATTATGAAAAATACTACCTCTATATGGATTTGGTCTAAGGTATGCTGTTCTCATTCCTGAAGCAAGTAGGGATGAGCTAGCCTACTAGTCCAGGAGTACACCGTGCCAACACTAGTGGTTCAGGGAGGCCAATAGTCATACCTAGGAGGATTATACATCCATCAACACTGAATGATTGTATAATCATGTAAACAATGATGATGGGAAAGCTTTTCAAGCATAGGTATATCCCCCGCAGTACTACACCATTCTGAAGGTGGATTTGGTGAACCCAAATAATGGGTGGACCGATGAGTGGTATTTGTGCCAGGGTGAAAACTTCAAAGATGAATGGGCTTGGGATTACTAGTTATGTGCCTTTTGAGAGGAGTTTGGGGTGGATATGAGGCAAGTGGTCCTGTATGAGGATACCTGGGCCTCCCAATTGCACATCTACCAGCCGAAGCAGCTAATGCCGGTGTTGCTAAGCATGTGGTCATCAAGAACCAAAACATTCCATTTTCACCATGCGGAGTTTGGTATCAGACATTAGGACCTATACCATATCCTGGGGATTATAATATTGGGGGTGATCTATGATGAGTTTCTACCTTCCAAGAATTCATGGGAGGACCCAGAGAAAATGCCACCGTTGGACAAGGCATTGATGGACCTGGTGCCTGGGGAGGACAACCAGTCAGTGAGGGATGTCCACTTTAAGTAGTGGTTTAGTGAGTTCCTTAATTCTTCTACAGATGGAAAGTTTCCTGTGAGGTCTCCAACCTACTCAAAGGGGGTTCAGTGCAGCAGGGAGCACTCATACTGGAAAATCATGGAGGATGGCTAGTGGAAGACCAACGATTTCAGCATCAGTACTAAGAAGGAACTGATGGTTAGGTTGGCTGCATTCATTTCAGTGCTCATCTGCAACTCTATTATGCCAGTAAGGGACATGAACATGGGCGTGTATCCTAGCACATTTATCATGGTGTCTATTTTGGAAATGGGGGAGTAGGTCAATCTAGGGATCCCGATGCTGACAAAGCTATACAAAGTGTTGTGGAATATCAGTGAGGGGAAGAAGCCACATAGGTTTTGTAGGCCATTCCATCTTCTGTATGGGTGGATAGAGGCACACATGGGTGCCTACGAATATCCAAATCCAATTTCCCATCCTGTTTCGTACTTCCAACCATCTATTCTGAATACGGTGGGGAGTTTTCTGACCAAGATGACCCCACTGCTGGTGTTGAACTAGGTCTGGAAGGAGGATGAGTACAATATCCACCCATTATCATTTCCAATAAGTGAGTTCACTAATGAAGGCCAGGGAACATATGAGCATTGGTCCAACCTCATGGCCTTTTATGGTGGAGTCCTGGTGGCATGGGTTGACCGGCAGCCTCTCTGTGAGACGTACACCCCACACCATTTCGCGAGGAAGTTCTAGTGCATGTAGAGTCTCACTCTGTGGGTCTACTTGTGAGTGCGCCACGAGGACCATCCTTGTGTGATGAGGCAGATGTGGCTCATGTTCACATGGGAGGATGGGAAGATGCAGAATGAGCTACCTCCCCCCACAGCTGTCCACGGGATGGTGAAGGAGTATTCTAAGAGTCGAGAGGGAGCTTACCCAGGAAATATGCTGAAGCATTAGACCATCCGTCCAAGTGAAGGGGCCCCCCATCAACCTTAAGGTCAGGGAAAAAAGGTGGTGAGGAAATTCCCATGGTGGTGGGGTTGAAGTAGTGGCGAGACCTGCACCCACTAAGAGGTAGGTGGAAGTGGTGGACTCGGTGGTCCCATAGGAGAAAATTCATCTAGAAGGGAGGCTACCTAGGGGGTTCTATAGGATACCCACTTAGGCTCCGGGGAAGTGGCTGTGCCATATAGATATGCCCAAGGTTACTATATTCTCGGAGGCCTAGGAAATCTAGGATTTTAATAGGAAATTTATCAACCCTTCCCATATGTGGCACCATCTAAACCACCTCGGGATGGATTTGGAGAGAATTGGTTGTTCCAGGAATGGTTTTCCAGTATCTCAGGAGGAGGTGGAGAAGTATATCTCCAAGTTGGAGGACTTAATGCACTCTCGGGGTGCTCCTCATCCAATGAAGGATTTAGTGAAGGTGTTTCTAGATCAAACGACCCCTCAAAAGTTGTCGGCCAATGAATTGAGGGAGAGATTCCCTCTACTGGAAGAATCAGAAGGGTCCTCCTGGGGGGAGGGGGCTGGTGGATGGAGCCCTATAGAGGAGGGTGAGGTCACAAAATCAGAACTGGAGGAGTTTGCAGAGGCTATTGAGGTAAACCCTAAACCAATTTCCCATAGTACTCATCCAAGTCATTTAGGACTTCTTAACTAACATTTGACATGTGCAGGAGGGCATCACATGTAAAACCTGCTCCTGTGCAAAACTAGATGCAGCTATGGGAGATTTGGGATATGTACCCATGACAATGGTGATTACTGTACCTAGCGGGGCTGTGGCACCCAGGGTGGTTCTCCCAGAATCTTCGGATTTCCCAACCATATACAGGGGGCCACGCCTCAGGGTCCTGACAGAAATAGTTCAGAAGAAAGACCTACTATTTGATCTTTGTAAGTCTTCTCCACTGAATTTGTAACCGTCCTTCATTGAAACAGGACAATTAACATCTATTCATTCTTACATGCGTAGTTCTTCACATGGTGTGGTCCACTTTGGTGAGGATAACCAGAGCTCCTAGTGCTGCCTTTACCAAGGGAATGCCGATGGTCATGGAAGCGGATGCCCAAACTGACCAATCCGTAGTGATCTCGATCATAGGTGGGACTATCAATATGACCAATCCTAAAATCATTGAGGTAGAATCTGATGATGGGGATCAATTGGATGATATGGTTCCTAACCTACCCGACCAGAAATTGGATGAAGATCCTACTGATGAGTTCCTGGAGGCATTCCTTACAATGAACTCACCAACCCCACAGACCAGGACGAGATAGATTCTGATGAAGAGGATAACAAGATAGTCTATCGCTAATCACGAAAGATGATTAAGAGATTTATTAGGGAGACCCAATAGCCACAATTGATAGATCAAATGGGGAGGCTTTCTTCCCTAATGTGTGAATTATTCACTGGAGGAGTGGATGACCAACATCCTCATATGCTCATCTGAGACTTAATGGTAGAGAAGATATGGGAACATGACCATTGAATTGGTGTGTGCTGGCAGCAGAGAAAGTTTATAAACATAAATAGACACCAGGAGGCTGATAATGAGATCCATCAGTTGAGGATGCAGGCGAATGAGTTCTCTATATTCCTCAACACAGGATCCGGGCTTTTATCACACTTGAAGGCCCAACAGGCAGAGGCTGAAGAACATATGAAGTGAGGTTCTGAGGACAAGGCTATCATTTGATCCAACGAATAGCGGTCCCGAATCATGGATGATGAACTATGTCCTAGCTCCGTTGAGGAGGAGCAGGAGCTTAACAGGTGACGGAGGATCCTAGATGCCACCAGCCATAGAGTGGAAGAGCTGGAACAATCTATTGAAGAGGTCAACCCATCTATGGGCGTGGCCAATCCTTGGGCGATGTAATATGTGTAAACTCGTAAACGTACTTTCATTCTTGACTTGTTTATGTTGACTACGTGCATGAGTTCGGTTAGTTGTATTTGGTTTTCTGCATTTCCCCCACATTTGTGAAATATCTATAGATTAATCTCCAAGATCATGTGGGTCATGCCTGATGTGAGAAATAAGGGATGGCCGCATCATTATTCCATATGAATATGGGAGTTCCAAGGCATATGTGGTCTGAACAACTGACCCAGATTTCTAGGAAGAAAGTGGAAGGCCTGACTGGAGAATGAATTTCTCAAAATAGTCAAATTACCGTTTTCCCAACGTGCTCTAGTGCATGATAAGGGTAATGCCAGGGGAATTAGAATCAATCCAAAAAGAGGGGAGTGGAAAGTGTGAATCATGATACCCAAAAATTCAGAATACTGTAGGTATGGAATGAAAATAAAGGATAACTATTGACCCTGTTTGAAACAGAGTATCCTTATTTCATTATCTTGAAGTGGGGATAACAAATGAAGGCCGAATGCTGACCATGTTCAAAACATGGGGCCTAACTCGAGATTTCATCCATTAGTCTTCTGAAACGTTAGCCCAGGACAGTAGGTGAGCCATAGGCCAAGCATCCGTACTATTTGGGAGTTCCTTCAAGCATGAAAGAGGACGAGGATCCAAATAAAGGGAACAAAAATCATGGATGGTGGAGTGATGGGTTGTTAAAATGGAGTCTAACACTCTTGAAATTATGCCACTGTGATGAAAACGCATTAGGTGAGCACATCAATCTAATTAGGGATCATACCTACTTCCTGATAGGGCCTCTTTGGTGGGGACCTAGAATGCCTTATAATTTTACTCCATACCAATGAGAATAATGGACATGTATTTTGACATCATACGGTGAGGAAGATGCACATAGTTTTAAGGTCATACTACATGGAATAAGGATAACAGTTTAAATTCATGTTGCGTGGATTATAGGATCTTAGTTTAAGGTTATAGAGACTGGACCGTGATTGGGGCCTTTGGGCCAGAAGGTTTAATGACCTGGGGCTGGGCCCAAGGAAAAATTCCTGGGTGTTTCTACGTATCTCATAAGGATGATAATCAAGATAATTGTAGTTTTTTTAGCACAACGTGGTTAGAGACCAATGATGGTGGGGGAAATCCTCTTTGGCGATGAAGCTGACACATCCCATAATTATCACGGGGCATCCTGAACTTGTTTAGAATAGAATCACAGTTTAAAGTCACGCGTCGAGGAAATGATTACCCAAAAAGGAAATGTACAGTGCGGTGCATATCCCAACATGAATGAGGACTGTAGAAGTCTACACCACATCATGTGTTCCTAATGGGATTGTTTAGTCCATAAACCATATGTGTCCTGACTTGGGGCTAGACCCAAATGAAAGTGTTTGGGAATTCTTACGTACCCCATGAGGATGGGAATCAAGCAATACATTGTTCTTATATTGTAGTTTAATGTCATGTGATATGAAAGGCATTCATGGTTCAACTGTACCAGTACACATCCTACTAAAACCTCTAAGCCCATGTGAGTCATGTTTGGTGTGGGAAATAAGGAGTAGTGGAGGGAATTTCATTGTACATGGAGGCATGCATTAGAGGTAATGGAACGCTAGGTTAATGACATCCCAAAATTATTGACCCACCTGCTTAACGCACATTAATATGCAGAGGTGTAAAATCGATTGTGATGGAATCCCACTTGAACATAAGGGAGTGGAGAGATGTGAATCATGGAGTCTGAGATCTGGATCACAACGATAGTGGCATGATAATAGAGGATAGCTATTGACCATGTTCAAAACATAGTATCCATTTCTCGTTAGCCTGGTATGAGGATAGAAAAATGAGGGTCGACCATTGACCATGTTCAAAACACGAAACCTGTCGCAAAATGTCATCTGGGGTCTTCTGGGGTGTTGGCCCTAGATGGTAGGTAAGCAAATATGGAAGGAGACCAGGTTGTAAATGGGGTCCCTCCAGACATGGGAGAGTATATAAATCCAAATAAAGGGCTCATGAAGAGTGGGCATGAAATGAGGGAATGTACATGTGAGAATTCCACACTTTAGGCTCTTTGCCACAACACATTCGAGCATTCTAATGGGGAATGTCAGATAGAGGGAGTCAAGTCCCTTTCCAAAGACAAGGGCCTTGGGGACATAAACTCCTAGTTTAAGAGGATACATGTTGCAAAACCCAATGTGAATGAGGATAACATAGTCAGTATCACACCATGTGCTCCCAGGGGAGATTTTTCGGTCGAGTGACCAAAAGTGAAAGTTGGGCTGGGCCCAATGCAAAGTTCCCAGGAGTTCCTATGTACCCCATTACAATGGGGATCAAGTCATACATAGTTCTAGAGTGGAATGGTAGGGTACCAATTCCAGGGACAATATTTTCATTCAGGTCTATCCCAAACACCAAAACAAATGACGTTTGATAGATCTTATTTGTTCTTTAGGATGGATGTGTTTTTTTGTGAAGCAACAAACCTAGTATGGAGAATCTAGGAATCACTATAGGAATCAAGACACATACAGGCCTTGAAAAATTCCATGGTGTAGAACTGATACCAAACATGATGTCCCCTCAAGTGAGGATACCACAATGTAGTGCTGCTTTTTTGGTGAGGCCAGGATGATAATGAAATAGTTTAGGGTCATATGATATGACCAGATCACACATCTTAAAGTCATGTAGCAAAGATGCAACAATTTAAATTCACGTGGGACCAGGATACATAGTTTAGGGTCATATGGCTTGGAAGAATATAGAAGAATAAGGTTTTGAATGGAATGTGTAGGGTGTGATAAAACATACCCAGCGTGAATGAGGACAGGGTCCACGCCACAATGCATGAAAGTCCAGGGGAGAAACCTCAGTCTGAGGGGCTGGAAAAGATCTAAGGATATAGGGCTAGACCTGAGGATGAAATTTCTAGGTTTTCCTATGTATCCCATGAGGATGGAAATCAAGCCATATGTAGTTCTGAGAGTGTAGTTTAATGTCATGCAGGACAAGAGGCAGGAGAGACTAGCTCCTATAAGGGGAGTATGTGGTGAAGCTATGGAAAACCCAATGTGAATAAGGAAATAAGCCCACATACACCACACCAGGAAATCCTATAAAAGTCACGTCCAAAATTCCAAAGAGAAGATATGATTTGTGGAACCTGAGCTGGACCTGAAGACGGGGTGTTCCTACATATCCAATGAATATGGGAATCAAGATGTACATAATTCTTAAACATGTTGTGCATTATAAAGTCTTGTGATAAGGACATAGAGATATCTTAGTTTAAGCTCTTAGAGCTCAGACCATGGGAAGTGAGACTCTTCAAATGGGCATAGACCTTGACCAGATCCCTAATCCCATGTGAGCTGTGGTTGATGTGGGAAACAAGGGTGGATAAGGTCTTCACAACACATGAAATACAAGAAAAGGAGGAAACAGTGCGAAGCCTCGAATGACGCCTCACCATGGCTTTATCCTCTTAACGCACAAACGTCCACTGAGGGATAACACCAAGAGTGTCAAAATTATACTTGGATATGATGGAGCAGAAAAGGATGTGAATCATGAAACCAATATTTAGGGATTAATGGGGGTGGAACAATGATGGAGGATTATTTTTGACCATGTTCAAAACACAACATCCATATCATGTGACCTGAAATGGGAACAAAAAATGAGAATCAACTGCTGACCATATTTTCAACATGAGAATTTTATCAAATTGTCATCTAGAATCCTCAGGGACATTGAACCGAGATGGTAGGAGAGCCCTGGGGCCTAGCATCCATGCCGTTCGGGGGTCCTTTCAGATTTGAAAGATGATGAAAGTCCAAATTAAGGGGAGCATGATGCATGAAAATGTGTGTGAACATGTCTACGTAGAATCCAACACTCTTGGTCCTAAACTAGAGTTCTCTTGGACACTCTGGTGAATTGTTAAATAGGGTTGAGGGGCCCAATTCAAGAGCAGATGACTCAAAAATATGTGCAGATAACAGGGGGAGGAAGATCTATCAAGAGTGAGAGGTATGTGGTATGGCTGTTACAAACCCAACGTGAATGAGTACATAAGACCATACCACACCACATACCCCTCCTCCTGGAGGAATCTGGCCACATTCCTAGAGAGATGATGAGGTTTTTAAGAAGCATGGATGGACCTGAAGATGAAATTTCTGAGTGTTCCTATGTATTCTGTGGGGTAAGGAATCAAGTCACATGTAGTTCTGAAAGATGGCATGCCGTTTAACATCATGTGGTAAGGAAAAGGATGGGGTGGGGGGATATTGATGAGGAATGTGTATAGTGTGTAGAATAACCTAATGTGAATGAGGAAGCAAGCCCACATACCCCACAAAATTCATAATTCCTAGGGAGAACTCGGGCCAAGAGATTGAGAGAAAGAATAAATGAACCTGGGTTGGACCCAAAGAAAAAATTTACTAGTTTTCCTACGTATCCCATGAGGATGGGAATCAATCCAAATGTAGTTCTAGTAGATATAGTTTAGTTTACTATCATGCGGCAAGGACATGGTAGATATTAGTTTATGGTCATAGAGCTTGGACTGTAGATTCCCAGTTTAATGTCATATGTATGGGATAGATGGGTGGAAAGGGTGAATCATCGTACCTGCCATGAGGGAGACCATAGAATGGAAAAAATAATCAAGGATAACTACTGAACATGTTTGCAACACAACATCTGTATCGTTTCCTGGAATGGGGACAAACAATGATGGTTGACTGCTGACCATATTCGCAATGCATGACTTGTATCAAATTGTTTTCCAGAATCCTCAGGGACATTGTCCCAAGATGGTTGGAGAGCTATAGGGCCTAGAATCCATGCCATTAGGGGGGCCTTTTGGATTTAAAAGATGATAGAAACCAAAATGATAGGATTCATAAAGCATGGTGGGACCTGTGCAATTTAACATATTGCGGAAAGGATGATGGATGGAGGGGTGTCTCAAGGGGATGTATGTGGTGTGGAAAAAATAGCCTAATGTGAACGAGGACATAGAGTCCACACCGCACCACACAATACTAGGTGAGAACTTGGGACATGGTGTTAGAAAGGTTGAGGGACCTGAGGTTGGGCCATGAATGGAAAATCACATCTAGTTTGCAATTTATCGTCACACAGGATGAGTGTTGAGTGGTTTTACATCCCATAGTGATGGAAAAATTACCCAGTTTAATGTCATGTGTTGAGGAAGATGGTGATCTTAGTTTAAGGTCATAGAGCTCAGATCATGATCGCGTGACCCTTTATGGGGGTATGGGCTTACCAAATCTCCTAATACCACTTGAGCAATGCTCAGTGTGGGAAGCAAGGAATGGGATCAGGTTCTCCCTAGTATATAAGGGCATGATGATAAAAGAAAGAGATCGGGTGGGGTCGATCCCACCCAGAACAACATCCCTGCTCAAGGCACGATGACATTCAATGGGATTTTAGGATACAATGAATCACTACACCCAATATTTGTGATCTATTGGGGTGGCGATAATGATAGAGGATGACTGTTGACCATATTCAAAACATGAAATCTATATCATGTGACCTTAAATGGGAACAAAAAAATGAGCATCGACTGCTGACCATATTTTAAATGTGGGACTTGTATCAAAGTGTCATTCAAGATCCTATAGGGCGTTGGCCCAAAATGGTAGGCGAGCCATAAGGACGAGCATCCATGCCATTCGAGGGTACTTTTGGATGTAGATGATGATGGAGAACCAAATAAAGGGGATGTGTGAAGTATGAACATGCTCATGGTCTAAGGTCATGGTGGAAAGAGAGAAAGAGGTGGAGATCTCCAAGGAGGGGGATACATGGTGTGGTCATGATAAACCTAACGTGAATGAAGGAAAATAAAGCCTGAACCACACCACGTGTCTTGAGAAGCATCCATCCCAAGGGGCCAGACCTAAGGGGAGATCTTGCAGTTTGGAGATGGGCCTATGGATGAAATGTCCAAGCATTACTATGTATCCCATGAGGATGGGAATCATGCCATTAATAGTTCTTAATGGGCCATGCAGTTTAACATCGTGTAGTAAGGACATGGATAAAATATAAGAACAGGAGGGGAACATGGTGAGATCATCATAATACTAGAATAAATGGGGGATAAATAAGTATACATGATACCATGTGCAATCCTCCAAGAGAACTATACCTAGGGGAAGTCAAGGAGAAGAAATTTTTGTTGCACTCTAAGAAGAAGCATCCGAGAGTTCCTATGTATCCAATGAGGATGAGAATCAATCCATACATAGTTCTTAAGATGCGGTGTAGTTTAACATTATGCGACGAGGAAAAAAGGGGATCTTAGTTTAAGGTCATAGAGATTGGGCCATTTTGTAGTTTATCGTCATACATGACGAGTGATGGGTAGTTTTACATCTTTCAGCCCAGATGCATCATGCAGTTTAACATCTTGCAGTGAGGAATGAATAGTTTAAGGTCATGCAGGACCATACATAGTTTAATGTTATGTGGGATTACATAAAATTTAATGTCATGTGAGACAAGTTCCAAGTAGTTTTACATCCTTCATCTCAGAAAAATCATGCATTTTGACATCATGCTGTAAATACATCATAGTTTACTGTCATGTAGGAATGTTTACTCAGGAAAAGTATTTCTTGAGGAATTTGGCATTGGTGGGAGGAGTTATACACTCACCATCCATGGTAACTAGGGAGTATTCAACATTGGGGAAAACCTTGTGAATGATGTAATTCCTTCCCATTTGGGATCTAATTTGGGTTTTTTTCTACCAGGTATCATTGGAGTTCTCAGGGCCAACACCATGTCACCTTGTAAGAAAGAGCAGAGGCAAACTTTCTTGGGAAAGATCTGGCTATCTTGTTCTGATGCCTCTCTAGATTGTGCAGGGCCCAAAGCCTATTCTCGTTGAGCACTACCAGTTCATCTAGATGGATTTCATTTACCTTATATAGTGTCTACTGCTCATAGATAGTTGTGCGTAATGGATAAAATTGAATATAAATGGGAAGGACTGCCTCTGTTCCGTAAACTAGGGAATATGGGGTCACCTTTGTGGAATTGTGATTCATTATCTGAGAGGTCCAGAGAGCATTGGGGAGTTTTTATGGAAAACTCTTTTTATTCAAACCATCCATCTTCTCCAAAATGTTAGATAGAGTTTTATTTAATTCCTTGATCTATCCATTTCCTTGCGTGTGATAGTGGGAAGTATGGTTAGAATGGATGTTGTACTTGGTGTACAACTTCTTCAGTTTGACTAATCGAAAGTTGGTTTTGTTATCAGTGAGGATGACATGAGGGACTCCAAATCAATAGATGATATTGGATATCACAAATTCAATGATAGAATGGGACTTGACCTCCTTGAGTTGAAATGCCTCTACCCACTTGGAAAATAAATCCATAGCAGTTAGAATGAATTTTCATTGGAGAGCTTTCACCAGTGGATAGGGTCCCACGGTATTGAGTCCCCATACTGTGAAGGGCCAAAAATACTTGGTAGTGTGGAGAGGTTCTGGCGGTTGATGTAAAAAATTAGCATGGATTTGGTATGCATGACACCTATTGTAAAAATAGATACAGTCACAGATCATGGTGGGCCAAAAATACCCCAATCTTCAGATCTGGTGAGATATTTTCATCCTAGTCTGATGAGCCTTGCAAGAACTAGCATGAAAATTCTGCATGACCTAAGATGTTTCACCTCCTTGAATGAAACGAAGGTGAAAACCATCAAATCCACATCTACAGAGGATCTTCTCAAGACCGAGACCACTCTGGAGGGTAAAATATAATTCAGGGCATCAAGTTCGCTCATTCTTGGCTCGATCTACCGAGAGATTTCTGTGCTGGAGATACTCGATAGAGGGGGTCCTCCAATCGGGAGTCACCTCCAACATTGCGGTAGAGGGACTTGGGGGTCCTTATGTGGAGGCTCCTATGGTAAGGTGGCTTACCTATGGGCTATCATCACCATCTGGAGTAACAAGAGCGATGAATCTCCTATGCGATACCTGAATAATCAACTCATCCTAATCAGGCTCCACAAGAGAGGCGACCAAGCTGGCCAAGGCGTTAGCTCGACCATTTTGGGACCAAGGGACATGAGTAACTTCCAACCAAAATGTGAACTGGTCCATACACTGGTGGGTATGTTATAAAAGTTGTATGAGTTCTGGATTCCTAATGATGTAGTCACCGTTGATCTATTCGATGACTAGTTCGAAATCCCCTTTCATGTGTAAGTGGGGAACATCAATCTCGAGGGACAACATGAGGCCAGTAATGAGAGCCTGATATTTTGCCTCATTGTTGGTAAAACTTTATGACAATAGGAATTAATATGGTAGAATAGCTTGTGCTGGCGTGATGAAGATGATACCCAGCCCACTCTGTTGAGTCTGAGGTCATTGAGTCCTCTCCCGGTAGGGCTTCGAGAAGCACCATAAAAGTGTATTTGCTAACATGGAATGACCTGGTCTACTGAGAGGATTGCCTAATCGAGAAAATAAAGATCCAGAGACTGGTCTGCGGGAGATATATGGGTAAGAATGAAGTCTGCCAATGCCTATCCCTTAATGGCCTTCTGAGGACAAACTTGATGTCGAACTTCTGGAAGATCACTACCTACCGAGCTAGACCACCTGCCAACATGGGGCAGTTCAGAATGTACTTCAACAGATCTACTAGGGACACTAGCTATATCTCATGATGCTACAAGTAGTGTCACAATTTATGCATTGAGAATACCATTGCAAGGCCTCTCTTCTCAATTGGGGAATATTTGGACTCTATATCAAGGAGCATGTGGTCGAGATATTATATACTATTCTCCGTTCCCTCATTGTTCTTATGGGTGAGAAGGGCGCTGAGAGATCATTCCTGAGCAGTCACATAAAGGACTAGAAGCCTTCTAGAAATGGGTGGCATCATTACCGGAGGCCGTAGAAGGTACTGGTTGATCTCCTCAAAGGTGGTCTAACACTACTCATCCCACTGATAATTAGTGCCTTTATTCATGAGCTAGGAAAAAGGCTTACACTTTCCAGCTAGATTTGTGATGAATCGGCCTATATAGGCTAGGTGGTCTTGAAAGCCTCAAAGCTCCCAAATTTTACTTGAAGTGGACATCAGACTAATGGCCTTGATTTTATCTAGATCAATCTCAATGACTCTTTATCTGACAACGAAGTCGAGAAACTTTCCAGAAGTGACCCCGAAGGCCCACTTCAAGGGGATCATCTTTATATGATAGGATCAGAGGAAGCCGAACAATTTCTAGAGAGCTTAAACATGGTCCTGGTGTTAGAGATATTTGAACACTAGATCATCCCCATAGCATTCCACCAAATTCCCAAGAATCGGCTTAAATATACGATTCATAGAACACTGTTAGGTGGAACATGCATTCTTTATACCGAAAGGAATTACCTAGAATAAAAAAGTACCTTTTGGTGCCCTAATGGATGTAGAATCTTCATCCTAGGGGTCCATTCAAATTTGGTTATACCCGGAATACCCATCCATGAAGAAGAGAGCCTGGAGCCCAGCAGTGGTATCGATCAAGAGCTCTGTCACAGGAAGGGGAAAATCATCCTTCAGACAGTGATAGTTGAGATCCCAAAAGTCAATATAGACTGTGATATATCTATTCTTCTTCCTGATGGGAATAATGTTGGATAAACATATGAGGTATTGTAACTCCTTAATGATGTTGGATTTGATGTTCTTATCAACCTTGGCCTCAACTATGGCACTATGAGAAGGGTGCATCTTTTTGGGAGTCTGTTTGAACCTGCGATAATTTGTTGGAGGGCCGAGGCGGTGAATGGTGACCTAGGGATCTAGTCCTGGAATCTCATCATAAATCCAGGAAAATACTTCACGATTCTACTTTAGGAAATTCATGTATCACTGTTTCTCTTCGACAGACATAACGACGCTGATCAATGTGGGTTTCAGATTCATCTCGTTACTGAGGTTCACCTGTACCAATTCATCGACTGTGGTGGAGATACCCTCTTCAAATGAGTGGTCATCCTCAAAATATTCTTTTTCATTCGCGAAGGATATATCCTTAGTGTGAGGTGATTATTCTGAATCGACAGATCCCGATGGGACACTAGTGTTAGCTTGAGCAGTGTTAGACACCGCATCAGGCGACTCTTGTACCGCCAAAACCATAGTGATGCAATCTATCTACCTGATACCATCTGGCCTTTAGCCCAAGGGGGCCACGCTTAATGATATCAAATAAATAGTGGTTCTTCGGCTTGAGCTAGTTTATCCCAGCCCAACAAAACAAGTATGTATGTCGTATTTCCATTTCCATGGGGCAGACATCCAGATACCTTATGGGAGTAGGAGGCTCTAGGATCAGCCAAGCCTGATTTGTATAGGAATATGAGGTGATATCCCAATGTTTCTTATACTTGGGAATGTTCTTTTCCCTCATTCCAAAGACAAAAAAGCATTACCTCAAATCCAAAGTTGTAGACCCCAATTGATGGATTGGGAAGATGTAGGCATCATCTAGGACTATCCACAGGTCGGTCAAAACTGTATCAGGTTCAACCTCACTAGCTTGAATCTGCTTGTGCTAGCTCTTGTAATAGTTAGCATCTAGATAAAGGGCTTTATAATATGAAAAGGGAGACACATCACCTTGGAGTACGCCTACTCGACCATTAGGAAGTACTTAAGTCATTGGTGAATTTGACTAGTGTCTGTTTCATCCTGTCATAAACTAGAATTTTTAGGTTAGAGGGACTTAGATCATCCTCAGACCGCCCCATTTTTTGGAGTGTCTGAGTCAGGATAATGTTGATCCCTAACCCTGTGTCGACAAGAAAATTGCGAACCTACATGCGGTTGAAATGGAAAGTGATGTACAGTGGGAGAATGTGCCCTTATATGGGAGAACCTTTATCTTCTCCAGAGAAAGAGATAATGTCCAGACATTTTTTGTGCTCAGCTGCCTTAGCATGGAAGGCTTCTACAACCACTACCTCTATCTCAAACTGGAGGAGGCTTCTTAAATCCTCGACAAGGGATTCATGAATATCTGCTGATAGGTGAAGGGAGTCAAGGATAGAGAGCCTTGTAGGAATGGAGGCAAGATTCTGGAGAATATCATACTTCCATGCCAAGTGTGAACTTTTTCTGACAGGAGGTCGTTCTATGGAAGGGGGTATGATGGGCCCTTCTGGTTGAACCAACGAATGATTGGTGCTGGGAATATCCCGCTTCTCACTAGACAAAAATCATGGAGTGACTATAGGATAAGGTCTAGATGACTGAGTCCAGTTTGTAACAGAACGTGGATGATCATGGCATGGTCAGGGTGGCTCTTCCTGATCAAGTAACACAAAAGGAGGTGAAGGCAGACTTAGTGAAACAAGATGAGAAGGTTGCGTGTGTTGAGATCCATGTTGGGCTTGTTGTCTAGTTTGGTTGGCATGCACATCCTGGTTAGGAGTATTGATCGAGGAATTATAATGACTCACATAACCATGACTCCACTGACACTAGCGATGACTAGGGATGTTGGGGGGATCCTTCTGGTGTTCCTTATCATTGGGAATCATGTAGGCATTTACCAGCTCTACAGTGTCAACCAAAGTGTACCTTTGGTTGTCACCTAAAGAATCCTCCACCATTGGATGGATCCTAGGGGTAATCTCCATCTTCGGGGGCCTGAAGTCTCCTAGAGTACATGATGATAATGGCATCAGTGGGGGGATTTGTTTTCCCTTGCACTGCTGATGCTTTCCACAGTTAGGAACCTACTGCCACTCACCTTCGTTGTCACTGTTTCCATTGGGCTGTATGAATACACATGCCACCTATGCTGGTGCTGGGCCTAAACTTAATATTTTTTTTATCAAACTAGTCTTGAAGCTAGTATTTAAACACATATCACTACTTGAGGATGTTCCCTAGGATTTGATGATAGGGGCAGTAATTTGGGTGGTCAGTGAGATCTGACTCTTCAGGCCTCCTATATTCCGGCAACAGTAGGATTCCCTGTTCCAAGGAACTTCAGAAATTACTGGGGACCTGAGACTCATTAAATGAGTAGGTACGGTTCCTTTTATCCAGAAAGGGGGTTCTAGGAGCCTGGACCTAACAAGGGGATGAAGGATCCATTCAAGGAGGTTGAACCTAGTTATCTTTCCTAGGTGGTGGTAGTGCGTTATGCGGGGTGCCTACCGATTCTAAGGCAGGTGCTGCTGGGTTGGAGGTTATGCCTGAGGTGGAAGGACTCTACGAGGCTATGGAGGTAGCTCCATTGGTAATAACTCCAGCTGCCTAGGGGCCTCTATTTGGGATATCACGATGGGCTTAGCCTTAGCGGCCCCTCTCACGGGAACTACAGGAGGCAATGGATGTGCCTATTTGGCCTACTACAAGGCTTCCTCTAGATGCTTGGACTTATCAGAGAAATCCTATAATCCCCTGGGGTAATTATGGGTGATGAGATATGAGACCAATTCAGTTTTTTTACATTCCCCACACACATTGTCAATAGTTGTTCCTGAGTCATCGGTATATCTAAGTAGTAAGTGAGGCCTTTCCACTAGTTGAAAAAGTCTGCAACGCGCTCATCAAGCCTCTGCTTGCACTTGAAGAGGTCTATAATACTTTTCTTACAGGTTGTAGATATGAATTGGTAAAGAAAATTCCTACCAATATCTTCTCAGCCAGCTACTGACCCAATGGGTAGCTGGCAGTACCAGACAAACGCAGACCCTTCCAATGTTTGAATGAAACCCCAGAGTTTGGTGGCCTCTTTCTATTATAAAGTTCCCAACATGGGTCCACACCTTGAGATGAAGTGGGCCAGATTATGTATTTGATCGACCATCCCATTAAAGGGCGAAAAGGTAGGGTTTCCGAAACTAGGGGGTGCTGACATATCATCCACCCATATTGGATATGGCTTACCACTAGGCGAAATTTCCACCTGTTGAGTTTCCAATGCCTAAAGGTGGGGAATGAGCACTTCCATTGGATCATCTGGGTAGGTATTCCTATCTTGGAGAGAGTCCTTGACCAACATTCCATTGGAATATTCCTCAACATGATAAGTATGCCCAGCGGATCGTGGAGCGGCTGATGGGATGACCTATGGGACTACTAGGGGAACTACCTGTGGAGCAGATATGGGAGCCTGAGCTAGGTCTCGAATATTATCACACCACTTAGGTGGATTTTTTGATACATACCATTCCCTCTTTCCATAATCTCTGGATTCTAACCTGTCTATGTGGGCAGGATAGTTAGGGACACCTGAAGGCAACTCGCCAGGGGGGGTGGGGGGTGGGGTTGTACCCGCCCCTACTTCCCCAGCCGAGGATCACCGTAGTCTGGTCCCCACTCCAGAACACATTTAACAAGGAGGTCATCAACCATATTCAAATTCTCCATGATATGCTGACACAACATGTCCTTTTCAGGATCATCTTCCATCTTCTGCACTGAGCCAGACAGGTCAGAGGGTTTAATGGTCCCAAGATTTTCTTTTCCCTTAGTGGTATTCTGAATGAGGGATAATGACACGGTAGGTACAGAAAGACCCAATAAATTTCATTGATAGTGATTAATTATTCCCAATGGATCCAATAGGTGTGGAACTCCCTTGGGGGGTAAGTTCTCTTCAAGGAGTTCTAGCACATTCTCTCCCTCTGACAGGTCGACCATGTTAATCGCGAGTCTTCCTAAAGTCATATCCTAAATGTCACCTGGAAAGTTGGGATGATGCCAGATAGAACTAAAATGAAGGGAAACATACTGCCCTTAGCCATAGACCTGAACATGGGGGGAAGCCTCCTTGATAATCCTACAGAGTACTTTAAAGCTCTGGATGCACCGCTACTGGAGGGTCTGATGGAAACCGGGCGACTCAGGATGCTGAGCCATATGGAGAACAACCAAGTCGACCATACATATTTGCTGGCCAATATATTCAAAGTTTTCCTAACTCTTGGGGAAATCCACTCACTGATAATGGAGACGGAAGTGAGTTTCCCAGAGGGTTTGGTGAAAATACATAACTTCCTCCTAGGTATGCGATTTCGGAAGATTGAAGTTCATGGTTGCAATCGGCTAGAACATCTTCAGTTAATGGTCTGCTGCATGGATGATCCATAGGATATTCATCTCAGACTTGGGGTCCAGCCCTTGGTTTCCCCATTCGTTGACTGGGGATGGCTGGGGGACCTATAGAGGCACTGAAGCAGACCACTGGGATGATAGACTAGCTGGTGGAGAATACGACGAGCGGGATGAAAATCTACCACATCTTGGCATATCTTCCGAAGAATGCAACAACTGCACCACCACATCTTGGTAAGACAGACTAGAAATCACAACGCCCTACACACGGGATATGGTTACTGATGGTGGGTCAGGATTCTATTCGTCCTCTATCAATCCCCTAGAATAACGCTCTGTGATCTCTGGTTGTGGTAGAGAATTACCCTGTTGACGATAGGGAGGATTTCACAGACAAGCCCTAAAAAGAAGCCAAATATTCCTCCTCCAAGATGTATCTTCGGAGGGAGGCAGGAATCCAGTGGACCTCATATTCTATAAGGATGAGGCTTATTTTCCTCATTCTTTCATCGACCCTTGACACAGAAGATCGAGGTGAGGGTTCCATTATCGAATTTCATTCCGCCTCAGAATCTGAGAAGAATACAAGTTTAATAGTGGTATGAAACGTCTCTTTATTATTCTTATGGAGGCGGTGAACCTCCCTCCTTCCCTAGGATGGTTCTTCAAGATAGGGTAGGTTTTTGAACCATGGTGGACCTTCGACCGAACTGATGCTGGGGCGGAGAAGTCTTCCACTTGGGTAAGCTGGGGTGAAAAAAGCACCAAAAAAAATGTCAAAGGGAACATGGGTAGGAGCTGCATGTCTGTTAGCTGATGCATAGAGGGAATATATGCAATAAGTGTTAGAGCAAGTAGGACATCCACTAGAACTGGTAGTATAATGGGAAATATATCCATGTCTATTTCCCTTAGTAGTGACAATACGAGGGGGTCCTTCATACTGGTCAAATAGAACTTGAGGAAGACCTCCGTGTTGGGTGCCAATGAAGCGAGGCAGACCTCCACTTCTCTGATTTCTAGGATGAAGAGTACCTTATTCGGTTGCTGTAAGAACATGGGGAAGTCCCCCACACTGATGGTTGACCAGATGAGGAGGATATTCGCATCAGCGACCTATGATAGGAGGAATGACTCCATACCTGAGGTCACAGGTGTGAAAGAGACTTCTTTGATGGATGTCAGTGCGGCAGGGAGGACCTTCTCTTGGACTAATGGTGGAATGGGGAGGTCCTCCACGCTGATCTTAGGAGCTGGGCAGACCTGTGCTCTCATTGTTGGTGGCACGAGGAGGACCTTTGTACCAGATGTCATTGTCACAAGTCTGCCCACAACAGATGCCACCGATGTTGGTGACCAGGAGAGTCGTCCCAACCTACCCATGGGGTGGTTGGGGCCTCGATATGGGTCGGGTGTATAAGTTCCCTTGTTCAGTATAAATGGGTAATTGTTGGTATAAGTTAGCAGTGACATGATCCATGATAGTTGTTGATGATGATGCCCCCTGGCAGGAATCCTCCCTAGCTTGCACCCGATGTTAACATCGGGTTAACCAGACTATGGCTGGGTGGTGGTGCTGATGTGGCCTGGTGGGATCCCTCCTTGGTGGACCCTAGGAAGGGATCACAATTGGGATGGACAAGAATTCCCTCACCTCATTAGTGTAGGGGAGAGAGTTGTAAAAGTGTTCCAGGGAGAGGCTCCCGAAATGGTTGTAGGTTGGAGTGGGGAGCAGTGGCTCCCTGTGCGACCCTTGTGGGTGGCAGTTTTGAAGAGGCGCAGAAGCCTCTAGGTCTTGTCAGTCCATATCCCAGGTTGGGATGATCCCTTCTTCCTCATATCGTTTAATGATTTCATTAATAACCATCCTATGAATGAGTTCATATGGGAATATGGGGCGTGGGCACCCAATAACCATGGTTGTGGGGACCGTCGTAGAAGAGGTGAGGCCGTATGATATTATCGTATTGATGTTTCCATGACCCCTGCGTCGGTGGGTGGGTGGTGATTGGTTTTCTGGGATATCATGGGTCCTACAAAGAAGAGATATTCAACAATTAGTGCTGAACAAATGAAAGAAACGACCAGTGACCCTCCTTCATCCCATATACTATTGTTGGTAAGAAGGATTCACACTGACAACGTCGCAGAACAGGATGTACAACATTCAACTGCCCCAATCTCTGGTGAGTTTCACACTAGGACCACTATTTTCTTGGTGGGACCTAGTGCCAGATAACTGGATCTGGTGACACGCTTATCCACTGATGTCTCGAACGCTACTAATCTCCCCATTGAGGAGAAGAACTTCACGTCAGATTCACCATTTATATTTTTGACACTTTTTTTGGGGCACACATACATCATTGGAATATGCATTGTATGTTGCCCCACATTTCTACTTTCCAAAGGCGGGAAACATCCCTCGCTTATTCAGGGAAATTTTCTCCTTGATCGAAATGGGATGATGAGATGTCAGTTCCTCCTTCTGTGGATTCCTCATCAGAACTTGTTACCTAGTCCGGGTCTCCCTTAAAGATTAAGACATTGTTCATGAAACTCTTCCCAGTTCCATATCTTCATGGATGTTGGTTAATTACACTGAAACTGCTAGGAAATTCCAAAGGGTCAAGTTAGGGCAGAAACCTTTAGTTGTGGGAGTAGTCATTTTGGACATTGCTGGCATGTCTGGATGCTGAAACACTGATGTGTCTGGGTTTCTTCCCCTTTTTATAGGGCTTCTCGAGGGCGTGGAAGCCTGAGGCATCCCACGTCGAGTGTGGGGAATTATATACCATAGGTATGTCTCTAAGGTTTTCCTCAGCTTCTCATATGTAACATAGGGTATGCCGTGAGTTTAACGTCTAACGTAGATGGATCAGATTGATTGGAACACTGATGTGAGTGTATCAGATGGGTGGATCAAAACATCCAACGAAGATGGATTTGAGGATGCTAGAGTCCCTATAAGGGGATAATAGGGTTTACCTATTTTTCAGGATTGAAACTCAGGGAGGTTTCCTATATACCCTGTCCTGAGAGACAAAGATCAAATCCATGTAGTTTGAAGTAGTGATGAATCTGGGTTTGTGCATAGTACAGTGACCCAGAGAAATGTGTGTGTGTGTGTGGGGGGGGGGGGGGGTCTTATGCGAGGATACCGACCTGATTGCAAGACGAGTGCTCTTGGTTGGATGGTTATGGATTGTATGGGGATTATGCATGGTTAGCTGCCTGATTACTTCTAGGAGCAGTGAGGAAGTGGGTGGAATGATCTCACCAGGATGTGGCGGTGCGGATAAGAATCATGATGGCTGGAATATGGTTGAATGAAGTGGATGGTGAATAATATGGGACTGACGGGTACATGATGGTGATGTTGGGATTGAGTCTCGAAGAGACTTCCAATGTATCCCTGTGGAAGAGAATCAAAGTCCACGTAGTTTAGTGGGGAAATGGGACACCATAGGAGGTGGCCCGTGAGAATGGACTCGTGGATGGGACCTGAAGGAAGTAGAACCTTCGGGTTGGGGTATGACCTTACTGAAACACAAAAGATCAAGGGAGAGACCAGGATGAGACATGTATGATGGGATTGAACCTCAGGGTGGCTTCCTACATATCCCGATGGCAGGGAATCAAAGTCCATGTAGTTCAGGATGGGGGCATAGAATCATGGTGTATGCATAGGACAATGACCTGATGATATACTGGGGCTTACGTATGGTTAGAAGCATGGAATTTAGTCTGACCACACTAGGAGGATGTAGAGATATGGGTCCCAATAAAAGGGACTAAAATGGATTACCATTGGTTGGGGACAACATCTTATCGTCGGTTGGGGCACTACAATGACTTACAATTGGTTGGGGACTACAACATGTTATCGTTTGTTGGGGTTGAACCTCATGGAGGCTTCCTACGTACCCTGTCTAAGAAATTGGGATCAAAACCCACATAGTTAGAATAGGTAAAGTTTAGCGTCATGCAGGATAAAAAGGGGCATACGGTTTAGTGTCATGTAAGATGAGGGTGAACTGACATGGAGTAGTTGGGACCTATGGGTGTTGGGCTTGAATCTGAGGGAGGATTCATATGTACCTTTGTAAAAAAGGTCAAGGATTGAAGTCTATGTTGTTCAATGGGGGATATAGTTTAACTTCATGTAGGATGAAAGTGAACTGAAGTGAAAGGGGTTGGGACAAATAGGTGTTGGGCTTGAACCTGAGGGAGGCTTCCTACGTACCTTTCTTGGAAAGGTAAAGGATCAAAGTCCATGTTGTTCAATGGGGTGTTTGGGGCTTATGCGCTGAAGTATACTAAGGAGGATGTCACACCCAGTGCTTACTCTAAGACCACGTGAGTCATGCTCGGTGTGAGAAATAAGAGGAAACAAAGACCTAATGATCATGTTGTGAAAGGTGAATCCATGGGGAATAGAGTAGGGATTATTCATGGCTTACGACCCAAAGAGGAAATAGGGGATTATACTAGATTAGCGGTCCAGGGAGATGGAGATTGTGACTTACTCCATAATGGAGGCCCGATGGTTGAAAATCCCAGAGGGAGAGGGATGGGGAAACGAAGGTCTCGGTGACCATCTCTCCTCTGGCCTTGGTGCACAGAAGAAGAGAGGAAGAGCAGGGATTCTACCTCCCGTAAGAAAGGATAGGGGCTTACACCAAGATGGCTTCCCTTCCCTGCGGACAGACGCCACTTCAACAAAGAGAATCTCATTCCATTTGAGGAATATCTCACTCCCATTGAGACTAGTGGGTGTGGATAATGTCCAATATGGGGAAACACACACATATTTCATGGGGAGAGGCCATAGTTTAATGTTATGTATTGAGAATGATGATGCTTGAATGTTTAACATCCTGCAACTTGGATGAGGTGGGTTCACTCCACACCCCCAAGACTTACATAACTGTCACAATTTAACCCTTGGTGAAGGGAAGTCACCAACAATTCTGTGGTGAGGTGGTGTTATGGAGTAATCCATTGAGGGGCTCACATTATCTTGGATATGCGAAGAAGCAATATCCTTTAGCATGCCTATTTGAAGAAGCATGGTGCTATGAAATGAAATATGAAGAACCATCAATGGGACCTTGTAATCACTTCACACGAGGCTGAAGGGCTATACGAGAAAAGGGTCTATAAAGAAAAAGGGTTCACAGGAAGGGACCTTGCAAAGCTCTAGTGATCCATAAAGTAGAAATACTTTGAGAAGGGGTATGATTTGAGAAGTGGAGTAGCCTAGCCTTGGAATGGAGTATAGATTCATATGAAGGGTGCTTCACAAAGTAGAAGTTCTTTTGTGGAGTAGGACTTCACGGAGCATGGGAGATTTTCAAAGAGAGACACTGTGAAGAAATGTACTTCCCAAGGCATAGTGATCCTTCCTTAGCTTGGGTTCCACATGTGCATTGAAGGTACTCCATGAAGCCTGAGTGATTTGTGAAGACCCGAGTCCCCTTAGGGATCTTCTTCCTTTGCGATGGCCCATGGGATCTACAAAGGGGATCTCCTCTTGAAGAGGGTTTGTATTTGAGCTAAGGGAAAGGTAATTTTCAATGCTCAAGTACCATGAAGAGCTAATTTATATCAATATTTTGTAGAGTAGAGGTTGCTTCATGATTTGAGAGCTGAGAAGGCAAAAGGTCGGGGTATACTTCATTTGGGTTTGAAGGGAACCTGGTATTTATAGGCAAGAGGTGGCACAGAGCTCTGACATATCATGGCGAAGCCACATGGTGCTTCACATTTGGAAGCAGATTGCGTCAAGTTCATCATAACCGCAGAGTCGAACGTTATCCCCTTATTAGCAAAGATCCATCAATTCTCTCCACAGTACTCATGAAGGCTTCTGTTAAGTTCTAAGGGATCACATAGGCGATCCAGTTCCCTTCATGATGTGAAACTTCCAGTCAATTGCATCATAACCACGGATCCTCCCACCTCTTTTACTCTACAGAAACCACAAAGGGGGCCTCATCTTTGCACCAGTCATGGAATTGAGGGGCTCTTCAAAGTCCGTAGTGCCAAAGGGCTCTGCGGATGGGATTTTCATGGCAGCCCATTTTTCCTTGAGGTGATCATTGAGAATTTTTCTCTTTGCCCATAATTTGGTGCCTACAACATCCATATGCTTCCAAATCAACTAGACCTACCCAGAAGTACCCTTCACGAGACGTGGTCCTTGTAAAGCTACCTATCCTACCTCCAGCCAGCACCTGGGAGAATGAAATGGCCTACTGTATAAAGCCTCATAAGGTTTCATCTGTATCGTCACCTGATAACTATTATTGTAGGAAAAATCAACCAGAGGAATGTGCCTCTCCCAAGAGCTCCCAAAATCTAGGAATCATGCTTGAAACATGTGTTATAGCACCTGCATCATCTGCTATGACTGGAAATCAGTCTGAGGGTGGTATGATGTGCTTATAATCACTTGTTTATGTAACGCCCTTTGAAAACTTTTCAAAAAAATGAGATGTAAATTGGGCATCCCTATCTAAAATGATAGTGCGTGGGACCCTATGAAGTCGTACCACCTCTCGGATATACAACTTTCCAAGATCATCAACACTAAAGGTCTCCTTGATCTGTAAGAAGTGATAAAACTTCGCAATCCTATCAACAACAAGCCCCAAAACATCACCACCATGAAACCTATGCTATTGGACCCCCCCAAAGCATTCCCCTGAGCATTCCAGTAACGCTATAAGCATGATTTCCTTTAACTGGGTGAACCCGAACTCAACTAAGGTCATATATGTGGCCTCACAACAAATAATAGTCAAACATAAATCTACCTCATTCAAATTGGTCACACAATCATCCCTCAAAATACATCATAAAATTCCACACCACACCAACCTTAAATTGGAAGAGTGTTCAAACTGGTTCACTCAAACATTACTCAAGGAACTTTTAGGATAATGAGTCAAACCATCATTGGATGACTTATCTCAGAAACACCCATCATAGAAGGTAGCGTGTTGCAACAGAAACACAACTCCTTCTCCCAAGGCCCCAAACACTCATAATGACCCCATTCACCGAATCCCATACTTATCTCTCAGTGACGATCATTTTTCGAACCATACCTGGTCATTTAAAAGGTCATTCCACAGTACAAACAAAAGAGAAATTCAAGATCCACCCCATTGGAATCATTACCCCTTTTAATAATCACATATGAGCCCAAATAAAAGTCTGGGATAACCTCATATTAATTGACCCAGAGTCCAAGGAACTCACCAAGGTGGCCCATACTCCCCGTTACAAGTGAGAATTCAGTACTAGGATAAAAGTCCACAGAAGAACACTAACTGAACCCAGAGTGGAATCCATCTGGTGGTCATGTCAAAGAAATAGGCAGACATCCAGAGTCTATCCAAGGCATTCCTACATGGAAACCCTTGCATCACTCAGGATTAACCAAGCCTCACCTAAAACCATGAATCCATTTCACAACATAGAAAGAGATCATGAACTATCCCAAAAACTTGAAACTATAGCATGGCGTATAACCGATGTTCTCTTAGTGCATCTAGGATGATGTCAAGATAGAGGAAATGATCATCCCTCAAAGAAGAGAACAAAGAGGATTTCAAGGATTACCAGAAAAGGATAGCCAATCCACTACTGGCTGACCTCCTGAAAGAAACTGGGCTTCACTTATCGATGCATTTTCATTTAACTAACAATAATGCCTTTATCCCAAGACCTTTTAGTGATAGGTTATGCTTAACCACTGAGGTCCATCCATGATTATTGATGCATCAAAAGGGTTGTGCACACAACCAAAATCAACAAAAACATTGTGATTCCTAGAAAGCATCAACAAGAAACAAGAATCAAAAGCCTCAAAGGCATTGAAGTAGAAACAATCATTTCTTAATGGTCCTTGATTGTGATCCTTCTACCAAGAAGGACACATTTAAACATATGAGTGTCATTCCATGAACCACAATCACCACATTATATTACTTAGAATGAAAGATGAAACTAAAATGACCGGCGCGTCAAAACACTCGTGCCTGAAAAAGTCCTCCTGAGAAGTGGGACGAACTTAGTTCCATAATGCTCAGGTCACTCTACTCTGGAGATAACCCGATAAAATAAAAAACTGCTCAAATATTAAAGATTTAACTGAGTTCAACGACTCGTTTCAACATTTAAAACTAGACAGGTACCACGTATATCAACATATACCACCCCGATTTTTCAAGAGAAAATGACACCTCCCAGGTACCATTCATAGGCTGTCCACCCTATGCATCTGAGTACTAGATAGATCATTCAAAAACTGACTCAAAATTACATCATCTACCCAACCATTTACACAGATGAAGACGTACCAAGTTGTCCATCACATAAGGAAAGATTTTTTCACATGACCTCCTAAGCAACTGGCCATGCCTGAGGCATGTCTAACCTGATGAACTGAGCATTCCTCAATGATCATTACCACAACAAGGGTCATGATACAACGATCACCCATTTAAAAAAGGGTTTCCTCTTTAAAAACCAGCATCCTACCAGGGACAATGGAATTTGAGAAGTACCAAAGTCAGAAAGACCGCAGCAGAAAGAAACACAACATGCTCTAAGGGTGCTACCTACCATAGTCTAGCCCCTTACGAAGCATAAGCATTGACCCCCATCACATAGGCCACACAAAAACAGATTCCACTTGGTATAAGAGCCCTTTTTATTAATCCAAAGATAAAAAAGAGACCTATGGATGATCTCTCATTTCTCCTTTCCAAGGAATATTTCCAAAATATTTAAACCACCCTTACACGAGGGTCTCTAGATACAAGAAAAGATCACAACTCAAAAGTGGAGATATCAAAACAGGACAGGTCAACACCTTCCACTAAAAACTCACCCCTCTACCTACACCATGGGTTAGGTCTAGGTGTGAAACAACAAGAGTTACTACCAAAATCCCACTAATAAGGTTGGGTATGATCAAAACAAATACTGGGAGGCTTCCTACTTGGGATCCTTTAGGTAATCATGAGTGAAGTCATCCTACAATAGGGATCCTCACAAATGGTACATAGGAGAGGGATACTATAAGGGACTCCCTCAATGTATATAGGTTAAGATAGATAGATCACATCTCATTTCATATCAGAAGTCTCAACTAGGTTGGTCTAAGAAACAAACCCGTATTCCGCAGCCTATCATCTTGGTTCAAAACATCGCACTAGTGATTTTCCACTCCATGTAGCATGTAAGTTGCGAGATTGACCCTCCACTCTAGAGGCATCTCCAAATTCTGAAAAAAATACTAAAATTCTATCTATACAAAGCTCCACATCCTATGGTCCACCATCCCCTGAAAACGTAAGAGGATGCTACTGCTGGAACACCTGTGTCAGCTCATCCATAGTTGTGAATAATGCAAGCTATCAAAGAAATTAAATTTATTTGGAAGTAAAAAAAACATTTCCTAAAATATCAAGGTGTTACAATGGTTAAGAGAAATATCTAATTCACCTCACTAAAACCCTAAGTTTTTCCTCAATATCTTTCATTCCATTCATCCATTTCATTATAAGGTACAAGTTCATTTCACCCATCTATTAAAAAAGTTTCTTTGAATTATGATATCCACACTTCTAATGTTACAAACCTATACTCAGATAATAGTGTTTTTCTATATATATTTATCTCACTAATATTTCATCTTAGATAAATATTTCTTATTTTTTTAATAAACCAAATTTCCATATAACAGGTACCAATTCATCACACTGAAACCCATACTGTTTCCCCAAACTCTTATAGTTCATGCTGCTAGTGAAATGGATTGTATGGGTTTATTTCATCTAGGCCCTAAAAACTATTATCCAAATTATGATATCAATTCTTCTATCGATACAACCATATAATTGGATAAAAATTATGTTCTCTATATATTTCTCTCCCTAATATTATATCTTAGATAAATCATTGTTAATTTTATTTTTTAAATAAAACCACTTTCCAAATTACAAATACCAAAACTATTACTATTCATTTATTTTGATTTAATACAATCATTTTATTTTATTAAGTGTCTCTATATAATTACATTACTATTATCTGTTTTAATTTTAATATGATTAATCTTATAATACTTTTTGGTTTTCATAAAAAAAGTTTTCCAGCTAACCCAATATATATTCCAATAGGTGTGACTCCAAAAGTGTGTTAGTATAACCATATAGAGTAATGGGAAATAGAATAAGGTATTCTAAAATTAGAAACTATAGCTAGTGGAAGTTGAATTACAGATATGAATGATGAAGTGAATTGGGAGATCATAATCACATAGGAATAACAATAAAGCATTTTAATAATATCTTCTTGGTGGTTGGAAATGGATACAAAAGACTCTTCAATGGGGTTTTGTATTTTTTTCTAATAAGATTACATTGATCATCATATTTAGAAAGTTGATTTTGTGTAACATCTAAGTACATTAACTAGATGGAAAACTTCCCTATAGTTCAAAAGGATATGTAACCATATCTTTTGGTGGGACTCTTCTATAAATAAAGGTGGTGAGATCACTTTATTTGTATCTCAATATTTTTGTCATTCTATTTCATTAGTAATAAAGAGAAATAATATTTCTCCCATGGAATATGATTATGTTTCAAACAAATTATATCCCTTGTGTTTGTTCTCTATTTCATGAAAGTGATTCTATTCATTCAATTATGTGAATTCTAGATATTTTTTTGTAAATAAAAGAGATACAATGTGAGATGTTAAAGATTAGTTCTCTCATTCAGACATTCTTTTGATGATGTCCCTATATCTAGACATGGAAATTGATTTCTTCTATTTTGAATCTTCCATCCCTATTCTGCAAGTGAGGTTCTAGAAGGTCATCCATAATTTTGGGTTTCAACACAAAAAGTGGCATCATATCTTGGTTTTATATTTCTTTAGGTTCTTTCCTTAGCAGTTTTAACTTATATAGAATATTACTGATTTGAAATTCATTAGAATAAGGAAAGGAATGAATTTATAAGTTCAAATTTTTAGACTATTGTTTCTAAATAATGAATATTGAATACTATCTATATCATAAATATCTTGAGCCTTCATTAAATGGACTCAATCCATAATTAATGTAAAAATCAGAATGGGAAAGGATTGAACAATAATCACTCGGGGTGGTTCAGAAAATGTTGGCCCAGAATATGGACCTCATCATCAAGGAGGTGAAGAAAACTAAAGAATATATAGAGAGGCTTATGAACATGTATGAAAATATTTATGAAATAAAAAATGTGTTCATGTTGTAGTGACTTTTCAACATGAGTATATTGAGAGTAAGGTCAGTGAATAATTATTTTAATGAATTGAAAATAATTTATAGTCAACACAAATTATAAAATTGATATTTCTATGAAGGTTTATTGGCATTAATAATTCTTTCATCACTTCTAGGTTCCCAGGATGTGATAGTTATTTCCATTAGTAACACTATCAGAAATAATGAATTAGTATTCAATGTGATCCAATATCTAGTCCTGAATATAGAGATCAAAAATAAGGAAGTCATGGTTGATACCAGAATGGTTTTTAGTGTGGAAGGCAGGGGATGTTTTGGTTGAAGGGAAAATAATATTAAAATAAAGGAAAAGTGAATTGGGAGAAGATATTTGGAAAATCAGTTGGGCCCAATCCCACATGTTATAATTGTGGGAAGATATCTAACTTGAAGAAAAATTATTGGGGAAAAAGGTCAAATTATTCCAGGTTTTCTTTAAAAATTTATTCTATAGATTATATTACCGAAGAAGGAATAATTTTATTTGTTAATGTTTCTAGTCCTCTAGAATCATAGATCATTTATTTTAGGGATTTATTTCACTCAACTTCAAATAAAGGGACCATGTAGAATTATATTTATTGAAGGTATAATAAGGTAAACCTTATCTACAATTAAAGTTTTGGGATTGTTGGATAAGGTGACGTGAATGTCTAAACCAAGTGAAGATAGTTGTTAGAGTTACAAGGGATGCGACATATACTTGGGTTAAGGAAAAAAATTTCTCTATTTTTTACTTATATGACTAAAATTTGTGTATAATATTTAAAAAAAATATGGAAGGTATCACATGGCTCAATGGTGGTGTCCAAAGGATTGAAATATGAAATTATGCATCTTACTGAGAGTTTAAAAGACATAACACTATCAAAAAAAACTTTTAGAATATTGAAGCTCTGATATAACCATCTAGGACAAATAGGTGAGAAAGGTATAAAGTTCCATGTGGAAAATGGATTGGTGAAACTTGATTGTGTGGAGTATGAAACATGCAACGAGTTTGTTCTAGGAAAGAATCTAAATGTGTCTTTTAATATAGATGGAGGAATACCAATGAACATGAATTTAGAGTGAATAAATATGGTTATATAGGGGAAATATCTAGTTCAATATCATAGTGGTTCATTTTATTATCTTAACTTCATCAATTATGTGACACAAATGGTGTGGGGGTTATTTCTCATAAAAAATTCTAAGCTATTCAAAAAATTTATTAGATTGAGTCATAGTGGAAAAAGAGGTTACTTTAAATCACAAGTTTTTGTGTTCTGATAATGGTGGTGAGTATTGAAGTAGAGTTCTATTAGTTTTTTCTAGAATAAGGGAATTTGTTTTGAGAATAATTTTCCTAGAACTGTAGAAAAAAAATATTTGTTTGAAAGATGATCTAGAAACTATGTGAGAGTGCTATAAAAATGATAAATTATTTTGGGTTTCCCATGGAGTTTTGGGTACAAGATATGAATTATGTGGTGGAACTCATAAATATAAGTCCTCCTGATCCACTATGATAATATCTTTTGGAAGAGTTAAGGGTCAAAAGAAAGGTTGATGTATCCCACATTAAAGTCTTTGGGTGTATTACCTATATCAATTATGATACCATTAATAAGGTAAAATTATAATTAAATTCCTGAGTATGTTTCTTTATAGGTTATGAAAATAGATACTTTCTATTTCAAATATTGGAAAATAATATCTATAAGGTTATCAAATACCGGAATGTTCATTTTGATGAAGGTATTATTTGGAAGGATCAATACCAAGATGAAGATATAGATAGAAAAAAGAACCATCACATACTACGGTTCATCTTACTTGAAGTTTGGGAGTTTTGATTAGTTCATGAAACACTCAAGTTATAGAAAAACCTAATAATACAGAAGGAGGAGTTTTGGATGGAGGTAATATTCTAGGGGTTCAAAAAATACCAGATGTACTAGAATTATATAGAACCATATAATATTAGGAAATAATTTTATAAGAATCATTTGAAGGAGAAAAACATCAAGAGTTGTGATGGTCTACTAGAGTTAGAAGAATAGTACAAAGGTATGGATATGACTTACAATATATTATTATTATGGATGTAAGAGATCTCAGAAGACAAAAAGAGGAAACAAACCTCAATAATGAAATGTAATAGGAGTATGTAATGAAAAATGATATATACTTTTTATATGATTTTGTAATATGGGATATTTTAGAACTTCTGTTGGGAAATAAGGAACTATAGAACTAGTGGGTATACCCATCAAAGCAAGAAGAAGATAGTTAGAAGTGGTATAAGGAAATTACAATTTTAAAGTGTTTTCAATAGAAATAAGGTAAAGACATATATGAAAATTTATCTTAGGTTACTAAACACACAATGATCTAGAAAAATCATAAAATAATTATAGAATAATTATTACATATTGAAAAATTATATGTGAATGCAACAATTAACATAGTGAATTAGATGAATAAATATATATAGATAAATTGGAAGGATTCATAAAACCAAGAAGTAGCATGGAGTAAAAATTTAAATGGATTGTTTATGGGCTAAAATAATCACCATGACAATGGAACTGAAAGTTTGATGTCTTTATGGAAGAAAAAAATTTCATGTATTTAAATATAGATCATTTAAACTACCTAAAGGTATTTTATGATGGGATATTCTTCAAGATTTTATTATACATGGATGATACAATCTTGGAGGGCCCAGATAAGAAAAAAATTTAATATATTAAGGTTGAGTTATCCTTAAATTTTGAGATAATGGATATGAGGGAGGTTATATGGATATCGAGGATACTAGTCCAAAGGGACTATAAGTAAGAAACATTAATATTATCTCAATTGAAGTATATATTTAAGATATTTGATAGGTTTGGAATGGAAAAATCCAAAACTACCAGCCTATAATTTCAAACTAACCCAAGAGAAAGTACCAAAAATAGAATATGAGGTGAAGTACATGGAAATGGTTATATATGAATAAACTATTGGATGTTTTATGTATGCCATAATTTTTTCTTAGATTGATATTGTTTAGGCAGTGGGAGAAGTTATTAGATTCATGGAAAATAGGGGGAAGGAACATTGGGAAGTGGTGAAGTGGATTCTATGGTATCTCAAAGGATCTGAAGTGTTGGTATTATACTTTGGAATGAAAAATCCTTTGTAAGGTTATGTCAATGAAGAATTTGGAGAATATGCGAACACATAAATAAGTACCACATGTGTAACACCCAAAACTGAACCACTAAGTCCAAGTTCGAGGGTCACATAACCTCATGCACACCTCCGCATACATAAGAGGATTCCGAATAATAGTGAGGGTCTAATTCCATAAGAGTGGAGACTATACCCCTAGTATCATGGAATAACACTAAGTAAAAATAAATAAATAATATAATAACAAATAGAGTAACATGCAAAAACTGAAATAAATAATACATGTCATAAAATAAATAGAAAAATGGTCTCCAAAGGAGGCAAGAAAATATATAGTATATATTGAAGATCAATAAATAAATAAAAATTTTAGAGTCCTCTGGAATCCTTCCTGGTCCACCACCAGAACCACACTCCTCATCTTAGCCATCATACATAGCACCTTTCCCTTACTCAAGTCCTTAAACAAAAAGTATGTACACACATTGAAATTCTTGTATAATGTGTGAGTGATGAAACCAAGTATGACACCACCAATGAATCCTTAACTGATGTGATCATGTGAAAATATGTATGACATAAACAAACAATAAATATATAGGACTCATAACAATCCAAAATTGAGAACCCATGTTCTAACCAATCCACCACGAGCCCTGACCGTACCTACTTCGGCTCTATGCTGGAAGGAATGTAAAGATATCCAGAGTAATAAATAACTGGACATGAGGCTAATAATAATTCCACTCAATATCATGTTAATGAACTACTCAATATATTCTTGTTATCAATGATTCATGTTCTTATCAATATATATTCATAAAGTGATTGTGATACTCGACGTCCACTTGGAATCAAGTAACATGCTCCTTGGATTCCACTAGGAATGAAGTGTATCACAAGACATCCATAAGGAATTTTCATATCCCTACCATTTTCTTAGGTCAACTGTTGCCATCATTTCAAGTCATACACACTCCCAATCTAAGGGATAGACATGTCGCAACAGTCCACATGCTTTGGGCACTAAGAAAAATACCTCTAAAAGAACACATAACAGGGTATAACACACAAGAAATCATAAAATATTATCATGAGTAAAAGAAGGAATATATAATGCATGTTTTCTATATAAAACATGTATAAAAAATCATACTCATGGAAACAAGTATCACATAAGACTCTCATGAGCTACTCACACACCCACATGCAATCACAATCAGTCATGACTATCACGTATTCCATCAAGAAGTTTTATATCATGAAAAAAGTGTAAACAAGAGCCCCAAAATGGTAAATAACTTACTAACTAGAATTAATTGATGAATAATTTAGGGTTCATCAAGAAACCATCTCCCGAGTCATTCCCATATACTAATTGGCTCAAAATGCTCACCAAGGATTCCTAGAACTAAATACAACTATTTTATTTTCAAAAGAAATAAAATATAACATGTGATAATCAATTCTATCACTTAGATAATATATAATAAACATGATATTTACATATTATCCTTCTTGATAATTAAGGATTATTTCATTGAGAAGGAAAACAATTCCACATGTGATGTTAATACCTCTCTCCAGGATAATTTGAGATAAATCAAGAATAATTTATATTATTATTTTATATAATTTTGGTTTATTTCCATTTAAAGAATTATGTAAATATTTTATAGAAATTTATGAAAATTTTAAATCACAAACTTAATATAAGGAGATTATATGGAATTATTACTAATTCACACTCAAATTTACCATAGAGATGGAGGTAGAACTGTCCTTGTAGTTTAGCTTGGGTTGTCGAATCCTCAGAGACCTAAGATGTAACCTACATACACGTACATTATATGGATTGTTTTTGGATATGAAGTGGCCAACTTGGGTTGATTTTAGATGGGTTTAAGGTATCAATAACAGATTTAAGTTAACTCAAATTAAGATAATGAGTTGATCCTAGGTTATCGCTTGGGGTGGATTGCATGAATCCCCTTTTTAATGATTTTAATTTCCTATATTTGAGATGAGTTTATTTAAGAAGATCAAACAATATCATCACTTTCTGGTTTAATACCTAAACCATTTAATACTAATCATCTATACACTTTAAGGATCAAAGTTTTGAGCACTTCAAGGTAAAGGTTTGTATTAGCACTTGAAGTGTGTGACCTTAAATTCAACAAGGATGAAAGAGTTTAAAGATCTTCAAACAAAATTTTCAATTAAAAGAAGTGATTATAAATTAATGGAGTGAGAAATAAAATCCAAACCAGCCCCTTGATACTACCTTGGATCAACCCATAAAATATTTATCCCTCCATTGATTTTATGGTTTCAATGGAAGTGGGAAGTAGACTCATGAGGGAGGAATTGGAGAAGTAAAAAAACAATAAGAAGAAAGCAATCACTCCATCGTTGTGTGAAGAATATCACAAGGTATGGTGTAAATAAATTCACACCTTAAGGAAATGTTATCAAAGTGATAAGAAGAAAAAACATAATAAGAGGAAAGGAAGAAATTTTATTATGAACTAAGGTGACTCAAACAACTTACATGAGAAAGAAGAACGTTACACAGCCAAATCGACATAATAACATTATGATGAAAACAAAGCTTCCAGGATCCTCAAATCCTTAACCACCACTTCCTTAAACAGTCATCTCAAGAGGAATGGGTCAAACTCCCAATAGTACAAAGCATCCAACATGATTATGGTAGGCCTATAGTGGTGGAATGTAAGGGAGAGTGAATTTCTTTGTCCTTGACCCAAGGTGGCATCCATCTTTCATCCACCTAATAGACGCATATAAATGGCCTTATATATGGCAGAATTTGAGTGGGCCATAGAAGAAAAAAGTGTATCTCCAGATGTCTCTTATCTCCCTGTAAAATATCAGCCCAAATGGATATGTTTTTTTCCGAGATATGATTAAATTGGTGGGCTGTTTTTTTGGGCCGCAGAATATGGACTATAATTTTATCTCTAAATTGGGCCACCTGAATAACCACAATGGAGGCCGAATTAGAACTGGATAATTAATAATTATATGTTCCTATATGTGTATTATATCATCCCACGAAATTTTGGCTCCAGTGGGTCTGTATTGTGGGCCCCACATTCTCATCAGTGGGCTGGTGTCCAATCTGCCTTCTCCTGAATTGTTTCCTTTCATCACAAAATATACCCATATTCCTTTATGAATCCTGCATTGATCCTTGAATGAAAAATATTAATATTGAAGTGGAGATAAATTTCCCAAAATATAAAATTAAAATATGGATAATTACATTCCTTAAAATTAGATGATTCATTAGGCCTAAATTGGTGTAAATTAGGCATGAAGTGCACGAATGATGAGAATGGATGTTCAAAATTAAAATTCACTAACTCAGGACCATAAGAAAAAAGTGAACATTTAATACCATTAAAATGTAATTAACATATTAATTTTTATTGGATAATCAATTACCAAGGTTTTTACCTTTGAAAAGAAAGCACAAAGAATAGAGGAAAGAAGTGAGGTGTTACCACACTTTAAAACAAGATGAAGAACTTGTATTGACCAAAGAAGGTTTTATCAAACCTAAAAAATGGAATTTATTGGTAGCTTGTACCTAAATGGGGTCATATAAAAAAAATCCCATAAGGGTTTGACTATTTTATAAAAAAAATTCTGCATAAAGATTCGTAGTATTAAAAACCAAAAATTAAATTAACAATTTAATTTGTATTTTTAATATTTCTTGAATTTAGAGTGTTTACTTTCATTCCGTAATGATTTTTTAATCCCAAACAAGTCAAGGGAATCGATTCATAGTATTTTGGCCCTTAAAATCATTAAAAGAGAGTTACAAGAACGATATGGAGAAGAAGTATCATAAAACAAGGTTTTTAAATTATTTTACCCAAAAAGGGAATTTTATAAGGGTTACATGGTTTTACCTTTGTGAAACTCCTAGGTGTTGTGTAAGGGTACTAGGTTACCCTTATTCATCCTTTGAAAGCAAGGGACCCCCCTTATGCAACTCGTTTTACCCTTATGTGGCATCCAAGTCACCCTTACATAACCTTTGGAAAATCAAGGATAACATTATTCATTAATGTTTTATCCTTAAAAAACATTTATAAAATCTTGGTTACCATTATTCAGTTCAAGGTCACCCTTATTCTACTCATATTACCCTCATGTCGTGCATGAGGTACCCTTACACAACTCGGCTTACTCGTTTTCAGTCCATTGGAGTAGGGAGTTACCTTTATGAAGTGGTTTAAAAACTACCATACCCATACATAATGACTTCTATTACCATTAACCAGGGTCTAAAAACCTTTATTACCCTTACCAAACCCTTTTAAATCAAGGTTCAACTTTATGAAACACTTTAGAACCATAAGTAAGTGTAATTTATATTGAAAAAAACGATGTTCACATAAAAGTACTTATAAATTATAATTAAAATAGAGTTAAATGATTAATTAAATAATTGATAATATTAAAATATTACCCATATAATGACTTATTGTCCTCAAGCTTGAACATTAGACTCCCACTCCCACATATCCTCTGGGATCCGTCCATGTTGTCGTAGGATCTAGAAAAGTGGTACCATTTTTCTTCATAAAAAATTATATCTCCTATCAATAATCCACATGAATCACTATTCATAAGATTCATCTGAATCTGAATAAACATACTCATAGTCTATAACATGCGTAGCATTAGGCATGTACCTTCAAATCAGTGACACATAAAATACACCGTTTATATATTAGTTGTGTGGAGGAATATCTAGATGGTAGACCACTATCTAAACATAACCAGTGATATCAAAGGGTCTAACTGACTATGGTTGTTGCTTCCCCTAATTCTATAAATGATGATTCCCCAACTGAGGTGACACTCATAAAAAAACCTAATCACAAATAGTGACCCCAACAGGTCATTTCCTCTCGTCTAAATATGATAAATAATTATCTATGTGGTGATAAACCTATTTTGAATTAGTTTAACTCTCTAATTTGTCTTATAAACCAAAATATGCCCCAAAAATGCTACATCACCTACATCATTCCAACAAAGCGATGCATGATATGACCTCCCATAAAGAGACTCATAAGGTTCCATTTGAATCGAAGGATGGTAACTATTTTTGTATGTAAACTCAACCAAGTCTCATTGATTATCCCAAGATCCAAAAAATTCTAGGATGAAATCTCAAATAATATCCTCCAATATGTGGATCATCCACTCTTACTGTCCATCTATCTGAGGATGGTACGTTATGCTTAGTCTCAACTGAGCCCCTAGGGATTTCAACAAACCCTATCAAATGCATAATGTGAAACATGCATCCTTTCCACAAAAAATTATCATGGTAACTCCATGAATTTGTATTAATTAATGGAAATATATCTTTCCCAGCTCATCCACAAAGAAATTCTCTCACATTGGTAAGAAGTGATAAACTTTTATTAACTAATATAAAACCACCTAGGCTGCATCCTGAGTACTCAAGCTCCTAGGTAACCCTATCATGAATTCCATCATTACACACTCCCACTTCCACATGGGCACTGGAAGTAGTGGGAGAAAACTTCCAGGATATTACTACTAGGCTGTTTCCTTATGATAGTTAAGCAATTGGGAAACAAAACCAACGATGTCCCTCTTCATCCCCAGCCACCAAAACTATTGTTTGATGTCTTGGTACAAATTTTTCTCACTAGGATACACCACCCATATAGAGAGAGGTATGTAAGTCCCTTATGAGATCTTATATGATGGAAGAAATTACAACTAATTTCTCATGCATAAGGAACACAACCTCATTACCCAATAACCATTCGGGTATCGAGTCACAACCAGCTAGTTGTTTCCACATCACTACACACTTTGGGTCTAATTTATATCCTGCCTTTACCTAGTTTAATAGAGAATACATGACCACCAAGGGAGAATATGTCATCTACCCCCGATTATCATGATCACCCATCCTCTAGTCACCCAAGAATCTCATCAACTTCTACTCTTCCTCTAAAGTTCACTAACCATGATTATAAGCTACCTACATCTTACAGTTGAGAGAATCTTCTACGATGTTACCATTCCTAGTTGCGTACATCATCTCAAAGTCAAATGTTTATAGATACTCTACCAATGCTTCTTCCACAAGTTCAGGTCCTACTAAATTAATATGTAATAAGGTATCTTGTGGGAAGTTTATAAAACAAACCTATCACCAAATAGATAGTATCTCCAACACTTTAGATCATAAACCACAACTGCCATCTCCAAGTCATGAGTATGGTAGTTCCTCTTGTGGGTTCATAGCTGATGTGACCCATAATCAAGTTTATTATCACTATATATCAATATTTTTCCTTAAACAATGCATGATACATTATATTATTCAGTATAAAGTATCCCATGATCTATAAATATTAGCACTGGAGCTCGATCACACTGTGATTCACTATTTCATTTTCTCCCTTATACCACTGTGTTAAACTGATTTTTCATTGTAAATTCCAAATATAATAACAATTTGAACTTCAAATTTTGTCCAATTAGTTAATATTAATCAACATTAAAAAGGAAAATTTTACTTTTTTTGACTATTACATTGTCAGAGGAGGTTATTTGGAGAGGCCACTATGAAATTAAAGCATAATTGGCCAAATTGTGAAATATCCCAAAAACATATGTGGTCTAAAAAGCATAATGAGGATAATATATTCTTATAATTAGGAGGAACAATGATTGATGAATGAATAACCAAGTGGGATACATTTCCATAGAATACTGTAAATCCCAATTAATCCATTTTGAGGCCCAACATGTGACATAATTGGAGAAAATATTTACTTTTCACAATCTCGAGGTAACTTCTTTAATTCCACCATATATCTGGATGTAGGCCTCTTAATGGTGTAAAATTTTCAGTGTATATAGTCAATATGTGGGGAAAAAACTTTTTAGTTTTTCTAAAAGTGAGATAAGACTATATGTCACCCAAAACTATGATCCAAGAGGTATCTTGAAATTTGGGTTCCCAAAACTACCTTTCAATTTTACTATAAATTGGATCCTTGGGAACCCAATTTTCAAGTTTGACAAAGGGGAAATATGATGCTATTTTTGAGTTCCAAAGGAACCCTCTAATACATTTTTAGGTTATGTAGTCCTTTAAACTCAATGGGAGATCAAGGATGAAGGTGAAGTTCCACCCGAGTATCCTCCTCATATCGATAGAGAGCTAAAAGATGGAAAATCATTTCAAGGGAGCTACAAAACTTGGAGTGGGAGTTACAATACTTGTTATTCTACTAGTTTTTTATAATTATTTTGTGATTTTTTTGTTTATGTTTTTTATTACAATGATTATCCATTTAATTCATTTTTTTATAATCAATTTAAATGCTTTTCATTTCAATACAAATTGGGTTGATATTTCAAGTGGGATTCTTGTGTTGTTCCAATTGGACCACACATGCATCCTTTTTCTCTCACACATACATAATTTTTAGAATGATTTGGAAGCACTTATTTTATTATTGAGGTATAAACATTGACAACATGATTATTGTGTCAAGGGTTAGTTCTTTGTGTATCATTTTAAGAGGCAAGAGGGGAATCAAGATATTGAAAATAGTAAACCAAAGGATTTTATTAAACCATGTGTAATTTTTATAAAAATGAGCTGACCAATATGTTTATTGAACATGAAATTACCTCTTTCTCTCATTATTTTAAAACACTGCCTTTGTTTCTCATCTATTAAACTATTTAAATTAAGTCATTTTATTTTTAAAAATGTTTTCAAAACCACCCAGTCTTTTAGTCCTTTTTATTAAATATGCACACTTTTTACCTCCAAAAATACTTGATAGATGACCCAAGGTCTGACATATTATATAAATAAACATAAAAAACATAATAAATTTTACATTTCAAAAATATGAAATTAGATATGTAGTCAAATTCCTCTTATACTCATTTAATGAATCTTCACACTGGTCTGGCCCACTAGAACATCACTACATTCTTCATCAACGTTGTTATGGGTGATAATAATCTAGAGAAGTTCTGGATAAAATATTTGTAATATCCTTATATTTATAGAAATATCATGATCTCAATAATGTTTTGGATATTTTTCCCAGATATCATAACATCTGCTTTATCTGGGTCTATAGTTATACCTATCTCAAACACAAGATAACCCCAAAAATTCACCTCCTAAATCTAGAAATTACACTTTGATAGATTAGCATAAGTCCAGTGTGATAAAATTGTACTCAGGACTATCTCAATATGTCTAGCATACTACTCTTGTGTAAACGAGTTCATAGGGATGTAATCAACAAACACCACAATAAACGAGTCTAGGTAAGGGTGGAAAATCTTGTTCATGATATCCATGAAAATAGACAACACATTATTCATTATGAAAAACATCACCAGATACTCATACATCCCATAATTTTTCCAAAACTCCATATTCGGGATATCCTCCTCTCTAACCCATAGTTGGCGATTCCCCTATCAAAGATTAATCATAGAGAAATACCAGGCTCCCCACAACTAATCAAAAATGTCACCAATACTAGGAAAAGGATATATATTCTTCATTATAACATGGTACTACTTCTGGTAGTCAATATTGATTTAAAGACTACCATCCTCCTCCTGTTTGAAAAATACAAGTTCTCCCCATAGTAAAGTACTTGTCTTGATAAATCCCTTCTAATCCAAGTTGTTAAGCTACACCATGAGCTCCTTCAGCTCAGATGGAACCATATGATAAGGGGGTATCAAAATGGGTTATTCACCCGACATAAGTTCTATCTCAAAGTCATCTTCTCTACTAGGAGGAATTCCTATGAATTCATCTAGAAATACTTCCTAATAGATATCCAATACAGGAGGAAAATATGAGGGTGATGTCATTGATCATTCTAAAAGAGACAATCTTGTAATCTATATCATGATCATCATAAGCTAAATCAAGTCTAGACCAACTCTTCCTACCCCTAGTTCCCATTCTCTAGTCATCAAGAGCCTCTCTCCCATCGATGAAGTAAACTACACGCTTCTCTAATAGCCATAAATGTGAGATTGGAAGATGGTCAACCAATACATACCGAGAATCGCATCAAAGGCCATCATCTGAAGAATCATGAAGTCATACAGATGTATATAACCAAATATGGATATATAACACTATGGGTATCATTATATATGGTCTAAATCAATGCCCAATAGTGAATCGAGGGAGACTAACTCAGAGGATAAATTATTTGTCAAGTTAATTCCAACAACTACTTTTGCATATATGAAAGAATGGGAAGCATCAATATTGAAAAAGGTAGTAGATAAAGTAGATGTTATCAAGAACATACCTTGTATAATATAAAATCCCTCAAATCCATTTATTAGATTCTAATCCGCTGTATAGACATGACATTCCTCACCTTCGTGACCCTATCCTTGAAAATCCTAATTCACATGATTTTTCCTTATCTAGGCTTGTAACTAAAGACCTTGGATGAAGCCTTGGTTCCCTAACAACATCTTCCTAGACCCTATATAGTATTCTAACCTCATATATCTGAATAAAAACTTCTAAAGATAACATTTATTTCAACATTTCTGACACTGTATTTTGAGGTGATGTGAAAACTCTACTATAATGACTGATCTTCCAATAGTTATAGAACAATGGGTAACCTCCTATGGTAACTAAAAAAAGTGATCTCTGCTTCAAATGCATACCACTTTTTTCCCATAGATCCCTAACCTTCCACTTCCAAACTTTAGAAGGGGTACTCATGAAAGTAGTAAGAGGTCAACCTGACTAAGCCCTAAAGGGTAGAAGAAGTCCAAATACTCGAAACCTTTTTAATATCCTCTTAATGGTAATGGAATTAAATAAAACCTATGGTATGATTCTCGGTCTAACTTCCATACATACTGTATAATGTCAGGATGAATAACACCCTAGCCTTCCATGCCTCATTCTCAAACAGAAGAGGTAAAAATTAGAGAAGCTTATTAAAATGAGTGGAATAGGTGGAAACTACCATGGAACCCTAATGCTACTCTATGAACTCCTACACTTGATCAAGGTTCAGTATATCAAGAATTAACTCCAAAAATAATATGTCCTTGAAGGCCTCCTATGTGAGTCCCCCACATTAACCAACCTTTCCCATGACTCCCCACCAATGCCTGGTGGATCCCTATAGCATGGATTCTTCCAGCTTCACCTTCTTATATTTAAACATATCAAAGAGGACAAAGATACCCATTATGATATCCACCCGATAATTAGAATCATGTGGTCCATCGTTTCCCTGAAAGGATGGAGGATGTTGGAGCTAAAATTCCATTGTGTAGTCGACCATGGATCTTGGTGGAAGGACTCTTTACTGGGGTGGACCTACTTCCTCCACCACTGGAGAATTTGAAAGATAATTTTATGTATCACACCACTATATAGAAGGTGGTGAAATTAGAGTGTTAAGAATACCCCAACCCATGCCAGTTGGTAGTCGAATCAATCTTCTACGGGGTGGCATCTTTTGTAACATGAAGGTAATCATTATAACATAAACAATTTTATCTCAACTAGTCTAAGGGATCACACAAATATTTCCCTATGAGTTTACCCAAAACCTAATTTATAACCCTCATATAACTAAGAAAAGTATCATAGCTAAACATTAGTCATAATAATCATATATATACTAAAACTTAATAACATTCTCAATTTATTTAATTAATTCCAATAATGATATATCATAAGAGTAAGGAAAAGTAGATATATTAGACAATAGAGAATCTATCCTGAATGGATAGTATAATTCAATGAATTTAATTAAAGAACCACAATGTAGTATAAAAATAGGTATATATATGGAATATTATCCTAAGTGCCTAGTCATGATGCATGAATGCACATGAAATGTCATAAAAATAGTAACAATAATACCATCCCTGATAACTGAGTGGTCCATTAAACATGTGCTATCCAGGAATACGGAAAATACCATACACTATCCCCACAAAACTATACCCTTTCTACCATGTAATAGGTTATTATAAAAGTAAAAGAATAATACTTTTCTATTGTCCCATTTTGTAACACCCCGACCTGAACCACCAGGTCTGAGCTGGAGGGTCACATAACCTCATTCAAACTTTCCTGTATGTAAGAGGCAACTAACTATATGTAAGGGTCTAAGTCCATTAGAGAATTGGATATTCCCTTAGTATTATGTGATAAAACTAAATAAAAAAACATAAATAATATAATAAATAAATAGAGTAACATGTGAAAATTCAAATATGGCATACATTTCATACAATAAATAGATAATAAATAGATAAAGGATCTCCCAGGGTGGAAATAAAATCCATAGTATATATAGTAATTAATAAAATAAATAAATAAAACTATGTAGTCTTTGAAAATATATCATGATCCACCACTTGATCCACACTCCTCATCTTAGCCATAAGCCATATGCCCCTTTCCCTTAAATGGGTCCCTAGACATAAATTCTTCAAACACATCAAAATTCCCGTACAAGGTGTGAGTGATTAAACCCAGTAGGAAACTACCAATTCAACCTTAATTTATCTGCTCATTTAAAAAAGTGTATTCCATTAAAAAAATGTGAAAGCAATACAAATTCCAAAAATGAGCACCTGTGTGCTAACCAAACCACCACAAACCTCGATCGTACCAACTTTGGCTCCATACAGAAGGAATTTCAAGATATTGGGAGTAATAACGAACCAACCATAAGGAAAATGATCATACTTCTCAACATCATGTGTAAATACTACTAAGTATCCACTAGTCATCAAGTGTGTCATGTTCTCATCATCCACTAATCGTCGAGTGATTATGTCACTTGACATCCACTAGGCATCGAATAAAATGCTAATAGGAATGTTCTAGGAATTGAGTGTATCACAAGACATCCACAAGGAATAATAATATCCCTACTCTATTCTTATGTATATAATTTCTATTACTGTAATTCATGTTTACTCCCCCTGTAAGGTATACACATGTCATAATGGTCCACTTGCTTTGGGCCCCGAGAATAATACCTACAAAGGAACACATAAGTGGGTTGAACACACAATCAAGAATAACATGTCATCATAAGTAAAATTAGTGACATATGATACATGTGATCAACATCAAACATGAATAAACAAGATAAGAATATACTCATGGAATCAATTATCACATAAGGCTCTCACAGGCTCGATACACACCCACATGAGATCATAATCAAGAATGACTATCAATTATTCCAACAAAAGTGTTATATCATGATAATAAGTGTAAAAATAGCCCAAAAAATGTAAGGAACGTACTACCTCAAAATTTTTGATGAATAATTTCATAGTTCAACATGGAAACATTTCTCATGTCATGTATACATACTCATCTTCACAAAAATATCACCAAGTATTCCTAGAACTGGATCAAACTTTTTTATTTCCTAAAGAAGTAAATTATCACTTGTGATAAGCAATTACCTCTCTAGGAGAATCTAGAATAATCATGGTATTTCCATATTATCCTTCTTTATAATTATAGATTATTTATTATATAGGGAAAAAATTCCACTTTTGATGATAATCCCTCTCTCTATGAAAACATGAGATAAACCTAGAATAATAATTATTATTATTTTCCATAATTTTGGGTCTTTAATGTTAAAATAATTCTTTAATTTCTTTAGAAATCTTAAGAAATATTAAATAAAAAATTAATATGAGAAGATTATATGGAATTCTTACATGGGTTTTATCCTTTAAAAATTAATTACCTAGAATAGATGAGATAAGTGAGGTTCTTCCACACCTAGAAACATGATTTAGAACTTGGTTTGGTCAAAGGAGGTTTTATCATACTTGAAAAAATAATTTTTTAGACAACTCAAACTAAAAGGAGGTGAACTAAAAATTAAATTCACTAGGGTTTTAATATTTTAGATTTTTTTATATAGAGCCATAATATTAAAAACCACAAATTAAATTAATAATAATTTTTTTATTTTAATCATTTCTTGAATTCAGAGTGTTTAATTTCATCCCAATAGGAATTTTAATCCTAAATAAGTCAATGTAATTAATTACCATGATTTTTTCCATTTTAAGTAATCAAAATAGTGTTACAAGTTTTATATGGATAAGAAGAATAATCCAAATATTTAAATTATTTTTCCCAAAAAAAATTGATGTGTAAGGGTAGCATGGTTTTACTCTTATGAAACTCCTAGGTCTTGTGTAAGGGTATTGGGTTACCCTTACACATCCTTTTAAATCTAGGGACTACCCTCACACATCTTGTTTTAGCATTACACTACAACCTTGTTACACTTACATAACCTTTGAAAAATTGATGCTACACTTATGCAGTGTTGGTTTAACCTTGCTCAACCTTTTGAAAAACATGTTTACCCTTACGTAGCAACATGGTAACCCTTATTGTACTCTTATTACCCTTACACAATTTATGAGGTAGCATTATTCAGATCGACTTACCCTTATCATCACATATGAGTAGGAAGTTACCTATACGTAGTGGATGGAAAACTCCCATACCCTTACACTGTAAATCTTTTACACTTACACAGGGTTCAAAAACTCGCTTCTTCCTTACACAACTCATTTAAATAAAGGTTTAACTTTAAAAACACCATAAAACAAAAATTAAGGGTAATTTTTATTGATTTTTTTTCACTTAAAAATACTTATAAATTATAAATAAAAAAGGGTTATAGGGTCAATTTAAAAACTAAGAGTATTACAAAATTCATTTTTTAACTATGGTGGAACTATTTTATGTTAGATTTTAAGACTTATATTTATATTTTCTCTATAATCCAAGAAATTAGAGTTTTTTCCCTCAATAGATGTAGGGAATGAGATGATATGGATGAAGGGATTATTAGATGAGATCCAAAGGAAGTAAGGGAATCCAGTTTTATTCTATGATAGTCAAAGTGAAATTTATCTTGAAATTAATCCAGTGTTTTTCTCAAATAAAAAACACATTAATATAAAATATCACTTAAAATAAAATCTCATTATGGAAGGAGTATGAAAAAAGGGATTTTTAATCTGGATGATACGTTAACTAAGGCCATAGTCTTGGAAATTCAAAGGTAGTTCTGTGTATTAGTACGACATTGGTTACTGGTAGAAAATCATGGAGGCTAATTGACTATTGTTTTAGAGGTAAGAAGTAATGAAAGATGAAATTATTACATGAACCAATGGACTTGGTGGTGAATTCAAGAAAATAATTATAAAGTGGGAGATTGTTAGGTTTCTCTTAAATGTTTTTTATAGCTAAGTAAAAATTTATTATGAAATGTGTGATTCTATACACGTGTTAGTAAAACCATATTGAGGCATGGGTATAGAAATTGTGGAGTATGAATAAGGAAGTTGGAGCCAACAGAACTGGAAGAATAGATTCATATGTTGAAGTCCGTAATGAGATTTGAATAATATAGAAATAAATCTAACAGACTTGCATAAAATTTTCTTAGTGGTTAGTAAAGGAATTGTAAGATTACTCAAGAAGTATACACAAGGTTTTTATATTATCTTTCACTAATCAAAATATTTAGAATATTGTGTTGGTGTATTAGCTAGGTGCTTTTATGAGATGGAGGAACACCCACATAGACAAGAAAGTAATGAAACTATATCTTTTAGTGAGACTCTTCAATAAATAGAGGGTATGAGATAACTTTTTTTGTATAAAAATATTGAAATATTTTTCTTCTGTTATTAATAAAGAGTAATAGTGTTTCTACATTAGAATAAGATTATGTTATAAACCATGTAAATCCCTAGTGTTTTTTTGTTATCTATGATTTCTTTATTCATTCACCTGTGTGTGTTCCAGAAGTTCTGTTGGAGATCAAGGTGATTCGATGTGAGAAAATGGAGCTTATTTCCCTTGTATGGACCTTAAAATTTGGTGATTCTTGTTATGTATATTTAATCCTTGTTCTGAAAGTGAGGTTATATATTCTTATTTGTAATTTTTGATTTCGACACAATAATTTTAACTATTTATAATTTGTATTACTTTATAAACTATTAATAAATAATATCCAACATACATGTGATGCAAATACTATGGCTTTTTATCCAATTACTGAAGGATCACCTATGAAATTATCTAATAATATTTTTTTTTGAAGTGGATGGAAATACATAAAATTCCATTCAATGTATCTTTCAGAAATGGTATACATAATGGTATTGGGGATTGAAACTATAAAGGAGATATAGGAAAAATTTATAAGTTACTATGAAGAAAATATTAAAGTCAAGGAAGCAAAAATTTAATTTTATAAGAGCTTATTTTAAGATCTTAAAATAGATAATGATTATTAATTTAAAGAATATTTTACAAGGTCTAATGATATTTTGATTATTATTTTTGGGTTTGGTGTGAATTCAAATGATTCTACCATTGTTAAAAAAATCACAAGGCTTCTTCCAAATTGGTTTGATCTAAATGTTTCATACCTAGAATTAATTTAAGAATTTATAGAATATGAGTAACATAATATTCCCATTTCTTATGATATGATAAATGATACTACTTTCAGAAATAAGTAAAAAAGATGAGTTATCATTTAATTCTAGGAGAAAAGGAGAATTCAAAGAAGTCTGACATATATATAAGCAGAGATCATGGAAATAAGATGAGTAAGAAACATGGTGAGTAAAATTGTAATAAAATAATCACTGATTTTGGAAGGAAATAAAGTCTTAAGTTGAGAGAAAACTCTAACCCTTATTGTTTCAACTAAGAAAAAAAGAGGTTCCTCATTTATTCAATTTTTTTTTCTAACATGAAGTGAATTTAAGGATAAAATGGAGCATTATACACACTAAAAAACAAATAATTTTTTCTTCATGGATAATAATAAATTACATGAATAAGAGGAGTTGAATTCATACCTTAAGGGCGAGATTTTTTTTGAAGAATATATTATAAAATGAATCTATAAATTCTATATTTCTATAAAAAATTGAATAATATATACTAAAGTACCAGTGATTTACAAAATTATTTTGAAAATACCTATTTAAAGAAACCCCTAGAATTAGTTTTTTGAGAATGGCATCACATGTATGGTTGTTAGTGGACAATATTGAAAATGTTGGTTATGAATCTTTGTTTCTGCAAAGGGTTATCCCATGTAGACATATATATCTTATTCTAAGGGATATTTTTTTAGAAAATAATGTGGTATTATCCCTCTATTAAGTTGAACAAGTTTTTATTCATATTGGAAAAAGGTAAAAGAAAATATTTTCAGAGGAAGTAAGGTGAGATGATAATACCCTTATATTCCCTTTTAATTTATTATCAATAAGGGGGAGAATAATTAATTTGATTTTGATGAAGATGAAATGGGTATTTTCAAAAAATAAAAAGGGGATATTAAAGAGACCAAATAAATTAGTTGTATTTATTGTTAATAAGGATGTGAATATGGAAAGTAAAAGTGTAATTTAAATGGAATTTGAGGTTGTGTCTTGAAAATCTTACTTAGACAGATTTAAGATAGGAAAATAATTTAAGTATTATGATTTTTGAGATGATATTAAGTGAAATAAATAAAATTTGTTTATGAATGTATAGAAACTATCTAAAATATTTTTGAAGTGTCTTTGAGTAGTTGATAAGTTCTAGTGGTAAGATAAAGAGGTCTTGGAAGAATTTGAAGAATTTTGAAATTGAAATATGGAAAAGTGGAAGATTGCATAAATGTAATTCTCAACCTGTGTAAGGGTTATTCTACACCTATACAAGTTTAATTTTGTACAAAAAAGGTAATATTGTATCGTGTAAAGTTTACTAGAAGAATACATAAGGGTTATCTGTCAGCTGTATAAACATCATTCTAAAGATGCGTAAGGGTCATTATAATTGTGATCAACCCATATAAGGGTCAATTAAAAAAACCATAAGGGTTATTTACCATTATTAACTACCTATTTAAGGGTTATATCCACTGGATAATATGTTTCATAAGGTTCAATGTAAGGTTGGTCAATCTATATAAGGGCTAAATAAACTCAACCGTGATGGTCATTTACCCTTATAAAGTGACTGTGTTAGGGTTATTCACCAGTTAGAGAATTCTAATTATTTTAAATCCAAAGATTATAGATACCATTTATTTAAATATTCAAACAACATGATAAATACAATTATATTTCGATTTAATCTATGATCAAATAATAATCAACTGAAGGAGAAGATGGGGTTTCTATGTGCCACAATGCAACCTGCAGTTTCCACATCACATTGCATAATCACATGCATCGTTCAATTGAGAATTTAAAGGAGTTAAAATATACATATTATATATAGATTAAAATAGGAAAATATCTATAATCTTAAGTAATACTTGAATGAGTTTTTTGATATATTTATATTATTTTTCAAAATATATTCATGTTTGAGAAAGAAGATCGTTGCTATTTTCGAATATCAAGGGAGTTCACAAAATTTAATTATGGAAACTAACATTCATGATATTATTTTATGAATATATATATATATATATGTATATGAAGTGAAGTAATGTATGTGAATATTTATAGAGAAAATATAAACCATATGAGAGATTTTTTGAGAGCCCAATACTTCACAGTATTGAAGAGAGGAGGTGATTAATGTTGGGAGGCACTCAAGAGGAAAATTCCTTATGTGTCTGAGTATTGAAAGTTTTTAGAAGAAAATAGTTCACATAATGATATGATAAAACTAATAAATCCATAATTCTATGTTACAAAGAAGAATTATCTATATAGACTTGAATAAGTGCACATGAGTGGACTTATTGTTCCATTTTGTTTGTGGAGGAAGATCATTTTTCAAAGTAGTGCTGAAGAAACAATGAGTCAACATAGATCTTTAATATTTTGGATAATAAATTTATAGTGGAACAATGTGAATATAAAAACTCTTCTATATGACTTAGGAGTTAGAACACAGTGTGGTTTTTTGCTGATTGGACTATGAAGATCCATACCGTAACCACTTTTTCATATAGTGGAGAATTCGTGATTGAGGTGAAAAACCAATAAAAATAAGGAGTTGTTCTTTCTAGACCAACCTTTTGAATCCCATATGTTGTGATTTATGTTATTATAATTTTAATTTAGGTGAGGATTTTAGAATATATTGAGCAGATTAAGACCATAATAGGTCCAATAGGTTGATTTCAACAAGGAATTTGTAAAAGAAGGTGAATAATTCACCCATATCACTAGTTTATTAGGCTCAGGGAATTTAAATTCAGATTCATGTTAATTACATCCACATTTTATAGAATTACTTATTAATATGTTATATTACTATTAGTTTTAGCAATAAAAAATTATTGGATCAAATTTATTTCTATAAAGACCCATACTTTACATACATGGTTATTACTTCAAAATTGAAGCATAATTATTACAACATATAACAAAACCATGAAAGGACCGTATAGGTATAGTGTCTTTAGAAACTGGGAAACATAAACAACTGGTTCATAAATCATCTACATTGTCTCCCATTTATTTCATCATATCTAGAGTCCCTTTTTGTCATATCCTACTTAATATCCTTCTTCCTGACCTGGGCAAAAGAAAACATACAAAAGGGTGAGCTCAAATGCTCAGTAAGGGTAAACAAAAGAAATATCAAATATATCATATTTATACGAACATAAGATTTTGAAAATCTTATCCTGCAAAAGAGATCATAACATGAGATAAATCATAGAAGTGAAATGTAATTCTAATAATCATAACTTAAAACATGAATCTTTGTGGCATACACACATAATCATAGAAAATAATTTCTTAGTAGTCAAGACTCACTACCAAGACTATCTTAGCGGACAAAGTCCTTTTCTGAACCGAGTTCACTCCTCGTTTCAGTCCTGTTTCACTGAACCGATTTAACCTGCCGTTCCAGCCATGTCTATCTCATGAGATATAAATCTTTACCCAATGCATTGGAGGGAGATATAGGTCCCACCCATCTCATAATGAAACCATTCTTATGTGTTCCACAAAATCATAAATCATACATCATAGCCTAACCCATTTAATAAAAATGGGATTCTTAAACATCATGCCATCATAACATAACCCATATAAGATAAAAGGACATCATAAAATCAATCCCATCATAAAACAATCAAATCAATGTAAAAATAGGGATATAAAAAGAACCCTATATTATCTTAGATGGAAAATAATTTTGATAAAACCCTTGAACTCCATTCTTGAGGAAAATATCTTTTCTACTTCAAAAACATTTTTCCTTTCTTAACATGTCATACAATTTTAAACTAAAATAAGTTGATTAAAAATAAACTTCAAAACTTGTAAAGGATGCTTCATGGAAATAATGTTCTAAAAATCCATTCATGCTGTATAAGTTAAAAAAACATTCTTCCCGTACTTTGGCCGGAAAAGTCAAAAAGTACCTCGTACGAAAAATGACAAAAGATTCCTTTCATATATTTTACTAAAAACTCACCGAAGGGTAAAATTGGATTTAAATTTTTTTTGGTGGATGGAAATAATATTACATATTTAGGAAACATGGATGTGGATGATAAATATTCCCCAGTAAATTCTGAAGTATAAACAATCTCAGATAAAAATGAGATTGTGAGATTTTCCCTTACCTTAGGTCCGATTTGCTTCATAAGTGTCTGAACCTCCTGTATAATGATTTAAATAATGTAGTTTACTTATTCATGAATCATAAATATTTTTATGATATCATATATGGTCATTTTCTTAGCTTCTTATTAGTGATATTTCATTGCTACTTGTTATTCGGGTGTTTATTGCTTTATGTTCGTATGTGTGTTTTGTTGAATAAATTCTTATTCCTCTTTTTAGGTTATAGAAACCTCATTTACAGAATTCTATTATTGTAATAGATATCATATTTATTCATTCAATTCATTTATATAATCATTATGCAATGAAGATCATGTAGAACGAGTCACATCACATTGTGGAGACGGTATTCCGTACGTACGCATGAGCGATGATATCGTTCCCATGATTGTGGAATTGTATTGGAGTGTATGTATAATATTTCAGAATCAATATCACTTTAAAATAATAATATATAGTCATTATTTACACCATTATACCCATCCAAGTAAGGTGGTGGTGGAAAATAGATTACACCACGGCGTGGAGACGGTATTCCGTACGTACGCACGCGCGGTGATTTCATTTTCCGTATGATGGATAGATGGTGAAATAGGGTTGTTTCATACTTATAATAACATATCAGTATATGAGTGATACTGATTTTATTACTTCATAATGAAACAAATAAATAAGAATAAGTAGAAGAAGAAATAAAGTTGAAAGAATCGGTAACAGATATTACCTCTTCTTTGAAGCGCCTCTTTGAGACCTCCTCTTAGGGCACTACAATTGGTCTTTGAAGAAGACCAGGTCCTATAGGATGATTCTAGGGAAGTGGGGAAGTGAAATGGGCAGGGGTTGGACGATCTTGAAGGCTCAAATTGGTGTGGGGAGGAGAGGGAGGAGGTGCCCTTTTATAAGGGAGGAGAGGGGCACCTTTGGAAATATAAGAAATATTAGTTTATATTAAATCCCAACCCCACTTAAAAACTTCCAAAATGACTCATATACGAATATTAGATGAGATAGGGTTGTAATCTCATCAACCAATAAAATTTATACATGTTAGGAATTTATTTTAAACATTATGAACTTGATTTATCCTTATTTATCAATTTAATTTTATTTGTGGTAATAATATTATAAATTTTAAATTATTATAAATAATTACATATGTGTTGTTAATTTTCCATAATTTGACATTTTATGACATTTTAGAACATATAAATTTTAATTTATAATTTTTAAATATTTTTGTGATTTTTAAACAATTTTATAATATCTTATTTTTATAAAATAACAATAGTGTCAATTTTGACACTATTCATTTATTTGAATTTAAATAAATTATATACAGAAGATATGTTCGAAATAAAAGATTTAATAGATTCATAAAATGTCATATGTATCCATAAAATTAGTGTAGAACATTAAATAGTTCATATAATATTTATTTTAATATTTTTAAGATCATTTATTTGATATTTCAATCAATAAAATAATTTTAATATCACTATTGTGTCATAATTAATGATAATTATTTAATCCCTAAAAATTATAAATTAATTCATATGATGTATATAATTTTATTATATTTCTGGAGACTATTCATGTTCGGAGGTTCATTAATTTTATCACTAAATTAAAATTATTATACTTATAAGATTTAAGAAAGTGACACGTTGTCACTTTCTTTGGTTTTAATACTAATTAAATTATGTTAATGGATAAAAGTCCATTAAATAAATCTAATCCGACCCTTAGGTGATATGGGTCGACTTTTAGTCATCCAATAGGATTTTGGCAGGTGTTAGGGTAATTTTATAATCTTATATTTACCCTTAATTACCCAATTTACCTTTAACTATGGTAAATAAAATTTACTGTAGTTACTATTTATAATGCCCAAAAATAAAAAGTAGCCTATTAATATAATTTGGACCCACTTATTCCAAATATGAAATCCATTTTTAAAAATTTAAAACACATAAGTTGCAGTAATTAATTTAAAATTAATCCCGTTGTTAAGAAAACGGGTTTTAGAAGTTAAAACATTGCCAAAGATTGAAATGTTTTTACCTATGAATTCAATGTGAAATTAATGATAATGACATATATTATATTAAATTGTAAAAATATATTCTATTTATACTTTAAAACCATTAAACATTATAATTTAACCATATAAATTATCTCAATGAAAAAGTTGTTTTTAATTAAAAATTATCGTATTTTTACTATTCATCAAAATATGAAAGTTATCAGAAAAATATCAAAGATTTATACAAAGTAAATTTGTATATCCTTATTCCAAATAAGAATTTTATTTTGTCAAATTGAACTTATAAACATGTAAAAAACTATATTTAATGTGGGTGCGCCATCAAAAGGCGGCAAAACTGCATTTTTTTGAAAAATACTTATTTTACCCAAAATATTTATTTTGTTCTCTTACCATGTTCTAGAAAATGTGTAAGATGAATAATAATGTTATAAAATTCAAAATTGAGTTAATACTATTCATAATATCTAGTCCATAATAATATATCGTTGTTTAGTGAAACCCGGTATTGCGTACTACACACGCTATCGAGGAAGGTCACGATTGCGTGTAATGCAAGCCAAGACAGTATTGTGTGTTGTGAAAGATTCCTTTGGTGTTGTGTATAACATAAGACATAAAAAAAATATTTCTCATAAAATCTCAGGGTGTTACAATTTCAATTGAAATGAAAATTGAATGGAAGGTGGAATACAGAAATGAATATCAATGTTATATATAGAAATCCACTGCTTGTACAAGTAATTGACTATATTATTTATTGTATTTTTAGTTTTTATATATAATCTCTCTTATATTTTATGTTCAAATAAAAAATATTTGTTCATTCATTTCCTTTATTAAAATTTTCATGTTTTTATAGAATTCATCTCTCCACTTTCAAATAATCCTGTATTTTTAATCAGAATTGATACAATGACATATAATGACAATAAATATTGTGTTCAAATCATCAAATTTACTCATAAATGGTTCATTTATTTAAAAATTATTTTCTTCCACAAAATTTTAGTACTCTTTATTAACGTGTTAAATGACTATTAACTATTTCTGAATCAAATTTTTTGTCTAGATAATCATCAACATTCGAACTACCTATCTGGTACATTTATGGTCAATCCAACTGTAAGAATGAATAAAATAATTATAATATTTTTATAAAATGTTACACAAAATTGTACTTATCTTAAAAATACAACTATATGGCTTATATCTGTAAGAACTTTGACATCTTAAATTTCTCAATCAACTTTAACATTGGCAATTCATCTACCAATCATTATACTAACATGTTAATTTAAAATAATTTTTATGACATATTTTTTGAATATATTTTAAAAATATACTCATTCATTTATTTAAATATTGGAATCAATTAAATAAACATCATATTGATAAATTTAGTTTAATCAATAAATTAGGCATATTTTGAGATCTTGTATTTAACTACATAATTCTATTTAATTATTTTTTATATAACAAAAAAATTGACCTTTTATGTTTTAATAATTACCATACTAAAATTTTTCCCTAGTGAATTCAATATATATTTTTGATATAAAAAATATTAGATTTCATAAGTGATTTAAATATTTAAACTGTATTCTTTATTATTTAAAATTTCATTATTCGTCTTTAAATAATTACACGAAAAAAATAATTACCTAATTAAATAAAATTATATAATTATATTCTCATGGTAGTTACAAATTATATCTACTTAGTAAATTACACTGTATTTATTATTTTTAATATTTTCTTATCAATATCAGTTTACATTATTTATGAAACAACTCTACTATTTCCTATAGAAGAAATCAATATTGATTCATGTTACGTATATCATTAAAATTTTTTAATGATTCCATATGCTTATACAATTATAAATAGAAAATGATACACTCACTTTTTTTTATTTCTAATTTATAATATATTTATATATCAATAACCCTACTAGCTTCTGAACATATCGTTGTTCTCAATTATGTTGTGATGAATGAATAAAAAGTCTTATTTTCAAGGATTTATGAAATTTTCCTTTTGATTTTCTATGTGAATGATTGAGTTAGATTAACTTAATTAACCTTTAACAAAATTAAAATTCATGCTTTTCAATAATGACTCTACAGATGAAAACAAATTTTGTGCAAAAATTCACACTTATAACACAATTTTATCTTTTATATCTATGGTAGGAAGGATAGTTTAGTCTATCAATAGTGGATTTACTCCCTATATTTTTATAAATAATGATCAAAATCAAAATTTCATTCATATTTTACTCCCTCTAGATGGGAAATCATCAAATTTTTCACAACTTAATGTTTACAAAAATGATATTGAATTGAGGAACACAATGGAAGTTATTTGTAAATTGAAATAAATTTCAATCTATTTTTATTTATAATAATATTTTTTACATAAATATCATTTTTTTTATTTCTAAAACTCTAACTTCAATCATCTTAATCCCTCAACCGACCTTGTAATTATGGAAAAACCCCATCTAATATTGGATAAACATAACCCATTTAGTCATAAATTCAGAAATTTCAGGGAGTTTCTTAACTACCTACATTATTATGATTTTATGGTATAAACTATTAGACATAGAGGAAATGAATCATACAACTTTCCAGAAATATCTGAAATTTCCATTCTCATAGTTTTTAATGGTGAAAATTTGTTTTAGGTTAGGGATATTATCATACATACTAAATCTTGTGAGCTATAATATATACATGACCAACATATTTTCTGTATTCCATTACAATATCCTCTAATTTTTGTAACTAGTCAAGATGGTTACATTGATAATATCTACCATTGTGTTACATATTCCTATAGATCTTCTCAAATTCATGAAGTTACAATAAAAGAATAATTTTCATATCATTGATAATTTAATCATAATTAATCTTAAACTCTCTAAAAATATTGAATCCTCCTTGAAAAAATTATTATAATTGTATATAAAATAGTTGTCTCTCAATTATTACCTTTTCTAATTTCAATAAGAGAAAATTAAGAGTTTTCCTTTATAATAGTCTGAAATATTTTTATATAAGAGGTGAACATTAAGGGTTTTTATGTGGTAAGTGAATTATTTTACTTTCTTTATTTACTAGTGCTCAGTATATATGATTCAAATTTTATAGGATGGGATAGAAATGTGTAATTGGGAAGGATATAGTGATTTGTTTCTAACTTTATCATACAACCCAAATTGGCCTTAAATATCAAAATTTATTAAATGTAAAAATCTTTATCCTCATGATTGTTAAAAAACACTTTCTATGATTTTTAATATCAAGGTTGAAAATCTTATGGATGATTTAAGATAAGGATGTTTATTTATAAAGTATCGAGTTGGTATGTATTTTAAATATATCACTTTACTTATTTATATAAATATATATTTTAATTACATTTGAAATATATGCTCATTAATCCTAATATACATGTTTATGTAGTTTTCCATACAGTTAAATTCCAAATAATATATCCCCCTCACGTTCATTTAGTTTTTTTGAGTAATGAAAATGAAATCTCATCTCTTAATGATGTTAATAAAATTGTCTTTACTGAAATACCACATAAGGATGACCATCCACTACTGGAAATTAAGCCTTTACCAATAGTTTCAAACCATTTCTAAAGGCTACCAAACCGTGGGTATACTATATACCAATGGTTTGGTAAACCGTTGGTATGTAAGGTGTTGGGATATCCCATTACAAATGGTTTTAGAATAACCGTTGGGAAAGGTAGTGTAATTTATAGTTTCCCAACGGTTTAAATAACCATTAGTATATAGGAGTATTCATAACTATTTATACAAACGTTGGAAATACTATAATTTCCATGTTTTACCAATGGTTTACTAAAAATTTTGGTAAAAATATGTACAAAACTATACCAATTGTTTTAGTAAACCGTTGGTATAGTGTTTTTTCAAAATTTGGCAGACCAGCCACCTAAAATCTCCTCCACTACACACTCAACTACATACACCTGCATACACTCTTAACAACAACAAAAACACCTGCTATAGCACAAAAAATCACATAAAAATAGGATACTATTATAACCATGGAATGTACCAAAATTATAATCATGTATATGAACCCAATTACCCTATGCAATACAGAATTCATAATTGAATTCTCAATTGAATACATGCAGAATGAATTTTGTAATGAACTCTAAATTATGAATCAGTAACACATAAAAAATGAATTATGTTGCATAAATAATTCTGAATTATATATAACACATATATAATATGACATACAAGGGGTTGGGGTGACCCGAGGGGTGGGGGTGTCCAGGGGTGGGGGGCTGTCCACGGGGGTGGGGGTGTCTAGGGGGGTGGGTAATTCAGAATTAAGAATACATAAAAAATTGCATTTTTTATAACACATACACGATTGAATTCAGAAAGTAGAAGATAATAACCCCAAAATAAAGTATCAATGGAATCCAAATACGTATGGTTGGTTTTCCATATACTAGTTGTTTTTACATAAAATGATGTCCATTTTAAACAAAATACATACAATTGGACTGATACCGGCCACATTGTGCCTCATATTATGGCAGGGCTGACTCATACACGTCACAGATGACTCTTGGATCATTTTCAAAAATTATCAACAGAATATGAATGCGTTTGGTCAGTTTTCCGTATGCCAGTTGTTGTTTTCACTTAAAATGTTTTCCATTTCAAAAAAAAGGTGAGATACTTTGAGTGGTTCTGGCCACACTATGCCTCAGATTGAGGCGGGGTTGACTCTTACACGTCACATATAACCCATGGATCATTGTTATAAAGTATAAACACAATCCAAATACGTTTGGTCAGTTTTCCATATGCCAGTTGTTGTATTCACTTAAAATGATGTCCATTTTAAAAAAATAGAGACAATTAGAGTGATACCTATCACAACACGCCTTGGATTGAGGCGATGTTTACTCGTACACGTCACATATAACCCATGGATCGTTTTCCTAATGTTTCAATAGAATCCGAATGCGTTTGGTCAATTTTCTGTATGTTAGTTGTTGTTTTCACTTAAAATGATGTCCATTTTAAACAAAAGAGAGACACTTTGAGTGGTGCTGGACACACCGCACCTCAGATTTATATGGGGTTGAATCATACACGTCACATATGACCCATGGATTGTTTTCAAAAATTTTCAATAGAATACAAATGCGTTTGGTCGGTTTTCCGTATGCCAGTTGTTTTTTTTCACTTAAAATCCTATCCATTGCAAATAAAAGTGAGATAGTTTGAGTGGTTCCAACCACACCGGCCCTCAGATTGAGGAGGAGTTGAATCGTACACGTCACATATGACCCATGTATCGTTTTCCTAATGTTTCAATAGAATATGAATTCTTTGGTCGGTTTTCCATATGTCAGTTGTTGTATTCACTTAAAATAATGTCCTTTTGAAAAAAAAGAGAGACACTTTGAGTGGTGCCGACCACACCGCACCTTGGATTGAAGCAGGGTTGACTCTAACACCTCGCAAATGACCCATGGATCATTTTCTTAAAGTATCAACACAATCTGAATTCTTTTGGTCAGTTTTCCATATTCCATTTTTTTTACTTAAAAGTGTATCCATTTTAAACAAAAGAGAGACACTTTGAGTGGTACCAGCCACACTGTGCCTTGGATTGAGACGGGGTTTACTTGTAGACATCACAAATGACCCATGTATCCTTGTCCTAAAGTATCAACATAATCCAAATGTGTTTGGTCATTTTTCCGTATGCAAGTTATTTTTTTCACTTAAAATGTTGTCCATTTCAAATAAAAGTTAGACACTTTGAGTGGTATCAGCCACACTGTTCCTCAGATTGGGCGGGGTTGACTCGTACATATCAAAAATGACCCATGGATCGTTTTGTTGAAGTATAAATACAATCTGAATGCTTTTTTTTGGTTTTCCGTATGACAGTTGTTGTTTTCACATAAAATGTTGTCCATTTCAAATAAAAGTGAGACACTTTGAGAGGTACTGGCCACACTGTGTCTTGGATTGAGGCAAGGTTGACTCATACATGTCACAAATGACTCATGGATCATTGTCCTATAGTATTAACAGAATTTGAATGCATTTGGTTGGTTTTCCGTATGCCAGTTTTTGTTTTCACTTAAAATGGTGTCCATTTCAAATAAAAGTGAAACACTTTGAGTGGTACTAGCCAAACCATGCCTCGGATTTAGGAGGGGTTGACTCTAACACATCACAACTGACCCATAGATCGTTGTGCTAAAGTATCAACATAATCTGAATCCATTTGGTCGGTTTCCATATGTCATTTATTGTTTTCATTTAAAATTTTCTCCATTTCAAATAAAAGTGAGACACTTTGAGTGGTACCGGCCATATCGTGCCTCAGTTTGAGGCAGGGTTGACTCATACAAGTCACAAATGACCCATGGATCATTGTTCTAAAGTATCAATACAATACAAATACGTTTGGTTGGTTTTCTATATGCCAGTTGTTTTTACTTAAAAGAGTATCCATTTTAAACAAAAGAAAGACACTTTGAGTGGTACCGACCACAACATGACTCAGATTGAGGCAGGATTGACTTGTACATGTCAAAAATGACCCATGGATCCTTTTCCTAAAGTATTAACAGAATCCAAATGCGTTTGGCCAGTTTTCCGTATGCCAGTTGTTATTTTCACTTAAAATGTTGTCCATTTAAAATAAAAGTGAGACACTTTGAGTGGTACCTGCCACACCGTGCCTCGTATTGAGACGAGGTTGACTCATCCACATAATAAATGACCCATGTATCGTTTTGTTGAAGTATCAACACAATCTGAATGCATTTGGTCTATTTTTCGTATGCCAGTTGTTGTTTTCACTTAAAATGTAGTCCATTTCAAACAAAAGTGAGACACTTTGAGTGGTACCAGCCACACTGTGCCTTAGATTGAGGTGGGGTTGACTTATACACGTCAAAAATGACCCATGGATCATTTTCCTAAAGTATCAAAAGAATCCGAATGCATTTGGTCAGTTTTTCGTATGCCTATTTTTGTTTTCACTTAAAATGTTGTCCATTTCAAATAAAAGTGAAACACTTTGAGTGGTACCAGCCACACCATGCCTCATATTGAGGAAAGGTTGACTCATACATGTCACAAATGGACCATGGATTATTGTGATAAATTATCAACACAATATGAATCCATTTGGTCGGTTTTCTGTATGTCATTTATTGTTTTCATTTAAAATGTTGTCCATTTTAAATAAAAGTGAGACACTTTGAGTGGTACCAGCCACAACATGCCTCAGTTTGAGGTGGGGTTGACTCGTACACGTCACAAATGACCGATGGATCGTTGTGCTAATGTATCAACACAATCTGAATACGTTTGGTCAGTTTTACATATGCTAGTTGCTTTTACTTAAAAGAGTATCCATTTTAAACAAAAGAAAGACAGTTTGAGTGGTACTAGCCACACCGTGCCTCAGATTGAGGTAGGGATGAATCGTACACGTCAAAAATGACCCATGGAACGTTGTGCTAAAGTATCAACACAATCAGAATCCGTTTGGTCTGTTTTCCGTATGTCATTTGTTGTTTTCATTTAAAATGTTGTCCATTTCAAATAAAAGTGAGACACTTTGAGTGGTACCAGACACACCGTGACTCGGTTTGAGGTGGAGTTGACTCATACATGTCACTTGGGAATTTTGAGTGCCGTCAAGTGCAGATTGAAGATCTGGATGAGGGTGGGGGGGGGATGTCCGGGGTCCAGGGAGGAGGATTGGGGGGATGTTTGGGGTCCAGGAAGGAGGGTGGGGGGATGTCCGGGGGGCTGTTTGGGGGGATGTCCGGGGGGTTGTCCGAGGTCCAGGACGGAGGGTGGGGCAGTTGTCTGGAGGGCTGTCCAGGGTCCAGGAAGGAGGGTGGGGAGGCTGTCCGGGGGGCTATCCGGGGTCCAGGGAGGAGGGGGGGGGGCTTTCCGGTGGGCTTTCCGAGGGGCTCTCCAGGGGGCTGTCCGGGGTCCAGGGAGGAGGGTGGGGGGGGGTGGGGCTGTCCAGGGGGCTGTCTATGGGGCTGTCTGGGGGGATGTCTGGGGTCCAATAAATAGGGTGGGGAGGCTATTCGGGGGGCTGTTCGGAGTCTTGTGAGGAGGGTGGGGGGTGGGGGGGGGGGGTTGTTCGGGGGGTTGTCCAGGGTCCAGGGAGGATGGTGGGGGGCTGTTCGGGGTCCAGGGAGGAGGGTGGGCGGGCTGTCTATGGGGCTGTCCGGGGGCTGTTCTGGGTTCATGGGATGGTATTTACATATTTTATAAGCAAATTATTTCAAGTTTAAAAAAATAATTTCATTATATCAACTTCTAAAAAATTACAATTTCATTAAAATAGTGAGATTTCATAGAAAATCATCAAATCAAGTTTTATTATTTAAATATAAATAAATAAAGATAATGTGACTGACCTAATCACACATATATTTAGGCACTACAAATCAATAAACATCAAAGGTCGGTAATATTAGTAAAAAATGTAACAGATCAATCTGTCCCTCATCACCATGACTATCATCACCATCATCTTAACCCTCACCATCATCCTTATCATCATCCCCATCATCGTCCCCACCCTCATCCTCACCCTCATACTCAGCCTTAGACTTTTTATCTCCCTCCTCCTCTGCCTCGTCCTCCTCCTCTCCCTCCTCCTCTGCCTCGACCTCCTCCTCACCCTCATCCTCCTCCGCCTCGGCCTCCTCCTCCGCCTCGGTTTCCTCCTCACCATCATCTCAACCACCACTAGAACTACCACCTGGTGCACCATATATAGAACAAATTGATGAAATATATTCCTCACAAGAAGTGATGGCCTGTGGTGGAACTGTTGGATGTAAAGCTTCCATCAGTTTTATAAATGCAGTGTTTTCCATAGCAGACTGTGCTGCCATCTTTGTGGACCTTTTTTCATCCTGTTCAGCCTGTTCCTGAACCTGTTGCAACTCGGGGGCACTACAACCCATACCTGAGGAGGGCCAATACCTCGTCAGAACTATAGTCTTCCCAAGCTGACAGTGTACTCTACCAGGGTGATCATCTCCCAACACATGATGTAAGTGATCATTTGGCCCAAAATTGTCTGGTTCCTGGGCATCAAGGGCCTCTAAAGCAGCCTGTTACAAATATAAATAGATTATTAAGTTACAAAATAGAGATTAAAATTTTAAATCTACAATGTAAAAGTTACAATATGCTGCTGAGTTGGTTCATTAAATGCACTTCCATCTTTCTTCTTTCTACTTGATAAAAACAGTTTTGCTCGAGGCACATGTCCTTCTATATTCAATTTATGACTCTACAATGACATTGAATGTATGAACCATAATTAAAAATAGGATACAAAAAAAATCAGTAATTGCATAACTAAAATTATATAAAAACTTTAGAAATTGAATAAATTATGGAGGAAGCAATAGAAAGTGCAATTCATAAAGAAAGATTATAAACTGTCATACTAGTTGCCTCTCATGATTTGGCATCGTAGTATGTCCCAATGTGTGGATGTATTTATTAGCATTAATGTTTTTTTTATTTCTTCCAGATGCATCCTAAATAAAATTCAATAATTATTATTAATGAAAAACATGAAAATTTTCATTGAAATACTTATAATTTGATTAATACCGTAAATTGGCTAGTCACCCAATGAGTAATCATCTTTCGATATTGTTCTAACGGAAAATCATCCACGATAGGGACCGCCTCCAACTCTGTTCCCACTCTATCATGCCAACCATTGTATAACTCATGCTTATAATCTCTCCAAAGCTCACCTAAATCCTTTAGACATGCTGGTCGTGCTCCCTCCCCATCGGAGAAATTACACCACAGTTGAAGCCAAAATATTAATTCATATAAATACAAAAAAATAATATATTGCATTAAATACAACTGATTTTTTTACCCATATCTCTGCCCAAGCTTTATCCTTGACTTCATTTGGCAGTTGTCTCCATGAGAGCGAGCTTATAAGACTGATGTCAGAGTATTTGGAAAGCGTCGCCAGAAAACTCTGATATTGCTGCCCTAATTTTTCAATCATCTAACTATCTTCATTGTAGTCCACCATCAACTGTGTGCGTTGGTTCCACACCGTACGCATGCTTGTACGACCCCTCCCCCGCCTCCTATCAGTAGATGTATCTGTTATAAAAGAAAAAACATATTTATCAATACATGTTATAATGAAAATAAATAATGGTGTAACAATTTGTTAGGGTTTTATAAGTATACCTACAGTATTCTGATAAATGGGTGCCACTGGATCTGCAGAAACTGAAGGAACACCCTATACAGATGGAGTGAGTCCTAATGTATGCTCCGCAGGGACAGACTCTGGAAGATCAGGAGTCAAAGAATATGGAATATAAAATCATGGAGAGATTGAAGAGGTAGTAAAAGAAGATGATAGAGATGGTTGTCCAAATACTGTATGGGGAGTGGGAATAATCATCAGATATGGTACAGACGAGTGAAGAGGGTCAGGTGTAAAAGGGCGGTGAAAACATGGGAGGCCTAAATATCCCGTGTGTCCCTAACAGCACACCGGGATCAGAATGTGGGATAGATGGTATGTCAGTGGGAGGGGTAGGGTCTAATCGGGTACATCGACCAGATCGTCTAGCTCCCTTACCACCCCCTCGTACGAACACCCCGAGTGCTAGGACTACTACTCGGCTGCTAATCAAATAACTGTCGCCTAGTAGATGGATCCTGAAGATTTTTTTAAAAAAATTAATCACATGACTTTATATATAATTTAAATAAATATATTTGAAATAAAATTCTCATTGTAGGCACTAGTTGGGGAATGCCCAGCTCGATCATGTGACGATTGTTTTCCATAATCTTTTTCTGTCACCTCTCTTCAATTGGTTTCATTTCCTTAATTCGAAAACAAATATTTAAGTTAATAGAAAAGGATAACTAATGTGTAACCCAAAAAGAAAAATAAATTAGAGGGAAAATCAGTTGTCAAAATTAAAGAAAAATGTAATTTATTTAGCTCAGGTAGATGATGCAGGTTTCAATATTAAATCAATTTGAATAGAGCCAACCTTAACAACCCAACTCGAGGTAAACCAAAAGAATTGAGAACATGAATGAATGATTTTATATATTTACCACCACAACTTCAGGTTCATAGTCAAATCTGATAATTTATCTACTGGAGTAATCAAAAGAAATAAATGGATTGGTTCTAATGGCAGTAGGGATGGTGTCAATTCCATCATCACCATCATCAAAAATATTTCTTGGAATTACTTCAACTATGACACCAAATTCAGGTCTAAGTTGGTCATTGACATAAAAAAACTTGTTTATCCATTGATGCCAATACATATGGTTCTTCGGTAGCAAGAGTGTGATTCATATTAATTACTTCAAATCCACAATCATCAATAAATGCGCCATGTCTCTTCATCAAATCAAACCAATGGCATTTCATCATCATGACTCATCCATGAGCGTAATAATACAACATTATTATTTTTTCAACGACTCCATAATAACCCACATTTTCAAATCGCGGCCTACTATCTGATGAACTAGAATAAAAATCTATTGTGGTAGTAACCATAACACCATCATGTTGTGTTCTCATGTTCTTTGCTCTTTCAGTGACAATAAATTTGTACCCATCGATAACAATTGATTTATAGTCATGAACCACAGTATTAGGACCAAAATCCAAAGCTCTAATTTCCCCAGAGATAGATTCAATAGGAAAACTCAAAACCTACAATATAAATGAATATTAAACTTAATTAAATATTGATTTAATTATTTTAAATAGTAATATTTTTACCTTCAATTTTAACCAAGCAGAAAACTCTTTGCTTTGCAAAGTCTCCCTCCTTCTCAAAGATAAATAATGATGCTTTCTATTTATCATTCTTTTATGTTCCCTGTAGATAAAAAATATGAATAGTTTAGCAGATATATATGTAATACATACATATTCAATTTAGTTACCTAATGTTGTCATCGAACAAATCACATTTGAACAAAACTGTGCGATGTGCCATCTCCCGCTCTTCAAGGCTAAATGTATTCAATGTATATGATCCAGGAATTCCTCCTGTTTGAGGAAGTGATGGAAAAATGGGTTCAATTTTCTCATACTGTTCTTTGTCATTTCTCATTGGTCTTTTCATTCTTTTAGTAAGATAAAAAAAAATTCATTGAGCAGAAATCCATACATTCTTGAGCCAAGTAACCATTCACGATATAACCTTCAAGATGATTCCTGTTTCAAACATAAAACTTTAATGTGTACATATTTATTTCAGTTGGATACATCCAACGAAAAGAAACAAGTCCCCCGAGAAGTATTTCAGGGGGAATATGGATATTCAGATGCAACATGTATGTGAAAAAAGATGGAGGAAATATTTTCTCCAACTCACACAAAAATTAATGGGGCATCTGTCCACAATTTTTTCAAGAATGACTTGGAAAATTTCTTAGCACAAAGATCTCTAAACAAATGGAACAACCGAATAACATTCACCCTTACATTATTGGACAAACGATGATAGCTTTCTATTGGAATCAACTCATTCAAAAGAACGTGATAACCATGAGTCTTCGAAGATTTTAGCTTCAACTCTCTTCTGTTTACCCATTTAGATATGTTGCTTGAATAGCCATCAGTAACTCTAATAGTCTCTAATACTTCCAGAAGTTGTTTTTTCTTTAGGTGTCATCACATAAGAAGCACATGAAATTTTCCATTTATTTTCACTGATATGAACAGGATGCAATTCTAGTCTGATTCCCCAATCCACCAAGTCACGCCGAGACCATAAATCATCTTTTGTCTTTCCCTTAACATTTAGAAGTATCAAAAGTAAAATTTCAGATATATTCTTTTAAATGTGCATGACGTCTGAGAAATGATGTAAGAAATTGGTTGACCAATAAGGAAAATCAAAAAAGATACTCCTCTTCTTCCAATTGTAACAAGTTTCAGTGGAAACATTCTTTCTCTTTCCAGATTTCATTTGACCCTTACCAAATGAAAAACTGAAATCTTTCACTTTATTAAGCACATTAGTTCCATACATACACTGAGGTGGATCATCAGTATCTATGGTATTATCAAATCTGTGACGATTTTTTCTATATGGATGGTCCATTGGAAAGAATCATCGATGTCCCATAAACTGGAACTACAACGATGTTTCAGTCTTCGGGATCTTGTATTCTTTATAAAAACATGACATGATAGTTTTCCCTTCGTGCTCCATCCATAATTCATTGTATAAGCCAGAAAATCATTGATCGTCCACATAAGCACAACACACATATGAAATATGTATTTAGAATATGCATCGTATGTACACACACCCACATCCAAAAGAAGTTTCAACTCTTTTATTAAAGTTTCATGTATACGTCAATAACAATGCCGGGATCAGAAGGGCCAGATATGATTATACTCAAGAAAGGGAAAGGTTTTTTCATACACAACCATGTGGGAAGATTATAAATGTGTATAAAAACTGGCCATGTGTTGTGCAAAGTACGCATATGACCAAATGGATTAAAACCATTGCATGAAAGACCCAGCCTTACATTATGAACGTCAGCTGCAAAATCATGATATCAAGCATCAAATCTCTGCCATGAAAATTCATCTATAGGGTGAACCAACTCATCAGTGGTCTTCTTTCTCTCGGTATCATGCCATCTCATTTTTATTGATATTTCATCAGACATAAAAAGATTCTAGATTCTGGTGATCAATGGAAAGTGCCACATTACTTTCTGTGGCACGCGGGATGATGTTCCGACAGATTTTGACTTCCAACGGGATGTTCCACATTTTATACAATCATTTCGTTCAACGGTTTCCTCCCAGAATAAACTACAATCTTTCGGTCAAGCATGAATTTTGTTTCTTAAAAATCCAAGTTCATCAACTAACTTCCATGCTGTATAGAGGTTTGACGGAATATCTGCATCATCTGAAAGTAAATCCTTCAAGAAGGTAAGAATATAATAGATTTCTATATTATAAATCCCATACATAGTTTTTCCATGAAACAATCAGATTAAAAATTCAATCTTTTTCATTTTATTGCATTGTCGATATGCTGGAGTCGTGGCTGCATCATTCAATTTTTTCACCCTGAGAATATCATCATATTCATTAGATGCATCATCTGTCCTCATATCAAAGACTTCTTGTGTCGAAATCCTTTCTTTTTCATGATGACGAATAAATGGAAATTGGTCATCTAACAAATTATCCAGTCTAGTCCTTTCATTTTGATCATCAGCAATTTGAGATTTCATTTTCTCCCCATTGTTATACCACACATAGTAGTTTCACTACTGGAATTCTTGATATTTGTGATGGGATCCCGTCGCAAATAGGCATTAGCGACGGGGTCCCGTCGCAAATAGCCCGTTGCAGAAAAAGTTGTCACAAATACCATTATTCGCGACGGGCCCATCGCAAATAATCATATTTGTGACGGGAAACATTGCCATCGCAAATAAGTCTCTGATTATTTGTATTATATATACATAAAATTTTTCACGACGAGCCCGTCAAAAATAGTTTTTGCGATGGGCCCTCATCCCATCGCAATATATATATATATATATATATATATATATATAAAACATTCTGTGACGGGCCCGTCAGAACAAAGTATTTGCGACGGGCAAGTAGCCCCGTCACAAATATGTTTTTAAAAATATTTAGTTAGACTATTTGCAACGGGGTCCCATCGCAAAAGGTCCCGTCGAAAATAATAAATTAATTTTAAAAAAATAAATTTAATAAAATTACGATTAATGAAAAAATAATATTACTGTTATTAAAAAATAAAAAATATTAAAATTCTCAATATTCACAAAAAATGAATAAAAAAATCATAAAATAATAATAATAATATTATTATTAGTAAATAAACAAACATTAAAAAATATAATACTAAAAAAATATATTTAATAAAATAATATTAATATTATTAAAATAATAAAAAAATAAAAAAAACTAAAATTCTCAATATTCACAAAAAAATATAAAAACTAAAAAAATATTAAAAATTAAATTGGGTAATATTTGCACCGATATAAAATACAAATAATGTAAATAATTCATATTACAATGTTAAATTCAAATGTTTATAACATAAAAAAAATCACTAGGGAGGTCATCTTCTGGAGGAGGTGGAGGAGCTGAAGGAGCTGGTGGAAGAAACTCCATCCCTAAACTACGAGTCAGACGATGCATGTTCTCCATCGGCTCGTGATGCTGCTATTGCCATCGATGCATCTCCTCCTCATGCTGTTGCTTCCATCGACACATCTGCTCCTTGTAATGCTGCTCCTGTTGTTTCTGCCGCCGACACATCTCTTCTTGTTGCTTCTGTAAAGTCTCTATAAGCTCAGCCAGTGCTCGCAACTGCTCCTGATACTGTGAGACAGAAGATGATGCCTCCCCACGAGCTCCTCTCGAGCTAGACGCCGACATCGTAGTAGTACCATAATAAGTACCAGAAGTCAAATGAGAGTTGATACTAACTACTCTTCCCTTCTCAAAGCCATACTGAGTTGCCTGCATCCATGCCGCCTCATCGAAATGGTGAGCACTTGTCTGCTCAGTCGTCTCGTCCTGACCCTCAGCCTGTGTCTAAGAGGTCGCAACCTCATATTACTCCTTCAATTCCAATTTAAAATTAAAATTGTGAAAATATTATATGTAGTTAATTTTCAAACTAAAAAATAATACTAACCACAATATGACACTGGCGATCACCTGTAATCTCTCCAGTGACTGGATCACTGTACATCCTCTAATAAACGTCAAACTCCATAATATCGGGATGCTCGACTGCCTACAGAAATATAAAATAAATTGTTTATATTTAAAGAAATATAAAATATTTATAAAATATACTTACCAGATGCTCTCTATGCGAAGTGAATGTATGACTACCAGCTCAATGTGTCACCTCCTATCTCCCCCAGTTCCGCGTCCCATTGAAGATCTCCTCTGAAATACACCACCCAACCAATGTAAACATAATCCATCCGAAACCTGAGATGAAATGTACTCTGGTCAGTGGACTATACATGAATCATCAAATTTTGTCACTCCGGCTTTTTTAATGGTTGTCCTTCTCAAACTGTGCAAAAACTGATGGAAACAGTCACGCCTAGAAACCTGTCATGTCGTATGGATAGCGTCGCACATGCTATCATCAATAGGATAACATAAAACCTAAAAATAATTTATAATATCAAGTTGTTAATAAAATAAACTTCAAAATAAATATTATTTCTTTACGTATCATCCAATGATGGAATATGTCGCGTCGCACATCAACAAGAATCTATTCCCATGTGATCCATGGTTGAGAAAAATGATTGCGCAAGATAGCACTCCCCTGTCCAATAGATACATGCGCAAAAATGTGAAAAAGGAATAAATAATAAAACAATTAGTATATATATAAATAAATTAGTGAAAGATAACTAAAATATACAGGTTACCATACCTCCGTGTGTGTGGATCGAAACCAAGATGTGGACGTCACTCGGGGACAGGGTCAGAAATCATCAGTCGTGCAAGACCGTGCCCCCTCCTCGTACCCCCTGAACTTCCAGTTGGCTGAGGGTCAGATGATCCAACATCCCCATCATCCAAAGGTAGATCAGCCTCCTCTAACTCATGCAATAGATCCGAGTCCATCTGAAACACAATATGATTATTTTTAGAAGATAGTTGAAAATAACTATTATATATAGATATATATTAGCTATGATTATAACCAGCATTTAAGTTTGTCAATGTTCATCTTCATCCTCTTCTCCATAGCTGTCAATGTCAATATATTAATCTTCCTCCTCAACATCATTAATATCCATATGAGTTTCAGTTTTAGAATCTATTGTCATTTCAAATTCATTTGTAACATCATTAAAATCTTCATCACCATCGATCCATAATTGTGGGGTGTCATCATCGATATTCATGTCTCTTTGTGAATCAGATGGATTTTGAGTAGTCTCTTGAAAAATTTCAATTCCTTCCACTTCAGCGGAACCACATTCATTTTGAGTAAACTGATTTTCCCGAGATATCATTTTTATTATGCTCCACCAATCGCTCAAGTCTCTTGAAGTAGCACAACACTTTTCATAATAAATTTGATTTGCCTGTTGATCCAGTAAAAATGGTTCATTTACTACAAGAAGACTTTTATATTTAATATCGAAGATTCCATGAGTTGGATGAACACGCAATCCTCTCTCAGTATCCAACCACTGACATTAAAAAATTGTTATGTAATTCTGTCCTAGATATCAAAGCTCAATAATTTTATCCAAAATTCCATAAAAGTCAACTTCAATTTCTTTATGGTGTGATCCCCTTAAGAAAACTCCACTATTCATTGTTTTTTTATTCCCCATATGCATGTTTATGAAATCGAAAACCATTCACCACATATGAATTATAAGATTTAACCATTTTGGATGGTGGGTTACTCAATATAAATAGTCACTTATCAATTTTATCAGCATATTGAGACACCTAATTTTTTTTAAACAATTATCAATATAATAAATAATAAACGGAATTGATATTAAACCATCAATAATTTATGTTATCATTTTTTGAAACCATTGAGAATTTTTTTTGTCTGTGTTCTTCAAGAGCAACTGCTATAATTTGTGGAAGTTATTTCTTAATATGATTATCATATAACCTAAAAATAAAATAAGTTTAAATGTTGTAACCTAAATTATAGAATAATTGATAGAAGAAATAACAGGACAAATGATGTCATTTATTCACAGTTGAGCATACTGTATGTATGAGCTCTGTGATGTTCATCATCTGAAATCCATCGTTCATGAACTCCACCGAAACCGAGATTTAGATGATTAAAAACTGTTAATTGATTATCCATTTTTTCATTAACATTCCCCTCATTTCGTCCCACACGATTTTGTTTTAAGGGATATTGAGATTCAAAATAATGAGAGAATAAAAAACCAATTTCCTCTTGTAAATAAGCTTCATCAATTGAGCCTTCAACTGATGCTTTGTTACATATTTTTTTCTTCAATTTCTGCATGCATCTCTTAAATGGGTACATCCATAGAAACTGTACTAGACCTCCACATTTTGGTTCATGTGGAAAATTTAATATTAGATGTTCTATTAAGTCAAAGAAAGTCGGGAGAAATATTTTTTCCAGTTTACATATAATTACAACAAAATCTTCTTCCATTTTTATTAGCGCATCGTAGTCTGTTATCGCTGCACAAATGTCACGAAAAAAATATGATATGTCTGTTATCAAATCCCAAATCATAGAATTCAACAAACCTCTGAATCCAACCGGCATAAGTCTTTCCATTATAACATGACAATCATGACTTTTTAATCCAGTAATATAACCATTCTTAACACATCTTACCAAATTGGAAGCATAGCCATCTGAAAGTATGAAATATGCAATCCACTGACAAAATAATAAGAAAATCTCTTTGGGTAGTGTATAAGCTGCTTTTCTCTTCATTAACCTCTGTGATCTGACATTTTCAAATAGCTCAAGTTCTGGTCGCCTGCAAATTTGGGCAAGATCTAATCATGCCTTTATAGTATCTTTGGTCTTACCTGGTGTATACAAAACTGTATGAAATAAATTATCAAAACAGTTCTTCTCAATATGCATAATATCCAACATGTGGCGGACCAAAAAGTCATACCAATATGGAAGATCCCAAAAACTGCTCCGTTTTATCCAATTATGTTCTTTCCCAAAGCCATGAATTTTCTGTTGGTTTAATATTGGTCCAAATGTGATGGGGGGTAATGAAAATACAACTAATTTTAACTCTGTAACTAAGATCATCTTTGGAGGTTCATCCATTTCAATTTTACCTTTTCTGAAATGATATTTGTTCCTCCAAAAAGGATGATCGGTTGGAAGAAATCTACAGTGACAATCAAAATAACAAGGTTCTTTTTCCAATGACGAACATAAAGGCTTTGTTTTCTTTAATATAGTAAAGACATGATTTCGGACCATGTGTACTCTAACCAGATAACATGACATATAGAGGAATGTCACTAATTGTCCACATCAATGCAGCTTTTAATATGAAATTTTGTTTCGCATCAACATCATATGTATTAACATCATCACTCCACAATGCATTTAAAACATCAATCAATGGTTTCAAATAAACATCAATATTCTTTTTCGGATGTCCTAGGATTAATACAGTAAAAAAGGTATAAGGCTCCTTCATCAACATCCATGGAGGCAAATTGTACAGAGTTATAAAGACAGGACAACATGAATACTGACTACCATAAGAACCAAACGGACAAAAACCATCAGTAGAAAGACCCAATCACACGTTTCGGGATTCTATAGAAAAAGACGGATGCAGACGGTCAAAATGTTTCCATGAATCACCATCAGATGGATGATTCAAGATTTTATCAATTGAAATCTTGGTTTTGTGCCATGACATACTTGATGCTGTGTTCTGAGACATAAATAAACACTGCAACCTGGGTGTAAGGGGGAAATATCTCAACTATTTTACTAGAATCGATCTAGACTTCCCTAGTTGAGCTTCATTATACCTCGATTGTCCACATGTGGGACAACTATCCAATGACTCATTTTCGCCAGAATATAAGATGCAATCATTTGGACATGCATGACACTACTGGAAATCTGGGCTATAGCCACGGACCTATAGCCACGGTTTTATAGAATCGTGGCTATAGGTTTTATACAGCCACGGTTTTTTCCTACCCGTGGCTATATCCCCTCACCCATTTTTTTTCTCCCCCATTCCGTCGGGCTCCATCCTCGCCCTCGCCCCCAAGCGTCGGGCTCCATCTCCTCGCCCTCTCCATTTCTCCTCCTCGCGGCCTCATCCTCGCCGCAGCCTCCTCCTCCACGACGCATCAACGCCGCGCCATCCTCCTCGCCGACACCCTCCTCGCCGTGCTCTCCTCGCTGACACTCTCCTCGCCGAAGCCCTCCTCGCCGCGACCCTCCTCGCCGCGTCATCCTCCCCGCGCCCTCCTCGCCGACGCCCTCCTCGCCGGCGCCTTCCTTGCCGCGCCCTCCTCATCGAAGCCCTCGAGGTCGACACCCCCATCGCCCTCTATTTTTTTCTCTCCTGATTGCTGGTTATCTGCATTTTTTATGCCTCATTTGCACCTTCGATTTCTTTGATTTAGGTAAGCTTTACATGTTTTACCCTTCTGTTTCATATCCACTGAGGTTGATGTTTTGAAGCCACTGGTAGAATTAGTGTGTATTTTCATTGAAGAGGATTATAGATGTTTCTACGTGGTCCATTACAAATCTTGGTATGATTTCTGCTCTATCTGCAAGTAACTTGGACACCTAAGTCAGGTCTGCTGATGGTCTTCTTCTAAATGGATTGGTATGGTTGCATCCCAAGGGATCAATACTAGGAATGTGGGTATTAGTATAATGTTGATTTTGGTAGATGAGTTTGGATCTACATGTTTTCCTATAAAGGATGCAGGATTCACATGACCTAGGTTGTCATATGAAAATGCATTGTGATCCGACCATGACCATCTAAGGAGCCCGGGGGCGAAAGTTGTTCCATCTATTTCTAGTGCTGAATATGTACCAATATATGAAGAATTAAAATGAAATTGAGAAATTCAATGGAGAAAAAGATTCCAATATATGAAGAATTAAAATGAGAGCCTTTCTCGGACAACAAGGCTGAATTGAATCCCTATATGGGCCCAAGAAACCCATTACGACTGTTAATGAAATTTTCAGACCATTGTAGAATACTAAGATGTTACCCTTAATATAAATATTAAGTCTCATAGAACCCTTTTACTTTACATATGTGATGGGGTCCTTAGAGAAGTATATTATAAGTCTACCATTGTATAAATTTTCTAAAACATAAAAATTTATACATGACTGCTTCATTAGTAGGAATAACTTACTAGAATCATCATATGTTCACATTGAAAATAAAGCATTGTACTTCAATAAAAACCTATTTAGAAGAGTTTAATAAAGTCAAATTATATTTAACCAATATTAATGTTTCTATAGATGATGAGGGTCAGAAATTAATCCTCTTAATCCCTATTAACAATAGCTACATCACACTAATTGAGACCATGATATATGGTCGAGATTCTTTAACTAAAGAAGATGTTAAATAATCTATTTGGTCTAAGGATTTGCATTCTAAACTTAAGATAAAAGGATAGGTTGTTTTTTCACAAGGGGAAGACCTAAAACTTAATGTAAAAAAGAAACAGTTCAATAGATACAAAAGTAAGAGTAATAAAGAACCCAAATCCAAAACTAGTTCCTTGGATAGAAAATTCACATGTTTTCACTATGTTAAACCCATGCACATTAATCCCAAGTGTAGGAAACTCATGTGAGAGTTAGAACACAAAAAACCAACTGACCAGCCTTTTATGGTTGACTCAAGATATTATGCTATTGAATTCCGGAATATATCCATCCATAAACTCAATCATGAGTGGGTCCTCAACTCTGGATATTATTGTAACTTGTGTCTATATATAGAGTCTTTTTTTAATCTATTCAAGAAGTTGTAAGGGTATGTCCTTTTAGGAAATAATAATAGGTGTAGGGTTGATGGTAGAGACTCTATTTTAATAGAGTAATATGATCAATCCATCATCCACTTACTTGATGTAAGGTGGGTCCCCAACCTTCAAAAAAATAATATCCTTAGGAGTCACTACTAGAAATTTAAGCTATAGCCACAGACCTATAGCCACAGTTTTATAGGTCCGTGGCTATAGCTTCTCTATATCCACGATTGAGTGAATTACCGTGGCTAAAATTTGCCGTCGTTTTTTCTTCTCTAAAATATGTCGGGCTCCTCTTTCCTTCTCCTCCACGATACTATGCGCGAGGATATCCTCCGGCCACGATACTCCCAAAACTTCACGGTGGCGCCCTCCTCCCCGATGCGCGCGACCCTCCGAACCCTCGACCTTCACAGCGGCACCCTCCTCCCCGATACCCTATGTGTGCGACCCTACAAAATGGCGTGTTTCTAAGGATCCTCCCTCCTTCCACGATAGGAGGTGGCTTATGGTTTACTGGAGTTTTATTTCTACGACGTGTCATGATATTTCGCCATTTTCCCTCATCTTCCCAACCCATTGTTGTTGCAGTGTAAGGAATCACATTGAATTTATGTCTGAAAATTCTGGCCTTGGAGTAATTGAGGTTCAATCGAAGCTGTAGACGACTCCGTATTTCAGGTTAATTTATTTCCCCTTTATAGGCATTATTAAATGCACTTTATTGGGCATCAGCGGTTGCAGATTAAATCTCTTGTCATTTACCATTTTAATCCGTGAGCTTTTAAGATTGAATTTCCCAAACGAATGTTCGCTCAATGTTTGAGGATTACTGTTGTGTGTTTTCAGCAGTAGAGAAGGGTTTTACACTGCATTTGTTTGGTGTTTATTTTTTTTATAAATATGGAAAATGTATGTGTGAATATTTTTGGAAATTACTTTGGTACGAAGAAGTTTAAAGTACTTTGTAAATATCTCTTGAGATTAGTTTCAAGAATGAGAATCATTAAATGGGAGTATTCTAGGAATGGATTTTGAGTTTAAAAATCAGCACACATGTAATTACAGGAACTCCAACTGGGTTATTAAATACATGTTGTTTTATGTTTCTTGTTACCTTGTTCCCTTTATATAAAATTTATGGTATTCTTAATGAAACAGAGAAATTAATGATCCACTCATGCACTTGAGTTTGAAGATCAAGAGAATTATAATAAGGGTATAAGGAGCTGCGGCTACTATGGTGATGAGTATTGATGAATTGAGAGTTGTGTTTTTGTTTGAGAAGTGAAGATATCTCTAAGAATAGATGATGAATCCATTGCATGATATGGAAAAGAATAATAATAATAAGTTGTCCATAACTATGAGATCATTTAGATAGTTCTAATGTGTTGAGAAGAAGAATATCCCATGACATCTTTTGTTGCATAATATTTATAAGGAGCTACTGGTTTTTAATATCATGGAATATTATTGTGTGAGATGTCCAGGTGAATACATCCCTATGCTCTATGAATTTGAGCTATGAGTAGTGAATGAATTGTAGAGTATTCTTAAAGACCTGCTGACATTCAAAGAAGCTTCCTGTGAGAATAAGGAGATTAGTCTTATTAATTCATAGACATCATGTGTAGTGTTTCTAATCTACTTGCAAGGTGTATTTGAAAGAAACTGTTATGTATACATAGAGTGAAGCCATCAAAACTATAAGACTCAGGGTATGTAAGAATACCACGGTGTAACTTGGTGACTATAATGGGAAACTATTGAAGAAGACTACTAGAAAAATGGAGAGAAAAGTCCAATGAGATGCAAGAAAGTGGATGGCGAGTGTAACATCTTGTAACCTTTAAAACAGTTTGGTTTTAAATTTTTTTGTGGTTTTCTTTTTTTGTTTCTTGGATAAGGATGATAAGGTATTGGGAGGAAAACTATAATACTGAAGTTAGAGATTTGTTGTAATTTTCATTATAAAACTTATGGGTTTTGCAATCTACTGGGGATTTACACGTTGTGTAATGATGTTACATGATTTGTAATTGCCACCCAACATATGACATGTAACTGGTACACAACATGAAAGGATACATGTCATTTATAGTTTACATGTCATGTATAAATTAAAAATTAGGTTTTTAATATAATCTGATGGGTTTTTTAGCGCATCGGGTACTTGAAACAGTGTTTATGTATGTTTTGAGTCTCAAAGTCCTTATAAGGTGTTCCTTATACATATTTTCTCTCAATGAGATACTATATTGTGTATTTATTTTCATTCCATATATTGTGTCCAATTGTTTCCATGTCAAATTATAGACTGAATCTTTCCTTGTATCACTTCTTTTAGGACAGTGTTAGGCATTCGAGTAATTTTCCATGTATTATCAGATTGCATATTTTTCAAGGTACCGTGGTTGAGCAGATTTGTATAAATCTGGTTTTTAATTTTACCAAATGTAGATATTTGTTCAAACTATTATCATTTTCTCTTCTGAATCCTCCTCACCGCGACCCACCTCCTCACCGCGACCCTCCTCCCCGACGCCTCTCTTCCGATGCCGAGGCAAGTTTTTATATCCGGCTGGTGAGTCTTCTGGTTATATTCTTCCCTTGAAAGCTGCTACCTGATTTCAGGTCTTCCCACTTTCTACCGGTTTTTCATCCCACTTTCTCTTGTTTTCAGCCCCAAAGATATGATATATCACCCCCGTCATTTGGGTTATAGTTCCAAATTGTTTTTTGTAGGTACCATATTCCTTTCCTTACCCCCCCTTTGTTTGGTAATGTTATGTTGATTTTTTTTCCTTTCATTGACATAATAAAAGTAATTTTTTTCTATTTTTAAGCTATGCATAACCCTATGCTGAAACTGTATTCAGTTTATGCTTTTTTTTCTAGCATCCTCAATTTTCGTATTCTCGTTTTAATTTTATATTTTAATTTTAATCACTAAAATTGTATTTGCATATTGTTGGTAATTTTATTCACAGATCTGTAATGTATTTTAGAAATTATACCCGTGCATTGCTTCAGTGTTTTTTTAATGCAGACCTTACTTTCCAAAGGCATTTAATTTGATTTTTAATATCAACAATTCAACACCATAGTTTTTCCATCAATTCTGAAGAGACTGATATGGTTTCTTGAATTCTGAATTCATTTGATGCTCAAACCTTCTATTAACATCCAATCAAGTTGTCTTTGTTCGCAGTTTATACATGTCAATCTTTAATATTTATTGCTTTGCAATAGTTGCATTTGATTTTTCGTAGTTCTCTGGCTCCTGTTTGATTAATCTTCTGTCATATGTTGTGTAATTTAAACTTCTGTGTTAATTTCTGAATGTTTGAGTTTAAATTTTACTCAATTTGTTTTAATAATGAACATATTCTGATCATTTGAAGTTCCCTTTTTGATTTGATCAGGCGAATGTTCTAATGGAGTCAAAAGGTGGTAGAAAGAAGTAGAGCAGTAGTTCATTAATCCACGAGGCTCCTCTCAGCTACAACATTGAAGACGTTCGACCTTGCAGAGGAATCAAAAAATTCAAATCAGCTGCCTACTCTAACGTAAGTTTTATTGTTGCTGAATGTTGTGTAATGTTTCCATGTTGCATGAGTGATCCTTTTTTTAATCTTTTCTTTATTTATCTGCATCTGATTGATCCGTCATTTGTTTTCTTTTGCAGATTTCTCGCAAGCCATCCTGATATTTCTTTGAGTTAATATCCTGGCCATTTGAGTGGCCTCCTTTTGTTTTGTTTTCATCAATAACATGAGTGGCCTTTTATGGGAGATCATATTTCTTCTCTTCCTTGTCTAATTCTTATGCAAAGTTAGATGATTCTGTTGTTGCTGATGCATACATTGATCTCTTGACAATTTCATTATCCAATTCCTTGCTTGGTATGGATGCCAATGATCCTCCTAAAACATTGGCAACCATGAAATTTATTGGTTCCATATTTTCCAATGTAAGAACTAGCTTTCATAAAAAAAACATGATATATGTGCTTTTACATGGAGAAGAAAACTTCTGTTTCATTTGAGCATTGTTACAGATAGATTCCCAGAAGATGATAATGATGGTTTATCATTCATGCCAATGATCCAAATTTCTGAATGGCTGGATGAGTTCTCATGTCATCTATTTTCTTTACTTCTACACTTGGAACCATACAGTTTTATGTAAGTGTTTATGCCTTTTTTTTTCTGTCCCTTTCTTCAATCATTCATGTATTATTCTAATATTTAGTTATGAATTGTCTAGTTATTAAGTAGTTTATGGTATTGCAGAAGTTAAGGGCTACACTCTTCATCGGTTTTAGGAATGATCCTGATTGAGGATGGTCCCTATTATTTTTTCATGCTGAAAATCCTGCTTGGGAAGCTCTCTCAAAGTCTCTATAGTCAGGTATGTCCTGTAATTGAAGGTTGTTCAATCTAGTAGCTTCAAGAATCCATTTTTCTTCATTTTTTAAGATGATTTAATCTTTGGAAAATTTGTATAATTACCTAAATCGTGTAAAATGTGTCCTTTTTTTTTGGTCTACAGTTGACACACTGATAACATATATATAAGAAGTTGTTATATCTCATTTCTTTTCCCACTATTTTCTTATAGGTGGTTTTTTTTGATAAGACTGGTTCTATCCACCACCATCGAAGACAATGAGTTCAAGATATGGGTATGGTTTATTCCATTTTTATTCTTTCATCCACCTATGTTCAATATATGAGTAGTCATTCAATTTGACATTACCGTTTATCTGCTTATAGGGTGCTTCTTCTGGTGCAAGATCCCAAACAACTGACTCAGGTACTATATCAATGTCATCATTGTACCTAACGGTATGTAATAACTTATTCCATCATGCTTTTTGTTTTATGTACTATTAATTCTTTATTCAAATTACAAAATTGTAAATGTGCTTTTCAAAATATTCTCTTAATGAAAAATGTAATTTTATCTTATGAAATTTAATTTCTCCATGCATCCAAATCTAACATATCATTCTTTATACATTGAACATCAACTATTCTCTATACTTTCAAGGGTGTTATATGATTATTAGCTGCTTTATTGTATTTATTACTCAGCTCGATTGTATTATTATCACATGATCATCAGTAGTTGAATTTTTTTTGGTGCTCCAACTCTTGTGTATGTAGATTCAAATCATAGTCTTTCAACTTTTCTACTATAAGGTATGTTATACCTGAATCGTCTGATCATAGGGGTGTCTACTTAGCGTACAATTTTATTGGACCATCCGATGATCCTCCATTTCATATTGTATTCTCACAGTGCATATTCTTTCCTCTGATTGCAGTGTACTCTATCTGATGATCAATCCGATATTCTCACTCTGCCCATTCGTGTCATTGCACGACCCCTTCATTTGGTTGTTTTACATTAAAATTATCATACTGTGTCTAGTTATCCTGAACCATTTCATCTATGATTATAACCTTCTGATAGTTACTGCATGCGGAAGTATTTCTAGATCGCCTCTATCCGAGCAATGGAGTCTTGGTTTATCCGAGCATCTCGGTCGGTGTATTTATGTCTGAACATCCCCCCTGCCCGCAACACCCACCCTACCCGCCTTCGAATCAGTCCACACCATCCCCCCAACACCTGAAACCAGCCCCTTTCAACCAGCATTCCAGCCTCCTCCTGCTCCCTTTGCTCCTGGTCTGAAGATGTTGCCCCGCGGATGTCGCTGGATTGGGCCAACACGCTGCGGTCACGCCGCGGTCACTTCGCGATCACGCGGCGGTCACGCGGCGGTCACGCCGCGGTCACGCCGTGATTTTTACCTGCTCCATCTACATCCAGCCCACACCAGCCCCCTTCCACCTTCATTTCAGCCCGCTGCCACCAGCATTCCAGCCCGCAACAGCCCCCCCCCCCCCACCACCTTCGAATCAGCCCGCACCATCCCCCCAACACCTGCAACCAGACCCCTTCCACCCGCATTCTAGCCTCCTCCCACTCCCTTTCGCTCCTCGCCAGAAGATGCTGCCCTGCGGATGTCGCTGGATCGGGCCAACACGCTGCGGTCACGCTGCGGTCACGCCGGGGTCACGCCGCGGTCACGCCGCGGTCACGCCGCGGTCACGCCGCGGTCACGCCGCGGTCACGCCGCGGTCACGCCGCGGTCACGCCGCGGTCACGCCGCGGTCACGCCGCGGTCACGCCGCGGTCACGCCGCGGTCACGCCGCGGTCACTTCGCGGTCACGCCGTGGTCACACCGTGATTTTGCCCTACTCCAGCCACATCCATCCCACACCAGCCCCTTCCACCTTCATTTCAGCCCGCTGCCACCAGCATTCCAGCCCGCAACACCCCCCCCCCCCACCACCTTCGAATCTGCCCGCACCATCCCTCCAACACCTGAAACCAGCCCCCTTCCTCCCACATTCCGGCCTCCTCCCACTCCCTTCGCTCCTGGCCGGAAGATGCTGCCCTGCGGATGTCGCTGGATCGGGCCAACATACTGCGGTCACGCCGCGGTCACGCCGCGGTCACTCCGCAGTCACGCCGCGGTCACGCCGCGGTCACGCCGCGGTCACGCCGCGGTCACGCCATGATTTTGACCTTCTCCAGCCACATCCAGCCCACACCAGCCCCCTTACACCTTCATTTCAGCCCACTGCCACCAGCATTCCAGCCCGCAACAGCCCCCCCCCCCCCCAACACCTTCGAATCAGCCCGCACCATCCCCCAACACCTGCAACCAGCCCCCTTCCACCCGCATTCCAGCCTCCTCCCACTCCCTTCGCTCCTGGCCAGAAGATGCTACCCTGCGGATGTCGTTGGATCCGGCCAACACGCTGCGGTCACGCTACGGTCACGCCGGGGTCACGCCGGGGTCATGCCGGGGTCACGCCGCGGTCACGCCGCGGTCACTCTACGGTCACGCCGCGGTCACGCTGCGGTCACGCCGTGATTTTGCCCTGCTCCAGCCACATCCAGCCCACACCAGACCCCTTCCACCTTCATTTCAGCCCGCTGCCACCAGCATTCCAGCCCGCAACAGCCCCCCCCCCTCCACCACCTTCGAATCTGCCCGCACCATCCCTCCAACCCCTGCAACCAGCCCCCTTCCACCCGCATTCCGGCCTCCTCCCACTCCCTTCGCTCCTGGCCGGAAGATGCTGCCCTGCGGATGTCGCTGGATCGGGCCAACACGCTGCGGTCACGCCGCGGTCATGCTGTGGTCACTCCGCGGTCACGCCGCGGTCACGCTGCGGTCACGCCGCGATCACGCCGCGGTCACGCCGCGGTCACGCCATGATTTTTCCCTGCTCCAGCCACATCTAGCCCACACTATCCCCCTTCCACCTTCATTTCAGCCCGCTGCCACCAGCATTCCAGCCCGCAATATCCCCCCCCCCCCACCACCTTTGAATCAGTCCGCACCATCCCCCCAACACCTGCAACCAGCCCCCTTCCACCCGCATTCCAGCCTCCTCCACTCCCTTCGCTCCTGGCCGGAAGATGCTGCCCTGCGGATGTCGCTGGATCGGGCCAACACGCTGCGGTCACGCCGCGGTCACACCGCGGTCACGCCGTGGTCACGCTGCGGTCACGCCGCAGGGGGGTGTTCATGGGGGTTTCAAGGGGGTGCAAGAGGGCTGTCCAGGAACCTAATCCCATGCAGGTTATGAATGTCACTATAGAGAAAATGCAGTGCTATCCAGATCTGGAAAATATCATAAAACATCCCATAGATACTTCACAGGCACCAGGTATAACTATTTCACCACCTATAGATAGTGGGAACGGTGCTATAAAATCTGGTTACTCTATTTCAAATCATAATTCCAATGTTTTTTTAATGCAGTACTACATGAAATCTGATGATTTATGTTGATGACATGATTACAATTTGTAAGAACATGAGCCTCATAATTATTGTAAAATCACAAAATAATGGTAAGTTTGAAGTGAAAGACTTAGGCATAGCTAATAAAACCTTAGGCATTGAAATTGTTAGAGATAGACCAAATAAATTTTCTTACTTATCTCAAAATGGTTAAATATTAAATATTAAAAATAGACACATGTTTGAATCTCTCAAAATTTCCAATGTACTCCAAGTAAAACACTTTAAATTTTCTTCAACACAAAAACCCATTGCTGATGATGATATTCAATTTAGGTGTAAAATCTATTATGATAATATTTTTTGGTAGCATTATGTACTCTGATTTCTATGCAAACAGGGCTTGTTTGTTATGGACAAAGATGCAACTGGAGACCTGGTTTTCTTGAAGAGTTTCCATGAAGGGTCTTCACTGTAGAGGAGACTAGCTCTGGTCTGTATTTGGTAGTTGCTTCCATGATGGTTCCCACAACTGTTTGACTGAATTTCACACCAAACCAAGCCCTGCTAGTGACTCTTTTTCGATGCACTATAAAAATCCCATGGCCAACCCACCAAAATCAAACTAGCTATTCTAGGGCAATTTCCACTCTCACTAAAAAAATCCAAACTCAAGCCCTACTACAATTCCAAGCTCCCACTTCAATTTAGCCACTATGAACTCCTTTCTAGTCCCCCACCATTTTTCAATCCACCTAGGCAACCCATCCACAACTTGACCACCAATCAGGCCTACCCACCTCTCAACTTCTAAGCCACCAACCCCACATTTTCCACCAGGCATCGCACTTTAAAACCATTCCAAACCTCACCCAATTATAACCAATTAAACCAGACCCCTTAACATTTGAAGCCCTCATCTAAATTCCTGTTCCAACTCACTTAAGGGGGGCGGGCTGTCCAGCAGGGGGGCGGGGCTGTCCAGCAGGGGGGGAGGGCTGTCCAGCAGGGGGGAGGGCTGTCCAGCAGGGGGGAGGGGTGTCCAGCAGGGGGAGGGGTGTCCAGCATGGACTTAACTGGTTTTTTGGCACCCAAAAATACTGAATGATATTGTCTCATGCATAGTAACCGCTCTTAAAATTGATCAAAGGACCTTACATGCTGACTTGGATCTATTCGACAGAGTAATGGTTGAAATAAACCTTGACTCAAAACTTCCCAGCTCAATTAACTTCAATGCCAATGAATACAAAACTGAAGATATAGTGGAATATGAGCGAAAACCCCCATTTTGGGATCACTATAAAATCATAGGGCATACTATCTTCAACTGTAGGGTGATTAGGAAGCAGGTAATACAACCATCTGAGAATGAATGGAAGGAAATGATGAGACTTAAAAAAGACAAATCCCCCATGATAGACATGCCTGAAATATCCAAAAAGAAATATGAAGTTTGGGTCAAAAAAACTCACACTTTGACTCACATAAGAGATAGTTCAGGAACCAAATGGGTGGACGAAGTGGAGGAAGAAGAAAACTCTATTAATGATCAAAACCTCTCAATTGAAATTACAAACCTTTTACTAGACACTATTAGAGTATCAACCGAGCAGGAAAAGATTTATAGCTATCAACATGACCTAGAAAAGCATAATCTCTAGCACCGAATCTTGGATGGAGGGAATTTTTCTACTAATGAACTGAAGAAACTAACCTGTACTCCTAGTACTTCAATCCACAATAATGATGTTTGCACTAAAGAAAATGATGTTGCTGACACTCCATACTTAAGTGCCAAGCAGACCCATATTACTTACACACCTAAATTAGGTATGAAAAATGAAAATCAGGAAACCCCCTAGTCTTCTAGCTCCATGGTGAAACCTGCCTCCATAGACCTAGAAGCTCGAGCAGGCATGAAAAAGATTCCAGCACCTGTTTTATATGACAATTCAGTTTAGGTTCTCATACCCTAATATATGTAGGTTTTTAATGTTCCCCCAGAGAAGAAGTAGAATCTCTCTCAGAACTCTATCGAACAACAATCTGCTATAGATCCTGTTATTCCAGGTACTTCTCCTCCTCTTTGTTATGCTACTAATAACTATTCCATTCTGTCTAAAAAACTGCGTTATGATCAAAAAGAATCTTCCTCTGATTTTTTCTCTAAGAATTCTTCTTCTCTACACTGATGCAACCTGACCACTACTATCCCATCCCATATTGCTAAAAAAAACAATGCCTCTTTTATGAACAGTAGCCTGGTTTTAACTACAGTTGACTCCACAATGGGAAAGTAGCATGAGACCAAATCACATGTCCATAATCCTGGGTCTGGGGGGGGGTCTGTCCTGGGGTGTCCAGAGTCTGGGGGGGGGGGGGGGGCAGGACGGGCAGGGGTGTCCAGGGTCTGGGGGGGTCTGCCCTAGGGGGGGGGGGGGTCTGTCCTGGGGTGTCCAGGGTCAGGGGGCAGGGGGCAGGGGTGTCCAGCAGGGGGAGGGGTGTCCAGCAGGGGGAGGGGATGTCCAGGCAGGGGGAGGGGTGTCCAGCATGGGGGAGGGGTGTCCAGGGGGTGGTCCAGGGGTGTCTAGGGTCTGGGGGGGGGGGGGGTCTGTCCTGGGGTGTCTAGGGGTAGGGGGCAGGGGTGTCCAGCAGGGGGAGGGGTGTCCAGCAGGGGGAGGGGCTGTCCAGGCAGGGGGAAGGGTGTCCATCATGGGGGAGGGGTGTCCAGGGGGTGGTCCAGGGGTGTCCAGGGTCTGGGGGGGGGGGGGGGTCTGTCCTGGGGTGTCCAGGGTCAGGGGGCAGGGGGCAGGGGTGTCCAGCAGGGGGAGGGGTGTCCAGCATCGGGAGGGGTGTCCTGCATGGGGGAGGGGTGTCCAGGGGGGTGGTCCAGGGTCTGGGGGGGGGGGGGGGGGTCTATCCTGGGGTGGGGTCTGTCCTGGGGTGTCCAAGGTCAGGGGGCAGGGGGGCAGGGGGCAGGGGTGTCCAGCAGGGGGAGGGGTGTCCAACAGGGGGATCTAATATAACTCTTGAAATCTCATTCATGTGTTTCCAATGAGTTCTTCGACTGATGTAACAGTAGAAAGCATAAACCATTTAACAAAAAGAGATCTGACCCTCGTTAAGGAAGGTGCAAGTGATAAGCTTGCAAGTCGGGTTTCATGTCCTCAAAGCACACAAAATTTAGAAATGTTCTTGAACCGTCCCTACTGTTTTGTTTACATCCACATTGCCCAAAAACTAATTCCCAGCTCACCATAAGCCTGACAAGGATAAGCTCTCTCTTTTATCCAGTTCCGATACCGCCATCACTAGCTGGTCCATTATGGACACTTAATGAGTAGGTTTTCACTGAAGGTAACCTTACACCCTATGCTAAAACTCTATTTTGCTATGAAAATAATGAGGAAATTTCATTTGGCCAATAGGGGGGGCTGTCCAGCAGGGGGGTTGTCCAGCAGGGGGCTGTCCAGCAGGGGGGCTGTCCAGCAGGGGGGGGGGGGGCTGTCCAGTAGGGGGGGGGGGGGGGCTATCCAGCAGGGGGGTTGTCCAGCAGGGGGAGGGGGTCCAGGGGTGGTGTCCAGGGGGTGTCCTGGGGTTTAGGGGGTCCAGGTGGTGTCCAGGTGTGGTGTCTAAGGGTGTCCAGTGGGGGTCCAGGTGGTGGTGTCCAGGGGTGTCCAGTGGGTGGTGTCCAGGGGTGTCCAGTTGGGGCATGGGGGCTGTCCAGTGGGGTGCAGGGGGCAGGGGGTAGGGGGCAAGGGTGTCCAGTAGGGGGAGGGGTGTCCAGCAGGGGGAGGGGCTGTCCATGCAGGGGGGAGGGGTGTCTGGCAGGGTGGGGAGGGCTATCCAGGGGGTGTCCAGTGGGGCTGTCCAGTGGGGCTGTCCAGTTGGGGCATGGGGGCTGTCCAGTGGGGTGCAGGGGGGGCATGGGGGACTAAGGGGGGCATGGGGGGTGCAGGGGGGTGTTTTGTTTCCTGTGTATTTGTGGCCTCACCAGATTGGTTGTTCCATTTTGAGGTACTGTAGTGTAAGGGTAGTGATAACCCCTATGACCCAAGTATCTTCAAAATCTTGATCATTTGTATTTCTCATCCTCTAAGATATTTCTATAGGTTTCCTCTGGTGAAAACCTTGATCGCCATTGCTGCTTTGCTTCATCAGAGCTCTTTCCATACCTATCTCTCCTTGAACTCATATCATTTCTTGTTTTATAGTGGAGATGGCATCCTTCATTCAAGTAAGAAGTGAAGACCCTTCTTGGTGATAGTTCCACAAGTGAAGAAATGAGAATATGAACTTTTGGATCCTGGTGCAGATGGGCTGTGTGGGGGGGGGGGGGGGGGGGCTGGTGCAGGTGGGCTGGGGGGTTGCAGGGGGCAGGGGGGACTGGTAGGGGGTGGCAGGGGGGACTAGTAGGGGGCTGGGGGGGGGGGGGTAGGGGGGGACTGGCAGGGGGGAGGGGGGTGGGCTTGCAGGGGGACAAGCAGGGGGGGCTGGCAGGGGGGGTGGCAGGGGGCAGGGGGCAGGGGGGGACAAGCAGGGGAGTGGCAGGGGGGACTAGCAGGGGGCAGGGGGCAGTGGGGGGGATGGCAGTGGGGTGGCAGGGGAGGACTTGCCAGGGGCAGGGGGGCTGGCATGGGGACAAGCAGGGGGACAAGAAGGTGGGTGGCAAGGGGCAGGGGGGTCTGGCAGGGGGGGTGGCAGAGGGGGACTAGCAGGGGGTGTGGCAGGGGGCAGGGAAGACTGGCAGGGGGCAGGGGGACAAGTAGGGGGCGTGGCAGGGGGGTGGCAGGGGGCAGGGGGGACAAGCAGGGGAGTGGCAGGGGGGACTAGAAGGGGACAGGGGGGCTGGAAGGGGGGGTGGCAGGGGGGACTAGCAAGGGGCAGGGGGGGACTAGCAGGGGGTAGGGGGGCTGGCAGGGGGAAAAGCAGGGGGACAAGCAGGTGGGTGGCAGGGGGCAGGGGGGACTGGCAGGGGGGTGGCAGAGGGGGACTAGCAGGGGGTGTGGTAGGGGGCAGGGGGACAAGCAGGGGGGCTGGCAGGGGGGGTGGCAGGGGGCAGGGGGGACTGGCAGGGGGTGTCTGCAAGGCAGTGGGGAGGAGGGCAGGGGGGGGGGGGGGGGTCTGCAAGACATAGGGGAGGGGGTGCAGGAGGTGTTCATGGGGGTGTCTAGGGGGTGTCCAGGGGGGTGTCCAGGGGGTGTCCAGGGGGTGTCCAGGGGGGTGTCCAGGGGGTGTCAGGGGGGGTGTCCAGGGGGGTTTCCAGGGGGGTGTCCAGGGGGTTGGGGGGGGGTATTTTTTTATGTATGTGCACACCCTATAGCCACGGTTTTAAACCTTGGCTATTGGTTTATTGCCACGGTTTTTAACCGTGTCTATAGACCTAACTCCACGGTTTCCAACCGTGGCTATAAATCATGTCCAACATCTAATATAGCCACAGTTGAAACCGTGTCATTACGTATATAGCCACGGTTCCAAACCGTGGCTATATACCTAAAGCCACTGTTTCAACCGTGGCTATATGTTTATATCCACGGTTTGGAACCGTTGCTATAGGTCTGGGCCTATAGCCACGCCAAACTTAGCCACGGTTCCTCAAACCGTGGCTATTACCTATAGCCACGGTTTGAGGGCCTATAGCCACGGTTTAGAACCGTGGCTATAGCCCAAATTTCCAGTAGTGTGAATCTTCCGATAACTAAGGCCCAGATTACAAATCAACCTCTTGCTCTCATAGTAATTTTCAGGAAACTCATTTCCTTCAGGTAACAGTGTTTTAACCAAAGAAAATATCTGATCAAAACAGTTGTTTGACTTTTCATTATCTGATTTAATAGCCATAAATTTTTCAACCGCTTCTAATTTTCTTATCTTGCAACCAGGATATAATACATCCTCAGCATACCTCAACAACTCATAAAATTCGAATGGTGCCAACTCAGGAGTAAAATCAATATCATCGTGAGTTTCAGTTTGTTGTACAGATAGAACTGCAACATCATGTACTAAATTTTCAAACCGTGATGGATCCGGAATCAAGTTATTAGGATCTTCTCTGGAACTGCGTTCACCGTGTTGATACCAAAAAACATAATCTGGTTGAAAACCAAACCGCAAGAGATGTCCCCCATCCTTGTCAAATGTGTCAAATGTTCTCAGAGCACATTTTTTACAAGGAAACTTAATTGTGCCTTCTGGAGCATATTCTGTTTTTGATGATGCAAATGATAAGAAAGCTTCAACACCCTCAATATATATAGGATTTAAACCAAAACCATTTGTATTTATGCACTGATTTATCCAAGCTCGATCATCTAATAATGACTGATGTCGACTTCCTTGTTCTATATTTTTCTTCATAAAATATAAAATCATCATTGTTTTTGAATAATTTGAAATTATAAAAACACTATCTGAATAAAGAAGATAAATAATTACAACTACTTAATAATTACCATTAATTAAGGGCGACACAATTTCCACTGGATTAACGACTACTCTTTTGTCCGATGACTCATTTAATTGCATCTTTCTCACACTAATTATTTCTAATTATTGCTAATTATTGCTAATTATTCCTAATTATTTCTAATTATTACAAATTATTACAAATTATTACAAATTATTACTAATTGATACTAATTATTATTAATTATTACAATTTATTTCTAATTATTACTAATTATTATGATTTATTACTAATGTAGAAATACTTAGAAATACTTAGAAAAATGAAAACTACTTGAATAATGAAAGGAAATTTGGTAATCATTGTTGTGGGGATGATTAAAAATTTTCCCTTCATTATCCAAGTAGATTTCGTTTAATAATTATTACTAATAAAAAAATTATATTATCAATATTTAAGAAAAAACAATATTAATATTATTAAAATAATCAAAAATTTATAAAATATTAAAATTATCAATATTCGCAACAGACTTTTCTCTATTCTTAACATGTTCAAATCTCAAAGGGTCGCCAATTGTCAGGTCATGCGCAATAAAAAGTTTTTGTCAATCATGTCCAATGTAAAATCTATAATTGTACTTGCATGGTTGATCACCTCGCAATTAGTGTTGCAATAGGATGACCAAAGTAATGCCTTTCTCATCTCTAATAATCCTCTCACATGACCCTTTACATAGATCATTCTTCCTTAAAAATTTAAGAGGATATCAATATCTTTCCCTTAAATTTTCAAGACAGAATGGTCTATGTAAAGGGTCATGTGAGATAATTCCTATAGATGATAAGGGAAAGACTTGTGCTGCCCTATTGAAACTCTACTTGCGAGGTGATCAACCATGCAAGGAAAATTATAGAGTTTACATTGGAAAAGACTGACACAAACTTTTTATTGCACATGACCTGACAATTGACGACCCTTTGAGATTTAAACAAGTTAAGAACAGAGAAAAGCCTGTTTCGAATATTGATAATTTTAATATTTTATAATGTTTTTATTATTTTAATAATATTAATATTGTTTTTTCATAAATATTGATAATATAATTTTTTATTACTCATTATTACAAATTATTACAAATTATTACTAATTATTACTGATTATTACAAATTATTACTGATTATTACTAATTATTACTGATTATTACTAATTATTAATGATTATTACTAATTATTACTGATTATTAATAATTATTAATGATTATTACAAATTATTACTGATTATTACTAATTATTACTGATTATTACTAATTATTACTGATTATTACTAATTATTACTGATTATTACTATTTATTACTGATTATTACTAATTATTACTGATTATTACTAATTATTAATGATTATTACTAATTATTACTGATTATTACAAATTATTACTTATTATTACTAATTATTACTAATTATTACCAATTATTACTGATTATTACTAATTATTACTAATTATTACTAATTATTACTCATTATTACTAATTATTACTCATTATTACCAATTATTACTAATTATTACTAATTATTACCAATTATTACTAATTATTACTAATTATTACTAATTATTACTAATTATTACTAATTATTACTAATTATTACTAATTATTACTAATTATTACTAATTATTACTAATTATTACTAATTATTACTAATTATAACTAATTATCACTAATTATTACTAATTATTACTAATTATTACTAATTATATCTATTTATTATAAATTATATCTATTTATTACAAATTATATCTATTTATTACAAATTATATCTATTTATTACAAATTATATCTATTTATTACAAATTATATCTATTTATTGCAAATTATATCTATTTATTGCTATTTATATCTATTTATTACTATTTATATCTATTTATTACTATTTATATCTATTTATTACTATTTATATCAGTTTAATACTATTTATATCTATTTACTACTAATTATATCTAATTAGTACAAATTATATCTAATTATTACTAATTATATCTAATTATTACTAATTATATCTAATTATATCTAATTATTACTAATTATATCTAATTATATCTATTTATTACTAATTATATCTAATTATTACTAATTATATCTAATTATATCTATTTATTACTAATTAAATCTAATTATTACTAATTATATCTAATTATATCTATTTATTACTAATTATATCTATTTTTTGCTAATTATATCTATTTATTGCTAATTATATCTATTTATTGCTATTTATATCTATTTTGCCTAATTATATCTATTTATTACTAATTATATCTATTTATTACTAATTATATCTAATTATATCTAATTAATACTAATTATGACTTATTATTTATAATTATCACTAACAATATCAATTTCTTAGTAAAAATAAATATAAATAAAAATCAATTGAAATCTAATTTAGTTAAAACTAATAACAAACAATTAAAATTAACATAAAAAAAATATAAAAATATAAAAATATAAAATATAAATATCTTAAACTTTGATATTCTGAAGGTATTGGCGCCTTCCAATTGCTCTCGTCTAAAAAATTTCAACTAAAGTAAATTTTTTCCTTGAAACTGAAAAATGAAGAGAGTGGGAGAGGAAGATCTGAGTGATTTGAAAAAAAAACGGATGGGGGTAAATATATGTTAGATTAGTTGCGACGGGGTAATTTGCGACGGGATACCCGTCGCAAATAGTGGTATTTGCGATGGGCCCCATTGCAAATATCCTCGCCCACATTAATTACTTTCGGCAGATAAAAGGTTATTTGCGACAGGGCCCATCGCAAATAGTTCACCCCGACAGTCTTTTTGCGACGGGATGACATCCCATCACAAAAATCTATTAACCGCCGCCGGGTATTTGCGACGGGTACCATCACAAATACTCTTGTGCGGTTTGGTGCGCAAGCCACGCCAAACTATTTACGACGAGAGAGATCGCCTCGTCGCAAATAATATTCACGCAGTTTGGCCCGCAAGTCGTGCCAAACTATTTTCTTTGGGAGACAAAATCCAGTCGCAAATAATTGGTTATTTGCGACGGGCATATTTCCCCATCGCAAATAACTTCCTAGAGGGGTTATTTGCGACGGAGTTTATTCCCGTCGCAAATAACCCGTCGCAAATTTTGACTTTCCCGTAGTGTTTGCTTGAAAACCATATTTGGTTATGTGGTAGCTAACTTCTTCACGACTCAACCAAGGTCTACCAACACAATTGGAACATGGGCAGTGTATGCGACCACTATCTGAAGCATTGTGAAATGAAAAATCTAAAAAGATCTCCAATTTTTTTTGAAAATTAATTGATATCCGATCGGTTTCATACATCCAACTTCTATCGATTCTATAAAAACAATTGTTATAATTCATTTCTTCATAATCAAATCAATAAGATTGAATATTAATAAAAAATATATTTAAGTAGACGATAAAGGATGGAGTTTCTAGTTGATGTAGTGAACTATTAAAACAATGTAAAGATATACTAATTTAGTTATGTGTGCCTAAATTTGAGGTGAGATGTGTTTTGTAATTTTTTCATTTATCAAAAACAAGAAGAAAACATAGACCTGACAGAACATTGTACAAGATATTACAAAGTGAAGGTTTTTCATGAAAGATGCAGAATGTGTAGAGAGAGTTTTTTAAATAAGTTATTGATGTTAAAAAATAGAAATATTGTCAAAAGTTATTACATTTCATAACACTCAAACTAAAGTCCACAGAAAGTACCATATCACCCCACTAAAAAAAGGAAAACCACCTATCCCACAGAAAGTACCATATCTGTCCATTCCATAAAAGTTCTATAGTGTTTTATCTGACATACGAATAATGATTTTTGGGGGTGAAATAGAGTGGATCATGAGCTTTGTGTTCACAAAAGGAATAGATCAAAACAACTTCATTTGTGTGAACAATAATAATCCCATGGTCCTCTTGATATTTGAACCACATAATCATGATTTTCGAAATGAACTTGTATCCATGGAACCATATGAGAAGCACGATTCAATACATGTGTTTTTCTTATTTTCTCAGGAATTTTGAGGAACCCCAAATCAGTGAAAATGTTCATTGTGTTTTAAAAAGGTAATTGAATAACTCATGTGTGGTGTTGAAGGAAGAATGATTAATGGTTATATTAGGAAAACTAATATTCATTAATATTGTGAATTTGACATTTTATGAATTAGTTTAATGAAGGAGGAAGAAGTACTACATGGGAGAAGTAGAGGTCCCACCGAAAGTCCCCTTTGTAGATATTTTATTCATAAAGAACATTGGATTGTACAGTTAAGTATTTCTTATTTCTTTTGTGAAAAATAATTAGGGACCACATACTATTTTGCAAAGTTGAATAAGATACTCTATATGTTCTATTATGCAAAGTATAAGTGAACAATGTGTCATTTTATATATTTAAATATTTTAATAGAAACATGATACATACTTGTTATGTAACACACATAGTGTACAAAAAATGAAGATGAATAAGATCTTCATGTTTAACATGATCTTAATGAAAGGAGTGATTTTCATGAAATGCTATGAATAAATATTACAAACAATTTCTTATGAGTTCATATATACATGAATATGTAATATTAGGAGAATTGAGATTAAAAAAGAACTATGAATCTTTAAAATTTGAACACAAGAAAGAGACAATGCCCTTATGATGTATATGTGGAATGAAAAAATTAATTGGGTAATGTGTACATTGATGTAGTGATTTGAGTACACAATTCATGAAGGGAGTAGTGAATCATAAAATTTTCCAAAATCCTGAGAAATTGGAAAAAACGACATGATCTTTCTAAATAGTGAAATAAATGGAGAAATGTTGAGAATATAAGGTTACCATTAGCTAATATGAGAAGAGGTTGAAGGAGTCTAACCTGAATGGGGGAGTTGAACTGACCAGATGGAAGAGGTTCACCTGGGTGGGCACTTCTGGGAGTCAGGAGAATGTGATTCTGGAAATCAGGAGCTTCTGGGAGTCAGGGGAATGTGGTTCTGTTTAAGTGAATTTGGGGGGGGGGGGGGACTTTTCCCAATAGTTATTAAAAACCGTTGGGAAAAGCATGGATTTCTCAACGGTTTCTTCAAACCGTTGGGAAATCCTTCCCTTACCACACCTTTACCAACGATTTATTAAAATTGTTGGTAAAGGACACCTATACCAACGGTTCTTTTGAACCATTGGTATAAAAGTGTTGGCAAAGCTAGCCTTTCGAGTAAAGATCCAAGTCTATATGAAGTGGTAAAAATAATTATGATTTATGGGCCTTGTGGACACATTATTCCTCGATCACCATGCATAAAGAATAATATATGATCAATGGTTTATGAAAATAATTATTCTAAATACAGGTGTTGATGATGATGGATTTTATATTTGTAGAAAAAGAGATACAGGTTAGACGATAGTAAATAATGGTGTTCCACTAGATAATTGATATGTTTTACAATACAATACAAATATTTTTATGAAATATAAAGCTCATATTAATATATATTTTTAAACTTGTCCCATTTAATTAATATTTATTTAAGTATATAAATAAAGTTCATGATCTTGTGACCTTATCTCTATATAAATTATTATATGCTCAAAATTTATATAAATAAAATAAAGAGATAAAAATGTACTATGATTATCGATATATATCAGCTTGTGAAGTTACCTAGATATTTTTTTGGTTATAAGAACTATTTCATTTTTCCTATGGTTAAGATATTACATTTCCTTTTAACAGGTTTGAATAATATCACTTATACAAATAATTTGAAAATTAATGAAATTTAAATGAAAACAAAAATTGTTCAAAAAAATTTTTATCTCTTAGTTTGAAAAAAATTCAATATGTACATAATAAAAAATAACACTTATGTATAATTCCATTTAAAATTAATTTACTACCCACATGAATGAATTTGGAACCCTCAAAATGTCTGTTTTTCTATTGGTATATTTAATTATGTTTTACCCATAATTGGAGAGATTTTCAATTTTATAATACTGCTCACTAATGTGTTGGGAAAAGCTGCTAAGGAAGATATATTAATTTTTAAAAATAATCTTCATCACACATAGAAGATGACCTACTTGACATGACTCAATCCATCGGGGCCCTACCGAGGCCGACAGTAAGCCAAGTGTTCCACCCCAAGCCTAATTCTCATAGGCCAGGTGCAAGTGACTAGCATTGAGTAGGAATATAATAGAATATTGATAGCCTTAGCATATAACAACCAAAAACAAACACACCTCTCCAAGGAATAATAATAACCAACAACACCAATAAATTATATATAATTGAACAACTAATATTGACACAATACAAGCATGATACATCAAATACAAGTATATCGTTTCATAGTCAAACACTAAATTAACTATATAACTGACATGACTCTAAATATTATGTACATAATACACTTGGAATATACTCCTCAGTATAAGAAATCCTAGATCAATATCCATCCTGAATGGTCTATGACACTATTACAAACCAATTTTTTTCTACCATTCCTTACCAACATCACCGAATGTCACCTCTATAAAAGACACTCCATCTCCACATCCACCAAGACCAACCCGACTTGTGTGTCCTGTACACAAACATAATATGTGTGGGTGTAATTTCCATGTAGGGGTGATTATAAATATACCCTAAAGTATTCCATGAAAACCATAGTGGAAATACCTATCCAAAAAACAAACTCAATGTTCCTAGTATGAGAGAATAAATGGGTGAAGAAAAAAAAGAGGAAATCCAGATATGTTTTACAAACCAAATTCTACAGAACATAGATAATTCCAAAGAATCTCAGTTTTAAGGGATGAAGATTTAAATCGTACAAGTAACTAATATTTCTCAACATACAAAAAATTCCACAAGCCCCATTGTTTACCCTAAGGAGAAAAATACTTTAAGTATCCATTCTTCTCCACCACTACAACTCCCATATTTTTATTGGAAATAATAAAAGGGTAACTCACTCATTACTGAGGTAATCATTACAGTTGAGGTTATACCACACTACACTACCCACCATATCCATTTGAATGATCTAGAACCCATTGGGGAAATAGTGCCTTTCTTAAGAATAGATCTCAGTCAAGGTAATATAGAACCCTTCAATCATAACTAACCATGTACGAGTAAACCATTACACCTAACAAAAAATGTAATCAGGGAAACTATACCTTGCTGGAAGAAACCTCAGTCAATGGAGTACTTACCCCAATAGAGGATATCATTCCCCGGATGTTATTTTAGTTCGAGGGGGGGATACTAACTCCCTAGGTAGAGGATCCCATGCCTCGAGTATATTGGGTGGGATACCAACCCTTCCTATAAAATAAACCATAGATAGAGGATTATTCACCCTGATTAAATGAGATTAATACCAACCTTTCCAATAGGATGATATAGGGGATCCCAAGCCCCATTTATTTGGGGGAAATACTGACACTATCTATAAAAGGACATATTCATGCCAAGGGTGAATATTCAGAATACTAACCCTTCCCATAGGATGAGAATGATCCATTCATCATAAACAAACCCCATTGTTGACCCTAAAAAGAAAAATTTTAAATTTCCCTATATCATATAGAAAAAAAACCTAGTATAGATAAATGGATAAACCCATTGCAATATATATGATGAAAATACTTAATATATCCTATTTACTTTCCCAAATCAGACACTTGATGAGTATTTTACCAAAAACATCCATTTGAGGTAATAATGGGCTATGTGGAAGGCCCCAAGTGCACTAGGGGTTAGTGGAAATGCCTGGTGATGTGTGTGGACATGTGGTTCTCATGCATGCTATGTGTTCACATACATGGAGAAATCCATCTAAGGTTGGGTCAAGGTTAACCCATCCTAGTGTCGTTTCCCACCTTGATGGCTAGATCAGCTATGCCTCTACTATCCATGCAATGAGTAGAGTGTTTTCTGATATTGATTGGATCAAATGAATGGGAGCGACTTGGGATGTCCCCTCTCCTCTTACACCTCAATAACTATGGTTTCCTACGTGGTCACTGCCTCTTACACTGTAGTGTCCAACATGACGGTCATGTCCTCATTATTTCATTTCAGCTACGACTTCCCTCCACCCAATCCAATACTTAGGATTTCACATCAGCAAATCGATACTAAGGTATCCAGCCTCCCCTGCTGCACTATATCCCTTCAAGACACTATCTTCTGTTGTTTCTCCCCATTCTTCCACACCCTCTCACCCAAAACTCATTGTGTGGACTCATTACAAGTTTTACCAATGCTAAATCACCCTCAGACCACCCAATATATTCTAGTCACATCATGGAAACTCTTAAAATCCAAATCCTTAGGCCTCAAGTCATGTGTTAATAGAAGCAGGATAGAGAGAGAGAGGAAGGAGGGGGAAAAGTGAGGAGGGAGATAAAAGAGAGAGAAAGGATAATTCAGGCCCTCATTATTCATCTATCTACCATCATCTATCACCAAAATAAATAAAAAAAGATATAGATGATCAAGATACAATAAATTTTACCCATTTATTTATTTAAAAAAAGTGTAGTATAATTAATATAGAAAATATTGGGAAAATACAAAAAATAATTACGAAGAACAATCACACATAATTATCCATGAAGAATGGAGGATCCCAAACCATCAATTTTCAAAAAATATTTACAAGTAGAGTGATGAAAATAAAAAATTCCTATATTTGTTTTATATCTATCATTGAAAAAGATCACACTCATATCCATTTTCAGTGTTCCTCATAATAAAGAATTCATTTCATGGTTCCCGATTTCTTCCAACACCTCCTCTTTCCCCTCCCGCTTTCAAGCTAGGGTTTGTGTAGCCAAATCTAGGGAGAGGGGATAATGATGATTTTTTTAAAAAAAATAGGGTTTTTATGGTTTTACCATTACATTAAAAAATAATAAAATAAATAAATTTAATTAATTTGTCTTACCTTCTTTGGTTCGACCTGAGGAACCTAATACGAAAATTGTTTAAACCTCTCCAAGGATAAATCCCACCTCCTCGATGCAACCACAAAGTTATTTTTCCCATATGATGATCCATTTAGTATATATACGAAATTAATTATAAAATAAAATCATATATATAGATAATAATATAATATACTTAATATATTATTTTAAGGCTCAATAATACCAACAAATCCACTATGGCCCAGCCTAAAGGTAAAAACATCACCCTAGATTCAAAAAAACCATAAGATAATTTTTATATGGCTATCTTCTATGATATATTTAATTTTTTACCCTTAGGGAGGTCTCAAGACTCTAAAACTCAAAATTAATCTAAGTAACCTTCAAAAAAAAACTTGGTTCCCTGCACCCCCACTATAATACATGTTCATTCCTAAAAAGGAAACAACTAGGTTTCCTAAAACAAATCCCATAATATAACCCTTTGAAAAAAAAATCCAACCATTACATGATATTCCTTCATCTCAAAGGTCTGATATCTTAAAAAAATCAACACTCATCCACCTATGAAGTAGAAATCCTCTTTAATCTACACTATTTTGGCTCTATCCCTTCTCAAATAATGACAAAAGTGAAAATGTTCCTCCACTATGGGCGGTTCTTTACCAACCTACAAACCCCAAACCATTACTCATATGTAGGTTATTCTTCTACATGTTATGGAATAAAACCATGAAAAACTAAAATATGGCACAGAATGGTTCATTACCAAGGTTACCCTTGGTGGGAACACCTATCTTCCTACCTTTAAAGAGAATTATAGATGTTTATTTCATGAAAAAAATCTATCCATAATGAAAACTAACATTGAGAACATTAATAGATACTACTCTAACATAATAAGAACCATCAAGATGCACACTCTTTAATATCTACATAAAATTATATACCATATACTATAAACAAATCACCAACACAAATGATTCTAGCTCATGGATCAATAACATCATGGGATTTCCTCCTAAACCCCTCTACTAATGAGAACATTATTATAAATGAAAACCTTTTGAAATTGATCAACAACACACCACTTCCCTTTAGGTGGCCCAACCTGCCACAATCTGAAGTGGATGCTTCTGATCATTCATATGGCCCTGCGTGGTTGGCTCTAATACACAATATAACACCTTCCAGATTGAGAAAAATCAAAAATATATTTGTAAAATCTCCTCATCAACTCTATAATAAGAGATTCCATATAATGGGTATACCCAAAAATATCCACTGTACATGATACACTAAGGGACACACTTCACCAGGGTGGTATCTTCTCAGGATATATCTCATTATATTTTATTTGAAAACCCATAGAAAACTATTATTCAACTAGGAAAGGGGGTGATGTGGTCTACACATTCAGTAAAACCCCTTAGGTCTATCTCTTGATAACATTTGGTCACACATGGACACTAAGTTAACATCCCCATAGCGAAACCTCTCACACAAGGGAAAAGTGTTTGGACACCACTGTTTACTAATGGTGTGAATCATTTACCTATATAAACTAGAATAAACTACATCAAGGCTGACTACTCAAGTTACAACTCCAATATATGGTCATATATTCCTCTAGTAACCACTATTATTCTCTAACCTCTTCAACCGCTATGGTTTCAACTTTATGAAGGTCGATTTTCACTTACTAAATCTTGGAATCATTCTATGAGGTCACTATATAACTGATATTCTCATGTTTAGAATAGATAAATTATTCAAATTACTAATGAGATCCTCCATGAAATAATAATAGGAAATATTCATCCCATGTTTCTTATAAATTCTATAGGGGTATTCACCATTCAACTTAACAACATTTGAATCCCATCTTCAGAATACCTGACCATGCACATGTAAATATCTCATCAATGGACAACCAGTGACATCCATTTAGAAACATTTTCTAATTCCTCCATGTTCACTAGAAGTGAATTCTCATTCATATATAATGAACTTAATTCTAGTCTTATAATATGATGGGTAACTAACTGCAACCTCTTAAAGGTGGGCTCAACTCACCACACCTGAGGGTATCCCATTCAATGGTAGGCATGGACCTTACCTTATTCACTTATCTATAAATCATCACACTGTGCTAATATTCCTAGTCTTCAATATTGATATAAGAACCTATTATGAATCCTAAAGGATTGTGTTGGATTTTTTGAAAATAAGGAAGGAAACCATGTTGATAAAGAAAAAATATGGCCTTGCTAAATTAATAATAATAAGATTGATTTCTATTAGTGTTTTTTTCTTGGAAATATGGAAAATAAACATGAAGTAGGAAATGTTGGTGAAATCCTAAAATGCTATGGAATTATAAAAGGATCCTATATGGTCAATAGGGGTCCAAATAAGTGTTGGAGGCATCCCAGGGAAAGGAAGTTTTTGGTGTTTCCCAAAGTGTGAAAATAGTAAAGGAGCACACCATGGTGTTCCCTATGGTGGAGTTATAGTTTACCAGTGAAAAATGACAAAGATAAAGATGATCACCCCATTGTAATGGGATTTGTGGTCTGATATTTTCTCTATACGACACAATGAAGGACAATGCAGCTATGGGGCAGGCTATGCTCATGCATGAAAAGCATTAAAAAACATATTTTTGGTGATGACCAAAATTGATAGCCAAGGGGTACCATGTCATATTATTTTATTTTCCACATAAAAATGACCAGGGATTTTACAACATGCCCTAGAACATGGAGTTTTGAGTGGGGGATTCACCTATGAGATATGGTGAATGAAAAATTGGCATGGTGCCTCCCATGGTGAAGGTATTTTCTATAAATAATGAAAGTTGACTATTGAGATTCGATAAGAGAAGGAGAAACAACTAACAAGATATTAATATTGGAGTTTTTAAGGGTGTTTTAGCCTAGAGCTATATAGGCCACATTTTGGTTTTTATAGGTTAGATATTTTGGTAGTTATATGGGTAGGAGATGCACTAAATGCTGAGCATATGATTATAATGATGCCTAAACCATTCTTAATTAGTTTTATAATCACAATGCATAAATTTAAGTCATTATTTAAGAAATATTTGAAGGGATATTGCATAATTACTTAAGTGAATTTAATGTATATTTAATAAACACTAACAAAATGAATATTGATGAGAAATAAGTTATGGTGGACCACAGTTATAAAGATCATGGATGAAGTTATTATGGAAATCATAGAGGAGTTATGGGTGATTTTAATTTCCTACAATAATGCTAATTGGTATCTAATTTGTTTGGGAATGATCTATTATTTTATTAGGGGATTGGATGGAAGAAAAAAAAGGATTGTTACTTGAGAATATTGTATATCTGAACTCAAACAAGAAGAGATGTGTTTCAGGGGATGGGAAGGAATAAATAAGAAGAGATTGGAAGTCGTAGAAGACTCCACCAAAGGTAGAAGTGAGACATCACTACTAAATATTAAATGTGTAATTCCATACTTTTCTCTAGAATTTGGAATAATTATATTCATGAGGAGATCACAACTGGTCTATGAAGATAATTAAGAGGATTTCAATAACACCAATACACCCTTAGTGAAACCATGCAAGTGAATATAGTGAAAGGAATTGGATTTCCATAAACTATGAGGTGATCCTACCTTAGTTTAGTGAGAAAAGAAGGATAAATAATTTAGTAACATGATAGTGAGATGATAGTAAGCCTTTGGTGTTAGTGAGTTGATAATAAACTTTAAAAGGTGGTGAGACTGGGAATGGAGTGCCCTACCCTGAACCCCATTTGAAGAGTAGTGCAATTTATAGTGGTTTGGTGCATGAAACATTGTAGAATAATTCTCCTTGTAATATCCCAGTGAGGGTAAGACATGTAAATTATCTGTTTCCTACTTACTTTCTAAATACACCCCCAAAAGTGTTAAAATATAAACAAATGTTATCCAGTAAAAGGGGTTGGTCAAGGAAATTGTAGTTCAATTAATGCTCAATAAAATATAAAAATAAGTTAACCTTATGGATAAGAAGTCAATATCTATTAGGGTAGTTATAATTTAAAGAAAAATTGATAAATTTAACAAGAATTTCATACCTTGATTCACCCCCTCTTAGGGTAATCTCACTCTAAGACCCTATTGAGGCACTAACAAGAAGTATCAAAGACTGATTTATTTTTCATGGATTTGTTATTACTCTAACTGGATATGAAGTTATTGAGGAATATAATATGACATGAAATATCATATTTTTAAGGAAACGAATATCAAAATGTAACTTTATTACCAACATATAAGAATAAAATTGTGTTCAACAAGAGTTATGGAGGAATTAATTGTTCCACTCAACCGATAAAAAATTATATTTGAAATAGATTTAAGAAATAATGAGATTTACGAATCAGTCAAAAATTAATTAATAGTCAATATTATTGGAGAAATCTACAAATAGGTTTCACATGGAAGGTTCTCTAAATATATGTGGATGAAATTCGAATAAATCTATGGCAAAGATGATGAAGAGTGATTTAAATCCAAAGGAAAGAAGAAGAAGAAGGATGTTAGAAGAAAGAATTCTTCTACCAAGGTAAAAATTTATGAACCTAATGTTTCATTTTACTTTACCACTAGTTTAGAGAAATAATATGTTGTTTGAGACTCAATAACAGACCTGAAAAGAATAAAGGATTCTTGTGGTGAAAAGGAAACAACATCTGGTTTCCATTCTAGAAGGTGTTTATGTAATGAAAAAAAGATCCCAATTATATAAGAGAATATGGAACAATAGGAAGTTATAGAAGATGTTTATTATTTGATTATTTAAGATCTAGTCTTGGATAATAATATGAAAAATATACAAGAAGTGTGCTTTAATTTAAGAAAAAAGAATATTATAATACTGTTAAAGGTATAAAGTGATATGATTGGAGATATTTCATGAATTGTTTTTGAATTAAATGGTCATTGAGAAGGAATTTAAGGAAATAATTATTCTTCTTAATAACTAACTTGAATAAATAAGACACATGTGGATGGATTCTACTTAATATTTCAAATAAATGAATACTAAATTGAAGGAGAAATATGAGAAGATTAGAGATCTCCAAGAGAGCATAAATACCTCAATTGAGAAGATGAAAAATCCATACAAAGGTAGCCTCAATGGAAAGATAAACCCAGATATTAAATATAGAATAAAATATAATTTCCATGAAAAAAACTTAGTATATAGGATCCATAAAATAATTAGGAAGAAAGGTGCTACTATTTTTTAAAAATTGGGCTCATCATTAATTGATTATTTTCTTACCATAAATCCAAAGGATGAGAGAAGAGCTCCAAAAGTAACAATATCTCAATCAAGGATAGATAAAATGAGGTATGATTCTTATTTAAATTATTTATTTATCAAAAGATCAATCATAAGGAAAGGCATTGAAATTAGAGGAATGCATAGAAGGGTAAGGATTCTATATGGAGACACTCTACTTCGATGACATACAAAAACAATGTTTAACCATGGAAAATACCTATTTTTATAGAATATAGGTTATATTTTTTTGGTGAATAAAAATGAGGCTAATTAAAATGTGTTTTAAGAACCATAATCCAAATACTCACACCAAATCTATTGGAAGGAAAAGAGATGAATCTGGGAGAAAAATCCAAGATTTTTTCTAAATATGAAAGAGGTGTAAGTAATGAAAAACTCACATAGTGTGAAAGAATAAAATATGTAACTAATGGAAATTAATGAAGATAGATGCCTAAGTGTCCTTTAAGAAACCACTAAAATGAAAATATAAAGATTCCATGGAGAATTAATCCATAGGTGAGATCCACTATTGATGAAACTCATGAAGATACTTATTCAAGTGTGAGGAATTCCATTATTATGAAAACTACCAGTCCAAGAAAATATAATAATGCTCAATCCATGAAGAGAAGTTTGTGAGTTGATTCAAAGAAGGGAGAACCTTTGGAAGGAGGTTTAGTAGTCTAACTACTAGAGACTACAATGTTAATGAGGTTTAAGTGATGATGATATTACCTTACCAAAATATGTAAAGGGGAAAGGGAAATATGAAAGATGGTGGGTTGGTCCATCCCGACCCCCCCATTCCTCTACTTGAGTAAGTTTGAGGTACCCCTCTATAATATTTCATTTTTGGTTCTAAATATTTTTTAATAGGTAAATAATTAATGGATAGAAATGATTTATGGGGTGTTTGTGAAAAGGAATGACATGTTTTGGAACTAAATATGAAGCTTGAAAAAAAACCACACATGAATTTCATATTCATATATTTATTTTTTATAAATTTGTAATGTGAATTTTATCATATAAAGTATAATAAAAAAATAATGAGATGAATAATTTTTTCCACAAGTGTTGTCCCCAAACTAAGTAACATCAATTGGTAAAAGTTTGGATAATTGTAATCATCAACTAGTGTTAGGAACTAATGTCATAGTGAGATAAATAATGATCTTCAAATGATGTTACGTAGAATTTTTGAAGAGTACATGCGAAGTGTTTTGAAAGAACAATTGGTATAATGAGTTCATTCTTAACAAGCGATATCAGTTGATCCTAAGTGTTATGATCCTCGCATTCAAAGTGATTTTTTTACTTTAACTATTTGGTGTGAAAGTGGGTTAGAGATTATAAGTTGTTTGTTTAGTTGTAAAAATGGAATTTTTTTATGAATTTGTAATCGGTATTAATGAGTGACCTTGATATACTTCTGTTTGTTTAGAAAAACTCTTGTTTCTTTCACCGAGCTCAAGCTATAAGGCCCCATCCTTAAACCTTACTTAATCTTGAGTTATTACAAGATTACACATTGAGGATCTTTTCGGGTTTAGAGTTTTAGAGAATTAGATCATAAAACTTGCATTACATTCCACATATAAACAAAGTGGTTACATAAAGATTGTATTCTTCATTCCCATCAATGGAAACACATTTAAAATAAAACATGGATTATTTCTTGACACATCCTTGACTCTATCATCTTATCATGTACCCATCCCTTGACCTGTGAAAAACATTTCAAAAACTTGGGATGAGCATAAAAACTGAGTATGGGTTATAAAAAAAACATGGAAAGGAAACATGAGTTCATATATACATAAGAATGAAATCATACTTTACCCATAAAGCATAGGCACTTTAACATACCTCATAAAATCATGAATAAATCATAGAAATCATAAGACATAAAGGTAACTTGAGGCATTCATAACATTCTTACGTAGGGAGTAACCCTCTTGGTTACGTTTGGAATACCCATCACAGTATATTCCCTAAAAATCTCTTCGGAGAAACCTTAAAGTTTCAGTCCTTCGCGTTACCCAATGCATTGGAGAGCTATAACGGGCTCACCCGCCCTTAGTTTATCACGGAACCACCCGTCTTCATAATAATGCCCAAGAACCATAACATAATCATATCACATAAAACATGCATAAAGGAAACATAAAATTTCCACATTTCAATCACGAGATATCAATACAACACATTGATATAAAAACATTATGAAAACCATTTTCAATACTAAAAAGAAAAGTAAAACATGGTATTTATTTTTCTTTTAAAAAGAAGGTATGGCTTGTAGAGGAAGCCGAAACTTAAATAACGGTCACGACGGCGGAGAAGTCATTGTCGCCGCATACGTACGACAAAAACATTCCCTTTTGTCGTTTAGTAAACGCTTCCTATAAAAAAGATTCCTTTTGAATAAACGTAAAAGTCAAAGGGATTTATACACCGTATAAAAGAAGGTTGTGTATAAAATAAAATATGCCTCAACGAAAGGAGATTGAGACGAAGTCCCATACCTCGTATCCGACTTGACCCGACCGTTCTTTAATCTCCTGAATAATAAACTTGAGTTAATCTCTACTTTCTTATGAATCTTTTTCAAGTTCATTATTCCTTTTATACCATGTTATGAACATCATGTAATCAGTTAAGTTAATAATGTTCATTTTGTCGGTATTTGGTTCTTAAGTCAAAAATAGACTTCTTACACTTACATGTTGTTAATTTGGTCAAAGGTTCATTATATCCAGAATGGTATTCATTATGTAGATATCATATATGTCATATATATCCAGTACATACATGCATTTATAATATTACATCACATTTAGAGGTAAGAAATGAAATGCACCGTTCATGGAGACGGTAAGCCGTACGTACGCGTGAACGCTACTTCCATTTATATTTCATATTTTCTGGAATGGAATCATAATGATATAAGAGTATATTATAATTTCAGTATAATAACATATATAATATCATTAACTTTATCCTTTACACATCCCACATATGGTATTAACGAATCAAATCACTTTTAGGGGGCGGTAGTCCGCACTTCCTAAAATGAAGATATCGTGTTTTACCCATAATGGAAATCATAAAGGTATGCCCAAAATAAAAAAACAGAAACTTAAGGAAAACATATTATATATCATATATAAAAATAGTGACATCATAATGGCCACCTTTGAAGGTGTTAAATGAGTGTTGAACAATCATCGTTTCGGGAGGCAGAATTTCGCCATCCACGGAAACCGTATGTTCTTTAACCATTTGATGTAGTTGTGTGAGAGTGTAGCTCAAATAAATATTATAACAACATCCTAGTATATTTAAGATACTGGTGTTGTTACAAAATAAGTAAATAAAAAGAGTTTAGGGGGTTGGAGAAGCAAAATAAAACAAATGAACATGAGAGAACGAATTACCTTAAAAAGTGTAAATCCTTTTGAGTTGAGCCTAAAGGCTTCCTTTGAAATGATTCTGCCCAAAGGGAATCCTCTAGGATGAGGAGAGGGATGTGGAGAGAGCAAATGGGAAGGGTTTGGCCGAGCCAAAGGCTTGAAGAGTGTGTGAAATGAGGTAGAGGTGGGGGCCTTTTATAAGAGGAGAGGAGGGGCACTTTTGGAAAGTAAAGAAACATTACTTTATTTGAAAATGTGTTTCGGTTTTAAAAGGTCCCACATTGATAGAATTCGTGTATAAGGTGATAAGGGTTCTAAATCCACTCATCCAATTGGTTTTGGCCATGTGTAGTTCATAGATTTTATATTATCTTTTCATTTTATTTAAATTGTCAAATAATGATGTCATCGCTGCATCATTATTATGTCATAAATAATTTAATTTATTTAGTGTCTAAAAATCATAAAAAAAATACTATGATGTAGGAAATATTTTTATCTTTCCAATGACTATTTATAATCAAAATTTGGACTTGTATAACCCCACTTAAAAATTGTTTTCGTAAAACATATTATGTTTGTGTCATTTTTACTTTAACATTAAATAAAAAGTAATTTATGTAATTTCCCAACAAAAGTGGATCCATGGGGTCCCCAAGTTGACCCATGGCATGTCATGGTCGGCCATGACACAACCAATGAGGTTGGGACATGGGTCTAGGTCATTTCATTTTATTAAAGTATTATTTATACCTTAAACTACCCTAATTACCACTAATCGCGATTAAAAACTTAATAAGTTACTATTCACCAAAAAATTATTATAATCTCATTGAACCACATTTTACTTCTTAATGACAACCATGGATGTCGGATTTTTAAAATTCAATACACATTAGTGGTAAACTTTCATTTAACTGAAAAATCAGTTTGCTTGATTATCACTTAGTGGTTTCACTATTCATCAAAAATTGAAGTTTTTCAGAAAATTACCAAAAATTCACCCTAAGCTATATTTTCTATTCCGAATTCAAAAATGAAGTCTATTTTACAAAATTCAAATCATATAAGTCACATTAATTAATTTAATAATTAATTCCCGCTGCCAGAGCAAAAAGCGTGTTTTTACAAAACAATAAGTATCAAAAGATTGACACCAGTTTAAGTCTAATTTCAAAGTGAAATTGATTCCAATGACCACCATTGGATAAAATGGTAAAAATATATTCTAATTTCACTTCAAAACCAATTCAAAACATAATCTAATCATATAAGTAAATTAGATTAAAAAGCAGTTTTGATGTAAAATGCAGTATTTTTCACTATTCATTAAAAAATGAACATTGTCAGAAAAATACCAAAAATTCACACAAGGTAAATTTTGATGTCCCAATCATAAAGGATAAGTTTATTTTGACAAATATAGTTTATAAAATTGTCAAAATATAGATTCAAAAATGGTTTGCCATCAAAAGGCACTAAAACAATCTTTTAAGAATATTAGTGTATTCCATGCATAAGATTGTATTTATTTTCATTTTAAGCCTCTATAACACTATCTTAATCATTAATAGACATAGATAAAAATATCTATTATTCATTACTTACTTGGGATGTTACATCCTTCCCCCCTTTAGAAAATTGCGTCCCCGCAATTTATTTACTTATCGAATAAATGGGGGTACTTATCCCTCATTGCATTTTCAGATTCCCATGTTGCCTCTTCAATCATGTGGTTTTTCCACAAAACCTTTACCTACTTAACCACCTTATTCTGTAACACTTGCTCCCTGTGGTCAAGAATCTGGACCGGTTGTTCCTCATAAGATAGGCTCTCTTCCAGCTGAACTACCTCTGGACTCAAAACATGAGATGGATCTGGAATATACTTTCTCAACATTGAAACGTGAAAAACATTGTGTACCTGAGATAAACTCGGAGGTAAAGCCACTCGGTACGCAACTGATCCAACTCTCTCAAGAATTTCGTATGGTCCAACAAACCTTGGACTCAGCTTTCCTTTCTTACCAAATCTCATCACACTTTTCCAAGGAGAAACCTTGAGAAAAACATGATCACCTACCTCGAAAGATAGATCCTTCCTCCGGTTATCCGCATAACTCTTCTGCCTGTTCTGAGCTGTTCTCATGTGTTTCTAAATCAGCTGAACTTTTTCTGCCATCTCTTCTACCAACTCTGGTCCCATCATCTTCCTTTCACCCACTTTATCCCAGAAAGCTGGAGTTCGACACCGCTTCCCATATAATGCCTGAAATGGTGCCATCTGTATACTGGAATGAAAACTGTTATTATATGAAAACTCAACCAAAGAAAGATGTTGGTCCCAACTTCCCTGATAATCCATAGAACAAGCTCGTAGCATATCCTCCAATGTCTGAATTGTTCGTTCTGACTGTCCATCTGATTGAGGATGAAAAGCTGTACTAAAATTTAATTCAGTACCCAACGGATTCTGAAGGACTTTCCAAAAGTTAGAAGTAAACCTGGGATCACGATCTGATACAATGGAGAGAGGAACTCCATGTAACCTGACTATCTCTTTAAGATACAAACGGGAAAGTTGATCAAGAGAGAAAGTATCTCGTATAGCAAGGAAATGAGCAGATTTGGTCAAGCGATCAACAATAACCCAGATTGCATTATTACCTCGAGATGTCTTTGGTAATCCAACAACAAAGTCCATGGATATATTCTCCCATTTCCACTCTGGCACTGGTAAAGGCTGAAGCATCCCTTTCGGTAACTGCCGCTCTGCTTTAACCTGCTGACAAGTCAAACACTTCACAGTAAAATCAGCAATATCTCTTTTCATTACATCCCACCAGTAATACTCCCGCAGATCTCTATACATCTTAGTACTACCCGGATGAAAAAACAACTCATTCTTCAACTGTGAATCACAAGGCACACATAACCTCTTCACAAACCTCAAAACACAAACACAAACTTATCCAAGAACTCATGGAAAATTTTATTCATAAGGTCCATGAATACAACAGGTGCATTGGTTAGCCCAAAAGGCATTACTACAAATTCATAATGGACATATCTAGTACGGAACACAATCTTCAGAACATCTGCTTCTTTTACTTTCAACTGATGGTACCCCGATCTCAAGTCAATCTTTGAAAAAAACTGAGCTCCCTGGAGCTGATCAAACAAATCATCGATATGAGGCAAAGGATATTTGTTCTTAACAGTGATATTATTCAAGGCTCTATAATCAATGAAAAGTCTCATAGAACCATCTTTCTTTTTAACAAATAAAACAGGAGCACCCCATGGTGATGTGCTAGGTCTAATGAAACCTTTCTCTAATAAATCTTGCAATTGCTCCTTCAACTCTAAAAGTTCAATTTGTGCCATTCGATAAGGGGGTTTTGAAATTGGCTTAGCATCAGGAACTAAGTCAACAGTAAACTCAACTTCCCGATCTAGTATTATTCCAGGCAACTCATCAGGAAAAACATCAGGATACTCATTTACCACTGGCACATCATTAATCTGAACAGTTCCTTTATTTTCAACGACATGTGCAAGGTAACATTCATTTCCATCTTTTACAAGTTTCTCGGCCTCTTGATATGTTATCAAAAGTAAGGGTTCATTCTTGTAAACAAACTGAAAGTCTTTCTGAAAATAAACTTCTTTAGATCTACAGTCAATCTTAGCATGGTAAATAGAGAGCCAATCCATACCCAGGATAACATCAAACTCTACTAGAGGTAGAAAAATAAGGTTTGCAAGTAGGTTCTTTCCACAGATAAGGATAGGAAGATTCTTATAAATTCCTTTTGCCTCGACACTTCCCCCAGGTGTTTTTACCAAAAGTTCAGGAGTCATTTCTTGAGATGGTATTCCCATTTTACTAGAAAAGGTTTCAGAGATGAAAGAATGTGTAGACCCCGAATCAAACAACACACTGGCATAATCTGAAAAAACAAACAAAGTACCTGATACAACTTCATTTGATGGCCCGACATCTGCTGAAGTAGTTGCAAAGGATTTCACCACCCCTTTCTGCTTGTAGTCTAACTGCTTCCCATCACTCAAGCTCCTTGTCGGACACTCGTTTGCATAGTGACCCATCTCATTGCACTTATAACCTTTCACTAACTGTAAATCAAATTTGTTCTTACCTTCAGCTTGATCCTTTTCAGTGCAATCACGAGCCTTATGTCCCATCTTACCACATCGGTAGCACTTCCCAGAATTCAGAAGACATTCCCCAGCATGCCTTTTGCCACATTTATCACAAACTGGAAACTTAGTTCTCTTACCATCAGACTTTTTTGAAGAATTCTTACCTTTCTCCTGCCACCTCGGTCTCTTCTTCTGCTGGTTGTTATAGAAAACTTGGTCATCGGCAAACTCCATTTCCACCTTCTCAGCACATCGAACAAGCTTTTCATAACTTTTAAACTCACAAGAAGCTAATGCCCTTCGATATTTTGGCTTTAATCCTGAGTAAAAACGATTGATTTTACTATCAAGGTCCCGGATAAAATTTGGAGCATACCTTGCCAATCGAGTGAACCTTTCTTCATAGGCAGCCACTGAGTCTTCCTCTTGCCTCAATTCCAAGAATTGCTTTTCCATCCTAAGTCGAACAACCTTAGGAAAATACTTCTCAAGAAACATACCTTTGAATTCATCCCAGTCAAGAGCATCAATCTCATCACTATCCCATATATTTTTCACCATCGACCACCACTGATCAGCTTCACCTTCAAAACGGTAAACAGCAAGACTAACCTTTTGATGTTCTGAACACCCCATGACATCAAAAATCTTCTCCAGTGCTTTAATCCACCCTTCAGCTTGCACAAGGTCAGATGATCCTCTGAATGATGGGGGATGTTGCCTCATGAAATGTTCCACCACTGACATGTTCCTCTGCGGTTGATCTGGCTGATCTCGTGCATGGATACCACCACCATTTATAGCCTGAGTCAACTGTGCCATTACTGCAACAAACTGTTCAGTTCCAATTCCGACCATTTCTGGATGCTGATTTGGAAGGTTATCTTCCTCCTGATGTCGTCCCAACATAGCTGCTTTGTTTCCTCTGCGGAAAACCATTCTGAATAAACATGTCTTAGATGAAGCAACATGGTAATCTTTAAATGCTATATCGTTTCAAAAAAAATATTTTTGGATAATCATTTAATAGAATTCTAACTCCTAAAGTTATCTAAACCGACCTCTGATACCAACTATAAGGCCCCAGCCTTAAACCTTACTTAATCTTGAGTTATTACAAGATTACACATTGAGGATCTTTTCGGGTTTAGAGTTTTAGAGAATTAGATCATAAAACTTGCATTACATTCCACATATAAACAAAGTGGTTACATAAAGATTGTATTCTTCATTCCCATCAATGGAAACACATTTAAAATAAAACATGGATTATTTCTTGACACATCCTTGACTCTATCATCTTATCATGTACCCATCCCTTGACCTGTGAAAAACATTTCAAAAACTTGGGATGAGCATAAAAACTCAGTATGGGTTATAAAAAAAACATGGAAAGGAAACATGAGTTCATATATACATAATAATGAAATCATACTTTACCCATAAAGCATAGTCACTTTAACATACCTCATAAAATCATGAATAAATCATAGAAATCGTAAGACATAAAGGTAACTTGAGGCATTCATAACATTCTTACGTAGGGAGTAACCCTCTTGGTTACGTTTGGAATACCCATCACAGTATATTCCCTAAAAATCTCTTCGTAGAAACCTTAACGTTTCACTCCTTCGCGTTACCCAATGCATTGGAGAGCTATAACGGGCTCACCCGCCCTTAGTTTATCACGGAACCACCCGTCTTCATAATAATGCCCAAGAACCATAACATAATCATATCACATAAAACATGCATAAAGGAAACATAAAATTTCCACATTTCAATCACGAGATATCAATACAACACATTGATATAAAAACATTATGAAAACCATTTTCAATACTAAAAATAAAAGTAAAACATGGTATTTATTTTTCTTTTAAAAAGAAGGTATGGCTTGTAGAGGAAGCCGAAACTTAAATAACGGTCACGACGGCGGAGAAGTCGTTGTCGCCACATACGTACGACAAAAACATTCCCTTTTGTCGTTTAGTAAACACTTCGTATAAAAAAGATTCCTTTTGAATAAACGTAAAAGTCAAAGGGATTTATACACCGTATAAAAGAAGGTTGTGTATAAAATAAAATATGCCTCACCTAAAGGAGATTGAGACGAAGTCCCATACCTCGTATCCGACTTGACCCGACCGTTCTTTAATCTCCTGAATAATAAACTTGAGTTAATCTCTACTTTCTTATGAATCTTTTTCAAGTTCATTATTCCTTTTATACCATGTTATGAACATCATGTAATCAGTTAAGTTAATAATGTTCATTTTGTCGGTATTTGGTTCTTAAGTCAAAAATAGACTTCTTACACTTACATGTTGTTAATTTGGTCAAAGGTTCATTATATCCAGAATGGTATTCATGATGTAGATATCATATATGTCATATATATCCAGTACATACATTCATTTATAATATTACATCACATTTAGAGGTAAGAAATGAAATGCACCATTCATGGAGACGGTAAGCCGTACGTACGCGTGAACGCTACTTCCATTTCTATTTCATATTTTCTGGAATGGAATCATAATGATATAAGAGTATATTATAATTTCAGTATAATAACATATATAATATCATTAACTTTATCCTTTACACATCCCACATATGGTATTAACGAATCAAATCACTTTTAGGGGGCGGTAGTCCGCACTTCCTAAAATGAAGATATCGTGTTTTACCCATAATGGAAATCATAAAGGTATGCCCAAAATAAAAAAACAGAAACTTAAGGAAAACATATTATATATCATATATAAAAATAGTGACATCATAATGGCCACCTTTGAAGGTGTTAAATGAGTGTTGAACAATCATCGTTTCGGGAGGCAGAATTTCGCCATCCACGGAAACCGTATGTTCTTTAACCATTTGATGTAGTTGTGTGAGAGTGTAGCTCAAATAAATATTATAAAAACATCCTAGTATATTGAATATACTTGTGTTGTTACAAAATAAGTAAATAAAAAGAGTTTAGGGGGTTGGAGAAGCAAAATAAAACAAATGAACATGAGAGAACGAATTACCTTAAAAAGTGTAACTCCTTTTGAGTTGAGCCTAAAGGCTTCCTTTGAAAGGATTCTGCCCAAAGGGAATACTCTAGGATGAGGAGAGGGATGTGGAGAGAGCAAATGGGCAGGGGTTGGCCGAGCCAAAGTCTTGAAGAGTGTGTGAAATGAGGTAGAGGTGGGGGCCTTTTATAAGAGGAGAGGAGGGGCACTTTTGGAAAGTAAAGAAACATTACTTTATTTGAAAATGTGTTTCGGTTTTAAAAGGTCCCACATTGATAAAATTCGTGGATAAGGTGATAAGGGTTCGAAATCCACTCATCCAATTGGTTTTGGACATGTGTAGTTCATAGATTTTATATTATCTTTTCATTTTATTTAAATTGTCAAATAATGATGTCATCGCTGCTTCATTATTATGTCATAAATAATTTAATTTATTTAATGTCTAAAAATCATAAAAAAAATACTATGATGTAGGAAATCTTTTTATCTTTCCAATGACTATTTATAATCAAAATTTGGACTTGTATAACCCCACTTAAAAATTGTTTTCGTAAAACATATTATGTTTGTGTCATTTTTACTTTAACATTAAATAAAAAGTAATTTATGTCATTTCCCAACAAAAGTGGATCCATGGGGTCCCCAAGTTGACCCATGGCATTTCATGGTCGGCCATGACACAACCAATGAGGTTGGGACATGTGTCTAGGTCATTTCATTTTATTAAAGTATTATTTATACCTTAAACTACCCTAATTACCACTAATCGCGATTAAAAACTTAATAAGTTACTATTCACCAAAAAATTATTATAATCTCATTGAACCACATTTTACTTCTTAATGACAACCATGTATGTCGGATTTTCAAAATTCAATACACATTAGTGGTAAACTTTCATTTAACTGAAAAATCAGTTTGCTTGATTATCACTTAGTGGTTTCACTATTCATCAAAAATTGAAGTTTTTCAGAAAATTACCAAAAATTCACCCTAAGATATATTTGCTATTCCGAATTCAAAAATGAAGTCTATTTTACAAAATTCAAATCATATAAGTCACATTAATTAATTTAATAATTAATTCCCGCTGCCAGAGCAAAAAGCGTGTTTTTACAAAACAATAAGTATCAAAAGATTGACACCAGTTTAAGTCTAATTTCAAAGTGAAATTGATTCCAATGACCACCACTGGATAAAATGGTAAAAATATATTCTAATTTCACTTCAAAACCAATTCAAAACATAATCTAATCATATAAGTAAATTAGATTAAAAAGCAGTTTTGATGTAAAATGCAGTATTTTTCACTATTCATTAAAAAATGAACATTGTCAGAAAAATACCAAAAATTCACACAAGGTAAATTTTGATGTCCCAATCATAAAGGATAAGTTTATTTTGACAAATATAGTTTATAAAATTGTCAAAATATAGATTCAAAAATGGTTTGCCATCAAAAGGCACTAAAACAATCTTTTAAGAATATTAGTGTATTCCATGCATAAGATTGTATTCATTTTCATTTTAAGCCTCTATAACACTATCTTAATCATTAATAGACATAGATAAAAATATCTATTATTCATTACTTACTTGGTATGTTACACAAGCTCATTATAATTAGAGGTTTTTTTGACATCTAAAGTGAAAACTTGTAATTTCACTCAATGGATTTCTAGATAATGTGAAAATATCATGGAAAAAAAGATTATGTAATTAATAAATCAAACAAAAAATTTTCCTTTTTGGTTTTAGATAATTTGTATAATTAAAATGTGGTTAAATCCAAAGTATAAAGGCATGATAACAAAAGGAGATGACAAAAGATGATGAAGTCCAACCTATAATTAAAGGGGGAGTTAAATCCCATAGGGAATCTCTATTAGAAGTTAAATATTTAAGGGTAGATAAGATTTATTTGAATTTATACCCACACATTAATGGGGGAAAAGGTTTGAAGGTGAAATTTGATGACCCTATTCAAAGGGGGGATTGATCTTGAATGGAATTTCCCAATATTTTATAGAATAGTAAGTTATGTTTGTATTTCATTTTAAATAATGGGAAATATAAAATATTTTAAATAGAATTTTATGTTGTAAAAAAATCTAAAGGGATATATTGTTAGGAATTTTAAATGATTGTGTTGGATTTGTTAACAATAAGGAAGATGACCATGATGAAAAGGATGAAGATGACTAAGGTGAATTGTTACCAAATATATTGATTTATATTCATGTTGTATTTGTTTTCAAAATTGATTATGAAAAATAAGTAGGACATTTGAAGAAAATCCAGTATTTTAGGGGAATTCCATAAGGATCCTACATGGTCAAGATAAATGAAAAATAATTATTGAAGGTATCTTGGAGAGAGGAAGGTGAAAGAGTTTTTCAAAATGGGTAAACTAGATAGGACCACATCAAGGTGGTGTTCCAGTTCACCTATGCAAAATGAAAAAGGAAGTGTGGAGCATGTTGTGGTTATGGGCATGGTGGTTAATGAGTTTCCCTATGCGATATTGGTAAGGCCAATATAGACGTGGCATAGTCCATATCCAAAGATAAAGAGTAATAAAGAAAATATTTTTAGCAATGGAAAAAATGGTCAACCAAGATGGATCATGCTGTATCTGTTCCTACATTGCATAAAAAATGGCAACTAACTTCCTGAAATGCCTTAACACATGGAGTTTTGAGTTATAGTTTATCCTATAAGAAATGGTGAACCCAAAGTGGGTGTGGTGCTGTCCATGATAAAGGTATTTTCTATGAACAATGAAATTGGCTTATTGGGATTCTATTGGAGAGGAAAAATAACTAACATGCATGGAGATGGTTGTTTTGAAGTTTTTTTTATGATGGAGATACACATACCATGATATGGTGTTCATAGGAAATCTATTTTGGTGGGTATTTTAGTAGGAGACAAACCAAATATAAAGGATATGATTCTGAATATGCATGAAATTTTTTTAATTAGTTTTATAATCACTGGACTTGAATATATTTAATTATTAAAGAATTATTTTAAGTGAGATTAAAAAATTACTCAAGTGGATTAAATAGAGATTTAATCCCTACTATAATAGAGGATGTTTAACCACAATGCAGTTATGGTTGACTGCAATTATATAGATTGCAGAGGAAGTTATGATGGAAACATGGAAGAGATATGGATGATCTGAATGGAACATAATGACTAAAATAAGGTCTGATTTTTTTGGGAATGATCCTCCATTTTATAAAGGGATATAATAAAAGAAAAAAAGTTATTGATACTTGAGTATATTTCATATCCTAACTCGAATTATAAGTGTGGTGTTCCATATGAGGGGATATAAGATAGAAGAAGATGTTTGAACTTATTAAAGACACTACCAAATGTATAAGAGATATTTTATAGCTATGAAGTGAAAGAGGCATTCCAAAATTTACACAAGAATGAGGAATATGGTTGTTCATGAGAAGATCAGAGTAGGTATGTGAAGAGCTACAAGATAACTTCATTGACCCTGATCACATTGGTATAACCATGCTTGTGAAGTTGGTGAAGGGAAATTCATTTCCATAAACAATGTGGATATCCTCATTGGGGCATTGAAAAAATGAGGAGGAAAAAGGGAGGGAATTTAAAATGAGTTTTGGATGGTACTGAGTCGACAAAAAACTTTATAAGAAAATGATCGAGGTGAAGGAGTGATCCAAACCCCATTTTAAGAGAAATTAACTTTATTGTGATTTTTTATAGAACATCAACGATTCATGCTCTTTGGTGTATCCCAGTAAGGGTGAACCAAGTAAATTCTCAATGTACTAATTAATTTCTGAATGCACAAAAAAATTGGGTAAAATGATAAAAACAATATATTTGGTAAAAGTATTGGTCAAGTGAATTGTATTTATATCAACATTCAAGAAAAGTGTATAACAAGTGATCCTTAAGGTTAAGAGGTCAGTATCCATTAGGGTTGTGGGGAGTTAAAGAAAATTTGATAAATTATATAAAAATTTCATAACTTGATTCACCCCCACTATAATGGTAATATCACTATAAGACCCTATTTTGGGTCTAATAGTACCATTGGATCCCGTCAATGTAATAAAGGAATCTCCTGAAACAGATATTTCTACAGTAATGTTAAACTCACTTCACTAGGAGGATTTAGTGGAAGACGGTCACCATTAGGGGTGACCCTGTATCTAAAAATGGATTAGATAGGGGTAACAATGTAATATATAAATCTTGATCATCTAATATTGAAATAATAACTCATTCTCATTGCATAAAATACAAGGGTCACTGAAAAGAAGACCAAATAATACTCTGAGTTACATCCATTGGTGACTATATATAGTTTTACATCACATGAATATTCCCAAATACTTGGATATTAGTAATCTTCACCTGAAAAGAATTTCTCAAAAGTGATGTTCATGGGAGTGGATTAATGTATTTTCCATTTCTAAGTGCAATCTCACCACTGGAATATGTGTTATTTCTTGAAACACGACCGAAACACACTAATTATTACTCCATAAACACTTATCAAACTTTTAATCTTAGAAATTTATCTATAGAAGATGTATAGGGAAAAAATTGGAAGGTCTGTGAGAATTGAAACATACTCAAACATGGTTGAGTTATTATTTAGGTGGGCCCAAAAACGTCAAATAAGTTTCCTTCCCGTATAAGGGCTCAAAATCCAACCATGATGGAGTAGTATAATCACGAGTTTTAGAAAACATCACCCATTAATGGATCATTATGTAATATAGGGATCTCAATATAATAATAATCACCCATTAATGGATCACTGTCATTGAAACCCAAAAAATGTACATAGCTTAGGAGTAGTCTAACCCTACTTAGTGAGAATTTCCATATTCTCTTCATGGAATTTCTACAATAAGATAAAGGGAATATAAAAAATCTCATATCACAAATTAATAATATGTTAGAACGAGTCTAAAAAAGAAACACCTCATCACTCACTAATCAACGACAAGTGGTTTGACTTATGGAATAGGTTTTTCATAACTCTACCTCTACATATATGCTAGCTATTAGTGGGTAACACCCCTTATTTTTTAGGGTGAAACCATAAGTATTAGATTATATCTTGATGATATGACATGATACGGACATTGAAGATCATAAATGACCATAATTTGATGCATGAAGTAACTTTATTATATCCCACAATCAATGTCTTAGAGTTTTGAGTCAACCAAAAGGTTATTAGAGTCATGATGAAATGATATGGTAGCTTCCTCACCTATGCTGGTATCCCTAGACATATAACCAAACTCAAGACCCCCATAACATCATTATTTTAATGTTCCCAAAACAATTCTCACATGAATGAAAATTTTAAACACCTTCCTTAGTAAAAAACACATTTATAACACTATGAAATGTCCTGTCCGACTAGGGCCTTTCTCAAGCCAATGGTAAACCGAGTGTGCAAACCCAATCCTACCTCTATTATGGTGGGATTTGGTGACTAACATCTAGTTAAAATATCACACAACATGGGAGGCCTTATCCTATAACAACTTGCAATAGAAACATATCTTGAATTCATAATAACAACCAGTTTGACCAATAATATATATATATATATAAATGAACAAATGTTTTTATAATATAAAAGTGTGATACATTTAATTAAAATATACTACCACATTGGAAAACCCCAAATGAATTCTGAAACCTAAATTCCCCAAAATCTACAAGATATAAGTTACTAAGAAGTTAATACTTAATATGAGTTCTCCAAGATCGATCTCTAGCTTTAAAGACCTCCACTTCCATTTGGAAACCCCATACTCAACATTGTATCACCGAGCATCAACTCTGTATAAGCCAAAATAGCTCTATATAGACTAGGACCATTCATACATATGAGTCATCTACACTAACACAACACATGTGGGGGAAAAGATCATGTAGTGGTGAATATAAACATACCCAACAGGGAACCCCAAAAACCATAGAGGAAATACTTTACCAACAATCCATCTCAATGATCCCAATATGAGAGAGTAACCATGATTAATAAAAAAAGACAGTCTAGATATTCACTGTAACTAGAATTATCTAGAATATAGAAAATTCCAAAGCATCTCAACTCCAACCCATGAAGCTCTGAATCCCATGATAAACTAAGTATTATTAGAGTACAAAAATCCAACAAAGTATGAAGTCAATGTAAAATAATATATCACATCTAAAAGGCAACTAAGGGGGTTTATGGGGGAGTTTAAAGTCTCAAAGTATCCATTCTACTTCATCACTCTAACTCCTACATAAAAATTTGGAATCATAAAATGTGTACCCACTCCTCTTTGAGGTAATCATGTCCCTCATGGTAATAGTACACCATAATACCCACTATACTAGTGTCACCAATCTAGAACCCATAGAGAAAAAATGTGAATTACTTTAGAATAGGTCTTGGACAAAGTAATAACGAACCCTATTATTATAAACACCCATGTATTATAAAACCATGTCACCTCACTAAAACCTTAATGTGGGAGCCTCCACCTTGATGGAAGACACCTCAATTGAGAGAGTACCAACACTAGTAGAGGATCCCATGCATTGATTTAGATATTAGTCATGGGGAATAATTAATTCATTGATATAGGATCCCACACCCTGAGTATGTGGGGGGGGGGGATTCCGACCCAACTTATAAAAAACATATAGATATGGCATCCCATGCCTAGGGTAAATGGGGGGAATATTGAACACACCTATAGAATGAGATAGAGGATCCTATGACCCATGTATATGGGGGGAATACCAACCATATCTATAAAATCAAGTTGAAAATAAAGGATCCCATAACCTAGGTGAATGTGTTGAATACCAAACTAACATATAGGATTATAACACTAAGATCATCACGCCTGAGCCTCGACACTGGATCTATAGAGCCAAATTTGAAATCTACTTATCACACTTTGTAAATAGCCACAGATGAAAAAAGCACCACATATTTTAAATCTACACTAAAATAGTTAGTATTGTTTATTTAATATCTCAAATTTAACACCAAATGATTATTTTACAAAAAAACCCCAAGGGGGTAAGCTCAGGCCACATAAAAGGAACTTGGCATGCCATGTGGCATGATGTGGGTGGGTGGGTGCATGAATCAAGGCACGTGGTATCCTGCATGAGGCATCCATGTAAATGGTGTGTCTAAATGCATTTGGAATCCCACCCTAGGCTTGTTGTGGTAGACCCACCCCAGTCCCATTGCCTGCCTAGCGCACATGGTTGGATCACTAGACCAACTTGGTTGTCCTTGCCTCCACCCACTATGTGGAGGTCGAAATTCCATCAGATCTTAGTTGGATCTGATGGTTGTGGGTGATTAGGGAATCAAACCTGTCTCCCATTCCCTAATCACCAAAGAAAAATTCATGACTACAACACTTTTCCTAGTCCCCCACCAGAACCGCTGGTCTCCAAGATGGCTTGCCTCTTCTACTTCACCAAACCTCTTCTAGTTTCCACAATCCACTACCACTCCCCATCATGTCACCACCCATCATCGAAAAATAATCATGTCCCCTTCCTCCTTACACCATCACCACCTGATATACCTCAAACCGACTAATATCACATGGGTCACACCATGAACACTTTTCACATCCACCTTCCTAGGCCTCAATCCATGTAAGAATAGAAGGAGATAGAGGATGGTGGAGGAAAAGTGAGGAGTGGGAGATAATAAATATAACTGATAATCCCTTTCATCATTCCTTGTATATCCACCGTCGACCATTACCAAAATCAAGAGTGAATTTAGGGATTATCAAGATACCCAAATTTTATATGGAACTTGATTTTGAACAAAGTGGAAGATAATTAAGATAAAAAATATGGGGATAAAACTAGGAAAAAAAATTACATAGAAAAATCACAAAAAAATTTCCCATGATAAAAGAAGGATCAAACCATCAATTTTAAAATGAAATTTATGAGGAATGGAGTGATGAAAATAAAAAATACCTACCTTAGGCTCTGATCTCTCATTCATGAATATTGGACTCATATATGTTTCCATTGATTATCCTAATGAAGAATTCATTCCAGGGTTCTAGGTTCCTTCCACCACCTCTTCCACTCCATCCCCTTCTCAAGCTAGGGTATGTAAAACTAACTCTAGAGAGAGGAGATAATGATGTATTTCAAGGGAAAAATTTGGGTGTCTCCATTATATTAAAATGTAATTATTTAAATTAATTTAACCAATACTTCTCACCTATAATGTATCAAACTCATGGACCTTGATGTAAAAATGGTTTACACCTCTCATAGGATAAATCCCCCATCTCAGATTCACCCTATGAATTTTTCCCATACATTGGTTAGTTTAGTAGGTATAATAAATTCATTATAGTTACTTGTGAATAGTATAAACATAATATATTAGAATTAATATATAATTTTTAGGGCTCTATAACACTTGAAACTTTGCACTGACAAAACCTGAGGGTAAACAATGCACCTCAGGTTCAACGAAACCATATGATAGTTAAAATGAGGATTTATTCTATGGTAAATTTTTTTATTCCTGAGGCGACGTTGGTACACTGAAACTCAAAATTTAGGAAAGTCTCATTTGGGAAAAACCTGGGTCAAAAGATTTCTATTCCTCAGGTTTACTTCATAACAGTGATGAGTACAGTGAAGCTATTAAATTGGAATAATTTTAGGATTATAGTAATTTGTTTTTTAATTAATTTGGTGACATGATATTTTGTAACCAATATATCTTCTGGATCATGTTTGTATGGAATCATGGAAAATTTTATATGATGATATTGAATAAATTCAGCAATAAAAGAAGTAATAACACAATATCCTTATTTAGATTTTCAATTTAAAAAATATCTATAATTTTTATTAATATATTTAAAGAATATTTGTTTTACTAAAAAAACTATACTGAAAATATTTTTTAACCTATAGTACAATATTATTTTTTACATGTATAATTGTAATTTTTATTCAATTATGTGATTTAATAATATAGGAAACACTTATTATTTGTTTTCCGACACTTTCAACTGGGGTCGTGCATCATATATTGGCGATGCAATTTTTTTCTCATGGATTCTATGGAAGTGGTTTTGTTCTATGGGTTTGGTTGATCCCCCTTTAGGTTGGTTAGTTGGTTATCCATATTCCTGCTTTCCAAAGTAAGACAACCTCTTCCACTTTTATTGGTGATGTCAGCTCCTTAATTGAAATAGGATTAATGGATTTTGGCTATTCCTTCCATGGATTCCTCATTGGAAATCATTTACTAGTCAAATTCTCCATCACAGATCTAATAAATGCTTGTGAATCTCATTCCTAGTTCCATCCTAAGGGAGACACTGATTATTTACATTTGTTTCTCTTGCAATAGGGTAGATACCTTCTGTTTAGAGATGATGATGGTTGGAAATATTGGTATTTTTTGACATATATAAAATTATTTCTCATTTTAAGTTTAAGGAATCTCATAAATGAAAAATCTTGGGTGTAGGTCTTTTGGTATCCCATATCCTCTATGGGGAAACTTATTCCACAAACATAAGGCATCCAAGGATTGATTCCTTGAGAATCCCATGTACACTGCATGGGGTAGTGATGCTTATATACATGATGGGGTTGGTCACAAGTTTAATTTTTTTGGGATAAATATGGATCATAGGTTTAACATATTACAAGGATTGGTAGGTTATACGTTTAATACCTTGTAGGGATAGTTAGTTCAAAGGTTTCATGTCTTTTGGGGACTGGTGTGTCACAGGTTTAACATCTTGTGGGTATTGGTGACTCATAGGTTTTATGAATTGAGGGGAAAAGTGAGTCAGATGTTTAACATATTATGGTGATAGGTAGGTCACAAGTTTAACATATTGTGGGGATAGGTGGGTCACATAATTAATGTTTTTTGATCATTGGTAGCTCAAATGTTTAATTTCTAGTGGGGAAAGGTTGGTCACATATTTCAAGTCTTGTGTGGAAATGCAGGTCACAAGTTTAACGTATTGTAGAGAAAGGTGAGTCACCAATTTAATATCTTATGGGGATAGGTGAGTCATAGTTTTAACATCTAATGGGTATATTTAGGTGGTGTTGAGTGTGTCCCATAGTGGGGGGGGGGTATGATCACACATCAGAGTTTCCACCCTCCAAGGGGAAGACATTTAGATTTAATGGTGGTGTTTGGTGATTGAGATTAAACCTTAGAGAGCTGTCCTAGGTATGTATGGATTTTATGATTGAACCTCATGGAGGCAATTTACATACCCAGTTATGGGAAATAAATCAAAACATAAATAGTTTGATTCCATTTTTTAAGGTCATATTATGGGACCAATCCATGCAATTTAACATCGTGCGTTAAGGATTTTCATGTTATGAAAGCTGGGACAACAAGGTAAGGTGTGGGGATTATCTGTATAACTACTCTAGTATTTGGGGGTTTAATCCTAGGTGTGGGGGTTTCGTACCTGGTATGGGGGTTTCATCCTAGGTGTGGAGGTTTCATCCTGGGTTTTGAGGTTTCATCCTAGGTGTGGGGGTTTCATCCCCGGTGTCGAGGTTTCATCTCAAGGAGGAGGAGTATAGTGTGGGGCTTATTCATGGGAGCTACCCGATGTAGGAGGATCATCCCATGGGGGTGGTGTCATCCCATTATGAACATATATGGGGTATCCTTTTTTCTTCACATAAGGTAGAGTGTGTGGTTTCATCCCATGCCTGTCATACATGGGGAATCCTATATTCAACACTAAGGGTAATGGTACAGTTTAACATCATGATGCAGTCTAATTTCATATGACTAGGATGTGGGGCTATGAAGTTTAAAATCTTGAAACATGGATGTGGTATGGGTATACACCTTAGGATTCCATTTCTATGTAGTATAGGAGTATACAACACTAGAACTCCATATAAGGAAATGTGGGAAGGTTCACTTGATTATTCCACTTCCTAGGTTTTGTTTCTATTTCATAGGCTCCTCGAGGTGGCACATGACATAAACACTACCATGTTGATGTGGAAAATAGGTATCCCAATGTTATTGTACCTATGATTAGGAGGAAAATTCATTAGGATTCCAATTCATAGGATAAATAGGTAGTGAAACTTTCCAAGACATGCTTGAATTAAAGTGGCCAGACATGATGGATGATGATACCAGTTGTGCGGGAAATTGGGGAATGGTCGAACTAGGTTTCAGTGGGTACACGGTCATAGGGAGCTCAACTATATTGAAGGTATGGATTCTGAATGTAGGAAACATGTAGAGATATCTAATGTGGGTTTTTTTAAGGATTGAGTATCACAAAGGAAGGGGGATTTGTTAGGGCTTTGGGTATCATGAAGGCCATGGGTTTTGAAAAGGTAGGTGCTTTGAAGAATAGGGTGAAAATGACTTAGAGAAAATCTTAATATCTAAGGAGTTGGTTTCATGAAAGATAATTTCATCATGAAACTAGAAGAATTTTATGGGGCGTTACTCCATCAAAAAGGATATGAACCTTCACAGAATTCATCTCCCCCATGGTCTTTGAGTTTCAAGAACCCATTTAGGCCATTCATTAAATATGGATACCATTAGGAATGCATCCCTACATTTTCTCAGGATGGTTAATTTTTCTTGATTTCAGAGCATCTGGAAGAAGTTCAAAGGCTGATTCCTCCCAATTAAGGGGTGGAGAGAGGTATTTAAAGGCGTTTCAGAGGAGAAGTCCATTTCAAAAAAGTTTGAACCTCAAGGATAAATTTCCCAAATGTTTGTAGTGAGGGCGGTGAACTTCGAAACTGTACATCCATTGCGTGGAGATTACCATTATTCATAAGATTACTTGTACAATGCCTTTTGGACCTTCACACGACATGGTCTATTCAAGAATGTTATTAACTTCATGAATCCGACCCCATTAGTGTATTTTTAACTTGTATTGGCCCAAATTCTACCTAAACCATCTGTGTATTCCCTAATTCTTTCCACAAAGAGTGTTTATTGACGCTAAAATTATTACACCATGCTAATTAACCATTATAGAAAATGATTTTTAATGGATTTGTGTAGTTTAATCACATAATAATGAATTATGATAAATCATTAGAAACAATATAATCATTTTATATCGTACTGTATACTATGATTTTTCATTTCTTCACTTTTATTCCTGAGAAATATCTCTATTATATGTTAAAATATATTCATTAATATATAATGATGTTTATAGCATCGTATTAGAAAAAATTGTACTATAAAGTTTATTTAACAACTGATTAAAAAAATTCATTAATGATTGCACAACTTAGTTATATATTTGATGCCATGGTTTTTGAAACTATAATGACAACACCTCTAAATTAAAATCTAGAATATAGAATATAATTTCTAATATATATTTTTTTAAAATAACACTATTACTCTGAGTGACATAGGTAATCATATCTATTTGAGACGTAGAAATTTTCATAACTGATTTAAAATATATGAGTCTTTTGTTATAATTGTATTTGTAAGTAATAATGCTAATCTATAATCTATGTAACATGTAAAATTTAGAATATTTAATTTCGTTAAATAATATGGATTCTTTAATATAGAATATGTAATTTATCATCCAATCAAATTATAATACATAATATGATAAACTATAATTTGAATTTTGGAATCTATAAATGGTAAAGTCTTATAATCAATGTGCACTAAAATCTAAAATAAATAATCATATAAAATCAATTACTTATATTTTAAATAAAATTCACACATTTTTTTTATTTTCCAATAATTTAAAATTCTATAAATATATTCCTAACATCATTTTATATTTTCATTACATATTAATGATTCATTATAATTTATTAGAAATATGAAATAATTTTATATAGTAATGTGCACCAAGATTTTCAATTCATCCATTAAATATTTGAAATATATCTATATTATATGAAATAGATAATTCATCAATTTGCAATGAAGTTATGTTTTAATAACAAAAATAAATGTATAATGAAAAAAATAAGAATATGGAAAATTGATAATCAAATTTTATTATCAACTACATGATATACATACATATTTATTTCACTATTTTTGAAATTGTGTTGATTATATCCATAATGTAGAAATAGAATCTATAAAAACACAGTTTATAAATATTTTGTAAAATATTACTTCCAGTCTTATAATATCCTTAAATAATTTAAAAATTAAGAGCGGAGTGTTATAATTAGAACTATAAAAACTAATTCCACTCTAAAATATAAATAATAATGAAAATATTCAATATGAAAATTATATATTACAATATAAAATATGGAATTTTTAATATGGAATATGGATTTTTTTACAAGAAATTTTATTATTTATTAATAGGAAATATGATAATATTGAATATGGATTATAGAATATGGAATTTATAATATGATAATCCAGATTTTTAAAACTCAATAGAACTGTGTAATAATGTTATGTCATTACAAAACATAAAAAATATCACTAAAAATATAAATAACCATGAAAATATGGAATCTCAGTAGCAAGGATAATATCCATAACTGATTTGTAAAATATTAATTGTATGTCATTATATATTTTGTCAAAATGTATAAGATTATGGAATTTTGAATAACATTTATAATTTAGAATAACTAGGATACTCTATGACTTATAATCTGAAATATAATTGATATTTTGAGCAGAATAATATGGAATATGTGCATTACAACACATGTCCTATAGTTTTCATGTTAATATAAGTTATTTATAATGTATGAAAAATCAATTTTGAATTTTATTAACACTATTTTAAATCATGAAATATTAATGGTAATTTGTCTAATATAATTTGGAATCTATGAATTCGTGTTTTAAAACACTGTATTAGAAACTATAAATCTATATTATATTATGAAATTAAAGTAATTATATATGTACTATAATATTATTATTGTAATAATTTTATTTTAATATGGAATTTAGGTATTATAATATGAAAAAATGTGTTTTATAATATCTATGTTATAATCTATAAATATTTAATTAATTCAATCAATTTTTACTTTCTATGAAATATAACAAGTGTTTTTAATATATTTTAAAGTATATTTTACATAAAATACATGTATTATAATCACTATATTATAACTAAAAACTATTGATGCATGTTTACCAACTAAAAAACTAAAAATTTGAAATTTGATCTAAAATCCAATGAAACAATATTAAAAATTTAAAAATAAAAAATAAAAAATAAAAAATAAAAACTACAAATACATATTTTAAAATAAAAAAAAAACTTGAAAATAATACTTCTTCAAAAAATATCAGTAAAAATTAATTTCATCCCTTTATTAGTTTACACTCTTATGTATTTCACCTTACCACCTATAACTGTTATATTTTCCTATTTATTTTCCATAACATCTATGATTTATTACTTCATACCAAGTATTTTATCATTAATTAAATAATTAATTAATTATACATTATTTATTAATAAGTTTTAACTAATATATGAAGTTAAATTCTAATTATAGTTTATAAATATTTATTTTACTATAGAATTATGTTTTTGTTTTATTTATTGTAAATTATTTGAATGCATAAAATAAATTTCAATAAACCTTTCTTGATGTCACATATTTATATCTAATAGATGATCAAAGTGAAATATATACATTTCTATGTATTTAAACCATTATAAACTCTAATGGAATATCATTGAAGCTGTTTCCTCTTTTAACTATATTGGATTCATAATATATGTAGAATAGATATTAATTAATTGTGGATGAAATTAATTTTGACAATGACTATCTTCAATAGGAGTTTATTATTTTGAGAAGTAAACAGATAGATGAACAAAAATATGTATTAAGGAATCTTATTTCTTTAACACCCAATCTAAAAAAATATATTTTCTTCCATAATGAATATATAGGTACATGAAAAAAATTCATTTAGAGGAATTTTTTTTATAGTTTTAAGACTGTATAGTTATTGTTATTTATTCAAGTGGTATAACATCACTGTTCCTCCCAAGTGGAAGGAAAACAGAAACTAGATTCTTTACTCCTTTATTAGTGTATGGAAATCCAACTTGAAATATTCAATATGGAAGAAAACTTTGTGAAATGTTACAAAGGAAAAAACTTATAATATTTGAAGAATATCATATATTTTATAAGTACTATTTTGGTGCTCCTGATCATAAATTTAAAAATTTAATGAATGTATAAATATATAACTATTTTTCTTTACTATTTGGTGGTAAAATATTTTTTTATTAGAGACTCCATATATATTTTACCACTTTTACCTTGTGGAAATAGAAGTGATATTATTTTTTCAAGTATTAAATCAGCATATATTTAGAAATATTATTATTTACTTAAAATAGATAACAATTTGAGACTAAACTATACTGAATCAACTATAGATTTACATGAATTGAAGCAGTTTCTTGATTGGATTATAAAATCCTAGGATTTAAATATGGTATACCAAATGATAGTGAAACTAAAATTCAAATTCTAGTTTATTACTGATTACTTCATTTGACATCCCAGTTGATATAGTTGTGAAATACATATATCCATATTTTTCTAATAATTATAATAACTTAGAGTACTTAAATATTCATTCCATTTTATCACCAACATGGGATATTATTGAATAGGTAAATGAATACATGATATTAATTATTTATGGAGAATAGAAAGTATAATATGGTTCATATTTTTTTACACTGATCTTGTTTCAACTTTAATACTCCATAATATATATACACACCAATTATTTTAAATAGTATCTAAATATCTAATTTTCCTTCACACAAAATCACCTTGAGGATTAGGGTTTTGGTAATGTTAACAAGGAGTACTGGAAAATCTTCTGGACTTTGTAATGGTACTCATTTAATTATTAATCACTTGGGAGATCATGTTATTAGATCTCAGATATCCACATGAACTCTTTGTTGATAAATCCCATTTATATATAGGATTAATATGATACACTCAGATTCTAAATTCCCCTTCATTATTTGAAGAATACAGTTTCCTTTAATGGTTTCATATAATATTAATATTTATAAAAGTTAAGGGAAATCACTTTTTTATATTGGATTATTCCTTCAAAATCCTATTTTACCATATAAAATTCTTTTTTTGTCTTTAGAGTTACCAAAAATCATGGATTAAATTTTTTGACATGTGATAAAAAATAAATCTTTGAGTTTAACATATTTTATTATTTATGAGGATATTTTCCAAATCATAACTAGGTATACATATAATATTATTGTTGAAAAAATAAATTTAAAATTCATATTTAGAATAAAATTATCTATATAAGGAAATCCATATGTGATAGTATACTTCATGAATTTAATTTACCTTTTTACATTTATTTTTTACTTAATGATGAATGACATAGTGTTTTACTCCACTTTATAATTTTACCGTTGAAGATGATGAGACTTTAATGATCCAATTTCAAAATCATTGTATTTTTGTACTATGTCTTTAAAATATTGAAATGAAAATTTTTTATCAGCCTAATTATAATTGAACAATATTTTAGTGTTTTGTTTTTATTTTTTATTCTAATTTTTGTAGTAATTGGTAAAATATTTCGATACAATCATGATATTTTACAAATTATTAACACTATTTTCAATAGTAAACACATATTCATGGTACTATTATTATAAGATAGTAGATAATAACGTTTAAACAAATTTTAAAAGAAGGTATATCTTACATGATTCAAAATTTCAAAATTACTGTCAATAATGTGAATGTTTTTCCAACTCAGTACAAGTTAAAAATTATTTTCAATTGGATCTCATATATGTGTTCTTATGAAGATAATTTTCTATACTTTGTTTTTTAATTCATTCCTTTTAATGAAATTAATATGAAGAATGCTCCTTTAGAATATATTTTTGGATATTTCTTTTTATCTATATCAATGTATTAGTGTTTTGTTCATATTTGATTATTGTAACCTCTATTTAGTAACTATCCAACTCATAATACATAATAAAAATGACATGATTTTGGTTTTATAACCTCTTTACTACAATTAATCAAATATTATATTGAATCTATGTGTTTACTAAAATATATAATATGTGTATTATTTGTTTCAATTTCTATAATATTTTATTTATGTGTGTTAATTTTAGTGAAATTTGGAATCTTTGTTTCATAACTTTGAAAAGTTATATTTGAATTATTAGGTATTCATTATGAAGTTATTATTCCATAAAACTAAAATTGAATTAATATTTATATAATATATTATTCTTGTTTAAATTAAACAATTTATGATTTATAATCACTACATGAATTATTATGGATTCTTTACCAAATCTACCCATGTATCCCTCCAAAAAGTTAAAAATATTGTTGTTTTCAGTAGTATATCTTTTATGAAATCGCCTCAATTTGAAATTTACCATTTTTAACTTTGAAAATGTGATTATTAATGAAGTTAGATATACTTTCATAGGAAATTTATATGAATTAGAGAATCTGAATGAGTACTCCATTGAATATGGGAAAGTGAAGTTGAATGAAAAAATTAAATAATATTAAAATTCTTCTATCAATGATTATTAAGGTTTTGTAAAAATGGTTTATTAATTTTTTTTAATATTTTTTTATGAACTTCTTATATGTATTTCTCAAACTTCTTTTTCTATATTATGTGGATCCCAGACATGCTTATTGTTTTTGTTCAAGGAACCCAATGTTCTAGAACTTCACTCCAAAACATCACATGCAGAATAAGGTTCATACATTATAAATCTAAAAACAACCAATATTAATGTATAAATGAAAATAAATAGGCATAAGAAAAAAAGAACTTGCATGCACAGAAAACAAAAAATTTATTTACATGGTTAGGACATAGTCCTTCATGGAATAAACACTCAAGATTTTATAAAAACAGAAAAATGAAAAATAGTTACATGCATAATGAACAAGTGATCCCACTCATCCATTTATAGACAAGTCTGTCCAGTTTATCTAGTTCCACTACCTTCAACCTATTGTGGATTTCCCTTCTCTAGGTCAAAGTCACTAGACACTACACCACCAAAATTTATAATCTATAATGAACAGTTAAATTAATATATTTACTCTTATATATCTTATTTAAAGATGCTAGGTTATCCTTACACATTATATCAATTTTACCCCTTTTAATGTTTGAATACTTCTTAGGCACTTCTATCATTCAGAACATTAGTCCTCACTATACCCACAAACAAACTTCAGTTGTGGATTTCCTTGGATATGCTGCCAATTCTATAGTTATGGTTCTAATTTATAACTTCCAAAAACAAACATTCCAGAAGATCTAAAAATTTGGATATAATTTTTTTCACATATATTTCCCAACACATTGAATATATATTATATTTCAATACATATTATTTATAATTTTAATGTTAATTTCTACAAAATGTGAATTATTTACTAGAGAGAAGCTTGTTATTTTAAGGAAGATATATATTTAATTTTTACCATGATCATTCATTAAATCTTCTATCATTATATTTGTTGGATTGAATTTATATAATTCAATATTTTGTTTTTCTTCTCAATAAAATTAATTATCAAGAGTGTAAAATCAGGTTGAAGTTATTCTAAATTTAATGTTTCACTATTCAAGTTTTTATGAACTACTAATGAAAATTTGAAACGATTCAATAAATATCAAATTGATGTTATATTATTCTAATATAAAAAAATTATAAAAAATGATATCCTTATTTATATTTTCATTTATTATTATTTATATTATCTAAATTTATAATTGTTACTCTTTTCCCAGAAGAATATTGATCCTATAAGAAAATATTACACAGATACCACTTATCATTTTATATTATTTCTTATGTATAATATAATATATAATCAAAATACTAAAAATATTTCTATTATAATTGTTTAAAATTAATAACTATATGATTTCTATAATTTGTGAATAGTTATTTTTTACCTCACATTGGATAATTTCTTATAATATATGAATCATTATTTTTGTCAGCTCACATAAAATAATTTATACCACTTTTATAAACATTTTTTTTTCATTTAGGATGAGGGAATAGTGTAGAAATATTTTTTTACTGATGTTATGATGAGGTATCAGCCTTTTATGTAAAAAATATAGGGTTAAAACAGTCAATAAGGACAATAACTTTGAGGGTGATTCCATTTCCACTAAGACTATATATAATCTTCTTATAATCTTCTTAAAGTTTATAAAAATAAATTTTTATAGTTTTATGCATCATATTTATATAAAGTACACCCACAATATGATTATCTTATCCATGTAGTAGTATTACTACTTATGTTTAATTAAATTAATTATTTTTCTATTATTTGAAAATAAAAGTATAAAATTCATCTTAATCATTAAAATTGAATCTATAATATTTTTCCTGATCTCCAAACAATATTATATCATTAAAACCAGATTTAATATGTAGTGAGTATCAACATAAATGATAGTAGTTAAATTATATTCCATTACCAATTATTTTATTCCTATATTTCTAAAAATAATAGAAAATATGTGGCTCTATATACAGTCTCCGACTAACTCGAACTAGGGGATTGGTTCAAAATTATAAAGGTCACATTCATCTTAGGAACCAATTACAAATTAAATAGTTATAAAACAATACCTTTATGATAATAATGTTGAAAAAATTATTGACATTTATTTTAGTTTTTGAAAAATATTATAATAATTTTGTAAGCCTTTATACTAAATATATTTTCACCATGAGTATAATTTTTCAAAAACAATAGAAATATTACAACTCTATAAATGGTCTCTGTTTAAGATTTATATTTTTATTAAGATTCCATACCCCATAGTGCTTGAATAAAGGTTTTATATGAGTTGGTTTAACTCTCATTATTCATGCCATTATTATTTTATTTTCTATTCTAAACATTTCATATTACAATTCACCTAAATGTTTTTTAGTGTTACTTCATGTAATGCATTAATATTTAGTTCCTTATATCAATATTGTGAGAATAATCCTTTGTTTATTTTATAGCCATGTTTTAGTGTATGAAATATTCAATAATATGTATAAATTTATTGAATGACCAATGTAATTATTACAATTTTTATTTATGTTTTATTTTCATATTTTGAAAAAAAAATAACTTTGATATTCTTCTACTACTTTCCAATGATATTAAAATTCTAGTGGTAAAATTTATAATAAATATTATATAAAATTTTAGTTCATTTTCACTAATAATTAGGGTAATGGTTAAGTGGTAACATAATTCCATTTTTTGTGTTTTCCATTTACATTCAAATTTGTTCATTTTAATTGATTTAATTTGTTTTCAAATGTATTATTGATTTTTTTTATCATTATCAATATATGTAACAATGGAGGAATTATAGAAAAGAAATTAAAATATTACTACAAGATGGAAGTTAATTTATGTTTTTTATTACATTCCTAGTTAACTATATTTATGTGTAGTTTGTAAATTTTTAATTGATATTATCAAATTTTTTATAGTTTTTACCATTAATTAAAGACTACTGGATGAATTTTTTGAATAGTTGTCTATTTATTTGAATGTGAGTTCACAATAAAACATTATTATAGTTATGGAACTTGTGTTTGGAAAATGACTAAGTAGTGAGTTATCATAAATTAGAAAAATTCAATTTTTATTATTACTTTTATTACTTCTAAGATCTATTTTTATAATCCATTGTCATACTTTTTGATTTAGGTGATGTTCTTTTTATTATGGGCATGAATACAATGAAAATTATATTAATATTTAAATAGTTGATTCATTCTAAACTAAGTGATATTTATAAATACAAATTTTTAGAATATATTAAAAACCAAATTTTGGTTAATCATTTTAGGTTGTGAATATTAATATTTTTTAATTTTCATAATTTTTTAAAAATTTATTTCATTAATATTTTTTATACATTTTCCACAATAACATATATTACATAATTATTAACTGTGTAATTATTATTCAACAATGATAATATGTAGGGAAAATCCTCTATAGTCACCACAACTTATTAATAAAAACTCATTTAAAACATCTAGTACTAACCCTAGACCACCTATTATTTTCTATAATAAAAGAAATTTTTATTTCAAATGAATAATTATAAACTAGTAGGTAATAATTTAATAATATTTTTTATTTAATCAAAATATTTAGCTATAATCCTTTTAAACCAATTCCATGTCTTCCAATTGTCAATTTTTCGATAATATTTTTCTATGTTACGAGGTATTCCACCATGGAAACTACCTTTGAAATCCAAAAAAATTATAGTTGGTTTTATTAATCATAGAACACTTATAAAATAAATGAACATGGATGAATGATAAAATTTGGTGTAAAAATTGAAATGTAGATTAAACATTCACCACTATAAGAAATTTTCAATTATATTTTACAAAATTATTATAAAAAAAGTTATTATAGATAAACTAATGAATTATTATAAATTTTACCAAATTAAATTAAATAGTAAAATTTTTGTGCATATTTCACCAGATATAGAGTGTAATTGTTGGTAAAAGATCACAACGTATCTAATTCAATTGTTTTTTTTGATAAAAAGGTGATGTTATTTGTAAATAAAAAACCCTCTAAACTTAGTGATACTTTAATTCATGTACATATCTATTTTCTAATGACTTTATATTATAATTTAATAATAATATATATTTGAATTATTTTCATTTGTCTTGTCAATCAATGATGAGTTTATATTTATTCTATAAATCAATGTATTCAAATTCAAAATTGTGTTACTGACCTTAGAAATTTCTATATACAATATTAATAATCATTGGCATGTATTTGAAAGAAATACATTTATTATTATATTTATTTCAAAAAATGAGCAACACATCAAATAATTCTATAAAAATTTCTAAAAACATCATATAAGATTATTGTATTATTTTTTTATATCCCAATCACCGAAAATAACATTTTACCTTTAAATAAAATACCCTCTATAATTTTATATATATGTAAATAATTAAATTCCTTATTTTTTCTATTTTAAGAGCTTTTATATGATTCTAGCCCTAAGTAAAAATTCTGAAACCTGAATTGGGCCATAAATGTTTTAAAATATAAATTCCATGGATATATAACTGTACTAAAAACACTCTATTTTTATTCAACTATTGAGTAACCATAATGAAAAAAAAGTTCATAATTAATTATTATTATTATTTTGAAATGAAATTTATTTTATACATACTTCATTAAATTTTAACACATTTAAAATTTTATACTTAGGTTTTTAGTGTCAATTCATATCGATGATTTTATCTTTTTAAATTTAAAATTAATGACCATTTCTTCAGTCAAAGGAAATATTATTTCTCCTCCATTTCTTCCTTTCGTGATAGCTGATGGGTCACTAGTGGGGCCTTCCTTGCAATATTGTTTGGAACATCCCTAGTCTTTCAAATTCATCAGTGCCTATGAAATCCTTCTAATAATATCTCTTTGTTTTTGGTCCCTAGTCATCTAGGGTCCCTCTCCCATTTATCCTGATGGTCCCTATATCTTCACCCAATGTATTGGTGGTCAATTTCTTTACCTTTCTCTTCGTCCTTCAAAAATATATTGATATTGTGGATACATACCACTAATGGATGTTGTTTGTAAAATTTGGCATAATTTCGATGTCTCTGCTATTCTTCAAGAATATTGTTTCCTCATGGGATCTTGTTTCCCCTCCACTGGTCTCTCCACACAACAAGAGTTATTTTTTTCATTAATTATTTCAAAATTAAATATTTTGTGATAGCCTGGGTTAGGTAAGGTATAATATTTAGGGATTTTAGGTTCATTTTATTCATGTGGTTGTTGGATTTTCACTTTGGGTGGGGTCCTCCATTAGTTAGAGTGTGGGTGAGCCTTCCTAACATCCCATTTCCCTTTCTAAATCTGGCATTTCTCAAGGGAATTGGTGATTCTTTGGGAATTTTTATTTGCAATGATGACTCTACAATTTTCATGGAGAATTCCATGTCGGAACATATTTGTGTGAAGATTGATCTTTTGAAGAACCAAACTCCTTGTTTGTTGATTCATTTGGGTTCTTCTTATGTTTAGCATCAAAAGATATTATTTCTTCAAGGGTTGGTCCTAGTAACAGATTATATCTTCAAGGTAACCATCTATATTTCTTCAAACAAAATTTGGATGGTCATAAAGTCTCTATCCGGTATGGGGTGCTTCCACTTCTCTCCTCTTCCTTTCCTCAGGACCTCCTCCTGAATAAAGATAAGGCTTTCACAATTGGTTCTGATGATTGTTTTCTTTTTAGGGCTCTCTCTTTTAGGAGTGGTCATGTGGTTTCGACATGTGGGAAGGAGGAGGTGTCTAAGGTTCATCTATATTCAGTTGATTCCTATGTTCTTTCTTATATGCTTCCATTTCCTTCATCTTCCCCTCCTTATAGCTTCAACCCATACAAAGTTAAGGATCTATTGGTTGGTTCAAATGAGTTTTCTCTTTCTGATTCTCTTTCTCCTAGGTGTGGTCATTATTTTTGTTGTTGTTCATTTAGATATGATGGGGGGGGGGGTTCCAATGCGAAAACCCCTTAGGATGGTGATTTTATTTTGGTGGATGTTTAATTTTCCTGTGCTTCCACTAGTGGAGGTTTTGTGTTTGTCTTAGAATTTTCTGTTCTAGTGGTCTCATGAGATGAGTTTAGGGTTGGTTGTGGTTATCTAGTTTCCACAGCTCTAGAAGTTAGGTGATGATATTCCTATTTCCTTGAATTCTTTTGAGGATATCTCAAAAGTAGGTGAGGTTTCTATTGGGCCTGGTTTTCCTATTATAATAGACGATTTATGAAATATTCCAATTTCATCTCTGACAAGCATGGTTACCTGGATGAAATCAAAAGCTTATTCTACTATTAAATATGTTTCTATTAAGGATGATATCCTATCAAGGTGGTCTAACCCACTAAAACCCTTTCAATTATTTCTTTTTTGATGTGGATGATCCAGAAATAAGGCCTCAAGATAAATGTGATCTCATTTACAATGGATTTTCTTCAGGACAATTCTCATTAGTTTCTATTCCGGAGCACAAACATAAATCATCTTCCATTCAAAAGTATTTTCAGAAGTTTGGTGGTGCTTATATTTTACTCACTAATCTGGTTAACTCCCATATCTAGATTATTTCAAAACCCTTCCTTTTTATTATTAATTTGAACTCCTCAAATAAGAATATCACTATTCAGGTTAGTGTTAATAACTTCACGTTCTTTATCTATTCTATTATGCAAAGTGTGATCCTTTGGAAGGGGAGGATCTTTGGTAGCACATTTATTGATTTAACTATAGATCTTTTACTTGGTTAATTAGTGTAATTTTTAATGCCATCATGGATGATGATGAGAATAAAGAGGTTAGGATATATTCAAAAAAATCTATTGAATATTTTTGGGACTTTTCGGACAATAATAACCTTGTAGATATGGGTTTCCAGGGTGCGAAATTCAAATGGTGTATTAATAAAAGTTGGAGTCATCTTATCTAGAGTCTCTCAAATTGTTGTTTTATAAAAAATAAGGGTATGAACTTGTTTCAAGATGGATTAGTTTCTCACATTCCCAAATTTCATTAAGAACTTAATTCTATCTTAGTCCAATTAAGGGCTAATAGTTGGAGGAGTTTTCAGTTTCATTTTACAAGTAGGTGGAAGAAGGATGAATTTTATCTTCCTGTGGTTTCTATGATATGAAATTTTCCCATATAGGGACTTGCATGGGTGTTATATAATAATAATATTAGAGGCATTAAGGTTGATTTTATCATATGGAAATGTAATTTACCAAATGCCTAGGAATGTGTTGAATATATCAAGAATGAGATTATCCAGATTGATCTCAGCCTTCAGGATCTATGGGATTATGACATGTTTTCCATCCCCATGATTAAACATGATATGATCTCTAACAAACTATTAGAGTTGGAATGTGTAGGTTATGAGTGCATCAGAAGTGTGCGATGGGTGGTGAAATAATTTTACTTTTTACATGATCAATGGTTAATCTGATATTTAAAACAACGTTGAACGTTATGATCAACAGAATTGAATCAAATAATCAGATAATATAAATTATCCTAGAACCAAATGAGGAACATCACAGATTATTTATAATTAATTTAATTAATTAAGGAATTACCTTTTTTGGAATTATTTATTCGTTCATGGATCCGGTGATAGATCTACGATGCACCATCGTTGCATTGTAGGAATCAAGCACAGATTCCCTCTTGCAGTGATCCAAATGAGTTCCATGAATCTCCAGATATCACCGAAGGAATCTCTAGGTGCTAGCATGACATATAAGTATGATTGTGTATTCCTCCTTTGATTTCTTTGAGAGTACTTCCAAATAATTCTCCTTGATCTGGTGGAGGAATATTGCTCTCCACTCTTGGGATGTTTCTTGGATAAGGGATCTCTCTAGGGATTGATAGGATTGTCCAAATCCATTGTGCACAACCAATAAAAATGAATTGGATTATTAATACAATAATATAAATGGGTTTATATATTTCTGGGGTTAAAATAAAATAATATCAAAAGTGACCTTCATTATTTATTTTACCCATACAGAACCACATGTCAACTAATAATAATAATAATAATATTTCCATATATGCGCTTAACTTAAAAATTATGTTAAATATTATTTAATTAAATAATATTCAATATTGATTATTTCTCACCAGACCTAAAACCCCAGTCCACCATTCCTCCTTACTTATCAGGCCTTGAATAATGACTATGTATTTTTTAAATAAATATCACTGCATTATTCACCAATAAATAAATAAATATTATATTCACTAAATAAAAAATAAATATTTTTTAAATATTCCATTCACATTATATTCTCTCGAATAACTCATGAAGGAATACATTCAATCAAGCATACATGAATAATTATTAAATCACGTATGTGAATAATATTTATTTAACTAGTTAAATAATAATATATTATTTAACTGAGATTCTAGATACACTTAGTGTGTGACCCTCTATGCCTCTTTCTCAATGGAATTAGGTGAAGTAGCCTAAAGTCTAAGGTTAGAATCTAAAAATATGCCATGACACCCATAGAAAAAGAAGCTAATTCCCCAATGACATGATACCTCATATAGACACAAACTTTTTAATATAATCCATTTATCACAATATCTCAAATCAAGAAGGTTGCAAGCTGGTCCGATCAACCAATACACTTGATGTCAATTTATTTGACTTTTTAGAAATAGAAATTTCCTATATAACACCATGTCCATGGATTTGTTTAGGCTATATCATTTCATTCAAAGAGGCTGAGATATCAACTTCCATTAAAAACATAAGGGAAAAATCCTTTCTCGCATTATTCATTAATGAAATATTACTCATGATATAAACAATGTATCCCACATCTCTACTGACATCTATCATCATGGTTTTCATCAATAAATTGAAATATGTGGCTCATAATACTCATTAATAATAATCTTAATGTCTGATGCCCAATACACACGTCCACAGATAGAAACATCTAATGACACATATAAATATGAATTTCCTACTAGAGGGTCTCATTCTCGTAATATCTTATTGGATATTACCAAGGGTGTGCACCATGAGAAGGTTCCTCAATGTTCTACGAGTCTCCACACCTAATATCCTATATAATTTGTGTCCCTCGAATGATATCATCTGGCTATAGAAAACATATTCAATAATAGTGTCGTAGTACTTCCGGGTTTTCATCATATTGGGGAACTACTATGACCTTTTAGTGAGATATTTACCCTCAGGAAATTATTATATACTATATTATGAAGAAGAACAATCATGATGTGATAAATAGTTCATTAATATTCAAAACTATGAATAAAAGTTATCATAATGTACAAAAAAGTTGGTTCTAGTGCACCAAATCCAATAAAACCCCACATTCATTAGAGAAAACGGCTAAAAGAAATTCAGTCCACTAGCTCTCACATGATACTCATGCATCTATTGAGATTGGTCTTTCATCAAGGGGTCTACCACATTCTCTTCCATGGGCAATCTGCTAGCTATAACTTCACCCCTTTGATAAAAATACCTCTAGAGGCGATACTTATAGATTATGTTCTTTATCCATTGGTGTGACCTTGGATATTTTATAAGAGACACTACTATAGTATTATCAAAATACAATGTGATAGGGTATTTACTTCTAGGTACCAAATCATGCTCTTCAAAAAAGTTCTGAATCCAAATAACTTCCTTGGATGCATCAGAAGATGCTATATACTCATACTCCACTGTAGAATTAACCACAACTATCTTCTTTGAACTCTTCCATCTCATATATCTTCCATTGAGAAATAAAACATATCCTTATTGCAACTTTAGATCATTATAAAATGTTTAAAAACTAGCATCAGTATAACCCCTGACCAGCTCCTCGCCACCTCTATACAATAAGAACATATCTTTAGTTCTTCTAAGATACTTAAGGTTAACCATAACAGAAGTCCAATATTGTTCTGCTGGATCTTCTTGACATCTTCTTACCATGATAAATTAATAGGCATCATCAAGTCTATTACATTTCATGAAATACATGATTGATCTTATCACAAAATCATATGGGATATTTCTCATTCTATCTTCATCTTGTTGTGTTTGAGGAAACGTTTTCTTAGAAAGATGTAAACCATGTGAAATTAGAAACAATCCCATATTAGATTGTTACATACTAAATATATTTAGTATCTAGTCAACATATGTACTTAGACATAGTATCAGAAGCTTATTCGATCTATCATGAATGATCATGATCCCAATAATATAGGCTATTTCACCGAAGTCCTTCACGGAGAAACATTTTTTAACTAGTCCTTAATAGACTATAACATTGGTATGTCGTTTCCAATAAATAATATGTCATAAACATATAATACTAGGATAATGACTATATTTCCACTAAACCTACAGTAAACACACGATTCAAATTCATTCTTAATGAAACAAAATTATTTTTGGCTTCATCGAATCGAATGTTCCAAGACCTGGATGCTTTTTTTAATCCACAAATGGATATTTTCAACTTGAAAATCATTTTGGAATCACCTGGGGTCACAAAATCACTTAGTTGTGTCATATAGACTTCTTCTTGAAGGTACACATTACGGAATGCAATTTTGACATTCATATGCCAAATCTCATAGTCATGGTAAATTTCTATAGCAAGTATAACTCTAATGAATTTAAACATGGAAACTAGAAAATAGGTTTCATGATATCCAATTACTTGATTTTATTTAAACCCTTTAGCTACTATCCTTGCTTTATATGTATTTAATTTACCTTCCATGTCCAGTTTCCTATTGAATACCCATTTTCACCCAATGGGATTTTCATAAACTGGCACGTCAATCAGAATGAAAACTAGGTTCTGATACATGGAATCCATTTCAGAATTCATGTATTATTTCCATCTTATAGATTCTAATCTCTCTACTATCTCATTTTAGGATATATTTTCATCATTTTTAACTAATAATGAGTCACCATCTTCAGTGACTTGAAAACCACATTCCTCTAGTTCTCTTACCTATCTTATGCACCCACACAATACTTGTGTTTTAGGAACTACTTCTTCCACGGGGTCCTACGTAATCAGTTCTTGATCCAACTATTTTTTATCATGATAATAATCTTCATTTAAGTCAATATTTCTCCCACTATACTTTTTGTGGATGTGATCCCTCTCAAAAAAAAAATAGTGTGTCTGGTGAAAATCACTTTCTTGTCAAAGGGGTGGTATAGGTAGTATCCCTTTGTTTCCTTAGGATAACCTATAAATATACACTTTGTGCCTTGTTGGTTCTAGTTTGTTTTTTTAAGAAGACCTTAACAAACTCTTCAAAACCCCATACATGTGTTTGTGACAAAATGAGTTTCTTTCCAATCCATAACTCGAAGGGAATTCTTTTTGTTAAATTAGATGGAACTCAATTTAATGTGTATGTTGTAATTTGTAATTAATATCCTAAAAATGATAATGGAATATCTATATGAATTATCATCAAAGTTACCATGTATAATAAGGTAGGATTTATCTTTTCACTAACAACATTCCACTATGGGGTATGAGGTGGAGTGACTTGAGATAGTCTCTCAAACTCTTGTAAAAATTTGATGAACTCTTGGTTGAGATATTCACAACCTTGATATAATCTAAGCTTCTTTATCTTATTAACAAGTTTATTATATACATAATTCTTGAATTACTAGAATTTATCAATAAACTTGGACTTAAAACCCATCAAGTAGACATAACCATATCTACTCAAGTTATCCATAAAATTTATGAAGTAAGAATGTCCACCTCTAGCTTCTACTGGAAATGGTCCACACACATCTTTGTGTACCGTTCCTATAATCTCTATGTCCCCTTCACCTTGTCCACAAAATGGTGGTTTGTTTATTTTTCTTTGTAAACAATCATGAAATATATCAAGTGGTTTTAGCTCAGACGAGTCTACATAACCATCTTTATGTAGATTTTTCAAACACATCTCATTTACATGACCAAGATGGTGATGCCCAAGATGGGAGTTATATGAGTCATGTGAACATGATTCATTATCAATTCCAAAAACTTTTTTATATTTTAATACATAAATACAATTATTTAAATGTTTTATACCATAACATATGTTTTCCTTAGAAAAGAAACAACTTTTATTTACAAATTTTTAAATAAACCAATCCATATCTAGGCATGATAGATAAATTATGTTATTGTTAACTATAGGAACATAATAACAATTATTCAAAACAAAAATCACTCCCATTGGCAATAAGAGGTGGTAGTCACCAACAACTGGAGTGGCCAACCTTGCACCATTTTTAGCTCTCAAATCCACTTCTTCTTTGTAAATATTTTAGAATTTACATGGTTCCAACATTTGGATATAGATGTGAGCCCAAAATAGATGTATCTAAAACTTAATGTGTAGATATTGAAAGATTAAACTTGATAAAGAATTCACCTTGATTTTGGGTGCAGTTCCTCTTCCAGTGGCTTGACTTTCCACATGCAAAAAATACAACCTCCTTTTCCTTACCCTGCCTTTGGAACTTATTCTTCTTGGAAGGATGGCATTTGGGAGATGTAGATTGTTTATAAGTCTTAGGACCCTTTTCCTTGTTCTCCCTTTTTTTATTCACCATAAGGAATGTGGGTTTTTCACATCACATGTCCTAATCCACTTGGAGAATCAAATTAAGAAGTTTTGAAAGACTCCTCTCAATATTTTTCATATTGTAATTAAAAGTAAAACTGAATAAGGTATTTGGCAGAGATGAATGCATGAGATCTGTATGAAATTAATTTGGGAATTTAATCCCTATGATTTATAGGTATTCAATATAGTCGATAAGCTTGACTACATGAGGATAAACTAGCACATACACTTAAATATTAGTTGTAAACAAGGCATTAGAGGTCTTGTAACTCTCTTGTCTTGCCTTCTCTTGATAGAGAACCCTAAGGAGATACAAATTTTTATATACATCCATATCCTCATGTTTCTTAAAAATATCATTGGAAATAGATGATAACCTAAAAAAATGAACATATTTAGCATCAATCAGATGTTTCTCATATAGATATAGATCTTCATCACATGCCTCATTTCCAGGTGCAATTGGAAAAGTTTCTTCCAGCACATATAATTTTCTTTCATGGCGGAGGACGACATGTAGGCGTCTTTGACACTATTGGAAATTTGTGTCAATGAGAAGGTTTTTCTTCTCAAGTATGGATTGAAATGATATGTTTGATATCATTTTATTTGTATTTCTACAAATAATATGGGTAGAGTTTTAGTATATTATCTGATAAAATTTAGAAAAATAAATAAATATTATATTTATTAGTCTCCTACAATTTTATCAAAACACAATATACCTCACCATTTGCTATGTAATATCCTATTTCTTAGAAATTATAGTTGCAAGGATCTTTATTCCCCTTCTCATTACCCCAAATTTGGTTGCTCAAGTAGCTTGAACAGTTTTGGTAGTCATTCCATATGCCTCTTCATTAACTCACAATTCCTTGATCTATTGAGTGTAATCCCCAATCCTGAAATCATTAATTTTGATTTCCTCAGTCCTTAATTCTTAGTTACACTAAGTCCTAATTTGGTAGTAAACCCTTGGTGTGAACTAAGTTAATTCAACCCAAAACTTCAAGTTAGAATTCACTGATAATTATAAGCACCCCAACTTTGGTTGGTCAAGCACTTCGAACTATGGTTCTATTTTTACTAATGTAATAAAAGGATATATGAAATTAACAATTTTGGAGGGATTTTATTCTTTTATGTGTAAACTACCAATTATAATCTTTATCACATTCTTGTTAATATTAAGTGGGTTTACTCATGTGATTAAACATGTATTAGATAATATTTATGCATAAGCGAGTTTATTTTAGTTCTATCTGGCATGCACGTTAATTCATTAATTATGTGATTGTTCCAAAAATTGCCTTAAATAAATAACCACACAACTTTATAAAACTAAAATAATAATGCGGTATGATCTAGAGATTTACTAATGGGTTGTTTATCCATATATTGATAAACTAACCATTGAACTAGGGAAAAAAACCTTGAACCGATTAAGGTTCATGTTATAACTTCCCACCTATCCACCTATGTATCACCTTGGATTGGTTTCGCCTTGACTCCGGACATGAACCGCCTCCACTAGATTGGGAGCTCCATCCTTTACATAAACTTTTAACTCACACGTAGGTGTGGGGAACAAGGTTTTACATAAAAGAAACTGTGGACACGCAAGTTCTACATAAAAAAGGAGAAAATGAACGCATGACAACAATTTAATTTAATAATAAATTAATTGAAACCAATATCATACAAAGGTCTAGTCTACCTCATGATCATCCACATGCATGCAATGAATTACACATTTAATAAAACTATCATTCAATTCTTAATAATTCTTATTTAAGATCAATCATGCTTGAATCAATTAATTATCATATTTAATCAATCAATTATTTTATCTTAATTATTATATTAATTTCCATGATATTATCATCCATTATAATTTTAAACAAAATAAATAAATTCATTTAAAATTATCTATGTTCATAAATGTACCTTGGAGTCAACACGGTGAATACCCATCTCAATCTACCCAACATGTATTATACTCGTATACAATTTTATTCTTTTTGACATATAGCATACACGACTTATCACATAATTTCATGATGTGTAGTATCAACTTAATGATTACACAAATCAAATTATTTCTCTATAACGTGTCATGATTTAATGAATGAAGAGTAACAACTGTAATACAACTAATACATGATATACCTATCTTGAACATTATGTAGATGTTAATTAAACACACACACACACACACACTCACAAACACAGATATATATATATATATATATATATATATATATTAAAACCCATCACATGGTGGTTCCTATATACATAATGTACACATGAAAACACATGTTGTTAAGGTTTACATAATGTAATTATCAAATTTTTAATTTTCATAATTTGATATAAGTACACAATGTGGGCATTTGAGCTACACGATGTGTATATATCTCACAGTCTATCAAAGGTACGCACCAAGGGACTCGGCATGTAAATCATACCTCAAAAATTATCGGAGTAGACGCCATGTACAATGGGTTACATGACATGTGAGATCCGAATTACATTTTCACCATTCATGTGAGATGTGCATTCTTATACATAGCCCATCTATGACTCATATGGATTACACGACATGTACATGGGATACACGACTTGTGTTCTAGATGACCGTGTGCCAGTCTGTCCCAGTCAACATATGGTGTAAGAATTAGCTATACCACCTGTCATCAATTCACATGCACTACTAGAAATCCGGGCTATAGCCACAGACCTATAGCCACAGTTTTATAGGTCCGTGGCTATAGCTTTATTTATTTCCTCAGTTTAATTCATTCACCATGGCTAAATCAATATTAAAGTGGCACGTCGTTTTTTCCCCAATTTGTATAAGGCTCCTACTCCTCCCCCGATCCGCAGCCCTCCTCATCCTCCCCTGATTCGCACACCGCTCCCCGATGACGTCTCATCCTCCCCGCATCCTTCCTCTCCTCCCCCGATTCGCAGCCCTATCACCGCGCAACCCTCCTCCCTGACGGCGTATCCTCCTCCCCCAGTTCACATCCATATCACCACGCAGCCCCCCTCCTCGACGATGTATCCTCCTGCCGACGATCTCCCCGACGATCTCACCATGCATCCCTCTCTCACAGCGGTGCCCTCCTCCCTGACGAACTCTCCCACAGCGGCGCCCTCCTCCCCGACGACCTCTACTCAGTGGTCTCACCATTTACAGGTAGAAGCTTATCGCTCTTCATGCAATTGAGTTTTGGTGTTAGGTTTATCTTGAGGAACAATTTATAGGGAATGTAATAGAAGATGGAAGTGTGATTCAATCACATTTTATTTAGCTAGGTTGCATGCACTGGCAGGCCATCAGTATCCCTTGATATTTTTGAATTTCATGGATTAGGTATTATTATTTTTGACCTCCATAGATTGTTTGTGCATGAAAAATATTTTGGATTTAGTTCATTACATCTTAGATATCCTAATATATATGAGTAGGTTCAGGTTGTAGTTACTCTTTATATGATTATTTATTATAACCCTTGGGTTCTTTGGGATACTAGGTTCCTACCCTATGAGCAGGTTGGTTGAGGTATGACTTTTTTCACTGGTTTCCTGAAGCATGGGGTTCCCCATGGTTTTCGGTGTGGAATTATCTATGATTTTTAAAGATGATTGGTCTTTATAATCTATGAGATTTGGTGACATTAGTGTGGAATAACACCTCATTTAAAGAAAAATGGTATGCAAATAGTTTAGTTACTCACCCTATGTGCCAAAAAAAGTTCTAGTAAAGATAGTGTAGTTATTGGTTGGGTGTACCTTTTTTAGTTAGGGATCTATCTAGGTACCTTAAGATGCATTGATGGTGTCTAGTGAAGAATTTTTCCTTTCTATTATTTATAGTGTTGGTATTCTTTATTGTGGATGAGGAGTTGGTAAGTGTCTTCCCTAAAGGTGTGGGACTTTTTTAGGGTGTCCCAATGACGTGGATGAGTGAGAAGATATATTTGTTTCTAGTTTATCACTTCTAGGTAGGTTGTCGATCATGTTTGGGAGTTTATTAATGGATTATATATAATTTTGTGCTTTATTGGGTTGTGTTTAGATATTGTATAACATTCCCTTGATTGTGTGTGAACTTGTGACCATATTTTTTTTTTCATTTTCATGGAATTATGCTATGTATTCTTATACTCACTGCTAGATGGTCCTTGGACCCCACACTAGGTGTGTATGTGAAGAATATGTACAGGTCAGTGGTATCTATTATGGTGTGACACCCACTATGTCACTATAGTGTTTTTTATATTATATTATTTTATTCTGGTTTATTTCATGTTTTTGGTAATTTTTACCCTGAAACATAGAAAATTTAGAATTTTGTTAGGGAACGTAGTTTAAGGTAAACAGTGAAAATACCCTTATGTGGAACCAATTAACACTTATGGGTAGTTCATTTTTAATATGAATAGTTAGGATTTCATGGGCATCACATAGGTTTTTTAAACCATGCATGTCCTTTCGGAAACTATATAGGTTCATTTGGGGTTGATAGTGCAGGAGAATGACTTGCCACCTGTTTGTAGGCCATCCAGCAAGAAATAAAATCATCTCTTTAATTTTAAAATTCTATTATTCATGGTTGGAGCATAGTTTTTCCAATCATTAAGAGTCCAAAATTAATCACGTGATTTGGTTTTTTTCTACGAAATGGATTTTGCACGATTTGGTAAACTGTGTGGCCAAACCGTTTGACATGACTAGATTCATTTAAAGTGGAATATATGAAAAATATCTTGGTTGATTTTAACCTTTAAACACCTTATTTATGTCCATATCATTAAAATATACCATGAACCTATCACAAGGGATTCTTCTATATTTTCCATTCATTTTATGCCCCATTCCCTTGGTTTTAAATGATTTCTCTCCTGATATGTTCTTCTAAGCCTCACAATCTCTTCTATCTCTACTATCCTCTTGATTTATGTTACTCCAATGAAACCTAGAAGTAATGGGGATTGAAATTAGAATTAGGGTGGATTTAATCTTGGAGGGTTTTTATTTTTATTACCTGATATGGACCTTCTGTGGCTTGGTAGAGTGTTTTCCATCGAAAGAGACAATATCCAACTTATTTTTATTGAAATGAGATAGTTTTTTTATATAACATTATATTTAATTCCATTATATGCTTATTGATTTTGAAATTCTTATTCATTAATGATATTTATATTTGTATGAACAATGATGGGTCAAATTGGATTTAAAATTGTTTTAAACCTTGGAATATAATGATATTCCATGCTAAGTGTTTCTAAAAAAACCCAAAACTGATTTTAAAGAATGATTTTGGTTTCAAAATTGGTGGTGAGCACCGAATTAAGGTTTTTCATGGTTTTATTTCATAAAAATATTTTTTGAAACTAAGTGTTTGAGGTGCTTAAACTTTTAAATATTTTAAATGTGTTTCTTTATTTTAAAGGGGTGTGTCAACCCATGTGAATAATGTTTTGAAACTAATTAACAAATTTGAAAGTTTTCAAAGGGTTTTTAAAAGGAAATAATGAGTTCCCATTTGGGTTTAAAAAGCAATTTAAATTTTTTCCAGAGAGTTGATTGGGATTAATTTGAAATAGGGTGTGTTGTCTTGGAATTTTGAGCATGTTTTGGAAAAAGGCATGTTTGAAATTTTATTTGAAATGAGTTTTCATAAATGGTTTGAAACCTTCTTGAGCCCTATGTGATTCTTTTTATAACCATGGTTTCTTGTGATCCCCTGAGGGGATTTTTATTATAGATGAATATTTATATGATACTTATGCTTCGATATAAATGGGATTGTTTCCTTGCAAGGTTGTAGGAGGTAAGGCATGAGTTATTTAAAATTATTTATATTTGATTTATGTGATGATTTACTTGTACTCACATCCTTTAGACTTGTCATAGGACCCCTTGGGTGTGGGTATATGTGTCTTAGGAAATTGAATCACTAAACTAGAATATTGACTTATTGATGGATGTTGTCCATGAATCTAAAAAAGTATATGGAGGTAAAATTATCCATATTATCGAGATATCTCATGGGAGGTTGGGACTAAGAGAGACCAAGGGCCTGGGAGATCCCAAGGAATATTGAGTGATATTCCTCAAAATTTTATGAACCTTAGTGCCATTTGTACCTAGGGATATTCCAAGTCACCCTAGAGCCCATTTTTTAGATCTCTTTAGTTAGATCCCATGAAATTAGGATCTTATTTTGGGTAATCTTAGAGAATTTATACTTTTTATTTGATTGTATCCCATAATTCTTGGATAATTTCTTAGCACCTATGTACTTGTTGTTTGTCTCTCATTATTATATGACAGTGACCCAATTGTGTCGGTTTGTCTACTATCATTCGTCTTCATGTTATGGGTTATCTTTAAAACGTTTTAAAAATGGTTTTAAAAATAATGAATGTAAAGGTATGGTTTTAATGTTATTTCAAAATATTTTGAAATGAGTTTAAAAGGACTGTTCCATAAATTTGAAGAGTTTATTTCCAAATAGATTTTGGGATTATTTTAATAGAAACATGGGTATGTTTTGTTTTTGAAACTCCAGTGTGTGTGTGAGTTTTAAAAACACGGTTCTAGGCCAACATGCCTAGTTTTATTTGAAAATTGAATTTTCAATGATTTTTTTGGAAAACCATTTGAATATTAGAAACGTCCTTGAGTTTTGAAAGGCATAATTCAAAAAACGATTTTTAGAAGGTTTTAAAGTAGGAATTTAAAATGATATTTTTCTAAATAGTCATTGATCAAGAGATGTGTGTTTTCCAAGGGACTATTTTCATTTAATGGAAATATATAAAACTAGTTTTTAACACATATTTCATGTGTTGTTCATTCTTAATGTAAAGGCTTATAATTTTTTTAATTTTCTATTATATTTAAAACTAGCATTTTTAGAGAATTTAATTTGAATGAGACTGCATAGATTTGAAATGTGGGGAATTACTAGGATGTTTACCTCATAAATATATTTTGTTGAGGTTCAAGTCCATCCTAGATGGTTTCTTATATTTTGATCTTTCGAGATTGATGTTGGGTTGGATGGTGATAGCGGGTCACATGGAGTCTTGTTATTGTAGTTTGGGGTTTCCTTTTTTATTTTGGGATTCATATTTTCCAATCTGGCTTGTTTTATTTATATTATTCATTTTTATTTTTATCTATTTCTACTATTGATTCATTATTTATCCATTTTATATTTGTTTGTATTAGTTTCATCCATTATATTGGATACTAGTGTTGCCTATCTCTTGTTTAGTCAGTTTACTAATTTTATTTATGCTACTTATTTGTATTTACATATAAGGGATAAATAATACATAAGGTATGTTTCATGCATCACAAACACTAGTTTCCATCCCTTGGGAACTGAGAATAACCTTTGGGATAAGTGGAGGATCGGACTTGGTACTAGGTTAGATGAAACCCTAGGATCATTTGTTACAAAATGTTATTAAAACCTAAATTCTTAGTGGGACCATGGTTCTAGAAGTTATCCCTTATGATTTGGGGGTGTTAATAGTTTTGAGATAAGGATTTCCAGACTTTGGAGGTAGTTGTGGGGATAGTAATACAAGATCATCTTCCTCCTCATCCCCAAGTTTCAACGGCTAATCAGGATTTTTTGTTTTGATCTTGGATTGTTGTTTTATAGAGTTATCGGATAATGGTTTTATACCTATATATATAGTATCATTACCCTTATTTTTTTAAGTCAAGTTTCTTTGGGAGTCATTTTTTATGGTTTGTTATATGAATGGAATAGAAGACAGGGCGTGAGGTAGGCTTACTGATCCTGAATAACCATGCAGTGACTAGGAACTTTATTCCAAAATATTCTTGGGGACTAATGAACAATTGGAACATAACCATCAACCCTATGGAAAAGATTTGAACCATTTTGTATCCTGGTTTAGACCCCATAATGACTTGATTACATAGGGTGGTTAAGAAATATGAATAGAATCAATTTGAATATAATTAGTATAGGTATTGGGATGGGAAAAATAGGTTTCATGTATGTGTCGAGATGTGGGTTTATATATTATTTTATTGGGATAAGCCATCCTAGGTGAAGTGACTTTTAGTACCACACCTAATGAGGTATTCCTAAATTTATTATTTTTTTCTATAATTTGGATTTATCTATCTAATATCTTTTAATGTCTTGTTTTTGTTGGATATAATGTGTGTTTTAATGATGATAGTTTTTAAATGAAGATATTTTGTTGAGATTATTGGGCTAGGATCTTTTATAGTGATCATAATTTGATATGAGGCACTAGACATGTGTATGTAGGATTGATGATGGTATCGATAATACTATAGTGGGGAGATTCATACTTATCCTTTTTTAGTGAAATCCATATCAAGGGATGGTGATCATGTTATTTAGTATTGGGATGTACATATCAATTTGAATATTATTTGTTCATTGTTGGTTATGGATTCATGTATCATGTATCATGTACAGTTGACAAACTGATCACATATATATAAGAATTTGTTATATCTCATTTCTTTTCCCACTATTTTCTTATAGGTGGTTTCTTATGATAAGACCAGTTCTATCCACCACCATCGAAGATAATAAGTTCAAGATTTGGGCAAGGTTTATTCCGTTTTTATTCTTTTGCCCAATTTTAATTAGGGATTTTTTGATTTTTGGGTTCCTTATATTTTTGTTGTGTGTTTTGGATTTCATTGAGGTGGATTCGAGTCGCTGTTGACGAAGGCTTACATGTGTATGCATTGGTAGGCATATTCATATATAAGTTCCCCCTTTATATATATTCACCCATGGCAGTATGAATATATATTGGGGCTAGGTGTGCTTATATATAGATATGAAAAATGCATACGTGTGTAAGTGTAAAGGGGTATATGCAAGAATAAACATATATCTAAGGACCCCCTTGTGCATATTTATCCATGAAAATATGTACATAGGGGTGAGGTGTCCTAATATATATGTTAAGTTGCATATGCGTGCAAGCGGAAAAAAGGAAGATTCGAGTTGTCGTCGTCAAAAGCAAACGTGCCTTGAGGTTGAGGTAGGGTCCCTCTTCTAGCCTATTTAATTCAAGAATGTTTTAAATTGCATTTAGTTGCCTTCTTAATTTTGCATGTTTTTATTAAATTGTAATTCTTGAAAAAGTGTTAGTTAAGATAATTGTTTCGTTTGATAAATAAGTCATAGTTTTGTAATAAAACCCCTCCAATAGAGGTATGTTGTCTGTGAAAACTCACAGTGGTATACCTTTCTTAACATTATTGCATTGATGTTTTCCTTATACTTGATGTCATTGTTAGTCATAAAGCCCACATCGTACTTGACCCTTTTTATATCCCTGTAGGGGTCATCCAATCCTTTAGTCATCACATATTATCATTCATTTCTTTAAATATTCTGAGAAAACATCCTCTCATGCCATCCATATCATCCTATTTGAAACTAAGTGGAAGATGCTGCCCCGCGGATGTCGCTGGACTGGGCCAACACGCTGCGGTCACGCCGCGGTCACGCTGCGGTCACACCGCGGTCACGCCGCAGTAATGCCGTGATTTGGACCTGCTCCAGCCACATCCAGCCCACACCAGCCCTCTTCCACCTTCATTCCAGCCAACTGCCACCAGCATTCCAGCCCACAACAGCCCTCCCTGCCACCTTCGAATCAGCCCGCACGATCCCCCAAGCACCTACAACCAACCCCCTTCCACCTGCATTCAAGCCCTCATTGAATTAGGTATATCAGGGGTCATCCAATCATCTATTCATCACATATTAGCATTGATTTCTTTAAATCTTCTGAGAAAATATCCTCTCATGCCATCCATATCATCCTATTTGAAACTAAGTGGAAGATGCTGCCCCAGGGATGTCGTTGGACCCGGCCAACACGCTGCAGTCATGCCGCGGTCACGCCGCAGTCAGGCCGTGGTCAGGCCGCGGTAATGCCGTGATTTGGCCCTACTCCAGCCACATCCAGCCCACACCAGCCCCCTTCCACCTTCATTTCAGCCCGCTGCCACCAGAATTCCAGCCCGCAACAGCCCCCCCTGCCACCTTCGAATCAGCCCGCACCATCCCCCCAACACCTGCAACCAGCCCCCTTCCACTAGCATTCGAGCCCTCAACGAATTAGGTATATCAGGGGTCGTCCAATCCTCTAGTCATCACATATTAGCATTAATTTCTTTAAATATTCTGAGAAAACATCCTCTCATGCCATCCATATAATCCTATTTGAAACTAAGTGGAAGATGCTGCCCTGTGGATGTCGCTAGATCGGGCCAACACGCTGCGGTCATGCCACGGTCACGCCGCGGTCACGCCGCGGTCACACCACGGTCACGATGCGGTCACACCACAGTCATGTCGTGGTAATGCCGTGATTTGGCCCTGCTCCAGCCACATCCAGCCCACACCAGCCCCTTTCCACCATCATTTCAGCCCGCTGCCACCAGCATTCCAGCCCGCAAAAGCCCCCCTGGCACCTTCGAATCAGCCCAAACCATCCCCCAACACCTGCAACCATCCCCCTTCCACCAGCATTCCAACCCCCTTACACCTGCATTCGAGCCCGCACCAGCCCCCAGCCACCTGCAATCTAGCTCGCACCATTTAGGTCATGCCCTTGGGATTAAATAATGATGACACTACATACCAAATCTACACACATTATATTTTTAATACCTTCTTAGAAAGAATAAATGAATGATTTTGTTAATGACATGGTTATCAAATATCAATAGAGATGTGATTATTTCAAAGATCTTGAAACAATATTTAACAAGTTGCAGTAGCACAACCTAAACATGAATCTGGTAAAATGCGTTTTCAGGGTAACTCTAGGGAAATTAGATAGATTTGGAAGGGAATAAATTTGGAATCAGGCATAGAGCTTTACGCTTCAGGATGGCCCAAAATAAAAAAAATCCTTCCACAATATCGAAAATGAGACCAAATTCTTCTATAGATAGTTAAAGAAAGTATACCAGGAGCATACCATTGAGTCTAACTGATAGAATCCAACAGATGCTGAAAATTAGGCTGCTGTGAGATTTTTTTTGGAAGGGGGAATAATAAAAGGGGGATATTGTTTTTTAGAAAACGGATCTGCTGTGCAGATACATGGGCAGCAGCCATCGGCCTCACGGTGCGACCACAGGGAGTCCATTCTTCAACTGTTCTTCTTTTTTCCTACTGTAAATTCTGCTCGTTATTGTAGTAGAAATCAACAGAAAATCATGTTTTTCTTCTCTCTGACTTGAACACCTATCACTAACCACTCATACCGCTATCATGTAGCAACAAATGGACAAATTAATGCCTCCAATAAATCTCTATCAAATAAGCAGTAGAAGATGGTTGAAAAATAGAATAAGTCCAAGACGGACAAGCTTCTACATGATTTATGGGACTACCATACCACCGTGTGAACTACTACCCAAGAGAAACCGTACACAAAACTGAGCTAGTTTTTCCCATTGAAGTCCAGTTTCCATCGCTACAAATACCTATCTGTGGAAAACTCTACATTTGGGCTAGACCTATATAGGGAACAACCCGTTCATGAACTACATGTGGGTTGAATTCTCCCATGACATGATACATAGTGACACCCATATCTATTGTCTTGGGTCCAGCCATAATATTTCATTTTCATGCTATGGAACCTACATCCTTTATGAATGACATTAAAATACATGGTTTTTGAAGAACTATGTGTGGTTTGATTCCAGTCATCCCACGATATGTAGTGATGCATGAAGCTCCCATCCTTGGTCCAGCTACAAAAATCAATAGGAACAATATCCCCCTCTACATATGGGTCAGATCTGAATAGATAGTTTCCCATTCAAGAACTATATGTGGATTTATTTATGTTATCACAGGATATAGAGTGACACCCAAATCACCAATCTCATGTCCAGCTCCAATAATTAATGGGAACAATACCCCTCTCTATGTATGGGGAAGACTTGTATAGATAGTTTCCCATTCAAGAAATTCATGTGGCTATATTTCATTCATTATAGGATATTTGGGTCTGACTGGATCTCCAATCTTGGGTCCATGTACAACAATCAACATGAAAATGATCCCTCCCTACATACGAGTTAGACCTGCATAGGTATATTTTATACAAGAACAACATAAAACATTATTACTTCCATCATAGGATAAATATGGAAAAATAAATCTTTAATAATGGGTTCAATCAAAACATGTAAGATGATAAAAATGTATCTCCAAACATCATACGGACTGGACCTATGTAGTAAGCCATCTGAGACCCACTCTCGCACAACTTAACAAACTTCCTAGTTTTCCCATGTTTCACCCACTAATCATTTATCATGTGAGACCAGGGAACCTGGTTTGCTAATATGGAAAATGATAAGGGGGGCCATTTAGATTAGAAAAAATGACTTTACTACATGATGTTATACTGCATGAAAAATTTCCTTACCACATAAAATTAAACTGTGAGGAAAACATCTTGTCACATGATGTTAAGATGTATGATAGATACATCCCCACTACATGATGTTAAAATATGTAATCCATCATACATCATCATTCTTCTTCAAAGTACCATAAGATCCTAGCACCAATCAACGAGATAATGGGGTGCTTCCATTATCTTTTTGAGCACCTTAACCCATAAACCACCTTTCATTACTTGAGTGACTTGGGTTTCCAATAATCTCCCATTAACCCTAAAAGGGATATATATATCCATTTTTGATCTTATTTTCATTGCATAAGGGATTTAAACTAGCAACTGGAGACATCTTAGCCCTGCAAGAAGGACATTCTAATCTTTGTGAGCCTCATGTCAATGTGGAAGAACCCAACACCTTAGAGTGTTCTGGGCCATCCTTGGTATGATTGTCTCATACCATTAGTCATGACCCAATAAACTTGATCCAGGATTTACAACATTTTCACATACTTCTCAAAAGGATCACCACGCCAGCCACCACCCCCCAGCAAAACACTTATGCCAACCCTCTACCACCTTTCAAAACACTCATCCCAGCCCCGCAACCAACATCAACCAACCAGACCAACATCCCCATCGAAACAAAACCTAGAGTGAAAGACCTCTAGACAACCATGCCAACTAATGGCCACTACACCAACACCTACTTGCACAAGAACCCGAAACCACACCAGATCCAACCACAATAAGCACCTATAGAAGACAGAACACCCAAAATATTAGCTAGAAACCAAATCATCCCCAGACCACCATATGGCCCCATCCATCGCCATCTGAACACCTTGCATCAAAGTGGAGCACCCCACCATAAGAAAGTATAAAAAAACAGTAGTCAACTAGTAAAATCCATCTTAAGTGCCCCGCATCACCCACACCTAACCCATCATACAACCTAAAGAATACCCAAGCAGTCCCTAGTCCAAAAGTGAGCTAATACCCATCCTGAATCCAACACCTCTAGACCCACCAAGTAGTCAACATGCACCCACCCTATAGAGAGAACCACCCATCTACTAGAAAAATGATTCCCAACCTGTAGCCCCCAACATCTCAAGGGAATTTTAGAACATCCACCATAGAAATCCCTACACCATCAAAAACCAGAATACACAAGATGGGGAAACCGAGCACAAGACAACTGGACTTACTCCAAACCACCACCTGAAGACCCACCCGAAACTATATCCTCCACACTAGAAAATCGAGAGAACCAGAATCCTATAATAGTAATTCAAAACAAAGAAGAAACACCAGAAAGCCAACCCCTATGCACCCAAAACATGTTACCAACCATAGTAGAAATCACAAACCAACCAGCACCATGCACCATGTAAGTGTATCCTGTAATACACCATGTAGAAACATCCAAACAGAAACACCCCCAGTTGAAACCCATCTTCAAAGGTCCTATAATTCCAAACAATAACATGAAACTCAAAACCGCACCTCCTAAATCCTCCACAAGAAACCTATAACCCCACTATGAGAATCTCTGTAAGTCTCTATTGGATAAACCCATCATCTCCCGGGCTCAAACTTAAGAAGCATCCAAAGTGTGGGGGGGGGGGGGTACTGTCCAGGGGGTCCGGGGGGGGGGGGGGTGCTATCCAGGGGGTCCAGCAGGGGGGGGGGGGGGGTTCTTTCCGGGGGGTCTATGGGGGGCTGTGGGTTTCCGTCCAGGGGGGCTGCTGTCCTGGGGGGGATGCTGTCCAGGGAGGTCCAGAAGGGGGGTTCTGTCCGGGGGGGGGGGGGGTGGGGGGGTCCGGGGGGGGGGGGGGGGTGGGGGGGTCCGGGGGGGGGGGGGCTGCGGGTTTCTGTCTAGGGGGCTGCTGTCAGGGAGTGGTTGCTGTCTGGGGGGGCTGCTGTCCTAGGGGGGCTGCGGGTTTCTGTCCAGGGCGGGCTGCGGGTTTCTGTCCAGGGGGGCTGCTGTCCCGGGAGGGGGGGGGGGCTGCTGTCTAGGGGGTCCAGCAGGGGGGGGGGGGTTTCTGTCCAGGGGGTCCAGCAGGGGGGGCTGCACTATTCTTTTTTATTTAGTTATATTCTTTTTGAATATTCTAAGATGTATTGTTTTACCATAATTTTAGGGGATGATCACTACTATGTTCTACCTTGTGTTGTAGGTACTTTTGAGCTGGTTCTAGACTTATTTGATAGTTTGTCTTATAGGGAGACTCATGTAAGTTCAGTTATGTGTTTTTTTATATATTTTGATTTGTTTAATTCTTATTATGTAAGTACCTTTCGTGTATAATTTAATTTTGAGGGGATAGGTAGGGGGAAGGTGGGAAACTGGCAGGGGGGAGGGGACTGGCAGGGGGTGCAAGTGGGGGCTGGTAGGGGGTGCAAGTGGGGGCTGGAAGGGGAAGGGGGGAGGGGTCTGCAGGGGGGGGGGGGGGTCCGTCCTGGGGGGTGCAAGGGGTGTCTAGCTGGGGGGTGTCCTGTGGGGGGGGGGGGGTCTGTTCAGGGGGGTGAGTGGGGTCTGTCCAGGGTGGGAAGGGGGCCTGTAGAGGGAGGGGTGCATGGGGGGATTTAAGGAGCTAGTGGGGTGCAAGGGGGGAGTGGGGGGGGGGGGGATTTGCAGGGGACAGTGGGGAGGATGTAAGGGCCCAGCACCGGCTGAACGGTGCTGGTTTTTTTACGGAATGTGTAGGCCTAGAGCCACGGTTTTAAACCGTAGCCCTAGGTCTACAGCCACGGTTCCTAACTGTGGCTCTATGTATAAATCCACGATTGCAACCGTTGCTGTAGGAGATGAGTGCTTTCAGCCTATGCCACAGGTTGAAAACCGTGGCTTTAGGGTTGTTGCCACGATTGGAACTGTGGCTATAGGGTTATAGCCACATTTAAAACCGTGGCTAAAGGGCTATAGCCACGGTTGGGAACTGTGGCTATAGGTTTTACCTTATTGCCATGCCAATACCAGCCACAGTTGTGGAAACCGTGGCTATAACTTATAGCCACGGTTTTGGGCCTATAGCCACAATTTAAAACCGTGGCTATAGCCTGATTTTGTAGTAGTGATGGTTTGAGTAATTGATGAATTAACTCCCAGGGAATTGACCATAAGTACACGAGATGTATCTCTGGTTACAGATCATGTACTCTTGTGTTGTCCATACCAAAACCCCAGCACCTCCAGATGATTTCCTCGATTTTATTTTAATCATAGAATTAATTATTTTGATTAGATCTATGAGAAATGAAGGAGGATGAAGAAAATCTCACAATTTGGAATAAAATAATGATTAAAAATTAATTGAAATAATAAATTACAAATTTATAAATTAGTAAGGATATTTAAATTATTATAAATATTTATGTGACCAGCTTTGAAGAAACTTATAGGTTCCTGGCGTAGTGGAAAAATGCGATGGGCGGTGCCCAACTTTTATTTTTTTCCATTATTGGTGATTAATCCGTGATTTAACATAATGTTGAACGTCGTGATCAACAAAAATAAATCAAAGAATCAGAAAATAGGTTTTATATCTAAACAAGAGGGAGGATAATCACATATTATTTATAATTAATTTATTTAATTAAAAGATTACATTTGTTGGAATTCTATCATCATTGATGGATCCTGTGAAAGGTCTATGGTGAAATGTCATTACGTTGTAAGAATCAAGTGAATGTTACCTCTAATGGTGATCTGCACATGTTCCATGAATCTCCATACATCACCAAATGAATATCCCTATGCTAGAATGATAGATCATTACACTTGCATCATCCGCCTTTGATCACTTCAAGAACTGATTCCAAATAATTCTCCTTAATATTTTGGATGAAGATTGATCTCCATTCTTTGGAGAGTTCTTGGATAAGGGAGCTCTCTATGTCTTGAGATAATTCTCCAAATCCATTGTGTACAACAAAGAAATATTAATTATTTTATTTAGAAAATAATATAAATTGGTTTATATATTCTTAGGGTTAAAATAAATTAATATCACAAGTTCCCTTTTTTATTTATTTAGTCCCTATAGAACCCCATTTCAAATAATAATATTAATATTTTTATTTCTCAACATGATCTTAACTTGCAAATTATATTAAATATTATTTAATTAAATAATATTAAATATTTATTCTTTCTCACCAAACCCAAAAACTAAGTACATCATTCCACTATATTTATCAGGAAACGAATAATAACTACTTATTTATTAAATAAATATCACTCCATTATTCAGCAATAAATAAATAAATATTCTATTCACTAAATAGAAAATAAATATTTATTAAATATTCCACTAAAATTATATTCTCTCGAATAGCTAGTGATGGAATATATGCAATCAAGAATTCATGAATAATTATTAAATAACTTCTAGTGAGAAGAATTATTCAACTTTTTAAATAATATTATGCTATTTAACTGAGATTTTGGTTACAATTATTGTGTGACCCTCTATCCTTGTTTCTTAGTATTATTAGGTGAAACAGCATAAAATCCAAGGTTATCATCTAGAAAAATTCAAAGGAACCCATAGTGAAAGAAGTTAATACTCAAATGACATGATACCTCAAATGGACACTTACTGTGAAATATAATCAATTTATCATAATATCTCAAATCAAGCAAGTTGCCTACTGGTGTTGTCAACCTATGTGCTCGATGCATCTTTCTTCAACTTTCCAGAAATATAATATTACTATAGAACCCCATGGAAATGGATTTATTTAGGCTATATCATTTCCATAAAAGGTCCTGGGATATCCACTTCCATTGAAAATAGAAGGGATAAATAATTTCTTGCATTATTCATTAAAATAACATTACTCGAGACACACCCAACATATCCTACCACACCGTAAACATCTGTCATCATAGTTTTTTTAATACATGAAAGTACGTGACTCATAATAATTAGTAATAATCGTAATGTCTAAGGAACAATACAAACATAATTATATCGGAACATCCAACGACACATATAAATATGGATTTTCTACTAGTGGGTCCTGTTCTCATAATATCCTATTGGATACTATGAAGGGCTTACACCACGATAAGGTGCCTAAAATTCCTATGACTCTCCAACCCTAATAACCTATATAATTTTTCCCTCAAATTATATCATCTGGTTGTAGAAAATGTATTCAAGAATAGTGTTATAGAACTTTCGGGTTCTCATCATAGCGGGGAACTACTATGACTTTTTAGTGTGATATCTACTCTTAGGAAGTTATCACTTACTATATTATGTAGAACAACAATCATGATGTGATAAAAAGTTTATTAATATTCAAAAATATTAATATAGGTTATCATAAATCATATAAAATTTGGTTCTAGGGAATCAAATCCAACAGAAAGGGAAGCTAGGGATAGATCAAGGGTTCATTGTTTAAGAGAATGAAACAAAAATACTATATGTTTTTGTGAATATATCCAAGAAAGAGAGTATATTGGGAATTGGAATTTAAATCTTGATGATGGAACTTATAGTAGTGACTTGTAGGTGATTGGAAATTTAAATGTTATTCATTTCTAGGATCTCATGGCATGACCTATTATAGATTGGATCACGGGCTATTTGAGGGGAAGTGAGAGCGATCCTTTTTCAGTCATATTACTAGGTTTATTTATGACTCAAAGAACATATAGCTTTTAAGGATTCTTGGGGAATATGAAATTAGAGGGGCTTTTTTGCAATTGAATCCCAATAGTGATCCCATAACATATGGTTTTCCAGGATTTTTTATAGTGTCACATGGTATATTATTAAATAAAACCTTATTATTATTATTCAAGATTTTTAGAGGGGTTTTTCTTCCAGGAATGACCGATTCCACAACATTGATTATCATTTAAAAGGTGAAAGATCCTATTTTCATTGGAAAATATGGGAATATTTATCTATGTAAATTTCCCTATAAGTATTGACTATCATTATTAAATGAAGAATTTATTTGATGATATCCAAGATTATTTCTAAGGAACCACATAGGTTCATTAAGAATATGAGAATTCAAGGGTTTATTGGTCATGAAAAAGGGATGGTTAAAGAGATTTTTAGAAAAAGGATTGTCTATAATATCATGGTTAAGGTTGATATGGATAAATCATATGATATATTTTATTGTAATTTTATTATAAAGTATATGAGGTATTCTCATTTTCTGAGGATTTTTGCAACCTTGTTTTTCATTGTTATTCATCTTCTTTGTTTTCTATTTATTTTAAGGGTAGGAAGTCTGGTGTTTTCGAGTCTACTCATGGAATTTTTCCATGAGATCCTATTTACACTTAAATCTTTATTATGGACCAAAATGTGTAAAGTGGGAATATCAATGTAACTCTTGTATAGGGGATGGTCTTTCCATTTAGTGGTATTTTCGGTTTTTTTAGTGTTTATCATCTCTTTTTTTGCAGACGATGTGATATTTTTTCTCAATGGATCCTTGAGGTCCATCTAATTTTTTAATATTATTATGGATGAATATGGTAAATGGAGTGGTTATAAGATCAACATGGTCAAGATAAGTGTATACCTATCCAAGTACCTTTTCTGTCATAGAGTGAAAAATATTAAGGAAGGGAAGGTAATGGTTTGGAGGAATTTCCCCATGGATTATCTGGGTGCTCCCAACACTCTAAGAGGATACTAGATTAAACACTATTTGGATTAATTGAATTGTATCATGATTCAGTTTGATAACTATAATATATAGTTCTTATCCTTTGGTGGTCATATTATTCTCATAAACTACATGCTTTCTTCCATCCCCATGAATGTTATGTTTGTGCTTCGGGCCCCCAAATTAGTTTTTAGGTATATTGAAAGAGTGTTCCAAATTTTTATCTGGTATTATAATGATACATATAAGAATCATTGGGTGATATGGGATAGTTTGGATAAACCCACCAAAGAGGGGGAAATTAATCTGAAGGATGTGGAGGAATATTTCTTCTACCTTCATGAAAATATTTATTGGGAGATCTTGGTGGGTCACACTCCTTGGGATACAGTCTTGAAAAAAATACCATTATAAAGATTCTAGACACGCTATGGACCATGGGAAGGCTTCATAACTATAGAGATGCATGTTATAACATTTTCAAATCTTTTATGATCAGATAAATGGATTTTTAGAAGGGGTGATGTTATTTTCTGGAAGGATAATTATGTAGAGAACCTTCTGTGTTTTCCCGGATGTCCTATTCATGAATGTTCCCTTTGGGAGGCTAGTGTTTTTCTATATTTTATCCAGGTGGGGATTATGAATGATCAAATAGCTCTCCTTGATAATGTTTTATTATATCAGGAGGTTGACCAGTGTATCTTCACTCCTTCTAAGTTCTTTTCTTTCAGGACGGTGGAGATATGTAGTAGTTTGCATGTACATCAGTATATAGGTGCTTCTTCTGTGAGATATGTGTGTAAAGGTATTCATAACAAATTTAATTTAATTTTTTGGTAAATTTATAATCATGAAATTCCCATCAATGTTGAGGTGAAAAATATAGGTACACAGTTATCATCAAAATGAAACTATTGTCTTTCATCTAAAGATGAATCTTTATCCCATATTTTTTTGGAGGTGAGTGGGATATCTTCATATGGAACATGGCAGGAGGAATGATATGTATTTATATTCACCTATAAAATTTTCATAATTTTTTTGGATCAACGGGTACATGAAGTTAGTGGGGATGATGATTCTACCACACATTGTTTATTTATATCTGTGGAATGTTGGGTTATTTAAGAGTTTTAAATAATAAAATATTTAACAATTTTCATTTCTATTTTCACGATTTTAAGGTGAGATTTTGGTACGTTATATTTAGGCTTGGAGATCTAATCAATTGGAAGAAAATATACCTAGTACTCAGGTCTCTCACGAAGAATTCTGAGAATCATCAGGATCTCATCATCAGGCATGATCAATGGGTGTGATGGATCAATACAGTTTATGGAAAGAGATTAATACCTATGTATCTGTGATATGAGTATTATTATAGGTGGTGGGATAGTCCTAAATATCCAGGGTTCTGTTGATATTTCTTTTAGTGATTTTTATAGTCTTGGTTTCTCTCTTATTTCTAAGGGAAAATACCTTATTTGTGGTCTTCTCATAGGCAAGCTTTATAACAAGAATATTCCACAGATTCAGTTGGACTCCTCCTTAGTTCATAGTGCTCTCACAGGATAGAGTGTTATTCATTGGTCCATTATTTATTAGGTACATTCTTTCAAAACTCATTTAAACAACCATGTGGAAATTAAGTATACATGGAATAAGAGATACAAAGATGTGGATTTTTTGGATTCCCAAGGAAATCTAGGGGAAAGTATTATTATCTAATTTAGTAGTAGGTTTTTTACTAAATGTTGTATAAACATTGTTAGAGAATTTGATTTGGGTCCTAATAACTTTATACTTCCTTTTCTCCAAGGTGTGTATTTTACTTTAGAAAAACTTATATTTTGTGTGGTAGTGTACTGTTATTTTGTTACGAAGAAAAATTTATTACATGACATCAATGAAAAAACCTATGATAAAATTTTAAGATATTTCATTATTCTAGATTCAATGATTTTATAGTAATTTAAAAATCTATCCCTTATATATACTGCTTTCAATATGTAGAAAATAAAGTCTAGAAAAAGATTGATTTTATAGATGTATAATATCATCATTTTTCTAATGTTTGGGGTTAGTTAATGTTTAAGAAAAGTAGGATCATAATTAATAATTTTTTTGTAAAAGATTAGTCTCTTGGTAGGTATAGGTAGGTTTTGTTTCTATTTTATAGTGCTGTGGAGGAGAATAGAACATTTATTTGACATATAAACCAATGAAACTATAATAAATGATTGATTCATTGACAAAAGTGTATTTTTTATGTCTATGAAATGATTTATGATTTTCCATTTTATATATTTTATATTGTCCTAAAATTTATATTAGTATTCATAGGTAATTAATTCTTATATTTTACTTCTAAATGGATCAAATCCCATATGAATGCCTGGGAGGAATTCTATTAATTATTATATTTATAGAAATACTTAAATAGATGTTTATCACTCTCTTGGAATATTTTATTTCAGTTTTTCCCTCTCCAATTTTCCTATTCACCTCACTCACCCTCCAATATATTTCCTTTTTCCAATTTCATATTTTTCTTAAAACCCTACTTCCTCTTACCATTGTTCTCTAATTTCATCCACCTTCCTAGTCAACACTACCACTACAAAATTTACATAATAATGTATCTATATCTATATCCACCTTTACTTCTGAATCTACCTCCGCCTCCCTAACACCCCCTCTACTACTTCATTTCATTGATCCATAATATTTTTATTTCAGTTATCCTTAATATATTAATTCCCATTATCCATTACTTCAATATAGAGCATCGATTCTCATGATATATTTTTTTGTTCATTCTTAAATTTCATTTATGATTCACAAAAATACCTTCTGTAAGAGATAATATCTTATTTTTTATGGAATTATTCAATTTATTTAGATCTTTTTATTTAAATTCTAAGAACATAGATTTTTTTTTCAGTGGACCCTTTTTTTACCAGATATTTATTTTTCTTATTACTTTTTTTACCAATGTTTGGTTTTGGTTAATGGGGTGGGGACTTGTTAGAGGTGACAAGAATCTCGCTTGGATTGTAGGAAACTGAGATATTGATACTTTTTGGGATTCTATTATATATTTAATATCATTAGAGGTTATATTTCTATCAAGAAAATTGATCTTAACACCCTTATATACCCTTGTATTATATTCCAGAGTTCTAAAAATCACTAAAAGGACGTGATTTCTGTGAATGATAACAAAAATCCTTGAATAACATCCTCAAATTAACCATTCACTTTATAATATGGTAAATTATTATAATAAATTCTTAGGGTATTATCACCCCTAGAATTCCTCACAATTTACAATTTACCCTAAAAATAAATTTAATCTTTCTTTCTCATTCTCTGTTACAATTTTTTTTATCAAATGGATTTCCCTACCCTAAAATCAATAAAATTGATAATTCAAAAGTTTAGGAGGGGTATTGTGGTTTAAATGAAGGACCCAAATATATCATTACATGGTATTTGAGAGAATACCTATTATTTATTAGATAAAATTAATTTAAAAAATCCTATGCACTTTCATACCTTGTTTAACATAAAAAAATATTGTACTTTTTTTTATATTTTTAAATTACATTAATTTACACAACCTGACCCTCTAAGACCCTACATAGACATATGGTGGACTAAGAGTGCCTCCCTAATCCCACCTCCAATCATCCAAGGGTTGATAAATAACACTTAGTAGGAGTATCTCACAACATGGGAGGCTTTAGCCATTAGGAACCTATAACAACATATCTCCAATGCACAAGAAAATATATAATAACCTCCATATATATATATATACACATACATAATAAATTAGGATGAATTATACATAATAAATGCATTCAAGATACAATAAGTACAGGTACATCCCAAAAGGTAAATAGAAAGAAAATAATACTTCTGGAAATTCTCTAAAACACAAAAGACCGAGAAGAGCCTCCATGCCGCAAGTACTATTAGATCACACTCCAGTTTCAATGGTAACCACGAAAATAAAAAATTACTACTCGCCATAATGCATTTATAAGTATCAGCAGGCGTTGGATCCAAATATTCCCCAATATATCCACATCTAACAAGAGAATATATGAACATATGCACTATCTGAATAGGCACAACACATGTGGGAAGAAGTATTGCGAAGCGGTTAGTATAAACATACCTAGTAAGGCTCCATAAAATTCCCAATAGAGACACAAAGAAATAAGTCATCTCAACTTTCTGTGTGAGTGATAACTTGAAGGAATATAAAAAGGAAAAACTATACCTCATATTAGTGCAATGATCCTTGTATTAAGGAATAACCAAATGAAAGATAAGTAAGGATAAATTAGATATTACTTATAACTAGGATTCTTAAGGATAGATGGAAGGTACCAATCATTGAATAGCTAACCCATTAAAGTCATAAAACTCAATAAAATAGAAAATTTCAGATAATTGATGAGTCCAAAAACCCTAAAGTCAATAGAACAATATATACCATACATATTTAGAAACCCATATGGTCCAAAGAGTTCATAATCCCCAAAAAATCTATACTTATCAGCCTTTCCAACAACCACACCACTACCAAAACTGTTGAAGGGGAGCCTACTCATCAATGAATCCTGATCTACATTCAAGGGAGTACCACACCATCTTGTCTATCTATATATTTCATTCAATCAAGAATCCTATATACCCATTCCAAAAAACCCTAGTAACCTCACATGAATTTATAGGGATGATTCACACCACCTTGGAAGACAACTTATCTGAGGAGGTGAGTCCCTCATATAGGAGATTCCATGCCCTGATTTGAAGGGGGATACCTAAATCTACCCGTAGGTTGAGAAAGAGGATCTGATGCCTTAGAGAATATGGTGGGGATACCCAACCATACATGTAAAATGACACATTGATAGAAGATCCTATAATCTGGTTAACATGTGGATACATGAACCTACCCATGTGAGGAGATAGATTATCCCATTTTTGGGATATTGAGGAAACCTGACCATATTTGTAAATTGACCCATAGATAAAGGATCCTACACCTCAGTATATAGGGTGATACTTTACCATAATTTTAGGATATAAATGATCTGATCATCAAACTTGAATCTCATCACCAAACCTACAAATATAAATATGAAATCTACTAATCTTAACTCCCAAATTTCTTGTACAACTAAATAGTCCATCGAATTGATGTATACAATGAAAAATACTCAGGATAAATTATCTATTTATTGAAAATGGGAAGTGGATGAAAAATGTGCATTTCATATTATTGAACACGTGAGACGTTACATGAAGGGACTCAAGGATCATGCCACTAGTAATATTTTAGTACCCAATATTGGTATATAAATTTTCATCTCAATATATTGTTTGTGATGATGTAGATGGATCATCAATCTGGAATCATGGTAAAAAGTTACAACCGAAACAATAATCATTAATAATAATAATAATATTATTATTATCAAAAATAATAATAATATTATTATTTTTAATATTAATATAATATATATAAGTTTTAAGGTGATGGTGTCTCACATATAATTCTCCCCCACCATATCACCAATTAGATACTTCCCTTTATCACCTATATTTTACTGAATATTTATTTTTTTAATTGTTGAAAGGGAAGGGTGAAACCAGTCCCCCCCCCATGTTTCATCCTAAATTGTGATAGCTAGTTCAACTTCAACATTATTTTTCCAAATAATGAGATGTATAAATGGTCAAGAGAGGGGGGGGTGAATTGAACAGTTTAATTTTTTTTAAAGATTATATAAGAGTTAAATTGATTATGCTAAAGAAATTTAAATATGAACATAAAAAGTTTCATAGTAGTTCTGATCAAAGTGTTCCAACATCTAATCTTCTCTTATCTATATCCAAGAGAGAAATGGTAACCCCTAAAATTATAAATTTTTAAGGGGAGTGAACAAAAATTAAACCATCCTTTTTATGGGATGCCCTACCAACACAACCATCTTTTAATTAGGATTTGAAACCAGTTATGACTAATTTTTTCACTCCTAAAGTCACAACCAAAATAACATGTTTTTTAACACAGAGGCCTAACCCAATAAATTATTTTTCCACACATAGATGCACAACCCAATATACCATTTTATGTGTTTTATAACCAACATAGAACTTATTTTAAATTAAAAAGAATAAACCAATAACTAACACACATGGAAATAATATGGGAATAATACAACATTATAAAAAAAGTTAGATAGTGAAATTTTGAATGTCAAAGAAGATGAATATTTTAATTCATTTTATTTATAGATTTTAGTGATTGAGTATAGAAAAAATAACCCCATAGTAAGGGTAGAAAGTTCATGTGTATAACAATTGATGCATTTGTAGATATCATTCACTGGTTATGCCGAAATCTTTTTATAGTGTTTATTCATGAACAATAGATTTCAAAAAATAACTTCCTAAATATCCATTATAGATTTTATTTTCCCAAATAAAAAACATAATTTTCTCTCTCAATGAAAATAAAATACTTTAGAGTTGTAAGACCCTCTAATAGTTTGTAAAACAAATATCTATACAGATAAAATAACTAAAATAACCAATTAAATATAGAAATAAATACTCCATTTAAATATGAAATATTAAATTTTAATCATCCTTAAATACTTTTTATAGTTATAATATGATTATGTTCAACATATTTCTATAAATACCAAGAAAATTAAAATTTTGAATTTACTGCTGCAAATATGCATTGTAAATATTAAATATGTTTCTTTCTTTATGGTCATTATTTCATTATATATAAACATTTTTGAATTTAATTTTAATATAATATAAATATTCATTAATTATTTTTGCATGAATAAACCAATAAAATAATTTAACATAAATATGTAGTGGATTAAAATACAAATAATAAAAATAGAGAGAGAATTTTTAGTTTTTCAAAAAAATATCTTAAGTCATATGAAACCATGTATGCCATTCAAAATCATAAGATTTTGATTTTTTTAAGACTCCATAATTATATAAGACTTTGATAATTATTTCATAAGAATTTTAATCCCATATTATACTATATATCATATGTATTTTGATTATGTATGACTTTCATATCCTGTAAGACTTTATGTTTTTTCTTATGAAATTACATTTGGTAAATTATTTTTATCATAAGATTATTTTTCATAAGACTTTATGTATGACATTTAAAACTTTTGAATTACTATCATAAGAATTTTAAAACCCAAGTATGACTTTGTAAATTTCATTAGACTTCATAATTAATGAAAATTTCACCTTCCTGTTCATAAGAATTCAAAATCCATTAAGACTTGAAAATTTATTTATGAATCTTAAATATAATAAGACTTAGAAATGTTAAAGGAAATTGATCTTCATGGGAGTTATATATCCATTAAGGAGTTTATATTTTCACATAATACTTATAGACTTAGTGCGTAAGAATTTACCATCTATATATGACTTTATAATTTTTGAAAATTCTGAAAACTTAAAAACATTATATTTTAAAATTGAAATGAATTTAACAAATAATGATAAAAAATAGATATATAATAAATAGAATAAATAAGAAATAATTATATAAATGAAATTAAACTAGAGAAGAATAATAATGAATGATAAATATTAAATAAAAAACTTAATATCATTATTTTCTTCTATAATTAGTGTAAGATTCACAAAAAGAAATCCAATATTCTTTTAAAACCAATGTTTGAAGGAATAAATAAAATGAGGATTTTTTAATTATAAAAAGATAAAAAAATGAAGGGGAAAAGATCCACTAAAAAGTATCCCCCGTTTTGATAATTAAAAAACCAGTTCTGTCATGACCCATCCCAATGGGGCCCGTGTCGCGACTCCCCAAGCCCGCCTCCAATAGGCTAGGGGCTAGTGACTAGCACTGAGTAGGCATATTACTAACCTGGGAGGATTTTCCTAAGAACCTGTACACATTCACACATCTCCAATCCCACAAATTCTAAAATGTAAAAACCACTAAGGAACAAAATGCATGCATACAACTAAACCCCACCAACATAGTAAGACGAAAAGTAAAGTACTGAAAGTAAACTGGGCCAGAATACAAGCCCACCAAAAACAAGAGTCTGAAAAATACAAAGTCCAAACTGTAAACACAAAGAGGTACTGGGACTACTGCTCGTAGCCATAGGAACACCTCGGCCTGTGGGGAACTTAGAAAGCTCGGTCCTATCCTACTCCGCCCTGGACTCTATCAAAAGGATGCTCGTCTGCACAAGACATGACACGTGCGGGCATAGCCCATGCAGGGGTGAGTATAACAATACTTAGTAGAGGACCCCTGAAACCACAAAGAAAATACACAAAGGAAAGTCACAGTCAACTCTACATAGTATATGTCTACTGAACATATAATATGAGAACACAATCCAGATATACTCAAAACCTAGACCCGTAGTCTAGAGACAAGTCGCATAACTACATACCCCCACTGGGGATTCAGTTTGAAGATTCCATGAAGCACTCATTATGGGAGAACTCACTCCCCGAGTTTGATAGCTATGATGATGTTCGTCCAATAAGAACTGTTCGTCGGGAAAAGCCACGAGAGATAGAAACACTCATTACAGGAGAAAACACTCCTGAGTGGAGAAGATCATGATAGATAAACTCATTATAGGATAACACACTCCTGCATGGGGAAAGATCATGATAGATACACTCATTATGAGAGAAGACACTCTTGAGTGGGGAAAGATCACAATACACAGATGAGGATCACTACCAAGGCCATGGCAGATACCACGACTCATCTGGATTCACCAGATAGGTATAGTATCAATGCCCTATAGAGTTGTTCACGTTGATTCCTAAGTCTACCGAGGGTCAAGAATGGATAGAGGATCTCGCTCTGAGCCTCTCGGAGGGATACCGACTCTATCATAGAAAGTCTTGCTGAAGGGATCATACTTCTGTAGAAGGAAATGATGCTTGACCTTTAGGGGAACGAGAAGAAGGGTAATTAACCCAAACGAAACATGTCAAAGATATGATGGACAAGAGGACCATGCCATTTTTCAAAAAGAACACGGAATGTAGAAAAGTCACACGTTGTGTCTTATGACCCCAGGAACTGCCCGTGTACAAAGGCCCTATGTCTATAGGATGGTCGTGTAGAAAAAGTAAGTACACGGTGTGTGGCAATGAGTACACGCCATGTCCGAGTGACTGGGGTCGGCTCCGTGTATGCTAGCCATGTGCCCGTACACGACCTCAACCTGTGTATTCCAACCTGTGTAATCAGTACACGGGGTGACCTGAGCTACTGGCCTCACCTGGACATGTGGTGTAGTACATGACCATGTACTACACCCCGTGTCCATGTATCCACCTGATACATGCCAAGTCCCGCGTAGCCGCCTCTGCCATACTGCGTAGAGTGTACACGCCGTGTTCCGAAGTCGTGTAGTCCATCTTGTGTTTGTGTACTTTCAAAAATACACACCGAGCTTCGAGGAAATTCCAACACACCGTGTGACCAGGGTCACATGCCATGTGATTCCTCTCAGACCCCCGAAACCCAATCTGTCACTGCCGGTACTACATAATGTGTTATTCAGAAGTACACATCGTGTATCCTGGAATTTTCTAGAAATGAGGCTCTTCACCGGTGTGCCTCCCATGCTTCCCCATTCCTCGATTCAGCCATCTGATCACCACAAAACTCTATATTCTAGGTCGCACCGACGTCTTGAAGTAATTTCCATTGTTTTCATGCCTTCGATCGGCACCGAAAATGCATTTTGATCCTCCCGTGTGAAGAATGCTCAAAGAACGGTAATTCCCGAATGTTTCGATTCGTCTGCTGCCATCATTGTCACACCTCTGCTAGGTCGTCGCAATGTCAGATCTCTAATTTGAGATCGTTGTGTTGAAAAATGGGCACACAATGATCTGTTTTTTGTCGCCCCATAAAGAACACGAAGCACACATGAAAAGAAAAGGGTGGGGAAATCCAAACAAAGAACTTGAGGAAGGAACCTCCACCATCATTCATCGTGGTGTTGATCTGCTCCTGTTAGTAGGATTAAATAGAGCAGGATCAAAATAATAAACAATAACCATGGATTAATCCCCAAACACATGCCAATGAGAACCCACCCATTAAAATGCACGATTCATGGATCAACCTGTTCGTGGGTTGGTCCATATTCAACGTTTAAATCGAAAACGGGGAAAATGAATTTAAATAACAAACCGCTACCTCAAAAGGGATCGATCGCTGACAAAGAGGTCGTTCCATCATCGTAGTTTGTTGTCAAGAGTTTTTACCAAGGATCCATGGATTCTCTAGAGTTTTCTCTCAATTTTTCATCAAAAACCACCGTTCTATTAACCCCTTAAAAAGAAAAAGCATGTTTTGTAATTCCATCACGCTGCAGTATTAACGAGTCATGTTGTCATTTCTGAGTCATTATGACATGGAATTAATTATAAAAAAGTTTCCCATCATTACACTGTATCAAATGTTTCCAATTAAAAAGAAAATAAACTTTATCATTTATTTTATTATATTTTACAGAAAACGTCCGAAAATTAACTTTTTCCTTCGACCCACACTAGTCAAGGTTAGACCCATTATTAGGTAAAGTTGTCGTCCCAGAAATAATGGTTCCCTCAGATTTTTAATCTGGGAATCTATTTGGAAACTTCCACAACCACGCAGAAGTTCTGACTCACTTAACTTAAAAAAGTTCAAACCACCATTTTGGGTTCACTGGGCCTCATAATAATGTGTCGTCTTGGTGCCTGGTCTCGTAAAAATTTCATATAATATTTAAAAATAATAAAAGAAAAATCTGAGACATTACATTCTCCCCACCTTGGGGATTTGCATCCCTAAAAATCCAAAACAATACTACTCAAAAAGATGTGGGTACTGGGCACGGATCTGAGCCTCCCGCTCCCACTTGTGGTCCTGAAGATTCTCATGATGCCACCAAATGTGCACGAAGGGAATAGATCACCCATGAAGGATCCTCTCCTGCTGATCCTCGATCTCCCCCAGGTACTCAGCAAAGGTCACTCCATCCTTTATGTTGAGCTTTCCCCAGTCGATGACGTGCGATGGATCATGCACATACCTCCTCAGCCGCAAAATGTGGAAGAAATCATGTAATTGATGCAACTGTGGTGGTAGAGCTAGGTGTTACGCCACCTCACCAACTCTACACAGTATCTGGAAGGGTTCGATGAACCTCGAAGATAGCTTGGTGCCTTGGCCAAATCTCCGTAATCCTCGACGAGGTGAGACCTGAAGAAAGACGTGGCCTCCCTCCTCAAACTCTAGATTTCTCTGTCATCTGACATCATAAGACTTCTGCCAACTCTGTGCAGTCTTCATCCACTCTCAGATGACATGCACCTTCTCGGTGGTATCTCACACCAACTCTTGACCCATGAGTGCTGACTCTCTGGGGTCAGTCCAAAAAATCGGTGACCGGTAGGGTCTCCCATACAAGGACTCAAAAAGAGTCATACCAATGCTGAAGTGGTAGCCATTATTATACACAAACTCCACAACTGGTAGGTGGTCCTCCCAACTGTGACCGAAGACCAAGATACAGGCCTGAAACATATCCTCCAAAACCTGAATGGTCCTCTCCATCTGACCATCAATCTGGGGATGGAACACTATGCTCAAGCGTACCTGAGTCCCAAAATCCTCCTGCAATCCCTTCCAAAAGCGGGATGTGAAGCGGGCATCTCGATCTGAGACTATTGATGAAGGGAATCCATGAATCAAAACTACCTCCTTCATGTAGAGGCGTCCCAAGCTCTCTACGGAACTCTGTTCCCTGATAGCTAGGAAGTGGGACGACTTGGTGAGTCGGTCAACCATCACCCTGATGGAATCATGCCCCTTGGACATATGTGGTAAGACCATCATGAAGTCCATCAATATTCCATCCCACTTACACTCTAGAACCTCTAGGGGTGATCTAATTCCATTGGAACCTGGTGCTCAACCTTCACCTACTGGCATGTGAGGCATCGATAAACAAACTATGCTACTGCATTCTTCATGCCTAACAACCAAAACTATCATCGAATATCCTGGTATGTATTTTCCACTCCTATATGTACTGCTAAGGGGTATGTATAAAACTCCCTTAGACCTCTTCTCTCAATACCACTGGTACATCAGGGAATCCTCTAAAAATATGTGTGTGCTCCCCACCTTGTGAATATCCATCGGGAACATGTCTTATGGATAATTGAGCACATAAAGCCTCACAGTCAACATCACCAAGATGCGCCTCCCTAACTTGTTGTAAGAGTGGAGGGGTGAAAACCATCGATTGCAAGTAAGTTGTATCCTCTTCATCCATGAAGGATAACTACGACGCAACTAACTGCTTTGTCACCTCACTCAACAGCTATGGGATTGACCATCTTCTAAGAGTATCCACCACCTTGTTCCCCTTCCCAGAAGTATAGATGATCTCAAAATCATAGTCTTGTATGAACTCTAGCCAATTCCTCTACCTCAGATTCAGATCATTCTGTGAGAATATGTACTTGGGGCTCTTGTGGTCAGAGTAGACGATGAACCACCCGCCCATAATGTAGTGTCGCCACATATTCAATTAGAAGAATACCACATCAAACTCGAGATCATGGGTCACATAGTTCTTCTCATGTGGCCTAATCTAGAGCGAACCATAAGAAATTGATGCCTGCCTCTGCATCAATACAGTGTCAGGCCCGGTCCCTGATGCGTTGTAGACAACTATGTACTCGACACCCTCCTTTGGGAATCTCAAGATTGGGGTGCTCGTCAAACTCTGTCTCAACTGCCTGAAAGCCTGCTGGCACTTCTCCTTATATAAAAAGGGTTGGCCCTTCCTGGTCAAGGTTTTCATTGGTGATCATATCTGGGAGAAATCAGTAATGAATCTCTGGTAATATCCTACCAACCTAAGGAATCTCCACACCTCTGTCACGCTACAAGGTGTGTCCCATGCTAACACTACCTCCACCTTGGTTGGGTCCATAACTACTCCATCCGCTGAGATGACTTTCCCAAAAAAGTGGACCTCTTGAATCCAGAACTAGAACTTCGAGAGCTTCCCGTAAAGCTGGTGCTCTCGGAGTATATCTAGAACTATCTGCAGGTGTCTCGCGTGATCCTCCTCTCACGTTGAGTACACAAGGATGTCATCGATGAAGACCACTAAGAACCGGTCCAAGTACGACTGGAAGATATGGTTCATCAGCCCCATGAACACTACGGGGGAGTTTTTCACACCAAAAGGAATCACCAAGTACTCATAGTGACCGTAGCAACATCTGAATGCTCTCTTCGGTATATCCTCAACCCGTACTCGAAACTGGTGAAAACCTGATCGAAGGTCAACCTTTGAGAACCACTGTTCCCCTTTCAGCTGATTGAAGAGGTCATCGATTCTTGGCGGTGGATACTTGTTCTTCACTGTTACCTAATTCAGGGATTGGTAATCTACACACAACCTCAAACTCCCGTCTGCCTTCTTGGAAAACAAGACTGGGGCCACCCAGGGTGAAACGCAGGGTCTCACAAAACCCTTGTTTTGCAAATCCTCCAATAGAACCCTAATCTCGCGAAGCTCTGCGGGAGCCATCTGATATGCTGATGAAGAAATTGGTGTCGTCTTGAGGTGTAACTCGATGCCGAAGCCGATTTACTTGTGGGGAGGTCGTCCTGGAACATCTTTAGGAAAGATGTCCTCGTACTCTACCACTACTACTAGGAACTGGGATCTCATCACATCGACCGCTCCGAGGGAAAGGCTAGCCAACCCATGAGTGACCGGCTTCACCCTCCTACACATGAGCTTATTCTGTGCTACTTGGGTCTCCTTTTCTCCAAAAAAATAAAACCTCATCCCATCACTGCGGACACACCACACTCTTCTCATAAAACAGTCAATTTGGGTATGGTCCAAATATAAACAATCCATACTGAGAATGATGTCATAAGGCCTTGATGCTACCACCAATAGGTTATAGCTGAAACTGTCTAATACAAGAGTAAGATCACACTGTCTACAAAGGTGAGTGATCATCGAGTCTCCTTCCGTAGGTGTATCCAAGCGTAAGGATCGAGTCAAAGACTCTACCAGAATCTCAAGGTTCTACACAAGACAAGTGGAAATGAAGGAATGACTAGAACCTGTGTCTATAAGTATAAAAACTAAGGTAGATAAGACACAGATCATAACTCAGATCATCCATGGATCCCCTGGGTCATATGCCTCGACCGCATGCACCTGTCGCTGTCCATGTCCCCCAGCTCCCTGAACTTACTGCGGGCCTACTAGGGGTGGTGGTGGATGTAAGATGAAGCGCCTTCCACCACATGTACCTCTCCCTACTCCTCTGAAACATCCACCACCTGATGGGTCTTCCTGATCTACTCTCTTCCTCTTCCTCGGTGGTCCATCCACTACTTTCCTATTAGTAGCTCGATGGGTCAGAAAATCCCTAGTGAGATGTCCCATTCCATCGCACGAGTAGTACCGCTTCTCCCTAGGATGACTGGATCCATCCTGAGATACCTGGACTATCGACTCCCTATCCTGGGTCCTCCTCTGACATCTCCCACATCCTGATCCTTGTGTCTGACATCAACTCCCTGCTACCAGGGTCTCCAGACCTGTATGCCTGCTGCTGATTATTGTTGATTGTCTCTGCTCTGCCATGAAGCTCTCGATCACCAAGGCCTACTTGAGCACTCAAACAAAAGTAAAAATTCATAGAGGCACGACACTAGATCAGATGTCTCATCATTAGCCTCACTCGAAGGTCCGAGCTCTGAAGTACTGATCCCTGACCATATCCATTGAGTACCAGGAAAGGTTGGTGAACCTCGATGAATAGTCGGCTACAATCATACTACCATGCTATAGCTGAAGAAGCTTCTGGATGCATACTTCTCTCAACTTAATCAGAGAGAACTACTCCCTGAAGAGTCTCTTCAACTCCGTCCATGAAAGATTCTCCTCATCGTGAGTCTATGCGGTCAAACTCCACCATCATCTCGCCGAACCCTGAAGAAGGCTCACTCTTAGGATCACCATTTGGTCTCCTGGGGTCATCACTAGACGAAAAACTCTAGTCACCACCTCAAGCTAGTCCTCAGCCACATGAGGGTCGGGCTCACCTCGGAACCTAAGGGGTATCTGTCTCTGGAACTTATGGAGCATGCAAAGACTACGCTCCTCGTCGGTCGGTACTGAATGTACCACGGGCTGCTCCACTGGAGGTGACATTGCTGGTGCACCACCTGGTAGAAACGCCTAGGGAACTGGTCCCTGTATTGAAGCCTCTTCACTGAGAGGGTCATCCTCATGATCGTGCTACTGAATCCTAGCGGGTATGCGTCGTGGAGGCATCCTGTAAGGAAACAAGATGTACGTTGGTTTTTGAGTATATCTAGATAGCTGACATAAAGGATATGGAAAAAACAACCCATTCCTATATGATTCATGACCCATTCTTTTATTTCCCTACAACTAGTGTTTTCATGTACCGAGTTGAAAAGCTGGTTATCAGAGTCTTAGTGTATGGAAACGTCGGCTGCCTGTACCAACACTAGAGTCTCTGGTCTGAAATACGAACTCAAAACACTTAACACTATTTCTCCAAACCAAACTCATAGACTCTTTATCCTAAGGTAGAACCAACCACCTCTGATACCACTCTGTCACGACCTATCCCAATGGTTCCCACGCCGCGACTCCCCAAGCGTGCCTCCAATAGGCCAGGGGCAGGTGACTAGCACCGAGTAGGGATATTACTATCCTAGGAGTCATTTCCTATGAACCTGTACAAACACACACACATCTCCAAGACCACAAATGATGAAATGTAAAAACCACTAAGGAAAAAAATTCATGCCTACAACTAAATCCCCCCAACAGAGTATAACAGAAAGTAAAGTGCTGAAAGTAAACTGGGCCAGAATACAAGCCCACCAAAAACAAGAGTGTGAATACTACAACGTCCAACCTGCAAACACAAAGAGGTACTGGGACTACTGCTCATAGCTGTAGGAACACCTATTCCTATAGGGAACTTAGAAAGCTCAGCCCTGTCCTAATCCACCTTGGAACCTGTCAAAAGGCTGCTCGTCTACACATGAAACGACACGTGCGGGCATAGCCCGTGCATGGGTGAGTATAACAATACTCAGAAGAGGACCCTAAAAACCACAAAGAAAATGCACAAAGTAAAGGCATAGTCAGCTCTACACAGTACATATCTACTGATCATATAATAGGAAAACATAATCCAGATATACTCAAAACCCCGACCCGTAGTCTAGAGACAAGTCGCACAACCACATACCCCCCTCTAGGGATTCAGTTCGAAGATTCCACGAAGCACCTATTTTCATAGAACTCACTCCATGATTCTGATAGCTCTGATGAGTTCCATCCAAGAATCACTGTTCGTCGGGAAAATTCATGATAGATTGAAACACACATTACGGGAGAACACACTTCTGAGTGGGGAAAGATCATGATACACAGATGAGGATCACTGCCAGGGCCATGGCGGATACCGCGACTCATCCAGATTCACCAGCAAGGTAAAGGATCAATGTCTAGTAGAGTTGGTCTTGTCGATGCCTGACTCTACCTAGGGTCAATAATGGATATATGATCTCGCTCCGAGCCTCTCGTAGGGATACCAACTCTATCACAGAAAGTCCTGCTGAAGGTATCATACTCCTGTAGAAGGAAACGATTCCTGACCTTCAGGGGAAAAAGAAGAAGGTGAGCTAACCCAAAAAAAACATGTCCAAGATACAGTGGACAAGAGGACCATTCCATTCTTCAAAAAGTACACAGCATGTAGAAAAGTCACACGCCATGTCTTATGACCCTGGGTACTTCCCGTGTACTATGTCCCATGTCAAAAGGCTGTTAGTGTAGAAAAAGTAAGTACACAACGTGTGGCAATTAGTATATGTCATGTTTGAGTGACTGAGGTTGGATCCATGTACGCTGGCCATGTGCTTGTACATGTCCTCAACCGGTGTATTCCAACCCATGTAATCGGTACATGGGCTGACCCGCGCTACTGGACTCACCTGGCCATGTGGTGTAGTACAAGGCCTTGTACTACACCCCATGTCTGTGTATCCCCTGGATAAATGTTGAGTTCCATGTAGCTGCCTCTACCATGCTGTGTAGAGAGTACACGCTGTGTTCCGAAGCCGTGTAGTCCATCTCGTGTCCTTGTACTTTACAAAATAGGAGACAAGCTTCGGGGAAAGTCCAACATGCCATGTGACTAGGGTCATGTGCCGTACGATTCATCTCTGACCCTCGAAACCCTAGCTATCATCGCCGGTACTACACGATGTGTTTTTCAGAAGTACACATCGTGTATCCTGAAATTTTATAGAAACGACGCTCTTCGCCAGTGCACCTCCCGTGATGCGCCGTTCATCGATCTGGCCGTCCGATCTCCACGAAAATCTAGAATCTAGGTCGCCTCGACCTCCTGAAGTCGTTTCTATTGTTTTTGGGCCTCCGATCGGCCCCGAAAATGCATTTTGATCCTCCCATGTGAAGAACGCTCGAAGAAAAGTAGTTCCCAAATGTGTCGATTCATCTGCCACCATCGCCGTATCACCATCTCTAGGTCGTCGCGATGTCGGATCTCCAATTTGGGATTGTTGCGTTGCAAAACGGACGCACAATGATCCATTGTTCATCTCCCCACAAAGAACACGAAGAACACATGAAAAGAAAAGGGGGAGGAAATCCAAAAAAAGAACTTGAGGAATGAACCTCCGCCGTCGTTCGTTACAGTGTTGATCCACTCACATTAGTAGGATCAAATGAAGCAAGATGAAAATAATATACAATAACCATGGATTAATCCCCCAAAAAATCCCAATGAGAACCCTCCCATTAGACCGTACGATCAGCAGATCAACCTGTTTGTGGGTTGGTCTGCGTTCGACATTTAAATCGAAAATGGGGAAAAAGAATCTAAATAACAAACCCCTACCTACAAAGGGATTGATCGCTGATGAAGATGTCGTTCCGGTCTCATCGTTCATCACTGAGAGTTTTCCCCAAGGCTCCACAGATTCTTCAGAGTTTTCTCTCAATATTTCATCAATGACCATCGTTCGATTAACCCATTAAAAAGGGAAAGTGCGTTTTACAATTCTATCCTGATGTGGCATTAACGAGTCAAGTTTTCATTTATGAGTCATTATGACATGTCATTAATTATAAAAAAATATTCCCATCGTTGCGCTGCAACGAATGTTTCCAATTAAAAACAAAATAAACTTTTCCATTTATTTTATTTTATTTTTATGAAAACGTCTGAAAATTAACTTTTTCCATCGACTCGCACCGGTCAAGTTTAGACCCATTCTTAGGTAAAGTCGTCATTCTAGACGCAACAGTGCCCTCATATTTTCAATCCATGCATTAATTTGGAAACTACCACAACCGCGCACAAGTTCCAACTCACTTAACTTAAAAAAAGTCAAACCACCATTCCGGGTTCACTGGGCCTTAGAATGATGTGCCGTCTCGGCACCTGGTCTCGTAATAATTCCATATAATATTTAAAAATAATAGTTGGAAAATCTGAGACATTACAAGTTATAATATAAAAAATTATCCCCTTTTTTGAAATATAAAAAGGTTAAGATAAAATGTTTCACAATACACCTCCCTTTTGGGTTGTATAATTCAGTTTAAAAATGAAATAAAAATATTACCTTTTATAAAAAGCATAATATTTTAATAGGATATAATATATAGATTGAAAATTTTATCTCTCCTTTTTCAAATATATATAAATATGTAATAAAAATATAATCTGAAATAGTTAAAATAGATTTAAGAATAGAAATTTCAGTATTTAAAATATATTTGAAAATATGATTTAACACAATTTTATAATCGAGTGCACATTTTTTAAAACCAAAATACTTAAAATATATTTAAAAATATATATAAATAATTACTTATATTCCTAAAAATGGAGACATATAAAATATAATCATTGAATATATGCTTTTATATAAATATATAAAATAAGAAAAAATATCTTTGCATATTCTAAAAGTTGATGTGAATAATATCTTTTAAATATATAGTTTCATTCATAAACCCCCTAAAATATATATAGATTTAAAATAAAAAAATAAAAAAAATTTGGAATAAAGATTAAAAATATATTAAATTTTAAGGAATTCTATATTTTAAGTAATAAAAGAGACATAACATTGGGTCTAACACTACTCCAGTAAAAGTAAAAACGAAGTCAACAAAGGAGCCATGAAAATAATTAAAATAAATAATTTTCAATACTCTTTTTAATTATAACTGAATTAAATCATATTTTCATTATTCCAAGTTCAAATTTACTTATAGAAGACTTTTCTACATCCAAATGTCAAGTAAAAATATTTGTTATTTGATCATAATTTTGAATATTCTCCAAAAACATTTGTCCTTTTAAACGTGATATCTAATAAAATCATATCTAAATTCAATATTTTTAGTCCTATAGTTTTGTAATATGTTTTTAGAAATATAAATAGTAGATTAGTTATCACATAGAATAGGTAAATTATCAAAATTAATATCAAAATAAGTCAAAGTTTTTTTAATCCATAATCATTGAGCCTAATTTTTTTTAGGAATTGTATATTATGATTTAGTTATTGATAAAGTAAATTTTTTTTGTTTCTTTGAAGTGATAGAAATAAAACACTTTCTTAAAAAGTGGCACATTCCCCTTATAATTTTTCATTCACTTTTTCAACACCAATATCAGAATTAGAATAACATTCCAATTCAAAAGAGTTTTTTTTCTAGGATAAACTGACCAAGATTTATTGAACCTCTAGCATATTTGATAAATAATTTAGTAACATTCAAATGATTTTCTATTGGGTCTATTGGAGTTGTTTCCATAGATCTAACTACCATTTACATTAAATTAGAGGAATATTCATTATGTGAAATGTTAATTAAGATCTTATCATGTGATGATCATTCTTCTATGTGAAATATATGTAATAATATATTAAGAATACCCACCGCATTGAAAGTTCATAAAAGTTTCCCATTATGATGAGAACCTAGAAGTTATGTGATAATATTATCAATAACATTGTTATGTCAAGATGATTCTATCTGTCAAGGAACAAAAGATAGAAGCACTCCGGGGTACGGTCTCATAAGATATTGAGACTTCTTCTCATGATGTTCTCCCTTGGTAATCTCAAGAAAAATTATTAAGAGAACTTGACACGTGAGGAGGAAATATGCATTTATATGTGTCCTTGTGTCTTCCTATATATAGATGTTTGTAATTTTCCTTATACTTTAAGATTATTATTAATGCATATCACGAGTTATATATTTTGACATATTTATGAGAACCTTGATGACTTATGCTCGTAGTGAGGTAGAATACATTGGGAGAATCAAAATTGATATTATATTAAAGAATAATGTGAGAAATTATTTGTCCATTTTAATCTTAAATATAAGTTGATATTTAAAGAACTTCGATCAGAATAAAAATTCATGATCAAGTCTATGGCCATGGAATTCTTCAGATATGTTCATTTTTAGAAAGTAAAAGAATGAGATATCGAGCACATATGTTGATGACACAAGTATACAACCTTATTGATTATAGATATCAAGATAAAGGGATTATATACTACTATATGTGTTCTTATGTGGTTATTGTCCTTGTAAAATTTAACTTCATTATATATGGGTTCCTTGGTGTGTTTAAATATACTATCCTTTGAATTTAGATGACACTGCATAATTTCATTGAGAAAGGGTCCTAGAGGTCTACACATTAAGTGTATTTAGAAGTTTAGTTAAATTATATGTGAATTTAAGGTGTTGGGGGCTTGAACGGGTGGTAAAGGATCCCTATAGGTCTGAATTAGACCTGGGGTAGAATCTGGGTGGGAGTGAATTTCCATAGGAAGGTGGTGATATAGGCATGACGCAAGCAGGTGGTGACATAGGCAGAAAGTGATGCATGCACGACACACGTAGATGGAGACGTAGGCATGCCACTGCACTGGGCCTTCAGGACAGTTTGTGGGTTTATGGTCCCTATATTATTTAAGAATTATTCATGTTGATTTGATCATAAATATTAAGTCACCAGTTATTCAAGATAATATAATGTGAGTTGAATATTAAATAAATATTTATTTTCCAAGTATGTATTTATTTAATTAATTATGTGAATACATAATATTTATTTATTCGAGTTTATTAACAAGGTATAAATATTTATTTGGTCATGTGAATATTTAATAAATGTTTATTTTTTGTTTTTTGAATATAATATTTATTTATTTATCGATGGATAAGGAATTTATATTAATATTTAAATAAATAGCCATTATTCAAGGTCCGATAAATATTGATTAGGATTGGTAGTTAATGTTTAATGGAATTTTTGTAAATTATATTTTAATTATTATTTGAATAAATATTAAGTTATTTTTTTAGAGAAATAATATTTATTTTTCTATGAATTTTGCCCATGTAAAGTAAATAATAATAATAATAATATTTTTTGGACTTGGGGAATATAATATATTAAGAGAATCAGAAGGGATTGTGTGTAATTATTAATTCTATAACCTTTGGTTTATAAATAATCAGTTATGTTATTCTTTATCCCTAGCTTAGACATTCTAATTATTTTTTTATGCACAATGAATTCTAGAGAGAATACTATCAATCCCTAGATATTTATTCTCTTAGTTTTCTCTCATGAACGGAGAGGGATACTCCTCCACCACTATATCAAGTCAAGAGAGAACCAAAAAAGTAATTCTATACTAAAATGATTCTATTATGATGAAAAAAGATCAATAAATATATTCAACCATCCAATCTACCACTCAAATAATTCTATATTGATGATCAGAGGTTCATAAATCATGTGTGGATCACCACATGAGGGAATATACTCTTGAATAATCTCCCCACAATGATGAAACAATAATAATTGTTCAACTAATTCACTGATGAAAAATAAATTACAACAAGTGGTAATTCGTGATCTATATATATTAACAATACATTATATGTAATGATCCTGTCTCGTAGATTCTATGGTTTCTATTTATCTAAGCCCAAGTAGGAATCATATGAAACTGATAAATTTTTATTATTGTAAATGAGACCAACAACTTTCTTTGCACCCTAAAACCTTAAAGTGGAATCCGTGTGGTCATATATAATTTATAATTTTTTATTATTCATTGATCATTATAAATATTTTATATTAGTTTTATTTTTTTAATCATTTTCTAAATCTGAACATTGAGATATATTCTTCTTCTTCTTATTTTTTCTTGGTCATATAATCAAGAATAGGTTAAAAGTATATGAAGAAAAAATAAAGAATCCATCTAAAGGTGATAAGAATTATAGATGGATAGAACGAGACTACATATGGTATAACATAAATACACACACAATTTACACATGTTGAATAAAAAAGGATTAACCTCAAATGTAATTCAAAGCATCCTGTATTGAATCATATATGATGTTATTAGAACACTATGTGTTTACTAGGATAGGGTGGGAACATGGTTTTATAGGCTAAATTCCTTGTAACTAACTTGAAAAATGTGTATTCTATGTGATTTCATGGTGGAAAATGCAGGGTCAAAGACATGTTTTGTGATTTATTACATGATGCAGGGAAGGAAAACCATGTAACTTAGAGGTCACACAATTTTTAACTAGAGTGAATTCCATATTAATCAAAAATGTTATCAGTTAACTAATACACATAGTACATCAATGTATACTGTGTACATCGTCAAAATCTATTACATGATGTGTATTCATCTTTACACACATTACATCATACCAATTTATGTGGATAGTGAAAATCAATTCATTACTCCATTAAACCTCATACACACATGTTTATTTGTCATTAATTGAAAACATAGGCTATGTGATTGCTTTTATATTATTAAAAAACTTAATTAATTCTATAGAAAAATTATTAACTACATACCATGTATAATCATATACCCAGGGTATTACGCCAACATTAAAAGCATTACATTCAATGTAAATCAACACATTCCCATGTGTCATTTATCGATAGTACACCCCGTTTGTTTTCATGTTATGTTTTGTATGTTATATGTTGTTTGAGAACACAATACCTGACCATAAGACATAGTCAACAGTTTTGGAATGTGAATACTATATTTCCTCTAAGTAAACATATTTTACTCAGTTAATTTTAAATAGAATTAATTTTTTTTAATTATATTAGACAAGTTCTCTAGAATGATTTGGATGGAAATTAAGAGAAATTAATTGATTTAGTAATAAATATAACTATTTAATTCAATAAAATTTTATCCTAGTAAATAAATATTTTAATGAATTTTTGTTAACAAAATTTGTATTTGTTGTAAGTGTGTATAATGATGAGATCATAATAAATAATATATGTGCTTAGTTTATTTTAATTTAATTATTATTTCTTGGGTTCTGTAACATATATTTTATTAAATTAAAATGGTATCCTAAGATTCATCCCCTCCTCTATTATGTAAGGGTATGTGTTCCCATAGTTTCTTTTATGTAAACCACATGACCAATACTTTGATTATCCTCACATGTATCTGAGAAAATGTTTATGTAATGGATAAATATTTTAAGTGAGTGTAGGTGTGTTGAGTTTGGAGCCAAGGTAAACCAACCCTAGAGCTACATTAGTGTACAAGTGGGATTATAAAACTCAAACCACTTTAAAATTTAAGGAGATTTTCCCAAGGTCAAAGGATAGTTGACCATCGACTAGATAAAATAAACATCAGATAAATCATGATCATGCCACATTTTTTATTTTACTTCAATTAGTTTCCCAATTAATTATTTAATAATGATTTGTCTCTATAACACAATAAATTAATTTAGAATAATTTAAGATGGAATTAAAATAAATCAAACTATGCCTATATTTAATATTGATATGGCTAATTAGTTAAGTAAAAATCCACTTAATATTACCAAGCATTTAATAAGATAAAATGGTCTATTTACCTATAAAGATAAAAATTCCTCAAATAAAAAATATTAAGTTTTTTAAACCTTCCACTATTTGGTTTTAAATCAAACCATAGTTAAAATTACTTGATTATAACATCCCCCAATCCGATACTCTCTCACATCGCTAGAAAGGGTAGGTTACAAGACCTCTAGCATGCATCCCTATACTTCAGAGGATACTAACTAGTGGAAACAGTGTGATAAAAATAGTGGGGAGACTATACCCCCTGAATAAAGAGTTACAACATAGCAGAAATAAAAATATAATAATAATAAATAAATAGCAGATTTAAAAATAATGAAAAAATACAATACATTGGAAAACTAAAAATATAAGTATTCTTACATAAATAATAAATAATAAAGGAATAATGTCATGATGTGATGGAATGTAAATAAATTTCATGCTATAATAAATAAAAAATAAAAAAATAGAAGACTATAGAAAGGTAAAAAAGTCCCCAGTATTGAACCCCATGTTAGTTTGCCTCCAAACTCTATCCTATCTATCAAGAAAACACTCAAAAACAAGGTCCCTTTCCATTGGCCAATCCTGCATCCATGTAATCTACTCAGGTACCAAATAGAGGCTCAAATTGGGTGTGAGTATTACTTAGTAGGTCCACCCCACAATGTCTAAGAATAACTAGTCTAATAATAAGTGTATGTATTAATGAAATAAACTAGTTTATTAATTAATTAAACAATCAAATTAATACCACTTGAACCTGCTCCTTCTCCATGCTAGAATATCCATGAGTGTGTGTCAAAATCATTCCAACCATAGTGATATAAATAGGGGATAAAATAACATGCCATAGTGCCATGTCAGAATGTCTTTGAGTAGGTCTCCCAACCCTTCCACCCATATCATTATAACCTAGGTATATAAAACACAAAAATCTGGGTGAAACTCTCTATATAAGAATTTCATCATTCAATCATATCTGAGATCAGTTTATACTTTTCTCAAAACAAGTCAATTGGCATATCTTACTATATCAACATTTCAGCATCTATCACTGAGGATGGCTTTCTAGATAATCTTTTCACCATGTGTCACTAGCTGTAGCCCTCTATACAAGCATCTCAACATATGTCACTAGGCTGACACCCTATATAATAATTACAAAATGTAAACTTGGAATATCCTTATATATAAGCATTTTAGTATTTTTAACTAGGCCAATTTCTAATATAATCATTACAAGATAAAAATCACAACATATGTTATATCTACAAGGATATTAAAATATCACATCTCAGGCTCAATGTTTAATTACAATAATTACAATTTATCTTTCAATTAAACATTTCATATATCAATTGGTGATAACCAATAACATTATAGTTATCTCAATAAACAATACAAGCTAAGGTGAAAAAATATTAAGTAATCATCCAAAATACATGTCATGCTAAACACACTTTAATCAATTAATAAATTTATTTAATTAATGGTTCTCTAACCCGAACAGTGGCACCAATCTAGTTCAATAATCATTTTAATCCAAAGGGACCCCAAGAAAAATTCCATTCATCATTTAATTAATTCAGGTGCACATATGTTGTCTCTATTGCAATATTTCATATAATAAAAAATTATCAAACCATAGGGTTAAAGTTTAGAACCCCTTTATTTATCTAACAATCAAAGATGCTTACGATGAAAAAAATAAGGAAGAAGGTTTGGATGATACCAATAAGGATACTAGATAAAAAATGATCAAGATAAAAACCAACAATGCACAAGGTCAGGATATGACACTGCAATGACCAGAAAAATGATTGATGAGAAGAGGAAAACAGAAGAAAAACCAATTACCAAGGATCCAATGTGTGGTTGGGAGGCCAATAGGGGGAGGGGGGAAACTTAAAAAATCATCTAGAAGATTGAACTAGGTTGATATGAATAAGCTTCATGGAATTTGGAAGTAAAAATCAACCACATGTCACTCTTAGAAACTATAGGTTGCAGAATTACATGGTGTGTAATATAGTTACATGTCATGATATTATTTTTAGTGGTATACACCAAAAAAATCATAACCTCAATTTTTTATTTATTCTAATCAAACATTACATGACTTGAAATATAATTACAAGAAGTGTAGTCCCTTCCTGTTGGGAATTAGTTCCCTACCAGTAACCATTCATGACATGTGAGTGATAATAATTACCTAGCATGTATTACAATTACACAGTGTGTAACTATTCTACAGATAGTTTTTCAGCCCAGTTCCCTTATGAAAACCTGGACTCCCCTTGTGGATTCTCAACATACCAAGAACCCTTGATAACACTTTAACTCTTATAACCAAACCACATTAATTCAAATAGAAATCCCAAACGATTCCCTACATTGATCCTCCACTATTTTCTCCAGTTTCCTTACAACCCAAGTAAGAATATATTCAAACTAATATACATCCATGAATCTTAAGTCACTTCCCCCCAAAAAGTCTCTGCATATCTGAACAAGACGTGGACACCAAGGATCAAATGAAATAAACTCAAAGGGAGACATAAATGGAAAAATGATATCTTACAACCTCCCCACCATATAACAGCTCATCCCTGAGATGCTCCTAAAATCACTCTGGGGTCTTGGAGAAATATTCTAGCCATTGTGCTTGAATATAAGACTCACTCTCCCAGATATCCTCTGGAACTTTCCCCTACTACCACTACACTCAAAGAAAAGGAATTGACCTACCTCAATGATACTTCTCAATGTAGTCCACAATCCATATTAGATGGTCCACAATGGTTGCATCTGCACTAAGATCGTTGTTTTTTATATCAATTACTTGATAATGGTTTGAATAATATATATGAAGATGTGACACATGAAACACATCATGCATGGAATTGTAGCATTGTGTAAGGACTAATTGGTACACCATTGGACTAACCATATCCACTACCTCAAATGGCCCAACAAACCTAAGTTCTAGATATCCTTGTTTCCTGATACAACATTGCCCCAACTTAGGAGACACCCAAAGGAAAACATGATGGATAACCTCAAACTCTAGAGGTCATCTATAGTGGTCATCGTATGATTTATACCTACTATACCCAATCACCAACCATTGTCTAATCAAATGAACCAGCTCATATGCCTCTTACATGAGAGTAGTTCAAAAAAGCACTAAATCACCTACCTCCAACCAACAAAGATGATAAAAAAATGGAATTCCATACAAATACTCAAAAACACAATCTAGATTGATACTTTGAAGATGTTCTTATAAGAAAAATCCATGAATTCCATATGCAGCTCCCATGATCCACAAAAATCTAGAACAAATGCCTGTAATATATCCTCCAGAACTGGAATAGTCCTCTTAGACTGACCTTGAATATAAATATGATAGGTCGTACTCAAAAGATCTTGTGATACTAGATCCTTCAAAACACCTTAACATAAATATAATAATAAATGATGATATCTTTATAAAATGATACTCCTTGTAGTACTGTGCAACTAAACTACCGCTCACACGTAAAGACACCCCAAATCATCAACTATTAAGGTATACCTAATAGGAAATAAGTGGGATGATTTCATCAGTCAATCAAAAATCACCCATATAACATCATTTTTATGGGTTTTACTGGGAAATCCAATAAAAAAATCCATAGTAACATCTTCTAATTCCCACTAAAGAATGGGAAAAGGATACAAAAACCCACCTAGCCTCTAATTCTCTCCTTCACCTTTACACAAGTGAAACATATCTCAATAAATCCTAAAATCTCATTCTTCATTCTTAAGCACTAGTACTATCTACAAAGATCCCGATATATCTTTTTCAGACTAGGATATACAGCCCTTCTATAAGAATGCAATTATTTTATTATATCCTCATGAAAATCCATAGGAACCCATACTAATCCATAGAGAAGAAGAGAATTGGCATTTCCAAGAGAACAAACTTTTGGTTTCTCCCCACCATATAAGCAATCTATCAGATCTAAGACCTACAGATCATATAACTTCTTAGTCTTGATCTAGTCCAAAAGCACGGGTATAACATATGTTGATGGTAGAACTACTTGAACTTGATACTCATAAACATCTAGATGAAATTCTGAAAAGAGGTCCATAAGACACCACCTGTTGCAGGACTCCCATACCACCTCTGCCATCATCTATTGAATCTATGCATCAACAATGATGTTTCCATTTCCTAGTGTATAATCCAAATTTAAGTCGAAAGACTACATATAATCAACCCACCACTTTTTTGTATCACTGATAAATAATTTACCTTAGGCTCTTGTGGTCTATATATACCAAAAACCTATATCTCATTAGATAATGTATCTAGAATCTCTAGGAATGTACCACTACTACTAAATCCACATATTTATTAGGATAACTCCTCTCATGCAGTATCAGCTCTCTGAAGCCATTCACAACCACTCGATCCTCCTATATTTGAACTGCTCTGAGTCTAACTCCAAATGAATCACAATACATAGTATATTCTTTACCCAGTACAAGTAAAGTGAGGATAAATTCTAAGTTTATCCTTCCTTTCAGATCCTAAAAATTAGTATCTCTAGAATATGACCAAACAAACTTCTCCCCTTTATTTGTTTTCACTAACATCAGTACTTACAAACTGGAATGGTCCTTGATAACGTGCTGACAAAAACCTACTAAACCCAAAAATTTATGAATCTTGAAATAATTCTTAGAATTATACCAATATAACATGGATTCAACCTTCTCTAGGTATGCCAAAACTCCTACCTATTAGATGAAATTTCCCAAGAAGTGCACTTTATCAATCCAAAAATTACTTTTGGTTAGATTAGCATAAATAAAATGATCTCTCAATTTACTCAGAATAATTTCAATATATTTGGGTTTATTGTCTACTTAAAATGTTTACACTAAGATGTCATCGAAAAAAACCACTACAAACTGATCTAGAAATGGATGAAATATTTGATTCGTCAAGTCCATGAATTCCCACAGTTCATTGGTAGACCTAAAAGACATTACAATGAAATAGTACATGTTATACCTGCTCCTAAAAGTAGTCTGAGGCATTTCCATTGGTATCACCTTGAAATGGTGGTATCTTGATCTCGAAATCATTCTTGGATAAGATATTTTCACCACTCAGCTGATCAAAGAGATTTTCAATGTGTGGAAGATGAAACTAGTTTATGATTATCATCTAGTTCAATATCTAATAATCAACACACGAGCACAAAGTCTCATTAAACTTCATGGAAAAGAGAACTGGATAACCCTTAGGAGATGTAATCGATCATATAAAAACTTTTGCTTCTATATCTTCCAATTGGAATTTCAACTCCCAAAGCTCAACTAGTTCTATTCTGTAAGGAAAGATATAAACTAAGTCTACTCCCAGCACCATCTTGATTGTAAAATAAATCTCTCACTTGGGAGGTAATCTATAGAACTCACCATGAATGACATCCTAAAAATAGTCTAACACCAGAGGAAAATAATCCTACTACATTCCACCCTCATCTTGATAAATACCATTTATTTGATCTATCATGCAATCTAATTTTAACTGAATTGGTCCTCCATGATCTGACTAAAAATCCCATTCACCTTGGTGAGAATAGAGGCCTCTTTATTGACATAAAAAGGAAAATATCATCCATTAATAGTAGATATGATACAATTATAGAACTAACCAATCCATACCAAAAAACAAACGGAATCCTGTCATTTCTAGTATAAACGGTTCCCAAAAGAAATGGTAACCAGCAATTTCCAGAGTACATTCCTTGAAACATTTGATATTCTCTGACCAAATTCCAAATGGTGTGTCGATGGTAGAATCACCATCTTGTATTTCCACATGCAAGCCCAAACCATTTACAAAATGTGAGAATAAGAAGTAATGTGATTCTCCGATATCAAAAAAAAACACAACCAAGGTATGATGATACAAGAATTGTACCTCTGATAGTAGACGATCATTCATCCACACTTGCCAGAGTATTTTGCATAACTGGTAGATGACTAGCTTCTCTTAACTAGAATCCATCCTAACTATCTTGAGATATACCCTTTTCGCTGTACTTTCTTTCCTATACTGGGGTACCACATCCCTTTCCTCGACCAAATTTTCATTTGGGAATCCAGCTACATGTCTACGAAGGAGTAGCTAAGTCCTTCCCAGACTTTGGTACTTGTCCTAAACCCCTTCCACCACTCTTATATTTCACTCCCCTACAAAACCTCTATATGAAGCCTAGTATTCTATAATAATGACACTCTAAAGAGGGATATGGACACAAAGGCCATTTGTGTCCCATATTTCCACATAGATATCACTGTAATGGAACAAAGTCATGAGATGGCTTCCCACTACCTCGACTAATATAAGCACTGTTTCCCTAGAGAAAACCATGGTATTGATTCTTATTTCCCCTAGAATAAGAGTTCACAGTTTTTCCTATTGAATTATCTTGTTTGCTTCATATGGAATCCCTCATATAACCTTACGTGATGGGTTTCTAATTCATCACCTCGACAATGATTCTTAGAAAGAACATGCTTACATAAAACCTAATATTATAGAGAAGACCATCCTAAAAACATATCGCCCTATATATCACATTATTTAAAAAATATTTTAGGAAGCGTATTAGGTCGGTTAAATGTTCACCGTGTTTTAGGAGCATGAAATCACTAGCCTTATAATCCCTTAATGTATCAGGATAGAAATTGATCTGGAACTTTGTCTACAAGTCCTTCCTAGATAAATCCACCTCCTGCCCCGCCTACTCTAGAATTTCCCACCAATGCTTGGATAGTCCACAAAGTATATATATAGAAAAATTCACCCTCCTATTTGAGGGAGTTTCAAGATGCTTAATGATAGTCTGGAGTGACTCAATCCATAACTTAGCTTCTTGGGGGCCTCTCTCCCCAGTGAACATAGGTGGATGGTGTAGCTGAAACTCTCTCATCATATCATACATTTAAGGCATGATGTGATCAGTCTCTCTTTCCATAGATCTTATGAGCCTCAGGATGATGTCATGAATATGAACATCCATGTGATCCTCAGAAACTATAGGATTATTCGTTGCAATTATGTTAGGAGCATGCTCATTTACACTCTCCTGACACAAAACTCGAAGATGATGAGGAATAATTTTCTCTACATGACACACACACACTATAGAACACTGATTGTAACAATAGGTTCAACCTCAATATGTGACAACAACAGAGAACCACTGACTCCTGGTCTCTCAAAACACGTCTTACAAGTGTTTTAGCATGAAATAATAGTTTATTTATTTCATTTATCAAATATAACAGGTATATCATATCAAATTTCAATTGGAAAACATATATCACATTAAAATAAATATGTCCCTATCATGAACAATGCATGTAAATATATATTCCTATGTGTTTATTATGATGCATGAATACTCATCACATGCTATACCAAGCCCTGGTTATAAATATCAAAAACAAATAACATCATAAAACCATCACCTCACACAATATGTAAATCACTCTGGCTGAAATAAAATCTACTATAACAAGCACACAATATAAAAAACAATCTACCCTTAGTCAATCAAATTCCCCCTTTACATGGGTTAGCTACTCCCATGAACAAACTCATTACTAAGTCCCGACACATTATAGTCTTCTTTAAACCTTTAAAAAATAGTATATAAACATAAAAGAAACCACTTGTGCATTTTTTTACCACTTTGTAATGTTCCCTTATCCAACACTCTCTCCCTTGGCTAGAAAGGGTTGGTAATGAGACCTCATGGGTGCCTCCCTATATACCCGATGATACTGACTAGTAGTGGGGGTGTGATAAGTATAGTGGAGAGACTATAACCCATGGTTATAGAGTTACAACATAATATAAATAAAATTATATTAATAAAAACTAAATATCAGAGTGCATAAATAATGGAAACAATAAAATACAGGTGAAAACCTATAATATAATCCAATTGAAAAATCTAATAAATAATGAAGGAATAATGTAATAATGTGAGGGAATGTAACTAAATGTCATTATGTAAGTAAAATAAAATAAAACACTATAAGACTCAAGAAAAGGATCAAAATTCCCTATTCCTGAACCCCATGTCAGCTTATCTCCAAACTCCAGCAATTCCAGCAAACAAACACTCAACAACATGGTCCCTTGCCCTTGTCCAATTCCGCATCCATGTAATCATCCTAGGTACCCAATGATGGGCCAAATTGGGTGTGACTATGACTTAGTAGGCCAACACCACCATCTCTAAGCATAACTATTCTGATAATAAGTGTATAAAATATTGTAATAGACAAGTGTATTAATTAATTAAACAATTGAATTGATACCACTTCAACCCACTTCATCTTAATGTCGAAATATCTCTATGCATGTCTTACAACCATGCCAACCATAACCATATAACCATGGTATAACATAACCTACCTTGATTCCATGATGAAATGTCTCTGAGCATGTATCATAACTATGCCAACCATAAACTTATAAACTAGGTATATAAAACACACAAATCTAGGTCAAACCTGCTATATAAGTATTTTATAATTTATTCAGGGCTAATCCCAATTTATAAGAATTTCATCATGATTCAATGGACAAGGTTAATATATTACACTACAATGATCAATGAATTAAAAAAGAGAAGAGGAAAACTAATGAAAAACCACTTAATAGGGCTTAGATGCATTATTAGGATGTTCTTAAGGCACAAAAGACTTTTAAATTTTCTTGGGATGCACCCAATGTTGAGAGGAAGATGCTACATGCAAGTTTGAAATAAAAATCAACCAATTAAACACTTAAATATTGTAGGTCGGGGAATTACAAGGCTTATTATATAGTTACACATCATGAAACTATTTTTAGTGGGATATTATAAAAAACCCATCTACTTATATTTTTTAATTTATTCCGATCAAAAATTACATGATGTGAAATATAATTACCAGATGTGTACTCCCACTAGATCTTGAATAAATTCACAACCAGTAACCATTCATTAAATGTGTATAAAAAAATTACATGATGATTATTATTGTTACACGGTGTGTAACTCTTCCACAAATAGTTTTTCAACTTAACTCCCTTATAAAAACCTGAACCCCCTTAAGGATTCTCAATTTACCAAGAACCTCTGGTAACACTTGACCCTTTATTATCAGACTCCATTAATTTGAACAAAAATAATGAATGAATCCTCACACAGGTACTCTTTGATTTTATCAAGTTTCCTCACTAAACAAGTCTACATTTATTCAAACAAACATAAATCCATGAACTTTAAGTCATTTTCCCAAAAAATGATCTCCTTCTCTTAAAGAAACCTAACCAGCAAGGCTAAAATGAAAAAAAATCCCAGAGGTACATACTTAGAAAAATAAAGGTTATTACATTGACCAACCTCAATTCAGGTGTTTTCAATTATTGGGGGATTTTTATATTGAGTTTTAATCTGATTTAACCCATTTTTCATTAAGTATTTATCACCTCTGTGAGACATACTACAAATAGTAGGCATGTGTAGAGGAAAAACAAGACCACGATTTATGGATCAGGGTGTCCATTTAATTGATCAAGGAGTCATGAGTTAATGTAGTTGGTAAGTTTCACCTACCTAAATACCCTCAAATTGATTGTGAGGACCCATAATAGGTTATGAGAAGCAATATATGTATCCATGCCACTAGAATATCCATGCACCATGATATTCTAAAACTAATGGCGAGGGATACTGAGTTTCAATAAAATAGAAGGAGACTAATAAATAAAACTTGTTAAACCATATATTTTGGTAATTAAGATAAAAACTAAATATATTCCTTTAATTAATGAAGAGTATTGTATGAAAAATCATCAGAACACTAGGATCATTCAGAGAAAAAATATTGTTTGCACCATCACATATTTCCAAGGATGGGTAAGTTGTTTTATACAATAATATTCTATAGTAAAAATTCATAATATGTTAGGGAATTCACTATACATGTTCAACCACATCATATAATAAGTGTAGCTGAGAAGTATTCCAACAATAGGTACATTATGATGATCTATGTGTCCATTTCATCTATATATCAGTTATATCTGTAGAACATATAATGAATTGTAAGGGTATGGATTCTTATACCATGATTTCTCATCTACTATATCTTAATAATGAAAAATAGAGGATGTAGATAAATCAAATTGTTACAAAGATATTCTTATATAAACTAGTAGAGGGTACTTTTATATTGATCTTTTCTTCAATATATAGAATTATATTAGTCAACTATAAAATTTTCAATTCCATATGGATAAGATATTATCTACTATTCTCATACTCTCATTCTTAACTTCTTAGATATTAGTAATCTTCTAGTCTTATGAGATGAAAATTATAAATAAATGACTCAATAATCATATAATTAAACTACACTAGGTTGATAAGGGTTGTGAAGAACTTGGTTTCACAACCCTTATGGTGAATAACATGAAATCCATGGTTGAAAAACCCATATCTTGTTTATGGTAAATGCTGCCTTTGTAATGTATTTCAGTGAGAAAAAATATTTAAAGGTAATTTGGTAAACATGATACTATTTTCTCCTAATGATGATAAAATTTTAATTTTGAAATAATTTCAATTAAAGAAGAGAAAATAAATTTAATGCACTTTAAATTTATCCATCATAGATTATAGTGTTTCTATTTAACTTTTTGGTTATTAAATACTAACTTGTATTCAAATACTAAATCCAAGAAATAAACATTTGAATAAGTAAAGAAAAGGGTGATTCCTATCATAGAAATGGTAACTATAAAATTTAGGAAGTAAAGTTGAATTATCCTAGAAGATAAAAAGGGATATTCCTATATTAGTAGTGATAATTTTAAAACTTATGATTCACAAGATGATTGATTCAAGTAAAACTATTACTTTGAATTAAGTATTAATAGAAATTTATCAATGTGTTATATTAGAAACAATGAGACATTATTTATTTTTAAATTAGTATTTTTATGGTATTCTATAATTTATTAAAAGTTAAAATTCTTTTTAATCATAGATATTTAACCCAAAAAAGAATGATGAAATAAAAAATATAAGACTCTTACCTAGTCAAGTCAGGATAATTATTTTTTAAGTATAACTGATAATCGTTGAAAAGTTTTTATCCTATAGAGTTTTTTGTCTCTTTAATCTAAAACACTGGGCTTGTTGAAAAACTCACATATTGGGTTTTAGATCAAGTAACCTTTTGAAATAAATGCATGATACAAATATTATGGAGTTAATTCAACAACATAGCATGAACTATTCCTATATGATGGAAGAGTTAAATTCATATACTTCATTAGATTACAATAATTTATTTTAGGAACGATTGATGAAAGTAATAAATTCACTTGGTAAACGATAAAGGATTCTCAGCACTATTGGAAAACTAACATATACCAACAGTTTGGAACCGTTGGTATAGGCCTCCAAACCGTTGGTATAGCCTATACCAATGGTTTGGAGAATTGTTTCCAAGTAAGCCATTGGGATAGGTCTATACCAACGGTTTTTCGAAAACCATTGGTATACGTAATATAAAAATCTATACCAACAGTTATGGAACTGTTGGTATATGTATTTCAAAAAAAACACATTCACTGAGATTTGATCCCAGGACCCCTAGTTTATCATTGAACGACTTAACCACTAACCTAACATGACTTTTGTGAACATAATTACATAAATATATATATGTATTGTCATAATTATTTTAAATTTTGATTTATATAATGTTCTCGGTAAGAAGATATGATAAAAATTATCAGGACCTATACCAACGGTTGTCAAAACCGTTGGTATAGACCTATACCAATGGTTTTGACAACCGTTGGTATAGTTCTTGATTATGGAATTCATTTTGGGTTTCCAGGGGACCTTTACCAATGGTTTTGGCAAACCGTTGGGATAGGTATACCCTTTCCCAACGATTTGGACAAACCGTTGGGAAAGGTGTCCACAAAGTGGACTTTTCCCAAGGGTTTTCCAAAACTGCTGGGAAAGGGTATACCTATCCCAACGGTTTGGCCAAACCATTGGGAAAGGTGGCCACAAAGTGGACTTTTCCCAACGGTTTGTCAAAACCATTGGGAAATCCATACCCTTTCCCAACGGTTTTCCAAAACCGTTGGGAAAGATGGCCACAAAGTGGGATTTCCCAACGGTTTATCGAAACCGTTGGGAAAAAGGACCTATACCAACGGTCTTTACAAACCGTTGGTATAGAAGTGTTGGTAAAAGTCATACTTCCAGTATTGTAGGGTTGGTATATCAAAGTGTATCTTAACAAAGTATACATTTATCACTAAATATAGAGTGATGGTTTTTCCTGAAACATACATTTCCTTATTCATATCCTAGAGATGGTGATAATACAAGGTGGATCTATAAGGAGTCTTTTTGATATATATATATATATATATATATATTTCAACACCTCTATGGTTCCTTTTGAGACATGTTTTAAAAAATATCCATGTGACAACTAACCATATGAAAAATATATTTACTAATGAATATCATATATGTTATGATATAATGGGTGTCCGTAATGTTACTGCCAAAGGTGTTTTTAAAGGAATAATTTTTTAAGTCGGGGGGAATTGTTATAAAGATACATGATATGTAGGAAAGTTAAAACCATAGTGGTGGTTTTATATTCACCATAGCATGTGATATATATATTATTTATTCAAAATTATGATTCCTATAGGAAGTAGTGAATGGAAATATAGATATGAATTATAATTTCATTTGAAATTAAGGATGGATTCCTTGTACCAAAATCCAATCCATAGTTTTGTAGTTTTTGGAATTTATGAAAACCCTTGGTAGGTGTTGAAGAGAAACCATTATTGTATGGTATATTTTGTAATAATAATGAATAAGTGATTAATGAAAGGTTTACAATATCTATACATAGTTTATATTCACCATGGTGGGAGATAATACCTTAATACAAATCATTATGTGAAATTCAAAGAGAATTTTACTTATCATAGCTTTCCAATGATCATTTTATTATGTTTCAATGTCAAGACAATGACTCTTAAAGGAAACATTGGAGGATATTTCAATGTACATTGACTAGATAGTTTGGTTAAATCATGAAATACCCAAACAATAAATAAGTTTTAATGATCCATTTATGGATCATAATAGTCATAACGATCATAAGAAATTTAATTCAAATGAGTGTGTTCCTGGGTGTCTATAAGAGGTTAGTGGGAAAGATATACTTTTTGAAGGTATATTTTTTGGGAAAATATATAAAATAGTTGATTAGTCTTATGGTTAGTTAATACTAAATTTATTTCCTTCCATATGACTATAGTATCAACCAAAGATCTAGGGAACACGATCTTCTATCATAGATAAAGAGGATTTTTAATATAAATCCTTATACATAGATAACATTATTACACTCGAAATTTTATTTGTATAAATATTATATTGAGTCTCAGGGATTTTTTAGGATTTCCATCTTATTTTTTTATTTTTGGAAATTTTGATGGGGTATACAGTTAGACAACATGATTTGAAAAATTATGTGGAAACTATACATATTGGATCTATATTAGACATAGCAGTTTAGAGTAGTATATGCATGGTTTTTTAAATGTTGTGGAATACTAGTATTAACTATGAACCATATTTTGGCATGCTTAGTATAGGTGATATAATTTCTACATAGTTTAATAAACTACGAACCAACTAGATTTTTCTTTTCTTTTCTTTTTTGTTTTTTCTATTATTTTCTTTTTTATTTATTTTCCTTCCACTTTTATTCTACCCTTTATTTTCTCTCCCATATATAAATCTTCTCATATCTATATTACCTCTATTAGAAGGCCTCATTCACTGTGACCTCCCTCTCATGGACTCCCTCATTATGATATCCTACTACTGGTGACCTCCATCAAGCATGATGCTCTAGGCTAAACCTCTCCTCCAACACACACCCCCACTCCAAACACCTCTTATTCTCACACATTTTTATCCCTATTATATTTTACTCACCATGATTACTTTTAATGTTAGGGCTTATTATCTTAGGAAATGAATCCTCTCCCTTTCCCTTGTTTTATTTAATTTTCTTCCTCTCTGTGGCTATGATTTGGTTCAGCCAAACCCTTGGGTTTACAATCTTGAAACATTTTTGTGTATTTTGTAATTATAGGGTTATAATGGGTTACCTATTCCATATTTGGGTGCCCTCTATCATTTAAAACGATTTTTTCTCACCATTAAATGGTTTCACTCATTTTGAGGTGCGTCTCCCAATTTTTAGTCTTTAAATTTAAGAACATTTAATTTCTTGGTGTTTTAAATTTTTTATAAAATTAATTATGCTTTTCTATGAATGTTGAATAAAAATTTATAATGATTTGGTTGTGTTCTTTATTTTGAATAAATCCTTTAATTTTCATTTCTTGTTCCTCTTGATGTATTTAAAAATTTTTGAAATATGTTTTCTAATTAAATGAATATATTTGAAGTGGTTTGACCCTTTTTGGGATAAGAAATAAATTAAAAATATTTTTCTGGATTTTTTTGGCTTTAATTGAAAAAATGAATCAAATTATGCAAATAATTTCCAAATGCCCTATTTTATTGATTCTTTTTAAAAAAAATTCAAAAATAGATTTCTTTTTAACTTGTTTAATTTAAAAATTCATTTGGAATTTAAAGTGACATTTGAAATTTGATGTATCAGTAAGAGGTTTAAAAATTTGTTTTTGAATCAAAATGAGATATTTGTAAAGTGACTCTTGATATATATATTTGATGGTTTTACACATATATATTAGTTTTTAAAATATATTTTAAAGTATGGATTTAAATTAATTATTTTCACGTTGTCTGATATGTATAAAAAAGGGTTTTTTAAATATATTGAAAATGATTTAATGGGTGATGTATTCTTATGATAACTTTGAGGGAATTTTATGGGTTTATAATAGGAATTTTTTTATTCAAAATTTTATGTCATTTGAAAGTTTTTAGAGCACATGGTAATCCAAAGTATCTAATAGGGAAGACAAGATTGTGTATAAATTTGGTTTTAACCACTTTTCCAACTAAAACCTTAGACTAGAAGTAGGTCTTGGTTTTGTGGAAGGGTGTCACTAAACCGCTAGGATAAAGAATTTACCCCTTATTGGTGGATTGGATATGGTGACATGAATGGATGTCACTATTCCAATAGGATACGACATGTTCTCCTTATGGGTTGTATGAACATTGAATTTAAATGATTATATCATGAGCCGATATCAAGATCTAGAGTGACCACTAACAATAGATGAACAAGGTTGTTCCCACAGTTCTTATTTATGAGATGGTTATTTTTTTATACCCCTCCCTTTAATAAAATGGTTAATGTATTTGTTTTTTTTCTTTTATAAATTTATAACATGAATTTTTTACTTACAATATCTTCATTATAATATTTTAAAAAGGTTTTGAAAAAATGGTTGTTTCTTATGAGTTATTATTTTCATTTAAAAGATAATAATATGAAATGTTTATAAAATTTTAATGATACTTTTATTTCATTTTATATAAAATGAAATAAAATCCCATATTTAAGTAATTTATTTAAAACCAGCATTAAAATGATATTTATTTTAAATTTTATGCTTGGTGTGTGGTTTCTCTTTGGCAGGGTTTCTAAGATTTAGCTCATTCATGTATATAATTTTTAGTTCCTGGATTTTTTTAGATTTTTTCCACTCTTAAGAGTGGTGATTTTGTGTGGTATGTTTTCATTAATTTTTGGTTTCCTATCTCGCTATTTCTAATTAGGTGCTCACTAATTTCTATGGATGGAGGGTAGAAATATCTAATGGTGGATAAATTAAATGATTATGGTAGGAGATATTCATGTATCAACACATTACATGGGAAGGAGACTAGGGATGAGTAGAGGGATTGTTTGTTTACTTTTATTCACTAATTTATGGTTTATTTATATATATTGAATTTTTCATGGATTCACAATATATGGAAGTATCATTATATTTTTTTTCCAGTTTTCTGCTACTAATTTTAATCATATTATAGTGTAAAATTATTCCCAAGTGGTGATTACTTGATTCCCAAGTACTTATTCCATCCCGTGGTGAGTGTGAATTCTCTTTGGGCCATGTTGAAGGTCAGATCAGGTGTCCTATGGATGCATGAATTAGGTTGTTTAATAGTGAATTAGTATCAATATATGATGTGTTATTCTCCTTATCAAAATATATTATATTTAGATTAGTATTCCTTATGTTATTGGGGGGGGGTGGATTGTGGTTGGATCAAGTTAGAATTGTCTGTCGGTACTCAGGAGGTTGTTTATGAGTGGGTGGTTGATCACCACCCACCACGTTGATGTATGAGTCTCCATGGGTGGTTGAAATTTGAATTTTGAGTCAATTTTTTGTTTGATTATTGTGGATTATATATATATACTCATGACATGTAATGAGTTTCCTTGGGGGATGCGTTTTATTTTGGGATGAAAATTGAAATAGGACTAGTGGTGTGAGGTTGGTTTTCATTTCCTGAGATATAAGATAGTGACCAAAAAATTGATCTAGATATATCTTAATAATTGTTACATGGATATCCTATAGTCCCTCAAATTGTGTGGTCTAGTCAAGCATGATTCTCCATCCATTTTGGGTTTGATATTTAAATTTTCATAGGTGATACCCAGTGATGATGGTAATTCAAGGAAGTCTTGTGGTATGTTAAAATGTGGTTTGAGGTTTTTATAAAAATTATGTGGATTTTTTGAAGTGGGATTAAAGAGTAATTCAGTAAATTTTTTTAAAATGTTTGATTTCATTTAAAATTATTGAATGTATTTTAGTTTGGAAATCTTATTTAATAGTGATTTGGAAGGTGAATGATTTTAAAATGTTTTAAGAGGGAGAAAAGTGTTTTGATATTTAGGGAGGGGGTGTTTAGAAAAAATTGAATGTGTAATATTACTATAAATATGATTTTAAATTTATGTTTTAGTAAAGTGCATTTTGAAGTATTTTTATTGGATTTTAATGAAAATGGGGTTTTGTGACAAGTCTAGTTTTATTGTTTTTATTATTTGGATTTATCCCTTATTTAGGTGGGAATTTTTTATCAATAATGTGAGAAATGAACTAGTTGAGTTCATGTTTCATGATATTTGAAGTATTCCTCCTAGAAAATTCATATAAACAATAAATTTCTTTTTCTAGGGATAAACATCCAGGTGATTCTCTTCATCTATTAGGTATAGTTACTCTAGTTGGTGGCCCTTCCCAAACATGGAAACCGTGTAGTGAGCCCAATTTATTTATTGATCATGTATTTGGATCTAGATTTAACGAATCATTATAATTCTATTTTGTGTAGTTATTTAGGTTCTTCATGGATGTTGAGAAATATTTTATTTTTGGGTAGTTCATGGTGGGGATGGTTTTTGTTTTAGTGGACCTGGAGTTAGTGAAATAACTGTTTGGTGTTTATGAATCGGTAGTGATCATTCCTTGTTCCTTGTGGGTTCTGTTCCAGGGCTGATAATTTGGGAGTTGTTCTTGGATTGAATGGGCATTGATGAATTTGAGTTGGTTCTTGAGTAACTAGGATGGGTGGACCTTGGGTATTTTAGCACATGAGGGTGATGTATTTATTTTGATGGGTTTATTATGAGGTGGTGTCCAACATTTAACATCTTAGTTTACTCTTTAGATTATGGTGACTCGGGTCTTGAGACAATTTCATGTTATTATAAGGAATTTTTTGGAGTAATTTTCTCTAGATATGTAATTTTCTCTAGATATTATTTCATTGGTATGGATGGAATGATTAGTAAATGTGTTATGATCTCCATTGGGAAGTTTTTTGGAAGTGGTTCATTCATTTTGGTGTATTTCATGGAGAGTGTTGGTGTTTTTGAGAAACCATTTTTGATGAAGTCTAAATGGAGTGGAGACCCTAGTAGGTCCCAGTGTTTGTGAATCCTATTGTCCTTTTTCAGTTGGGTAAATTCCAACTGGAGCCATTTTATATTTCTTCATTGTGTTTTCCATTGATATTGTGGACTATTTATAGCAAGTGTTTCCCTCTGTTTAGGTCCAATTTCAGTATCTTGAACCTTTTACCACTACATTAATGGTTTTTGAGTTTGAGTACTATATTATCTTTCGTCCTTTGACAATGGATTTTTTAGGGGAGAAAGATGTTATGGTGGGGAGATCTAGCACAACAATTTTTTTATATATGTTTTATTTTATTTGTTAAAATATTATTTTGATTCATCAAGAGTTTTGGGGAGTTTTCGTTCAAATTTTATTTAAATTTTGGAAGTTTTAATGGGGTACACAATTAGCCATCACGATTTGCAAAACCTTGAGGAATCCATGTATATTGGCCCTGTCTATGGTAGATCAATTTTATATAGTCATATAATGTTTTTTAAAACATGATGACTCCTAGGAGTAACCTTTCACTATAGTTTTGAGTTACTAGTATAAGAGGCACAATTTCAACATAATTTATTAAATCAGGATTGTAAACTATGGGATAACTCAAATTATGTTATTTTTTATTTTTTTATTTCTTTTTTTTATCCCATTGATTTTACATACCTCCTATAAAGATCCCACTCTCACCCTTGTCTCCCTTATGTGGCCTCCCACAACATGATCTCCCATGCATGGCCTCTCTCTCCATGAGATCCCCCTTCCGGTGACTACCCTTGCACACAATACCCGTGGCTGAAACCCTCCTCACATGGGCACCCCCTCTCACAGTGACTCATCTTCACATGAATGTTTCTCCATATTATTGGAAATTCAATGTGATTAATTCATGGTTTTGAGTTGATTATCCAAGTTAAAAAATCCTGTCCCTTTCTCTTGTTTTCTTACATTCTTCATCCACTCTATTTACAAGATTTGGTTTGGTTGAACCCTAGGGTTTCTGATCTTGACCTATTTTTGGGTTTTTTATAATTTTAGGGTTTGCATGAGTTCATTATTTTTGGTTTAGGTGTCCTTCATCTAAGGTGACACTGGTACCAAAACATATAACATAATTCGGTGAGCTGGAGATTTAAAAATTTTCATCACCATAGAAACAAAACTTCATTACCTCTAGCGATATGAAACCTAATTAGGTATAAGGCTCTCATGTTAATTATCAAAGCACAAAATTTAAACAAAAAATGGGTTACCTTTTTTGAATCAAAGCATGCTCAACTAAAGCATGGTGCTGATGACTATTGCATGAAGAATTCAAGGCCGGACGCCTCTAGATCATTCAAAAATTATTTAAGAATCCACATAGGTGATGATTGTCAAATTATGGGTTCTAGTGAAGAGATTCAATGCTTCCATCGATGGCGCACTGATAAACTTGATCTCGTTCCTTTAATCCATGAAGGCAATCTTGGATCAAATGCTCAAATAAATACTTTCTCTCTCTATATTACTGAAGGAGAGAGGAGATCTCTATCCATTGGAATGAATTTTCTATCAGGATTATGCTCCTCATGAATTATATAATGGATGTTCAAAATACCTAGATTGTTTTCCCCGATACCTGTATATTTAACATCCACTGAATTAGTAATAAATAAATAGTTATGAAGAATTAACAACATCATAAACACTATTTATACTTTATCACCTAATTTGAGCATATAATAAATATATTATGTGATAAAATTGAGTTATTTACTCAACCTGTAATTTCCACAAATTTTAAAATAACCTTAAATATTAAAATAATATTCATTCATATAGTATTATTTTATATATTCAATTTATACATTTTGAATAATTTAAATAAATAAATTCAACCCAATTATTATAATACTAAAATAATAATTAATTTCTTTATTAATTAGTGATATATAATGTTTGGAAAACTCATAGACCTTGTGGTGGGTCCGACCATGTCATATATACATATTCACCAGAATAAGGAAGATTCTTGAATATTCAATTGTGTGTGACCCTCTAGGCCGTTATCTCGATAGTAGTGAATATAATTAGTAGACCAAGAGTAGATTATAGGAACCCATAAAGGAACCTAAATAATTAAATAATATTCATATCAATGAAAACCATCCTATATACACACATAGTGTAATGTAGTCTCCAGTCTCGTGATAACTCATAATGTTGGATGCGTAGCTTGTGCCATCATCCTTTCTTGCCTTATCATTTTTTGATCTAACTGGATGGACTTATGTTTGACTAGAATGGCCATGAATTTATTAAGGTACTACCATCCTAATCAAATAGTCTCTATATATCACTTCCTCAAATCAGAAGTGAAATTTTTTATCCTGATCATTCAACCAATTCTTTACCACCAAAGATGCACCAAACACAGGCTACCTTTAAAAAACATAATTGTCATGATTTTTTTGTTAAATAAAAGTAAGGAATAAAATGACACACATTTATAATGATGTAAATTATGTTGAACAATACACATGTTTTTAAATTAGAGCATTGAATGAAACCTGAAACATATGATGTTCCAATTGGAAAGTCAGTCCTCATTATATCATATACTTGAGATCAATATGTACAAACTTCATGAAAATAATTATAAATGATTATGATCCATAAACACCTAATAGTTTCACACCAACCATGTCCTATCAATATGATGTATCTGGATGATAGGAAATTAATTTTAAGATTACTATCATAGTATCTATAGGTTCTCATTATAGCATGGGAACTATTATATCATTTTGATTTAACATGTAATCTAAGGGAATTTCCATAAATATAGTGGATGTAGAAGCATCAACACTAATATGGTAAGACAAACACGTGTATGTATAAAACTCTAAACATGTAATGGAAATCAAAGTACATACACAAGTTGGGTCTAGGGAACCCACTTTCAGCAGTCCCACTTTCACTAGAGCCAACTTTTAACAAGTCTCAATCCACTAGATCTCACATGATAATCATTCTTATGATGAGTTATATATTTAGTTATGGGGTCTACCATGTTATCCAATATGGATAATATACTAACTAAAACTTAACCTCTTTGATTAAAATACGTGAAGGGATTAAACATCCGAAGTATATGATTTGTCCTTTGGAGTGACCTGGGCTCCTTGGAAAACCCCACTAATATAGTATTATCATAATAAACTTTAATTGGGACTACAATTATATGAATAAATCCAATGTCAGAGACAATGTTTCAAATAAATAATTCCTCGTTAATTGTGTCATAAGCCACTATGTACTCAAATTCTACTATAGAATTGGTGACCCCATATTTCTTCAAGATTATCAAGCTCACTACACCACTATTCTAGAAAAAGAAATAGCCTAAATATGATTTTAGATCATGATGATATTTATAGAAACTATCATCAATGTATCCTATCCCCACTAATTTCTCATATCCTCTATATACCAAGAATATATTCTTTATATGTCTCAAGTACTTTTGGATACTATTCATGTATTCCCAACGAATCTATCCTTGAATAGAATGATATCTTCCGACTATAATTAAAGAAAAGGAAATATAAAATCTAGTATATAACATGAAATATACGATAGATCCCACTATTGAGGAATATATGATTCTAATAATTTTTTAAATCTCCACCTATGTTTGTGAACACATTTTCTTAGAGATATTGATACCATGTGACATTGGAAACAACTCACCCTTGAATTGTTCCATTTTTTATATCTTGAGTACCTTGTGAATATATGTACTTTGAATTATCCCAATTATCCTATGAGATCCATTTTAATATATCTTTATCCCTAGAATATAGGCTACTTCACCTAAGTATTTCTTAGAGAAAAATTCATTTAACCAAGTCTTAACTAACTTTATGAATTTCACTTTGTTTCAAATTATTAACATGTTATCATCATATAATACTAGGAAAATGATGGAATTACCATTAAACTTTATATAAACACATGTATCACTTTCATTCTTGAAAAAACCAAATTTTCTTATGGCCTAACCAAAATGATAATTCCATGATCGTGATACCTACTTCAACCCATAAATGGATATCTATATATTACATATTTTATTGGAATTATTTGACATAGAAAACCCTTATAGTTGAGTCATATAGATGTATTCAACCAAGATAACTTTTAGAAAATTAGTTTTGACATCTATTTTATAAATTTCATTATCATGAAAGGATTATATTTCAAGTAATATTCTGGTGAATTTAAACATCACTATCAATGAGAAGGTTTCATTGTATTATATGACTTGACATTTCATGAAAATATTCACTACAAGTATTGCCTAATAGGTATTGACCTTACCATCATTGTCTAGCTATTTCTTGAAGACCCATTTTCACACAACTGGTATTACATCAACTAGAGGGTCTTCCAAAATCAAAACCTGATTTTGGTATATTAAATCTATCTCATATATCATGGAATCTTTCCATTAATATCATCCTTGTCATCTAATACATCATTGTGGGTTAGAGGTTCATCATTATCTAAGAGTAATGTGTCACATGACTCTGTGATAATAAATCCATAATGATATGGTTCTCTCACCTCTCTAGTTGACCTAAATAGTATTTGTGTCTCTATACCATCATTATATACCAATGTTTATTTTATATATTGTTCCCATAATAAGTATTGTGTATCGAGAGCCTAAAATTTATTGAAATCAATATTGATCCCACTATTTCCATTGGAAACTTGTTCCATTTATAGAAATATGGACTTTCTTAACATAAACACTTTTATATTTGAATGTTTATAAAGGTAATATTGACTTCAAGTATCTGGATACTAAATTTAAACTAGTTATAATAATGAAAAAACAAAGCATCCCCATACATGTATTTGTGACAGATTGGGTTTCTTTCCCTGCAACAACTCAAATGAAATTCCATCTTTCACTTTAGTTGGTACTTATTTAAGATTATATGTTACTGTCAGTAAGGTGTATCCCCAAAAGGATAATGGAAGAGTCGATCGAATAATAATTGATATGACATTGTCTAGAAAGGTACAATTACTCCATACACTAACACCATTCCACAGAGATGTATAAGGAGGAGTGATTTGTGACACTATCACACACTACTTTAAGTGATCAATGAAGGATTGGTTAAGATACACTCGACCTTGTTCTGAGTGAAATTCCTTAATCTTTTTAACAAGATTATTTTATACTTAATATTGGAATTCATTAAACATATTAATGGAATATGATGTTTACCACATTAAATAAATATAACTATATCAATTGTATTCATTGAAAAAGTAATGATGTATGGAAACCCACCATTGCCTCTACTTTAAATGGACTACATACATCATTATTAATTAATTACAGTAATTTAGTGTCTCTTTCTCATTACCTATAAAAGGGTTATTTATTTTTGTTCCATTGTAAACAGGCATGACATACATCTAGGGGTTTTAACATAGATGAGTCTATAAAACCCGCTTGATATAATTTCCTTAAATGCTTCACATATACATGTCCAATCCTAAAGTGACATAAATAGATGTTATATGAGTATTTATTTTTTGGTTTTATCTTTTATTTCCATTAAAGGGATTTTGAGTTAAAGTATATATAATCCGTTACTAATATTACCCATACCATAACACATGTTATTCTTATAAAATATAAAACATTTATTTCTAAGCATGGAATAAAATAACCTGGTGTTACAAATTGAAACTGAGATTATGGTTCTGGTTATTGAAGGTACATAATAGCAGTTATTCAATATAAGAACTAGAACCCTAGGAAAATTTAAGAGATAATATATCACTTCCAAGGCTGTTTGACACACACTGTTTTTGGATCATAGATCCAACATTCACTTTAATATATTCTTTAATCTAATTGGTTCTTATATATGAATATAAATGTGTGAGACATATGCTACATACAATATCCCACTTTAAAATAATGAAAAATTGAATTCAATGAAAACAATACCTAAAGAAGAATAATCACCTTCCTTATTTTTCCATCACTATAATTATTCTTCTAATGGAATTTTTTACCACATATAAATCAGATAGACTCCTACTCATTTCCATACCTCTATATATTTGGATTTTTGGAAGTACAGTGTATCAGTGTTTTGGTCCTGAACTTAGCCTTAGGCCCCTTAGCCTTTCCCCTCCTCAACATGTTCACCATAAGGACTAAATAACTTTTATTTTTCATTTGACTGTTATCTTGGAGAACAAAATCCAAAATATCTTGGAGATACTTTTTCATGTTATTCATATTGTAGTTAACAATGAATGTTGAGAAGCTTCACACAATAGAGGCAGGAATGAGATTTGTCTATAGTTCTTGGTTCATCTTGAGCCCAAGGGATTTAAGTATCTCAATGTAACCGATAATCTTGAGTACATGAGGTCTTATTTTATTCCCGTATACTAGCCTACACCTCTATAGTGCACTAGATATTTCATCCCTTTATTTCCTTTCTCTCTCATAATATTTTTCTTGCAGATGATTCATCATCCTGTAGACATCTTCGTCCTCATGCATTTTCTACAACTTACTGAAAATAGATGAAAACATGATACATTGTACATCTTGTGAATCATATAAATTATTTTTTCCATTTTTATTTATCCACCATGATTTATCTATGAGGAGATTCAATAGGAATTAAAGACTCCATCACATAAAACTTCCTCTCTTGACGTAGTACTATAAGTAAGCACCAATACCACTCTAGGATATTATAACTGATCATGATATTTTATTTATCTAGAATTGATCATAGTGATATTGATCAAGTGGTATTAGTGATTTCCATTTTTATATAAAATAAAAAAATTTAGTAGTTCATGATTTATATTGATTCCCTTTTAGACATTATTGATTAATTAAATCGTTAAATGTCTCTTTTTTTTTTCAATCTCAGTAGCCCTCACTACTAGAATTGTTATTCCTTTTCAATTTATTATTATAGTATACATGATACTTAGAAACTCTCCTAAAAGTATGCAAAGTTCTTCTATGCCACTTCTTGAATGGTTTCAAGGTAGGCACTAGTCTGGCCAATTGCATTGACTTGCGGTTCCTTGAACTACTGTGTAAAATCCAGCTTATCTAAAACACAACCTTGATTCCCTCAATGATTTACCTCAAAAGTGATATAAAGATAGTTTTGGCCACCTATTTTCTATCAAATTTAGTTAATTCTACCCATTACTCTCATAATAACTAACCGATAGTAGGAGGTACCCTCAACATTGGCAGATGAGCTCCCTATACACTAAGTTTTGTTCAAATTTGAGTGATGGAAGGATGTATGACTTAACATATCTTTGAGATATTTTAAATATTTCTTAACAAATTTAATCCATTTCTATTAAATATGTTCATAATATGTTTCCTCACTCACAAATGAACATGAATTAATAGAAAAAAATCATTGTATCTTTATACATTTTTTCTATTTATTATTTTATGTCATTCTTATAGTAAACATGAACATACATAGAATAATATTCAATCTAGAAATGAAATAAGTTACCCAACTGGTCTTGACCATATAATATTGTTTGATCGATTTTAAACTTAAAAAATCAATCATAACCTAGGAGGTATTATACCTAATTTGATTCCTGACTTGTATCTTAGCTCACACTTATCTATTGTTTTGATTTCTCATTTTTAGGACCGCCTCATCTTGGGGTGGCCTTTTCCTTACAACATCATCAAAAATAGTACATTAATACTTGAACATAGGAGAGGGGGGTATAGGGAAGTGCAATATCTATATTGGAGAAAATTAACATGTTGGACCTTATACATATTAAATTAAAAGGATGATGTACATATCATCCTAGAATTACCTAATTATTACAAGCATCACATAAAGGTAATAAATAATTAAATAAAATTAACCAGACATACACATGTTTAGTCACTACTCAAGAGCAGTCCATATATCAAATTAATGCACGATAAAATAAAATTGAAATAATTTTAAAGTCAAAGCTATTTAATAAATTAAATGAATTATTTAAATTCAAATAATTTAATTTATTTTGGTGCCAATAGTAATTTAATTTTTCATTCCAAAATAAAATCAATCAATTAATTTAATTTTAGACCATAATTAAATTTATTTATTTTGGAATATTAAAATTAAATATATATTTTTAAATTACAAATATTACTGGATATCTAAAAAAATTATAGGCCACAAACCCTGCGTAAGGGCATTGAAGGTTAGGCTGGTCCAATACAGGCCTATTTTGGGCCCGACATACCCCATGTAGGGCTATTTTGGGCAAAATAAGCCTGACCCAAACCATTCCTGGTTAGAAATATACACCCAGACCTATTGAGGGGTTGGTATTTTAACAAAATAGGTACTTATAATTTTTTTTTCCATTCTAGAATTAAAATTTTAGATTCATTATAAATGTATAATAAAATAAGTGAAATTTATAGAAATTAAGGAATTTTTGTTGATGGAATAGTAACTTGACTTTAGAAACAGGAAGATGACCATTAAGATTTATAATCTAACCAATAGAATAGTAACCTAACCTATGTAAGTATAAATAAAATTTCAATATCTTTTTAAGTGAAAATATGATATATTTATATCATAGAATAAGTAAATAATTTTTTTGAAAATGATAGATTATGTGTTAAAAAAAATGTTTATTTATAATTTTATAACTAATTTAATGATTTAAAAGAAAATTTATTTTCATAAATTAGATTCATAATTTAATAATATATTTTATAAATATTATTTAGGTAATTTTATGAGACCTTAGTTATTTTTTCAATGTTTTATAAAATTAATTATAGTTTTAAAATTTGTATTTTTCGAATAAGTTATGATTTTAATTAAAAATTAAAATTATCATATTTAGAAAATTAATTTCATAAAATGGAGTTCATTTTTTAATTCTATATGTTGAAAAATGGTTTGGATTTATTTTTGGTATTTTTCTAAATTTTTTGATTTTTTGGTGAATAGTAAAATACAGTAATTTACGGTATATATATATTATAAGTTAAATACACTATATCTGGAGTCATTTATGATGTAATCACTAAAATCTATAATTTACCTTCATTATTTTAATATATTCAGTTATAATTCTTTAACTATTCACAATCTTGAGTCAAAATTATAAACTAACGAGAAAACACCCCTCTCCACTATAAATACCACCCCTCACCACCTCTTCTTCTCACACCTCAAAGCCTTGTAGTTTCTTTAATTTTGACCCAATTCCATTTACAAGGATCTTCCCCACGTACAAGACCTGATGGTATCACAACAAATCCAAAACTAGGTTCCCTAAGGAGGTTCTATGGGATAATAATTCAAGAGTTAAAATCCTCTTTCAATTTCTTTTATTTTCCTTTTAATTCATTTTATTTTCCTATTATTGCTTCTCCTCCCCTTTTCCAGTTGGAATGAAAAATCTATAATAATTTATATACTGTGTTTTTATATTGTTTATGAAAAAATTCATCATCAAAATCCTTCTTATCTCCCTTTTATTGTGAAAATGTGAACATCATTCGTGATATGTTAATTTACCGCCATCTTGGATGATACACTTTCATTTCCCATTACTGTTTTCAAGGCTGGTCATAAAACTATTATTATGATTAAATAAGATTTTATTATACATATTATAAGTTATATAAGGTTCTATAACTAATATATAAACATGATATTAAATAAAATTATATAATTTTGTGATGGTTGTAAAAACCGCGAAAAAAATTAATTCAATTTCATTAATGTTTTATCTAATGAATCAACCTCATATCAGGAAAAAAATGAGATTTGGTGTAATTTAAAATTCTGGAAACATATAAATATCATTTCGTTCCACTTCGGGATTTTTTATTCCATTCGAAAAGAAAAACCATAATGAACCAACTATGGAAACCATGAAATGAATGGATCTGAAACAATAAAAATAACAAAATATTATCAAACAATGGGTAGAAATTTGTTATAAAAAAATCATTTCAGGTATTATAAATATAAATATACTTCTTTAATATAATAATATCACTCTTTAAACAATAATACAGGATCTTTGAATATGTTTGTAGTGAGACAAACCCAAGGTAAGAAACTTTTCTTTTGAAATCCTCTTTTAAATTTCCATTTTTAAAAAATTCAAAAGGAATATTTTAATTTGAGTATTATTATTTTATGTTTATATTATAGTTCTTGGGAATTGTTTATGATAAATGGTGGGACCTATATATCCCTCTAATGTATTGGGTATGTTTATGTTGGAGGTCGATCGTAATGGTTACTCCAAGTGTAACTGTGATGGTTATACTATATGGTAGCTGCAAGGGTTACATAATAAGTTAGTCGTGAGGGTTAAATTTCAGGACAATAATGAGGGATAAAAATAATATGTTAGTCACATGGGTTCCAATATTAAGTTTGTAAATCTCCAAGTTACTTATATGGTTTTATTTATTTTTTCTGTGTTTTATGGAAATATCATGTTTAATAAAGTAACTATATGATACTTATGGGTGAGAAGTAAGTATTTGTGAAAAGGATTTTATATATTTATCAGTATTCATAAACTAATGGTATCTATCTTTCAGTTTTATGCCCTTTAATAATTATTTTTTTCTCATGCCAAGTTTTAAATTGTTTTTCATAGTGGTTAAGGATTGGTAAGAAAAAAGAAGAAGCAAATCCAAATATAGTGAATAATTCATGTTTTATTAAAAAAATTATATTATGGTAAAAATAGATACTTTTTTAGTAGTATAAAATTTTTATTCTTGTGGATTTATATTTATTATTTCCTAATTATCTAAAAATATAAACAAAAAAATCTTTGGGAATGTAATAAGTGTATTCTAGTTGAATTAACTATTTTATTTAATTGTTAAGGCCTGGTCCTTATAGTTGGTTTTAGTGCATGGTTTAGATAACTTTTGAGGTTAAAATTATGCCAATAGAATACCATAAATGATTTTTACCTTATGTTTATATTGAAATTATATATCATTTAAAGATTACCATGTTTCTTAATATAATACATGTTTGTTCATAACAGTTTTCGGTATAATAAAGAGCTATACTAATGCAGGAAGGCACCAAGAGGACGATATCTTTCTGAATCTACAACTTAGAATGGTGGGAATTAGAACCAAGTAGCTTGTGACAATGATGACTCAATTTACATTTTCTATAAATTGATTTGTAATCCATACAAGAGAACAACCAGAGCAACCACAAAAATACATGAATATATTGGAATATTTTATGAGCAAACCTCCTTCAGCTTTCATTGTGCCTTCTGATCCAATGGTGGATGGAGGGCATATTGGAGCCATTGAAAAGATACTAAATGTTATGTGTTGTTTAGGTAATCAAATGTTTAGTCTTTCAATTTACTATTTTGAAGGTGAAACCAACAAGTGGGGGTCAATGGTCAAGAATATTAGGGATAGTGATGAGATTGATGGTTTGGAATGGGTTGAATTTAAGAATATTTTCCATGAAAAATATTTTTCTAAGGTGGTTTGACTTAGGTTTGAAAGGAAATTCCTAGAATAGAAATAAAATGAGGAAGGCTTAGTGGTCATGTATGAAGAAAACATCACTCAATTGGAAATGTATTCTCAAAATATTATTCAAGATCTTGAAATTTAAACTAATCATTTTTACTCAAGATTGAATCCAAGATATCGAAGTGAATTGGATTCTGGTGAATTCAAATGTTTTAAGAAACTTTTTTTGATATATTGAGAGGGTACAAATGGATTTTTTTTATTATCATGTGTACTTTTATAATAAGAAAAAGAAGATGTCCAAATGGATTCAATGAGTTAGAATCTATCAAATAAATTTGATGATATTAAATTGTAGTTTCCAGTTTGTGGGAAGTGTTGTTAAAATCCCCGTAAGGATTGACTTAAAAAATATAGAAAGTGTTTCCATTATGGTAAGTTTGGAAATATAGACCTGATATTGCAATGAAAAATTTCTTAGTTATGGTATGTTTAATTTTGATAAGAAAAGTGTAAATTTATTTAAATGTGGTGAGATGGGGCATTATTAAAATACCTTCCCAAAGAAAGATCTGAATGATGGGAAGTAGCCAAATTATAAGAAAAAGGGTTTAGGGAAATATTTTTCATCTACTTCAGAAGATTTTGGGCCATCCATTCAAGTGGATCAAGTACTTTATTATCTTACTCATATTTATCTAATGTGTTGTTTGATACGGGGTATTCACATTCTATATTTCTAAGCAAATTTATAGTAAATTGGAAATTTCACCTCAAGAGATGAAACAATATATTATGGTTAAAACAAAAGGGGGAAATATTATGAAAACATAGAATTATAAGAATATTACTATTGTTGTCTGGGGAAGGACATTACCTTAAAACCTTTTTGTTCTTCCCTTTGAAGAGTTTGATGTTATTCTAGGTATATAAAGAATTTATTTTTACCATTCTAAGATTGATTATAGAGTTAAGTAATTTTTTTTATTAAGAGTTTCATTTTGTATAAAATAATAATCCCATACCATTGATAACATATGAAGAATCAGAGAAAATATTAAAATATATAAATGGAAGTTATTTGGTATATATTTTTGAAAAATAGGGAGCTATTCAGATTAGTGTTTTTCTAGTGGAAAATGAATACCTAGATGTTTTTCCTGATGAGTTTCTCAGTGTAATACCTGACTACGAAGTTGAATTTACCACTGAATTAGTTTTTGATGCTAAGACAATTTTTAGACCCCCTTATCAAATGGATCAAGTGGAACTTATATAATTGAAAAATAAGTTCCAGGAGTTTCTTGATAAAGGTTTAATTCATCCTAGCACTTCACCTTGGTGGTATCCTATTTTATTTGTCAAAAATAAAGATGGATACATGAGTATTTTAATTAATTATAGATCTTTGAATAACAATATTGATAATAATAAGTATCCATTTCTTCATATAGATGACTTGTTTGATCAGCTCTAGGGAGCTCAATATTTTTCCCAGATTGACTTGAGATCCAAGTACAATCTGCTTAAGTTAAAGGATGATGAAATCCTGAAAACCGATTTTCATACCAGATATGGTCATTATGAGTTTTTTGTTATTCCTTTTGGTTTGAAAAATTCCAATGCTATATTCATTGATCTTATGAATATAATCTTCTGGGATTATTTGTATAACTTTGTTGTAATTTTTATTGATGCCATTTTGGTTCTTTAAAAAATATATGAGGATCAAGAATTTTTTAAGGAATTTCCTACAAACTCTCAATGAAAATAAGTTACATGGTAAACTTAAAAAAATTTATTTTTGGTTGAAAAATATTTCTTTTCTTATGAACATTATAAATAAGGAGGACATTATAGTTTATCCTTCCAAAAAAAGTGGTTGACGAATGGAAAAGACCTACAAATGTTACTGAGATATGTAGTTTTATTAGATTAAGAAGTCATTACTGATAGTTTTTAATAACTTTTCATTATTATCTATCCCACCTACCAAGTTAACACAAAATGAGTAAAATTTATTTAAACTGAAGAATGTAACATTTTTTAGGAACTGAAGAGGATATTGGTGAATGCTCCAATTTGGGCCCTAACTTCCCAAAATGGTCATTTTGTAATTTATAATGATCCTTCATTGAATGGAAGTGGTTTTATTATGATGCTGAATGATCAGGTAATTTCTTATGCTTCACGAAAACTAAAACCCCATGAGTTAAATTATCCGACCCATGACTTGGAATTAGTTGTTTTTGCTTTTTCTTTAAAAATATGGAGGTATCATTTATATAGATCCAAATGTGAAATATATGGTAACCATAAAAGTTTAATGTATAGATTTTATGAGAAGTAATTGAACATGAGATAGAGAATATGGTTGGAATTGATAAAGGATTATTATTGGATGATCAATTACTATCCTAGAAAAGAAAACAATGTGGTAGATTCCTTGAGTCAAAAATATCATTCTATATTGACCATGTTACATATAGAACATGACCCCTTGATTAATGATTTGATGAATTTTTTCTTAGAAGTTGTTGGTGAAGGAATTTTTTCTATTTCATTTATAGTGTCAGTGCAATCATCCTTATCAGTCAAAATTAAGAAAATGCAGATTGAAATGGTTAGTTATTGAAATGGTAGAATCTGTGAAAAATGGTATGTTTCCAGAATTTAACATTGATAAATATTATGTCATGAGATTTATATAGAGACTATGTGTGACTTATTATTTACTTTTGAATAATTAATTTTTAAGAGAATCTCATATTTCCCTATTTTCATTTCATATGGGAAGCACTAAGATTTATTAAGACCTTCAGGAGTATTATTGGTGGGATGGAATCAAAAGAGATATTGCTGATTTTACAATGATGTTATTGAATTGTCAACATGTTAAAGTAGAGAGACAACTACCAAATTATATTATTCGGTCTTTTCTAGTTCCTGAGTGGAAATTATAAAATATATCTATGGACTTCATTGTGGGATTACTAAAGGCTTCTCACGGTAATAATGTGATTTGGGTTTTTTTTGACTGACTAACCAAATCCACTTATTTTATTTCTATTTGAGACTATTTATCTATATAAACTTTCTATAACATACCTTGAATAGATTTCTAGGTTTCATGGTGTTCATTTATCTATCGTATCTGACTGAGATCCCAGATTCACTTCTATCTTTTGGAAAGGCCTTTAGAAGTCATTTGGAACTGGATTAAATTTTAGCACAACCTTTCATCCTCAATCAGATGGACAGTCGGAATGAACAATGTTGAAATTAGAGGATATTATTCAATCTTGTAAAATGGATTACCTAGGAAGTTAGGATAAACATATTTTATTAGTTGAGTTTTCTTATAATAATAGTTTTTATTCCAGTATATAGATGGATCCTTTTTCAGAATTGCATGGAAATTAGTGTCGAACTCCTACATTTTAGAAGGATGCCAGGGAAAGGAAGTTGATAGGACTATAATTAGTAGAGTAGGTGACTGAGAACATAAAGATAATCCACAAACATATGAGGATAGATCATATTAGGTACAAAATTTCTACATATAACTAGAGGTATGATTTTTCTTTTGAGGTATGTGATCATGTATTTCTCAACAGCTCTCCAGGAAAAGTGTGATGCATTTTGGAAAGAAGGAAAATATGATTCCATGATTTATTAGAACCTATGAAATCTTGGATAAAGTTCGACTAGTTTCCTACCAATTCTATTTTCCTATGAGTTTATCTCAGGTATACAATGTTTTTCATATTTCGATGTTGAGAAAGTATGTTCCAGCTTCATCTCATCTTTTGAGCCCAAAAGTAGTTCAGTTAGAAGAGAACATTTCATATAGAGAAAAAACTATTCAGATTATTAATCAATGAGTTAAATTATTGTAGAATAAGGTAATTCTCCAGGTTAAGGTTTTGTGGAAAAACCACATGGTTGAAGAAGAAACAAGGGAATTTGAAAATATAATAAAGGAAAGGTATCCTCACTTATTTAATAAGTAAATAAAAATAATGAGGATACAATTTTAGAAGGTAGGAGAATGTAACAACCTAGGTACTTATAAAACAATTTTATTTCATTTTGGAATTAAATAATTAAATTCATTATAAATTTATAATACAATAAGTGGAATTTACATAAATTAATGCTTTTTTATTAATAGAATAGTAACTTGAAAATAGAAATATCTACATGACTAGTAGGAATAGTAATCTGGTCAGTAGAATAGTAACCTCACCAATGAAATTATAAACAAAAATTATGTATCTTATAAGAGAAAATATGATATATATATATATATATATCATGGAATAAGTAAATAAATGTTTTGAAAATGATAAATTAAATGTTGGTATTTTTGTCAAAAATAGATGTTTATTTTTAATTTTATAATTAATTTAATGATTTAAAAGAAAATTTATTTTCATAAAATAGATCCATAAATTAATATTTTATTATCCTATGATTAAAATATATTATTACTTGACCTTAATTAATTTTCCAATGTGTAATAAAATTATTTATAGTTTTAAAATTGGTATTTTTTGAATAAATTATGATTTTAATAAAAAATAAAATTTCACATAAAAAGAATATAATTTTCTTAAAATCAAGTTCATTTTTGAATTCTACACATATAAAAATGGTTAGGGTGATTTTTTTGAGTCTTTTCTAAAATACTTGATTTTTTGTTGAATTGTTAGATACGAAAATTTACTGTACAAATACATTATAAGTTCAATACACTATTTCTTGAGTAATTACTTATATAATCACCATAATATCGAACTTACCTTAATTATTTAAATTTATTTGGTGATAATTCTGTAAATATTTATAGTCTTGAGCCAAAATAATAAGCCAATGAATAAAATAATTAGAAAACACCCCTCTCCTCCACTCTAAATACCACGACTAACCACCTATTCCCCTCATATCACAAAGCCTTGTATCTTGTTTAATTTATTCAAAATTACCATCCCAGGCCTCTTAACTACATGAAATACCAATTTGTCTCACCAAAAGGCCAATACCAAGTTCCTTAAGTAGGTTCTGAAGGAGATGAATTTAATAGGTAAAATCCTCTTTCATTTTCTTTTATTTTCCTTTTAATTTCTTTTATTTTATTATTCTATTTTCATCTCCCCTTATCCAAGTGGAATAAAAACTCAAGTATATTATATATATTGGAATTTAATCATATTGATTGAAAAATTCATCATCAAACACCTTCTTCTCTCCCTTTTATTCTAAAAATGAGAACGTCATCCGTGATGTGCCGATTTACGACCACCATGTATGATACACTTTAATTTTACATTACCACATTAAATTATGATCCTAAAACCATTATTCTGATTAAATTATATTTTATTATACATATTATAAGTTATCTTAATGTTATAGAATCAATATATAAAAATGGCATTAAATAAAATGATATAAGTTCAAGATGGTTGTAAAAACCATCAAAATAAATAAAATAATTTTCATTAATGTTTAGTCTAATGAATCACACTCATATTAGAAAAAAAAATATGTGGTTTCATTTAAAATAATTAAAACATATTAATACCATGTCATTCCACTTCTATAATTTTTCTTCCATTCAACAAGAGAATCCATAATGAACCAACCATGGAAACCATGAAATAAATGCATATGAAACAATAAAAATAAAAACATATTATAAACAAATGGGTGGAAATATGTTATAAAAGTGTCATATTTGATTTAATAAACATGAATATAGTTCTTTAATATATTAATAAAAATCTTTAAACCATTATACATGAGGTTTGAACACGTTTTAAGTGAGATGAATCCGAGGTAAGGGACTTTTATTTTAAAATCCTCTTTTAAATTTCTATTTTTAAAAAATTAAAAAGAAATAATTTTATGCTAGGATTATTGTTTTATGATTATGTTATAGTTCATTGGAATTATTTTTAATGAAGGGTGGTACCTATATTTCCTATGAATTAATTTTGTATGTTTCTATTGGAGGTCGATCATAATGGTTACTCCAAGTGAAACTGCGATGGTTTCACCATAAGGTATCCATGAGGGTTACATAATAAGGTAACAATGAGAATTATATTTTAAGGTATCCATGAGTGTCACCAATCATATGCTAGCTATGGGGATTGAAATCTTAAGTAAGTAATTCCCCGTGTTACCTATATGTTTTTATTTATATTTTCTATGTTTTATAGTAATCCCATGTTTTCCCAAAGAAATTATATGATACTTATTGGTGAGAAGTATGTATTTTTGAAAATGATTTTATATGTTTATATGAATTTGTAAAATAATTGTTTCTCTCTTTATTTTTTATGTCCATTACTGAGCATTTTATGCTTATACCAAGTTTTAAATTGTTTTTCATAGGGTTTATGGATGGGTAGGATAAAATAAGAAGCAAATATGAGTGTTGTGGATAATTCATATTTTAATAAAAAATTTGTATTATTAAAGAAATGGATTCTTTTTTCGTAGTATACACTTTGTATTGTAGTGTATTGTTATGTATTATGCACTAATTATCTAGAACTCTAAACCAAAAAGTTTATTGGGAATGTAATAAGTGTATTCTAGTTTAATTAACTAGATTATGTAATTTTTAAGGCTGGGTCCTTATAGACCATGTTCCAAAATACCCACGGGAGGTACCTGATTGGGGTAAAGGGAGAACCACATGGGACTGGTGTAGGTTGTGGCTGTTATCATCTTCTATAGTGGCCGACCATGGGAACAACAAAGATTGTCAATAATGAGGACCCGTATGGAGGAGGTGCCGACATCAGGCTCGGTCACGGGGCCATAAACATGTGATGGCATGGGCCATGGCAGTGGGTGGTGACCAGGATGACCAAACAACATAATCTTCTTGGTGTGATTGATAAGGTGTGGTGATAGCCTAGGGATTGTTGGGCGTGGGTATAGTAGCTAGCCAAAAAGGGGAGGAGGGATACCTGTGGATGGTCTTCACCCATAAGCTTCCTTTTTTTCTTCATTTTTCGTTATATTTGATCATGTCCCACTAACTGCCCCTCTAAGTCTAGATATTTAATTTTTTTATCCATAAAAGGCACCTTTATTAAAACAATTTTTTATATTATTTGTTTTGTGGAATGATTCACAAAAAATACACCATAATTTTTATATTATTTTTTAAACAAAGCTTGACTCTAGGATTTTGGAAAACTACTTTTTTTGTCTTGTTTTGTATGCCATGCCTACTTTGGGGAAAATATTTTTCCATATAATTTTTAATCAATTATACCCTCAGTAATATCAATACCCACTACCAAAAACAACATTCTGGCTAGAATCTTGTCCAAAGAAGTTGTGGGTTAGTGCATATCTCCAGAAAAACAGAATATATATATTTATATATATATCATTTTATTCAAAAATAAACAGTACCTAAAGAGCCAGCTATATTCAATCGATAATTTTGTTTTTTGGATGGTTTTACCTTGGCCATCCAATATTGTATTAAAGAATAGTTGAAACCATTGAGACCCAATTAAAAAACTCTTACATAATTTATTGAAAATTAATTTTATTATCTCAAGAAATTCATGTGATGATTTGATATAAATTTATAGTACCAGGGCACATAGTAGAATTTTGTTGGTGGGATATTTAAAAGTTTTAATCACGAGAGTAAAGAATATCCATTGTCTCCGATGATCCAAGCCCTTGTAAGGTTTGAGGGTCTCACATGAATTATTAGGTCATAAAAATTAAACATGTACAATTACCTTGTAAAAATTGAAGCGTGCTTGACTGTAGTAAATATTCAGTAACCGTTTTTTAAATGATATGATGCTGAACTATAAGGACCCGACCTTAAAACATTACATAATATTGAATTAAATAAATAATTTACACTGAGGATATTTTCAGATTTAGAGTTTTAGAGAATTAGGCCATAACTATTACATTTCATTTCAAAAAAAATACAATGTAGACACTTCTACTCAGTTTCCATTTTTTTACAAAACAAGAACTCTTAAAAAAAGAGTCATGTATAGTTCCATGTTTAAGACAATATGACTTTTCCTTGATCCCATCCTTGACCCTATTCCACATTATGTCCTGTGAAAAACATTTCAAAAACTTGGGATGAGCATAAAAAGCTCAGTAAGGGATACACAACGAAGGAAAACAGTTAGTTTTTCAAAACAATAAGTAAACCATGAATACTTTAACATAAGTAATATTGTTCACCCTTATGTAGTATTAAATACTCTTCAATGAAATAAAAGATCCCTACTTACCATTTTTTAAGCAAAATATTACCATAAAACCTATATAAAGAACACATAACATATAAATGTAACTTGGGACATAAACGTACTTAAATGGAATAACCATATGGTAGACTTACACACATATCACTAAATGGAATATCAATACAGCCAAATTCCATAACCAATGCATTGGAGGTTCTAACGTAACCACCCATCCTAGTTTATCATGGAACCACCTATCATTTGGTTTATCACGTAACCACCCGTCAAATGTCCAAGTACCATTATAAAATCATAACACATAAAAAAATATAAAGGAAAGAAAACATTTCCACATTTAAACCACAATATATCACTTAAATATATTTCCATAACAAATCCATTATCAAAACCATTTTCAATACCAAAATACATGAAATATTATATGGTATTTATTTTCCTTGAAAAAAAAATTACATCTTGTTAAAGAAGCCAAAGAACAAATAATACTCGCGGCGGCGGAAATGTCATTGTAACCGCTTACGTTAAAAGAAACATTCCTTTTTTTCATTTAGTAAAACACTTCGTAGAAAAATATTCCCTTTGAAAAGTCAAGGGTGTTTATACAACATATAAAAGAAGGTAGTGTATTAAAACAAAATATGCATCAATGAAAGGAGATTGAGACGAAGTCCCTTACCTCGTGTCAAACTTGACTCGATCATTCTTTAATATCCTGAATAATAAACTAAAGTTAATTTCTACTTGGTTAAGAACATTTTTCATGTTTATTATTCCTTTTATATCACTTATTACCATGTTATAAACATTATGTAATCATTCCACTTAATAATGTACGTTTTGTCGATATTTGGTACTTGAGTCACAAATGAACACCATATAGTTACAAGTTGTTCACATGGTCAAAAGTTCATTATATCCAAAATGATATTCATGATTTAAATATCATATATATCATATATATCCAGTATATACATGTACTTATAATAGTACATAACATTTTAAGGTAAGAAATGAAATGCACCATTCATGGAGATGGAAAGTCGTAAGTACACATGAACCCTACTTCCATTTCTATTTGTTATTTTAATGGAATTAAAACATAATGATACAAAGGTATATTATAATTCCAGTATAATATCATATATAATACCATTAAATCTATCCTTTATACATCCCACGTATGGCATGAACGAGTCATATCACTTTGAGGGGGTGGTAGTCTGTACTTCCTCAAATGAAATTATTGTGTTTACCCAAAATGGAAACCATAAAGATATGATATAAAAGAAAAATAAAGAAGCATAAAGAAAACATAAACATAATATATATCATATATAAATATAGTGTCATCTTAATGGCCACCATTATAGGCGGTAGGAGATAATCAAACAATCATCGTCTCGTGAGGTGTCAGTTTGTCATCCATAGAAACAGTATGTTCTTCACCCATTAGATGGAGGTGTGTGAAAGTGTAGTTCTAATACTTCTCATAAAAACATCCTATTATATTGAGGATACTTTTTTTGTTATAAAAAAAATTAATAAAAAGAGTTTAGGGGTTGGAGAAGTAAAATAAAAGAAAAGAATCTAAGATAAACTGTTACCTTTAATTTGGGTAACTCCCTTTGAATTAAACCAAAATGGTTTGTTGAAGTTCCTTATGCATAAGGTAAGGCATATAGGTGGAATAGAGGGATGTAGGGAGATTAATTGGGTAGATTTTTGATGAGCTAAAAGGCTTGGGAGGTGTGAGGAATTGGTTATAAATGGTCTCATTTTATAAGGGGGAGGAGGATCTCTTTAGAAAAGTGTGAAAATATTATTTTATTATATAATGATATTAGGTTTCTAAAGGTCCAAAAATCATTAGAGTTAAAGATAAAATGACTCATAGTCTAAATAATATCATCCAATAGTAATTGGATAGGTTTTGAATAATATTTTAATCATTATATTCTTATTTATTTAAATAATTTATTAATGAGGTAAATACTGCATCAATATTATGTCATAAATAAATTAATTTATTTGATGTCTAAAAATTATAAAACAAATACCATGATGTATTAAATCTTTTTATCTTTTCAATTAATATTTATAGTAAAAAGTATTACTTATATAACACCACATAAAAATTAATTTACTAAAAGATTTTTGTTTATGTCATTTTTGCCTTTACTTTAAATTAATTAATCTAAATTGTCATTATCATTCATAAGTGGCTTCATGGGGTCCCAAATTCGACCCAAGGATGCCCATGGTCGGCCATAACTCATAAAATATGGTTATAAAAAGTGTTAAGGTAATTTTTAATTATTATAATATTCTTTTTACCTTGAATTACCATATTTATCTTTAACCGCAGTAAATAAAAGTCAAAAGTTACTATTCACAAAAATTATTTTCATCTTATTGAACCGCATTTTAATTAATAATAAAAACCATGCATGTCATATTTTTGAAATTCCATTCAAAGAAGTGGTAAAATTTCATTTAAAAGAAAAAGATGTTTTTTTAACTACTACAAAGTGGTTTCACTATTTATCAAAAATTGAAGTTTTTCAGAAAAATACCTAAAATTCAGCCTAAGATATATTTGATATTCCAAAATCATGAAAGATTTCTATTTTATCAAATTATAAATATATAATTTGCATTAATTAATTTAATATTAATTCCCATTGATAAAACAAATAGCGTGTTTTTAAGAAACAATAACTATCAAAAGATTGACACTTGTTTTTGTCCAAATTCAAAGTGAAATTAATTCCAATGACCAACATTGGATTAAATAGTAAATATATATTCTAATTAAATTTTAAAAACAATTAAAAATATAATCTAACAATATAAATAAATTTGATTAAAACGTAGTTTTAAACTAAAATATAATATTTTTCACTATTCATTAAAAAATGAACTTTATCAGAAAAATTCCAAAAAATTTATGAAAAGTAAATTTTGATGTCCCCATTCTAAAGAAGGATTTTTTTGGTAAAATATAATGTATCAAAGGAACAAAAACTATATTTAAAGAGGGTTCTCCATTAAAAGGTGGTAAATCAACATTTTAATGTAAATTACGCTTAAAATTTGATTCATTCACATTTTAAGCCTCTAAATTTTATTGGATAAAAGTAAATAAATTTAGCAAACATGTATAATCATATTGTAGTTATTTTTTTTCATTCTCTCTAATATAATGGCTAGGAGTTAACTTCCATTTAAAATAATAATATTATATTATTAGTGTGCAACGTAAGATTCCAAAGAAACTCGTTGTTGCGTATCGAGTACGATATCGAATATAGAAACAATTTTAAAGTAAAATTAATATTTAATTCACAAATATTAATAAATATGAAAATATATTATTCTTCATTTACTTGGGATGTTACATGAACCCCTCAATATCATCCAAAATTTCTTCACGAATCCACATGTATAATGATGGTCAAATTCTGGGTGCTAGAAAAAATCTCTTATGACTCCTTCAACGTTGTATCGATCATCTGAATCTCATTCTTTCGATCTGTGATGGTATTATTAGATCAAATTATCAAAAATAGTATTTCTCTCTCCAGGATGTAGGAGGGTTGAGGATCTATCAATCCATTAGAAAGAACATTCCATCAGAATTTGGCTCCTCCGACTTATGTAGTGGATGTTCAAAATACCCATATAGGGTTCCCTCCCTATATATAATTACCTTCCACTAAATAAGTAATAAATAAATATTTATTATGAACTAAATATATCACAAACACTATTTATATTTTATCACATACTTGTAATATAAAACAAAAATATTAAGTGATAGACCCAAGTCATTTACTCAACTAGTAATTTCTGTTAATATTAAATGAACCTTGAATAATAAAATAATATTCATTCAAATAATATTATACCATATATTTACTTTATACCTTGTGAGTACTTTTAATAAATAAATTCAACCCAATTATTATATAACTGAATAACAATGAATTTATTTATTTATCAGTGATTGATAATTCTTGGGAAACTCACGTACCTTGTGGTGGATACCACTATGTCATATATTCATATTCATTAGAATAGGGAAGATTCTTGTATATGATATTGTGTGTGACCATGTAGTCCATTATATTGATACTAGTGAAAACAATTGACAGACAATGACCAGAGTCTAGAAACCCATCAAGACCCCCAAAGAAATACAGAATAGATATAATAACGAAAAACTTCTTATGAACAAACACTGTGTAATATAATATTTTTTATCGTGATATATCTTAAAGTAGGATGAAAAACTAGTTTCATAATACACTGTTTCTTCATCATTTTTTAATCTAATTGGACAGACCTACATTCAATTTCCATGGTCCTATATTTATAAAGGTACTACCATCCTGATCAACTAGGATTAAGATGTCACTTCTTTAACTTAAAAGCACACAATTATATCTTAACTATTCAAACAATTCCATACCACCAAAGACACAACCAAAAAAAGATATCTCATCACAAAATCATTATCAAGGGTTTGGAATTGAATAAAAGTACATGATAAAATGACACACATTGATAATGATCTCAATTTAGGTGTCCAATATACATGTTCAGAGTTAGGAATAACCAATGAAACCTAAATCATTTGGTGTTCATATCGGAAAGTCTATCCTTATATTAGCACCTACTTGAGATCACTAAGTGAGAATATCATGAGAAGAAGTCTCAAGACTTATGAAACCCTAATACTTGATAGTCACACATATTCTGTGTCCTATCAGTATGATGTATCTAATCCATAAGACATTACTTTAATATTACTATCTTGGCATCTCTAGGTTTTCATTATAGCTTAGGAACAATTATAACACTTTCATACAACATGTAATATTGGGAAATTACCATAAATATAGTGGATACATAAGTATAAACACTATTATTGTAAGATAAACACATGTATATAGAAAACTGTATACATGTAATGGTAATAAAATTACCCACACAAGTTTGGTCTAGAGAACCTACTTTAAATATGGGATGCATTTCATCTCACCTGGGATTATTTTTTCTTTTTTTAATGTGGGTTGTCCCATGTTTAACTTCAAATTTAAGAACCTTTAATTTATTAGTGTTCAAAGTTTTTTTTAAATTAATAATGCCTATTTATTAGTTTTTAATGAAAATTTATAAATATTTTAGGATGTTCTTGATTGGGAACACTATAATTACTTGGAATGTCAAGCTTCACTTGAGATTCCATGTATTGAAAAATAGTAAAAATATATATTTTTTAATTAAATTATGATATTTAAAGTGTTTTGACCACATTTGGGTTGAGAAATAAATTGAAAATATTGTTTTGGACCTTTTTTGGATTTAATAGAAAATTGAATTAAATTATTTTAATAATTTATAAATGGAACATTTTAGTAACTTGTTTTAGAACTTGTTCAAAAATAAATTTTTTAAAAATGGTTTTGGTTAAAAATTTACTTGTAATTTCAAGGGACACTTGATATTATAATTATAGATAAGAGGTTTAAAAATTATTTTTTGAATCCAAATGAAATCATTGTAAATTTTCTCTTGATATATATATATATATATTTTATGGTTCTATACATATATATGGGTTTCTAAAATAATGTTTAAATGTATGATTGGAATTAATTTTTTTACATTGTTTGTTATGTTTAAAAATACGTTTTAAATTGATTGAAAATGATTAAATGTGGAATGTATACTTCTAAATAGTGTGATGAAATTTTATGGGTCAAAAAAAGTACCATATATGTTTATGAAATGATATGGATTTTTAAAGGATTTAGAGTGTAATAACATAAAATTTTATAAATTAATTTCCCCTTGTGGTTTAATTAAATACATTGTTATGTATTAAGGATAAAGAGAACACAAGATATTATTTGGTTTTATTATATTCAGTTGGTTTTAAAATATTGTTAAGTATCATTTCCATTGATAATATAGCCATTGAAATCTAATATTATGATTAGTAAAAATATAGGGATTTGATAAATCTTATTGACACAGACAAAGTGATACCCTCAACTAGTAGGATCATACCCTGTGAATCCCATTTATCTAAGATTACAAGAGAGATATCATCACTGGGATTTTCCCATGACAAATCCCAATCCAAGATCCAACAACTAAAGTATGAGGAAAACCATTTACCATTTATGTCCAATATCATTGAGATCACAACCCGAATCTTGTACATCGAACCACCCCATAAAAATTTCAAGATAGTGGACCTTGCTATTAGAGAGTTTTTTGGTGTATTAAAGGGGAATATATCAATTCCATAAAAAGTTTAAAATGTTTATTGTATCTTAAATTGAATATTTTTTATATTTACTTCTTATTATTACTTTATAAATAATTTTGACGTTGATACAATAAAACCCGAAATTCATTTTTTAATAAAACTGAAATTCAATTAAGGAAATTATTTGGATGAATTAATGTATTTTTTAAATAAATAATATTTTATTGAAATATTATTTTTAAAATATTTTTATTAAATATTAATTACCATATAATGTTTATGATGTTAAATGTAATTTTTATTGGGGTTCAAAAACTTTTATTGTAAAAAACTCAATATTTCTCAATAAATGTCAATTCATATTTTAAAAGTTTAAATGAACATATTTATAAAATTATTTTGATAAAATCTCTATATTTTGGAATTAGAACATTGGAATTATTCAATATTTAATTTTTCATAATTTATGAGACAATCAAATTTTCAGGTGAAACTTAAATTTTGTATAAATATATGGTGTGTATTATGGCATCATAATGAAAAAAAGTGATTTAATAAATACCATAAATGGAATGCAAGACCAAATATATGTTTTAAATTTTAAATAATATGATTTTATACTTATTTTATTAATTTTATGAAGCCTTTATGCATCCTTAAAAATCTATAATAAATTTTAAGGTTTCATGTAACACCCCAAGCTTTCACGATACGCTTCTCTTTCAATAATGCAATAGCTTGCATTGTACGAAACTTCAAGATTCTTACACACCATGACCAATCAAAGTAGCCGTTATGAATAGTAATACCTACTTTTTGAAATTATACAAATTTTATATTTCAAAATGGAATTCATTTTTGTATTCGTAATATCTAAATTATCCTAAGTTAAATTTCTTGTAATTTTCTGAGAACTTCCAATTTTCTATGAATAGAAAAATACTTAAAAACAACTTTTTTAATCAAAATAATTTATAGTGATAAATTATAAAATTGAGTGGTTCTAAAGTGTAATTAGAATATATTTTTATCATTTTATCCAATGGTGGTCATTATAATTAATTTCACTTTGAAATTGGACATAAACAATTGTCAATCTTTTGATTGATATTCTTTCTTAAAACATGTTATTTGTTGTGACAGTGGGAATTAATTATTAAATTAATTAATCCAACTTATATGTTTCGAATTTTTTAAAATAGACAACATTTCTGAATTTGTAATATCAAATATATATTAGGGTGAATTTTTGGTATTTTTCTGAAAAACTTCAATTTTGATGAATAGTGAAACCACTAAGTGGTAGTTAAAAAACTGATGTTTCATTTAAATGAAACTTTACAACTTCTAAGATTTGATTTTAAAGAATCCGACATACATAATTGTCATTAGGAAGTAAAATGTGGTTCAATGGGATTAAAATAATTTTTGGTGAATAGTAACTTTTAAGTTTTATTAATCGTGATTAAAGGTAATTAGTGAAATTTAAGGTAAAAATGATATTATAAAAATATGAAAATATCTTGACACATGTCCTAACATTATTTTATGATTCATGGATGACCAAGACAATTCATGGGTAAACTTGGGGACCACATGGAGCCACTTGGGTAAGAAAATGACATTAATAACTTTTTATTTAAAGTAAAAATAAAATTGTGACAAACATGTGTTGTTTTACTAAAACAATTATTACATTGAGTTATATAAGTTAACTATTAGACTACAAATATTAATTAGAAAGATAAAAAGATTTAATACATCATGATATTTTTTATATAATTTTTAGACTTTAAATAAATTAAAATTTTTATGACACCATGATGATGCAGTGATTACCTCATTAATTAACAATTTAAATAAAAGGAAAAGATAATGTAAAATCTAAGACTTAAACTTGTCAAAAACCTATTGGATGAGTATATTTAGATCCATTATCACCTTATACTATAAATATATAATTTTGGGACCTTTGAAATCCGAAAATTACTTCATAATAATGTAACATTTCATTACTTTCCAAGAGTGCCCCTCCTCTCCTCTTATAAATGGCCCCCACCTTTACCACCTTATTCACACCTTCAAAGCCATTTTTCTTGGCAAAACTCTGCCCAAATACTCTCTCAACTTCCCTATATTACTTCCAGAAGCCTCACTTTGGGAATAATTCTTCCCCAGGAAGCCTTTGGATCAAATCAAAAAGAGTTACCCGATTTTAAGGTAATGTCATCTCTTGTGTTATTTTGTTTTATTTTGCTTCTCCAACCCCCTAAAATCTTTTTATTCCTCTATTTTGTAACAAAAACAGTATCTTAAATATAATAGGATTTTTTTATGAGAAGGCTTTGATTAACACTTACACACACCTTCATCTAATGGTTAATGAACATACTGTTTCTGTGGGTGGTGAAATAATGCCTCACGAAACGATGATTGTTCAATATTATTTTAAAACCTCTCATGGTGGCCATTATGATGACACTATTTTCATATATGATATATATATTATGTTTATATTTTCCTTATTCTTCTTAATTTCTCATTTATGTCATACCTTTATGATTTCCATTATGGGTAAACGCGATAATTTCATTTTAGGAAGTGCGGACTACCACCCCCTCAAAGTGATTTGAATCGTTAATGCCATATGTGGGATGTATAAAGGATGGGGTAAATGATATTATATATGATATTATACTAGGAATTATAATATTCTTTTATATCATTATGATTTCATTCCATTAATTACGAAATAGAAATGAAAGTAGCGTTCATGCGTACGTATGGCTTACCGTCTCCATGAATGGTGCATTTCATTTCTTACCTATAAATGTTATGTAATATTATAAATTCATGTATCTACTGTATATATATGATATCTACATCATGAATATAATTCTGGATATAATGGACATTCTACCAATAAACAAATTGTAATTATAAGAAGTTTATTGTTGACTCAAGTACCAAAGATCGACAAAACAACCGTTATTAACTTAAATGATTACATAATTTTTGTAACATTATAATAAGTGATATAAAAGGGATAATGAACTTGAAAAAGGTTCTTAAGCAAGTAGAAATTAAATCTAGTTTATTATTCAGGAGGTTAAATAACGATCGAGTCAAGTCGGACACGAGGTAAGGGAACTTCTTAACCCAATTTCCATTCTTTGGGTTAATCTCCTACTTTGAAATTATGTCATGATATTATTATGTCCTATCTTGTATTTGTACTTTAATTATGTGTACATATAGTTAATACACATAATAGATCTATTTTATTTAAAAAATGATCTTTTTAAGAGAATTCATCTCAATCTCCTTTCATTGAGGCATACTTTGTTTTATACACAACTTACTTTTATACTATGTATAAACCCCTTTGAATTTTACATTTATACAAAAGGTATCTTTTTATAAGAAGAATTTTTACTAAACGAAAAAAGGAATGTTTTGTCTTACGTTTGCGGTGACAATGACTTCTCTGCCGCCGTGACCATTATTTGAGCTTCGGCTTCCTCTACAAGCCATTGTTTTTATTAAATGAAAAATCAATACCATGTCTTACTATTCTTTTATTTTGGTATTGAAAATGGTTTTGAAAGTGTTTTTATTATATCAATGTGTTGTATTGATATCTTGTGATTGAAATGTGGAAATTTTATGTTGCTTTTATGCATGTTTTATGTGATACAATTATGTTATGGTTTATGATATGTTTAAACCTGTTCATATAAGGAATGAATTGGACTTAATAAGTGACGGGTGGAGCCCGCTATAGCTCCTCGATGCATAGGTTGGTCTCATGAGACAAAATAGTGTCTTGGCAAGAGGCCTTGAAAAAATCTTCTATGTAGTTTTGGCACGAGGCCTTGGCTACGTGGTTATGATAGTCTGGCATTAAGCATTCATTCATTATGAAAGTGGTTATTGATATTAAATGTGATTATTCGACTAGAAGAATATATATGTGAATAAGTAAATGGCATTATTTCATTTTATTTTTTCCATATTATTCTGAAGTTCAATTTTAAAAAGCATTTATTTTAGTTATACATTTCCTTAAATGTTAATGTTTATTTATGAAAGCTTCTGCTATATTGTTATCCTTACTGAGCATCTGAGCTCACCCCTTCCAATGTTTTAATTTTTCCAGGATGTGAAGAAGTATATTATGAATGACCTGCAGGGATAGTATGAGGGGATATGAAGACAAGATGTTGTAGTAGTTTTGTTTTACTTTATGATGTAATGTAAGACTTATGAATGTATCTAGTGTTTCCAAGGCTACTAAACTAATCAGTCTTTAGAGACTTGATCTTTTGTGATCATGATAATGTTACATAATAATGCACCGAATCTGGGTAACTGGGGTCGGGGTGTTACATTTCAAATAATTTCTATAAGAGTATGAATCACCTCCACACCACCAAGGGTAATATTTTAATAAGTTAGGAAATTTTAATAGTAAAATTATTAAACCACGCCTATTTGGATGAAACAATGGTAAAAAACATTTCAAGATTTTTGGTTTTTGTTATATTATCATATAGAGTCCAATACCTATGTTTGAGAAATGATAAAGAATTACCCCCCAATTTCCCATATAAACACACCAAAGCTCCAATTTATCTTCACTAAAAAAACTTGTATCACATCCTTACTCTTTCCACCCCTCTCCAAAGTCCTCCAAAAGTTCCCCCCAATCTCTTAATATTCTCCTACCATGCATTTTGAGAGACACTCTCAAGGTAAGGGTTCTTTCCTTTTTCAACATTATTCATGTATCTTAATTATGTTATTCCCTTTTCTCCAAATCATAATGTTGGGATACATTATTAAATATTCCTATTATGGAACCTATGATTCCTAAATCATGATATACCTCCTCCACTATCATTAATACCTTCCATGAACATTTATACTCCCTCACTATACTACTGAAATTTCATCGTGATTTTCCATACCAAAAAAATGTGTAGTGAATACCCATACCCAATTACTATTAAGGGTGTTCACATTTATGCACTTATAATTATTTTACTGGGGACTTAAATGCATTTATTCCACCCAACTAGGTCATGGAATAATTTTTTTTGAAAAATGATTCCATGTTTTATGATATATGTGAAACACTTAAGCATGAGAATGAAATGAATGCGATGGGTGCACCCTATATTATATAGTGCTCAAATGCATTTCATAATGTTTTAGTCTCATGATTTGTCATATAAGGGATAAGGTATTGAAATTAATCCATCACATGACTTTTTTTATCATGATGTCTTGGAATTTAACATTGAACTATGTTTATGATGTAGTGTTTTATGTTGTTTCCACATTTACCATGTTTCCTTTTTGTTATCATGTTATATCATGCCTCATTGTTCATGTTTGAGATTATCTCACATTTTACGTCTCATTGATATGAATATTTTATAACATGTATTAATTTTCATCATGTTATTACATTTTTATTCCCTTATAGGGCTTTATAGCTCACCCATTTCCTATGTATGTCCCCAGGTTATCACATAAAGTGTTAGGAAGGAATGAATTATATGATTATGTTATGGAAGTTTTCAATAAATATGATGCATTACATATTTTAAATTTTCATATAATTTACATAGTTCTCAAATACACTAGACTTCTTGATTTTCCAGGTTGTATTACATGTTATTTTATATAATAAATCATGAATAAATATATAATAAAGAGAAGGGTTGTTATATTGAGTGTATGGGAAACTAGGATATCTAAGAGGGAAGCCTAGATTGAGTATCACTTATGTTTATTTACCTTTAATTACTAAAAAAATGGACTTTGATATGGTCATGGTTCTATGAAATAGAATCACCATATCTCTAGGCCAAGTCATGTACACCTTAGAGGTGTATTGGATGTCACATCATTGACGAACATCACCATGCCACTATGATAAAGAATTTCCTCTTTTGTAGTATCATGCACATTGGATTTCACTAATAAGATAATGAGTCAATACCATGATCTAGAGTTCCCACTAACTTTAGATTAAATTGGGATTTTACCCATGGTTCTTTTTTACGAGATGATTATTTTTATTATACCTGGTACCATTTATAAATTTTTTAATGTATTACCTTTGATTTTGTTTTATAAATTTATAAATTGTATTTCCTAGTTCTCTCTATTCTTTAAAAATAATTAAAAATGGTTTGATAAATGTTTGTGTCTAAAATGGATTTCTAGAGTGATATTTATAATGGGTTTTAAATTATTATAGTGTTGGATGATAAAATGTTTTATAAGTGATTTTTTCATTTAAAATAAAATAATAAGAAATAATTATATATGATTAAATATAATTATGTTATATTTTATTTAAAATGAAACAAAATTCCATATTTAATTATTTTATTTAAAACTAGCATTAAAATAATATTTCTTTTAATGATTATGGTTGCGGTGTTTCCATTTATCATGCCTATTGATATTTATATCATGCCTAAATTTAATTTCCAGTTCGAAAAGATTATTTTTATCCTAGACTCTAATTAGAGCATTGATCTTTTAAAGGATTTTATACCTTTTTTTGGTTTCCTTTATTCCATGTACCTATTAGGCTTTTACACATTGATATGGATGAAGTGTAGCTATATATGATGGTGGATGAAGTAAAGCCATTTAGTGGAGGTTTTTTCTGCATCTATTCATCATTGGAGAGGGAGACTTGGGGTGAGTTAAGGGATTGTTTGTTTAATTTTATTTACTAAATTATGGTTTATTTATACATATTTTATTTGGCACTGATGATCGATATAAAAACTGATTATACCTATTTTTTTAGTTTCTAATGATTCTTTTACTATTATTATAGTTTGAAATCATTCCCAAGTGGTGTTTTCATGATGCTCGAGACATTATTATAGCCTATAGGGATTAAAAATACCATTTGGGACTTATCACGGGCTCGACCGTGTGTTGGAAAGATGGAAAATGAGGTTGGTTTGTAATAAACATGGTACTGAAAAATATAATATGGAATAATTCACCCAAACTGTTCCCACTGTCACATGGTATTCTTGTGATGAATAAACCATGTATGCATTGGAGTAATTTGGAAATATATCTCAAAATCTATGATATGTACTTAATTTTAATCATGATTATGCTTAAAGAATATAATTAAAATACCAAAAAGACTAGTAGAAATATATAGGACGGGGGATATAACTATATGATAGTTCTTGATGAAGAAAAACATGATGAGTTCCTGGAAATTAGATAAATGAGGATATTAGTTTTCAAGTGATATAAAAATAGGCTTATTTAAATCATTTCAATATGTAATCATCGTAAGACTAATGTAATATGAAATTTAAAAGCTTAATATACTTGGTATTTGTTATATATACATTTAATGAAGTACGTTTCAACTTTTTTTAATAATCATTTTTACCAATAATTGTTTCTATATTTTGGAGTTATACCCACCTAGTAAAATTCAATGATAACTTGATAAACCTTAACTATGTTATTATCCAAGGTGTCATGGACAAAAGATAAAAAAAAGTTTGTTCCCAATCATATAATCTCTTAGGTGATTTTCTACAAGAAATAATATTTCAATAATAAAATAAAACACATGTTGTGTGGTGGTATTAGAAGCTAAAACCATATCTTAGAAAAATAATTTTTTATCATATGAGGCTAACCAATTGAGTTGTTAGAAGTTTAATCTAGTGCAAGTGAGGGTATCATAGAGTTAGTTCCTTAGAACAAACTAATGTGTACATTTAATTAGAATAATATTCATGGTTTTATATATTAATCAATATATTATCACATGATGATTTTTCATTAGCATGACATATATGTGATAATGACCATTGTGTACTTTTTTCACAAAAAGTTTATAGTAGTTACCCGATATGGTTAGAACCAAGAAGTGATATGATTGTATTATTAAAAAAAATTTATATAGCCAGATGATATTTCATGATAGGAAATATATGATATAGGTTATCAGGGCTAGCATATTTTAAGACATTGATACTTTTTCTTGTGAAATTTATCTTTGGTAATTTGAAGAAAGGATATTTTGAAAACTTAAACCACCTTTAGGGAATCAAAATTTATATGTGTTATTGGATATTCCTATATTTGGACATGTTTAATGGTACTTAGAATTTATATTATTATTAACTAAAATCTCGAGTCATTTACTTTTATGTATTGATGAAAGATACGATAACATATGCTCACAATGAGGTAGGATATGTTAGGTGCGTCATGATTAATATCGCATTAATGAATAATGTGAGAAAAGAATTTTCACTTATATTATTTAATTGAAGCTGATATCTCTGACCCTTTTATGGGAATTGAACTACCTGATCAATTTCATAGACTTTTAATTCTATCAACAAGTTCATTTATAGAAATTTAATGAAAGAGACATCTACCCCATAGTAAGATAACATCTGTATGCATCATGCTTTTGTAGAGATATGAAGATAAAAGAATCATATTATAAATTATGCATTCATACGTTGTTATTTTCATCGAGAAATTTAAATTCATTCTCTATGGGTTCCTTGGTGTATTTCTTGATAACAAACATATATACTAGGTAATACAACTTAATTCCACTGAGAAAGGGGCCAAGAGGGTTACACACTAAGTGTATTCAGAACCTTAGTTAAATTATATATGAATTTATAATGTTGAATATATATTATTCCAATAAAAACATTATATTTTAAAATTAGAACATTCTATTTGATAGAATATGTTATATGTAACACCAATCTTATACAACCTATAAAATATATTTCTTTAAATTTAAACTTTTTGATAGCTTGCATAACATTCAAACTTGTGCCTATATGAACTGTAATATAATATACCATTATAACCAAGAAGTTAATTTGGAGGGTATGAATATGAATAAATAATTTATGAAAGTATATTTTTCACATTTTCATTTGTTATCTATTCATTATAAATAAAAAATTCAAATTAATAGAAATATTTTTTTAAAAACTATATTTTTATGAAAGACAGTTTAGTCATGCTTTGCAAAAATAATTTAAAATTGAAATATAAAAATTTTATAAAATTTATTTAAAAATATAAAACTCATTTTTAAATCATAACATCAAAATTATCTTTGGGTGAATTTTGGGGATTTTTCTAAAAAATTCCAATTTTTAGTGAATAGTGAAAAGTACTGAATTTTATTAAAAACTGACATTTTGTTTAAATTATTTAAATAGTTGAATTTTATTTTACATTGGTTTTAAAGTAAAATTAGTTCAGTTATATTAAAATTTAACTAATTTAGGCAATTTTTATCAATTTTATATTAAATTTTGATATTAAAACCTTCTAAACTTATGAAAACTTTCTCTTTGGAAACCAGTGTTTTCTTCACATTCATGGGTATAATTTTAAATTATATCCTTCCAATTATATAAATTAAATTTGATAAGATGGAATAAATATTTATAATTATAATAATTCATATTATCCAATAATTTCATGTGAAATATTTATGATAATGGATAGTCGAAACAGTAAAAATTAATTATCGTGCTTAAGTTCAAAATTGATATACAAGGGGGTTAAACTAAACGATAAGGGTTAAAATAACAAAAAAACTTGTAGAAAACCCATTTTATGAACATAATTAAACCTTATCACAACTAAGGGGTGATAATGACTTATTTTTAGCATTCTATTCATGATAAAAATGTGGGTATAATTGATTCTTTCCAAAAAATTCCATGTGTATCCACTCCCCCACTTTTAAAAGGCCACCCTCCTCCATTATTTACACTTATAAATACATTAGGTTATTCCAATACATACATAAATAAAATTCTTAATCCCATACCAAAATTTTATATCCCTTGGTTTTATTATAAATTCATCCTCGTAAGGATTCTGGGGAAAACATCTAGAGGTCATCTGAAGAAGAGGTAACATTCTTAGATGATATTTTTTATTTTATTTATTCTTCCACCTCCATAAAATATTATTAAATCAAGATAGTATATTAAAATAAGTATATTAAATGAAATAATATTTTGTTATGTTAATTTAATAACATTTTTCAATATCCTCTTCCATCAAATGGGAAACAAAACCGTCGATTGTGTGTATGATGGACTACTACCTCGCAAACCAATGTAATTCGTTGTACATCACCACATTTAGAGGAGGTACATAATGATGGATTTAAAAAATTTAGGCTGTATTTATGATATTATTATAATTATGTAATTTTAATATCAAATATACCTTCTTATATTTCATTCATATGATAACGTCGCACATGTGTACGATGGACTACCCCCTTGCGAAGCAATGTGTTTCGTTTCAAAATTTTCCTACATGGATGGTATCAAGTATTAATTTAATAAATATATGTCTTATATAAAACTATGTTTATTATGTAAAATTAATATATCCAATAGTTTCTTACCGTTTAACCCATTAAAGAAATGATAATGTCACACGTGCCTATGCACGGTCTACCGTCTCCACAAAGTGATGTGATCCATTCTCCATGATCAAATTTATATAATGATAATAAAAATGTATATAATGAAAAAAAATTATATTTATAACATTAATATAATTATTTATTTTATGGAACTATATAATATGTGCAAGAACCATAACATTCAGGAAAAATAATGCATTTGAAAATATGGTAATTAACACACAAAAAAATAAAAAAAGAAATATTATTAACAAATGAGTGTTAAAATATTATAAGGGGGTCATATGTGATATTATAAATATATATATGGTTATTTTATCAATTAAAAACATTCCTAAAACCATTATATAGGAGTTTAAATCTCATTAAACAAAATGTTTTTGTTGTAGTAGATTACTCAAGGGGGGGTGAATTGAGTATCTAAAAAAATTTCTCTTAAAAATTGGTTCTTTGAATATTAACCAATTAAAAATATAGTATAATTTAGTTTTTAGTGAATTTATAAGAGTCTCAAATATTCAGATAATTTATCAAAATATGTATTAGTTCCTAGCTATATAAATCTAATGATTAATACAACTTTTGAAACTAACCTACTAGTTCAAAATAGCTATAAAAACATGCTAAAATAACTATCAATGTTCAATTTAGTTTTATGAAATTGTGATAAAATAGAGTAAAACTAAAGATTAAAACACGACAGAAATAAATAAGAGGTTCAGTCTCAAGCTAAGACATAGTCCTCTCAACATGGTGATCACCTTTCACCAAGAAGTTTAAATCAATAAACAGTTTCATCCACATCCTAGATCAGGGATCACAACAGTACACAAGTCTATTAAGGTCACACTTGAACTCTACCATAGTTATTCATGGGAAAAAAACCCAAACTTCACTCTTGACCTCTTCCACTATTGTATGTGGGATACAAAGTGTTAAATAGAGAGTGAATTTGAGGATATCAAGTATCCTCTAGTTATTCACAGGAGTCAGTGTGTGTGTAACAAATAGATACACACACTACTCAAAAATGTAACAAAAATAACATAATAGAGATAAAGATGTAGAATATGGTTTATTAGTCTCTATCTGTTATGCAGTGAATCTCTGGACTCGTTTGATGTAGTGAAAATGAAGTTTGAGTCTTCTTATCAATGTCGGCTCCAAAACAGAGTATTGTAGTTTGGCTTCGAGCTACAAGTATGGGTGTACAGGTATGTTCTTATTCTTATTGAGATTCGAATGTGTGTTGTCAATTTGGTGTTCAAATTGATTGATATTTCTTCATGTTATTCTGTTCTTTATATCTTATTAGTTGTATTAGATTTGATGTTCTTCAGTATATCTCCCTTGTAAGCATGCATGACCACACTCAGCTCTCTGTGTTCTATCTATCTTCTTTCTTTTTAAAATCCTTCTTATTTTCAAGGCCTGACAGATAGCATGTACATTCCACATGCATCAGCTCATCGTACCTCATAATATCTTCCAGAAGTACTACATAAAACATTAAATAATGTCAAAAACATTAATTTTTATAAATATGAACGTTAGATATAAATTTGAATTAATAAATTAAAAATATTTTTTATGACTACTAGTGAGTCATAAGTATCAGTGTATCATTGGAATTGGTTTGTTGTCATCAGTAAGTCGACATTGGTGACTCTAGGTGTTAGTGTCTCATTTCATCAGTGATATAGATGAAGTAATAGTGACTCATATCAACAATGATTTCTTCCTAAATTCGATGATATAGTTTAGGCAACAATGACTCATTTTAACTAACAATGAGTCCTCGCATTGGTAGCATCATGAAATGGAAGGTCACTTAAACTAACGGTAGGTATTTTGCATTTGTATCATGTGAAACAATGAGTCTTTTGTCTGTTGGTGTCATGTCAAATGGTGATTCTTTTACAACAATGTTAGCTTCACATACTTAGAAAATATTCATATTTGATCTGTCTGTCAAAAATAAATATTTCTGATGGTGAGTCATTTTCCTATTGGTGTTAGGGACTCATAATTAGAAAATTTTAGTTGTTATTTCTATCTTGTAATTCAGCAGAGTTATAAATTTTTAATACTCCTAATTACACATAGATAATTAATTAAAATCTTGTTTAGACTTAAGCACACATAAATAGTTATATGAATGAAATTTTCTGATATCCAAGATAATGTTTTTTCATAATATAAGATATAACATAAAATAGGATATATGTTAATATATGACCTGATTTGTGATAATTTAAACCTTTATAGTTAAAGATAGTGGCCAAAAACATCTATGGTACAACTGTCTCCCCCTTTTTGATAATCACAAATCTTGAAAATATCAATTTTCATAAATTTCACTCACTATTAGTGATTCTTAATAAAAAATTCCCCCTTTTGGGATTAGAAAAAAAGTGATAGGAGAAAATTAGAAGAGAAATTATAAATTAGAAATAATGAAATAACATCCATAAAATGATTACACCGAAAATGCAGACTTACAATGACTCAACCCTATCAAATTAAAAACATTCCACACTACAAGATAGGATCAAGTGGTAGGATCAAGGGTCTCCTTCCCCTTATCAGAAGGATCAATAAAAGGTTTATTATGAGGGTTTGGTTGAGGAGTGAGAAGGTCTGAACTGATTTTGAGAGGAGGAAGAGGCACTCCTTTAGGAACTATAGAATCAAGGGTAGGTATGTGTTGAGAAAGAACCCACGATTGAACTGTTTATGTGATGACTAGTCTAATGTGAGATAAGGCCTGGGAAACAGACATTTTAGGTTGAGCAAGCACATAACTAGCTGGTCCAAGTGTTGCATCAAGAGGTACCACAATGGATTCACAATGGACATTAAGATACAATTTCAAAAGATTGATGAATTCTTCAATGACCTCTATACTATATTTCATAAATTTTTCAAAATCATCCTTGTTTTCTATAAAATTATCCCACAACAGAGTAAATTATCTGAGTTTCTGAATTTGATCATTAAAGGACTTTTTCACTGGAGGAGGAGTAAGATTTGTGGAAAAATACTTAAATAAACTATTCATTTGGTGCTTTGTGATGAGTTTGGAGAAAAAATAATTAATCCTCTTGTTCAATTGGTCCTAATTCTGTGAATCAATCCTTGTATAATACTTCAAATGATCATGCACTTTATCAGAAGTATCCTCAACTTTGGTCATACTTTCTGTCAAAACCTGTAGCTCATCTTTCAAAACTAAAATAATAGTAGAAAGATCTACAAATTGTGAGGACAAAGCAGGTGGAGTAGAACTTGTAGCTAGAGAAGAGGAGGTGAGATCCTGAGATTATTTTCTCTACTTGGAAAGCTAAAAAGCTTGAAAATGAGAAAAAAGGTTCTCAAGACCTTTCATGACTGTTTCCATTGTATTCCTATACTCTGGGGTCAGGGAATTGACCCTAGTTGTCAACTTCTTGATACCATTTCTGATCTTGATATTTCTTGTCACAATTTTCTCTGCAGTTGTGATTATATTTGGCTGAATCTCTTTTATCACCATATTTGGAATAGAAGAAACATCAGCTTGAGACAGAATAGTTGAGGTAGGAGAATAACTAGAAGCACCAACATGCTTTACACCATCAACCACAGATCTAATTGCTTTCAAATTCTCATTCAGCGCAATATTCTAACTTCAAGCTTCATCAATCTAATACCTCATTTGATATTTCACTACGTGTCTTATTGAGGCACATATCTCTTCCTTGTACTATTCCAAATCGTCTTTAGTGACATAGTCACAAGAAGTGGTCTCATCCACTTGTTCCTTTGCAGCAAGTGAAACAATTTCATCATCAAAATCTTCATAATCCAATCCCAAGGCTACATAACCAGGATTTCTTATCCATTCCGCAAGAATATCATTATCTAAAGGAGAAATAGTATCATTCATTACTCTTCCTATTTTATTCTCTTTATCAGCTTGAGCAACTAGTCCTTGAGGCTCCCCCTCAGTGTTAGCTCTTTTGGCAGATTGCTCCCCCTCAGTCAAGGTTTCTTGTATAGGTTTATTTTCATTTAGTAGAGTTCTTTACCTAGTATAAACAACTTGATCAATATGTTCATATTGAGAAACATTTTATTCTTGAACAAGAACCTCAACAGAGACACTAGTTTTAGATATTGAAATTCTATACTCATAGCATATAGATTTTCATCTAGGTGAACAGGTTCACTGTCACTTTCACTTTCACTACTTTATTCATTATTACCATCTTCATTCTACTCATCTTCAACTTGCTCATCTTCTTCTTCCCTTATTGATTCTAAACCATTTTTACCACTACCATCTTCTTCCTATTCCTCTTCTTCTTCATATTCTTCTTCCTTGGATTCACTAACATACTCTACACTTCATTCAACTTCAGTTTCTTCACTACCAAAAGATTTTATAATAGTTTAATGAGAAGGTAAATCCAGAGGTGGACTTACATGTCTTATAGAGACTCTTGTTTATTGTCTTGTAGTGTCTGGGTTACTTCGATCATCAAATGGTGATCCTATATCTCTAATAGGGGTATAAATCTCCTCATACTCATATGAAGAATATGTTACTTTCTCATATGGACGAAGACCAGGATCCACTAGAGAATTTGGTCTAATTAGATGGTCTATATGATTGAACTTTTTATACAATCTGTCTTCATCATCAACCCATTCATTCCACTAAGGGTTCCAATTTATTTTCATTATTTTACAGATGTCAGAGGTTAAGAAGATTCCATTGTATTATCTAAAAAACACATACTCAACTTCATTTACACAACCTTTTTCATTTAGCATAGCTCAAATAATTCTTGAAAAGAATAAATAATTTAACTTACACATAGTTTTTATCATCTCGTTGATGTGAACCATCAAATATCTATATATTTTCCATTAAACACCTTTCTAAAAAAATAAACCAAGTATACATCTAGACACTTGAGAGAAGAAAATCCCCTTTTCTGGGACAAATATAATGCTGAAGAAACTTGAAAAGAATTCTGTATTCACCATTCAATTCTGAGGCGATGGGTCTCCTATGATCTTCATTTCCAGTTAGCTCTTTCAGAGCAGTCTCATAGTAGAAGAATTAAATTTCAAGAGGAGAAGTACCTTGGTAATCACCAAACCTTCCTTCATGGGGTACCTTAAGATATTCATCCCAATGCCTTGAATGGAATGAGATTCTATTCCCTTACACAATCCACTTTATCTATGCAACATAACTTCCTTCCAACAAAAGTTCAATATTATTTTAAAAATCATAAACCAACTTCCGATAAAAGAATCTATCATTATTTTTGTACCATTCAATCCATCCTTGATCTTTCAACACTTTCAACAAAAAAGATTTTATCTCCAAGATCCATTCCACCAAAAACTCCTTCTATAATGTTACAACATGGTTTACCATACTAGGAATCGTAGGACCTTCCAATTTTCATGATTCCACTTTTTTTTTCTTGGATTTATGGGACTCAACCTCTTCAAGAGCTCAGTTTACTCACGACATTCTAATCAGTTCAGTCCAGAGGTTAGAAGGTGGAAGGTCAGGAGTAGAGAAAGATAAAGGAGGTAGAGGGAGGGAGTAGCCGTAAAGGGAGTAGAGTGGATCTATTCAAATTTATACAAATTAGGTATTTAAAGATTTTACAATTGTGAAATCATGAACCGAGTTCACTGGAATTAATGAAACAATGTCATTTTGATAAAAAAAACATAAAACAAATAAAAGTGACGAGTCATCGTTGTCAACATAACAGACTATGTAAAACACTAACAATGTCAGCATATCAATGATGTCAGCATAACAATGATGTCAGCATGAAAACTTCACAAAAGAAGTCTAAATGAAAGTAAAACACAAGGTCTTACTGGTTTATCATTCCTAACTCATGTCTGATGTAATTTATACTTTTATAGTTGGATGGTTTAGAGAATATATCAGTAAGATGATATTCTTTCCAACAAATTCTGAAGTAATGTCACCCTTTTGATAATGATCTCTCAAAAAGTGATGTCGTACATCAATATGTTTTGTTCTAGAGTGAGAAAATGGGTTCTTAGAAATTTTAATAGCACTTGTGTCATCACATTTTATAGGTACATGTCTAAATTAATATTCATAGTCTAGAAGAGTGTGTTTTATCCACAAAATTTGTTCACAATAGATACTAGCAGCTATATATTTATCTTTGTAAGTAGATAATGCAATAGAATTTTGTTTCTTACTACACCATGAAACCAATTATTTTTTCAAAAAAGTGGCATTTCCCAAAGGCACTCTTTCTATCTAACTTGGATCCACCAAAATCAACATTATAATAACTCATTATATCAAATGATTATCCTTTAGGGTAAAACAAGATTAAATTTATTGTATGTTTGAGGTATTTGAAAAATATATTAACAAATTTCATGTGAGATTCTTTGGTATTGGCTTGAAAATGATCACACATACACACACTAAACATTATATCTAGACTACTAGTAGTCAAGTAGAGAAAGATTCCAATCATTCCTCTATAAGTGGTTTGATCAACATATTTAACATCTTTATCAAGATCCAACTTACAAGTAGTATACATGGGAGTGTCACTACTTTTAATTATATCTAAGAAAAATCTATTTAAAAATATTTTGTATAATTAATTTGATTTAAAGTGATACCTTCTTCATTTTGAAAAATTTGAAATCCATGAACTAATTTGAGTTCACCCATTAAACTAATTTCAAATTCATTTTGTATCTTTTTAAAAAATTAAATACAAAAAGAATTTCTTGAAGATAAAAACATAATATCATCAACATAGATTTGGTCTACTAAAACATCTTTAGACATTCACTTTATAAAAAGAGTAGGATCAACAATTCCTTTTGTAAATCCTTTTTAAATAATAAAATTACTTAATCTATCATACCAAGCTCTTGGAACTTGTTTTAAACCATATAAATATTTTCTCAATTTGAAAACATGATTTTGAAAATGAGGGTTTGTTAAACTAGGTGGTTGTTCATCAAAAACATCCTCAACTACATATCCTTTTAGGAATTCACTTTTAATATCCATTTGATACAATTTGAAATTACTATGGGAAACATAAGAAAGCAGGATTCCGATGGCATCAAGTCTTGGAACCGGTGAAAAAGTTTCTTCGTAGTCAATGCCTTCCTCTTGACTATAACATTGTACAACTAATCTATATTTGTTTATAATAATATTACCAGCTTCATCTACATTATTTCTAAAAACCCACTTACTTCCTATGGTGAAGGTGTCTTTGGGTCTTTCCAAAAGTTTCCAAACATTATTTCATTCAAATTTATTAAGTTCTTCTTGCATTACCATCACACAAAATTCATCTTTAATTGCATAATTGATACTTTTAGGTTCAAACTGTGACAAGAAATCTTGATTTTCAACCTGATTTCTAAGAGAAGCTCTAGTTTGTGTTCCTTTATCTAAGTCTCCAACAATAACATCTAGAGGTTGTTTCTTGAGAGTTATAGTTGGTATATAAAAGGTAGGGCTAGTTATTTTAGGTTCATCTATAGGTTCGGGTTCATCATGTTCAGATTCTGAATAATTTATAGAATTTATTGATTTCACATATTTCTTGACATATGGATTAGATGATTTTTTATTTTTTCTAGATTTGATATATCATATTCAAGGTAGTATAGAGAGTTTTTAGGTTCATGTGGATTTGTTTCATCAAATTTGATATGCACATATTATTCCACACACTTGGTTCTTTTATTAAATACTTTACAGGCTTTACTAGAGGTTGAGTAAGCTAGGAAGATTCCTTCATCACTCTTGGATTCAAAGTTTTCAAATCCTTTGTATTAAGAATATATACTTTGAAACCAAAAACATTGAAATAAATAACTCTGATTTTTCTATTGTTCCATAACTCACAAGGAGTTTTCATGAGGATAAGTCAAATTAAGACTCTATTAATTATGAAACAAGCTATATTCATAGCCTTATCCCAAAAGTAACAGGTAAATCATATTCATTAAGCATTGTTCTAAAAATTTATTTCAAGGTCCTATTTCTTGTTTATACAACTCAATTTTATTGAAGTGTCCTAGGGGAAGGTAAGTTATGACTATAGCCATTGTGTGAGAAAAAATATTCAAAGTCTTGATTTTCAAACTCTCATCCATTATCACTTATTATAGATTTAATACTAATTCCACTAAGATTTTCTACAGTTTTAGTATACTTGGTGAAGTAAGTATATGATTCAATTTTGTGAGCTAAGAAATAAGTCCAAGTATACCTAGAATAGTTATCCACAAGAACATAGACATAGTTCTTCCAATTTAAAATAGAAACTTGAGATGGTCCAAATAAATCCATGTGAACCAACTCTAAATATTTAGAAGTTGAAACAACTTTATTAGATTTTAAATATATCTTATGTTGTTTTCCTTTTTGACAAGGATTACATATTTTTTCATTTAGGAACTCATGTTTGGGTGTATCCTTGACTAGGTATTTTCTAGTAATATTTCTCATAGAGTGTACATTATAGTGTCCTAATCTTCTATGCCAAATCCAAGACTCTTTATGAAAGGAACTTAAATAATAAAATTTTTTAGAGGATAATGAGTCTAAATTAACAGAATATATATTTTCATTTTTAAAAGAAGAAAATACCAATTCAACTTTAGAGTTAAAAACATCTCAAGAATCATTTTCAAACTTAACATGAAATCCATCATCAAATAATTAGGAAATAATAAGAAGATGATACTTTAATCCATAAAAAATGTACTTTAGAAATTAAAATAGAGTTAGAGTTACCAATCTAGCCTAGGAAAATTATTTTTCCTTTAGCATTGTCACCAAAAGTGATATATCCACCATCAATTTTGATTATACTCTTGAAGATTGAGTAATCCCCTACCATGTGTCTTAAACATCCACTGTCCAAGTACCATTGACTCCTATAATATCTCTTCAGACATATTTTGTCAGATGTGTTTATCATAAAACACATATTTTCCATTTCATCTTTCTCATCGTGAGATGATGCTGATTTGCTGGTGCTATCCTTAGAAGCACTCCTGGTGGCCTTCATAGCTTTCTTTTGTTTATTGTCTTTATTTTCACACTTCTTTTTTTATTTTAACTTTGTATAGACAGCTTTGAAATGTCATATCCTCTTGCATTCATAGTTGAAAATCTCTCCGGATTTATCATTTATTTTCCAGTCCTTCTTCCAGCTTCCCTTGTTATCATACCATCCTTTATAATTGGGATTCTAGAAAAAATTATTCTTTCTACAAAATTTATTAAATCTTCTGGCCAACTGACCCATCTCTCCATCACTATCATATGTTGACTCATTGGTAATGGTTCTTTGAATAGAGGCTTGCACCTTCTCTTTTTTCCTTATTCTTAGAGGTAGTAGTCTTAAATGCCACAAATTTTCTTTTGGGTTCGTCCTCCTCTTCCTTGTTGACTTTCAGCTCTTCTTCATACATAATCAACTTTCCAATGATTTATTTGATAGGTAAATTGATGATGTCATAGGATTCTATAATTGAGATAGAGGTTCCTCTCTATCTATCAGGTAAGCATATGAGAATCCTCATGATTTGTTCTTTAGTTGTGACATCTTTTCCCAACAAGATCATAGTGTTCACTACTTCATGGAACCTGAGATACATATCATAAATAGGATCATTAGGATTCATATTAAAGTTATCATATTTAATAGTATATGTGTTAAGTATAATTTACTTAACACTAAAAGTCCCTTCATGTGAAATAGACAAAGTATTCAAAATTTTATGGGTTGTTTTACATTCAGAAATTCTTTTAAATTCCTCATCTCCTAAAGAGGAGTATAAGGTATTAATGGATTTGCAATTATTGTTATAAGTAGTCTCTGTTGGTTTATCCAATGTAGTTATAGTAGTAGTAGGAATGTTATACTCATTGATAATTGAAGACAAAATTTCAAAACACATAATTTATAAATGAATTTTCATTTTAATTTTCCATTGGGCATAATTAGTTCCATTAAATAATGCAGGTCTATTGGTAGAATCACCTTCCATTTTATTTTCCATAATAAAGGAATAATTTAAAAGAGAAATAAATTTAGAACTAATATAAATTTATTGATCTTTAAAGTACAACTAAAATTAGAGTTGAAAGATTTTTTTAAAACAGAGCATTAATAAGAATAAAATCCTCTAATACCAAATGTTGGTTATAGTAGATTACTCTGGGGGGGGGGGTGAAATAAGTATCGATAAAAATTTCTGTTAAAAATTGGTTCCTTGAAAATTACCCAATTAAAAATATAGTCTAAGTCTATTTGTAGTGAATTTATAAGAGTCCTAAATGTTTTATTAATTTCTCAAAATATTGATTTGTTCTCATCTATATTAATCTAAAGATTAATACAACTTTTGAAACTAACATACTAGTTCAAAACAGTTTTAAAAACATTATAAACTAACTATGAATGTTCAATTTAGTTTTATTAAATTGTGATAAAATAGAGTAAAACCAAAGGGGAAAAATAGTGGAAATAAACAAGAGGTTCAATCTCATGTCGAGACTTAGTTCTCCCCACTTATTGATCACCTACCACCAAGAAATTTAAATTAATAAATAGTTTGATTTATATCCTAGATCAGGGTTCAAAACAGCACACAAGTCTTTACAAGTCACACTTGACCTTTACCATAGTTATTTGTGGGGAAAATAACCAACAGTTCACTCTTAACCTCTTCCACTATTCTATGTGGTATACAGAGTAAAATAGAGAGTGAGTTTGAGGATATCAAGTATCCTCCAGTTATTCACAGGAGTTAGTGTGTTTGTGACAAAAATATACACACACTACTCAAAAATGTAAACAAATGAACACAACATAGATAAAGAGGCGGAATAAGTTTTAGAAGTCTTTGTGTGTTATACAGTGATGATCTAGACACATTTGATGTAGTGAAAATGATGTTTGAGTCCTCTTCTAAAGGTCATCTACAAAACAGATTATCGTTGTCTGGCTTCGAGCTATAGGTATGGTTGTGTAGGTATGCACTTATTCTTCTTGAGATACTAAAGTGAGTTGTCAATTCGGTGTTTAGATTGATTGATATTTCCTTGTGTTCTTCTGTTCTTTGTATCACAGTAGTTGTATAAGAGTTGATGTTATTCAGTATGTATCCCTTGAAAGAATGCACGACCACCACCAGATATCTGTGTTCTATCCATATTCTTTATTTTTTAAGATCCATCATATTTTAAAGGGCTAACAAATATCATATACATTCCACATGCATTGGCTCATCTTACTTTGTACTATCTGCCAAAAGTCCTATAGACAACATTAAATAATGTCGAAAACATTTATTTGTATAAATATGATCGTTAGATATAAAATTGAATTAATAAATTAAAAATAGTTTTTATAACTGTCTGTGAGTCATTAGTATCAGTGTCTCATTGGCATCGGTTTTTCATCATCAGTTAGTTGACATCAATGACTCTGTGTGTCAGTATATCCTTTCATCAGTGAGAAAAAATAACTAACAGTGACACATATGAACGATGAGTCCTTCCTTCTATCGGTGAGATAGTTGAGCCAACAATGACTCATTTTAACTGACGGCAAGTCCTTGAATCAATTTCATCATGAAATGGTAGGTTACTTGAACTAACAGTAGGTCATCTGCATCGGTAGCATGTGCAATGGTGAGTCTTTTTTCTGTCGGTGTCATGTACAACAATGAGTCTTTTACAACGGTGTCAGCTTCACATACTTAGAAAATATGCATGTTTGATCTATCTTTCAATAAGACACATGTCTGATGGTGAGTCATTTTCTTGTCATTGTTAGTGACTACAACTTTGATATTTTTTTATGTTTTGTGTGTCTTTTTATTAAACCGAGTTTGAAACTGGTAATCCTCATAATTACACAGAGATAATCAATTAAAATCTTGTTTAGACTTAAGTACACATAAATAGTTATATGAATGAAATGATATGATATGAAAGATAATGTTTTGTCATAATATAAGGTCTAAAATAAAATAAGATCTATGTTAATATATGACATGATTTGTGATAAATAAAACCTTTATAGTTAGATATAGTTGCCAACAACATTTATGGACCAACAAAAAGAAAGTTCAAGGTAGGCGACTTCATCTCAATTTCCATTAATTGAAGCATGCTATAATATTATACACATAATTTCTTTTGTATGGCGTATATACTACCCCTTTGATATGAAAAATCATGATTAATTAATAATTCATCAAAATTTATGTTTTAATTATAATAATTTCATCCAATGTGATTTGATTTAAAAGTTACTGAGTGGTAAATAATTTTTTATGTTGATTTCTTTTCATTGGGTAATATTACTTATTCTTTACCTTTGATATTATAAGAATATGTGTGTAATGAATTTTGAATATATTGTGTTTTATTTCTATTTGTTTCATATATATTTAAATATGATACACATAATTCATGCATTGATTAATTATAACTTCAATGTTATGATATTCATTAGGGTTTACTTCACAATCTCATTTTAATCATGATTATTTATGCTTGAATTTCTATTGAAGGAAATTATTTGATCTTTAGCAAATAAATCCTTTTGATTTTCTTCTCTTATTTTTATTCACAATTTTTTTCTATTAAAAGTACCATTTCTCAAATAATTGGTATTTAATTTTTTTGATATTTTTTAAGAAAACATGACTTTATTTTTCTCTTTGGTCAAAAATACTTCTTCTTTAAAATCATGTTTTCTAAAATGGTATTAAAAAATGTTTTAAACCCTTTTCCAAAATATTTATAAAATAAAGTTTTACCCATTTTTACCTTTTATTTTTTTTAAAGTAATCATCATTGTGTTTTCAAAATAAGGCTCATTTTTCTTTTAAAAAAAAGTGAAAAGAATATTCGTTTTAATATATACAGAAAGAACAAAATTTCTAACCGTCATGAACAATAAATTATTTAGAGATACTTTTGTAATTTCAAGGAATATTTTCAAATTAAATTATCTTCAAAATGATTTTTGAAATTTTAGCTTTAAAGGGTAGTTTTAAAAGTGAAAAGGTGATTTTACTCTGGAATATTTTAAAAGACGTTTTTAGAGATATTATTCATCAATGAGAAAAACCCTTATTTGAATGATACACCACTTGGGATATTTTGTATTGATACTAACTTTATTCATTATATGGACGGTTGATAATAAATTTTACCAGATAAAGTGTTGATATTCAAATTCTTGATTTATTTTGGTAGTCGTTAACTTATCCTTGAAATAAAAAATTTCTTATGATCATTAGAAATTAAATTTTCTATAAATATCCATATTTTTTTATCATGGACATTTTTATTTCTTAAAAATTATGCCATTTTTATATACGATGTTCTACATTAAAATTTATTTATTTATATTGGGAAATATTTATAAATATTTATTCTTTACTCAATACAAATATTTGATGATAGAGTCATTGTTCGTGTATTAAATAGATTATTTGATATATGAGAAATGATTTAGACAATAAATGATGGGTGGGGCCCAAAATTATGTAGCCCATTGATGAATCAGTAGTCTCATGAGGTTTATAACTATTCTAGTATTAAATTGGGTTTTTCCCATAGTTTTAAACTATCTTGGGAAAGAATTTGAAAGTATAGGTGTCATGATGCCTGAGATCGTGACATACAATAATTAGTAATTTCATTCATTAAGAATTCAATTATTATTATCCATGATATTTTTGAAATGATATTATCTATGGATGAATTTCATTCATAGTTACTGATTAAATAACATGTGTTTTAATTTATTTACCTTTATATATAGATTATTCCTTATCTATTCATGATAGTCAAGTTATTTATATGAAATGTGTGTTTAGTTATTTACTGTGCCATATTAATTATTACTTATCTATTCATGATAGTCATGTCATTTAAATGGAATGTTTTTTCTGTTATCCACCTTTCTATATTGATTATTCCTAATATAATCAGGATAGTAAAATTATTGATTAAATGGCATTTGTGTTATGATATTTACCTTACCCTATTGATTATACCATATTGATTATTATTCATTTACTCAGGATAGATTCTGCTTCACAAGACTCTTATAGAGAATATGAGATCACACTTATTTTTTCCCTTTCCCTGAATCCAAGAAGTGTACTATGAATGATATGTAAGGATATTATAGATAGAATAATGATATTATTGAAAAACATTATGTTGTAATTTTTTTATTAAAATGTTACCAAAAACTCCAGTATGTTTCTAGTTTACCAAGACTACAAAACTATTCAATCATTTAGGATGTGATTATTTATATATTATGCCAATGTAATAATGCAGACAGAGGCTCTGAGTTACTTGGGTTTGGGTCATTAAAATTACCACATGTTGTTTAATAAAAATTAATGTTGAGTTGATTAGAAATATTCAGTCACCATTTATTCGAGAGAATATTATGAAATTTGAATATTTAGTTAATATTTTTTATTAGTTAATTATTTGTTTAATTATTTCAATATATAGTATTTATTTTTTCTGGTCTATCCGTAGGGTAATAATTATTTTTTTTGTTGCATGAATATTTAATAAATGTTTTTTTAATGGTTTTTTGAACACACTATTTATTTATTAGAGAGTAATTTTGTGATATTTATATTTAAATAAATAATTATTATTCAAGGTTTGATAAAGAGTGGAGAGTATTAAAGGACTGAGTTTAATGGTATAGTGGGAAATGATATTTAAAATTTTGTCTTAATAAGTATTAATTTATTTATTATAGGAAATAATATTTATTTATCTAAGATTTATCTCATGTTAAGTAAATAATAATAATAATATTATTATTATTTTGACATGGGGTTTATCGGGGATTAAGAGAATAATAAAGGTCCCTATGCAATTACTAATTCTCAAACCCTTGGTATATAAATACCTAGTTATTTATTTCCTGAACCCTAGATTATTCATTCCAATCTTTTGTGGTGAATAATGAATTCAATAGGGAATCCCCATAATCCCTGGAGATATCTTCTATTAGAATGCTCTTAAGAAGGGAGATATGTCCTCCTCCTTTACACTATCATGTCTAAAGAGAGCTAGAAAAGTTCCATCTCCCATAGAATGATTATATTGTGATAAAAAACAATATAAAAAGTGTTAGAACCATCCATGGTAGAACATGATGAATTTTAGACAATGATTATATGTTCATGGAGCACATGTGTATCACCACTAGATGTATTCTACTCTTGAATCCTTTAACCGCAATGGTGGCACACTAAGAAGTGGTCAACTAATTCATCAATGAATAAATAATTCCAATGCAAGGTAATTATTAATCTATATTAATTAATTATAAATTATATGTTTTGATCATATCTCAAGGATTATAGGCCTTCCATTCTTCTAATTTTGGGGACACAGATGAATAAACTAATGAATTTCCATTGTTATTAATGGGACTAAATGCTTATTCTACCCCACCAGAACCATCCAGGTTAGCATGAACCCTACAACACATGCATACAGTAAAAACAATATATACTCTAGAAGTAGTTAAAAAAATATATACTACAAATCATTCCTCTAAAAATTCTATTATGTAGTAATTTATCTACATTATTGTAATCCATTTCATTAGAAGAACTCATAGGGGTATTTGAACTTTTATTAGAATCAAGCCCAAGTATTTTGAAAAAAATCATTACAATAAAATAGATTGATTAATAAAAATTCCATCATTCCATAAAAATATTTTAAGCCCTAAAAATAATTTCAATTATTCCATAAGTCCCATGTCAAATTTATAAGTCATTAAATCAGAAAATTATTTAGAGAACATTTCACTAAAATATCCAAAAAATATGTTCAACATAATTTTTAATAACAAAAAAACCTTTTAAAAATATATTAATAAATAAATTATGATATATAGTGCCTTTTATAAAACCATTTTTAAAAAATAAATTAGATAATATTTCTTACCAAGACCTAGGAGCTTATTTGACTGTATAAATTTATTTATAAAATTTTAATGCATTTTTAGGTTTATTTTCATGTTCAAAATGTGATAGTTGTTTTACATAAACCACTTTAAATATTAAACCATTTACAAAAGAAATTTTAATATCCATTTTATATAATTAAATTACATGATGAACATCATAATCTAATAAAATTATACTAGCCTCAAATATAGAAATAGATTCCAAAGTATCTTCATAATCTATACCATCTTCTAGAAAAATCTGTAAAGTCCCGGAAATTTCAAGGAAATTTTTTTCTTAATTTCTTTGAAATTTTATGAGTTCGTGGTTTCTGACAACACCAGATTCCGAGGCCCGGTGTGCCCGGAATCAATTTCTGAAGTTTGGCTCGGGTACGTTCAGTGAACAGACGAGCGAGTTTTTCTATCTTTTGAACCGATGCTCAAAATTGAAATCCGAGGGCACCGATGAACTCGCAGTGCCGATATTTGCTTAAGAGGACCTTTACCAAAGGTGTGTTTTCTAGGGAGGAGTTGTTAGAATTTGAGGATTAATAATGAATTGAATAAACTTTTTGGTACAAATTTTATTCCCAACTTAAGTGGTTATATCGTAAGTGTAGAAGTTGGGGTGGAACCACTAGTTTCTAACTAACCAAGTGAGGATTAAGGTGAGGTGGGGCCCATACGAGCCCCAACCCTTCACTTTCCCAAACCCCCTTAAACCCCTTGTAATTAATGTAAAACTCCTCACTCCCTCTTTAATTGTGTAACTCACCATCTCTCCCTCTTTATTTCATGCCAACTCACATTAAATTAATTGATTAAACCTATTAAATTAATTTAACTAAGAGGTTGAATTTTAAGTTTTGAATGCTTGGCATGTTATAATAAAATAAGAGTAAGTATTATTTTATTTTGGGTTGGGATTGTTGTGTGGAGACTTTGGGGAGAGTGAGAGTGCCTTTGTGAGAAGAAGAAGAAGGAAGAGAAGAGAATTCCTCCTCATTGAAGAACAACACTCCTTTATCGAAGAACGACTCCCTCCTTAGACGAAGAACGGTTCTACAACCGTCGGATCTCCAACGAATGATGCTCAGGCCGGATCGAAGGTCTTTGAGGAAACGACGAACGTCAACGACCATCATCACCATCACATCTTACCTTGTGATGACGTCAACGAACCGACGCCCTTTCACTTTTGCGATATCATCAATGAACGATGAACGACACGAGGTAGGGGATTAATTTGAGAATGATATTATTCCAATGTTTGTTTCCTTCTAAAACAAAGAATGCGGATCAACTCATCGTCAAGTTGATCTGCGAATGTTATTATTTGCGGGATGGAAATATTTAATTATGGGAGTATTGTTGGGAACTAGGTTAAATTTTAATTGATTAAAATTGTGCCTTGTTAAGTTGTTGAAATCATGTGTTGATTGTTTCCATTTGATAACACCTAACGCGGAGGGCACAGGCCAAACAAACCCAGCCTGACAACCCCCGCAGACTGTTTGTTGATGTGCGGATTGACGACCGACGAAGAAACGGGCTGCAATGGTGATTTGAAGTCTTCGCAGTAAAGTTCGAGTCTCGTAGTGACCTTGGGCGCAGACGGTGGGCGAAACGGACCACCAGTGCGCGTCCAGTGGTCTTCGGAAAGCGGTGGAAGCGCGCCTCCAGAGAAGACCGCCGCGGCTGACCGGAACGACAAAGCCGTTCTGAATTTTTTTGGGGGGGGGTGCGGGCACGACTATAAAGAAGCGCCTGTTCTCTATCAACTGGGGGGAACATCTCCCCCCCCCCCCCGCTCCACGTCCGCTCGGCCACGCTAGCCGAGCCTCAACAGGTCGGGCCGGGCCGGGCTGCCAGAGTCGGGCCGGGCCGCCAGCGCCGGGTCGGGCCGCCAGCGCTGGGCTGGGCCGTGCCAGCTGGGCCAGGCCGCACCCAACCGGGCCGGACCCGGACCCGGGTCAGGTCGACCCGATTCAGTCTGACCCAGGGGGTATTGGGCCGGGTCGGACGGGACCCAAACCCCCTATTTTCGGACCTTCTTCAGTTAAACACTCATATCTTGAGTTACAGACATCCGATCGATGCACCGTCAGTTGCTTTGGGATACTTGGATCGAGATGATTGTTTAGGTATATTACACTTGATGGTTTGGCGAAATATGGGTATGGCTGGGTTGGTTCGAACCCGAAACCAACCGGGCCCTCGGAGCGGAAACGCTCATAACTCGAGCTCCGAATGTTCGATTGACGTGTCGTTGACTTAGTTGGATTCCTTTTGGTGAGACGGATCTTTTGGCATACTTAAACTGAGGTTTGGACCCAGTTGGAATATGGCCAGGTTGGATTGAACGTGAAATCCAACCGGGCCCCAGGAACGGAAAAGATGATAACTTTCAGACCGAACGTCCGTTTGACGAACTGTCAATGGCATTGGTGATCATGTTGAGAAACAGTCCGTTTGATTATACCCTATGTGAGTTCGGGGTATATTTGATATATGGCTGGGTTGGTTTGTACACGAAACCAACCGGGCCCCCAGGACTAAAAGGCTAATAACTCACAGACCGGGCTTCCGATTGACGCGCCGTCTGTTGCGTTGAGAACCCTATGACGAGGTGGTTCTTTGAGATAATTCTTCATAGGACTTTGTGATACTTTGAGTATCGACCAGTAGATCGTGGAGCGTACCCTCCTGGAGACGAGCGTATGGAGTACGGAGACCGTGTAGCTGGCTGAGACCTGATGACTGCTTGTCTGATTAGAGTCGAAGTGACTTGTATAGTCCAGTGGGGAGAACTACTATGTTTGGGTGGCGGACCCATGGCGGGGAGCAGTAATGTGTTTTAGTGGCAGAACCATGGTACTCGATAGAAGGAGTACCTCTACAGGCTATTGGGGGGGGGGGGTCACTACTGTGTTTGGGTGGTAGACCCAGGCGGGGAGCACTACTATGTTTGGGTGGCTGACCCGCAGTACTCGACAGGAGGAGTACCTCAGCAGTCTAAGGTTAGTGAGTAGTGCCTCAGAGTCGTGACATGATCAGTGTAGTCAACAGAGGAGGAGCTCGTTAGCAGTTGCAGTTTCGATAATGAAAATCCTGGTTTGAGATGAGTCAATGACCTTTGTGTTTTATTCATGATTGATATGGGTTACTTGATAACTTAGGTATATGTATGGACATATACCTAAGTAGTGGTTATCCGTTGATTTCATATCTGTGTGATACCTCTTGATTGAGATGGGTTACTTGATAACTTAGGTATAAGTATGGGCTTATACCTAAGTAAGGGTTATCTATTTAGATACTTCTTTTTTGTAATCGTTGTTGGATTAAGTGAGACCTTGAGGGTCTCGAGGTCCCTACTGAGTATCGTTATACTCACCCATGCACGGCCTATGCCTTCACCTCATAGTTTTGGATGCAGATGACGGACAACGCAGATGGAGGCTGAGTGTTCGAGGACTGGATGGTACCCAGAGGTGGACCTCATGACGAGCCAGTATCCGGAGGTGGACTTCACAACGAGTCAGTATCCGGAGGTGGACTTCACGATGGGAAGGTACTCAGAGGAGGTTGATGGGCGATAGTGTTGAGGAGGCTATCTGTACCTACCCTTCAGTTAGGATTCGAGGTGGACGACCCAGGAGCTACTTTTATTCTTCCAACTGCTTGTCTTTTCTGTTGTACTTTCGTTCAGTTGTAGCTGTAATTTTCAGTTGGGTTTGTATTCTGGACCATTTACTTTTCATAACTATCTTTTGTACTTAGTGTTTTCTTCCTCTTATACTCTGGTTGGATGTGTTTATGTTCTATAAAGGCAATGCTTTCTTAGTTATCAGAATTTATACCTTTGGTGCTAGTCGCGAGCCCCTGGCCTTTGGAAGGCGGGCTTGGGGTAGTCACGACACGAGCCCCGAGGATGGGTCGTGACAAATTGGTATCAGAGGAGTCAGTTCTACCGCATAACTTATAACTCTGATATTTCTTTTCTGTGAAGCAATAGTGTTAAGGGTACCGAGTGTGGTTTTTAGTTTAGGGAGTCCAGTGTTGGTGCGGGCGGCTGACATATCCATACACCGGGACCCTGACTACTGATTTCCGACTTAGTGCACGAAAAAACTGATTGTGTGTGTGTTTCCAAAAGTTTCTTTAAAATTATCTCAAACCAGGTCAGCTCACCAGGTGTAATCGTTTGATCGTGTCACGACTGTTTCTTTCAGGATGACTTCACCTAGTCAGACAGTGTGGGTACTGAGTGGGGAGCGCAATGATAGCCCGCCGAGCAGTGAGGCCTCAGTACATGGCCCTCCACCAGTTGAGACACCCACAGAGAGTGCACGCTGCTTGAGCACGATGAACGAGTTCCAGCATCCGAGGCCTCCAAGGTTTCAAGGTGAGTCAGATTTTCAGACGGCTGGACACTGGCTGGATTTTATAGCACGATCTTTCCACACAGTTGGGACACCTGCAGACTTGATGGTGTACCTAGATGTTAGCCTCTTCCAGGGAGCAGCTGAGAGGTGGTGGAGCCACATGTTCTAGTTTTGCGTTGATATGACCTTCACCTTTGAAGACTTCGAGACCCTCTTTAGGGTGGAGTTTATACCAGTGACTCTACACACAGAGCGTGCTCAGGAGCTGCTGCCTTTGCCATAGGATTTTCCATCAACAGCAGAATCATCTGTGAGAAGTAGACAGATGATGCAGGGGTCCAAGAGGACTAGACCAGCAGATGGGCGACCTCGGGATACAATTTTGGTTGTGCGGGGCACACGGAACAGAGCCATCCATATGAGGAGCATGAAGTGTTATGCATGCGGCAGGAAGGGTCACATGGCACCTGACTGTCCGATTCCCCGCACAGTTGATCCGCAGGCATTGGAGGAGCCACTGAGACAGAAGCAGTGGCAGGTTCTTGAGCAACAGCCGAGCGGTGGACAAGGCAGTAGTGCTCCGGAAGCAGGTGGACAAGAGTGGAACTCGTCGATTCCTTTTGTTCTTGGTACTTATAGTTCCATGTTGATTTTGTATTTGTCTTTTTACTTTGATCTGCAATAATAAAAGACACTTATATTTGTGATGTTTACTTTCCTATCCTTTTGTTTGGTTGATACTTAGAGGTCTCGGTTAAAACTTTTGACTTGACCCTCAATTTCGAGATTTCTACTAGAGGAGACCCAATGACCTCACACTGATGCCGACAATGTGACTCGACCCTTGGAGGTGAGAGTGATGGTTGGATATCATGGTAGTAACATCGAGGCCTTACGACATCGTCCATGGCATGAATGCATCATTCATATCAGGATTGAATGTATCAGGAAATGGGCGTGGTTCATCCATGGGATGAGACCATGTTTCTCCTTTCGGCAATGGAGAAATCTTAGTAGCTCTTACAGATCGTAGGTGAGGAAGGGTGTTCATTGACCGAATTACCATGTCGGAAAACTTCCTACCGACCAGAGGTGGTACGAGCTAAGACAGAGAAGGTTCAGATCATCTAGGAGCATATGAAGACTGCATAGTGTAGTAAGAAACATGAAACTGGTGCAAGTCTCAGAGACTCGGGAGTGTAAAATGTTTCAAGAAGAAGAAGTTTTAAGGACAGATGAGTCTGCGGAGCAGCGAACGTGGAGGCAGAGCTAGGAGAGCAGCATGAGGTGGCGAACATTTCAACATGTTACAACCACCCGCCTTTGTTATCCCCGCCAGGTTCAGGGAGGTGGAGGGCATGGAAAAAGAGTAGTTGCTTGCGGTCAAGGAGTGCGACCCAATGACTCTACGAATGATTCGAGGGACAGTCTCTGTCCACCTCTAGCTACCGTTACAACAGACGTTGATATGAATCATTCCTTTCTTCCACGAATCTTTTCCTAGACCAAAAGTTTCCGGTAAGCTGTTTACTTGACCCTAACGTCTGAAGATACCTTTAAGAGGAGACTCGATAATCACACTTACGCCGACAGTGTGATCTAACCCTCGAGGTGATAGTTTTGGTTGGAATCTCTTGGTGGCAGCATAGAAGCCTTAAGACGTTGGTCTGGGTATGGAATGGATTCATAGTTCATACCCAGATTGACTGTATTAGGCAAAAAAATGTTGTGGTTTATCTAAAACATTGGGATGGGTTTCCTAGGTTGGAGAAAAGGAAACCCCAGGCAGCACATGATAAACTCATGTACAGGAGGGTTCGGTCGATCACTCTTGAGTCGGTCAACCTTACCCTCGTGGAAGCAGGAGTTTTGAGTTTCAGTTCTAATCAAAAGAAAGATGGCTCTATAGTTTGAGGATGGCGACCACATCCTTATACGGGTCTCACCTCGATGAGGTTTACGGAGTTGTGGTCGAGGCGACAAGTTATCTTCGAGGTGTTGGGTCGGAAAGAAAACGACGAAAAGGATGAATGATGGCAAGAGGGGGGTGAATTGCCTTTTAAAAAAAATTGATAGACAAATTAAAATCAAAGTAGAAGAATGCAGCGGAAATAAAGGCAAAACACAAAACTTGATAACGGAGTTCGGCCAAAAACCCGGCCTACGTCTCCGCTCCCAACTCAACCGTTGAGAGATTCCTACCGCTTGCTTTTCAATGGTTTTAGCAAGAAACCCACTAGGCTTTGAGGTAGCACTAGGACCTATTACAGCTTGCTTTTGAAATGGTTTAGCAAGAACCCACTTGCTTTTGATGGTTTAGCAAGAACCCACTAGCCTTTTTAACGGGTGAAGGCTAGCTCACCGGTGACACAAGCCTTTTAAAAGGAAAGGCTTGAAGAAACCTTTTCACACCTTAGTGGTGGTGTGAGAACCCAAAAGAAAGAGGGATGAGAAAAGAGTTTGGGGTTTGTAGGCACAAACCCAAAATTAAAGCTCAAAAAGATAAAACAATAAAAACCGTATTGTTGAGAAGCCTTGGGCGCCAAAGGTTGAATGGAGTTGAAGACGTGCACTCCCAAGCTTCTATGGTGGTGCTCCTTGGATGTGGAATTGGATTGGAGCAGTGGTGGTTCCCTTGGAGCAATCCGCCGGAGGTTTGCCAAATGAGGAGAATTGTGTTCGTTGGCTTCACAATGCTTAATTATGGTCCGGCAATTGTTCCGGGGCTTCAAGGTCCTTCTTTATAGAGGGGGAACCCTCATATGGCCGTTGGAGGCCTTCGGAGCCGTTGGGAAGGCTTTCGGAGCCGTTGGGAGGCAAGTGGAGCAGCCTGGTCAAAGCTCCAACGGCTAGTTTGACTGGGCCACCGGCTGGCCGGTGCAGGGCCACCGGCTGGCCGGTGCCTTGGAATGTGGAGAGAATTCTGGTCCAGGCTCCACCGGTCGACCAGTGGAGGAGCCACCGGATGGCCGGTGGTGAGACAGTAGGTCTCACTATTCATCTGGGTGCCACCGGTCGACCGGTGGAGGAGCCACCGGCTGGCCGGTGGAAAGACAGTAGATTGCACTATTTGGGCTGGATGCCACAGGTCGACCGGTGGGGAGGCAGTAGCTACCCCTTGAGTCTGGGTGCCACCGGCTGGCCGGTGGTGAAGCCACCGGTCGGCCGGTGGACTGAATTTCAGTCCATTTCTGCCTCTTCCTTGGTCAACTTCTTGGCAATCAAATGCCTATCAACACAAACACTTAAAACACAATGTTAGATAAAAATGAAAGTGATTGTGATCATGAAAATCAAACAACGAGAGGTTCGAGATGTACAACAATCTCCCCCTATTTTGATGATCACAATCACTTAAACAATTAAAGTAAAAACATGAATTGAAAGGAATGCTTAAATAAAAATGAAATGTAAAGCAAAGCATGATCAAAAAAGTTTCTCCCCCAATCAATCAAGAAATTCTCCCCCTTTGTGATTATCAAAATAGAGTGGGGCATAAAACTTGATTGAGGGAAATTTTGAAAAACAAGGGATGAGATTTGAAAATCAATTGAAATTTTGGAAATTGAATGATTTGAAACAAAAATTGAATAACAGTTTGAATTGAAAGTTTTGAATCAAAAACCAATTCGATACCAACTGTTGGAAACTAATTGAAAATTGAAAATTCTAAATTGAATTTTAAAAAGAATTGAAAATTGAAATTTGAAACCAAATGAAATTTTTGAATTTTGAGATTTTGAATCAAAAATGAGAAAGTTCTCCCCCTAAATAAAAAGAACTAATCACCGGGGAGTGGTTTTTGAAACCGAAACAAATTTAGGCCCGGAGAGACTTGCCAATAGGGATTTTTCAATCCATACTTGCCTCATGGCGGGTCTTCTCCTATAAAATTCGTCCGAATAAAAAATTGGTTTGGGTTGACCGTACCGGGCGTTTTTACAATTACACTCATAAATGAGATGCCCGGGTTTTTTGCAATAATTACAAAATTTAAAATCGGAGCTCCCCCTTACAAAAACAGTTTGAGCATGGGAGGAGGAGGCTCGGTTGGTATAGCCAAGTCCATTGGTGGTTCGGGATATACGTTGGGAACCAAGTATATTTTTCAAATTTTGTTCACCTTGGGTGAACTTGGCTAGGGTCTCTCTAAGGTCTTTGATGGTTGATTCCATGGAATCAACATTTGGAAAATTTTGGATTTTAAGGGTCAACTCTTCCTTCTCTTTGAGAAGTTGTTCTTTTTCGGAAGAGAGTTTTTTGAAAGACTTTTTTAAAGAAACAAATTTTGAAGAAAGTTCGTGAAAACCATTTTCAAGTTGGTCTCTAGCAAATTGGAGATCCTCATAAGACAAATGATTAAATGAATTTGAATTTGAAGAACAAGAGGAGGAAGAAGAGGAAGAGGATGATGGTACCTCATGTTTTGCCATTAGGCATTTTTTACCTTGGTCGCTCGAGGAGAAGGAGGAAAATGAAGAGGTGGAGCTATCACTCCATGTTGCCTTTGAAGCCTTCTTCTTTTCCTTTTTCTTGGCCCTTTTCTTGTGAAGTGGGCAAGCGGGTACGGATTTTTCATCGGGTTCCTGCTTTTGAGCGGGTTCTAGCTTTTGAGCGGATTCTTGCTTTGGAGCCTCACTAGTACCTTCATAGGTTAGTTCTAAAAGCTTCCAAATATCATGAGAAGATGTGCAAGAAGAAATACAATCAAAAACATTTCGGTCAAGACCACAATGAAGAGCGTTCATGGCTTTGCCATCAAGCTCAAAATTTTCAATGTCAGCGGGGGTCCATTGAGATTCATCTAGAGAAGAAAGCGTAAAACCATGCATAACAATTCTATAAATTGGATAGCTAATGCTTTTAAGAAAAGTTGACATGCGGGTTTTCCAAAAATTATAGTCGGTTCCATCAAACAATGGAGCACGACCCAATGAATGACCTTCGAGGGTTTGAGAAGAAGAAGCGGTAGAAGCCATCAAAAAGGATCTTTAATTTGAAACCGGTTTAGGGAATTATTCAAATACTCCCTCTGATACCAATTGTTGGGTCGGAAAGAAAACGACGAAAAGGATGAATGATGGCAAGAGGGGGGTGAATTGCCTTTTAAAAAAAATTGATAGACAAATTAAAATCAAAGTAGAAGAATGCAGCGGAAATAAAGGCAAAACACAAAACTTGATAACGGAGTTCGGCCAAAAACCCGGCCTACGTCTCCGCTCCCAACTCAACCGTTGAGAGATTCCTACCGCTTGCTTTTCAATGGTTTTAGCAAGAAACCCACTAGGCTTTGAGGTAGCACTAGGACCTATTACAGCTTGCTTTTGAAATGGTTTAGCAAGAACCCACTTGCTTTTGATGGTTTAGCAAGAACCCACTAGCCTTTTTAACGGGTGAAGGCTAGCTCACCGGTGACACAAGCCTTTTAAAAGGAAAGGCTTGAAGAAACCTTTTCACACCTTAGTGGTGGTGTGAGAACCCAAAAGAAAGAGGGATGAGAAAAGAGTTTGGGGTTTGTAGGCACAAACCCAAAATTAAAGCTCAAAAAGATAAAACAATAAAAACCGTATTGTTGAGAAGCCTTGGGCGCCAAAGGTTGAATGGAGTTGAAGACGTGCACTCCCAAGCTTCTATGGTGGTGCTCCTTGGATGTGGAATTGGATTGGAGCAGTGGTGGTTCCCTTGGAGCAATCCGCCGGAGGTTTGCCAAATGAGGAGAATTGTGTTCGTTGGCTTCACAATGCTTAATTATGGTCCGGCAATTGTTCCGGGGCTTCAAGGTCCTTCATTTATAGAGGGGGAACCCTCATATGGCCGTTGGAGGCCTTCGGAGCCGTTGGGAAGGCTTTCGGAGCCGTTGGGAGGCAAGTGGAGCAGCCTGGTCAAAGCTCCAACGGCTAGTTTGACTGGGCCACCGGCTGGCCGGTGCAGGGCCACCGGCTGGCCGGTGCCTTGGAATGTGGAGAGAATTCTGGTCCAGGCTCCACCGGTCGACCAGTGGAGGAGCCACCGGATGGCCGGTGGTGAGACAGTAGGTCTCACTATTCATCTGGGTGCCACCGGTCGACCGGTGGAGGAGCCACCGGCTGGCCGGTGGAAAGACAGTAGATTGCACTATTTGGGCTGGATGCCACAGGTCGACCGGTGGGGAGGCAGTAGCTACCCCTTGAGTCTGGGTGCCACCGGCTGGCCGGTGGTGAAGCCACCGGTCGGCCGGTGGACTGAATTTCAGTCCATTTCTGCCTCTTCCTTGGTCAACTTCTTGGCAATCAAATGCCTATCAACACAAACACTTAAAACACAATGTTAGATAAAAATGAAAGTGATTGTGATCATGAAAATCAAACAACGAGAGGTTCGAGATGTACAACACGAGGTTCAACGGACCTTTCTAGGTCCTCAACTGGGTAGGTGAGGTGGTTTATCTCTTGAACTTTCCACCTCAGTTGCACAGGGTGCATGATGTCATCCACGCATCTCAACTGAGGAGATACATGCACGATCCTTCACACGTCATCGACCACATGGAGTTGGATGTCGATGACAGGGTGACATGTACGGAGGTTCCAATGGATATCGAGGATCGATAGGAGTGGGTCCTACGTGAACGGTCGATTCCTCAGGTGGGCTTTCACTGGTAGCACGAGAACGTCCAGGAGAGCACATGGGAGCAGAAGGCTCAGATGCGTTCTCAGTACCACTTTGTTTTCCTTAGTGTGCGTTGAAGCTTTACGAGGACGTAAATCCCTGAGGTGGGAGTAATGTAATGACTCGGAAATTTCAAGGAAATTTTTTTCTTAATTTCTTTGGAATTTTATGAGTCCGCAGTTTCTGACAGAACCTGATTCTGAGGCCCGGTGTGCCCGGAATCAAATTCCGAAGTTTGGCTCAGGTACATTCAATGAACGAACGAGCGGGTTTTTCTATCTTTTGAACTGGTGCTTGAAATTGAAATCTGAGGGCACCGATGAACTCACAATGATGATATTTTCTTAAGAGTACCTTTACCAAAGGTGCGTTTTCTCGGGAGGTGTTGTTAGAATTTTAGGATTAATAAAGAATTGAATAAAATTTTTGGTACAAATTTTATTCCCAACTTAGGTGGTTATATCCTAAGTGTAGAAGTTTGGGTGGAACCACTAGTTGCTAACTAACAAAGTGAGGATTTAGGTGAGGTGGATCCCACACGAGCCCCAACCCTTCACTTTCCCAATCCCCCTTAAACCCCTTGTAATTAATGTAAAACTCCTCACTCCCTCTTTAATTGTGTAACTGACCCTCTCTCCCTCTTTATTTCATGACAACTAACATTAAATTAATTGATTAAACCTATTCAATTAATTTAACTAAGAGTTTGAATTTTAATTTTTTAATGCTTGGCATGTTATAATAAAATAAGTGTAAGTCTTATTTTATTTTGGGTTGGGATTGTTGTGTGGAGACTTTGGGGAGAGTGAGAGTGCCTTTGTGAGAAGAAGAAGAAGGAAGAGAAGAGAATTACTCCTCGTTGAAGAATGACGCTCCTTTATCGAAGAACGACTCCCTCCCTCGACGAAGAACGGTTATCCAATGGTCGGATCTCCAATGAACGACGCTCGGGCCAGATCGAAGGTCTTTGAGGAAATGAAGAACGTCAACGACCATCATCACCATCACCTCTTACCTTGTGACGATGTCAACGAACCGATGTCCCTTCCCTTTCACGATATCGTCAACGAATGACGAACGACACGAGGTAGGGGATTAATTTGAGAATGATAATATTCCCAAGGTTGTTTCCTTCTAAAACAAAGAACGTGGATCAACTCATCATCAATTTGATCTGCGAATGTTATTATTTGCGGGATGAGAATATTTAATTATGGGAGTATTGTTGGGAACTAGGTTCAATTTTAATTGATTAAAATCGTGCCTTGTTAAGTTGTTGAAATCATGTGTTGATTGTTTCCATTTGACAACACCTAAAGCGGAGGGTGCGGGCCGAACAAACACGACCCGAAAACCCCCCGTAGATTGTTTGTTGATGTGAGTATTGACTGGAAATGACGAAATGGGCCGTAAGGGAGATTTTAAGTCTCCGCAGTGAAGTTTGGGTCCCGTAGTGACCTTAGGCGCAGACGGCGGGTGAAACGGAACCCCGGTGCGCGTCCGGTGGTCCGCGAAAAGCGGCAGTGATGCGCCACTAGAGAAGACCGCCGCGGCCGAGCCGCGGCGACCAGAACGACAAAGCTGTTCTAGATTTCAGGGGGGCGCGACTTTAAAGCCGCGTCAGTTCTCTGTCAACCGGGGGGAACAACGCCCCTCGCTCCGTGTCCGCTCGGTCACGCTGGCCTAGCCACAACCGGTCGGGCTGGGCCGCCAGCGCTGGGCCGGGCCGTAGTGGCTAGGCCGGGTCGCCCCCAACCGGGCCAAACCCGGACCTGGGTCGGGTCGACCCGGTTTGGGCCAATCTAGGGGGTATTGGGCCGGGTCGGACCGGGCCCAAACCCCCTATTTTTGGACCTCCTTCAGTTAAACGCTCATATCTTGAGCTATAGACCTCCAATCGACGCACCGTTATTTGCGTTGGGATACTTAGATCGATACGGTCATTTCAGTATATTACACTTGATGTTTCAGTGAAGTATGGATACAGCAGTGTTGGTTCGAACCCAAAACCAACCGGGCCCTCGGAGCGGAAACGCTTATAACTTGAGCTCCGGACGTCCAATTGACGTGCTATCGACTTAGTTGGATTCCTTTTGATGAGACGGATCTTTTGGAATACTTCACCTGAGGTTTGGACGTAGTTGGAAAGTGGCCGGGTTGGTTTGAACCCAAAATCCAACCGGGCCCCTGGAATAGAAAAGCCGATAACTTTGAGACCGAACGTCCGTTTGACGAACCGTCAGCGGCATTGGTGATCACATAGAGAAACGGTTCCTTTGAGTATACCCTATGTGAGTTCAGGGTACAATTGAGATACGGCTGGGTTGGTTCGTACACGAAACCAACTGAGCCCCTGGGACTAAAAGGCTAATAACTCAGAGACTGGGTGTCTGATTGATGCGCCGTCTGTTGCGTTGAGACCCCTATTATGAGGCGGTCCTTTGAGATAACTCTTAGTGGAACTTTTTGATACTTGGAGTATTGACCAGTAGCTCGTGAAACGTACCCTTCCGGAGACGAGTGTTCAGAGTACGGAGACTGTGTAGCTGCCTGAGACCTGATGTCTGCTTGTCCGATTCGAGTCAGAGTGACCTGTATAGTCCAGTGGGGAGCACTACTGTGTTTGGGTGGAGGACCCATGGCGAGGAGCACTACTATGTTTGGGTGGCAGACCCACGGTACTCGACAGAAGGAGTACCTCTGCAGGCTATTAGGGGGGGGGGGTGCACTACTGTGTTTGGGTGGCAGACCCCTGCGGGGAGCACTACTGTGTTTGGGTGGCTGGCCCGCGGTACTCGACAGGAGGAGTACCTCAGCAGTCTAAGGTTAGTGAGCAATGCCTCAGAGTCGTGACAGGATCAGTGTACTCGACAGAGGATGAGCTCTTCAGCAGTTGTGGTTTCGATAATGAAAATCATGGTTTGAGCTGAGTCAATGACCTTTGTGTTTTTCTCATGATTGAGATGGGTTACTGGATAACTTAGTTATATGTATGGGCATATACCTAAGTAGTGGTTATCCATTGATTTCATATCTGTGTGATACATCTTGATTGAGATGGGTTACTTGATAACTTAGGTATAAGTATGGGCTTATACCTAAGTAAGGGTTATCTGTTTCGATCCTGATTTGTGGTAATCCTTGTTGGATTTAGTGAGACCTTGAGGGTCTCAGGGTCCCTACTAAGTATTGTTATACTCACCCATGCACGGGCTATGACTGCACCTCATTATGTTGGATGCAGACGACAGACATCGCAGACGGAGGCCGAGTGTTCGAGGACTAGATGGTACCCGGAGGTGGACCTCACGACGAGTAAGTATCCAGAGGTGGACCTCATGACAAGTCAGTCTCCGGAGGTGGACTTCATGAAGAGACGATACTTGGAGGATGTTGACGGTCGAGAGCGTTGAGGAGTCTATCTGTACCTACCCTTCAGGTAGGATTCGAGGTGGATGACCCAGGTGCTACTTCTATTCTTCCAGCTGCTTGTCATTTCTGTTGTACTTTCGTTCAATTGTAGCTGTACTTTTCTATTGGGTTTGTATTATAGCCCATTTACTTTTCAACACTTTCTTTTGTAGTTAGTGTTTTCTTCCGCTTGTACTCTGGTTTTATGTGTTTATGTTCTATAAAGGCAATGCCTTCCCAGCTATCAGGATTTACGCCTTTGGTGCTAGTCGCCAGCCCCTGGCCTTTGGAATGCGGGCTTGGGGTAGTCACGACACGGATGCCGAGGACGGGTCGTGACAAAGTCCTTAAGCTAATAATCTGGGTTTTATTCTTATAATTTTTCAATATTCATCAAGTTTTTTACAAAATATTCATTTGGTGCCAATAATTCTTTGATATTTAAGTGGTTCAACTGAATACAAAACATTTTTTATGGAAAAATAATTTAGTTTATATTCCATAGAAAAAATCTAGTTTGAATCTTTCATTGCTTCTAAAATATATTTTAGAAAAATTCAAAAATAAAATAATAATAAGAAAAAAATAACTTAAATAATTTTTTTTGGAAATCTAAATTAAAAATATCCAATTACTTTATATATATTATTATCTCTGTATTTTCTAAGATCTTTCATGTGGGACATTCTCCTGCTCAAAAGGCACATTCCATTCTTGATTTGCATCTTCTCCAAAATTAAAATATATTTTATCTTTATTAATATTATTTTTAGTATCTAATTTATGTTTTAAACCATGTTTGAAAAAAAACTTATATAAATAGATTCTTAAAAAACTAGGATCGATTTTTTATATACTCCATAAGTTATATTAACTTTACGATAGCCTAAAAATATTCTACAATCTGATTTAACATTAATGTTATACAAATATTCTTTAATATTATAAAAAAAACTTTACATGCATAAATTATATAAAAACCAAATTTAGGATTCCTTCTCATTCATAATTCATAATGGGTTTTTTGAATCAGAATTAATATAATTATATTTGAAATGTAATAATATGTATTTACTCTTCCAACCTAGAAATATTTATGCAAATTAAATTTATTTGACAATGTTCTATAAATTTTTTAAATAGTTTCATTTTTCCATTTAACTCTACTTTTTTTGGGGGTGTTCTTGGGGTTGAAAAGTTAATACAATAACATTTTTATAACAGATCATTTGAAATTATAGATTTATAACTTAACCTCCTTTATCAATAAATATTTATAAAATTTAATATCCTTTATCATTTTAAACTAATTTACAATAAGAAATAAACTTAAATAAAGTTTCACTTTTTATGTAAGTAAATATACTTATGTATATGTACTAAAATCATCTACAATAATAAAAAAATATTTCTTACCACTAATAATAGTAGTTTGAAGAGGTAGGAATAAGTCATTATGAATTTATATTAATGGTTGCATTTTTAGAACTTCCTTGATAGATATGAAAATCTCTCTATGTTATTTACCTTTTGTGTCAGATCCAAAACAAGATTTTTGAAAAATTTTAACAAAATAAGCTATCGATTTGTTTTGTGCTTTAACAAATTATATATTACCCAAAAATTCACATGATTGAACATCCTATTACATATAATATTTTCTAACTATATTGAATTAAAACACAAGAAATTTCTACCCATTTGTTTGGAAAAATTAATTGAATAAATTTGGTCATTTTGGTTAGAAAGAAACAAAATAGATTTATATTTAAAATCAAAACATTTTTCATTTTTAAATTTAACAAAATAACCATCATACCAAAACTAGGAAATAATAATCATGTTCTATTTCAAACATTTAACATATACAACTTTAAAAATAATAACTAAATTAAAAATACCTACTTCACCCATAGCTTCGACCTTCCCATTAGAGTTGTCTCAAAAAATAACAATACCTCTTTACATTTATTAAGTGATAAAAAATACCAGTATCTCCTATCATAATACTAGATTATCCACTATCCAAATACTGAGTATCCATTTTTATAATTCCAGGGAATATTTTTTAAGGAATCATATTTAATATAGTATTAGTACTTATTAAATTTTGGGTTCAATTGGTTTAGAAAATGTTTTTGGGAAACCCAAATAGATTTTAAACATGTATTTATAGGTAATATTAAAGACAGTGATTTAGAAATGGAATCTCTATTATATCCAAGAGATTGTGGAAATATTAATTAACATTATATTTTATAATTTACTTTCATTCTTCATATAAAAAATCAAACTTTATAAACAATTTAAAAAAGTACACAAAAAAAGTTTTTTAATTTTTTGGGTAATTAATTTTCATGTCCAAGTATTGTATTATTTATATTTATTTTATTTAAATTTAAAATTTTAAAATATATTTCTCTTCCTCGAATATAATTTGATATATTATTTTTTAAACTATCAATTTTATATTTAGTAATTTAATTTTTATTTTGAAGAAGTATCAATGTTGTCACTTATATCCTTGAACATATTTTATTTATTATTATTATTTTTAAAGAGAAAATATTTATAATTTTCACTTTTATCACTATGTTTCACAATCTATGGACAATGAAACTTATTTTTATCTGATTTTTTTCATTGTTTTATTTATGATTCTTGTATAGTTTTGAAAATTTTAAAACATCATTGTTTCATTATTCAATTTCATCATATAAATCATCAATAATTAGTTTTTAAGAATGTTATTTACTGGAATCACAATCAAAATAACTAACCGGATTTATCAAAGGCATGAGACACAAATTTTTTAATTGTTTTTCTATTAAAAATTTATCACCAGAATCTAAACTCTATGTATATATCCAACCAACTGTTAAGTATATATTCTCATTTTTATTTTTCCTATTTTTATTAATTTTTAATTCAAGAATTGAATTTTGATATATTCTTTTCATCTTTATTTATAACAGATTGTTGTAGTAGAATCATTTAAGGAAACATTACCTTTCATACATACTTTTTAAACACCTCTAGGATAATATATTATATTCCATCTGGATTATCCTTTCTTTCTTTTATACATTTCATTTTACAATTGATAATATTCATATATTTCTCATACTGATAACCCAAAATCAGATGAATATATAGTAACAATCATCTTTGATTTAAAAGCAACACCTTTTATTTTCGTAATCTCCTCATCATTAATATTTTTAATATTAAATTCATATTGGATTAGTGAGCTAAATATTTCATCAAGTGTATATTCTTTTATTTTCTCACTTTCATCAATAAAAACTATTTTATCATGCCATTTCTTTGATATAGATCTAATTACTCTGTTAGTAAGGACTATATTATCAAAGAATTATCCCATAGTACTCATTGCATTTAAAATAATAGTAAATTGATAAAACATTTGATTTATGTTTTCCTCATTACCCATTTCAAAATCTCAATATTCATCTTTCAATATTCCATGCTTTTTTCATTTTAGAATTTTAGTTCCACATTGAGTAACTTATTGGATTCTTCAAAACTCATGACCAGTTTTGCAATAAAATTTATAAATAAACACATTTTCAAAAATATCATTGTATAGAATATTCAACACCTTATAGTTTAACACACACACATATATATACATATACATAGACACACACACACACACATACATATATATGACAACCTCATTATGATTCAAGGTCTCTAGATCTATTTTGAGTCATTTTTATGGTTTAAATGATTTTCTAGACCCCCCTACACTGGTACTCCTCTTGGGTATGTAGTGAAGAGAAGGTATTTCCCCAAAGTCCTACATCCAGAAGGCCTTGGGTTTTAAAATATCACATAGGGTGTAGAACCCTTAAATAGGAGGATTTAACCACATTATATAAAAAGGATCAAGAGGAAATATGAACAACCACAAAAAATATATCACTCAATATAAAAGAAACCAAACCACCCCTCATGTGTATTTATTATCCCATTAAATTGGATAATATTCACTTATTATATTATAATTTCCATTCTCTTGATTATTCATAAATAGAATATTTAGTTTATTTGATAATTTGAACAACATTTCATATCATGAATGTAATTCTTTCTTAAAGTGCCCTATTACTTGGTACATTTTGAAACACATTTTTAATCTTATACTAATGTTGATATGAATTAATTTTTTTTATATTTCCCATTACTTTGGGAATATTAAATTCTTATAGGGAACTTAAATAAGTACATTCGAAGATGACTAATTTTGACCTTGAACCAAGAACATTTTGGGTGATGTGAACTAGACAACAACTAAGTAAAATTATTTTAAGGGACATGATAAGATACAAATGATGTCATAATTTGAATTAGAGATAGAAGAAATCTAGGGTAACATTTAATTAAATATTTTACTAAGCTAATATTATTTTTAATGTAATTAAAAGTATCCTAATATGAAGATAAAATTCCGGTTCAGATTATGCATCCCTGAAAAATATCCTACTATTTCAATCATGTCTCTAAAAAAAGTCTTTTCAGATGAAATTTTACAAACTATTAGGGGAAATATTGGGATTTATTTTCTTATTATATGTACCACTAAAATTATTCCATATAAATGTTATTATAGACCCATATGTCATAGGCGTGCAATTTGGATCTAATTCCAAGTCAAGGGTGGAACACTCCACATTCCACAAACTTTATACCACCCTAGGCCTACCATAATCTAGTGGGATTATTTGGAATTTTGGGGGGTCGATCCAAGTCTTCTAATAGTACTATTTGATACAATTTTGGAAAATGATTTGGGGGAGTCTTTGTGTTTTTTTCATTGTAATGTTATGTTGCTACTCTGTATTTGTAATCACATTTCTTTCTCATGTAAGTTGTTCGAATCACATTAGTTTTTAATAAATGTTTTCAATTTTATATTATTATGTTCTTTTTATACCATGATAAATACCTTTCTCTCAATGAGTTATATAATTCGCAATTTGTTTTTAAATTCTTCACACAATGGTGGAGTGATTGTTATTTCACATTCATTCATCTTTAATTCTATAGTCATGAGTCTAAATATCGCTTCCATTAAGAGCATAAAATCAATGAAGTGATAAACCAGATATGGGTTGAACTGATAGAGTATAATGGGACTATATTGGATGTTATTTCTCAATATATTAATTTCTAATCACTTCTTTTATTTTGTATTTTTTTTTGAAGATGTTAACACTTATTCTTCTTTGTTGAATTCTAAGTCGACACATTTCATGTACTAATACAAACTATTTCCTTGGATTTCTCATAAAAAATGATCCTATAAGTGTATAGGTGATTAGTATTAGGGAGTGTAGGTATTAAACTAGTATGCTATGATTTTAGATTTACTTCTTTGAATGATCCCATTTTAAATTTAATAAATACAAATAGTATAAAAAGGAATTCATCCAATATACCCCAATGGATAACCTAGGATCAACTCATAATCTCATGTTGAATTCACTTAATTATCATAGTGTTAATTTTAACCATCTCAAATCTAACCTAATATGGAAACTTCATATCCAAAAAAATTCCTAGAATTCACGTGTCTATAGATTTCTTCTTAGGTCCCTAAGGATTCAACAACCCAAGAAACACTACAAGCGACCGTTTAACCCTAAAAACTTGGGTAAATTTTGGTGAGACCAAAATTTTGCGTTGTTACCAGAGAAAAAAGTAATTAATATCAAAAATTATTATATTATCCCCCATTTCACTTTTCTCATCTCAAATTTTCTTATTATTTCGCCTTTCTTTTGTTTTTCACTTTTCTTGGTGCATTACTACCAATACCAGTGACCAATCAGGCCCTCTAGTTAGTGTGGATAGTCCTAGGGTTGGGGAGTCAAGAAAACCAAGGGGTATCTCCCCATTAGATCCTAATCTCCATAATACTCTAGATTCAAAAATTGATCCTATTTAAATGGAGGGTCTTCAAAGAAACCAACTCATAAACCCAGGTGTGAACAAAAATGGAAACCCAAATGAGGCAATCCAAAATGTGGGAATGCACTTGATCAAAATATGAATGAATACCTCACACCCACCTAGACCGATGTACCCTCATTTATTATACATGATACCCTAGGCTAAGCCCACTATATCTTCATCCCTCATGTCTTAATCCACCTTTTGACCTTCCATGGGATGGATTTAAAATTCCATACCTTTATATCAAGGAGTTCAACAACATTGTCAAAACCATGTGACCCAAGAATAACTTGAGTTAGCTAAGATGATGCTCCTTCCTTTATCAGTGAAGTATCAAGAAAATAATTGTTTAAAAAATCTAAGACCTACATCAGTCCACTCATGGGACAAATTAAAAAGACAATTCAATAAAAAATACTTCCCACCACTACTGAAAAGTTGGTTTTTCCCAACACTTGTATACCGACGGTTCTAGAGAACCATTTGTATAAGTGTTGTTTACCAATGGTTTGTAAAAACCATTGGGAAATCTTTGTTTTTTGAAGGCTTTCCCAATGTTTTGATGAAAATGTTGGGAAAGCCAAAATCTTTGCACCCTTTACGAACGGTTTATAGAAAACCGTTGGTAAAGGACATATTTTACCAATGGTTTTTACAAACTGTTGGGAAAAGTCATGATTTTCCAACGGATTTTACAAACCTTTGGGAAAGGTCTCTTAAAATAATCCCAATTTTCAGACGCCCCCACAGCACAGAACAGAACTCCTTTCCCCCAATTTTCAAAAGCCCCATCGTGTAGGTGAACCCTAATTGAAATTCTTCCATTCGACTGGCTTCAACTCTCCCATCCAGGTTAGACACTCTAAACATCTTCCCAAATACAAACATATATGCCCTCTTCCTCCGATTTCTACATTTATTGCAATATCTAGAAATATCACATCATTTTTTTCATATTTTAAGGATTTTGGAAAATTTTATGATTCAAACTATTTGATATTGAATTAATGACTAATAAATGATTGGTAGATGTATGTGACTAGGGTTGACTTTGGTTTCATATATCATTTGTAACTAAACATATGACATACTACCACTAATATGGTGATTCCACCTAAGAATGGTTGAATTTTCCTAGGTTCATGGGGCTTCCTCTTCTTTTGTTCTATAGAGTTTGTAGTGTTGGTTTTTAATGTATTTTATTTTCTTATACATTTATAGTGGTTATGTATTGGGTTCCTTTGGTCATGAATTTCAGGTGATTTATTCTTAAGTTCTTCTTAGAGATCATTGTATTCATAAAGTGTAACTAATTTTTTTGTAGGTGGTGTCGACTCACTGAGTGACTATTTGGTTATGTTTTTATGATGACAACGTTCGATTTTTTTAATAATGAAACCTATTTATATTTTAATGATATAAATGAGTAGTTTTTAAATATATGTTTATAAAATAGGTAAAATGTTTTTTAAGTGGTTTATTTGGAATTGTACAAAAACAGATCCCATTTTTATTTTATTCTAAAATCTCATTAAACATATTTATACTTATTGAATCTTTTATAAGTTTTGATCCATGTTTGAGAATTACCACTAATATTCCATAGCTTAAAACCATTTTTAGATTGTGTAAATCTCATTAGATTTTTTAACGAGTTCACTTCTTCCTTCATTAATGTCTTCCATGGATGTATTAGAAATATAATATCCACTTGAATGTTTTTCCTTGCTTAAATAATGTAATGTATTCCTGGAATAGTAAATTAATTTTTACATTCTAGTAATCCATGTTGATAACCTTCCTGATTATATGATCTCATAGGTGGGTGTGGTGAATATGGATATAATTTTAAAGATATCTATTGATTTTTTTATCTTCTAGTGTTGAAAATTCTACAGTTCGGTTTTTTAAAGCGATATATAACAACGTTTTAAACCCCTGCTATATATGCCTAACAGTTGTTTAGTAGTTGTTTAAACCACCACTATTTAAGGTCAATATTTGTTTACCATTTTTTGTTTCAACAGTTGTTTTCCATGAAAAAAATGGTGAGGATATAAGGGCGGTTCAATCCACTACTACATCCTTTCCATTTTTTAGCAGGTGAAACCATCGCTAAAATAAAAAACTTCACTAAAAAACATTTTGTGATGATTCCCCACCCCCTAGAAAGCCCCCCACCCATGGACACCATCAAACCCCCTGGACAGCCCCGCCACCTCCGTGGACAGCCCGCCCACCCCCCTGGACAACCCGACCCCCCTGGACAGCCCCCACACCCTTGTTGACAGCCCGCCCACCCCACCCCCGGACACCTGTCCACCAGCCCCGGGACACCCCCTCCCCCAGACGCCCCCACCCCTAGAAATCCCCCCACCCACCCCCTTGACACCTCGACCCCACTGGACAACGCCGCCACTCCCATGGACAACCCGACCACCCCCCGTGGATAGCCCGCCCACCCCCTGGACAAACCGCCCACCCCCTGGACAACCCAGACCCCCTGGACAACCCTGACACCCCCATGGGAAGCCCGCCCACACCTGGACACCCCGTACCCCCTGGAGAGCCCCACCCACCCACTGGACACCCCGCTCACCTGGACAGCCCGCCCACCCCCTGGACACCCCCTACCCCCCTGGACAGCCTGACCACCCACGTGGATAGCCCGCCCACCAAGAAACCCTGACCCCCTAAGACAGCCCCTCACCCCATGGACACCTCTGACCCCCCAGACAACCCCACCACCCCCTAGAAACCGCGCACCCCCCTGGACACCCCGCACCCCCCTTGGACAGCCCTGCCACTCCCCCAATCCTCATCCTACCCCTTATCATGATCTCCCTGAAGAAGTTAAAGTATAAAACACATGTACTCCCAACAAGACCCATAAGGATTATGTATTCATTGATCCACTTCGAATATCTTACTGGGAAATCCTTGAATATAGGAATTAGAAATTCTGTATCTTATTTTCTTATATACACTATATTTTGTTGTATTTCTTAATATTATTCTCATATAGAGTCATGTGTCATTTATTATTTTATTTAAAGTAAAAAATTTTCATTTACCAAAATATTTTTTGATTGAACTTCAATATTATTTAATTGCTTTGAAATGAATTATTGTAGATTTTTACAGAATTGATAGAAGTTGGATGTATGAAACTGATCGGATTTCAACCAATTTTCAAAATAATTTGAACAGCTTTCTAGATTTTTCATTTGACAAGGCTTCAGATAGTGGTCGCATACACTATCCATGTTTTAATTGTGTTGGAAGACCTTGGTTGAGTTGTGAAGCAGTTAGCTATCATATAACCAAATATGGTTTCCAAACAAACTATTATGTGTGGTATCACAATGGATTTTATTGTCAAATGCATGCCGAACGATATCGTAATGACTTGAAATCACATGAAAACACCCTAATTATTATTCGTGAGGGGTACGAGGAGATGACACGTCATTCGGATGCGCGGTTTGCGCGGAACTGCTGAATATGTGTTTTTTAGGTGTTCAGCGTGTTTGAAAAGCGTGTGTGGGGTGGTCGAAACCATCTGAACGACCTTGGAATGCCATGAAATCAGACGACAACAAAGGGTGGGTGAATTGTGAAATATTCGGCCAGACGGAACATCAATCGGAGTTTTCGTGTGACCGCGCTGGCCGAAAACGCACTCGGCGTGTCATAAATGGCCAAAACAAGGGTTTTACGGTCAAATGCATGCCGAACGACATCGAAATGACTTGAAATCACAATAAAACACCATAATTATTATTCATGAGGTGTATGAGGAGATGACACATCATTCAGACGTGCGGTTTGTGACGCACGGCTAAATATGTGTTTTTTAGGTGTTCGACTCGCTTGAAAAGCATGCGTGGGGTGGTCAAAACTGTCTGAATGACCACAGAATCCCATGAAATCAATCTAAAACAAAGGGTGGATGAATTGTGAAATTTTCGACCAGACGACACATCAATCGGAGGTGTCGTGTGACAACACTGACCGAAAATGCACTCTGCGTGTCTTAAGTTGCCAAAACATGGGTTTTACAGTCAAATGCATGCCGAACGACATCAGAATGAACTAAAATCACACAAAAACACCCTAGTTATTATTCTTGAGGTTTAAGAGGACACGAAATGTCATTTAGACATGGGGTTTGTGTGTCGCGGCTGAATATGTGTTTTTTAGGTGTACAACGCGCTTGAAAAACCTATGTGGGGTGGTCGAAACCGGCCGAACGACCTCAGAATGCCATGAAATCTAACGACAATAAAGGGTCGGTGAATTTTAAAATTTCCGTCCAGACATAACGTCAAAAAGATGTGTCGTGTGACTGTGCTAGCCGAAAATGGACTCGGCGTGTTATAAATGGCCAAAACATGGGTTTTACGGTGAAATGCATGCCGAATGACAACAGAATGACTTGAAATCACATAAAAACACCCTAATTATTATTCATGAGGTGTACGAGGAGAAAAAATGTTATTCAGATGTGCGGTTTTCACGGCATGACTGAATATGTGTTTTTTAGGTGTTTAGAGCGCTTGAAAAGCGTGCGTGGGGTGGTCGAAACTGGCCGAACGACCTCAGAATGCCATGAAATCGGACGACGACAAAGGGTGGGTGCATTGTGAAATTGTCAGCTAGTCGGCACATCAATCAGAGGTGTCGTGTGACGGTGATGGCCGAAAATGCACTCTGCGTTTCGTAAATGGCCAAAACATGGGTTTTACGGTCCAATGCATGCCAAACGACATTGGAATGACCTGAAATCAAACGAAAACACCCTACATATTATTCGTGAGGTGTAAAAGGAGATGGAACGTCATTCGGACGTGTGGTTTGCACGGAACGGTTGAATATGTGTTTTTTAGGTTTTAGGCGCGATTGATAAGCGTGCGTGGGGTGGTACAAACTGGCCGAACAACCTCAGAATGCCATAAAATCAGACAACAACAAAGGGTGGGTGAATTGTGAAATTTTCAGCAGATGGAACGTCAATCGACGGTGTCGTGTGACCGCGCTGGCCAAAAATGCACTCAGCGTGTCGTAAATGGCCAAAACATGGGTTTTACATTCAAATGAATGCTGAACGAAATCAGAATGACTTGAAATCAAACGAAAACACCCTAATTATTATTCGTGAGGTGTATGAGGAGACGACACATCATTTGGATGTGCGGTTTATGTGACATGGCTGAATTTGTGTTTCTTAGGTGTTCTGCGCGCTTGGAAAGCATGCATGGGGTGGTCGAAACCGGCCGAACGGCCTCAGAATGCCATGAAATCGGACGACAACAAAGGGTGGATGAATTGTAAAATTTTCGGCTAGACGACACGTCAATCGGAAGTGTCGTGTGACCGTGCTGGCCGACAATGCACTCGGTGTGTCGTAAATGGCCAAAACATGGGTTTTACGGTCAAATGTATGCCGAACGACATCGGAATAACTTGAAATCACACGAAAAAACCCTAGTTATTATTTTTGAGGTGTAAAAGGATATGGAACATCATTCGGACTCGCGGTTTGCGCAACACGACTAAATGTGTGTTTTTAGAAGTTAGGCATGCTTGAAAAGTATGCGTGGGGTGGTCTAAATCGGCCGAATGACCTCAAAATTCCATAAAATTGGACGAAAACAAAGGGTCGGTGAATTGTGAAATTTTGGATCAGTCGGCATGTCAATCGGAGGTGTCGTGTGACCGCACTGGCCGAAAACGCACTCGGTGTGTCGTAAATGGCCAAAACATGGGTTTTACAATCAAAATCATGTTGAACGACATCAGAATGACTTGAAATCACACGAAAACACCCTAGTTATTATTTGTGAGGAATACGAGGAGATGATACGTCATTCAGACGAGCGGTTTGTGCGACACAACTGAATATGTGTTTTTTAGGTGTTCGACCCGCTTGAAAAGTGCGTGTGGGGTGGTCCAAACCAGCCTAACGACCTCGAATGCCATGAAATCGGACAAAAATAAAGGGTGGGTGAATTGTGAAATTTTTGGCCAGATGACATGTCAATTGGAGGTGTCGTGTGACCGTGTTGGTCGAAAACGCACTCGGCATGTCGTAAATGGCCAAAACATGGGTTTTACGGTCAAATGCATGCCGAACGACATCATAATGAATTGAAATCATAGGAAAACACCCTAATTATTAGTATTGAGGTGTACAAGGAGACGTCACATCATTCAGACGCGTGGTTTGCATGGTAAAGCTGAATATGTGTTTTTAGGTGTTCAGCGCGTTTGAAAAGCGTGCATGGGGTAGTCCAAACCGGCTGAACGACCTTGAAATGCAATGTAATTGGACGATAACAAAGGGTGGGTGAATTGTGAAATTTTCGTCCAGACATCACGTCAATCGGAGGTGCCGTGTGACCAGGCTGGCCGAAAATGCACTCCACATGTCGTAAATGGCAAAAACATGGGTTTTATGGTCAAATGCATGCCGAACGACATTGGAATGACCGGAAATCACACCAAAACACCCTAATTATTATTCGTGAGGTGTACAAGGAGACGACACATCATTTGGATGCGCGGTTTGTGCGACAAGGCTGAATATTTGTTTTTAGGTGTTCGGTGTGCTTGAAAAGCGTGTGTGGGGTGGTCGAAACTGGCCGAACGACCTCTAAATTCCATGAAATCGGACGACAAAAAAGGGTGGGTGAATTTTGAAATTTTCGTCTAGACAACACGTCAATCGGAGGTTTCATGTGACCGCGCTGGCCGAAAACGCACTCGACGTGACGTAAATGGCCAAAACATGGGTTTTACGGTCAAATAAATTCCGAACGACATCAGAATGACTTGAAATCACACGAAAACATCCTAATTATTATTCTTGAGGTGTATGAGGAGACGACTCATCATTCAAAGGCACGATTTGTGCGGTGTGACTGAATATTGGTTTTTTAGGTGTTCGACATGCTTGAAAAGCGTGCGTGGGGTGGTCCAAACTGTCCAAACAACCTCAGAATGCAATGAAATATTTTGAAAAAAAGGGTGGGTGAATTGTGAAATTTTCATCCAGACGGAACGTCAATCAGAGGTGTCTTGTGACCGCGCTGGCCGAAAACGCACTCAGCGTGTCGTAAATGGCCAAAACATGGGTTTTACAGTCAAATGCATGCCGAACGACATCAGAATAACTTGAAATCACACGAAAACACCCTAATTATTATTCTTGAGGTGTACGAGGAGATGACACAACATTTGGACGTGCGGTTTTCAGGGAACAGTTGAATATATGTTTTTTTGGTGTTCTGCGCACTTGAAAAGCGTGCGTGGGGTGGTCGAAATGGGCTGAACGACCTCAGAATTCCATGAAATCGGACGACAACAAAGGGTGGGTGAATTTTGAAATTTTCGTCTAGACGAAACATCAATCGGAGGTGTTTTGTGACTGCGCTAGGTGAAAACACACTCTACGTGTCGTAAATGGCCAAAACATGGGTTTTACAGTCAAATGCATGCCGAACGACATCAGAATGACTTGAAATCACACGAAAACACCACACATATTATTAGTGAGGTGTAAGAGGAGATGACACAACATTCGGACGTGCGGTTTGTGCGGCACAGCTGAATATGTGTTTTTTAGGTGTTTGGCGTGCTTGCAAAGCGTGCATGGGGTGGTCGAAACCGTCCGAATGACCTCAGAATGCCATGAAATCAGACGACAACAAAGTTTGGGTGAATTTTGAAATTTTCGGCCAGATGAAATGTCAATCTGAGGTGTCGTGTGACCGTGCTGGACGAAAATGCACTCCGCGTGTCGTAAATGGAAAAAACATGGGTTTTACTGTCAAATGAATGCTGAACGATATCAGAATGACTTTAAATCACATGAAAATAACCTAATTATTATTTTTGAGGTGTACGAGGAGACGGGACGTCATTCAGATGTGCGGTTTGTGCGACACTACTGAATATGTGTTTTTTAGGTGTTAGGCACGCTTGATAAGCGTGCGTGGGGTGGTCCAAAGCGTCCGAACGACCTCAGAATTCCATGAAATCGGACGACAACAAAGGGTGGGTGAATTGTGAAATTTTCGGCTAGAGGACATGTAAACTGGAGGTGTCTTGTGACCGTGCTGGCCGAAAACGCACTCCGCATGTCGTAAATAGCCAAAACATGGGTTTTACGGTCAAACGCATGCCGAACGACATCGGAATGACTTGAATTCACACGAAAACACCCTAATTATTAATCGTGAGGTGTACGAGGAGATGACATGTCATTCGGGCGTGCGGTTTGTGCGGCGCGGCTAAATATGTGTTTTTTAGTTGTTCAACGTGCTTGAAAAACGTGCGTGGGGTGGCCGAAACCGGTCGAACGACCTCATAATGCCATGAAATCGAACGACAACAATGGGTGGGTGAATTGTGAAATTTTCGGCCAGGCGGCAGGTCAATCGAAGGTGTCGTGTGACCGTAATGGCCGAAAAAGCACTCAGTGTGTCATAAATGGCAAAAAATGGGTTTTACGTTCAAATGCATGCCGAACGACATCATAATGACTTGAAATCACAGGAAAACACCCTAGTTATTATTGGTGAGGTGTACAAGGAGACGACAAGTCATTCCGACACGTGATTTTCATGGCATGGCTAAATATGTGTTTTTTAGGTGTTCGACGTGCTTGAAAAGTGTGCATGGGGTGGTTGAAATGGGCTGAACAACCTCGAAATGACATGAAATTGGACAATAACAAATAGTGGGTGAATTATAAAATTTTCGGCCAGACGGTATGTCAATTGGAGGTGTCGTGTGACCGCGCTGACCGAAAATGCACTCGGCATGTCTTAAATGGTCAAACATGGGTTTTACGGTCAAATGTATGCCGAATGATATCAGAATGACTTTAAATCACACAAAAATACCCTATTTATTATTCATGATGTGTACAAGGATACGACACATCATTCGGACGCGCTGTTTGCGCGGCACGGCTGAATATGTTTTTTTAGGTGTTCGGCGCGCTTGAAAAGCATGCGTGGGGTGGTCGAAACCTACCGAAGGTCCTCGTAATGCCATGAAATCAGACGAAATCAATGGGTGGGTGAATTGTGAAATTTTTGGCCAGACAACACGTCAATCGAAGGTGTCGTGTGACCGCGCTGGCCGAAAACACACTCTGCGTGTCGTAAATGGCCAAAACATGGGTTTTACGGTCAAATGCATGCCGAATGACATAGTAATGACTTGAAATCACACAAAACACCCTAATTATTATTCATGAGGTGTATGAGGAGAATACATGTCATTCGGACGTGCGGTTTGCGTGACACGACAAAATATGTGTTTTTTAGGTGTTCAACGCACTTGAAAAGCGTGCATGGGGTGGTCAAAATCGGCCGAATGACCTCATAATTCCATGAAATCAGACGACAACAAAGGGTGGGTGAATTGTGAAATTTTCGGCCAGAAGGCACATGAATCAGAGGTGTCTTGTGACCGCGCTAGTCGGAAATGCACTCCGCTTTTCGTAAATGGCCAAAACACGTGTTTTATGGTCAAATTCAAGCTTAACGGCATCAGAATGACTTGAAATCACACGAAAACACACTAATTATTATTTTTAATCTATACGAGGAGACGACACATCATTCGGACATGCGGTTTGCACGACATGGCTGGATATGTGTTTTTTAGGTGTTAGACGCACTTGATAAGCTAGCGTGGGGTGGTCGAAACTGGCCGAACGTCCTCAGAATGCCATGAAATCCGATGAATATAAAGGGTGGGTGAATTTTGAAATTTTCGGCCAGACGACAAATCAATCGGAGGTGTCGTGTGACTGCACTGGACGAAAGAATACTCCAGACAACCCCCTCGGACATCCCCCCTCACCCCCGAGAGCCCCCCCGCACCCCCCATACAGCCCCCACTCCAGACAGCCCCTCACACCCCCCGGACAGCCCCCCACACCACATACCCCTTATTCTAATTGAAAAATCTATGAAAAACATGTAGGCTATTCTGGTAACCCATCTTATATGTCGAGATTGGCCAATGTTTCCCACTAACACATCAGGAACCATTTATACATGGATAAATAATCATTAGAGGAATATAAAAATCCCATGGGATTCCAATAACTCATCCTAGGTCTAACCACATGAGCACTACCATTTTATATCTTATGGGTATCATGATCCTTGCCACACTACGAAAGTTTTTCTACTGGTTTTAAGATACTCAACCCAAGACCATGACTAAACATCCCATGTGCTTCCTATAACATGTAGGTTTTTTTTCTTGTGTGTACTGGTGTTGTGGTTTGAGTGATGAATGAATTCTAAATTTTTAATACTCTTATGTGTGTTGTTGTTGTGGTTTGAGTGAGGAATAAATTCTAATTTTGGAATACTCTTATGGGTTTTATTGTATTTCCTATAACATGTAGGCGTTTTATCTTTATGGGTGTTATTGCATTTGAATTTCTAAATTTCTAAATTCTGGAATGAATTCTAAATTTTGAATACTTTGGATGGGGATTCTGTATTGGTGTTGTTGTAGGTGTGGAGAGGGGTTGCTATGTTGTTGTAGGTCTGGAGAGGGAGAGGGGCCTACTATTGTGGAGTTGTTGTACAATTGTATACCAACAGTTCTGCAACCGTTGGTATAGATAATATTATATAAGTCTATACCAACAGTTCTGTAACTGTTGGTATAGATACTATTGTATAAGCTCTACCAACATTTTGTTATAACCGTTGGTATAGGTTTATACCAATGGTTATAACCAAACTGTTGGTATAGCCTTATGGCTTGGCATATGCCCTCTATACCAATGGTTATAAACCATTGGTAGAGGTGTTACACACATATACCAATGGTTTGTAAAACTGTTGGTATATGTTATACTTTTACACCTATACCAACAGTTTTCATAGAACCATTCGTATAGGCTTATTGTCACACATTACTCACCCATGGTTGGGGGAACCGTTGGTATACTATATTCCAACGGTTTCCAGGCCTTTACCAATAGTTTTGAACCGTTGGTAAAGTGAAATATTCTAGTAGTGCACGTTACCAAACAATTTCACTTAAAAAGGGAAAGAAAAACATTTTTGAAAAAGAAGGAGAGTCTTTTTATGAAACATGGGAAATTTTTAAAGACACACTCAACATGGTACCTCACCATGTATTTTCAATACGATAATAAGTTCAAATTTTCTATGAAGGGTTGGGTCTGGGAAAAAAATAATTCATTCACATGATGTGTAATGGAACCATAAAAATAAAATCCAGAAATGATGATTGTGAGTATCTATAAGGTTAGGACGAATAAAAAAAGGGTAACATCACCTTATTATGATAATACACCAAAATATGGTGGAATTCATACCCTTATGTATGAATAATTCCTTGGAAAAAAATTGCAACACTCACTTGGCAGGTCGAGGTGATAGATCCAAGGAAGGTATAAAAAATCCAAAACATTGAGCCCATTTTCACAATTTGTGGCAACCGTGACAACAATACAGACAACTTCCCAACCAAAATATCTATAAATTATGTTCTTTTAGGAGGATCACTAGTGGAGGTCAATGATCTGAACTTCTTAAAGCCACAATACCAAAAAAACATTCAACCCATTGTACAATGACCATTTAGGATTATGTTGGAATGATAACCAATAACCTAGTTATCTAAAAGGACTAAACCCATACCCTCCACAAAAATTTTAAAAACATATCTAGTTCCAGCCATAGATTTTCTTATACCAACATCCTTCTAACCAGTACCAACAACCCATCCAAAAACCCATTCAATATCCAATACAAAAAAAAGTATCCTAGTAGGATAAACCAACTAACACAATACCCTTACTAATCTATCCCTCCCCCAATGTTTGAAAATTTGAGTAAAAAGATGGTTAAAATTAATTTGTAAGTCTCATACTTTAAACATGAACTAAAAACCATTAAAACTGTAAAGATATACATGTCTACTCAGGAGGTACCACCGTCAACCTTAAGGGGAGAATCCAGTTACACGAAAACCTATCATGAACAACAGAATTAAATTACTATCTTAATAAGTGTAAAATATATTTAAAAACCTGAAAAAACCATCCTAGAACCTTTATAATATTCAAAATCACATTAAGAAGATGAATAACCTCCCATAGATTCTAAAAAACCCAATGAGAAGGTAAAAGAGCTACAACGTCACTAAAAACTCAAACAACCTTCTCCCTTCCCTCAATGGATGAGAGAAAAATCTAAACCAAATCTGAATGAAACATTTAAGGATATATTTTGTCTGGTTAAGTTGAACATTCCACTTCTTGATACAATCCAAACCATTCCTACCTACTCTAAGTACTTGAAGGAACTTTGTACTTTCAAAATTACTTTTTCACATAAAAACCAAGCCCTTTTGGTTGATAATGTGAGTATCACCATTCAAGGGACCATTACTCATAATTTAAAAGATCCAATATTTCCATACATAAATATTGAGTTAGGTTATTTTTTTTTATCAAATCCATTTTTGATCTAGGATCTAGTGTGAACCTCATTCCTTATGGCATGTATTTTGAGTTAGGGATCGAGGAACTCCAACCCACATCTATCACTATTAAACTTTTTGATCATAGTGTTTGTGTTCCTAAGGAGATATTAAATAATTTCTTAGTGAAAGTTGAAAATTTCATTTTCCATACTGACTTCATTGTCCTTGATCATCCACCAAGATTATGTCTTTGGGATAAAACCCCCATCATCCGTGGTTATCCCTTCTTAGAAACAATGAAATCAGTGCTACGAGTTTGGAATGGGAACATGACTATAACCTTTGAAAACTTGAGACTCGATCTAAAACTTTCTAATGAAAACTCTCAAATTGGGGATGATGAAGAGATCTATGAGGTCAATTGGATATGAAGTGTTGATAGGGATCTACAGGAACATCAAGGAATTGTTGAAGTATGTTTAACTGAACATGAGATTGATTTACTTTTTTCACATGATGGAAATTTGTCTCCTTGGATTGAATGTATTTTAGAATACTCTTTTGATGATTTTTAGGATCACCAATCAATGATACCATTGGAGAAATCAAAAACATCGAGTCTATAACTATTACGAACACTAATATGGCCAATGTGGTGGGTGAAATTTCTATTCCAAAGTTACCAATTCGGTCAAGAGTTTTGGAAAAAAACTAAGGTCGTTACAAATCCCCATCCTTATTTTGAAAGCATTAACCAAACAGATCTCAAATTTATGGTCCTACCTTCATTAATCAATTATGAATTCATAAGAGACAATCAATATTTACTTATTTTAATTTATTCCTACCTTGAATACAATGAAGAGAGGATGATTCTAGATTTCCTAGGAATGCATAAGAAAGAAATTGGATGAACCCTTTTTGATATTAGTGAAATTATCCCACTCATTTTAACTCATATGATTATTATAAAACCTAACTCCAAACCATGTCATCAACCTCAGTGGAGAATCAATCATAATATTATGGTTGCGGTAAGGAATGAAGTTCTTAAGTTTTCGAAAGTTGGTATCATATACCCCATTTCTAATATTGAGTGGGTAATCCCAATTCAAGTTGTTACAAATAAGGATGAAATAACTTTGACCACCTATAAGGATGGTGATATTCTCCCCACAAGGGTCAGTAGTGAATATAGAGTACGCATTGACTATAGGAAGTAAAACTCATGCACTAAGAAAGAAAATTTATTATTTCCCTTTATTGATCAAGTCCTCAAGAGACTGCTTCCATGATGGGTTATAAGGGTACAATCAAATTGAATTTTCATTAGAAGATCAAGGTAAAAAAACCTTCACCTATCCATTTTATACTTTTTTTCTTTTAAGATCATGCCTTTTGGGTTATGTAATGCCTTTGGTTCCTTTTACTAGTTCATGATAGGAATATTCGTCGAAATAGAGGGGGATTATGAAGAGGTATTTATAGATGACCTCTCCATATTCTGGGATACATTTTAAGTATTCCTCATAAATATTGAAAATTGTTTTTCTATATTCATGGATAAGTATCACTTCCTAAATTGGGAAAAATTCTATTTTTTAGTAAAGAAAGGACTTTTTATAGGCTATTTGGTCTCCAGTAGAGGGATTAAAGTTAATAAATATAAGGTTGAAATAATCAACACCTTCCCACTCCAAAAATATGAAGGATGTGAAGTCCTTATTAAGACATACTAGTTTCTATAGAAGGTTCATTTGGGATTTAAGCTCCATTTTCCAACCACTTTGTGATCTTCTGGTGAAAGATGGTCCAATTTTATGGAAAGAAAGTATTGCAGAATCATTTTCGATACTCAAGTCATATCTTATATCTCCACCTATCATGAAATATCCCAATTAGAAACTTTCATTCAAACTCACGTGTGATGCGAGTGGCTTTGTTGTAGGAGCTTTCTTAGGAAACATTTGGGATAAAAGTCCATGTCTAAATTATTATATAGGTAAATATTTAAATGAGGCACAAATCAACTACACCAACACTAAGAAAACGTTATTTTCAAATGTATTTTACTTAAATAAATTTTGGTATTATCTCTTAGGATCCCCCATCATTGTCTTCACTGATCATTGAACTCTGAAATGCCTTTTTCAAAAACAACATTCCAAGGCTAGATTAATAATGTAGGTACATATTCATAAAGAGTTTTATTTAACCATTAATGATAGAAATGATGTTTGATATGTTTTATATGATCACCTCTCAATGATGGAATTAAAATAAAACTCACATCACCTTTCCATGTCTGATTTATTTCCGGATTAGCGCTTCTATTATATGAGTGATTGCCTATGCTATGCTGACTTAAAAAACAATTTGATAATGAGTGACATTCCAAAATTCATTAGGACCCAAGCTAAGAGGAAATTACTTTATTATTTCAAACACTATGTGTTTTATGATCCATAACTCTTCATGTTCTATCCTGATCAATTCATTAGGAGATGTGTTCCATAGTCTGAGAAAGAGTCCATTCTAAAATTTTGTCATGGGATGGATTGTGGAGGCCACTCTTTCATATAGAACAGAACATAAAAGGTCCTCTAAAGTGGTTTATACTAGACTAAATACCTTAAGGATTCTTAAAAATTCTTCCAAAATTTTCCTTCATGTCTATAATTGTGATCCACAACCAAATGGATGAAATATTGCTTTCTCCCATTCTAATCATTGAAATATTTGATTATTGTGGAATCAATTTCTTCAGACCATTCCCAAACTCCAAGGGATATCTATTCATAATCTTAGATATTGATTATGTCTTAAAATGGGTTGAGTTCATTCACACTAAGCCCAATGGCCATCATTTGGTGATCTGATTCCTGAAAGAGAACATATTTTCTAGATTTGGAATTTATATGTCTACCATTAGTGATCATGGAACCCATTTCTGCAATCTTCCCTTCTCTAAAATCTAGTATAAGTATGGTATTTCTTACAATGTTTCCACTTCCTACCAAACTCAATCCAATATTCAAGCTTAATTAGAGATTAGGAAAATTAAGAAAATTCTTGAAAAAAGTATCAATCCCTCTAGGAAATATTATTCTGAGAAAATATTGGATTCCATTTGGGAATGTTGTAATATATTAAAAACACCCTAGGCATGTCACTATATATGTTGTTCTAAGGAAAATCATGCCATTTACCTATTGAAATTGAACATGAGGCCTTTTCGGAAATAAAAAAAATGAACTTTGACATTTCATTGGATAAAACAAAGAGGAAATTAGATATTAAGAGGAACATAGGATATAGGATTATGAAAATCAAGGTTAAATAAAGAAAGAGTTCAAGCCTACCAATCTAGTAATATCAAATTCAAACACTTTGAACTAGGGAAATTAGTTCTATTATATTGTTCAAAAATTCATTTACACATGGTAAAGTTATGGTATATATGGTTAGGGGCATACATAGTGCATCATGTGTAACCTCATAGGAAAGTAAATATTCAAGATCCTTTAGTGGTCATTTATTCAAAGTCAATGGTCATAGGTTAAAACCATTCATTGAATCATTCAATAAACATGAAATAGAGGAATAATTCACTCTTATAGCATACTAATAAGGAAAAATTTGATATATTTAGGGTAAATTATAGGCTAATGACATTAAACAAAGAACTTTTTAGGAGTAAAACTGGCCTTTACCTATACATTTACTAAAGGTCTAGAGCTTTAAAATAAATATTTTCATTTTTTTTCTTTTCCTTTTTTTCATTGTTTGTTTTTAGTTAAAGGTACCAATCCATGTTTCCAAGGTTTATAATTTGGTTTGTGTGTTAGAATTTGTGGATATTGAGGTAAAAGTTTTTTTGGGGAAATAATATACATCCAAAAAGTCCACACCATTCTACCATCTACTATAGGGAGTTTATGAGTGACATAGCTATCAAAGGATCGTTTTTTATGGGAATACCTTCATTAGTATAACCCTATGTTATGTTGTTCGAGAACTCCTTTTCAAATTTTAATTTCGGAACTCCTATCCTATACCTCTACCCCATTATATATTTTATTTTCTTTAAACAATAGGTAAAATGTTTTTGTATGTGGGGGGAGGGGGTGAAATAAAAAATCTTTTTTGGGAATAAAAAAATAATTTTTTTTAAAGAAACTTTAAAATGAAAAAATGTTCTTTAATAGAAGGAAATATTTATATAACCTTGAACATGATAATACAAATTTAAAGCATAGAATTTGAAAATCAAATAATTTTTAACACCTTGATTTTGAGTTTAATCCATGTTTAATTTGATGAGCACAAATATTGGAAAGTGTGGCTGTCAAATGTGATTTTACTCATTTATATTTTCATCCATTTGATAAAAAAATACAAAATGAACGTCGTTTGGATTGTGGGGTAGTAATTTATGTTATTTCAGTCCCATAATAACTGGAATATGTTTGGTGGTCATTTAAATGTTAACATGAGTACCCAAAAAAGTCATCAAAAAAATGTAAATAAAAAAAATAAAAAAACAACGATAACAAAAAAAATATATTTTCATATAGAGAAATTAAATGACCTAATGCATGGATTTCAAAATTTAGGGATTATGAATCCTTAGTTTTATTGCTTAGATTTTTGAATTTTATCTTTATTTTTGGTAATTTTATTTTTTTGGTTGAGTTAACTCAAGATGATACTTGAGTATTTGGGATTCACTTAGTTCCCTATGGTCTTTGAGCTAGAGAGTCATCAGAAAAGTCTCACTATAGGGGTTGACTTGACTGACAAAATATAAATTACCAAGGGAAAAGTGAAAAAAAAGAATAATAATCTCATTATTAAAATGTGATTCAACTTAGCACATCCATTTTTTCCCGCTTAAATAAAAATGAACCCCATGTCTATTGTGACACACAACACATCATCATACATAATTAAAATTGGATGAAAAGTGGTGATGAATTTGAACAAAGTTATAGACTTGGGACGGAGATATTCTTATGAAAATTGATTGATTCCCAAATAGAACAAGCGAGTAATAAGATAATAAGAAGAGAACACTGGTAAAGGAATCCAATAACCACTTTTCCCACTGAGTTATCACTCTCATGGCCCAACATCAAATTTCATGTGCTCCCATCCCCTGAATTCCATATCATCATCACAAATCTAGGAATCTCTGATGTGGGATGGGTAATAAGCCAACTTACCCTAGCCTCTAATTAGGATTAAGATCATGTGACAGAATCAATTTCATTATGAGTGTCTCTCATGATACTACCACATCACCATATGCATCATAACACATCCATCCACAAAATCTCAACCAACAAAGTAGTGTATCATGACCATGAAGTACATCAACCTCATTACTTGCTTCTACCATTCATGAACCCCACTAAATATGACATTTTATCATCATAAAGAGTCACCAATAACTGTACTATCATCAGTGGATAGTTTCTACTACAAACTCCTCCATTTCCTGAAAATATTTCCTAAGGAAGAGTGTGTAATCAACCATCCATCCCACACCATATGGATGTTCGGGTAAAACACCTTTAGAACATCTATGTGTTAGAATAAATTAATCTACATTGGTAGGGTATGTATAGAAATTACATGAAAATTCAAGAATATAAATATACATATAAAACAAAAAAGGCCACCCTAGAGGTTTCACATAAATGTTTTTCCATGTCCACCTTATCATCAACACCATATTATTGCTACCACATGATGAAATAAACTAAAGGAAACCCACCACACAAAATAACCACTCTCAACCCATAGTTTTCTTTATTTCAAATAAAAAATAAACCCATTTCCATATTATTGCAATAACAACCACAATTATTTAATTAAAACCTTTAGATATACATTTAAATAAAACCATCAAAGCTAATTCCAACATTTAATTTCCATTCAAGTCCATCATTTTTATAATTACACAACTTATTAAACTAGTTAACATATCTGAATTCTAGTATCATTTTATTATATTCCATCTCACACCATTCTCATTTCGTCATTACTAACCTCATATTCCATATCTACCAGGATAATATTACAAGGCATTACAAAATTTCCCATCATGTCTCCTTCCCAAAGCTAGCATCACAACACACCTATATCACCAAAATGACCAGCTATCATCCACCACACTTCCACCTCACACAAAACTTCCTGCATATAAACCAGTCTCCACTATCATCATGTAAGCCCCACATACCTAAATTAACCAAAAGTAAAAGAAAAAACATAAAACCAATAGAAAATAATTGATTTTCAAACCACATAGTTTTTCAAATTTTATTTATAGCGGCGTTCTATATTAAATTATCTTCTCATGCATAGAAATTTTTACACAGTTCTAGATTTACACGGGGAAACAATTCTTAGCCAAATATATAAAATAAGATTTTTTAATGTTGGGTTTAAAAAAATTCAAAACAAGGGTTATAATTCCACAACAAGGGTTTTTAATTCACAATATACCTAACATGCATGTCACAAATGGATAAATGTTTTGATAGAAAAAAATCATAAAAAATAAGGAAATAGATAGACACATACAATTTCACCCCATGCTTTTTAATTCAATTTAATATGATTCATTCTCATTATTAGATAATCTTTACCAACCACTGAATAGAAACCAAAAATCATGCTATTTTCATAAATACACAAAAGAAGTGGAGGACAAGAACCCCTATATAGAAAAGATGTTAGGAAAAACACTACACTGAAAATTGTGGAAAATAAATATGATGGTGATGCCTGGAAACTATGAAGGTGAGAAATTCATCAATAATACAATACTAATATAGAATTATGGAATAGAAAATATAAATAAACTCATAAAAAAATTTATCTCACTATTATAGAAAATAGATGGGTAATCAACTATTGAATGCATCTGGAATCACAAGAAGGAAGAATTTAGGTCAAAGGAATATGACTCCAAGGATTTAGATACATGTTTGGGTTTATCTAGACTTGAATAAAGTAAGAAAATACTTTAATAGAGGAAATAAAATACCTTGATATTCTAGATATAGATCCCATGATAACTTTGAATATTAATATGTTCAACTTTCCTTTTAAATTGACTTTTAATTTAGTTTAATTTAAGACACGTTTAACTACCCAATTAAAATGATTTTTGTAAGGAATTAAAATAATAGAGTTAATTACCAGAAATATATATTTTAAAATAATTTATTTAATATTTAAATTAACACTTTTATGTTAAAATAATGTTTCACATCATTTTGTAAAATCTAGGAATTTTGAAAAACATGTAAATTTGGAAAATTGTTTAACCGACCATAGGAAGGGATTGTCCACATAGAGTGAACGAACTAAACACATGCAAAATTAAATTGACATAAAGTAGAAACTAACCAAACACATGACGGATCCAAATGAATTAAATAAGGAAATAACCATCTCTTTAATGGAACCAATTAACTGGAAGAAGAAATCAGTTAACCACATTAAGGAACCAACCAACAACAAGAAGGACGCAACTAACCACACAGAAGGAAAAACTAGCCATCAGTAAAAACCAATTGACCACATTAAGAGACTAACCAAACATTAGAAAGAACCAACCTAGTGTTTTAATTAACCAACTAACTATAAAATAAATAAATTATTCAAATGAACGAATGAATTGATTTCATAGAGAAACCTACTGACCATATGGTTAATTAAGTAAAAGTGTGATAAAACATATAAATTTCAAAATCAAATGGACCTGAAATCCTTCCTGACATTTCTGATTCCTATAAAATCAAAAAGGAGTAGTTTTAGGAACCTGATATATTACATTATATTCCTTTAAAATAATTCTCATCATCAAGAATCAATATAGAACTTAGAAAAAAAGGAAAGGGGGTTCATATAATCACACCTAAGATAACTATCAAAGATATTTCTATAACAAGAATACAACCACAAATCAGAGGAAAAAACACATATCCATAAATCATTATCAACCAATGGAGAGAGAGTCAAACTCATATAAATCATAAGGTAAAAAAAATTATCTCAACAAAAGGAAACGAGTGAAGAAACCAAACCAAAAAGATACATTATTGAATAACTTCGGGTATTTGTAATGAATCTACAAACCCCACTCTGAAGTACTATCCTACCCTCCACTATACCTTCACAACACATGAACCAAGGGAATAACTCTCCCACACAAAAAATTATCCTAATAAGGCTGGATCTCAATCAGATACTCCAAAATTTCCATTCCATAATCAATATCCAACACTCCCTAATAAATGAAATATGGTTCATTATTAAGAAAAAGATGATGTTGTGAAACATGGATTTTTTTCGTAGTATGTTAGAAATTGTATAATCAAAAACCAATAATTCTCTTTCCCAAATTTCTCAATACCTTGAAAGCCCCAAAAAACCTAGGAGAAATATTACTCCCTCAACCAAACCTCCACTACACCTGATGCAAGGAAACGATTAAGAACACATGGTCTTTGACCTTAAACTATAATGGCCTCTTAATATGGTCTATTTAAACCTTCTAGTGGTCTTATGCAGCTATTATCCTCTCTCAAACAACCTGGATCCTCTCTATTGTGATCTCAGACACATTTAAACTAAGGTCTGTTAAATTTCCTACCTCAGTATAGTATGATAGAGAATGAAACCATCACCTATACAATGCCTAAAATAGAGAAATATCAATGAACGAATGAGAGATGTTTCTATATTAAAACTAAACTAATAGAATGTGGTTTATACAAGATGCACTAAATTCTAAGACATTATCTTACAACATATCCCCCACTTTCTATATGGTTTAATATATATTCTCATATTTATAGGAATGGAAAGCAGTAAAAAGGAATAAATGAGAGTTAAAACATACTGAAATTCTCTCTAGAATTATGTGGTAAATGGGCATCCTAGATGGATACAATTCTATTCAGTACCCCATGGATTTTCAAAACCTTATCCATGTACAACATTACTAGATCATCTACAACACCTAACACCATGATCACCTGAAAAGGGATAAATTCATTAATCAGTCCACGATTACAAAAAATATATCTCAACCTACCCGAGACTATGGAAACCTTATGAATAAATACATTGATAATTCCTTGCACTTCCACTTTGGGAAATTCAGGGGTTGTGAAAAACATCCAGAATAAAGGTGAATTTCTTTCACCTGTTGATAAACTGAAAAATGTGTCACAAACTACACCACCAAATTCTTCATCCTAGGCTACCAAATATGCCTCATAAACCCAAAAAACATATTGTATACACACAAATTCACCAATAAGGGTGATTTATGATACTCATGGAGAACTCCATCACATATTGAAAATAGAACATCCAGTCTCCCTAGAAACAAAATCCGATTCTGATCATCATTGGACCACCATTATGGAGCATTAATAAGGATAACATTGTCTTGAATCACATACACCCCCATGTATCCTCATTTAAATACTCTACCTATAACATAAAATACGACTCCACTATCATATAATAGAGAAAAAATCAACCGATTTCTTTATCTTCATTAATATTAATTGTTGCAAGCTCTTCCACCCCATGCCAGAAATCCTCTAACTCCTAAACAATATTTCCTTTTTAATTCTATATCAACACATCAACAACTCCATTAACTATTCTTGGGGTGTAACAGATATAAAATTCAAAATAATAGAGTAACTACATCCACCTATACTCACATGTATTCATATATTGATAATATAAAACATACCTCAACTCTTGTGGTTTGTGAAGAACAAAAAGAACTCACCAATTAGGTAATTTCACCATAACTGTAGGGAAAACTAATATTATTAATTAAATGTCATGAGTACAATATTTATTCTCTGGGTGAAATAAATTCCTTGACCAATAAGAGATATCCTCCTTTTACAACATTTATAGCATCCCAATCCTAGACAGTAAATATCATAAAATACCTCGAACATAACACATTCCTTTGGAAAATGAAGAACATGGATTATATAATACCTATACTTTAGGTGATAAAAAGCTTCTAGAAATTGATCATACCATATGAAAGACTGAACATTTATTTTAAAAGCTGTCAATTGGTCTGAAATTGAAGAGATGATTGGCACAAAAAATTGGTAAGATCTCAGAAATCCAAGAATTCTATGGGACTCTTCCATGTTCCTAGGTACTTCCCAAGAAACAACTACCTCAATCTTCAATGAGTCTATATCCACCAAAATTTTACAATATCCTCCTATAAATTTGAGTATAAAAGGATTTTTTGATGAAAATGACTATGAACTAGTCTTAGAACTCAAGAAATAAAAAGTTAATGAGATCCATGAACACAATAATTGCATTTATGAAACCAAATGATATGACCAAAAACATGAAGTTTCCATATCTACATTGAAATTTTGTATTAGAGATATCATTCTCGTTCACCTGTATTTTTTTATTTCCATAATGTAGATCAATATTTGAAAACAAAATATCCCCTTAATTTATTTGAACAAATAATACATTATTGGAAAAGGGTAATGATTCTTGACCATCACCTAAATCAACATTATGTAATCCATGAATAACCTATAACTGAAATCCACCCTCTGGATGAAGAAAGTTGGAGAACTCCAAGGAGACACACTAGGCCTAACAAACCCCCTATATTGAAATCCATTATTATAGAGTCTCAAATCACACAACTTAATGGGTATTATATGGTAAGGAGCCATCAAAATTGGAGAATCACACATATGTAACTCTATTTTGAACTCGATTACATATTGAGGTGGTAGTTTCAAAACCAAGTCTATAAAGACATTAATAAAATATTCAATAACTTTTAGATCCCCCACCAACCAATCCTCAATTAAAAACTCTAAAAATTGATATTGAAAATGATTTTCATGTCTGCCACCCATATGAGAGCTCCACTGACCAATAAACACGTTGATGTTACTCAACATCATAAAGTGTGAATCACTTATTAAATAAGCCAAAAAACATGTTCATAGAGTACAACCAATCTATAATAATGATGATATCATATAGATATATCTGCAAGAAGAAAAAGTTCCCCACTTACTGATACCACCCCATCACCTATCTACCTCTTTGAAACACATCAAACAAGATATTCTAACCTCCAAATGGTGTAAAGAACTACAAAGGAAATAGAAGCATCTCCACATACAATAATAATGTGTGGACCAAGGTGAGTTCCAAAATGTAGTGTAAAGTTCAAGAATAAAAAAATTAAAAACTAAGGTAGATGATAAATTGATCATACCATAAACAAATTTTTGTCCCTGCAGCACTGACAGATCCATATAAAGAACCTCTCAATGACCAAATACCATGCATTGCTTCTGAGAATCTTTATGACCTAAATATTATCTCAGTTTCATAGTAATATGACCATTATGAGGATGACCTCTTCTAGATACATCTTCACTTAGCTTCTGAAAAAATGCTGGAAGCCTCTATTGTTGTTGAAACTAGAGAGGTGCCTAACCACACAATCCAAATTGACCTCTATAATTATTCATGAATTTATCCTCATAGTGAACATAAAATCTGAAGGAATATAATGAAATCATAAAAAACCTAACAATTTCTCAGGATACAATGGCACTAGAAAATCTGGAAGAAAATTACTATTATTGACTCCCTACTGATTGGAACCTCGAGTTCCCTAACATCCATGCTCACCAACCCGATGCTTTACTCATCGAGAAACTTTACCAAAATCCCACTTGAGGAACTCCTCCATGAGAATATATTATCCCAATCCATTCTACCATATTTTTCACCACTAGAAATATAGGTAGTGTAAATAGGGTGACTCTATATTTGATCACTTAATGAAACTCGTCCTCAATGTCATTCTATAGAATCCTCATCTAGAAAGTGATCATGTGAAAAACATATGAAGTTATTAAGATTAATCTTGATCTCTCTCATGATTCAGCTCCCCTAAAAAATGGATAGAATATCCTACTTCTTACCTTCCTCTATCTTCAATGATAATAACACCAGACATAAATTCTTCTAGAAGTCATCCCAAGAAGAATCCTTATACTTCCTCCCTCTATGATACAAAATCCACCATGAACGCAATGCACCTTACATCTAGCTAATTGGAAATGAAATCCAGTACTCATATCAGTCCAGAATCAAACTAAATTTAATCTTAATATCTTATACCCATTTCTCCACCTCTAGATCACATATTATTTCCTCATACTTTTATAGGCCCTCACATTGTAATGTATTGAATTCCCTCTACCACATCTCATCCTTTTTTATCGGATCAATCCTCCAACAATCGATTAGACCATTATACTAAACTTCTACATCCTAAACTTCATGTGAATGAATATTATGAGACATATTTGTAAAAACACAAGGTAATGAATCCTATGACTAGTAGAAAGTGATTTTTTTTATATTCATTAAATTAAATTTATTTTAATTCCCAAAAATTTCCTATTGAATAAAAAACGTAAACAATCATTACTAATGTACCTCCCCTAGGAACTTACCTCACAACCAATATGATCTCACATTGGGTTTTTCGTAATCTTAATTTCCCCATGTTGGATCATATGGGGACTTAAACTCTTGTTTCATAGCTGGTCTCCTTTGTTATATCATGAACTATGTTTGAGTGATGTTGTGGTCCCACTATTCCTATACAATAATCACTAGTTCCTAACTACAAACTCTACCCTATATATCAACAAAAACTATTGATACCACTTTGTTATTACCCCCCTCTACTAGTACCCCTGCTTGGATCATAGTGAAGAGATGTTATAACCCATGAGTCTTGCTCTAGTATTACCTAGGTTGGTGAATAAAATTATTCCCACCATTATCTTTTATACACTTTAACTCTTAAGCTTTTACAAAAAGATACACATAATAAAATCCCAAAATATCCTGATGCCTAGTGTATTTGGGTAATTAGATACTTAATATAATAACTTTAATAAGGGATACAGTGTAATTATTTAAAACTCTATAACATGCACTAAAATTCCATTAATCTTCTAATACTACATGGGATAACCATATGATGTAGATAAGAAATGGTTTTGATATAAATAATATTAAGGGAATGATAAAATCATATTATATTGTAATAAATTACATATGAGTCCATAGGTATAATATAAAGGTGAGAATCGTAATCATGAACATCAATGTATGGTATAAGGTGATGACATCAAGGAATCATAGGAATGTGTCCATAATATAAAACATTAATTCATAAGCATAAGTCCAGGATAAACGATGTGAAATCATAAAAATTTGTAATTATGATAGATTATCGTGAACCATACATGGTATCTCATGATATAAAAACATTTCCCAATGCATTGGAGGGAAATATAATTTTGGGTGTTCCCACCACATTCATATGACATGCATTCATTAGTGTGGCACATAGATGGATCAATATAAGAACGAATTTCATCATATTTAATCCCATGATGAAGGATTTTGGGTTGAATATATGTAATTATATAATAAATGAATGATATGGATATCTAGGTGAATACCCTTAAGTGTAAATGGGTTTGGTTACTCATAACATAAAAGTTTGGCATGGAAAATCAAGGGATAATTTTAGTAGCAAACAGGTGTACATAATGGTTCGTGGAAGGGTTTAATGAGAATAAAAAGTTATATCTAATTATTTTGGATTCATAAAGATGGTAAATGGAAATTTAAATAAACATCACCAAATAAACACTTTGAAATCCAAAGGGTTAATAAAATGAAATTATTTGAATAAAAAAGGAAAGGAGATAATCCCTTAGCTAGCGAGGGTGCTTATAAATGCCTAAGAGGAGCTTATTAAGGGTTTGGTAATAAATTGGGAGGAAATTAGATAGGTATATGGATATGAAATGTATTATTAATGGATTTACAATGAAGAGTAATGGAATATTGGTTGGGTATTTATAGCAAAATATAAGGGAATTATTTATCAATTTCTAGACTTATTTTGGACTTTAAGTGATAAAATTATAAAAACAGTAAAACCTACCATGGGTTTTACCATGGTTTATAAAAAAGAGGGGTGGTTTTTAATATATCATTGGGATTGAACCAAAATTTTTAAAATAATAAAATTCATGATGTGTAAGTGAGTGATGTTCATAATACATATATTATATTTATACCCTATTTATTTTTACCCAAAAAATTTGACTGTCTAAAAAATATTATGAAATATTATGCGTTAACTAATTTATATATTATAATTTTAAAACAAAATTATTTTAAAAAAATTATTTTCCTAATATTATAATTTACACTTTTAAATACAAATCCTTATTTTTTGGAAAGTAAAGTTTTCACAAAACTAACGACTTAAGAACCCATATAAAATGGTACATTGGAATTTGTTTAATTATATTATCATTTATATCTAGATATATATTATTTTAATGAGAGTATTTCATGAAAATAAAAATTATTTAAAAATTATTGAATATATCAAAATTGTGTTTTAATTGAAACTATACATTTTATAAAAATACAATTTTGATTTTTTTATCAAAATATATTTTTTATTAAACTCATTATAAAATCATGTGTATAAAGTAATAGTGAAATTGGATAAATATAATAATTATTTTATTAAAAATAAAATTTAAAAATTCAGACTACAAGGGTCTTGATACATAACCCCTTATTACACCAGTGTATGACCTAAGGGTAAGGTATGCAATGTTGTTACTTTTCTGGGGTGGTTCATCGAGAATAGTTTAGGTGGTGAAATTGATAATCTTGAACTTCTCCATGAAATAGTTTCACTCAAGTTTATGCTATTGAATCTTGTCTTGGGATTTGTTAAGGGATAATCCTAGTGATGTAACCTCCCTCGAAAGCTCAAATAAATGGCCTTTATTGGGTTAGATCCTACTAGTTGGGTCATCGATTATTCATTTGGTGTCAATCAGATATTATTATAACCCTTAAAATATAATAATCAAAATGGTCACTATAGAGAATCTATATTTTAAATAGTTATGATGCTTAATTTTATTTTAATTATTGCATGATATTTTTTATAGTAGTACAAAATAACTAATGAAGTGCATGTTTTTTGTAACTACATTATGTAATATGGAATTTATTTATTCAATAGTGAATTTAATTTATAAAATTTTGGGTCAATATATCTACCCCGTTAAAAAATTTCTCCCAATTAATTTCATTTAATACACTAAAATAGGCAAGGTTACTTCTATTTCAAAACCTCTTTTGGTTCCATAGTTTTCTTCTCTAACTTGAGGTTCCACTAAATTTCTTTGACTAGTTGAGTTGTATTGTTTTATAGAACATTGTTTATATGATCTAATATCTTTACCATATAATATTCATATGAAATATTACTCTCCAAGTGAAATACCTTTGTATTCAGTGCATGTGAGGGGTCTGGTATATACTTCTTTAAGAAATATACAAGGAAAACATCATGTACTTAAGAGTGGTTAGGTGAGAGTGTGAGTCATTTGGCCATAACTCTGATGTGATTTATGATCTCAAAGGGGGAAAATGTATCTTCGATTAAGGTTTCCCTTATTCATAAACCTTATAAATTTCTTCCACAATGATGTATGAAGGAACACCTTATCTCAGACCATAAAATCTAGGAATCATCAAGGATTTTATGTATATTGTTTTTATAAACTTTTCACAGATTTAATATGACACTGAATGGTTTGAACCATTTTTCCATATATTGGATAATATCAGGCCCCAACAACTTCTACTTCACAACATTATGCCAACATATTGAAGTTATAGAGTTATTACCATATAGAGCCTCATTAGATTCCATTTCAATGTTGAATGGTTACTATTATTATATGAAAACTCTATTAGGGGAAGGTTCTAGTCCCAATATCCTTGGAAATACATTGAACATGATAATAGAAAATCCTCAAGAGTTTGAATTGGTCTTTCAAAAATTCTATACATTTGATGAATGGAATAAGTACTTAAATTTACTTAGGTATTCAACTCTTTATGCAAGAATCTCCATATCCTTGGGGGAAATCTCAGATCTCAAATAGATATAATAAAGTGTGGTACTCCATGCAGTTTTAAAATTTCACCTATGTATAACATAGTGAGTTTGTCTGGAGAGAAATATTCCTTAATAATAATGAAATGTACTAACTTTTTAAGGTGACCTACTGTCACCCAAATGATGTTATCTTCATTTGATATCATAGGGAGTTGGATAATGAAATCCATTTTTATGATTTTACATTTCCACTTTGATTTGGGAAATGGTTTCATCATTACCTTAAACTTCTATTTTCTAGCCTTGAATTGTTTACATTCCAAGCACCATGATATAAATTCTGAAATTCCTCTATTAATTTTATGCCACTATAAGTTTTGATTTAGATATATATACATATTAGGGTTTCATATATAAATATAGATGGATGAGGTAAACACATCATCTATAAGTCCCCTCTTAAGTTTGAGTGTCAATGAAAGACATATCTGGATTCCAAACCTTATGAATCCATCTTTAAAAAAATTTGAAATCCAATTTATCCACTATAATTTTTGGTAGCTTCTTATCATCGTTTTGGGAATCCTTAATCCTATCAACAATTAATGGATGATAAATTATTTTAGAAAGGTAAAATGATGTTACTTTTATGATTCCCATGTCCATCCTTTGAATATTCAAAAAGATTAGATCTCTTTAAATACTTATAATATATATGGTTTTGGGATCCTTTATACTCAGAGAATCTGCCACATTATTCTCCATCCCTAGATTCCAATAGATTGAACAATAATAATCCTTGATCATAACTAATGACCTTCATTGGCGTGTGTTAAGTTCCATTTGTGTGAATATATAATTGAGGCTTTTATAAACAATATATATCTCACACTTTTCCCAATATTAATAATTTCCCCCAAATATTCACTGTGATGATTACTATAAACAATTCCAAATAATTTATCTTATAGTTCTTCTCATGGATGATTAAGTGGAGGTATGCATAGGTTATTAATGTTTTATTTTTAGTGATTACAAAACCCAATCCCTTTTTGGAAACATCCCTGCAGATAACAAATACTAACCCAGTGGTGGTTAATGTGATCATAGGTGTGGTGATTAGCCTATTATTAAATCTTTAAATTTATTCATGCATTATAATTTCTAGAAAATATTCACTACCTTCAGAGTTAACTTGTTTAGTGGGATATAAAATCATTATAAGTTTCTCAAAAATCAACGACAATACCCAGAAAATCCAAGGAAACTACGAATCTCCATCATGGATATTGGTCCGGAATATCCTTAAGTTTCCTCTATCATTAAAGGGTCCATAAATTTCCCTTTTCTAGTGATATCATGTTCCATGAATGTTACTTTCTCCAACCAAAATTAAAATTTACTATACATTACATACAATTTTACATTTCACAAGGTATTTAGTACAACATGGAAGTGATCCTAATTTTCTAATTTCTTTTTGAGTTGATAAGTACATCACCAATTAAGACCACTATTTTTCTGAGGTGACCCCAATAGACTATTCATTAAGTTCATGAGGATATATGGAGAATTAGTGAGTACAAATTGTTTCACTATAAACTCATAGTGTTTTTAAATTTTTTGAAAATCAGTCTTGGGGATATCCTACTTCTTCACCTTTACTTGAAAATTTCCCGATTGAAGATCCACCTTAGGGAAGTATTGGGCTTCACGTAGTTTATTGAATATGTCATTAATATATGGTATATGATAATTTTTCTCCATCAAGATCTTATTCAGCTCACAATAATCAATGTAGAGGCACATTAGAACAAACTTCGTATTGTAAAAAAGTATCAGCACACCCTATAGGGAAGAACTTGGGAATATAGACCCTTTATCTAGATTCAATTATAGTTTCTTATTCAACACATCAGGTTCAATAGTGGAAATTATGAATGGAGTCTTAGATATTTTTAAATCTATGCATTTTAGTTAAATTGAAAACCCAACCTCTCATTTAGGAGGAAGGCCCAATAATTATTCAGGGAACACATAAGAATATTCCCTTACAGGGGGATGTCATTAAGGATGATCTTTTCCTTTGTATCAATCATTTAATATTGATACCATTTCTCACTAAAAAATAATATCAATGCTTGAGATTATGATTCCCAGGGGGATCAATCCTTCTCCTTATACTTTTATATAATAAAAGGGAGATTCAAAATATGGATGGTGATTTCCTTCCATTGGAAATTTATATTGGCTGTATAAAAGGAAATCCAATCCATACCCAGTATGGCATCAAATTCTACTAAAGGGAGTATGACAATGGTCTCTATAAGATATTGGCTACCAATATTTATAAAAGAGAAGTTATATAATCCAGATTATATAGTTTCCTCATTTTTTATTTTCATCAATTACTCGAATCCCATGTTTTATTTTGGTGTTTGAAAAGTTTTACTAAACATTCATGATATGAAAGAATGTGTGTAACAATAATTAAATATCGTGTTTAATATTCTTGAATGAATGAATAGATTACCTATCACTAATTAATTGTTAGGATCCACCTGAATAGTTGTAATGTAATATGGTCACCCTTTCACTCTAGCACTTGGTGGTAGTTATTTCCTATTATCTTTGACAAACCTCAGATTAGTACATTGGTTCACATAGTTTCCTTGTTCATTGTAGTTGAAACATTAGAAAATAGTTAGAGGTTAAATTGGGGTATTATTTTATTCCATAACATTTGTGGGTTTCCCCCATTAGAATTCCCAAGTTTGGTTCACATCCTTTCCACACCTAATGGTTTTCCTTGTCCCCTTCATGAAATTTGAAGGATGCTTATTTATTCAATTTTGAAAAGGGGGATGTTGGACATTATTTTAACTATGATATTTCTCAATCACTCTTCCTGTGTTATACTATATTATTCAAATCACACCTCCAAACCCATGACACCCTTGAGATTATGCAATCTATATTTCAACATTATGGTAACATCAAACAATTTATTCAGTCTTCAAATTCATACATCACCAAATCTTTTCCCAGATTCAACTTTTTCCCACTAAATAATTGGTCAACATTAATTTCAGTGTCAAATGAAAAATCTAGAGGTGTATCAGGATAGTATAGTTCATTCCACCATGGAAACCTTGATGGATTCACTATCCTTATTATTTCTGACAAGGAAATCCCTATTTATTTTATGTTGAGTGTGTGATAAAAATATTTATCGAATTATTTATCCATAATTATTTACACTCCATTACTTCGATCTCTTCATCAAGATTTTTATTCTGGATCAACTTCCACCATTGATAATATTCAAACTCTATGTGAGAAATATACAACATGATGGTCTATTTCTTAGATAATTGATGTATACATAATATCCTTTTAATGGTAAAGACTAATTGTTCCAAAATTAAGGTATTATAAGATCCACTGAAAGCTGGGGGCCTTTTTCACATAAAGGTCTCAACTGTAACTTTTTCTTTCTTAAGGGATATGGATGTTCCCTTGATACAATTTTCTACTGAAAAATTGAGTTAATTGTGTAAGAATTTTCACAGAGTTCTTAAATCCAACTGTCATCATCTTGGGAATGAAACATGTTGACCCCAGAAGCCTGAAACAAATGTATTATTTTATTATATTGGCATGATTAAAAGGAATCAAATACCAAAGGACCGATCAATTTAGAAGTTTTGGAAGACCATATTTCATACATGGTGCCCACAATACATTGTGAAATTGAAAATAAAAACAAGATACATAATAAAATTAAATTTTCATCATCCTTGAAACTCATTCAAAGGATTCCCCTTCATAACTTAGTGAAAGGAAACATAAAAAGGGAGAGATTAAATGCTCAGTAAGGGTAAGTAGCAGAAGAAGTGATGAATACATGATGTTTATCGGAGTAGGACACTAAAGAGGGGTTGTTAATTGAGTTCCTATAATATTTCTATTAAAAAGTCTTACTTAAAAGAGGCACACAATTAAAATTAAAAAGGCCAGTTAATCAAGGTAATAAGATTATAAGAGTTTGACTATAAAAAAAACTTCTCAGATGATTGATTAATTATCAATAGTATCCATATGAGATATTGATACAACTTTTAAAACTATTATAATAATGAAAAACAATTATAAAATCTATCCAATATTAACTATAAAATTAGAATTTAATTTTTTGAAATATACATTAAAATAGAGAAAGACTAAATAGAAACATATAGTGGATAAGACAAGTGGTTTAGTCTCAAGACGAGACCTAATCCACTCTATTTGGTGATCACATATCACCAAGGAGTTTATATTAATAAACTTGATCCACACCCTGGATCGTGTTAAACAATAGTATAGAGGACTTCCAGGTCACATGACATCTTCCACTCTTCTTCATGGGCATAAACTGCGAGGTCTCACAAGGACCTCTTCTAATCTTATCCATGGGAGTGAACAAATGTAATAAAATATGATTGGAAGGATATCTTTTACCCTTCTATTTTATGTATAAGACAATGTGTGTTTTAATAGGAACACACATATAACTATAAAGATAAACATAGTACACAACAAAACAATGATGATTAAAAATTATCTGAGTGTTTCTCTATAAAGCAATAGACTTGTAGGATTAATTAGATGAAAATATTGAGTCCTCTTGTGAAACAAATAGTATCATGAGTCCCATGATCTGGTTTCCAGTTGAATGATATGTGATTTGTAGCTCGTAATCTTCTGATCTACAATAATTCATCCATTTAGGAATTGAGTGTTCTACTTGTGTTCTTCACTGTATATGTTCTTCTATCTAGCATGAAGTTGGCTTCAAGAATTTTTCCTCATATATATCATGCCATGAGTCTCATGTTCTTGTCTTTATTTTGGGGTTCATGGGTTGGAGTCGACAACAAGCATGATTCCTACACCTCGTACCTCTTACTTTCAGGTGACATATCTATAGGTAAACATTAATTATGGTTGTTCCATTAAATGACTCAAATATGATCGTTAGAAATAACATCTAAATTTAAAATACACAAGAAAAAGAAGTGATTGTGAAATAGTGGCACATTATGTCTTGAAATAGTGTCACTAGGAAACAATGTCTTCTACTTTGCCTTTGAACGGTGGGAAATTCATGGTACCATAGATTCATTGAAATCAAGAACTAGCAACACAGACACGGTGTCAAGATCATAGTGTCTTAGGTAACATTGTCTAGTCATTTTTCAAAACATTGAACGGTTTCTTGGTGATGTTAGCATAGAACCAGTGTCATAGACTTTATGAAATTTGAAACTGGTAATAGTGTCTGAGTCATGGTGTTAGGATTATGGTGTTAGGGTTATGGTGTCAGAGACTTTGCCAAAATCTAAAACCAGTTGCAGACTTACAGTTTCTCAGAGTTAGCCCAATATTTGTAAAACTGTCTTAGAAAATAATATTCAAAGAATGAATTTGAATTAATAATTAGTCTAATTAAACATTGTAGAACAAGATAAAATATTGTTTACAATATACAAACATTATTTATTAGATTCATGATCTTGTGAAATTTTTGTGTCATGAGTTGTAGGAATTAAAGCATAGAGAAGCCAACAATTTCTACACATGATTTGTGATAGATTAAACAAGGTTAACATGATTTGTGATCATTAAAACATGATTAACACACGAGGTTTCCAACAAATGAGAATAATAAATATGTAATGGTAATGATCTGATATCACATTCCATTCAAATAACTATATAATGCAATATCAATATAGAAAGTTAAGATATTGAAACACATTCCACATAATCATTAAACTAAGAATATAATGCATCCTTAGATATTTCGATGTCGAATATCAAGGATAAGTTAAAAAAGAATCAAAATGAAGGAAATGATTAATTATTGTACATAATGTCTAAAGTATATGAAAATATATACGTTTAAGACCTTCTATAAGATGTTTTAAAAATTAGGATAGAAAATTGATTAATTTGGACAACTTATTAGTCTCATGTGAACTTGTCTATGTATCAAGGGGATATATAAACTCTGGGCCACACCAGTCAGTTCCATTCCAAAGAGTTCATCATATAGAATAATTAAAATATATAATACGACTCATCAAATATCTTTATTTAATAAATAATATGGGTTTATCAATAATTCCTCAGTTAATCAAATAACTGTCAAAGTGAACACCCATATTTAAAAATGAGATACAATTTATAAAATAATTATATCCATTGTATGATAATATGGTTATTAAAGGAAATGTACAAGGAAAAATGGTTTCCAAAAAGTTATTATTTCAAGATAAAGTTAACAATCACAAAAATAATTAGATTTCAAATATAATCTTTAAGAACATTCTAGAGGAAAATAATCGTTAAACATTCTAAAGTGTCCCATACTATTTTGAAACATTATAATCATAATTTTTCATGAATTAAATAAAATAATGAATATCATGATAATAAGGAGATTAATTGTATAAAATTTCAAATGGAAGTGTATATTTCATATATACGTTAATTGGTTCATAACAATAAATAAGTCTCAATGGACTGTAAATTGAGACGAAATCCCAGAACTTGAGTCTGACATTCCATGAGTGTCTTTATAATTTGGAATAATAAATTTATGTTTATTTATGTTACTTTTTTAATAAAATTTCTCATTTTTATCATTAATTTTATATCAATTATTAACATGTTGTATACAACAACTTAAAAAATTAAATTTACATTGGGAGTTTTGAGTAAATTCGGATCATGTGTCAAAAATGACTTTGGTAGGTCTATTATTGTCAAAGGGTTCATTATATAAACATATTAAAAATAATAATTATGAAATAAAAAACATATTTATACATTAATTATACTATTAAAATTTTTCATGAAATATTGTTATGAAATATTAACAAATGTTAAGGTCATGGAGACAGCAGGTCATACGTAAGCATGAGTAACGTTCTCATTTTTCAATGATCATTACAGAAAGAAGGTAAGTAACAATATATCATTAAAAAATGATAATTATATCATAAAAAACAAATTATTTAATCGTATTTTTTTATATATTTAATTTTTGTGAAGTAAAAGGAATCACATCTTGTCGGGGAGGTGATAGTCCACACGTTGAGGACCGACATTTTTACTTTTTAGTGTATGAAAAAGGTGACAATAAAAATGATATATTATGTTTCAAGAAAATAAATTATTTCATTAATATCATATATATGTCATTTATATTACATATTTCTATTTAAAACCATCCTTTATATGTTCCATGGATAGTATGAAAGAATCACGTCGTTTTGAGGGGGTGATAGTCTACACTTCCACAAACATTATTATCACATTTACACCAAATGGAATTCATAAAGTTATGTGTAGTAAAATAATTACATAAGAATAAATACTTAATAAATATTTTATATATAATATATAAATATCATTTCCATCATAATCCACAATCATGATTGTTGGTGATGTAAAAAAGAACAACTTCATTTCATGAAGCTGTAGTTTTCCGTACAGATAAACGTTAAGTTCATTAACCATTAGATTGATGTTTGTGTAAGTGTAGGTATAAAATTTAAATAAAAAAGTATCAGTATATTTGGGATAATATTTTTGATATATAATCATGGAATAAAAATATTTTAGGGGCCTGATAATGGAAATAAAACAAAGAAGCATGAGGAATAATGCAACCTCTTCTTTGTGTAACTCCTCTTGGTTTTCACCATAGGGATTATTTATATGGATTTATGACCAAAGGGTGTCTTATAAGGGGATTGGAGGGATTTGGGGATACTATTTGAGAATACTTTTGATGATCCAAAGTGGGTTGATAGGTTTGACGAATTGGAATAGTGAATTCCTCTTTATAGTGCAGGAGGAATGACACTTTTGTAAATACCAAATGAAATACATTAATGGGAGGTATAATTTACCTAATATACCTAAAAAATTGAAAAATAATAGTTTAACTGGGAATAAGTTTCTTTAAAATCCTAGAACACACAAAAATAAGTTCATTTTTAGAATTTGGTTCCTTAAGTGTCTCATACCTCTTTGAAACATTTGAATCATAATTGCTCGTGAATTAAATAAAACATATAATATCATGATAATAAGGAGATTCATTATATAAAATTTCAAAGCGAAGTGTATATTTCATATAAAATTTAATTGGGGAATAATAAAAAATAATCATCAATGGAATGTAAAATTAATATTTATTTTAACAAAATAATTTTCATAATATTTTAATTTACACTTTTAAATACAAATCCTATTTTTTTGGAAAATAAAGTTTTCACAACACTAATTACTTTAAAACTCTTATAAAAAATTACATTGGAATTTGTTAAATTATATTATCATTTATATTTAGATAAATATTATTCTAATTAGAGTATTTTATGAAAGTAAAATTTATTTAAAAATTAATGATTGTATCAAAATTGTGTTTTAAATGAAACTATAAATTTCATAAAAATATAATTTTGGTTTTTTAATCTAAATATATTTTTTGTTAAAATCATTATAAAATCATGCATATAAATTAATAATGAAATTTTATAAATATAATAATTATTTTATTAAAAATAATTTTTAAAATTTATTACTACAAGGATCCAAATATATAACCCCTTATTACACCAGTGTATGTGTAACACCTGAGACTTTTATGTTATATAAATCATCATAGGAATCTTTTTCTACACACAACACTTGCTTGGCTTGCTTTACACGAAATCGCAACCTTCCTCGATAGCTTGCGTCGTACGCAATACCGTGTTTCACTAAACAACGATATGCTATTAAAATATTATTAAAACTAGCCGTTAAAAATAGTAATAACCACTTTTTGAAATTTTATAAATTTTATTTTTCAAAATGGACTTCATTTTTGGATTCGGAATATCAAAATTATCCTAGGGTGAAATTTTGGTATTTTTCTGAAAACTTTCAATTTTTGATGAATAGTGAAACCACTAAGTGGTAGTTAAAAAACAGAATTTTTCATAAAACTTAATTTTACCGCTTCTGTGAGTGGAATTTCAAAAATCTGAGAGACACGGTTGATGTCAGTATGTAAAATGTGGTTCAATGAGATGAAAATAATTTGTTGGTGAATAGTAACTTTTTACTTTTTTTTACCACAGTTAAAAGTAAATAGGGTAATTAAGGGTAAAGATGATATTATTATTACCCTAACACATGTCCTAATTCTATTGGATAAGTTTAATTCGACCAAAAACAAACTTAGGAATAAAATATGACCATTTAGGCCCACTTGGATTAGATTAGGACATTTATTATTAATTTATTTAAAGAAGGGTTAAAATAGTTAAAATCAAAGTTTAATAAGTAAATAATTTTTAATATGGGGTTATACATAAGATAAATTCGACTATAAATATTCATTAGAAAGATAAAACGATTTCCTACATAATGGTATTTTATTTGTAATTTTTAGACATTAAATAATTTAATTTATTTATGACACAACGATGATGAAGTAATCATCTTATTAAAGAAATATTGACATAATTGATGTTATAAATACCCAAATAAATATAATTTGAGACTTTTTATGAATTACACTAATTTTATAGGTTAATATGACATCGTATTATTGATTTAATTAACTTTTTTTGAACTTATCATTCTGTTATTATTTTCACAAAAATCAATTACTAAATAGTTTCAAAATTGACATAAAATAGTTTTTAAAACAAATACTATATTATTAATTGTTATTTTATTCCTAAAAATCTAAGGTTCGGAAAAATGACTTAGATAATGTTATATATATTAATAATAAACAACTTGGGGTTAGTTTGGCTTGATATAGTAAGTTTATTAACCTTATAGTGTAAGAAAACAAGAAGACGCGGTAAAAGTTAAATTATCTAACTTAAAGTTAAATCTAAATGATAAGGTTAAAATTGATAGCTAAACTTGTCTAAATTATATTGGATGAGAGGATTTAGACCCCTAACCACCATATCTTAGAAATATATCAATTTGGAGCTATTTAAAACCGAACTTGACTTTATAATAAAATAATATTTTTAGTTATTCCAAAGGTGCCCCTCTCCTCCCTTATAAAAGGGTACCTCCTCCCTCTCTTCCTCACACCACTTTGAGCCTTCAAGCTCGGCCAAACCCTGCCAATTTTTTCTCTCCACTTCCCTAGAAATATCCTAGAGGTTCTGGTCTTCTTCAAAGACCCATTATAGTGCCCTAAATGGAGGTCTCAAAGAAGTACTTCAAAGAAGAGGTAACGTCAGTTACCGATTCTTTCATCTTTATTTCTTCTTCCACTTCTTCTTCTTTAGTTGTTTCGTTATGAAGTAATAACATCACTATCACTCATATACGGATATGTTATTATAAGTATGAAACAACCCTATTTCACCATCTATCCATCCTACGGAAAAAGAAATCACTACGCGTGCGTACGTACGGAATACCGTCTCCACGCCGTGGGGTAATCTATTTTCCACCACCACCTTAATTGGATGGGTATAATGGTGTAAATAAGGACTATATATGAATATTATAAAGTTATACTGATTCTGAAATAGTATACATACACTCCAATACAATTTCACGATCATAGGAACGATATCATCACTCGTGCGTACGTACGGAATACCGTCTCCACGATGTGATGCGACTCGTTCTACATGATCTTCATTTAATAATGATTATATAAATGAATTGAATGAATAAATATGATATATATTACACTAATACCATTCTGGAAATTAGGTATCTATAACCTAAAGAGAAGAATAAGAATTTATTCGACAAAACACGCATATGAATAAAAAGTTATAAACACCCGAATAACAAGTAGCAATGAAATATTACTACTAAGAAGCTAAGAAAATGACCATATATGATATCATAAAAATAATTATGATTCTGTAATAAGTCAATAACATTATTTAAATCATTATACAGGAGGTTCAGACACGTACAAAGCATATCAGACCTAAGCTAAGGGAAATATCACAATCTCATTTTTATCCGGGATTGCTTATACTTTGGTATTTACTGGGGTGCATTTTAACATCCAAATCCATGTTCCCTCAATAGGTAATATTATTTCCATCCACCTACAATTGTTTAAATCCAATTTTACCCTTCGGTGAGTTTTTAGTAAAGGATATGAAAGGAATCTTTTGTCGTTTTTCGTACGAGGTACTTTTTGACTTTTCCAACAAAAGTACGAGAAGAATGTTTTTTTAACTTATACGGAATGAATGGATTTTTAAAAAATTATTTCCAAGAAGATTCCTTTACAAGTTTTCAAGTTTATTTTTAATCAACTTCTTTTAGTTTAAAATTGTATGAAATGTTAAGAAAGGAAAAATGTTTTTGAAGAAGAAAGGATATTTTCATCAAGAATGGAGTTCAAGTGTTTTATCAAAATTATTTTCCATATAAGATAATAAAGGGTTCTGTTTCTATCCCTATTATTACATTGATTTGATTATGTTGTGATGGAATTATTTTTATGAATTCCTTTATCTTATATGAGTTGTTTTATGATGTCACGATGTTTAAGATTCCCATCTTTATTACATGGGTTATGCTATGATGTATGGTTTATGATTGTGTGGCACACATAAGAATGGTATCATTATGAGATGGGTGGGACCTATATATCCCTCCAATGCATTGGGTAAAGATTTTATATCTCATGAGATAGACATGGTTGGACAGGTAGGTTATACCGGTTCAGTGAAACAGGACTGAAACGAGGGTGACTCGGTTCATAAATGGACTTTGTCCACTAAGATAGTCTTGGAAATGAGTCTTGACTAACAAGAAATTATTCTCTATGATTATGTGTGTATTCCACAAAGTTTCATGTTTTAAGTTATGATTATTGGGATTTCATTTCACTACTATGACTTATCCCATGTTATGAAATTATGCTCCCTTTTGAAGGTTAAGATTTCCAAAATGTTATGTTCTTATGAATATGATGTGATTGATATTTATTTTGTTTACCCTTAATGAGAATTTGAGCTCACACTTTTGTATGTTTTATTTCCCCAGGTCCGAAAGAAGGTTATTAAGTAGAATATTCCAAAAAGGGAATCTAGATATGATGAAATAAATGGGAGGTAAAGTAGATGCTTTATGAACCAGTTGTTTATGTTTCCCAGTTTCTAAAGACACTATACCTATACGGTCCTTTCTTGGTTTTGTTATATGTTGTAATAAGTGTGCTTCAATTCTGAAGTAATAACAATGTATGTAAAGTATGGGTCGTTATAGTATGACCTAAGGGTAAGGTGTGGAATGATGTTACTTTCCTGGGGTGGTTCATCAAGAATTCTTTAGGTGGTGAACTTTATAATCTTGAACTTCTCCCATAAAGGGTTTCAATCAAGTTTAAGTTATTGAATCTTGTCCTGGGATTGGTTATGGGAGAATCCTAGTGATGTAACCTCCCTCGAAAGCTCAAATAAATGGCCTTTATAGGGTCAAATCAAACTAGTTGGGCCATAAATTATTCGTTTTGTGTTAATTAGATATTATAATAACCCTTAATATATAATTATCAAAATTTTCACTATAGAGAATCTATATTTTAAATAGTTATGATTCTTAATTTTTTTTTAATTCTTAAATGATATTTTTTATAATAGTACAAAATAATTAAAGAAGTGCATGTTTTTTGTAACTACATTACGTAATATGGAATTTATTTATTCAATATTAAATTTAATTTATAAAATTTTGGGTCAATATATCTACCCCCTTAAAAAATTTCCCCCAATTAATTTCATTTCATACCCTAAAATACTTAAGCTTACTTCTATTTCATAACATCTTTTGGTTCCCTAGTTTTCTTCTTAAAATTGTTGTTCCACTACAGTTTATTGACTAGTTGAGCTGTATTTTTTCATAGAACATTGTATATATGATCTAATATCTTCACCATATACTCCTCATAGGAAATATTACTCTCTAGGTGAAATACCTCTGTATTCAGTTCATGTGAGGGGTCTAGTAAGTACTTCCTAAAGAAATATACTTGGAAAACATCATGTACTTAACAGTGGTTAGGTGAGAGTGTGAGTCATTTGGCCATAAATCTGATGTGATCTAGGATCTCAAAGGGGGAAAATGTATCTTGGATTAAGATTTACCTTATTCCTAAACCTCTTAAATTTCTTGCACAGTGATATATGAAAGAACATGTTATCTCTGACCATAAAATCTAGGTATCATCAATGATTTTATGTATAGTGTTTTTATAAACTTTTCAGGTGTTTCATATGAAACTGAATGGTTTGAACCATTTTCCCCTATCTTGGATAAGATTAGGCCCAAAATATTTCTACTCTACAACTTCATACCAATATGTTGGAGTCAGGGAGTTATTACCATATAGAGCCTCATAAGGTTCCATTTCAATGTTGAATGGGTACTATTATTATATGATAACTCTATTAGGGGAAGGTTCTCGTCCCAATATCCTTTTAAATACATTGAAAATAATATTATCATATCCTCAAGAGTTTTAATTGGTGTTTGAAACATTCTATCCATTCGATGAATGTAAGAAGTATTTAAATATAGCTATGTATCTAACGCTAGATGCAAGACTCTCCAAAACCTTTGGGAAAATATCAGATCTCAAATAGATACAATAAAGTGTGGTACACCATGTAGTTTTAGAATTTCACTTATGCATAACATAGTTAGTTTTTTAAGAAAGAAATATTCCTTAATAACAATGAAATATACTAACTTTTTAAGGGGACCGACTATCACCCAAATGATGTTTTCTTCATTTGATGTCCTAGGGAGTTTTATAATGAAATCCGTTGTTATGATTTTACACTTCCATACTAGTTTGGGAAATGGTTTCATCATTACATTAATATTCTAATATCTATCCTTGAATTGTTTACATTCCAAGCACCATGATATAAATTCTTAAATCCCTCTCTTCATGGAATCCCACTAAAAGTTATGATTTAGATCTACATACATATCAGTGTTTCTTATATAAATAGAGAAGTATGAGATATAAACATCATCTAGAAGTCCCCTCTTCAGTTCTAGTGTTAATGAGAGACATGTCTGGATTCCAAACCTTACGAATCCATCTTTAAAAAATTGAAATCCAACTTATCCACAACGATTTTTTGTTGTTCCTTATCATATTTTTGGGAATCCTTGATTCTATCAACAATGAATGGATGATAAATTATTTGAGAAAGGTAAAATGATGTTCCTTTTATTATTCCCATGTCTATCTTTTTAATATTCATGAAGATCATATCCCTTTCTATCCCTAACATAGATATGATTTTGGTATCATTTATACTCAGAGCATCTGCTACATTATTCCCCATCCCTGGATGCTAATAGATTGAACAATCATAATCCTTGATTAGATCTAAAGACCTTTATTAATGCGTGTTATGTTCCATTTGTGTGAATATATAATTGAGGCTTTTATAAAAAATATATATGTCAGACTTTTCACTATATAAATAATGTCCTCAAATCTTCAATGTGATGATTACTATAGCCAATTCAAAATCATTCATCTTATAGTTCATCTCCTGGATCATTAAGTGACCGTATGCATAGGCTATCACTTTGTTATTTTTAATGAGTACACAACCCAATCCCTTTTGGGAAACATCCCTGTAGATCACAAATACTAACCTAGTGGTGGGTAATGTGATTATATGTGTGGTGATTAGCCTATTATTAACTATTTAAATTAATTCATACATTCTTATTTATAGAAAAGATTCACTCCCTTTAAATTTAGCTTGTTTTGTGGGATATAAAATCATTATAGGTTTCTCAAAAATCAATGGGAGTACCCAGTTAATCCAAGGAAACTATGAATCTCCATCATGGATTTTGGTCCTGGACATTCTCCAGTTTCCTCTATCAATAAAGGGTGCACATATTACCCTTTTCTATGGATAACACATTCCGTGAATGTTAGTCTATCCATCCAAAACTAATATCTACTATATATTACATACAAGTTTACCTTTCACAAGATATTTACTACAACATGGAAATGATCCTAATATTTCTCATTTCCTTTTGGTTTGATAAGTATATCACCTATAAAGACCACTAATTTTTTTGTGGTGACCCCAAGAGACTATTAATTAAGTTCAAGAAGATAGATAGAGCATTACTGAGTTCAAATTGTTTCACTATACACTCATAGTGTATGTACATTTTATGAAAATCAGTCTTGGGGATATCCAAATTCTTCACCTTTAATTGAAAATTTCCCAATTGAAGATCCACCTTAGGAAAGTACTGGGCTCCACATAGCTGATTGAACATGTCATTAATATATGGTATTTGATACTTGTTCTCTATCATGATATTATTAAGCTCACACTAATCAATGCAGAGGCACATTGGATCACAATTCATCTTGTAAAAAATATTCGTACACCCTATAGAGAAGAACATGGGAATATAGACCCTTTATCCATATTATATTATAGTTTCCTATTCAACTCATTAGGTTCAATAGTGGAAATTATGAATGGAGTCTTTGATATTTTGAACGCTCTTCATTTGAGTTAAATTGAGAATCCAACATATCTTCTATAAGGAAGACCCAATAATTCTTTAGGTAATACATCATAATATTCCATTACAGGGGGCATTTCATCAAGGATAATCTTTTCCTTAGTATAAATAATTTAATATTGATACTCTTTATCATAAAGAAATAATATCAATGCTTGATATTATGATACCCAAGGAGATAAATAATTCTCCATACACATTTATAGAATCAAAGGGTGATTCAAAATATGGATGGTGATTTCCTTCCATTGGAAATTTATGTTGCCTATATACAAGGAAATCCAATCCATACCTAGTATGGAATAAAATTCTACTAAAGGGAGTACCACAATTATCTCTGTAAGATTTTAGATACAAATATTTACAAAGGAGAAGTTATATAATCCGGATCAAATAGTTTCCCCATTTTCCATTTTCATCCATAACTCGAATTCCGTGTTGTATTATTGTGTTTGAATAGTTCTACTAGACATTCATGATATGAAGGAATGTGTGGAACAATAATTAAATATCATGATCACTATTTAATTAAAGAATAACATACCTATCACCACTTAATTTTTAGGATCAACCATAATAGTTGTAATTGAATATGGTCACCCTTTCACTCTAGGACTTGTGGGTAGTTATTTCTTGTTATCTTTGACAAACCTCGGATTAGTACATTTGTTCACATAGTTTCCTTGTTCATTGTAGTTGAAACATTAGACAATAGTTAGAGGTTAAACTGGGGCATTCCTTTTTTCTATAACATTGGTGGGTTTCTCCCATTAGAATTAGCAAGTATGGTTCACATCCTTACCACAACTTATGATTTTCCTTATCCCCTTCAGGAAATTTGAATAATGATTATTTATTCACTTTTGAAAAGGGGGATGTTGGAAATTATTTTAACTATGATATTTCTCCATCACTCTTCCTGGTTTATACTATATTCTTTAATTCCCATATCCAAACCAATGAGACCCTTGATATCCTGAAATCTATATTTCAACATTGAGGTAACATCAAACAATTTATTCATAGTCTTAAAATTCATAAATCACCAAATATTATGCAAGATTCAACTTTTTCCCACTAAATAATTAGTCAACATTAATTTCATTGTCAAATGAAAAATCCATAGGTGTATCATGCAAGTCTTATTAATTTCACCTAGGAAACCTTTATGGATTCACTATCCTTTTTCGTTAGGCCAAGGAACTCCCTATCTATTTTATGTTGAGTGTGAGAGAAAAATATTTATCAAATTATTTATCCTTAATTATTCCACTCCACTACTTTAATATCTTACTCGATATTTTTATTCCTGATCAACTTGAACCATTGATAATATTCAAACTCTATGTGAAAAATATAAAACAAAATGTTCTCTTTATTATAGAATTTATGTATAGATAATATCTTTTCAATGGTAAATATTAATTGTTTCAAAATTAAGGGATCAGAAGATCCAATGAAAGTTGGGGGCCTTTGTCACCTAAAGGTCTCAATTGCATCTTTTTCTTTATTAGGGGATATGGATCTTCCATTAATTCAATTTTCTATTGAAAACATGAGTCAATTGTGTAAGAATTTTCATGAAGTTCTCAAATATAACTTTCATCAGGTTGGGAATGTAACACAATAAACCCATAAGCCTGTATCTGGTGCATTATTTTATTACATTAGCATCATTAAAATGAATCAAATACCGAAGGCCCAATCAATTTAGATGATTTAGAAGACCATATTAAATATATGATACCCATAATACAATGTGTAATTGAAAATACAAACATGATACATAATAAAATTAAATTTAAATATTTCATGAAACTCATTCAAAGGATTCCTATTAATAACCTTGTGAAAGGAAACATAAAATGGGAGAGATTAAGTGCTCAGTAAGGGTAAATATCATAAGAAGTGATAAATCCATGATGTTGATAATAGTAGGACACTAAATAGGGGGTTTGAATTGATTTCCTTTAATATTTATGTTAAAAGGTTTACTTAAAATAGTCTCCCATTTAAAATTAAAAAGGCCAGTTAATTAAGGGAATAAGATTATAAGATTTTGACTGGTCAAATAGCTTCTCAGAAGATCAATTAATTCTCATTAGTATCTATATGATGTATTGAGATAACTTTTGAAACTATTATAACAAGGAAAAACTATTTTAACCACTATCTAATACTAACTATCAAAGTATAATTTATTTTTCTGAAATATACATTAAAATAGAGAAAGAATAAATAGAAACATATAGTGGATAAGACAAGTGGTTTAGTCTCAATCCGAGACCTAATCCACTCAATTTGGTGATAACCTATCACCAAAAAGTTTATATTAATAAGATTGATCCACACCATGGATTGGGGTAAAAAATAGTACACAGAACTGTCCAGGTCACATGTCCTATTCCACTCTTCTTCATGGGAATAAACTACCAGGTCACACAAGGGACTCTTATAAACTTATCCCTGGGAGTGAATAGATTAAAGAAAATATGATTGGAAGGATATCTTGTACCCTTCAGTTTGATGGAGAATATAGTGTGTGTTTTAATACAAACACACACATAGCTCAGAAGATAAAAATAGTACACAACATAACAAAGATGATGAGAAAGGATTAGAAATTTTTTGAGTGTTTCTCTATGTAGCATTGGACTTGTAGGATGAATTAGATTCAAATATCGATTCCTGTTTTGAAAAACAGAGTATCACGAGTTTCATTTTCTAGTTTCCAATTGAATGATATGTGCTTTGTAGCTTGTATTCCTCTGATCTACAACAGTTCAACCTTTTTGGAATTGAGAGTTATTCTTGTGTTCTTCAGTGTATATGTTCTTCTATCTTTCATGTAGTTCACTTCACAAATTTTCACTCATATATATCATGCCCTGAGTCTCATGTTCTTTCTTTATTTAGGGGTTAATGTGTTGGAGTCAACAAGAAGCATGATTTTGACACCTCGCACATCGTACTATCAGGTGACATGTCTACAAGGAAACATTAATTATGTAAGTGCCAATAAATGACTCAAATGTGACCGTTAGAAATAACATTTAAATTTAAACTAAACAATATAGGGAGGTGATTATGAAACGGTGGAACAGTTTGTCTTGAAGTGGTGTCACTAGGAAACAATGTCTTCTCATTTTCCTCTGAATGATGAGACAGTCATGGTGCCACAATTTCATTGAAATTAGGAACTAGTAGCACAGACGTGGTGTTAGGATCATAGTGTCTTAGGTAACAATGTTTAATCCTTTTTCAAAACATTTAACGGTGTCTTAGGTATGGTAGCAAGGAACCGGTGTCATAGACTTTATGAAATCTGAAACTGGTTACAATGTCTGAGTTACATTTTCAGGGTTACGGTGTTAGGGTTACGGTGTCAGAAACTTTGCCAAAATCCAAAACCAGTTGCAGACTTACAGTTTCTCAGACTTAGCCAAATATCAGTAAAACTATCTTAGAGAATAATATTCACAGAATGAATTTGACTTAAGAATTAGTCTAGTAAAACATTATAGAACAAGACAAAATATATTTTACATGATTCAAAAATTATTTATAAGATTCATGATCTTGAAAAAGTTTATTCCATGATTTGTAAGCATTAAAGAATTGGGAAACCAACAATTTATACACATGATTTGTGATAGATTAAACAAGTTTAACATAATTTGTGATCATTAAAACAAGATTAACACATGAGGTGTCCATCAAATAGGAATAATAAATATGTAATGATATGTATCTGACAACACACGCCATTCAAATAACTAGATAATTCAATATCAATATGGAAAGGTAAGAAATTGAAACACATTACAGATAATCATTAAACTAAGAATATAATGCATCCATAGATATTTCGATGCTGAATATCAATGATAAGTTATAAAAGAATCAAAATGAAGGAAATGATTAATTATTGTACATCATGTGTGAAGTATATACAAATATATAACTTTAATACCTTTTATAAGTTGTTTTAAAACTAAGGATAGAAAACCAATTAATTTGGACTACTTATTCATCTCATGTGAATTTGTCTATGTATCAAGGGGATATATAAACTATGGGCCACACTAGTCAGTTCCATTCTAAAGAGTTAATCGTATAGAATAATTAAAATAAATAATATGACTTATCAAATATCCATATTGAATAAATAATATGATTTTATCAATAATTCCTCAATTAATCAAATAACTGTCAAAGTGAACACCGTATTTAAAAATGAGATACAGTTTAGGAAATAATAATATCCATTTTATAAGAATATGGATATTAAAGGAAATATCTAAGGAAAAATGGTTTCCATAAAGTTTTTTTTCATGATAAAGTTAACAATCACAAAAATAATGAGATTGAAAAGATAATATTTAAGAACATTCTAGAGGAAAATAATCATTAAACATTCTAAATTGTCCCATACCAGTTTGAAACACTCGAATCATAATTTCTCGTGAATTAAATAAAACATTAAATACCATGATAATAAGGAGATTCATTTTATAAAATTTCAAAGGGAAGTGTATATTTAATATAAACATTAATTGGTGCGTAATAATAAAAAAGACTCAATGGAATGTAAATTGAGATGAAATCCCGGACCTTTAGTCCGATATTCCATGTGTGTCTTCATATTCTTGAATAATAAATTTATGTTAATTTTTTTTAATTTATATAAAAAATTTCTAATGTTTATCATTACTTTTATATCACTTATTAACATTTTTTTATACAACTACTTAATCAATTAAGTTTACATTGGGTGTTTTGACCAAATTTGGATCCTGTGTCAAAAATGACTTTGGTAGGACTACAATGGTCAAATGGTTCATTATATAAACATAATAATAATAATAATTATGAAATAAAAAACCTATTTATACATCAATTATACTTTTAATTTTTTTCATGAAATATGGTTATGGAATATTAACTAATGCTATGGTCATTCAGACAGTAGGTCATACATACGCATGAGTAGCATTCTAATTTTTCAATGATCATTACAGAAAGAAGGTAAGTAACACTATATCATTAAAAAAATGATAATTATAACATAAATAACATATTATTTAATAACATATTATTATATATATAATGTTTGTGGAGTAAAATTAATCACATATTGTTGGGGAGGTGGTAGTCCAGATGTCCAGGACTGACGTTTTTACTTTTTAGTGTGTGGAAAAGGTAACAATAAAAATGATTTACTATGTTTTAGGAAAATTAATTATTTCATGAATATCATATATATGTCATTTATATTACATATTTCTATTTTAAACCATCCTTTATTTGTTCCATGGATAGTTTAATGAATCACATCGATTTGATGGGGCGATAGCCTATACAAAAATAATTTGGTTCCCTAACATCTATGTTTCCTATAAGAAAGAGAAAACTAGTTTTTAAATTAATAACATTCAAAAGGTCAATAATTATTTATATCCAATTTCAACATAAAAATGGTAATAATGACCTAAATTGGATTAATATATGTATAATTGATATATTTTTACATTAAGAACCAATTTTTAAAAATAATTTAACAATAATAATAATTTAAAAGAAATGACTGTTTTAACTAAAATGCAGTATTTTTCACTATTAATCAAAAAATTAAACTTCTCAAAAAACAATATTCACCCAAAGTAAATTGTGACAATAAAAATTAAAAAAAAATGTTTATTTTGGAAAATATAATTTATACTGTTGTGAAAATTCAATTTAATATAGGTTCACCATTAAAAAGCGGTGAAACTCGAACTTGCATTTAATTCAAGCTGACTCAGTGTTGTGTGTAGCATAAAATTAACACGGTGTTTCATATAAAGAAAGATAGAAAAAAATTAATTTATTCAAATATTAAAATATTTCATTGTCTTGGGGTATTACATTCTCCTAACCTTAATTAAATTGCATCCTCAGAATTTAAACTATATATCAGTAATCAAGAGTTTGATGTTTGAAAATAAATTACTATTTAAAAGAAAAACTATAAATAGGGTTAATGAAACATATTCTTAATAAGAGGGAAAATGAAATGTGATGGTCACCATGAAACAAGGATTTTGAATAGGATATAATTACTAAAAACAAGGATATGGAAGGGAAATTTAATTTTCAAGTCCTGATGGAATGTGATTGAGAACATGTTTATTTGAAATTTGTTAACCACAAAACCATAAACTAGAGGTGTGAATAAAGGTCATAAATATAATCACAATTTATGATAATAAGATTTTTTTTGTTTCAATAACTTTTTCTCCTAGAGTTGATAAATTATTTCTGACTCTACGAAGATAAGTAAATATAAATTTCTAATAACATAATATTTTCCTTTGATTATTCATTAGACTATTTCTAATTCATCTCTTAGTGCAAGATGCTTCATATAGTGAAGTAATAAATTAATATATAAATTCTCATTCAAAGACCAACATAAAACATTTCATAAATGGTTATATTTTCTAAAATATCGTGATATAACACATTATAAGGAAGATCAAAATGAAGTTATCATTAGCCTTCCATCAACATGAAGTGGCTCATTAATCATCACATTCTGAACATGTGAATGACTTAATCATGTATTCTCTTGAGATATGGTAATAAATTTAATTACCATGAAACATTATTAGAAACATGCATTATTCCTTATTCCTTAATTAAGAATTATTTTATTGGATATATTCTTTAAATCAAAAAATGATGTAAACTCAATAAATGATAGCATGAACCACCTTTTCAATAAATCATTACTCCTTTCCAAGGTAGTCATCAATTATCTGATTTATGTTATAGAAACCAATTATTTCTTTATCCAAACACCATTTTCTAAACATTAGGAACATATTAAGGGTTATCTTTCCCTCAACAATGTTTTCCCAAAAAACCTTTACTTTCTACTGAATATCTTTTATAGGTACCATTCAACATATGGTCTCAAATCCTTAAAAAATATTTATATAGTACAATCATCATATATTCCATATTTCTAATAACCAATACATATCTGATAAAATATTAAAATGAAATAATTATTTAATAGGAATATTAATCATTCCTCTTCATTTGCGCTAGTATCATAACTTGACCATTATCCAATATCATCATTTGGGGTATATTCCTTTGATGCATGAGACATTTTTTTCATATTGTCTCATATCCTTGCATTTAAGCATTATAAATTGGAAAACTTTTTCATACCCTTGAAATAAAAAGCATGGTGGCCTTTCATTCTACACTTATAGAAAACTCTCATTCCTTTTATGAAAGTAATATGGATTTTATTTCCATAATTATCACTTGCATGAAAGTACATCTTTCCATTCTTCCCTTTATCTATCTTTTTTTGTACTCTTATTATCTTGTTTCACTTAAAATACAAAGCACTTGGATAATTAATCACATATATTATTATAAAATTATATTATGCCATTATATGATGATAATATATGGGAGACTATTTACCTTAAAAATATTGGTTAAAGACCATGAAATATTTGATCATTCATACTCTTTAGATAACGTGCATCGGTTAGGTTCATATTCCTTCAATGAGGATCCATTTATAAATGATGAAATATATTAGGTTAGATCTTATCATAATGTATAATATCAATACTAGAAAAATACTTAATATAAATGAAAAATTTATGTGCATCTAATCTCATAATCATAAACGTGGTTTCTTTGGGGACATATTTACTTTTAAATCCTTCATAATGGTTTGTTAAAATATTTTAGTTATACTAAGAGCATACCCTGGGAGTGTCAAACTAGTCGTGTAGTAAGGCCCATTATCATGTACTAGGTTACGTTGAGTCAGGCCTGCCACATGTTATCAGAGTTGTTACTCCTAGGTACACCTATGCCAAAACTATGTCTACTTGTAGTATCTCTCCATGGACGTATGGCTAAGAATACCCAATTAATATCCACATTACCCAAATTATATGATTTTATTCTATACTTATCCTCAATGTCTATCTTATGGTTATTTTACTTAATCTTTGTTTTCTAAATCTAGTTTCCAAGGTTACTTCTAAACATCCATTGATACCAACTATAACACCCCGACCCCAGAAGCCCCAAGCTGGTGTATTATTTTATTAAAGTGGAATTATTAAAAATAATTAAATCCTAAAGGACCGATCGGTTTAGTAGTTTTGGAATACCATATTACATACTCGATGCCCATAATACATTGGAAAATATAAAATACAAACATGATATATAATAAAATAAAATAAACTACATCCTTGAAACTCATTCAAATGATTCCTCTTTATAATTAGGGGAAAGGAAACATAATAATGGTGATATAAAATGCTTCATAAGGTTATGTAAAGTAGAATAAATAAAGAATAAATGAAAATAATAAATATAGAAAGGTAAATAACAGATTGAAAATTCTATTCAAATAACTAGATAAGGAAATATAAACATGAAAATGTAATAAATTATCACACATGAAACATAATCAATAAACTGAGAATAAAATGACTCTATAAATATGTCAAAACATAATATCATGGATAACTAATAATTTAATCCAAAATAAATAAAGGATTAATTATTATACATAATTATGAGGCACATGAAAACCCATACCATCAAGACCTTTTCATAATACGGTTTAAAAATACAGATAGAAACAGATTTAATTTGACCAACTTATTCTCTCATGAGAATAAGTCAATGTATCGAGGGGATATATAAAGCCCAGTACCTAAAATTAATTTCTAGTCCAAATCATTCATCCAATCAAATAATAAAAATAAATAATATTCCTTATCAATTATTTGAATTGAATAAAGAATAGATGGCTATTAATAATACCTCAGTTAGTCAAATAACTATCAAAGTGGACACTATATGTAAAAATGATAATCAGTTTAGGAAATAATAATATCCATTATGTGAGAATATAGATATTTGTGGGAATTTATAATGAAAAATGATTTACAAAAAGTGATTTCTTCAAGAGAATGTTATAAATCACAAAAGGAAGTGAGATTTCAAAGATAATCATGAAGAACATTCTTGAGAAAAATAATTCTTAAACATTACAAAGTGTTCCATACCACTTTAAAACATTTGAATCATAATTACCCATGAATTAAATTAAACTTTTAATATCATTAGAATAAGGATATTCATGATATAAAATGTTAAATGGTAGTGTATACACTGTATAAAAGTCTATTGGTTCATAAAAAAAAGTCTAAATAGAATGTAAATTGATATGAAATCCCTTACATTGATTCTAACTTGTCATGTGTGTATTTATATTCCATAATAGTAAAATTATTTTTTTATTTACCTTTTTAGAAACTTTTTCATATTTTTCATTACTTTTATTTTACTTATCAAAATTTTATATATGACTACTTAAAATATTAAGTTTACATTCGATGTTTTTGACCAAATTTGGTTCATGTGTCAAAAATGAAATTGAAAGGTCAACTATGGTCAAACGATTCATTATATAAACATATAGATAATAATAATAACCATGAAATAATTTTCAAATTTATACATCAATTAAACTTCTAACACCATTAATGAAATATGGTTTTGAAAAATGAGCCAATGATATAATCATAGAGACGGTAGGTCATACAAACACATGAGTAAAGTTCCTATTTTTCAATAATCATTATGTAATGAAGGTATGTAACACTATATATTTACAGAATGATAAATATATCATAAATACCTTCTTATTTAATCATATACACTTAACATATAATTATAATGATGTAAAATGATTCACATCGTGTCGTGGAGGCGGTAGTCCACATGTCTATGATCGACTTTATCACTTTTTAGTGTGTGAAATAGTAATAAAGAAAATGATATATTATGTTTACATAAGGGTAATTGTATCATGAATATCATTAATATTTCATTTATTTTACTTATTTTTAACTAAAACCGTCCTTTATACCTTCCATGTATAGTGTGAATGAATCACATCGCTTTGAGGGGGCAGTAGTCCACACTTCCACAAATGATGTTATCACATTTAAAAAATATAGAATGAATAACGGTATGTGTTATAAAAGAATTAAATTAGAATAAAGAAATTATAAATATAATATATATCATATATTAACATCATGTCCATCATAATTCCCCACCGTGAGAGGTGGTAAAAGAAAACATAATAACTTCATTTCGTGAAGTTGTAGTTCTCCATACACATAAAAGGAAAGTTTGTTACACATTACATAGAACTGTGTGTAAGTGTTGATAAAAACCTAAACATAACAAAATATCTGTATATTTAATATAATAGTATTTTTATATAAGAAAGAAATAAGTATATTTTAGGGGATGCATAATGTAAATAAAACAAAGAAGCATGAGGAATAATGTTACTTATTCTTTGAGTAAATACTCTTGGTTTCCACTAAAGGGCTTACTTGGATAGATTTTATCCCAAAGTGAAGCTTATATGATGAGTGTAGGGAGGTTTAGAGACTATTTTAGTCTGTTTTTGATTAGCCGATGTGCGTTGAGATGTGTGAGTAAGGGGAATATTGAATTCATTTTTATAGTGGAAGAGAAGTGACAATCTTTTAAATTTCAAAAGCTATAAATTAATGGGAGGTCTCATTTACCTAATGTACATCAGAAATGAAAAAATAATGGTGTAAAATATAATAATGGTTTAGATAAACCCCCTAAACAAAAAAAGTGAATTTTTATAATTTGTTTTTTTATGTTCTAAGTTTCCCCAATTTTATCATTTTCGTTTCTATTAAAGAAAAATGTTTTTAACCTATGTAATTAAAACATTGAGACTAAATTAAAGGGATATTTATTATAAAATATTAATAAAATGAATTATCAATATGACATATAATTAAAAAAATTAAAATTTTATATGCGTTGAAAAATTAATTTTAAAATAAGTGCATGAAATGTGAAAAAACTACTTTTACATTGGCCATGCAAACAATGTTTTTACAAACAATGAGTCAATAGGTTAACTATTAAAGATAAATTGTTCAATTAACTGACTATATATAATTTTTATTTACGCATAAAAATAAATTGGAATAATATAGGGTTTTATTGATTTTAAATCATTCAAAAATATATATTTTATTATAAAATTACCTTAATCTGAGTTTTGATATTATTTATAAAATTTCAATTTTAAAATATAAAAAAATAATGGTATTAAAATATATTAAGTAAAAAGCTAGTTAGAATTATATATTCATCTAAAATAATAATTAAATACAATAATTAAATCTTTTTTATTGACTTTTAATATTTATATTATCATTTATTTTAGTTAATTATTAACAAAATAATCATTGCGTTGGTGTTTCTTAAGAATTTTAAGTTAATAATTCATCTCTAAAAATTAATTAAAAATTATTATTAATAAAATAACCCATTCTTATTTAAAAATGATACATATAAACGAAAACATGTTAATTGTTCCATATCTCAAAGTTTTATAAATGGTATAGGTAATAAAGGTTCCTTTTTTTTCTTTTTCCTCACTTAACATATCACTTTAGGAACATTCATCAAATATTATCCCAATAATGTATCAAATTTGAAATAATAAGGGATATTGTCAAACTATTTTCCATAAATAGAATTTGGAAAAGTGTCTAGATCATTATGTCCCTTAAGTTTTGGGTTTAGTCCTTTATTAAGATTAATTTTCCTTTAATCACCCTAATTAATTTTAATCATTTTCACTAATATTTTTGGTCAAAAACTATGTTTATCATATTATAATATAAATATAATAATTATTAAAAACTTCTACGCCATTTTTTTCAAAGTTCAATTCACATAATTGTGAAAATTAAGTTTGACTCTAATCTCATAGACATGATGAAAAAGTAGGGTTTTAATGTAAAATGTCTAAATATTCATTAAATATTTATATCAAATTTCCGTATAAAAATGATTCCAATGAAAAAAAATGTATTTATATATGTTTAATTTAAATATCATGATTTCCATAACCTATTTAAAAAATAAATTTTGTTAATTAATAATTTAATAAAAAAGGATGTTTTAACTAGAATGTGGTATTTTTCACTATTCATCTAGAATTGAAACTCTTCTAAAAAGTTACAAAAATCCACCAAAAGATAATTTTGACTTCAGTAAATAAAAAATGATGTTTATTTTGACAAATAAAATTTATTACATTTTCATAACTATTTTTAAAATAGGTTCTTCATTAAAAGGCAGTAAAACTTGATCTTGGGTTCAACGCAAGCTAACTCAGTGTTATGTGCAGAGTGAACTTAACATGATGTTGTGTATAAAGAAAGATATAAAAAACTAATTTTATTCCAAAATTAAAATGATTTAAACTCATGGGGTGTTATAGGGAATATACTTTATACATTCATGACATTTCTCATCATATTGGTTATTGACTTGGTTCCTCCTATTTCTAACCTTGACTAAAATTATGGGAAAATTGAGGATGAGAATTTTCAAACTATTAAATACATAAAGAGAAAACACTTAACATTAAATGGATAACTCATAAATGAAATTTATTCCAAAAAAATATTAATTTAAAGGATTCAATCTCTGTTATCTATGATATATTTCCAAACCTTGAATTTTATAGGAATTTTTATTCCCTTCATACTGGTTCATAAAGAGATTGTGACTTTACCAAAGAATATCCCATAGGAGTGTGAAAATAGGTGTGCATCAAGGCCACTATGTCAGGAACTAGGTGATAATCATGTTATAACCAATCATCCTTTTTCATGGTCATTACCCCTAGGTTAAACTATGTAAGATCCATTTCCAATTATAGTATTCAGAAAAGGATTTTGTTTCTTAGAAAGAAATATCTTTACACTTAACCAAAATTTAATGATGGTTTACTATTTTATTATTTTCCCTATGGTTTTTACTAGGGTTTTGTAATCGTAATTCCTAAAAATAATTGGAACTTTCTCTGATACCAACTATGACAACCCATATCATTTATATGCTTTATTTCATGTTTTGTTACACAAAGATACACAAAATAAAATATCAAAACCATACATGTTATTATAGAGAAATAATATAAAGGTGATACTCACAATCAATAACATCTAAGTATGGTGTAGGGTGATAACATCAAGGAATCATAGGAATGTGAAAACCACATAAAATATTAAATCAAAAGAATATGTCAAGACTAACAACCAATAAATCATAGCACAATGTTCTTAGTCTAACTACTCATGAATAATACATGGTATATGAGGATATAAAAACATTACCAAATTTATTTTTGGGATATATAATTTATATCCAGCATATAACATTCATATTATTCACATGCATTTATGTGCCACATAGATCATACAACATGATTGAATATTTCATCATATTCAAACCCATGATTAAGGATTTTGGGTTAATTACATTGAAGTACATAGAAAATAAAGGATAGTTACATATAGGTTAATATGATTGAGTGGAAATGTGGATGGGTACTGACAACAGAAAAGTTTGGCAAGAAAAATTATGGGAAAATTTTTCCAGCATGCAGTACTAGAAATAAGATCTATACCAACAGTTTTGGGAAAACTGTTGGTATAGTTCACTTATATGGACCTATATCAATGGTTTGGCCAAAACTGCTGGTATAGGTCACTAATTTGGACCTATACCAACATTTTTGGACAAACCGTTGGTATAGGGGGGGGGGGCTATACTAATAGTTTGGGGAAACTATTAGGATAAAGTCTCTATTATGGAACCATGCCAAGGGTTTTGGCCAACCCATTGGTATAGATCCATAATAGAGACCTTATACCAATGGTTAAACCAAAACGTTGGTATAGGGCCCCCCTATTCCAACGGTTTTTCCAAAACCATTAGTATAGGTCCTAAAATCAAAAAATCTATACCAAAGGTTCACAAAACCATTTGTATAGGTCCATACCAATGGTTTTGAGAACCGTTGGTATTGTTATATGTATTTTTTATGGAATCTTCTTACAGAAAACATTAAATAAATCAAAATTTATAATATTATGATAATACATATATATATTTATGAAATTGTGTTCACAAAAGTCAATTTAGGTTAGTGGTTAGGTCATTCAATCATAAACTACAGGTACTAGGATCAAAACCAACCAAATGCTTCTTTTTTGAAATACATAGACCAACGGTTTTATAGAACCATTGGTATATATTTTTAATATTACCTATACCAACATTTTTGAAACCCGTTGGTATAGGTTATTTTTCTACTAGTGATGAAGTGTATATATATATATATATTTGTTTTTAAAAGGTTGGGGATGATGCCTCATTTATTATAAAAGCAAAGAAAATACCTCTTTAACTGGGTAAAGGGAGACCCATTACATAGCCCGAAGGCCCAATGGGAATTTATCCCATTACATTGCACGTAGGACCATTTTTTGACCTAAAGCCCATTTTGTGAATAGTACTACTATAGTACCCGTGCTGCTACAGTACCACATATTACCCGCCACATCTGTAGTACCCTACCTCCGCTACAGTACCCTACCAGTGCTACAGTACCCACCTTTGCTACAGTGTCACCACTGCTACAGTACCCTGCGCCTAATGGGTTTTAAACCCCCATTTTTCATGTAAAATTAAGGGGTGCTTAACACTAAGCCAAACCCAAACTACGCATGAAGTTTGTATATAAAGGTTTGGGGAAGAGTTTAATGAGAATGAAAGGTGTTATATCATTAATTGGGAATCACAGAAAAGTAAAGGGATGTATAGAAACACATTACAATAATATTTATTTGAAATAAAAAGGATTAGTATAAACAAAGTACCTAAATATAAAAGAATAAGAGGGAATCTATTACGTTGAGAGTGTTCGTATAAAATATTGGGAGGATCTTCATAAGAGATTTGTAATACCTATGGTGGACTTTGGAGAGTAATAGAGAGATAAAATTCATGTTCAATGAGTTTTTAGTGAAGAGTAATGATAGGTTGAGGGGGTATTTATAAAAAAGAGATGATAATTTGTTACTAACTTCTAAAAATAATTTTGGACTTTAAATGATAAAATTATAGAAACCAAAAACCTTAAAATGTTTTCCCATGGTTTCTACCAAATATGATTGGTTTTCAATATTTTATTATGATAAGAATTGAAATCATTAAAATAATAATATTTAGTATGTGGAAGTGAGTCATGTTCATAAAGAATTGTTTTTAAAACCATAAAATATATTATAGGTTTTAGAGGATTCATTCTATGTTTTTAAAATTAATATAACATATAAAAAACACATTATATTAAAGGGTAAATATTTTTTTTTTCATGGATGAATTTTATAGTATTTTTTAAATTTCTTCTTTGATTTTATCAGGTCATAATAAATATTGTATATTTATATCATATTTAATATTTACCAAAAAATTCGATTATCTCAAAAAATTATGAAATATAATTGTATAATTTTGGTGTGCTGATTTCAAAAATAATATTTATTTTACCATAATAATTATTTAAATATGAGAATTTTTTGTTTCAAATAAAAATCCTTATTTTCTAGAATATAATCATTTTTTAGGACACTAATGACTTTCTGAACCATATATAACAATTACATTCGACTTAATTAAATTATGTTATCATTTATATTTAATTAAATATTATTTTAAAAAGAGTATTTATCAAAAATAAAATTTATTTCAAAATTATTGAATTGATTAAAAGAGTTTCTCAATTGAAACCATATATTTCCCAAAAGTATAATTTTATTTTATTAATATCAAAATATAGTTTTTTTTAAACTGGATAAATAATAATTCATCTAAAGTAATTATTAAAAGGGTTCAATATAATCAATATTTTATTAAAAATAAAATATAAAAATTCATACTATTGGGGCCTAGATACATAACCCCTTATTACACCGGCATACATCCTAAGGGTAAGGTGTGTAATGGTGTATCTTTTTTGGGGTGGTTCAATGATCCTAGTTTGGGTAGTGATCTAGATAAGATTTAACTTCTCCAAAAAGAGTTTCTATTATGATTTAGTTGTTGAACATTGTATTGGGTGTAGTAAAAAGAAAAAACTGGGGATTACATATGCATATGAAGCTATGTTAAAAGATATTCATAGGGTATGATCATACTGGTTGAGGATAACACCTTTTCCTTGGGTTTCAATTAGATATTATTAAAACACTTAATATATAATAATCATTGTGGTCATTGTATAAAATCAACATTATCAAAAATTATGATGCTTCAAGGCCCTTTAAAAATAACATTCAATATTTAATAATGGTCTAAAATAACCAATGAGGTGCTTATTCTTTATATAACTACATTACTTAAGTAGTATATTATTCATTCATTCAAAAGGGAATTTCATTTATAAAATTTTTGGTCATTATAACAAACAAGAGTGTAGAATAGTCAAATGGCAGGAATTAATAATATTATATAAAAAATATCTATATAAAATACAAATGAATGATAAGAAACTCCATAACATGATATAAAAGAAACCAAACCACCCAAAATGTGTATTTTAAGTAATAAAAAATATCAAATGTAAAAAAGGGAAACCTATAAAACAAAATCCACAATAGATCTGAACTATAATCTTGTAATATCAAGCTCTACCCCTAAAACCCACATAGAATCCCGAAAAATAGTTTATATAAATAGGGTGAGGATATCATGTGTACCCAGTAGGATCATACTTAATGTCACCTGTGTAATTGTGAAAAGACCTTACTAATGCACTAGTGAACAAAAAATATAACCAACAAGAAAATAAACCAAAAAAATCCATCCCAACCTCACCGTGGTTCTCTCAAAAAGAAATGTAAGAAAGTAATATGATTATAATAAGGGAATTAAATAAAGGGAACCCACATCCACTTCCCTCATTGTGTTTCATCTCTCACACACAACACCAAAAATCCCATTCTCACATCCCCTCTATCCCATCTCATCATCACTTATCTAGCCATATATGATGTGGGTCAGGTTACAACCTTACCCACACCATTCACCCATAGGTTCTAACATCCTATTACGAAATCAATGAAATCATGAACATCTATATTCCCACTATAGTATCATTAATTGAACCAATACACATCCTTCTAAAACATCACATATAGGGTAGTATGGTATCGTGAATGTGAAAGACATCAACCTGGTGCCTTCCTCTTACCACTAATGACCTCAAATCTATATCAAATCTTCTATTTATTAGTAATCTCCCCCATCTATACTATCATATGTTTCTAGGACCTTCTACAAAATTCACCATTTCCTAATACTACCACATAAAGAAGAATGGGGAAAAGGGGGAAATTGTCCATCCATTTCACAACATGTGGTTGTTTGAAAAAACGCCCCTAGAACGTCTGGGTGTCAGTAATTAGGCCCTTTAAATTAAATTTTAAAGACTACCACCAAATCCAACACCCAAATTTTAATTTCTATTTAATTTCATCATGTTAATAATTATTCACTTAATTAAACTAGTTACTACATGTAATTTTCAGTCCACTTATATGAGATCCTATCCCAAAACATTTCCCTTTAATCATTACCAATATCATATTCCAACTCTACGAGGCTACTGTAACAGGTAATCACATAAAAACCCATTAAACATCCAACTAGTGATAATATTGATTCCCCTCCATCTAATAATAATGAATACCTATCAAACACCACATTTCCACTGTCCAAAAAAATCCCACATCTGGACCAGTCACCACTGTCATCATATAAAGCCCACGTATCCCACACAACAATAAGGCCAATAATAAAAAGAAAATAATCACACACAAATATATTTCCAAACCATATATTTTTACATATTTTATTTATATGGGTCTTTCAAATTAAATCATCTTCCAAGGAATATAATTTTTCATAGAGTTCAATATTTACATGGGAGTCCAATTATATTATGAATGTACATTTTAAGACATTTTGAATGGGGGTGTAAATAATAATTCAAAAGATAGTTTTTCAATGTATAAAAGTGATTTACAATTCACTGTAACAAAAAAATCATATCACAACATGGTCAACGTTTTTAGAGAAACAAATTAACAATAATAAATAAATAAATAAATAGTTGGGATTACACCCCTTCCCTTAAAATTCAATTAAATATGGTTCATTATCATTATTAGTTAATTTTTTCCAACCAACCACTAGAAAAAATCCTCTTAATTTCATAGATTCAAAAATTGATAAGAGAAAAGGATCCGTTACATAGAAAAGATTTCCCAAAACATGTTGCCACAAAAATAGGGGAAAATGAAGATAAATTATTACCTTAGATATAATGAAGGCAAAAGATTTATCAATCATGAAACACTCAAATATAATAAGGGAATATGAAAGGGAAAAAAGTAATACCTTAAATGAGATTCACATACATTGAAAATAGAGAGGGAACTAAGCTGTTGAATAGGCTTGTAATCATGACTATGAAAGAATTGGGTCAAAGCTAGACAAATATAAGGATCCAAAGAAAGATTTTTGTTTTTCTATAATCATATGAAGAAAGAAAGTACATTAACAAATGAAATACCGTACTTTAAGATAGTAGATACCGATCCTAGAATAACTCAAAATATTAACATGATCAAATTTCCTTTTTATTTTTCATTTAATTTGTTTACATTTAATATATATGGAACAAACAATTTAAATCCACAGTATTTAAAGAACACAAAAAATATATTTAATCTAAAAAAATAAAATGATTTTAAAAAAATTATTTAAACTTTAAATTCCACATTTTATATTAAATTTTTTTGAGATCATTTTGGAAAATATGGACATTTTGAAAAACTAAGAAATTTCTAAAACTGTTGAACTGAACTTGAGAGGGGATCAACCACATTGATAAAACTGGTTGAAAATATGAATAAATCAACTAAACATAATAATAAACCAAACAAACCCATGAAAGAAAAAACTACCCATAATAGGGAACTAACTGAACATATGACAGAAGAAACTAACCACAAGAAGAAATCCACCAAGCTCATGAAGGAACCAACTATCAATAAGAAGAAACCAACTGAATACATGAAGGGACTAACAAATGATAATTATAAACAAATCAACCACATTAAGGTAATAACTAACCACTAAAAAAACAACCAACCATATGAAGTAACTAATCGACCACAAGAAGAATCCCGCCGGCCGCATAAAGGTACTAACGTAGAACACAGTCTATTATATGGCCATGTGATAGAACTAATGAATTTCAAATTTTAATGTCCCTAAAATCTCTCTTGACACATCCAAGGATTGGAAAATAAAAAATGAGGTGTTTTAGGAACCCATGGAATTATAGTAATGGTCTAATGATCAATTTTTAGTTGTTTGAGTAAATCATCCATCCAAGCTTTCAAATATCCATAGTTATTACAATCAAAGAATTAAGGTCTCCATGGAATATAAAAATCATTAGAATTTTAACCTACTATCTCGAATTGGTCATTTACCTTGTAATAATAAGTCTAGTAAGCAGTTCAAAACAAACACATAAACTAGATAGAGGGCCAAAATTTTATTTCAATTGTTCTTAGAAGAAGTGAGATGGATTAATGTTTAGGTGGGGGTGATTTAACCTATTTATAAAATTTTAAATTTTATATTAGAGCTAAATAATTATGCAGAAAAAAATAAAAATATGAACACAATAATTTTTATTGTAGTTTGGATCAAAGTGATCTTATTTTAACTCTTCACTTTTCTCTATCCTCGAGAGAAATGGAAAATACTAAAATTTTTATGTTTAAAGGGTATTCATAAAACAAATACAATTTCCTTTTCTAGTGGACACATAACAAACAAAAACTAGAATTTAATGTGTAGTCGCGCCCCATTATAACTAACTTTTTCATACCTAGAGTCATAACCTAAATAACATGTCCTTTTTATGCTATATGAATAACCTAAGACCTTCCTTTCATGTACCCTTATTCACAAAACAATGAATATTTTGATGGTTAGTATAACCCACATGATCATACTTTGAAATGAAAAATCATAGGAAAAACATTACACAAAAAGAAATAATATTTGAAGAATAAAAGAGTGCGTAAACAAGTTATTATAGTTAAATTTTGAATACAAAGGAAAATTTAGCTTTAATTTCATTGGGAGTGTAGATTTTCATGTGTGAGTTCATCCAAAATAATGTCCTGGTAATGTTAGAAAGTTCATGTGTACAACACTTGGTGTTCATGTAGGGTCATCAACCAATTTTATTTAAATCTTTTTACATAGTTTGTTTATGTATAAAAACTTTAAAAAATAATAGATGCATGTATATCCAGTGTATATTTTTTTTCCAAATCATTTTCCCCAATTTACTCTATCAATTATAATAAACGACATCAGAGTTAGAAGAAGATTTTTAGTTCATTAAAACAAAAATTAAAGTAGAAATAAAATCATTAGAACAACCAATAAATTATAAAAATAAATAACCCTATTAAATATAACAATATATATTTTAATCTGCCTTAAATAATCTTTATAGTTCTATGAAATCATATTTTGTACAAATAACCCTATTCTTTCACTTGAGGAAAATAAGAGTTCCAAATTCAACAATATTGTTTCATCTAAATTTTCTTATTTCATTGATTGATGCAATCTCATTGAAGTTACAATTATGGGGGATGATTTTACTTGGAGCAGGTTTACTTTGAATGGTATATAGATAAACAAACTTGGTAGGTGTTTTTTCAAATGGTTAATAGAATTGGAACTATTGTTCATTCAGGACATACTCTACCCAAGAATTACTCTGATCATAACCTTATTGTCATGGATTTCGCCCCCATATCATGGTCATACCCATTTCCATTTTATTTCAATAATGGTTGGTTTGTTATTCCAGGATATAGAAAAAATATCTTGTAAGATTGGAAGGTTGTTTTATTAGGCATCCCAATTCAAAGGATTGTGGAGAAATTAAAGCATAATAAAATTATTCTCAGATAATGGAGTAAAAATTCATTTTCAAAGCTTGATCTTGAAATTCATAATGCTGAACAACACCTAGAAAGCATAAAAAACAGGGTGATAAATCATAAATCACCTTCTAGGGATGAAATATACACACACATTAAGCATTATGATCTCTTAACCATCAAGGAATGGTTTTAAATGGGCCACATGAATTTAAATTTTTTGAAATAGGGAGATAGAAACTCAAAAAAAAAATCACAGACTCCATGGGGAGAAATGAACAAAGGAAGTTAACAATGCCACCAATATCAATGGGTAGCTATTATATTTTGAAAATGATGTCTCCAAAGAATTGGTTGACTATTTTAGTAGACTTTAAGTGGATGATGGTTTTGATAACACATCAAATATGGTTAATAACATCCCCTCCTACATTTATGAAAGGAAAAACCAAGATCATACTTGAAAAAAAGATAATGATGAAATTTGGAGAGACTTTATCTCTATCAAGAAGGAACGCATAGTGGGACCTGATGGATTTACCAATAAGTTCCTCATGTGCTATTGGGACATCTTGTAGAAAGATTTAGTTATTGTAATCAGGGTTTTTTATCAAACTTTTTTTCTATGGAATCAACTCAAATTTCATTTCCCAATTCCCATATAATGAAAATTCTATTGACATAAAAGATTTTAGGCTAGTGGTTCTTGGGAGAAAAATTCCAAAATCCATTAGAAAAATTATTATGTACAGGCTGGGGTGAATTATTAAGGACCATATCACTCCCAATTAGTATGGGTTTGTTCTTGGAATATGAAATCAGAATTGTAAATTAAAATCCATAGAGAGTGTTAACATATTATAGTAGAAGGCCAAAAAGGGAAATTTTTCTCTTAATATTGAAATTTTGATAGCTTTTGACGCTCTTAAGTGAATTTTTCTGCTCACTATCCTCAAGTGGTATGGGTTTTCTAGAAAATTCATGAAAATGATAAGTTACATTCTTTCATCTATCTGTTGTCCATATTGATTAATTAGATCCTAGGAGGATACTTTTCATGTACAAGAGGATCAAGGAAAGGAGACCCACTCTTAGGGATTCTCTTTATGATTACTGGAGACTATCTGAGCAGATGAATTAACTATATTTCCCATTTTTTTATCTTTAATAAAATAAATGCGGAAAGGAACATGTACACCACTACCCACTTGCTCTGTGAAGAAAACAATATCCTAATTGGACAAGCCTCATAGAGAACCATGTCCAATATTCAGAATAATTTCTTCAATTATGAGGAGGTTTCTAGTCAAGCCATCAGTTGGGGGAAATATTCTATCATTTTTAGTGAAGGTATATTTATTTTAAAACAAAATAAGCAGTCAAGGAATATTGGTGTGAGAAAGGGATAATTTCCCTTTAATTACCTCTGTATCTCACTATTTTGGGGGAGAGTGAAATGTATTTTTTTAGTGTCATTATCATTGGTATAATCAATAATCTCGCCAAATATAAAGTGTATCCACTTTCCCATGTTCGGTGAGTCTGCCATGCCAACTGAGTTATTACCTCAAAATTTGTTTTCTCTTTTTCCCTTTATATGTGTCCAAAAGGACTCATAAATGAGTTAAGATATATGATCATAAATTTCATTTGGACTGTATCGGTGCATGAAAGAAAACGAATTACAGTTTCCTAGAAAGAATGTATCAAACCCATCTAAATGGGAGGTCTTGACATCAAAGATCTATAAATTTTCAATGTTGGATTGATCAAAAAGTTTACATTGAATATGCTTACTTCTGATGAACCTTCTTGTGAATTATTAACAACAAGGTTCAAAGATAGGCTGCTAAATGGATTTTCTCATCACCTTAGGTCTTTGGATTTTCCTTATATTAGATATTCTTTCAATGATACTATAGACAACTCTAAATGAATATTAAATAGGATCTCTAGTCTTAATTGTTAGAATACTTGTTGGCTTTATCAGTAGTTAAATGGAAGTATGGAAATCCCCTATGACAAGATGCATATGAATATTTGTGAATTTATATAATAATATACATTGCTTGAATTTATTCCCATGTAGGAGGTTATTTATGTGAAACAATTCCTTTATGGACATTGAAACTATTATTTGGAGGCCTAGATGCAATGGGGCCTCACTATCAAAGAGTATTATAGATTAAAAACTGGTAATTCCCATAGGATTCCATCATGGCTTGCGGCTTTCAAGAAAAGCATTATTCAACCTTCAAAATTCATCCTCATCTAGAAAATTTACAGGAAAAAGATTCTAACACAGGATCAAGTGAGGCAGGTAGGGCAGTGTATTGTTTTGGTCTGTCCTATCTATTTAAGAGATGGAAAACATATTCGACATATTTTCAATGAATGCGTATATTCTAAATCTCTATGGAAATATTAAGGGGAAATTTTCAGGTAGAGAAATTGTACAGGAAGATTGATTGAAGAGAATCTTGTAACTCTTTACAGTAACATACAGAGAAAGCAGGTGCAACACCTTCTATAGGTAGCCATTTCTTATATCCTAGATTCTATATGGTGAACTCAGAACATGAATATTTTTTAGAAGAAATGACCTTTATTTCATGCTGAAACACTGGCTATTCATATATAGATCGACTTGGATACTAATGTGTTGGTTGGTACTATGAACAATGAAATATGAAACCTTTATATTCTTAGGCTCTTAAGAGTTACAGGTTGGTCGTGGCCACCACTAATTCTCATGTCTATGAGATGGAAACATACAATTGGAATTTTGATAAAAGAAAACATAAACAGCCTGGCCATGGGAATTCTAGGTCCATCGGGTTGTGTAGGTGTTTTCCAAACTCACGATGGGGTTTTAAGGGATGTATCTATCATTATATTTGGACAGGAAAAAAATATGAGATAGAACTCTAGAAAATGCTGTATGTGATTAGGTATGATATTCATCATTAGTGGGATGAATTGTGGATCTAATCTCACTCTAAAAATGTTTTCATGGCCCCGAAGATGAGAACCAGGGATGTCTGATGGAAAAATTTACCCCATTGGAATAACTATATAGATCATGATACTCAGATTAATATACTTGTCTCACATGCCTATCGATAATGAAATCAGGCGGCAGATGCATTTTTGAAGAGGGAAGTCTATGAAGTGAACACTGTGTGGGATTTATGAGCCCTTGAATACTACCTCTCACTAGAGAATGATGAAATGTGAGGGCGGTACACTCTCTCATATGAAAAATTACTTGTAATTCCAGACCTCCACTTATATAATTACTTGTTTAATAATTCTTTTAGGACTGAGTTTGCTCGGATTCTATATTTTATAGGTATGCAATGAAAATATTTAACATGTTTCTTTCTTCAAGATCTTTTTTTAGTTATACATAAAAAAAATCCAATTAAATTTTAATAGAATCAAAATAATTAATAAGTAATTCTTGAAAAAAATAATAATGGAAAATAAGTAACATAAATATATAGTAGATCAAAATACAAAAAATGTTAAAAACATGACATATTTTGAGTTTTTGAAAAATCATGTTATGTCATATGAAATCCCATACGACAATTAAAATTGAAAGTCTTTGAATTTTATAAACTTTTTAATTCTGTAAGAATTTGATAATCTTTTTATTGGACTTTTAATCTAACATGACATTATATCTCATTGAATTTTGATTCTATAAGACTTTAATATCCTCTAAACTTTATGTTTTCTCATAATATATTAAAGTATGTAAGATGATGCTTTTCTTATAGGACTATTTTTATAAAGACATACCTTTTGGAGGGAAAACATTTAAATTCGTGTTGTAATAATTGTATGAGAAACATAATAATTTATAATTTTTAGGTCTTAAAACTTTGAAAAATTTTCATCTTTTATTTTATAAGACATAAAAATCCCAAGAGGCTTCATACTTTACGTATAGATTTTAAATCTCAAAATAATTATAAATATTATATAAAATTCATCTTCAAAAGACTTCTATATCTTAGTAAGTCTTTTTATTAACACATAATACTTTTTATTACTATATCCGAATTACATACTTAGTGTTTAAGACCATACCATATATGTTTGACTTTATACTTTTAGAAATTTTTGAAAACTCTAAAATAAATGTCTTTAAATTTGGAATCAAAATTAACCCATAATGATATTTAAATAATAAAAGACTAAGAATAATAAATATAAATTTGAAAAAAAATTTAATAAATTTAATAATAAATAATTGACAAATAAAAGAAGATAAACAATCCAAATTATCATCGTTTTTTTCTTCCATAATTAGTGTAAGATTCAAACAAGTAAATCCCATATTCCGTTTAAACAAATCTTATAAGTGATAAATAAAATAAGTATTTTAAAAATTTAAAAATTTAAAAAAATATGTGGAAATGAGATAATAAATAATCCCCCATTTATATAAATTAAAAAACAATTATAATATAAAATTTTCCACCTTTTTGAAAAAATATAAAAGGTTAAGATAAAAATGGTTCACAATAAAAAATTTTAGGAAATTAAAATTCAGATTAAAAGTAAAATAAGACTATAATTTATTTTATTTACAAATAAAAATATTTTAATAGCAAATTATCTTTATACTAAAAATTATATCTACCCTTTTTAGAAATTATATAAACATGAAATCATAATAGTTCATTTTAAAAATTTAAAACATATTTAAGAATGATTTTTTTGTATTTTAAAAAGATTTGAAGGTCATACTAACAAAAATTTATAGTAGATTTTGGATTTTTTATATTTATAACTATTAAAATAGATTTATAGAACCTACCTAAATAATAATTATTATTACTAAAGATAGATTCATATGAAATATAATAAGTGAAACTCTTATAATAATTTCATCTATAGAATAAGAAAATCTATATATGTGGATTTTTAAAACAGATTTAATTTAAATGTGAAAAAACTATAATTTTACTTATAACTCCCTCACAAATTCATACAATTATAAAAAATAAAAAATAAGAAATTTATTTATAACATTCTAAAAAATGAGAATATCTCCGTAATTATTATTTTTAAGTATTGGAATAGACGTAACTATGAGTTTAACATTGCTTTGGTAAAAGTAAAAACATATTTTAGAAAGGATTCTTGAAAAAAATTAAATTAATAACAAATATTCAGTAATCATTTTAATTATATCATTATTAAGCCATACTTTCATCATACTAAGTTAGAACATAATTTTATAAAACATTCTTACATCTAAAGGTTTAGAAAAATACGTGATAGTTAATCATCAGTCAGAATATATTCCAAATTGATTTTTCCTTTTTTAATAGTTTATATAATAAAATGATATCTAACATTATCATGTTTAGTTATATAGTTTTTTAAAGTATTTTGAGAAATAGAAATAGAAGATGAGTTATCACATAGGCTAGGTAACTTATAAAAATAAATATTAAAATAAATAAATGGGTTTTAATCCATAGACATTTATCACACCAACTAGATTCTAATACATATTTTTCTTCAGATTTGGATATATTAATAGAATTTTTTTTAACTCCAAGAAAATAAAATATTTCCCAGAAATTAACACATTCCACTAGTAATTTTTCTATCAGTTTTCAACCTCAAAAATTCAATATTAGAATAACTTATTAATTTCAATGTTTTTTAATGATAAAACAATCCATGATTTATAGAAAATTTAATATATTCGACAATCCTCTTAACAAATTTCAAGTCACATGATTTAGGTTCAGCTAGAAATCTTTCACACATACATACAGTAAACATAAAATCAAGTCTAAAAGTAATAAAATATTATAAGGCTCCAATCATTTATATAAAATATGTATTTTCCACTAATTTTATTACTTTATCATAATCTCATTTACAAGAATTACACATATGAGATTTTTGGACTTTTTAGAGAATCAAGTAAAAATATTTCAACAATCTATTTAGCATAATTCGCCAAAATAAGAAAACCTCCATCATTTCCTTGTAATATTTGAAGTCCTAAAAAATATAAATTCTCCTATAAAACTCATGTCAAATTATATGGCCATTAAATTTTTAATTTTTTTTGTAAAGTCCTTAAAGTTCCAAAAAAAATATTATCAAAATAAATTTAAATAATATAAATATACTTTAATCATTTTTTAATAAATAAAGTAGGAAATAATTTCCTTTTGAAATTAATTTTTAAAGTTAAGATGAGGTAATCATTTATACCATTCTCAAGGATCTTGTTTGACTCCATAAATATATTTATAAAGTTTTAAAACATGTTTATGTTTATTTTCATGTTCAAAACCCATGAGATGTTTCAAAAAAATAGCTTTATAAATTAAACCACTAAGGAAAAAACATAAAAAATGCATTTGATATAATTTAAATCTATGATGAGTATCACAAGATAATAAAAAAAATAGATTCTAATCTTGAAATAGATGAAAAATAATCATCATAATCTATACCTTCTTCTTGATAGTAAATGTAAAGACTTGGAATTTTCATGGGAATTTTTTTTTATTAATTACATGGAAACTTTACGAGTCCGTGAAATTTTATGGCGCATGATTCTGAGGCCCGGTGTGCCCGAAATCATTTTCTAAAGTTTTGTTCGGGTACGTTTAGTAAACATATGAGCAGGTTTTTATAACTTTTGAACCGGTGCTCGGAATTGAAATATGAGGGCACCGTAGAACTCGCAACCTCAGTATTCGCTTAAGAATACATTCACCTCAACGACAGTTGGTCGAGAATAAAAGTTAGTTTTTGGGTTTTTAGTGAATGAATTAAATAAAAATAAAGTTATGTAGCATTATTTTTATTTGTTGGTTAAAACCTATACATGGAAGTTGGAAGTTGGAAGTGTGGGGACCACCTGACCATAACCTGCCATGAGAGGTTATGGTGGTGGGGCCCATCCGAACCTAACATCCCGCAAGAGGTTACGATGTGGGGACCACCCAGGACTAAACCCCCCAAATAATGGTAGGAGTGGAAAACCACTAAACTCCCCTCATTAATGAGGGAGAGTCTCTTCACCCCCACCATTAATGTGCAAAATCCTCCTCTTTAATTTATTGTGCGAAACTTATGAATTAATAAAGTCATGCCAACTTAATTAATTCACCCTGAATGCATAAGGTGCGGGCCAAACAAACATGGTATGACTCCCTCCGCTAATCTCTTTTGTGATGTTCTTCGGCATGGCGATGAAACGACGAGGCGACATAGGTAACCGAAGACGATTGCGCCACCCGTGGACTCCGCAACCCATGCTACCCACATGGAGCTTCGGCCGAACCGGCTCCCGACCACGCTGGCCCGTCCCACCCGGCTCCCGGCCACTGCTGGCCTCCAGTGCACCCTAGCCGAACCACGCTGGCTTGCACCTCTCAGCGCCCGACTACCGTCGACCTCCATCGCGCACTAGTCGAACCGTGCATGCCTGCACCCCCTAGTCCCCAGCCCCCGCCGGCCTCCTGTGCACCCTGGCCGAACCGGGTCGACCCGTGCCTCCTAGCCCCCGGCTGTCGCCTGCCTCCTTGGCACCCCGGCCCAACCAGGCCGGCCCTCGCCGCCCGTCACTCTGCCGTTGCCGGCCTCCTGTGTGGACCTTCTAAACCGCACCAACCCGTGCCCCCGGGCTCCCTGCCACCACAGGCCTCTCTTGCGCCCTGGACGAACCGTGGCAGCCCATGCGCCCCTGACTCCCGACCACTACCGACGTTCTGTGACCCCCGGCCAAACCGCGCCAGCCCCCGCCCCCGGATCCCGGCTACCGCCGGCCTCCCTTTCTCCCTAGCCGAACAGCACTGGCCCACGCCTCTTGGCTCTCAGTTCCCCACCATCCTCCTGTGCACCCCTGCCAAACCGTGTAGGCCCGGGCGCCCCATGCCATCACACACGCCACATGCTGCCGCTCGCTGAACCGACCTCGACCATTCAGGCCGAGCCGCGCCCCACGCGGTGTTGGCCGAACCTGCCTCAGCCATCCAGGTCGAGCCACCTGAGTCGTGACCCTCGCAGCGCTGTCTGAACTGGCCTCATCCATCAAGGTCGAGCCACCTAGCCGCACCCCACGTGCTCCTGGTCAAGCCGACCTTCCACACCCCTCGCTGCGCCTCCAAGATGAACCGCCCTTAAACCGAACCGTGACCGGTCGACGCCCTCATGACCGGTCCTCACCCTCGTGCTACTCGTGGCCTTCACGGCTTATTGGGCCGGGCCCCGCTGGTTGGGAGAACCCAATGGGTCAAGCCAGACCAAACCCGAACATGGTTGGACCAAACTATATTCATGCTGGGTCAGTCCGACCGGGTTGGACCGGACACAGGCCCACTACAACCCTTTACTTTCTTTTGGCCATATCTTTGGCAGCGGACGTCCATTTGATGAACCGTTAGTGGCGATGGTATTCTTGGAGCATAAAGGTAACTTTTTGTATACCCCACTAGAGTTTTGGGTATAGTTGAGATACAGTCAGGTTGGATCGAGCACAAATCCAACTGCCCCCCCCCCCCCCCCCGCCCCGGCCTAAAAGGCTTATAACTCACAGACCGGGTGTCCGATTGATGCGTCGTCTGTTGCGTTGAGACCCCTATGATGCATCGGACCTTTGGGATACTTCTTCATGGGAAATTGTGGTATTTGATGTATCGAAACTTGGCTTGAGCACTAGACCCTCCCGAAATCAGGCGTGCTTTGTGCGGGAACCCTATGGCTGGATGCTTTGTGATAAAGGGATGCTATGTGTGTTCAACAGCTCTGAATACTGTTCTAGGATCCTATGTGGGTTTGTCAACACTGACTGCTATTCTAGGATCCGACATGGGTTCGATAGCTCGAAATACTATTCCATGATCCTACGTGGGTTCAACTGCTCTGATTAAGGTACCAAGATCCTACGTGGGTTCGATAGAGTAGAGGATTCACCGGCTACATCTAATCATCTCTATCTCTCTACATAAGATGTATACCTATGTGATCTGAGTAAGTAAGTTTTTTGTTTACCTCATGATTGAGATGGATTATTTGATAACTTATGTATATGTATGAGTATATACTTAAGTGGGGTTATCTGTTGATTTCATACTTTGTGGTTTATCCTTATTCTATTTTGTGAAACCTTGAGGGTATTGGGGTCCCTACTGAGTATCGTTATACTCAACACTACACGGGCTATGCCCACACCTCGTTATGTTGGTTGTAGATGACAGACATCACTGATTGAGGCTGAGAGTATTAGGACTGGACAGTACCCGGAGGTGGACCATACGACACGATGGTACACGGAGGATACAGACGAGCATGGAGTTCTGAGGAGGCTATCTGTACCTACCCTTCAGGTAGGAATCCCAGAGGACGACCTAGAAGCTATTTTTCCTTTCTTCAGTTGTACATGTATTTCCAGTTCCTTTTACTTTTCTGTTGGGCTTGTATTTCCAACCGATTTTATTTTTCAGCACTCTTTTGTTATACAGTTTACTTAGTGTTTTGCATCCAGCTATGTGTTCCGTTGTGTGAATTTTATGTTATAAAGACAATTCCTTCCTAGTTTTTGGGAATTACTCCTTTGGTGCTAGTCTCCAGCCCCTGGCCTATGGAAGGCGGGCTTGGGGTAGTCACGACACGGGCCCCGAGGGACGGGTCATGACAAATTGGTATTAGATGAGTCAGTTCTACCGCAGAACTTAGGACTCTGATATTTTTTTTATGAAACAATAATGTTAAGAGTAGTGAGTGAGGTTCTTAGTTCAGGGAGTCCATTGTTGGTGTGTCGGCCGAAGTATCCATACACCAGGACCCTGACTTATGATTTTCGACGCAGTGCACAAAAACACTGATTGCGTGTATGATTCTTTTGGAAAGTTTTATTAGTGATATCTTTGAGTCAACTCACCAGGTATAACTTATTGACCATGGAACACTTGTTTCTTTTCAGGATGGCCCCACACAGATAGCCATCCATTGTTCCAGGCTTTGTACAAGATGGAAGCCCACCGAGCAACATGGCCTCACTGCAGGGCCCTATCACAGCGGAGGCACCAGCGGTACGACTACCCGTTGGGCCACCGATGCCACCAGAACCTACATTAGAGAGTGAACGATGCCTGAGTACGTTGCATGAGTTCCAGCGCTAGAGGTTACCCAGGTTCAGAGGTGAGATGGACCTGAAGGCAGCTGGGGATTGGATGGAGGCTGTAGTGAGAGTCTTCAGACTGGTAGGGACACCAGCCGACCTTATGGTGATCCTTGCCGCATGTCTCCTTTAGGCAGTAGCTGGCAGATGGTTGAGCCAGATGCTCCAATTTCATGATGAGGTGACACTTCTCTAGGCATACTTCAAGAGCCCATTTCGAGCGAAGTTTGTCCCAACCACCCTACGTGCAGTGCAGATATAGGAGATACTTCATCTATAGTAGGGTAGCATGACAGTGGCACAGTACTCAACGAGGTTCACCGACCTATCATGCTACTCTATAGATATAGTGAGGGATCCATTATTCATGGCCCAGACCTTCGATCAGAGGCTCAGGAAAGAGATCAAAGCTTCGATGATCTCCCTCAGCATCTCGACGCAGGAAGATGTGTTGAGCGAGCCCTCTTAGTGCAGAGTTTCCTTGTTGAGCTGTCACTAACAGTGAAACCCAGCCCCGGGTGACACGTAGAGGAGTCTTCTGTAGCTGGCAGCAAACAAATGTCATAGATATCCAAGCAGACTAGGCCATCTGGTAGATGATATCAGGATACGGTTTGGTTGTGCGGGGAACACGAGACAAAACCAGTCATATGAGGAGAAGGCAGTGCTACGCATGCGACGGGATGGGTCACTTGTCCCGAGACTATCTGACTTGCTCCGGAGATGATCAGAAGACAGTTGAGGGACCTCCCAGGTAGAGGACGAGGATTTACCATGGTGGTACGCATGGATCAAGAGGATGTGGCAGATGAGATGGCCGAGCAGTAGGTGGTGGATGACGTTTTTATGTCCTACCACCACCACCACCAGAAGGTCCACCCCAACCATAGGGAGTAGGTGGACATGCGAGAGCTCTGCTCAAGGCATTTGAGGCTTACGATCATGGTACTCCAGAGATGATATGAGGTACCATATGTGTCTATTCCACCATAGTTGTAGTTCTTATAAACACATGTGCCCGTAACTCTTTCATTTCCACTGCCCTTGTTCGGAGCTCGGAGATTCTGACGAAGCCGTTGGCTCAATCCTTATGGCTAAAGACTCTTATGGGAGAAGACTCTAAATTACACACTAGTGCCGGCAGTGTGAGCTTACTCTAGGAGGTGAGAGCTTCAACTGGGATCTCCTCATAGCAGCGTCGAGCCTTACAATGTCATCTTGGGTATGGACTAGTTATCTAGAGTCCATGCTCAGATTGACTATATTAGTCGCAAAGTGTGGTGTGTCCGCACGGATGGGACCAGGTTTACCATCACTGGTGAGAAGGGAGCCTTTTAAGCACATGACAGACTTACTCGGAGGAGGGTGCAGCCGATCACTCATCATTTGGCTTGCCTTACCCTTAGAGCAGTTGATGTGGAGAGTCTGAGCTATCCTGTAGCGGTGGACCAGTACGCGGATGTTTTCCCTGATGATGTACCAGGTCTACCTCCTTGCAGAGAGGTGGAATTTTACATTGACCTATACCCCAGGACGACAACGATATCTACACCAGCATATCAGATGGCTCTCGTGGAGCTTCGCGAGCTGTGGGTACATCTACAGAACTTGCAGGGGAAGGGATTCATCCAGCCCAGTGTTTCTCCCTGGGTCAGCCCCGATTCTATTCACTAAGAAGGCGGATAGGAGCTTGAGGCTTTGTGTCGACTACCAGCACCAGAATCAGGTGACCATGAACAAAAAGTCATCACTCCAGAGGATTGAAGACCTCTTTTATTAGCTGAAGGGATCATGGTGGTTCTCGAAGATAGACCTCAGATCAGGCTATCACCAGCTCAGAGTTTGAGATGAGGATGTGCAGGAGGCGACCTTCTGATTTCGGCACAACCATTACGAGTTCTTGGTTATGCCATTCGGAATATCCAACACTTAAACCGTGTTCATGGGACTCATGAATATGATCTTCTAGACATTCCTCGATATCTTTGTCGTAGTCTTCATCAACGACATTATAATCTAATCGACTACTAAGGAGGAGCATGACTACCATTTGCAGGTAGTACTAGACACACTCTGAGAGCACCAGATTTAAGGTAAACTCTCTAAGTTCTAGATTTGGATTTTAGAGGTTCACTTTTTGGGACATATCATCTTAGAGGCTGGAGTTGCAGTAGATCCAGTTATGATTGCAGTGATACTTTCTCGGGATCCACCCAGGAGTGTGACAGAAGTACAGAGTTTCCTGTGTCTCACTGGATACTACCAGATATTTGTGCCAGATTTCTCTAGTTTTGAAGCACCACTATCAGCCTGGACGAAGAAGGTGCAACCCTTCGTATGGTCGGAGTGATGCCAGCAGATCTTTTAGGAGATGAGGCAGAGGCTGACTAGTGACCCCAATCTTGAGGCTTTCAGAGGAGGGAACAAGGTATGTAGTCTATTGCGACACATCAGGGACCAGAATCAGATGTCTCTTGATGCAGGAGCGAGTAGTGATCGCTTATGGTTCACGACAGTTGAGACAATATGAGAAGAACTATACTACCCATGACTTGGAGTTAGCAGCAGTGGTCTTCACCTTGAAGATGTGGCAACACTATCTAATGGGAGAGCATTTTACCATGTACTCTGATCACAAGAGTCTCAGGTATATCTTCTCTCATAAGGATCTAAACCTGAAACAACGACGTTGGATTGAGTTCCTCCAGGACTATGACTTTGAGATAGTCTATACTCCTTGGATGGGGAATGTTGTTGCAGATTCTCTTAGTAGGATATCTAGTATATTTCTGTTAGGTGAGGCAACATAGTATCTGGATTCTTTACAGATATCCTTTGTATATAGAGATGGAGCAGCCTTCCTTGAATATCTTATAGTCACTCCCGCACTTCTTTAGTGAGTCATGGAGGCGCAGCATGGGGACACTGACTGCGAGACATGACATGCTCAGGTATCCACAGGGCAGGCACCTGATGGATGTTCTGAAGGTGGGGAGCACATCATCCTCTTCAGATGACGTACCATGGTACGAGTGTCACTTTAGGAGGAAGTGTTGAGGGAGTTCCACACATCCCCTCTAGAGGTACATCAAAGAGTGGCAAATATGTACCTGGATCTCTGACGACAACACTGGTGGCTGAGAATGAAGAAGGCAGTTGTAGAGTTTGTATCACGGTGCCTCACTTGTTAGCAAGTGAAGGCAAAGCACCAGGTACCAGTAGGCTTGGTTTAGCCTTTAGAGGTCCCAGAGTGTAAGTGGGATGAGATATCCATGGACTTCATGATGAGACTTCCACATACATCCAGAGGTCATGACTCGATTTGGGTTATCTTCGACCGACTCACCAAGTCGGCCCACTTCCTACGAATCAGAGAGCAGGGTTTAGTAGAGAGGTTGGGAGGCCTCTACGTTCATGATATTGTGTGGCTACATGGATTAATTTCGACGATTATCTCCAATCGTGATGCATGTTTTACTTCCTAGCTATGGAAGGGGTTGTAGGAGGCTTTCGGGATGCAGCTTCATTTGAGCACCTCCTTCCATCCTCAAACAGATGGTCAGACTGAGCGAAGCATTCAGACCCTCAAGGACATGCTGCGTGCTTGTGTCCTTGACTTCGGTCGTAGCTGGGAGGATCACTTATCTTTGGTGGAGTTTTCATAAAACAACATCTATCACTCCACCATTGGGATGAAACCTTTTGAGGCATTATACGGGCGACCTTGTAGATCACCCTTGTGCTAGATTGACCCTAGGGAGTCAGCACTATTGGGACCAGAGATGGTACGAGCTTCTACAGAGAAGGTGCAGATCATCTAGGAGTAGATGAAGACTACATAGAAGAGGAAGAAGTCGTATGCCGATAAGAGACAGAGGCCTCTAGATTTCGAGGATGGCGACCACGTCTTTCAATGAGTCTCACCTCGAAGAGGTCTATGGAGATTTTTCCGAGGCGGCAAGTTATCTCCAAGATTCATCAGACCTTTCCAGGTCCTCAGCAGAGTTGGTGAGGTGGCTTACCGCCTAGCTCTTCCACCTCAGTTGCACCAGGAGCACGACTTCTTTTACGTATCCCAGCTGAAGAAATACATGCATAACCCTTCTCACACCATCGACCATGGAGAGCTGGACGTCGACGATGGGGCGACTTTCACGGAGGTTCTAATAGAGATTGAGGATTGATAGGAGCGAGTCCATTATGGATAGTTGATACCTCTAGTGTGCATTATTTGGCAGAACGAGAACCTCCAGGAGAGCACATGTGAGTAGGAGGCTCAGATGCATGCTCAATACCCCCACTTTCTCCCTTAGTTCGAGTTGTAGCTTACGGGGATGTAAAGCTCTAAGGTGGGGAGAATGTAAAGGCCCAGAATTTCAATAGAATTTTTTTCTTAAATAAATGGGAATTTTACGAGTCTGTGAAATTTGACGGCGCATGATTCCAAGGCACAGCGTGCCTGAAATCAATTTCTGAAATAGTGTTCAGGTACGTTCAGTAAACGTACGAGTGAGTTTTTACAAATTTTGAACCGGTGCTCGGAATTGAAATCTGAGGGCACCGTTGAACTCGCATCGCTGGTATTCTCTTAAGAATACTTTCACCTCGATGGTAGTTGGTCGAGAATAAAAGTTAGTTTTTGGGTTTTTAGTGAATAAATTAAATAAAAATAAATTTGTGTAGCTTTATTTTTATTAGTTGGTTAAAACCACCACTTGGATGTTGGAAGTTGGAAGTGTGGGGACCACCCGACCATAACATCCCATGAGAGGTTATGGTGGTGGGGCACACCCAAACCTAACCTCCCACGAGAGGTTACGATGTGGGGACCACCCGGGACTAAAACCCCCTAATAATGGTGGGAGAGGAAAACCTCTCAACTCCCCTCATTAATGAGGGAGAGTCTCTCCACCCACACCTTTAATTTTCCAAATACTCCTCTTTAATTTATTGTTCCATCCTTGTGAATTAATTAAGTGGAGACAACTTAATTAATTCACCTTTTTTTTGAATTCTTATGACAACGATAGATTTTATTATCTATTACCTTGGGTTCCATTTTTTTGGTTGGAAAAAGGTTGGCAAAGGAGGATTAGATCTTTTGAGAGAAAAGATCTAACCAACGAAGAACGAAGAACACTCCCAACTAAGAACACCTTCAACTATGATGAATGATATCCTTTTACCTTCATCCATAGACTCCTGCTGATGTGGGATGTCTTTTACCAAACTTCCCTCCCCATCGTCGTCAACGAATCGGCACGGGAGATCAGGATTGGAAGTGTGTGATAGACACGATGAATGACGACAACTTTGTATTCTTCCCCGCGACTCTGTCAATGAACAATGATCAAGGTAGGGATTTTATTTGAATGTGATATTATTCTTATATTGCTTTCCTTCTAAAACAAAGTATCATTGTGGATGTTTACCTAGCGGGTTGGGAACCTTTATTTGCGGGAAGATGTGGGGTGTTATTATTCTCTCTTCTTTTCATGACAATTCTATGAAAAATCAAGAAGGTTTTGAACCAATTTCTATCACCCTGAACACAGAAGGTGCGGGTCAAACTAAAATGGCCGAACTCCCTCCACCGATCTATTTTGTGATGTTCTTCGGCAAGGCGATGGAATGAAGAGGCAATAGAGGAGACAGGAAATGACGGTGCTACCCATGGACTCCGAAACCCACACTGCCCTCATGGCACTTCGGTCGAACCGGCTTCGAGCCACGTTGGCCCACACCACCTGGCTCTCGGCCGCCGCCGACCTCCTGTGCGCCCCGGTCGAACTGCGTCAGCCCACGCCTCCTGGCTCCCGGCCGCTGTCGGCCTCCCGTGCGCCCCGGCCGAACTGCGCCTGTCCGCACCACCCGTCTCTTGGCCGCTGCGGGCCTCCAATTCACCCTGACCGAACCGCACCCACCCGCACCACCCAGCTCTCGATCGTTGTCGGCCTCCCTGGCGCCCCAGCCAAACTGCTCCGGCCCATGCCCCCGCCGGCTACTGGCCACCGCCGACCTCCCGTCCGCCTTGGCTGAACCGCGTCGGCCCATGCCACTGGGCTCTTGACTGCCGCCGAGCTCCCGTGCACCCCGGACGAACCGCGCCAGCCTGCACCTCCCGGATCTCGACCATCGCCAGCCTCTTTTGAGCCCCGACCAAACGACGCTGGCCCGCACGCCCTATGCACCCCACGCCCCTGCTGGATGAACTGGCCTTGGTAATCCGGGCTGAGCCACCCGAGCCACGCCCCTCGCGGCGCTGGCCGAACCGGCCTAGGCCATCAGGGCCGAGACGCCCGATCCACGCACCTCGCGACGCTGGCCGAACTCGCCTCGGCCATCCGGGCTGAGCCACCGAGCCGCACCCCACGTGAGGCTGGCCGAGCAGGCCTTCCGCAAACCTCGCGGTGCCTCTGGGCTGAACCGTACATACACTAACCCGCGACCATTCCGCATCCTCGCGCTACTCGCGGACTTCGCGGCCTGCTGGGCCAGGCCCCGCGGGCCGGGCCAAACCCAATGGGTCTGGCCTGGCAAAACCTGAACTGGGTCGTACCGGACCCAGTCCCACTACAACCCTTTACTTTCTTTTGGCCATATCTTTGGCACCAAATATCTATCTGAAGAACCCTTAGCGGTACTGGTATTCTTGGAGTGTGACTGAACCTTTGTGTATACCCCACTAGAGTTTTGGGTATATTTGAGATACGGTCAGGTTGGATCAAGCACAAATCCATCCCGGCCACAGGGACTAAAAGTCTTATTACTCAAAGACCGGGTGTCCGATTGACGCGTCATCTATTGCGTTTAGACACCTATGAAGTGGCAGAACATTGGGATACGTCTTCATGGGACTTCTTAGCAGTTGGTGTATTGACACTTAGCTTGAGGAGGAGACCCTACCAGAATCAAGCGTGCTTTTTTCGGGAACCCTCTCAATGGATGATTTGTGATAAAAGCATCCTACGTAGGTTCGATAGCTCCGACTACTATTCCAGGATACTACGTGGGTTCGAAAGCACCAACTACTCTTGCAGGATCCTACGTGGGTTCGATAGCTCCGATTACTATTCCAGGATCCTACATGGGTTCGATAGTTTTGATTACTGTACCAGGATCCTACGTGGGTTCGACAGAGTAGATGATTACGTAACTACATCTAATCATCTCTATCTCTCTACATAAGATGTATAACTATGTTATTTGAGTATGTAACTTTTGTGTTTATCTCATGATTGAGATGGATTGCTTGATAACTTAGGTAAATGTATGGGCATATACCTAATTGGGGTTATCTGTTGATTTCATACTTTTTGGTTTATCCATGTTGGATTTTTTGAGACCTTGAGGGTCTCAGGGTCCCTACTGAGTATCATTATACTCAGCCCTACACGGGCTATGCCCGCACCTCGTTGTGTTGGTTGCAAACGACAGGCATCGTTGACTGAGGTTGAGAGTATTAGGACTGGATGGTAACCAGAGGTGGACCATATGGCATGACGGTACACGGAGGAGACGAACGGGCATGGAGTGCTGAGGAGGCTATCTGTACCTACCCTTCAAGTAGAAATCCCGGAGGGTGACCTAGCAGCTGTTTTTCCTTTCTTCAGTTTTACTTGTATTTCCAGTTCCTTGTATTTTACTGTTGGGCATGCATTTCCAGCCCCTTTTACTTTTCAACTCTCTTTTTTATACAGTTTAGTTAGTGTTTTGTATCTAGATGTGTGTTATGTTAAGTGCATTTTAGGTTATAAAGGAAATTCCATCCCAGTTTTAGGGAATTATGCCTTTGGTTCTAGTCATGGGCCCCTGGCCTATGGAAGGCGGGCTTGGGGTAGTCACGACACAGGCCCCGGGGGACGTGTTGTGACAGTAAAATTGAGCTACTAATCTAGATTTTTTCATATTTTATTTTCAAATTCATAATGTTTTTTAAATATCTATTTAGTACAAATAATTTATTTATTTTAGGTGGATAACGAAAATGATAATAGTATTTTATAGAAAATAGGTTCAGTTCAACTTTCATATAAAAATCCAGTTTACATCCATCAGGTATTTTGTAATAGATTTTGGAAAAATCAGAAATAAAATAATTTTAAGCGTAAAAGTTTCTTGTAAAATTTCTAGTTTCTACTCTATATTCAACATAATCAAATTAATTTATCTATAACATGATCTATACATGGTTTAAAATATTTTTTTTGAGGGAGCTTCTCCCCCTCAAGAGGTGAATTCAATGATAGATTTACATATTCTCAAAAATTAAAATCTTTATCTTCTTATTCAATCTTATTTACACGGGATGGATTATATTTTAATCCATTTACATCAAAATTGTCATGTATAGATTATTCAAAAATCAAGGTAATTTTTTACAGACTCTTTAAACATTAATAACATTTAAATATCTTTAATATATACCACCATAATATTTGACATAAAATTAATCTAAAGATATTTATTCTTAAGAATAAAAACATTATCTTATGGTTGTGTTTAAGATGTTTTAGTTTCTATTACATAAATTTTTAGGTAAAATTAGTGGTTAGGATTATTTTAGATGATGATTATTTTAGATTTTTAGATAACATCAATGGTTATGATGTTTTAGGGTGATCAAAAGTTAGTGGGATGACATAAAATTGTGGATTAGTATGTGATTTTATGTTTAGGTAAATATTTTTATTTATGAAAATGGTTAATTTATATTGATAACTTAAGATGAATGGTATACATAACCATAGGGATTAGAAAGTTAGTTGGTGACAAAGTGATAGAGGTTATTTGAGTATACGGTTGAATTTTTTTTGGGAGTTTACATGATTATGGTATAGATAAACATATCAAGATTTTATGTCAAAGTTAGTATTGTTATTTGGGGATAAATGTGAAGCTAATTTTTTGGACCATATATGTTTAAGGATTTTCTTGGTATTTTGGTTTTTCGTTTTTTAAGGATTTTTTTGGAGAATTTTAGTGTTTTTTAGTTATGGGGATTAAGGAAGAGAAATTATTGGATAAAATGTATTGTAAACTAGGTTGAACTAGTGGTGTCATTATTTGAATTAAATTTTTAAAAGGTTAGGATATCATGAAATTGATTATTCATATGGTGGTTTATTTATATTATATTGGGTATTATCCTTTTTGATGCTTATCATTTTGATTATCATTTATGTATAGTAATAGAAATAAATAAATAAGAATATTTAGGACAAGTTTATATAACCCATAGGTTTATAATTTAGGTTTGAAAAATAATAGGGGGAAAAATAATATTATTTAATTATATAATAATTTTGATATTTGATAATTTATTTAATCTTGTTCAACTGATTAAATATAATTTTTCAAGATGGGAGAATAAATTATCATACAGCTCTCTTGTACCTCCCAGATGTTTTAATTTTAATCTTTATTGAAAAACACTATTCAAGTGATTTTAATAAAATTTCAAACATTTATGTCACTCACAAATAGTTATATGATGTATCTAAATCATGTCTCATACCTTGAAATTTCTATGGATCATGGATTGTTTCTAGTCAAATTGCAGAATCTCAACCTTTTCATCTATCCCAATATAGAAAGTATCATTTTGTAATTTACCAATATTTTTCTAACAACTTGTAAATATGATCCAATTAATCATTTTTAAGAAGTTATAGACAAGGGAGATCTATTTATTTAGTTTTATATTTTTTCATTTTTAAAATAATTTAAGTGTTTCGAGTGAAACACAGTTTAAAATTTTAAAATATTATTTTATAATATTATTTTATAAAAATCATGTTCATTTAGTTGTTTTATAACTATATTCCCAAACCAATACTTTTTCACAGTAAAATAATTGTTTTCACCAATTACATTTTAATTATCATTGGACAAGATAAGTGGTACTTTATTTACCCTTTCTCTTTAGGAATGAAATGATCATGAAAATTGGGGATTATATGAAAAATATATTTGAATATATTAAAATTTTCTTTTTCTAAAAAGGTAATAAACTATGAGGGAACAATGATTGTAGGTGAGAAGGTAACAAAGATGGGTTTTTAATAATATAGTAGTTTTATATTTTATATATAATAATGTTATGAATTTATATTTATTAATTAAATATTTATTTTCACATATATAATATTAATATATAATGAGTTTTAATTTTTAAGTTTATTATTTAAAAATTATTGATTTATATTAATAAAATTAACAAAATATTTTGAATATTAAATTTTAAATTAGTTGGAAGGAAATTTTAAAAGTCTATAAATAATTAAATATGATAGGTTACTATAAATTTGATGTATATTCCCAATTTTTATTAAAGTTATGGAAGAAGATTATATATGATATTTTTATTTCAATTTATATTATTAATGATTTAAATTAATTATTTTTAAATTAAATATTCAAATTCAATGTTTTTTAAGACTTTCAATAAATTTTAATTCAAATTCATTTTAAAATGAGAATTTGAGTTTAAATTGAATTCAACTACTCATTATTATATTTTTATCTAAAATGATGTAGACCAATATAGAAACCTATAGAATGTGTATTAAATGATAATATACTCAATTTAACATATAATTATCATCCAATTAATGTAAATTATTTTTTATATCAATATAAATATGAAAACATTTATTGGTACTAATATCGTGCTTTCGTAGGATAAGAAAAGTAAAAATTGACATTTTATGTGATAATAATGAGATGTTATAAGGGTATAATTGATTTTTAGAGGTAAATTTGATGAATAAAAAAATTAAACTTTAGATATTAATTATAAAATTATTCAATAATTTATTTATCCATATTCTTACACAGTACTTGTGAAAGGTTATAAAATTTAAATATTTTGTTCTAAAAATGATATCATGATATAAATGGGAATAAATAATATTTCAATATATTTGATATGATAATAATGGATAATAATAGATTTATTATTAGTAGTGTATTTTTAAAATTAAATTAAATTATAATTAATTGAAATAGTTACGTAGTGTCGACGTAATGCTTTTACAAGTAAGAGAAAAGTAAAAAATTGTTATTATAAAATATTTAAAATGATATGGTTTGGGTCGAATTATGGATATGAATGATATTTCAGGAAAAAAGGATATATATAATCTTATTAAATATTCAATGTTTAATTCTTTAGTTATCGTGATATTTTACAGTGAAACTTCAATATTACCCCTAAAATGAATTTTAATGGTATTTATTTCGAAAAATGATTTATAAATTAATAAAAAAACCATAATTCCATATATTTACCCATATGTGGATGATTTATGATCTAACCATAATCTATTTTCTATTTATTATCCACTTCTAACTTATATATTAAATTATTAGAAATATTTGTCAAAATACCGTTGAATCTTACCTAAAAAATTGGACTCATTCAACCCTTTTTAAAACTCATATGAACATCATTTTTCAGACAAAAATTATTCAAAAATAATACTATAAACTTGACTTATCAGATTTATAAGTCTCATTCTATTCCAAAGGTCCTTATTTTGAAGGCTTTAGACTAAATCCAAAAGAGACGACTCAAAGTGAAATGTAAGGGTTCACAACTTAGTCATTCATTTATTATTAAAGATAGTTTTTCCATAAAAATATTTTATAACCTTCCTTATTTTTCTTCCATGACTTTATTTCCATTTTATGAAAATAATTTTAATCAATTATTTTTGTTATAACCCTCATTTATCTTTCATGGAGTCCTTTTCATAAGATTTTTTATGTCGTAATTGTTGTTTGAAATCCTGTTCATTTTTATTTCAATTAATATGTTACCCTTTTCATTAATTAATGTAACTTCTAAAAAGAAATGAAAAATAATATTATGATTATGTTGCTATTTTTTATGAAATATAAATATTTATCAGTATTTTTTTATTTTAAACTCTTTTATTAGGCACCTTTACCCCATGCTATTTTTTTGATACTTATAAAAACATTGTTGTTTTATTTTTCCCTTAATCCATTCATGGATTTTTGTAAAATTTTATTTTATAAAATTAATACTAAATTGATGTCCTTTTTTGGTTATATAATAATCAAATAATCATGATAATAATGATATTATAAGAAAATAGTCTATGTTATATTTAAGTATCTAAAATAAGCTTACTGAGAAGTATTTTTGAAATTGTGACTCTCTATGAAACTATTGAAATTATTTTCTTGTATAATGAAATAAAAACTATTTCTTGAATATTATAGATTTTATAAAACATATTCAAATGGATCTATGAATATCACCATTTTATCGATCTTGTTTTGGAGTTATGGAGAGGAAACATCAAATTGACCTAAAAAAAATTTATCCCTTAAATGAAAAATAAATGATAATTAATGAATAATAAAAATTAATTAAACCTATAAATTTTTTAATATAGTAAATAATTAATAAAATTTGAATATTCAGAAAGTTAGTGAATGTATAATGTGAACTGAAACTCTATGCGTTTTATTCACGCTATGGTACTTGGAAATTATATATGACGAAGAGTCAGCCTAGTATATCTACCCTAATGAGTTTCATGAATGAAAAAATTTCATGGGAGGCACTAGATGAAAAATATAAATTGGAAAAGTCTATTTAAATTTAATGTGGGAACTAAAATAATCTTTTCATTAAGGAAAATTCTCTTTTATATACTATATGTCGTATCCTAAAAGGTTATCTTCTAATCATATTTCATCATTAATTATTGATTATGGGGTGGTGAGACATTTCATTTTAGATTGAAAATTGGTCATGAAGTTTACTATTATTATCAGGGTGCCTAGTTGCACATATATTCTTTTGACTAAATAGCTGGATCAATGTTTTATGGATGCTTTCCATGATTAAAATAATTGAAAATTATTTTATAATTTCTAGATGTCAGAGGATATTGATGGATTTGAGTTAACCCAAGTCGGTTTGGGTAACTTTTGTTTCACTGAGTTCCAAAATATCATCAATGACAAAAAAATAATGATTATTAGGTTTTATTGATTTATGGAATTCGTTGAGTAAAATAATTATCTTTGTGATTGAATATGAGATTATATGATCTCTAAACTAATTATTTAGAATAATTATTCTCACATGTTTTTAATTATTTAAATTTTATAATGAGTTTTATTTTCTTTTATACCCCCTAACAAGATTTGTATTGTCATACCATATTTTGAAATGTTTTATAGGGAATAAGAATTAGAGGGAATGATAACTAAGTCAAAGTTATGATTATAATGATTTTCCTGAATGAATCATGTTTTTTTATTAATTAATTTTTTATGAATTAAATAAATGTGTATAGGGTGTAGAAGAGTGATATTTGGTTTTCTATTCTTAAGGGTTATGTGTCTTAATTATATAAAAATCTAAACCTAGAAGGTCTTGGGGATTTGATTATTGTAATATTTATTATAAATAGATGTAATTATGGGTTGGTTTTGTCAGGGTTGTTTCATTTATCATATATAAAATCCATGGTTCGATGGACTTATGTGGTTACAGTCATGTCATAAAAAATATTGCTATCATATATCCTTATCAAATTACGTAGTTAAAATATATATCAGATGATGTTCATGGAAAAATATTATTCACTAAAATTAATCTTAGTGGTGGTCATTATAAGATTCATATGATAGAAAAGGAAGAATGAAAGATTATTTAGAACATTTGTTTTGGATTATATGAATGGTAAAAAGTTTCAAAGGTTTTTTCCAATTATTCTAACATATAAATAATTTTGATGAACCACATATTATTTATGTTCATTAGGAGTTTTATTATTTATTATAATGATAAAATTATTATGTATACAACATTTTAGTAAAATATAGAATATATCAATATAATCTTCTTTTCACTATGATACAAAAAACTATATAGTGGTACAAATAAATTGAGTTTCTCTAAAATCAAGTGGTATTTTTTTATTTTATATATCTATGAATTTTTTATAAGTTCATGGATAGAATGTGAAATATCTAATGTAATATTTTTTTAAAATAATTATCCCTAAATTTAATAGTTTTCATTGTGTGGAAACTTTTTATTCAATGGTTTTTAATAAATTTTACTAATAAAATTATCCCTTTAATAAAATACATGAAGAGATGTAGATAATTCAAGAGAAAAATGGAAATAAATATTATTTTTTAATTTATGAAAGAACAGATAAGTATAACTCATGTGTTTTCTCCTATTAACATTATGAATACAATTAAACTAATTTGTAATTTTGTTATCATTGGAATTATTTTTTTCTAAATTTAGAAAGATCAACAGATAACTTATTTATATAAAAAATGTTTTTTATGCTATGAAATTGTTAATATTTGTTGAAAAATTTTATGAATTAGTTTTGTAATTATATAATTACTAGTATTATCTATTTATAATATAATTTTTTGTCTAAAAAATTGAAATAACTCATATATGTTGAGACATATCCTTGGGTTGGGGAGATATATTGAGATTTTTTCTCTTGGACCATCATTAGTAGTCCTAGGATTGAAGAATATCACTAAGGGTATAGTCCCACAAATGGGATTCATTACCCTCATTATTCAATAATGTTTTTTATTATATATACAAAACCATTCGTTAAATTATAATCATATACCAAATAAGTAATAATAATATCAATTAAATAATATGAATCATATTAAAGTGATATTAAAATGTGAAATGATAAATCATTAGTAAAAAATAAAAATCAGAAAACATTATTATAAAGTAATCCCCAATATACCTTAGGTAACAATATATGTGAATAAAATAGGACCCCCTCTATCAAATCCAATAGTCCAAGATAACATCGTTTTTCACCACAAAAAAAACGATACTTTAGTTTTTAAATGAAATAAATAGAAGTGTATTAAGTACAATTAGGAGTTATTATTAGGATACTTGTTATATTACTCACATGGAATACTAATAAAAACATCCTTAATAAAACATATCAGTGAATACATGAGTGAAATAGATAAAATAGAAGAGTCCAACTGATACAAGGTATGATTCACATCTTCTTAAGCTACTCAATAGCTTACCACATGAAAAATCTTAACAATACATGGTGTATATATATAAAAGTGTCCATGAAAATCATATCATGTTGAATAGTCACCCAAATTACCAATATATAACATCATTATATAAAATCATATTAATTGTTTAGAGTGAGGATGTGACATTCTAAATCAACCATCTTATATACTTATTCAATTTTAATGATCTATTTCACCCACCCTCTAATATTGGCTGGTTCCTATGTAAATTATAATGAAATAAATAATACATATATATATATATATTATGATTAGTTAACAACCCTAAAATAATTTTTAATAAAATAACCCATAAACACAATTTTTCCACCACTATCAACCATCATCACCATATTGGTCATAATCAAGAATATAATACTTCTATGATAGTCAAAATCCATTCATATCCCAATAGAAATAAGAAATAAATATCAAACTCATGGTATTGTAATGATGTATTAAAAATAAAGGTTCTCATGAAATTTTTCTTCGGGAATCCCTATGTCTATGAGTTTTTTATGGATCTAAATAACTTCCATTTACAGAAAAACAAGAATCCTTGAGACAGACATAAATAATATGACTAATGATCTACTAAAAAACTCATGAAATATACATCCATGTGTGCATATTTAATAAATTTTATAGATATAATCATCAACACCATCAGCCTTGAAGTCATGTTTAACACCATCAATGCATCATAATATGAGCCAATATCGAAAAATAGATAACCCAATATCAACATCCAAAATTTTCATATAAGATAAATAAATCACCAAATTTTTACCTACTATACATGAGAAAATTAATACAAAATAGCTAGAAACTACACCTAGTGAACAATTTGAATTAAAATCCTTCAAATCACGACTTGATGATCCTTTAAAACTCACCCTAAGAATAATAAATATTATAAACCCTTGATACACCTATGATTAATCTTCAATAATATAGTAAACATAAAACATTAAAAAATATAAAGATAGAGTTAACGGAATCCATTATATCCTTAAAATTAATTGAAACTCAATGATATATAGAGTAAAAAATAATGAATATTTTGGTTTTTAAAAATAATATTTTTAAAAACACCATATGAAATAATTCCCTATAATGAAAGCCAAAAGTTAATAGATAAAGAAGATAAAATTAAATTTTGTAAGGATCCATAGTGATAATTATAGTCTCTGAAACAATAAAAATAAAATAAAACAAAAATATATCACTTTATAGAATATAAAAATATATTCAAAACTCACAAGTTCATAAAAAAATTCAAATCCAATTGTTATAATTGGATAAGGGAAAAACCTAGAGTAACTGTGTTATAAAAACGTGAATAATTAGTAATATTGAAGTGATAAAGAAATAAGTGAATCAAATTTTATCATATCAATCATTAACTTAATATTTTAATCCCCCTAAAAACATTCATACTAATAACAGATTAAAGCAAACAAAACATAGAAAAATGGAATATAAAAGTATTTAATAAAATAAAAAAAAACATTATATATCTAAAAATAGATTCTAATGAACTTATATGTTTTAGGTATGATATTGAATTATTTTTGGAGTTTTCATGTGAAATTATACATTTTTAACTAAGGATATAATTTTGTGGGGGTTGTTTTGTGAAAAAGACCAAATATGAATAATTTGTTTTGAAAACATCCTATATATTATATTAAATATACTCTCCTTGAGATATGTAATAAATGTTAGAAAAAATTCTCCCCCCATTTATTTCTTCTGAAGGTCACACCTTTATGAAAATTTATATCTTTTAACTTTGTACATCTCCCTATTCAAGATGCTACCCTTTGGGATACACATTATAACCAAAATCATTTATTTCACTTGTTCACCTAGAACAATAGAAAATACTAGATTTCCCCCCAGAAATAATTCATTTAAATTTTCATAAAATCATTACTTTGACTTCTTCAAAACATTTCCTTTGACGTCAACACTTTTTAGATTGTCAAAACGAAACCAATGATAGGAAAAATTGTAAAATAAAAACATGAATGTTAAGAAAAAGTAATAATCAATGGATTGGAATTATAGAAAGTGTAAAAAATGTGTTTAAATACATAAATGTAAAATTAAATACATGTAAGTGTAAAATAAAGAATATATAAGAGTAAAAGTATTAGATAAAAAATACCTTCTAGAAGATAAAAACTGTTAAGTACTTTAAACATAATAACTTCTATAAAGTATAGTTCTAGAAGATGTTTAAAAACATATTATAATTTAAATTTAATTTATTTCTAAAATATATGAATTAAATAAAAAAAGACATGACACTATTTTATATAAACAGTGAAAATACTCCCACTTTGTCAATTTGTTTTTAAATTTTAGTATAATATTAAACAAAACGTGGAAATATGATTAGTTGAAACAGATTATACCCATATTCTATTTATTGTATTCATTCGTTTTAGAATCTAATGATTTCATAAAAATTTAAGCCTCCAGATATTTGGTTTCTATTTACATGAAAATAATCGATCATTTCAAATTAAACTAAATCTTTACAAAATAAAAGTATATATAAGGTAAAAATGTAAAAATATATTACCATAATTTCATTTTTATGTAAAGTAGTTTATTTAGTACCATACACATAAAAAAGGGATAAATTCCTTTTGTTTCATAATTCTTGTAAATTGTGATCACATAATGAAATAACTTAATTAATAATATTCTACCCAATAAAAAGCAAATCAAAATCATGTTAATGGAACAACTATCCACTTAAATAAAAACCAAAACATACTAAACCCTAAATATTCTTAAGTATTTCCCCCATTGTGATTAAAAAAAATTGAAATAAAATTTAAAGAGTTAAGAAAATGGTACGAAGTACGATGGTTAAACCAATAATAAAAATGAATAAGATCATAAATTGAAAATAATTAAATCATACAATAACAATATTTAATGTTCATAGAGACAGACATTCATCATTAAGAAATAATTAAACATGATTAGTTAAAAATAACAATCTCCTGACAGTTATCCTCTAATACACATTGATGATAGTCTTACAATGAAGATGGTCCCAGAATATATAATATAAAAAATTCTTATCTTCAATGGGAACTATATATAAAATATTAAAAATATACACACAAAATTTAGTAATAACAAACTTCCACTTTTTCATAGAGTTAAGAAGAAAATGGAATTAAACATCCAAAGTAAGGAAAACATATACATGTTGGTGTTTCTACATAGGAATAGAACATCATATAAGAATTTTCATACATAATATATAAATAAAATATAAATTTAAATAAATTCATATGAAAACGTACCTAGAAACGATTTTTTAGCTTCTGGTGCCCAAATATTTTCTATGGATGAAAATTGCGTCTCCAACAACCAGACTTGCCATGTTTTGAAATATTTCTAAATAAAACTATTTTTACCCATATCCATCCAAGTATCCTTTTCTCAAAATTCAAAATATCCTCTTAAATGATGACTTTTAATGTTTGTTAAGAGTGAACTTTATTAAACAATAACAAAAGTTTGCAATAATTACATATCTGAAACATTGTAAGAAATGGTGAAATCTTTAATGAAAAGTAATTATTTTGAAAATATCTCATTATAATACTTGAATTCCAAAATCTAGAAGATGTTCTGGTTGGAATCAACTGTCTATATAGAATATAAAAATCCTTCCTTCCATAGGTAATGTTAAAAAGTAATTTCTTTATAATTTTCACATGCATTTTCAGGTTCCCAACCTCATTTCCTTAAAAAGTAAAAACAATGTTGGTTAAACTTTAAAATTGGAAGTTATCCTAGAGATACCAATTTTATCCTTAGTCCTAACATAAAAATTAGAAATTTCATAATTTTATCCTTGACTTCCATAAAACAATACATCATTTCATCACATTATTGTGGAACCTAATCATCATTTTCTAATGAATAGGTATACTCTGAATCTAATGAAATATTTTCGCGTCTCTTACCAATCATCTTTCCCCTAATTTGTTTTTTTATTTTGATGTACATTTTCCTAAAAATTATTTATCTTTCCACTATAATTAATAATTTATGATGAACTATTTGATTTAAAAGTAACTTCAATAGTTATCCAAGTCCTTATCACCTTTAAATACATCTCTTTTTTTTATTTTAAAAATATTTTCGATTTTATATATTTCTTTTTCAATATAATAAAATCTATACTAATTTGTCTTTGTTTCTTGTATTTACAAAAAATAAAATCTTGAAGAGTCACATAATTTAGCAAAATTATCATGTATATCATTTTTTATCCATAAAATAATATTTATGGAAGTTTTATTTTCTAAATATTTTCCTCACCATTTGAGAAAATTCACCTTATGTATGTTCTGAAAAACTATAATCTAAACATTACTTTAAAGTATGCTTCATTGTTTTTGGATTTGATGTACTAGATTTAGAAGTTAGAACATTGGAATTTATAGAAGATAAAACTTTATTCTTTTACTTATCATTTTCTATATCTTTCTTTAATGAGTAATAATATTTCATTAAAATTATAATAGAATAAACTTATCTTAACTCCATATTATGTTTAGTATCATCTATAATTATATTTTTATATTTCAAATCCTTTAGAAGTTTATCAATTATTTCTTCAACCGAATACTCATCTGTGATCTATTTCTAACCAAGAGATTACAAGCTATTAACAATCACTATAAAACATTGATGCATCTGTCATAAAGACTCATTTTGTAGAACATAAAAAAATTGATAGTCATCCCTCAATATCTCTCTCTTCATATCCAATACATTTAATGTTCTGAAATGAGTGACTTTATTTTGTTTCAAAATTCCATAGGCATTCCATCAAGAAGATAACTTACAATATATATTATGTTGATTCACATGCAACATAGTATTACACTCACTGAAACTTAGCTGAAACTCAGTATTCTAATAAATGATAAATTTGGAATCATTTAATCTAAAATATTAAAAAATCTTCTCAATATAATAAAATTCAAAACACCCATATTAATCACATTTGTCTCATTTGATAATTATAATATTCATAATACAGCATTTCAAAAAATAATGTTCAATTAAAATTAAATTTATTATGGGTTCCATAATAAAAATAAATATATCCTTTTCTACACCTTCATGTAAGGAAATTGAAACAATCTTGAAATCCAATTGATGAAATACATTCTCTAAAAAAAGTTAATAGGTAATTTAGGATTCTATGTGTTTCTAAAATTCATAAATAATTTCTTTGGTAACAATTGTTTTAACTATATCAAATATTTAAGAGGGTGGGTTGTGGTTGGGGTGGGGAGGGGGGCAATTAAAGTCCAAATCAAACATATAATTTTCCACCACTCAATAATGTTTACTATCGAGATGTTAAAAATACCAAATTGATTAGAGTAACTTCAAGTCAATGTAGTTGAAAATAATATGTTCAAGTTTTAAAAATATAAACCAAGAAAAATACAAATTTAGAACAAAAATATTTAAAATAATAAAACAAAGTATTCTTGATGAAAAACTATAAAAATCCATTTTTTGTTGTTTTAAAGGATATTAAGCAGTTCAAATTAATATAAAACCTTTGATTTTAATATAATTTGGAAGGAGTATTATTACCTAGATCTTAGGGAAACAAGTTTTTAATGTGGAACCTAATCCATCTTCCTGATTTAGAAATATAATAACTAAACCCCAAAACATTTCCAATAAGCAATAAAATTAAGAAACTCTATCCTCAATCACTTCTTCGATAAACCCAATCGAAAGAAAGAACTTCCATAACTTCATCATAATCAATGTTTGTATGATACCCATATTCATAACCCTAAAATCATGTTGACCCTATAAGATCATAAGAAATGATTAAAAAGATAAAACTTGGGGGTTTTATAATAAGAATACTGAAATCTTATACTCTAAGAAACACACTAAACATAATACAAATAAAATATATCCAAAACACCGAGACAATTCACATCACACAAATGAATCTTTCTCTACATGTAATGTTATCAATGTAAGATATTATTCCTCAAATATCGATCTACATTTATATATATTGACATAACATAATTCTTTGAGTTCTTTATTTATAATTGTCATAAACATGAAAAAATTTATATCTTATTATTGATGTAATGCAATGTGAATTTAAAAATATCTAGAAATTAAGCGTATCAAAATTAGTTCACTAAATAATTGTGAATAAATAGTTATGTTTTCATAAGAAAAAATAATAATCTAAAATATAAGAATAAGTAAAATAAATAGTGTGTTGTGATCCATTAAAATAATGTATGTAGAAAATTTAATTTCAAGAAATTCACTCAACAACCTTTATCACTGGTTTGGATGAAACAATCATTTTTATTGGTTTTCTTCTTCAACAATAAACTATTTTTGAAGTTAATGTATTAGTTTAGTGATTTTATTTTCACAAAAAACACTACTAATGATGAACATATTTATGTCTAAGGTTCACTATTCAAAATAAATAGATGCATCCCTATCCAGAAATTATATCTTCTATTACCACATGATTTTTTAAAATCACAAAATTTATTTCAATGACTAGTGTTTAATCAAATGTGAAAAAATGTATCCTAACAAGTATGAAGTTCTTATTTACATATCCATGTTAACTTATTAATGCAAAAAATAATGATATTATAATCTAAAAATCAAATTTCAAATCTTCATTACTTTGATCTGAAAAACATTGAAACTCAGCAACCGTAAACATCCACCAGACCACCCAATATCTTACTTCTCGTTAAACTGAGATATTATATATTATAAATGAATATATAATCATTGAAAAAAAGAAAAAAATCAATTAATTACTACACATTCACTGTATAAGATATTATTTAATGTAATCCTTTGATATTCACTATTTGATGTTTCTTCTTTAAGAACTTAAGATAATAAATGCATGTAAATTTATTTTGTTTCTATTATTAATATTTTATCTTTCCATATCTATATATATTTTAGGAATACATTTCCCTTTTTTAATTTTTTCATTTAACTTTAAATTACAATATCAAATTTAATAACCAAATTCAATCTCTAACTCCAAACCATTTAATCTAAGCCACTGGATGGGTACAAAATTTTTAGGAAACCATTATATTCTTTAGGAACATAAGAAATTGAGTTAAATTTTACCACATGAAAATAACATGTTAATTGATTATTTTCCTGTGAATTTTAATATTTCAACAAAAAATATATATAATTCTATATTAAAATTCATTTTCATTTTATCTTGTGAATTTTTAAAATAATTTGGAATTGTTTTAATTCCTCTAATTTTATGATAAAAATAATTCATTTTGAATTAAATTCCTTTTTTTGGAATAGATTTTGAATGAAATTTTAATTTCAATTTTTTGGAATAATTTTATTATAATTCATGAAATACATATTCTTTGATTTTCTTAAAATCCTTGTGTGAATTTTTGAACTAGTTGTGTTTTGGAATTTGAATAATTTTTCTTATTTGATTTACATTCTTACAAAACATATTTTTTATTTGGTAATAGTGGGAAATGTTTATGGATAGATATTAGTACAATATCTTATAATTTGTTTTACTAGGATGGATGACTAGGCTTTTAAATGAGTCTATAGGAATTTTGTGGAAAAACTAACCTACAATTGTTTCAATCATTTGATCAGTCATCCAATGATTCCATGTATTAACTAAAATTTATTATAAATGAAGGGCAATTTTGGAACAAAAAAAATATAACTTATCATGGATTATATAAGAGAAATATATATATATAACCTAAGTGATACACTTCTAGAAGCATCATTATAATCGATCGACGTGAGTGGGTACGCTAGTGCTCAATATTGTGGGGAGGTTGAAAGTTATAAGTTTATGGGGTTTCTAGTATATATTTTTTCAATATTATAAAAATTTAAGTTTATATTTCTTGGGTTTTTTATAGAAATTATTGAAGTTATATAGATCTTGGAGTTTAGTGCTGATGGTTTGGGGAAATTTGAGTTTAATTTGAGTTTGATAATTGGCTCGTGTGGATAAAAAAGTTCATTATATATGTTTTTGAGATTTAATTTGGTAATTATAAAAATAATATAGGATGACATATTAAAATATTAATTTCATTTAATGTCATTACTACTCATGTTTTTGAGTGGAGAATAAGAGTTTGGAGGTTGTTGGCTAGGTCAAAAGTTGAAACAGTTTAAAATGAATCAATTTAATTAATGTCATTAAGTTAATAATAAAAGAGTATCCTTTAAATAATACTAGATTTTAATCATTATTTAACTTGAATTTGTGTGTATATAAGTTTATATGATGTCTAGAAGAAATAAATTTTGGTTACAAAACTGAAAATGGTGAGTAAATTTTCTCTCATTAAACTTGAGTTCACTAATTACAACTACTTCAAGATCATGAAATTTGTTCCTTATCAATCCAAAAATGATTAAGGTAAAATTTTAAATGATAACTATTTCTTGTATACATACAATCTGACTAAATTAATTTGGGATATTCTAAACTCTTCAGTGAATTATGAAAATTATGAAATATTTTCTCTAATTTGTGGGTGAATTTTCATTCATTGACTTTATGTGATGGTCGGAGTAAGTATCTAAACAGGCTTGGGGGGGGGGGGTGAATTGAGTAACCAATATTTTTTTTTTCTAAAATGGATTATTTTAAAATTCCCCAAAATTTTAAATGTGACTAAGTTTCTCAAAATAAGTAGTATGATATATATCTCTATCTTTCTAAAGATTTATCTAAAGATTGATATGGTCTCAAATGAGTAATAGTCAATAGTATTGTATACATTGAAGCTAATTTACTTCCTCAAAATACAATATGAACATAGATTATGTTAAATAATAAAAGTATATATTTTTTATAGTTAAAACATTTTTCAATTTTAAAACGGATATAAAGTAAATCTAAATTAAAGCCCAAAGTAGAAAGAAATAATATAAGAGGTTCTGTCTCAAGTGGAGACTTACTCGTCTCTACATGGTGATCACCCAAAACCAAGTATTTTATATAAATTAATCTAGATGATCCAAGAACTAGATCATGTTTTATAAGATTTTACAAATTATTTAGGTCACACATGACCTCTTCCACAATTATACATCTGAGAAAAAATAAACAAGCCACACAAGGAACTATACCACCCTTATCTGTGAGATAAATAAATATGAAAATTGAATAATAAGATGTTGAGTATCTTCTAGTTTAGCATAGAATAGTTTTTTCATATATAAAATAGAGTATAACACACATTATTCAAAAATTAAATGAATAAAATAGAAAAGATAAATCTAATAGTGTAGAGTTTATAAATGCTCAGATTTTTGTAATGTAGCTTGTGACTCATGATTTTATTTTGTAGTGAATATTGAGTTGGGTTATCTTGAATGTTTCATGATAATATAGTGTTACAGACTCTTGTTATTTGAATATGGGATCTTAGTATATATGAATGTGTTTTTTATCTTCCTAGTCATGTGTCTGTAATAGATGAACTCTTATGGTTTTCAAGAAGGTTCAGCTCTATGTGAGTTTATTGAGTTCAAGATCTCTGGTTTTATCAGTTTTCTAAATCAATTATTACATCCTTTTTCATCTCTAATGCGCGAGGTAGTGTGCTTAACATTTATTAGTATCACCAAGGAGAATATCTAGATAGGCTGCTTCTTCATACTGTAAAACCTAACACTATGTAAAATTCTTTACATTAAGAATTTAAGAGAGAATCATTAAAATAGTAAAAGCATTAACTTCAATAAATATACCATTTGAGTTTTGTAATTCAAAAAGATAAGTTAGTAAAATTAGTGGTGGTGTTTTAGACTGGCGGCGACTCGAGGTTTGACAGTGTCTTGATCTGGTGGTATATTGATTTGATGGTATGATACTTGTGGTATCTTAGAGTTAGCCAAATTTTCACTACACTAGAGGCATGTCAAATGGAAGAGTATGGTCTAATGGTGTGTGGTCTGATGATATCTTTTACTTAGTTAAAATTATGTTTTGGTGGTATTATATTGGCGGTGCTTCATATGGTGGTATTTCGTACTTAGTTAAATTTTCATTCTGGCGGAATGACATCCTAACGGTGTGTCGACTGATGGTGTTTCAGACATTTTCAATTTTTTCAGTCCAGTGATATGAAATTCTAGTGGTGTGATATCCTGGATGTGTCTCATACTAAGTGATATTTTATACATGGAAAATAGTGTCTAGAGTTGGCAGTGCCAATCTCAACTATGTCTCATCGATAGAAAATTTTATCACATAGCTTAGAATAAGTATTTCCTATAGAGAAACATGAAACTAATTGATAACATCAGAATCATGATTTTTTTATCATTAAAACTAGGTGGTAAAAAATATCCACCCTTTTTACGATCACGAATCATGGAATCCAAAGTATTAAAAAAGTTTAAACATGACATCTAGGGTAGTATAAACCAGAACATAGCATTCTAAATAAGTGCAGATGATATAAAAAAACAAGAACAGAGGAGGTATCAAAGATGAATGAATATAAATATTAAAAACATATAGTATCAAATATAAAATAAAAACAATACTATAATAAATCAGAAACATATGGATTTCTAATATTCCAAAATTATGCCATAATTCTCCCCTATTCGGGACTATCAAAAATGTAAAAAAAAATCATTATAAAAAAGATGTTAACAGAAAATAGAATAAGGAAAAAAAGAGGCTTTCAAAATGATTACAAAAAAATTATTACATAGCAATTCCCATAAAATATAAACTATCTAATCCAAGAAAAAAATGTTTATTATTTTGCAGAGGGGCCTATTGGTGCATTTCCTCTAGCTTATGCTTTCCCTTTCTCTTTATCCAAAGTAGAATGATCAACTGGAGGCAAGATAGAGGGAACAATATAGGAGAATCCATACACAGTATGAGGATGGTATTCCACATTAAAATATGGCATGAGTTGTCTCACATATTGAGAATGAGACATTAGAAAAGGATAGAATTTGGAAGGAAAAGTTGTTAAATGATATAAAGAAACTCCTAGTCTGAGAGAAAATTGAGGAGTAGTTGGAATATCTTTTTGAGAAATAACTTCTTGTCCTTGAACATGAAGAAATTTATTCATGGTATTAATAAAATAAAATATGATTTGGACACCCATTTACATTGAACTAAAGAAACCATTCTTCTCTTCTATAAATTGGTTCAATAATGGAGTCATCTCCATGAGTTTTTTTACTTGTTCTTTGAAAGCTTGAGTCACAAAATGAATTCTCATGTTTTCAGCAATGAATTTCAAATTGGCATCAATTGCATGATTTTTATAAATTTGAGAGAGATTAAACATAATGGGCTTGGTTATAATTTTTCTATCATCTTTCATGTCATGGGAATAACTATTAATTAACTTGAGAACATGATCAGTGTTATATCGAATTCTACTCAAAGTCTATTTGGGATGATCAATGATAATTCCTGAAGAACTGGATGAAGTAGATCATAGATCATCTCTCAAAACTGTCCTTAACTAATCCACAACAACCATTGGAGGATGAATAGTAGAAATAGAAGTATCTGAAGAGGTATCCTCAATAATTTTAAGGATCCATTAATGAAATCCTCAAAATCAGATCTCATATCTTTAATAAAATACTTGAACAATTACAGTTCACCACTTATCCGATTATTCTCAATATTTATCTCATAAATGTGCTTCATCATATTAGGTTGGATATATTGAATAAACGACTCAAATATTTATCTTGCATCCTTCTCACAGATGAAACTATCTTGAGGAGGTTGATTATTTAACTACAAAGAAACATTAGACAACAACAACTTACCAAAATCTTCCAAGTCACTTTTAGTGACCACATCAACTAGAATAGAAAAAGGTTTTGGAGTAGGGTTATGTGTAGGAGGTCTGATAGAATTATTTTTTTCCAAAATACCATAAAAATATACTTGAACAATCAAAGATCCCTTAGGATCTCCATCAATTTTAACCCCTTATCTATCTTGGTTCAGTGAAATCAGACTAAATTTTTCTATTTCATCAAATATGGTAACAACCCATCTTCTCGAAACCTCAATAATTACTATATAATCGATAGGAGGGACAAAAAATGCAGGTACAACCATCACTATCTCAAAATTTCTGAAAACATCTGAACACTATCCACCTATATACTATACAATGACTATTGAGATTTATTTTAATTTTTTTAGCATATAAGATTTGTCAAACAACACTGGCATACTCGGATTATAACTTTATATCAACAGTAGGTGCATCTAGATTTTGAAAATCCTTTTTTCAAACATCAATAGTGGATTTACTATCCAAATTATCAAACATTAGAGACTTATCAAAATTAAAATAAAATAACTATTCCTTCCCAAATTCAAACTCAATAATCTCCTTTTTCTCTTATTTAGCTACATGCTATTCTACAAAAACTAATACTCCTATTTTCTCAACCACACAAGAATTAGATGTTTCATGACCATTGGAAAAAAACTATCCCAAACTTCATCAACATAAGGTGCTTCATGAAATATTTCAAAAAATGGGTATTTCCCCCTAAATATGTTCATCCTGAAGCTCTTGAATAATCTGTACTTTCTTTTTTTGATTAGTCCACTAGAAACATTTTAGTTAGAGTCTCTATCATCACCATATTCACTTACATTTACATCTTCTTCTTCCTTTTCTTCCTAATCATCATCATCATCATCTACTTTAGTGGATTTTGAATTTTTATACTGCTCCTCTCCAGAGACCTCAGTCACTTCTTCATAAATTTTGGCTAACTTTTCTCTTTTTGGAAACATCCTAAGTAGAATAGAATATGAAAAAGTAACAGGACTTGATTTAGGAGACAAATCAAGGCTACTACCTACATCAATAGATAGTTCCTTTTCCTATTATTCATCAATAACTTCTTCTTTATCCTCTTTAGAGTATGCAACTACTTCATCATGCTTCAATCCTGGGCCAGCTTCATCCTTTGGTATTGTTGGATGATCAAATAGATTATACTTATCAAATAACTTCTCACTATCACCAAACCACTGTCTTTTCTAGGGGTTCGATCTAATTTTCAATCTTGAACAATTAGCACTTGTAAGACAGAAATCACCATAGTATATACTGTACTCTTAATTCATATCTACAGGTCCCTTGGCCTTCAAAATGGAAGAAATCATCTTTGGGTAGATCAAATAATTATATCTTGAGGATGTATTGGTCATATCACACATATACACCATGATATATCTATAGAGATTGATCTAGTGACCTTCTATCATCAGAGATAGAAGAAAAAAATCTTAGTAAATTAGGGTTGATAAATCAACCATCCTTGGGCTAAGAATGTTCTAAACAATCTTAAAAGGTATCCTACATTGTCTATATAGCTTTGAGGCAACATGTCTTCTGGTTGTGACCACTCCTACCTCCACAAAAAGATAATCCTCTTATATAAACAATTCATTGACTTATGGAATGTTTCCTTAGCTGTCATCATAAATTCCATCATGAGGTACACCAAAACATTTATCCCATTTCATTTATGAAAAACCAAAAACATTCCCTTTCACATGAATTCTGATCCAATCGTCACTATCTTCATCAAACAAAAACTCTACATTCTGATAAAATTCATTGAACATATTAGGAAAGAAATTTATTTTGTTTGAGGAAAACTATGCTAAGAATCATGGATCATAAATCACTTTAATTACCAGAGACTTATTAGATAACAACCAATTCGATTAAACTTCCTTTTCCAGTACAAAAACTCTATTGGAATGCTGAGGGTTAACTAAAGAAACTAGATCATGTATATTTTTTTCTTTCTTCTTTTTCTTTGAATATTTAGACATTAAAGAAGAAATATGAAAAGTACGCTTCATTCTTGGAATTCATATCAACTTGGCTATCTTGGTCAAGGGTAGGAGAAGGTTTGAAATGTAAGAGGAAAATAGTTGCACTATGATCGAGGGAGATACAAGAGTATCATGCAAGACTCAAGGTATTTTTGGAATAGACATAATTCTACTTTAATATCATTTGGGATATTAGGTATTTTAAAATAAAAATAATTCATTAAATTGAATTCAAAATCGAGTAAAATAACATATCAGGTTACATGAAATAACATAAACATGGAAATAAATTGGAGGTTCAAAGTATCAAGAAACAGAAAAAAATTACAAAGGCATGAACAAAAAATTCATAACATAGAAAAGTTTGGAAAATTCAATAGTATGACAAGACAATGGTATGAAAATCCAATGACAGAACAATCCAATAGTATGCAATCACAATGGTATGTCATTGAAAATTAAACATAACCAAAATTTATCATCCTTAACTAATGTTTGATATAATCCATTCTTTAAGAATTAAAAGGATTAGTAAAAATATCAGCTAACTGATGTTCTATAATAATAAATTCAAGATTGATATATCCTTTTTGAATATGTTCTCTCAAAAATTGATTTATTATATCACTATGTTTTGTCCTAGAATGTGAAACAATATTCTTAGAAATGTTAATAGTACTTGTGTTGTCATAGTTTATTGGAAATTTCAAAATTGATATCCGTATCCTAGTAGAGTATGTTTGATCCACTAAATCTGTGCACAGAAACTACCTCCAGCTATGTGCTCAGCTTTAGTATCAGACAATGCAATAGAATTTTTATTTTTACTACACTATGAAAATTGAGACTTACCAAAAAGTGACATGTTCCATACATGATTTTTCTTTCTAACTTCCATCCACAAAAATCAGCATCCAAATAACATACTAAACTAAATGCTTATCCAATTGGATTAAACAACCCTAAATTGTTATTATACATGAGGTGCTTGAAAATTATTTTAATATAATCAAGGTGTGGCGATTTTGGGTTTTCATGAAAAGGAGTACACATACACACACTAAATATAATATTTGGTTAGCTAGTAGGTAATTAGAGAATACTTCCAATCATACCTCTATAACGGGTTTCCTAGCTTCAATAAGATTTAATTTATAGGTGATATTCATAGGAGTATCACTACTCTTAGTTCTATTGAAGTTGAAACATTTTTGATGATATTTTGTATATTTACATTGATTCAAAATAATTCATTCTTTGTTCTGAAAAATTTGAAATCAAAGAAAGAATTTTATTTCACCCATTAAACTCATTTCAAATTCATTTTTCATCATTTTAGAAAAATCATTAAAAATATAATTTTTTGAGGATCCAATAATAATATCATAAAAATAAATTTGTAGGGCCAGTACATATTTTGAAATTCACTTTATTAAATGGGTAGGATCAAAAAATCCTTTTGAATTTTTTTTGAAGTCATAAAAATTCTAAGCCTATCATTCCAAGATCTAGGATTTTGTTTTAAACCATATAATGTTTCTGATTTAGAAAATGGGGATTTTGAAAACTAGGGGGTTGTTCAAAAAAATACTTAACTATGAAACCATTTAAGAATGCACTCTTAACATCCATTTTATAATGATTGGAATATAAATGTGATCTATAAGAAAGCATGATTCTTATGGATTAAATTCTAGAAATTGGTGAAAATGATTCTTCATAGTCTATCAATTCTACTTGAATATAACCTTGTGAAAAAAGTGTAGACTTATTTCCAAAAATAGTGTCTAACTCATAAAATTTATTATTAAACAACCATTTAGTGCCAATAGTAAAGGAGTATTTAATCTATCTACAAGTTACCATGATTTGTTTCATTAAAATTGATTCAATTGTTTCTGCATTTCCAATACCCATAATTCATCATTAATAGCTTCAGTGATGTTCTTAGGTTATAGTTGAGACAAGAAAGCTTGATGTTCCAAATGATTTATAATAGATGATATAGTTAATGTTCATCTATTTAGATAACCAACAGTAGATTCTAATGGATTTTAATAAATGTATCTAATATCTCTATAAAAAGAGGGATTGGTCACTTCTAGATTTTTGGTTTTAGGTTCTCTTTGTTATGGAATTTCTTCATAATTGAATGATTTTTATGATTGGTTTATATCATAGTATAAACGTTTAGAATTTAATTTTAGAGAAGATAAATTATCCCCATGCTTTTATAAGAAGGTATTAGGCACATGTGGATCAATTTCATTAAATTTAACACACACTGATTGTTCCAAATATTTGGTCTTCTTATTGAGAACTCTGTAGGAGTTTATCGATATTGAGTAACCAAGGAAAATTCCTTCATCACTCTTGGTGTAAAATTGGTCAATATTATACTTAGTATTAAGAATAAATACTCTTAAACCAAGAAATATAAAGTAATTAACCATAGGTTTCCTATTATTCCATTTCGTGTAAGGGGTATTCTTAAGGATAGGTCTGATCAAAACTATATTGATGATATAACATGTTGTATTGATATCTTCTATCCAGAAATTTATAGGTATGTTATACATATTCAACATAGCTTGGGCTATCACATATAAGGTTCTATTTCTTCTTTCAACAACTCTGTTCTTCTAGGATGTCCTAGGAGCATAGAAGTTATGAGTGTATCCATTTTTGAGAAAAAATGATTCAAAATCAAGATTTTATAGCTCTTTTCCATGATCACATCTTGAGGATTTAATCCTAATCCAACCAAGATTTTATACAGACTTAACATACATAGAAACATAAGGTCAAGATTCAATTTTGTGACCTAGAAAATATACCCATGTATACCTAGAGAAATCATCTACAAGAACATAAATATTGTGATTCCCATTGAGATTTGAAATTATTAAAGGTCCAAACAAATCCATGTGAACCAACTCAAGAGGTTGAGAATTTGACACTGATTTCTTTATTTTAAAAGAAACTTTATATTTTTTTCCTTTTTTATTGGGGTTAAAAACTTTATCAGTTGGTAACTCAATATTAGGTAGATCAATAACTAACCATTTCATGGTTATCTTCCTGGGAGAGTGATGTTGTGTTGTCCTAGTCTCTTATGACAAACCCTAACTGATTGTGAAAGGTACATAAGAAAGAATCATTTTGAGAAATTAAAGGATTTAAATCTATATCACACAAATTGACATTTGGGAAAATTGTAAAAATTAAGGTATTTCTAGAGTTAAAAACATTTCAAGCATTATTATGAAACATAAAATGAAAATAATCATCACAAAAATGAGAAATGATAAGTAGATTGTACTTTAAACCATAAATATATAAAAATTTAGAATTTAAAACTGAATTTCTATTTCATATATGGCCTAGGTCGATGATTTTGTCTTTTATATAGATAGTTTAGATTTAATATTTACAGTTAGAGAATAGATACTTTTAATAATTTTACACTTATCCTTCATTTCATTAAATAATTTCTCTAGCATGTTTCAATATTTGAATAATTCATAATTTCAAATATCATCATTATCATGTTGTTCATTATCAGAATAATTAGATTCATGAAGAAAAAAATTTTAGAAACAATAGGTATGTCAATTACCTCACTAGCTTTATTCATGAAACAAATATTAGCCCTTTCTGTCTTTTCTTCTGGTGACGCATCAGAGACACATGAACTACCTTTATAAGCACATTGGGTGGATTTGATTCCCTTTTTTATCTTATATCCTTATCTATATATTTATTTTTATACTTAAGCTTTGTACTGTTAGTTTTCATGTGACCTTTCCTTTTTCTTTCATAGTAGACAACTTCTTTAGGATCAACATCCTTTTCCAATATTTCTTCTAGTTTCGCCTACTATATAATTTTCTATATAGTTTTATTTGTGAATAAAATTTTCTATTTATAAAATTTATTGAATCTTCTGGCTAGCGGAGCCATCTCCTTATCACTATCAAGAGGTTATTCACTATCATTGGAACTGGAATCTTGTACATTCTCTTTCTCTTTTTTCCTTTTTTTTCTAGGGTCAGTTGTCTTGAAAGTTACTGAATCTCTTTTTTTCTCATATTCTTCTTCACAATTTTCCTTAAAATATTCTTCATACATTATAAATTATCTAATAAAATATTTCATAGGAAGTTTAATTTTGTCTCATGTCCCTAGGATTGAAATTTAGGTGATTCTTCATCTTTCTGGTAGGTATATGATAAGTCTCATAACCGCGTTGTTGACATGTAATAGTTTTCCTTGTGATCTCGTTGTATTTAAAATCTCATTAAACCTAATCTAAATTCTAGAAATGGCTCCTTCAAGATTCATTTTAAAATTATCATATTTGATTGTATAAGTATTAAGCCTCATCTCTTTAACATTTTAATTTCCCTCATTGGAAACCAATAGAGTGTCCCAAATTTTAAATGTTATTTTACATGCAGAAATGATATTAAATTTCTCATATCATAAAGCACAGTAAAGGGATTTCATATATTTACAATTATTTTTATATATATCTTTAGTATCTTAATCCCAAGTAGCTATAGTAGTAGTATGATACTCATATTTATCTTCTATGACAAACCAGATTTCAAATCTCATGCTCTCTATATGCTTTTCTATTTTAATCATCCACTGAGAATAATTTTTTCCATTGAAAAAGGGATGTATTTTTCTAGAAGATCCTTCTTATAAATTATAAATTTTATAAAACTAAATTTATAAATGGAAAAAATTTGAGATCATTAAAGTAAAACTAAAATCATAGTTAAAACTATTTGAAAAGCATTAATTCCATGGAAAGAAAACCTTTGATACCAAATGTTGGTTATAGTGAGTATCTCATCAGGGGGGTGAATTTAGTATCCAATAAAAATTTATTTCTAAAATGTATTATTTCAAAATCCCCCAAATGTTTAAATATGTCTCATTTTATCAAAATAAGTAGTATTATTTATATATTTGTCTTTATAAAGTTTCATATTAAGATTGATTAGGTCTAAAATGAATAATATTCAATATTATTTGATCCCTCGAAATTAGTTAACTTGATTAAAATAAAATATGAACACAAATTTTGATAATATATAAAAGTATATATTTTGTTTATAGTTAAAATATTTTTCAGTTTTAAAGCGGAAATAAATTAAAAAAATTAATGCACACAAAGTAAAGAATGAATACAAGAGGTTCAGTTTAAAGTTGAGACTTAGTCCACTCAACTTGATTATCACCACCAATAATTTTATATATAATAAGCAAGATGATCCAAAATATTGATCAGGTTTTTTAATAGTTTACAAACTGTTCAGGTCACACATTACCTCTTCCATAGTTATACATTGGAGAAAAAATAAACAGGCCACAAATGCCCCTTTACCACTATTATCCATAAGAGAAATAAATATGAAATTTGCTTGAGAATATTTCGAGTATATTATAGTTTAGAAAAGGTGGATGTGTGCGTATATAATATAGATTAGAGCACAAACTGATCAAAATGTAATGTAAGAAAAGATAAAAGAGAAATATTGAAGTGTAGATTTTAGAAATGCTTGATTATTTGTAATGTAGCTTGTGACTCCTAATTTGATTTATCAGTGAACTTTGTTTTGGGTTCTATTGGAAGATTTAGGAAAAGAGAGTGTCACTGAATCTTGCCCTTTGACCATATGAATGATGCAAATATGAATATGTAGGTCGACTTCCTAGTCATTTGTCTGTAACAGATGAACACTTCTTGTTTTCAACTAGGTTTAACTCTATTTGAATTCGGGGATTTTGATCTCTCAGATTTATATTGTTTTACTTCATCCATTATTGCATCTCTTTTCATCTCTAACTCACAAGGGAGCGTGCTTCTCTTTAATAAACAACACCAAGGAGAATATTTGAATCAGCTACTTTCTCATAATCCATAGCCTTGAACACTCTTCAATGCTTTCTATCGATCATTTAAGATACAATCATTAAAATAGTAAAACCATTAACTTCAATAAATATAGTTGTAAGAGTATTATAATTTGAGAAGATAAATTATGAAAATTAGTGGCGGTGTATTAGATTGGCGGTGACTCATGGTCTGATGGTGTCTTGCTCTAGCGGTATGTCGATCTGCTGTATGATACATTTGGTATCTTATGCTTAGCCAAATTTCCACAACGATAGTGGAATCTCAACTAGAGATGTATGGTATGGAGGTGTGTGGTTTTATGGTTTCTTATACTTAGCCAAAAATTGTGTTGGCAGTATGATATTGGTGGTGCTTAATTTGGAGGTATCTCACACTCAACCAAATTTGTGTTCTGGTGGCATGATATTTTGACCATGTGTCGATAGACGGTGTCTTAGACTTTTCCAAATTTTTAATCCAATGGTACAACATTCTGGTAGTGTGATATCCGTGTGGTGTCTCATACATAGAGATATTTCTATACATGGAAAATAGTGTCTCGAGTTGGTGGTACCAATCTAAATGATGTCTCATCCATAGGTAATTTTATCTCCTAGATCAGAATATATATTTCTTACAGAGAAACATGAAACTCATTAGTAACATCTAAAACAAGATTTTTTGATCATTAAAACTAGGATAAAAACATTATGTCATACACTTATTTATGTTTTGTGATCTTATATTGATGTTAATATAGATTTAATATTAAATCTGATCCAATGGAGGTAAATAGTGGAGGTTTTGATTTGTTTTATTATTTTCATTTTTATTTAATTATCATTTTGATATTTCATTTTATAGTTAAAATGATTAGAAAAAATATTTGACTTATATTTACTTTCAAATTGAATTTTTTATCCAATTCTTGTTTTCTACTTATCCTCAGTAGAAAATTTTGGTATCATATGGAATTGGACTATTAAACAGTTTTGTGTGGTGATATAATTTTCGAATACCATTTATGAAGTGGTTTTCCTTTACAATAAGATATTTTCATAAGATTGAACTTGCTAAGTATGGATATGTGTCAAAAAAGTGATTTTTATTTTTGGAACATAGAGTGGATTAAAAAATTGGTTGATTTATATTGATAAGTGATTGGAATCACATAAACTTATGAGATCCCTTGTCTATAAGGGTTAAAAATTCTGGAAGAATTTTGGATTTTTGGATTTCTAGATGGATCACTTTTTGATTGGGGATTAAAAATTCAATTTAAATTGTTGGAACACCTTGAAGGAGTATTTTTTATTGTGGTAAGAAACCTAGGAGTTTTTTTGGTGTTTGGATAATTTTCAAGAGCTTCTATGTTTGGAATTTCAATTTTAAGGGAAATTGCCAAGGGTGCACAGTTAGCGTACAGTTTGGGATAACCATGCACACCAACCATGTATCCAAATTTTTTAAGTTTAATGGTTTTATAAACCATGAAATGGGATAAAAAATCCATGCAATTTTCAATAGAAAATTCTCGACGGATCCACACAATTGTTTTACAGTTGTAATCTATTCATTAGAAGCATTAGAGGTGGTACACTAATATCAGAAAGGTCAACTTGGTTTGTCTAATATTTGAAAAGATATGTGTCCTAGACATGAACATCACTAAGAGAGGAAAAATTATCATTCTCAACGTATTCCCTTTTATTATTTTCTCTATATGTTTACCTCATTTGTCTAGTTGCATCCTATTTTCATGGAATTTTTTTGATTTGTGTTTTAATCCAATTCAGGCCAAACTAGATGTCGATACTCAATGTGTAGATTCATATAATGTTAAGGTAAGTGGTACCTCTAATTAATCCCAATGTATTTTATTTATTCTAGTTTTATTCTCAGGGTTGGAAAGCTAACATCACCACGTTTTCCCTTGTTTAAAATTAATTTCTTTAAATTGTGGTCACCATCAACAGAGTTACCTTTATTAGGGATTTAACCTTAAGAAGATAATTTCTTGTTTCACCCCTTTATAAGTGAGTTAAACTTATTAATTTTCATTGAATTGGAATGTTTGTTTTTGGAAATTAAGTTTAAAAGGTTTTTATAAAGGGATTCATGTTTAATGGTCAAAAATGGAATTATGAATTAAATAAATTAGTGTGAAATTATATTTTACAACCATCGATATTGTAAATGGAATTGGATTTTGTGATGTTTAATTAGTTTGTTAAATTGATGGAAATTTTTATGAAATTTATTGTGGATTTAAAAATAATTTTTAAAAATGGAAATTCCTATAGGGGAGTTTTGTTGAATTTTATTTGTAAAATAATCATAGGGTAAAATATGTTATAGATTATATGGAAAATGTTTATATGGGAAGTTTTGTTTTATTTTATTCAAAAACCACCCATAAGGGGTGGTATGTTATAAATATAAAGAAGATTCCCTATGAGGAAGTTTATAATAACTTATTGACTTATGTCGTGGATGAGAAATCCCATGGATCAAGGTTGTTTGTAATAACTAAAGAATACTCCATATGGAGGTTTTTGATAATATGTATACTCTCTAGGAAAAGGTTTTTTTGTAAATAGTTTACTACCTTAGAAGGGGTTTGGGATAATAGATATACTCACTAACTGGAGGTTTGGGATAACTGGAATACTCTCTTTGTGATGACTAGTATAATCCATAGGTGGAGGATTGTGATAATTTGTATACTCCCCAGGTGGAGGATTGTGACAACTGATATACTCCTGGAGTGGAGTTCTATGATAAATATTATACTCCCTAGGCAAAGCTTTGTAATAACTAGTATAATCGATGGGTCGAGGTTTGTGATAACTATTGAATAATATATATTGTATACTATGATATTATTACGGAATACACCATATGGGTGGTTTTGGATGTTATGGTTGGCCTGATTTCAAGACATGATCAGATACACCCTAACACTAGCCGAATCCATTATGGTCTATCTTATTCTTGGACCTATAGATTTAAAATATCATATAAGAATATAGGTGCCATCATGAACCATAAATTTGGTGGTTTATTTAACATTTTTATAAAAAATATTTTATAATTGTTAACAGCTCACTTTGGGTATTTCTATAGGCACTTTTATACCAGATGAGTTATTTTAGGTTTACTATTAGTGGTAGCCTACTTAGTTATGCTCAGAAAATTCTCTAGCCATCATGGATCTTGATTACCAAATAATACACTACTACATATAATAGGTTTATGGTATAGGAGAAATGGCCCATTCCATGAGGTTCTTCATGGCATATTAGAGTGGAGTATGTGAGATTGGATCGAACAACACCCGAAACTAGTTGAGCGATGAGTTTTAGTTTTAGATTACTTTTTTATTTTGTTATCCAGTATATTGGATTCAACCATGGGGGATCCATCTGACATATATGGAATATCGATTTTTTATGTCATTGATATTGTATTTATCTTTAGTACTTTCCAATTTATCTATCCTAGTTTTTAGTTGGATTATTTATTTATTTATATTTTTCCTATCTATATCTACTATGATATTTATGGAACAATATCCTCATATTATTATCATTGGACTTTGTAGTATTTAGAAGCCTCTGACATGTAGGGTGGTATGCTTGTGGTACATGGTGATCATCATTCTGAGCACTGTTCAGTGGAAAGGGAAAGTTAGATAATGTAGTATCAAAGTTTTTTTATTTTGTCTTACTATTTGGGTATGGTAGACATGATATTACAAATATGTTGAAGAATTTGTTTGAGCTTGTTCTTGGTAGTGATCAACCCTTTCATGGAGGGAATCTAAGTTCTTTGTGATTGGACTTGTGATTATTTTATTTTGATTAATGTAGTTGTGTTTTATTTTATCCTTGAGTGAGACACAAGATGTCTGGGGTTATGATTTATGGGATTTACATTTTTTTATTGTATGGATAGATAGTGTGGGATAATTAATTCATCATTTCAGGAACATAGGGATACATATGACATAGTTCATGCTATTGAGAAGGGTTTAGATATTGATTGAATGCTGGTTGTGATTCATGTTATCCTATGTTTATAATTGTTTCTTTATAATAGTATGATTTATTTTTTCCTATAGTTTATGTTCCATTACTGATTAGGGGGTCGGTATTTAAATTATATAAAGCATAATATATGATGTTTTCCATATATGGATATGGTGGTATCTTACTTCACCAATTATCATGTTAATCTCTTAACACATAGGTAGATATAAATTGATTGATTATGGTATTGGTTAAATGAAATTCCGATATGAAATCTATAAAGTTTTTTACTCTATAGATTTTTAATAGTATTATATTAAAATAATCCTTGTGAATGTTTTTAAATTGGTAAATTATGAATTTTTTGAAATATAAATTCTATGAGACATGGAATTTTAAAATGTGGAGTTATAAAAAGTGATGTTTTTAAAACTTTTAAAATTGTGATTTTTTAATGTGTGAGTTATTGAATTCCAAGAATATAAATCCTATTAAAATTTGAACCATTTTTTCAGTAAATTATGGATAATATTGTATATTTTGGTGACTTAGAGGCCTTATATTTTTGTCTTGACCCGATGTATAGGTAGTGGGGTTGCTGTGAGAGACTATGTTATGGGACCCTATGCTGTGTGGGTTGGTTTAACCCTATATGTGTATCATGATGTTAACCCTATGTATGGTTAGTTGGGGCGAGGGATAGGTCCTAGTTTATGAGAACCAAGATTAGGTGTTTGGAAAACTGGTTTCTTAAAGATCCTATGAAGATGATGGATGATATCCAACATGTAAAGACTTAAGTGAGAGATTGTTTTAGGGGATGGGTGAGGGACCTAGTGACCCTTGAGAGGGACTCAAGTTAGTGAATCCATGCATTGTGACCTTTAAGGGTAACCTATGTGAGGGTTTATTCCAATCTTGTGTGATTCATTAGTATTGTGGGGAATGTGGGTGTGACAACTTATACAATCAATGCATGTTTTGTAATGGATGTTTGATTGGGTTGTGGTTATGAACTTGTAGTGTTGAAGCTTTGTTTCTAAGAAGGTTTTAAAGGACATGATCATTTGGATTCCTGGCCTTGTCATTTTGTTGTGTGTATTGGGTACGTTGTGCCATGCGTTTAAACTCTTTAGGTTCTATAAATGATTTCTATAGATGGGTGGTCATGCTCTTGGCCTTGATACATGTAGGGTGTCATGCTTGATATAGTAATGTATCTAGGATAACTTTGGTTAGTATAAGTGACCTACATGGATAATTCTTATTTTCTTAGTTATGAATGTGTTAATATGACTATTTATGCTTTATTCACATTATTATTAGTTGGGTTCTACAAATTATCCACAATAGAATTGTGACCTTTATGTGTTAATGGAATCTGGTTGTGTGAGGGTTAGAACCCATCATTTTTACAATCTCAAAGTATTTTTTAGGGATTTTTTTAGTGAACATAAGGAGTTATGGGTGTGAGGAATCTTTGAAGAGATGCATTGGATGGATTTAAATGTAAAGGAATCTGGGGTGATGGTTCTTGGTATCAATGTTGTGGGAAATAGGGTAAGATCTACTATGTGCCTAGACCTATTGAGTTTAAGGGGTGTTTTTTAGCACCATGGTGAAAGATGGTATGGATTGTTGGATTATTAATGACTCTAGTAGGTAGGATTTGATGTGTTGATATTGTTAATCCAGCATTTTTCACATATTATTACATGATTTAATAATAATTATCCATGAAAAACAAAACAAGTATTGAAAAGTATAGCATATTATGAAGACTTGGTGCATAATTTGAAAACATGGAACTAGAATAAAAAAGAATTTATTAATATCCATAATGATATCCTTACTCCATATGATCTCTTAAAACTTCATAGGATGACCTAGGGAATATATAGAACAAGGGGGTGAGCAAAAAATTCTAGTAAGTTAACAAGCATCGAAATGAAGCATGGCACATGAGTCAAAAGGCATAACCTATAACATAAAATGCATGGATCATGAATAAAATCATGGATGAATAACATATAGAACACATAATAATATATCAATGAAAAAATATTAATTTCAAAACAATATATATCATGACATAAAAATGAGTCAAGCCTAACTACCAAGACTATATCACATGGTGGACAGAGTCCCATAATGGATTAGGTTTATCCAATAATCCCATACATAATGTCTCATGAGACTACAAAATTACCCAAATAATTAGAGATATATCTTCTATATACCATAAAAACATGTACATGCCTATGTTTTCCACAAAAATAAATCAATCAAAAGGAATATAAATAAGGTTTTCCCATGGAAGGAAATGAGTTTCGTAACCATTCCATAAGAAATAGACAAAGGTCGTATCATAATGGTAGCCATGAAATAATGGATTAAATCATTCATGTACATTAATAGCATAAATAAATAATGTATCATTAATAATTATATCCAAATGAATTGAAAACTTTAAAAAGAGTGTCAAGGTAACAATAGAAACGAGCCACTTAAGCGCAGTTTTAGGGAAAAGAATAAAGAGTCATCAAGAGGGAAATGGATTAATTATTTCAACAAAAATATAAATGAAATAAAATTGGTTTTAATTAATAAATGAGTGATTTTGGAACTATTGTTGGATTTAAATTTTTTATGGAGTGTACTTGAAAATGGATTAGAAATAGAGATGTTCCCTTAAATCAGGGTTGCTAATCAAGAGGAATTGAGAAGGAAACCTTTTAAAATATTTATTTCTCCATACAAGAAAGATGGATTGATCCATATATATATATATATATATATATATATTTGTGTGTTTGTATGTTTGGAACACATACAAATAATATATAAGAATTATGTACTAATAAATAATAGATAACCTGAGGCACATAGTGGTAAAGTGTTACCCAAAGGAAATATGGAGGTTCAGAGAGATCACTAACCCTATGTCCAAATGTGTTCTGTAATTTCAATTAATGTAAATGATAATCAAATTAGATAATTTAATTCCTTAATTAAAAACCATTTTAATATATATTTTATTTATTTTAATTTTATTAAGTTTATTTATGGCCATTTTGATGATTTGTAATGTATAATTTCATCGTTCACGGTGTGTTCTTTTCCTAGTTTCATGGTCGATTAAATTGTGTATATTTATTGATATTTTTTTCAAATGGGAATAGTAATATAGAATTAAAATAACATGTTATTATTACACATAAATTATTTTAAATTTTTGCATCGATCATTTTTATTTCTAGTATGAGGATGATTCATTTGTTAAAATATTATTACTAAATGTTTAGTTTTTTTGGGGAATTTTTCTGGCAGTCACAAACTAGTTTCATTTTATTTAATACAGTGTCTATATATTAGTTATGGAACAATAAATAAGTTATTATATACCGATTAAAATATTATTTAACAATAATAATAATTTTATGACCAGCCTTGAAGGCGGTAATAGAAAACTAAAACTCATTATCCGTAGAGACGGTTAACCGCCATAGTTTGGACAAAGTTTTTGTTTCTTTTAATAGAAGGATATGAGAAAATAGATGGATAGAAGATATTAAATTGGAAATTTAACATTAAATCATATAAAATATAATGTATTTATTATGATTTTATGGATTAATTAGGTGTGGTGAATGTTGAAGAAGAAAATAAATTAAAAGTGTTTGTTTGTGAATGTAACCTCTTGAATATCACCTCTTTGAAGGACTCATTAAAGAACATGGAATTGGTATTTTGGTGAGAGAAGAAGAAATAGAAAGTTGGTGGAGTCTGGATAATATATTTTTGTAGAGATTTGAAAATCTTAAAGGATTATAAGGCGTGCGGCTAAGGTGTGATATTTATAAGTGGTGAAGAGGGGTGTTTTTTTATATTATATCCACCAATTTATTATTTTGTGTCCAGACTATCAGTGGTGCTGATTATGATGAATATATATAGTAATTAGTTCATGTTATTTTTAACAAATTGTTTCTTACAACATTAATCTCTCATAAATTCAAGTATTTTCCTTATAATATTAAATATTGGGAATTATAGTATTTCACTATTCACAAAAAATAAATTATATTAGAAAAATCTAAAATGATCACCCTAACCATTTTTCTATGTTTAGATTTCCAAAATAGAATAAAGTTTATTATAATAAATTTGTATATATATGATAAATATGAGTTTTAAATAAAATTATTATATTTTGGAAAAAATCCTATTTTAATATTATAATTGATTTTATGGTCCCTTTGAAAAAATAATTATGGTCACATAAAATTATCTAATAATTATAATAAAATATAATATTAATTTATGAATACATTTTATGAAAATAAAATTTCATTTAAATCATTAAATTCATTATAAAATTTCAAATAATTTTTTTTACTTTTTACAAAAATACCAAAACACAACTTATCATTTAAAAAAAATTATTTACTTATCCAATGATATAAATATATAATATTTAATTTTATTAGACACCTAAATACCATATATATATATATTACTATTATATGGAATATGTACATATCTCAATAAAATATTAGACACCTAAATATCATTTTACATTTCCTTTGGTGAGGTTAAAATTTTAATGTCCCGATTGTTATTCCTAATGGTCATATTACAATTCCAATGGTAATGTTATTTTTCTAATGGTTAGATTATAATTCCAATGTTCATATTTATAATGGTCATATAGGTTCTCTACATACTATAAATATCACTTTTTCTATTCATTATTTATTCACTTATATCTTATCTTGAATATTACATATAAAATCCATTTGAAAATGAATATTATATTATTGAAATTATGTTTTTTCCTACATCTTTGTTCATGAGTGAGGCCATTATAGTGGACCAAGAAGATCTAAATGAACATATAATTATTATATTATTTTAAATTTATTTTCATTTTTTATTTTTGGAATTCATATTTCTTTATTTACTGACTAATGTATCATTCTTAATTTATAAGGTTTTTCTCGTTTCTCTTTATTATGTGTGTGTTTATACTACCTGACATAATTATAATAAGGGATTTTCCATTTATAAAATTCCAAGTCATTAAATTATCCCCCCATTATGAAATTATAGCTTTGAAATTTTGTTTTACATAAAAAGGTAAAAATATGTGAGGGTAGTTCTCCTTCATCGTTTCTCCTAGTTCCCATGTCATCTCCTCATACTTATGGTTTCTCCATAGTAATTTAGCTATTTGAGTTGTCTTATTACCTATATATATATCTCAATGATCAATGATCTTCACTAGCTACTCCTTATAAGAGAGATCATTTTCCAACTATACCACCTCATAATTCCATACATGTGAGGGATCTGGTATGTACTTACTCTAGAGGGATACATGGAATATATAATGTAATTGAAACATGATTTTTGGAAGTTCTAGTCAATATGTCATAACTCTAATGTGATCAAAAATCTCAAAGGCACCTATGTAACTGTGACTTAAGTTTTCCCTTCTTCTCAAATATCATGACTCTATTCTATGAAGATATATAAAGAAATAACTCATCTTCAATAACTAACTCTAGATCCCATCAACAATTTTCCACATATTCCTTTTGTTGAAAATGGGAAGAATTAATGTTATACTATACGTTCTTCACCGTTTCTACCATTTCCTTGACCATTTTAGATTCCAGAAGCTTACATTCACCAACTTTATCCCATAATGCATGTTTTATGAATATTTTACCATAAAGGGATTGTTGACGCTCCTTTCGTCACAGAATCTAAAGATTGGAAAAGGGAATATCTGAGCTCAAAGTGATCTCAACCTTTGAATAAAACATCAAAAATCGACAAAGGCATGAACACAGGATCAGAATCAAATGCACCGCGCAAGTTTTACCACCGTCGCCCAAGTACACTTGCGCGACGGTCTTGGTCGCCCAAGTGACTTGCGCGACCTAAGTGGTAACCGCCCGGTAACCGCCCGGGGTCTTATTTTGCCTATAAATAGACCCTGTGGGCCCCCCATTCGAGAGGATTTTTTTTTCCAGAAACTCGGATTGAAGCTCCCAACACCCAAGTCTCTTCTCAAAGCTTCCGGAACACTTCTAAGGTAATTTCTTACCTAGAACCGAAGATTTAAAGAGAAGAAGGAATACCTAAGTGTTGAAACTTATCAAACACTTGCGCGCCGAATTATTTCCTTCAATATAACTTGCGCGTCCCTTTTTTGGAAGAACCTGGAGAACATTCTAAAGGGTTTAAAAAAGAGTCGCTCAAGTATTTCAATGCTGGTTGAAAATCGCACAAGTACACCATGTGCCGCGCAGGTATACCTGTGCGACCAATACTTGCGCGCCCACGGAAGACTTGCGCGCCTTGCAAGACTTGCGCGCCCTTATCTTTTTGGGTGCCCATCTTGCCCATTTTTACCCCTCTTAAGCCATCACACCTTTTCTTTTCAAGATTCAGTCTTCAAGACACTCTTCAAAGCCATTTATGGCATGATTTCTTGATTTGACTTTCTTATCTGAAAGGAATTCTATGGAATCTCTCTCAAAGTATAGTGATTTAAATATCCTTATGTCACTAAAATACGGAGAGTTCATTCATTCAACCTCATCTTTTAAGATGAGAGAATCCTAACCTGGGTCTTCTTTTCAGGAATAATCCCCAGTTATAAAACCTTTTAATCTGGGCATCTTCCTCAGGAGTAAGCCCCAAATTCTTAAAGTTCCCAATCTTGGGCATCCTCCTCAATAGTAAGCCCCAATCAAGTCCTCTAATCTTGGGCATCTTTCTTAGGAATAAGTCCCAACCTCAAATATGGGCATCCTCCTCAGGATTAAGCCCCAAACCTTAATCCCTAACCTGGGTCTCCTTTTTCACGAATAAGAATCAGTCATAACCTTGGGATTCCTTTTAAAGAATAAGCCCCAAGTCCCCTAACCTGGGTCTCCTTTTCAGGAATAAGACTCAGTCATAACCTTGGGTCTCCTTTTCAGGAATAAGCCCCAAGTCCCCTTAAATTTCTCTTAACCAGTCATAATTTACCTTTGATTTGGGTTTCCTTTTCAGGAGTAAAACCCAATCATAAGTCCCCTCCTAACTTGGGCATCCTCCTTAGGAGTAAGCCCCAAGATTAGAGTATTCAAATCTCCATGAAGCACATATAACTTTATGGACCTTGTTCATGGATTTTATCCCTAAAAGTAAATCCTAAACCTTCATCTATCTGGGCAGTCATCCATACATAAGCCCCAAACAAATTCTTATGATTGCATCTTTCATGGCACAATTGTCTAAATTTTACCAATACCTCTTGTTTCTCACACCGATCATGACTCACGTGAGCTTAGAGTGTAAAAGTAATTATGACATTCATCATTGAGCCATCAATCATAAACATCATACTCCATTTCTCGAACTACGTGGGTTCTGATTCCTTTTCCAAAACAAAGGATACGTAGGTAGCCCATTTATGGGTTCGATCCCAACTTTGAAATAATCTCTGTCCTTCTGAATGACGATAAACTTCAAGTGCCCCACTGAGTGGCTTTAAAACCAGCCTGGTCATCATAATGACCAAGAGACTTTTATATAAATGTTTTGAAGGATACCATTGACCAAGAATATCTAAACAGATATAGATGATTCTCTATTGATGAAGAACCTCGAATACATATAAAAGATTCTCTAAATTTCATGCATATTTAATCATTGATTGTTAAAACTAAAGGAAAGCTCATTTTATACTTGGTAATATAATAAGGATTCACGAACATAACTTAAATCTATAAAGAGAGTCCCGGAGTAGACAATAATTCCCCTCAAAAAGGTGTGATGAGTCCGACCTCCCATCCTCTCGACCAATGCAAATTCCTAAGTCTCATTAGTCCACAAGCTAATGAGCACCTGGCTTTGGAATGTAGGTCCAAACGGATGTGGAATCATTGGATGTTTCCGGTTCTACGAACAAACCCGTTAGAAACTGATCGGAACGTTTGAATCTCCCGTCCAGGAGGTCATCCCCGGATTCCGTGCGAAACAAAAATGGTGAACCCGACATGATTCTCTAACCAAGTTAAAGTGATGTTCTTCTTATTTGTTATGCCCCTTGGGCCAACAAAGCAATCATTGACATGTGCTCATCCAAAAGATGCAGTGGCCGGATTCATCTTGATTATGTCTGTTACATGGAACAGGCACTCTTTTCTCAATATCTTCTGCAAAATGGCTTTCCTTAAATTCACCCCTGTGAATACTGCTGCTGTGAACACCTCTACTGTGAGGTCTGCTGCTGTGAAAACCAATGCTGCTACTCCTGCTGGAACGTCATCCGCTCCGAGGATGACATCACCAACTCAGCATCTTCAACGCTGGGTTTCTAATGCACTGGTTAAGGAGTACCGTCGCAACGGTACTATCCCAACTCTGGAGGCCGCTCGTCAAGCCCTCCAAGTTAACAAATCTACCTGGTCGTCCGGACAACGGCGGCCAGCAATCAAGAAGCAGGCGGTGCTGACTACCGTCTCCAACCGTTTCGGGTCGTTATCCCCGGAACACAATTTCCATTCACTCCCTTACTCTGAGGAAGTGAATGAGCAGGTCCCTCAGGTCCTTAGTTCAAAAAGACAGGAGTCCTTCCCGAGGGCTCCCATCAACAATCGCCGCCAGACTCGTGCGGTAGTGCGCCCTCAACATGATGAGGGTACCGACTCCAGGCATTCAGCTCAGGTTCCTCGAACCCGAGCAGGCAAGATGAACCGCCAGAGACGGAATCCGGTTAATAATAAGCAGGTTTTCATCCCTGCCATCTCCGGAGAAGTCCACCAACCTAACATGGTGGCAAACAACGAGCAGGCATACACACCTGTCCGTTTTAATTCCGCTGTCCAGCAGACTCGTCTGGCAGCATCAAGCCTATCCCGCCAGGCAATTCCGGCGGAGTACCATAGGCAGGAACATACACCTGCTTATACATCACCAGTTAGTCAGCAGGCTCGTCTGACTACATATGATGGATCTCGTCAACCGCGTTTGGCGAAGTGTAATCAGCAGGCACATACACCTGCTAATACTAATCAAGCCTACCAATAGTCTCGCTTGGTAGCACACGGAGAAGTCAGTCGGAAAGTCCCAACGACAAACAGGAGGCAGACTCAACTCTCTGCCTCCACACTTGAGTACTGTCAGGATTCACTGACAGGAAAAGGAGGACAGGAGCAGGCACATACACCTACTCCAAGCCCGGAATGGACGTATATCCCCGTTCCGGTGGCTGAAGTCACCAAACATATTTTGTCAATGGTGAAAGAGCAGAAGCAAATTCATGCTCATATTCTGGATGCTTGCCAGGATATCATAACAGCTTCAGCATCATCTCAGGGACAGACACATAAATCTATCCCTAGCAATGGAGTGACACATCAACGATTCACTCCGGAACAGACACACACATCTGTTCCAGTCCAAGAGGGTTATGGGGCATACTCCCCCATATCATACGGACAACCAAGTCAGGCACATACACCTGATTTGAGTGGAGATCGTCAGCCTAACCTGACCATCTTTCCTGATCAGGCACATACACCTGCTCAGAGCAATCACTTTCGTCATCAAGTGGTTTCCAAAGCGAGTAAGAAGGCATCTAAGAAAAAGATCTGCCCAGCACAGTCAGGAGATCAAAGGCCAATCTGCAACAAGGCCTTGCTCGATGCTGGAGTTCTTGAAGCCCTCAGATATTTATCTGTCGGAATTCAAGATTCTACTCTCTCAGTTCCCAATAACGGGAACATTAATTCTGAAGGTCTTCAACAGACACTTCCTCATGAAGACTTGCTTCATGAAAATTCGGTCAATCTTGAAGTTTCTTCTTCAGATGAGAGCCACAGGAACCCTCTGTGTGGTCAGAAGGCCAAGGAGCAAGAGATTTCATCTTTTTCTGTAACCCATCATGACGGTCCTCCTCATGGTGATGAACTTCGCTGCGAAAGTCCTCTCCGCAGTAGTGATTCACGTTGTCTCGAAAATTCTTCAGAAGGCAATGTAGTGACAAGAAATCCCTCCTATCTCGAGGCACTTGCAAACGTAAAACCAGTCATGTCTGATGATTTACTATCGGCAGGTGAAACTCTTTCTCCCTCAGAAGATAGCCTGGGGTTCAGGTTATTCTCTGAACCATCCCTGGGTCATTCATCTTCCAACATGAATAGTGATCTCTCTACCAATCTTGTTGAATCCGACGAAGAAACAAGGAAACACCAACTATGGTCCAAATAGGTAGAAGAATCTTAATTTAATGATAAAGAGGAAATGCTGAACATGAGGAAAAAACTGGCAAAAGGTGAAGTACCAGTCATGTTTTGGCCTTTGGCTGACTCCCAGTATGACATTCCAAAGATGTTGACGGATGATTGAATCCATGATATTCGTCTCAACATATGGAAGACTCTTTTTCAATTGAAGAAGAAAGTATTATCTTATGGTGATTATGAAAATCATATTAAGATAATAGAAGGGTTACAACGCCAGATTGATTTGGCATCTCTATCAGTCTCTCGGTATCCAAAGGCTGAAAAGCAACAGAGAACCCTTCAACGTTCATGCCTTGGCGCACTAAGAAAATTGCGTCAGTTAATTGCCAATGCTCCATCTGATGTTCATATCAGAGGATGGGGTGTTCACGGAGCACTACATTTCACAGTGCTTTCCAGTCAGCAAAGCCCGCCGAAAATGGTCTCATGCAATGTTATTGCCCATGGCCGGCCACAGTCAATGGGCTTTGTTCATAATCAAAAGCTTGCTCAAGAACAAGCTTCAACTAGTTCCTCTCAAAATCAAGTATATAGAGAACAAGTTGTTGAATTGCTCCTACATCAAGCAGGCGAGAATATTGCACAAGCCTCTCGTCTAGAGCAAACACGTCATCAAATGACAGAAGTTTCGAAAATCATCCAACGGTCTGTTGAACCAGGTGATAAAAGTGGATACAGGTTAATGCATCCAGCTAATTTCCCAACTAAGATTCGCAAGATCAATAGAGATTTTAAGAAGATCTCAGACATAACATGTCAAGAGACACCCCAGCTTTCCAGACTGGGGACTTCTCTAACCCAACCCTCAGAGTCAACAAATGGGATTCGAGGAGTTGATCGGAAGCAGCAGGAACATCCCCAGTCCACCGGACTGGGGACTTTTTCAAATCCTCAATCCCTCCCTCAGAGAAAGTCAGTATTCTCTCGATTAGGGAATAAGCCTCAAGAGGAACGAAGGGCCAAGCTGTCAGGAGATTCTCTCCAAGTGACGGTTCTCCAAGAAATTCCTGAAGGATCAAGTCAACGGAATTCCATGTCTCATCATGGACATGGAAGGAGACAATATCACAGAAATGCTGATAGAAAGAATTCCATGAAATATGCATCCATTAATGTCATCAATGCCGTTGCTGCTGATTCAGCAGATGAGGCTCAATCAGAGGGATCAGACGAAGAGGTTCCTGCTCAAGAAGTCGCGCACACAGACCTAAATGAAGAAGGTGTGCGCACACGTAATCAAAGGCTTACCCAAAATCTGGGTATTCCTTCAAGTAACCCACTTCCCCCTCTCCGAAAAGGATCCAATAAGGGGAAAGGAAAGAATCAGGTTACTTCTCACCCTTCCTCTGAAGGAGGTCAATCGCTCTCATTAGAGCAAAGGTTTGCACAACAGGAGGAAGAAATGAAAGAATTAAGAAGGTTGAATGCAGAACTACTTCAGAGTAGTCTTCTTCTTAAGAATTCTGAAGTTCGACAGCCGAAGGAATTTGTTGTAACTACTAAGATGGATCAAGAATATCCTCCTTTATCAGTACACCCTCAGAGGTCTAATCCTACGGGTCAAATGCAACAACGGTTGGCAGCACTACCATTAGTTTCAGCACCAACCACCACGTCTGTCCAAGCTCCATTCATTGCACCTACCCAAAACCAAGTTCAACCTGACGTTTCTCAAAAGTTAATAACTACTATTGAGTCATTAATAGCTCGGTTAGAAACTATGGAAGGGAAACGGGCGCAAGTTCAACCTGAAAAGAAAGTTTACCCTGAATGGGTAGATTCAATTTCTCCTCCATCCAGTTTTGGAAACCCTGTTTTCCCTACTTTCAATGGATCATGCGACCCTGAACAACATTTGACGCATTACGTGTCTTGTTGTGATCCTATGATGGGAACTCTAGAGCAGCAAGAAGCAGTGAAACTCAGATACTTCGTACGAACCTTGCAAGGACCAGCTTTTGTCTGGTATACAAGCTTGCAATCCCGGTCAGTCATCGGATGGGAGGATCTTCGTAAAAAATTCCTTCTTCAGTTTAGCTCAACTTTTCCAAAAATGACAGTTTTCGATCTTACAAACTGCAAGCAAAGGAAAAATGAAAGTGTCTCTGATTTCATTGCTCGTTGGAAGGGATTAACGTATTCCTTGAGTTTAGCACTCCCTCAGGAGGAATTGTTGCCAATCTGTGTGGAAAATTTTCGTGACGAATTACGCACGCCATTGATCCCTGTGAAATACACAGGAGGGTTTCGAGACCTTACTTCAATCGCTCAACAGATTTAAGATTCCCTTATACAGGCTGAGGTTAAATCTCGTGTAATTCAATCAGCTCCAGGAAGAAGAATGGGTAAAGCAGAAACTGCTACAGTTATGCTTAAACAGGCACCTGTACCTATTTCTACTTCAAAACCTTCATCTTCTCGAAGGGCTCCACCTCCTGAACGCCAACAACAAAGGCTGTTTCGTCCAAATGATCAAAAAGATCAACGACGAAAACAATTTGAGGATATGAAGAGTAAAACATACTCTTTCCGAAGTGAGCAAGTTCCTGGTTACTTCATTTCAGCTCTGGAATATAATTTGGTTCAATTACCAGTGCCCAAGAGGCCAAACAAGGAAGGATATGAAGACCGTCCCAATTATTGTCCCATTCATCAAATGTTGGGGCATCCCATCCATGAGTGTTTTGTCTTTAAAGACCTCCTGCAAAAGATGGTCGACTTGGGACAAGTCAAATTGAAGGGTTCTTCAGCTCATATAGCGTGTATTACCGCTACAGATCCAGAGGAAGGAGGCAAGTGGCAGGAAGTCAAAAGCAAAACCGCGAAAAAATATGATGATCGGATGGTCAGAAAGACAATCAATCGGACCCATTCCATTTTTCGAGCACAATTGAAGAAGCCAATTGTGTCTCCTACAAAAGCTGCAGTAAAGCCTCCATCAAAAGACAAATCCTCAAAAGGGCAGCGCAATTCAAAGAAGAAAGAGGAATCAAGAGAAGATGAGTATGTATCAAAGCCTAAATTGTCTTTGACTCTGGCAGATTTCATGCCATCTACTTCAAAGCCATGGGCACCGTCCCACCAAACGGCACAGCCTAAACAGGCTAACCAGGCAGAGTCTTTATCAGACGAAAAGTTAATCTTTGGTTCTGTTAATATGATTCAATTAACAGATTCATATTCCAGTCTTGATGAGCCTGAATTCCCTGTATCAAATAAGGGAACCCGAGGAAGTTCTAGAGGTTCCGGATATTGGGGAAGAAGTGGATCTTTCCGAAGCCACTACTCTAATTCTACCCCTGCTAGCACTGTATATGCAGCAGAAACTCGTGGTAGAACCGTTCAGCGAGCTCAAAAAGAACAAGAAAGTTCTTCTGCCAATGGCCAACTCAGTTTCGGCACAGTTATTTTGGAAGACCGATTAAAAGTTCCATCTTCTTTATCTCAGCAAGTAAATGGATCTAATCAGTCTAATCTTCCAAAACCAAGGATGTTGCCAACTTCAATACAAGATGCATCAGCTTCCAAAGCATCTGCTTCCAAGGTACCTGCTAAACCGCATATTCCTATTGGGAAATGCAGACCTTTAGATCAAAAGTATGATATATTGAAACACTTGGCCCAAGTACCATCCAATTTATCAATTTTGGATGCTTTGAATCTGTCAAAAGATCTTCGGGAAGCACTCATCGAAGCTTTGTCAAGTCTTCAAGAGTTTGAAGCTGAAATTGCTACAGCTGAAATCTATCACATAGAGAATAATCCTGCAGAATGCCATGCAGTGATATCTTTTACTGATAAAGATGAAGATGATGTTGTGCATGGGCACATAAAACCTTTGTACTTATCTGGAAAAGTCAATGGTATAGATGTTCTAAGAGCTTTCATTGACAATGGTTCAGGAGTCAACCTCATGCCCATTCGCACACTTCGTCAATTGGGCCTCACGGAATCTGATTTATCTCCTTATACCATGATGTTGCAAGGATATGATAAAAATGAACAAGAACCACTGGGAGAAGTTACGCTCAGAACTCAGTTTGGAGATCCTGTTTCCAATTCGGATTTCATGATTGTTGATCAAGACTCAGCTTTCAATATCTTGCTTGGAAGACCCTGGCTACATCAACATGCAGTTATTCCGTCATCATACCATCAATGTCTCAAATACTGTTTCGATGGTCAAGTTGGAACATTGTATGGTGATAAGGCCCCGTTCAAGACATGTGAGTCTCAATACATTGAGGCGGAATTTTATCACATGAAGGGAAGAGAAAAATCTACAATGAAGGAAATTACCAAAGTTAATGCTCCATATGGTTTGAAAAAAATTCCAATAAATCCATTTTCTCATGTGAGTACAGATTATGTGTTACCTATCAGTCAAATTGACAAAATAGGCCCAAATCAAAATACTCTTATGGAAAGATCCATAATGTAAATTACGGAAATCGAGCCAGACAACATGGGAGAAATTGGTAACTTACCAAGCAGTGATGAAAGCATAAGTGGTGACGTTTTCATTTCGTCTGCTGAAATCCAACAAGTCTATACTTTGCTAATCAGGCCAGAAGAAGTTATAGCAACACCAGAGGTGAATATTGATGTCAATTCTCAATCCATCATCTCCTCTTTATTTCCCAAAGAAGACCCTTTATCATCAATAGGGTCGGAAATGGAAGCTTCTTCTTCAAAATGTGAAAATTTTGACATCTCTTATGATCATGAGAATTTCGTTTTTTCATCTACTTTGCAAGTAGAAATGGACGAAATAACACATGATGAAGAGGAAGAGGAAGATCTTAGAGATGCTCCTCCAGCATTTGAAGAGGGTATATCTACCACTGTGGATGAACTCAGAGAAGTAAATCTGGGTACAGAGAAAGATCCACGCCCCACTTTAATTAGTGCGGCCATGACCCTTGAAGAGCAAGAGATGTATATTTCTTTTCTAAAGAAAAATGAAGATATTTTTGCTTGGAATTATACAGAGATTCCTGGTCTTGATCCTGATGTTGCCACCCATCATTTGGGTTTGCCAAAAGAACATCGAGGATTCAAGCAAGCCGCGAGAAGAACACACCCAACCTATGCTTCCAAAATCGAGGCTGAAGTGGATAAGATTATCAAAGATAACTTCGTCAGAGAAGTTCAATATCCCAAGTGGTTGGCAAATATTGTCCTTGTAAAGAAGAAGAACGGACAAATTAGGGTTTGCATCGATTTCAGAGATCTTAATCGGTATTTTCCTAAAGATGATTTCCCAGTTCCGATTACAGAACTCTTAATTGATACGACGGCTGGCTATGAAGTACTTTATTTCATGGATGGATATTCTGGATATAATCAGATCCGAATGGCCCTAGAAGATGAGGAATATACAGCCTTCAGAGCTCCTCAAGGTGTGTTTTGTTACCGGGTGATGCCCTTTGGTTTAAAGAATGCAGGTGCAACATATAAACGCGCCATGCATCGTATCTTCAAACCTCTTTTAGGGAAGTTTGTTGAATGCTATGTAGATGATTTGGTGGTTAAATCCAAACAACGTTTTGATCACTTGGCTGATTTGGAAGTCATATTTCACAAGCTTCGACAACATAATTTAAAGATGAACCCCTTAAAATGTGCTTTTGGGGTAACCTCAGGAAAATTCCTCGGCTTTGTTGTACGCCATCGTGGTATTGAAGTCGATCCTGAGAAGACCAAATCAATCCTTGGTATGTCACCTCCTCGGAATTTGAAAGAATTAAGAGGACTTCAAGGACACTTAGCCTATATTCGGCGTTTCATCGCCAATTTGGCAGGCAAAAGTTTACCCTTTACCAAATTATTGAAGAAAGGAGTCACTTACCAGTGGACTGAAGAATGTCAAGAAGCATTTGATGTTCTCAAGAAATACCTCTTGAGTCCACCAGTACTCATGCCACCTGTTGAGGGTAGACCTCTTATCCTCTATGTGACAGCTTTAGAGCGATCATTGGGTGCCTTTCTCGCTCAAAAGAATGATGCTGGGAATGAAAATAGTCTCTACTATCTCAGTAGAACTATTCTTGAAGCAGAAACCCGGTATTCAAGTATTGAAAAGTGCTGCCTAGAATTAATCTTTGCAGTTCAAAAACTGAGACACTACCTGCAACATCACGAGGTCCAATTGGTATCTCGTAATAATACACTAAAATTCATCCTTAGTCGTCCAATGCTTACAGGACGTCTGGCAAGGTGGGCGGTTATTCTACAGCAGTTCGACATTCAGTATGTGTCTCAAAAGGCAATTAAGGGCCAAGCTCTGGCTGATTTCCTGGCTGAAAATCCTTCAGTAGAAGACACGTATTCAGATATCGAACTCCCTGATGAGGAAGTTTTCTCTATTCAAGAGAGTCCTCAAACATGGGAAATGTATTTTGATGGTGCTTCTAGAAGTCCAACAGGGAAGAAAATGGAAAATCCTAAATTCAACAAAGTTGGTTTAGGAATTGTGCTCATTTCTCCAGATAAGGCAGTGTTACCTTATTCCTTTTTGATGTGGGAAGGTGGTACCAATAATGAAGCTGAATAACAAGCTCTCATTACTGGCTTGGAGTTAGCGCTTCAAGCACAAGTGAATCACTTAAAGGTGAAAGGTGATTCAGACCTGGTAATCAAACAAGTCAACGGGGATTATGCCATCAGAAAAGAAGAATTAATCCCTTTGTATGATTACATCAGAGAGTTAATGTCGGAATTCCCTTCAGAACCGACATTTTCTTATGTCCCAAGATCACAAAATGCTCAAGCTGATGCACTGGCTAATATAGCCACAACTTTAGCAGATCCAAATCGGGACGAGACAACCATCTGTATTGCCCACCGTCATGCAATTTCACCTTATGTTCAAGTCAGAACAGAGGAAATTAATGAAATTAGTCCCATTCCTGAACCGTATGGTCATACTACAGGATGGATGTCACCTATCAGGGAATACCTTCAAAATGGAACAGTTCCACCTGATAGAGCCGAGAAAGAACAAATTCGGCGACGTGTGGTCAATTTTACTCTTTATGATGGCCCAAACCACCTCGAGAAAATTCTCTACAAACGTGGTTTTGATGGAGTTATCTTCAGATATATTGATGGTAAAGAGACAATGGCTGTCATAAAAGAAGTGCATGCAGGAGTCTGTGGTGCCCACCAGTTTGGACATAGACTGTCTGATCAAATTCGAAGGCTTGGATACTTCTGGCCTTCAATGATACAAGATTGTGTTAATTTCACAAAGAAGTGTCATTCATGCCAAGTATATGCCAACTTCATTCATCAACCTCCCGAGTTGCTTCATACAGCTAAATACTCATGGCCATTTTCCACATGGGGAATGGATGTGGTGGGACCTTACCCTTCAGCTATGGCCAAGCAGTTTAAGTACATTCTTACTGCTACTGATTTCTTTTCCAAATGGGCAGAGGCAGTACCTCTCAAAGAAGTCAGTTCTAAATGCATTGTTAGCTTCATCAAGTCTAACATCATTACTAGATTCGGTGTCCCTCATACCATATTGACGGACAACGACACCAACTTCTGTTCTTCTGAGGTAAAGAAATTGTATCAAGAATACAACATTAAGTCCATCCATTCATCTCGATATCATGCAGCGGCTAATGGCCAGATAGAGTCCTTCAACAAGACTCTTTAAAATATACTGCAAAAGATGGTGGATAAAGATAAGAGGTCATGGCCTGATAAACTCTTTCATGCTTTATGGGCTTATCGGACTACCACTCGCAATGCAACGCGGTCTACTCCATATTCACTGGTATATGGAACAGAAGCAGTCTTGCCAATTGAAGTTCAATTGACCTCACTCAGAATAGCCATTTGTGATCAGTTATCAACAGATGAGCAATCCCAAAAGTGGTTGAATTAATTGGAACAGTTAGATGAGAAAAGATTGTGCACTTTGCACCACTTGGAAATCCATCAGAATCGGATAGCACGAGCTTTTAACAAAAAAGTTCGTCTTCGTTCATTCATTCAGGGAGAATTGGTATTGGTTCTCAGAGCACCAATGATACCAGGAAAGAAGCCTCCCAAGCTTGAACCAAAATGGGAAGGACCTTATTCAATACATAAGGTCTACTCCAATGGAGCATATTCTCTGATCTCAATGGATGGAGAACACATCACGACTCCAACTAATGCCAGATTTCTGAAGAAGTATTTTGTATAAACACAAAATATTGTTCCCAGATCCAAAACAATCACATTAGATCCTATATTTTGTCCTACATGACATTAAACTGTTATTATGTCCTATCTACATGACATTAAACTGTACAGAAGATCCTATATTTTGTCCTACATGACATTAAACTGTTATTATGTCCTATCTACATGACATTAAACTGTACAGAAGATCCTATATTTTGTCCTACATGACATTAAACTGTTATTATGTCCTATCTACATGACATTAAACTGTACAGAAGATCCTATATTTTGTCCGAGATGACATTAAACTATATTGTGTCCTAGCAACATGACATTAAACTGTGTGGCACTTCCAATGTCCAGCATGACGATAAATTGTAAAAAGTCCCCAGAACTGATATCCTCATATTGGTTCACCTTAGTCCTAGCTACATGACTTTAAACTGTACAACACCAGTTCGTCCTTGCTATATGACGTTAAACTATACAACAATGGTCCAGTATGACTTTAAACTGCAACTTCGTCCCACACGACATTAAACTGTGAAAAAGTTCCCTAAACCGTCCAGCATGACCTTAAACTGCATCATCCCTGGTCCATGTATATGACCATAAACTATTTGCAAATCCCTTATGTCCAGCAAGACGTTAAACTGTGACGTCCTAAACTACATGACGCTAAACTGTATAAAAGTCCCTCACGTCCGAAAAGATGTTAAACTATATAATCATCAAAGGTCCAGCATGACATTAAACTGCACCATCCACGGTCCATGCATATGACCTTAAACTATTCGCACTTTCGTCTGAAATGACGTTAAAATGGTACTCTCTTTTGTCCTTACTACATGACATTAAACTACACAGTCCCCCTTTTGTCCAATATGATGTTAAACTATTTTATCCCCATCGTCCTAACTACATGATGCTAAACTGTACAAAAAATCCGTGATAGGTCCTACATGACATTAAACTGTATTTTGTCCCTGCTACATGACACTAAACTGTGCAGCACCAATAGTCATAACTGTAAGACTTTAAACTGTATAGTCCCTTTTTTATGTCCTACATGACATTAAACTGTGCATCGTTAAGGTTGTTATTACCTCTTGTTTCTCACACCGAGTATGACTCACGTGAGCTTAGAGCGAACATCAACCATAACATTCCCTTTGGGCCAATAACCATGTGTAAGTCCCAACAATATTTTTTATTAGATCATTGTCCACAGAACAACTTGATCATTAATTCATTCTTTAATTGAACTACACGGACTTTGATCCTCGCCCTCCAGGCTGGGTATGTAGGCAACCTCCCAGGGTTCAAGCCCAAAACAATCTCTTCACATCGGTTCACCACCACCTCATATGATGTTGATTTGTGAAACCACCCCTGGAATCAATATCTTTACATTGATTCACTTTCGTCCTTGTTATATGACGTTAAACTATACAACACTTTTGTCCGGTATGACAATAAACTACAATATTCTTTGATTTCCTCATTTGAGAAGGAACCATTATTGACATTGATTTTTTAAATCATGTTTCATTTTCAAAAGACTACGTGCATACATGGTAATGCCTAAACTTTTTATCTCAGGTTAAACCATCATTGCACTAAAGTCCCCTTTCACCCTTCACATGTACGAACCAAATTTGTACAAAGGGTAGTTCTAGAACTATGTGGACTTGATTCCCATCCTTATGGGATACGTAGGAACATTGGATTGTCCCTCGAATCCAGTCCCAAGTGTTTTGGGCCTAACCCCAAATTTCACTTTCAGTCCCTTGGCTGAAAAGTCCTCATGAAAACACACACTGTGTATTCATTATTATGGTCCGAATTCTATGACCCTAAACTAAGATCACTCATACTTTCTTCCTGCACGACGTTAAACTGCATTTCATGAACTACGTATAGCTTGATTCTCATTCTTATGAGATACGTAGTGAAGTCCAAGTTTCAATTCAGGGCCCAGCCACAACATGATTATGGTTTTTCATTGACCTATGTATCTCTATATACATTGGAAAATACCCATCTTTATGTGTTATAATCCTAACCTTAAATATTTTCAGATCTTCATAACCCTTTTCATGACTTCTAGTCACAAAAATGTCAAACTTCTGAGAATTCTTTTGCCTGACTATGCAGCATGTGCCCATAGGTGGCCTTGCATAAACAGTCCACATAACAGACTTGTCAGCCTAAAGATGCTATTCATTTGACCATGCAGCCAATGCCCATAGGTGGCCCTGCATATTTCAACCCCCTAACGGGTTTTGTTAAATAATAGTAACTTCATTCTTGGGAAGAATGCCTCTTTTGTCCTTATTTGTCTTAAACGACAGTATGTAGGGATCCACACAAAATAGCCATCCTTAACATATTTGTCCCATATCCTTTTTCATGATCTGAAAGTATTCAAGTCTATGGTTTATTCTTCTTCCCTACGTTTGGGTCAGACCTTCGTAGGAGTGATATTCATCCAGTTCTTCGATGTTCTTGTTCGGAAATATCTTCTCCATATTCAAGTACCTCTTTCCATACAACAAACTCTATGCTTTAGAAAATTGGAATCTCCATAAACTTTCACTGGCTTTTAGCACTAGGAAAGTAAACTTCTGGGAGTTCTTTTGCCTGACTATGCAGCACGTGCCCATAGGTGGCCTTGCATAAACAGTCCACATAACAGACATGTCAGCCAAAAGATGCTATTTATTTCACCATGCATCCAATGCCCATAGGTGGCCCTGCATATTTCAACCCCCTAACGGGGTTTGTTAAATAATAGTAACTTCATTCTTGGAAACTACTTCTTCTAATGCCTTTTAGCTCTTTTTCATATCATTCCTTAGATTCAAATATTCTTAAGCCATAGTTTACATTTTCCCCCTCATACTTGAGTATGGTAATATGTTTTTAGATAAATTGTCAAGGAATTGAATCCATTTTTAATCCACTTCGGTCAAAGCTATTTCGACCTTAAACATTATCCCCTTTATGTCCGGCGTGCATGACTTTAAACTGCCCACACAAAAGACAAAGGAACTCTGAATAAAAGTCAAGTTCCAGCTCACTAAATATACATTTATGTATAATTTAGGTAATATTGAGCAATTAAAAGATTCAAAGTTTGTAGGGTTATTTGTAATAATCCTAGTAAAAATCAAACTATGATTACTAAGCCCATTGGCTTAAGTAAATTTGAAGCAGGTAATGGAAGAATGCAGGTACAAATGATTAAAGACAAAAGTGTTTTTCATTGATACACAAGAGTTAGAAGGACATCCACAGACTGGAGTCTCTTCTCTTCTTTCAAGAATTACAAGAGGCTTTCAACATAACACTTCATTTGATTTACGGCATCCCGATCTTCATTAGCAACCACCTAGAATTCATTCATTCAACTGGATACAATAAGAGATGCAGTGATACCAGCTCTTCTTGGAACAATTGTAAAAGGATGTTCTTGAGTGTGGTTTGAGAAAATTTTCTGCTGATCAAACAGTGACTCTGTTTCTGTCTAAGAGACTTGGAAGATGGATACATGGATTTGAGAATGGAGCATTGGAAGTAAAGAGCCATTTGGAGAGAGTACTCTTTTCAGATATTGCTCTAATATCATGTTTGTCTTCTCTCCACCAACCACTAGTAGAAAACATTTCAGCCCATGGGTTTTCCATTTTCATATCTGCAAGGGAATGACATGGAGGAAGAATTTGGAAGTTCACACCATTGTTGTTACTCTTAATACACAGCATAACCGAAATAGAGAAATAGCAGTGCAGCTGCATCTCAGGTGTATAATTGTCTGCATTTGGAACATTGACTCCTTGCAGATGACCATGAACACACAGAGACAGGTAGATGCTCTGTGGGAAATTAAGATGATATTTCTTCAAGTAATTATCCAAATCTGGGAAAGTGTTGTCACAGATATCATAGTAATCATGGCCAATAATGTTCATCATGTCATCAATCCGCTTGCTAGCCAGTTCATCAGCCGTTCCAATTCCCTTAGGAGCCATTGAATCTGTACAAAAGTTGAACAAATTTAACTCTTAAATGGGTTTATTTTTTTAAAATTTGTGAAAGAATTCGGAAAAATGGCCAAGGCATTAAGTCGCGCAAATCTAAACAATGGCGCACAAATATTTCGGATGTCGCGCTAGTTTTTGACGCGCAAGTCTAAACCGCGCAAATACGAATACCTTTACAGGAGCGCGACAGCGAGGGAACAGTGGAAAAGAGACTTGCGCGGCTTAGGTGACCTGCGCGTCGAGAGCTCGAGAAGGTATGATGTCCGGAAATCCGGATACTTGTACGGAGGTGATGCCGTGTATTTATAGGCCAGGAAGCCTATCTGCGCACCGCACCCAGAGCGCTTAAGGCCTGCGCGACCATACTTGCGCGCCGCCCTCTGCGCACTGCAGACTTGCGCGCCTCCCTTTTCCTTTGGAGGGATTCGATTTCCTCAGAGTCAAATCCTCATTTCTCTCCGGATCCAACTCTAAGGGGGGACTTTTGTTGACGCTCCTTTCTTCACAGAATCTAAAGATCGGAAAACGGAATATCTGAGCTCAAAGTGATCTCAACCTTTGAAGAAAACATCAAAAATCGACAAAGTCATGAACACAGGATCAAAAGCAAATGCACCGCGCAAGTTTTACCACTGTCGCGCAAGTACACTTGCACGACGGTCTTGGTCGCGCAAGTGACTTGCGCGACCTAAGTGGTAACCGCCCGGGGTCTTCTTTTGCCTATAAATAGACCCTGTGGGCCCCCCATTCGAGAGGATTTTTTTTCCAGAAACTCGGATTGAAGCTCCCGACGCCCAAGTCTCTTCTCAAAGCTTCCGGAACACTTCTAAGGTAATTTCTTACCTAGAACGGAAGATTTAAAGAGAAGAAGGAAGGCCTAAGTGTTGAAACTTATCAAACACTTGTGCGCCGACTTATTTCCTTCAATATAACTTGCGCGTCCCTTTTTTGGAAGAACTTGGAGAACATTCTAAAGGGTTTAAAAAAGATTCGCTCAAGTATTTCAATGCTGGTTGAAAATCGCGCAAGTACACCATGTGCCGCGCAGGTATACCTGCGCGGCCAATACTTGCGCGCCCACGGAAGACTTTCGCACCTTGCAAGACTTGCGCGCCCCTATCTTTTTGGGTGCCCATATTGCCCATTTTTACCCCTCTTAAGCCATCACACCTTTTCTTTTCAAGATTCAGTCTTCAAGACACTCTTCAAAGCCATTTATGGCATGATTTCTTGATTTGACTTTCTTATCTGAAAGGAATTCTGTGGAATCTCTCTCAAGGTCTAGTGATTTAAATATCCTTATGTCACTAAAATACAGAGAGTTCATTCATTCAACCTCATCTTTTAAGATGAGAGAATCCTAACCTGGGTCTCCTTTTCAGGAATAATCCCCAGTTATAAAACCTTTTAATCTGGGCATCTTCCTCAGGAGTAAGCCCCAAATTCTTAAAGTTCCCAATCTTGGGCATCCTCCTCAGGAGTAATCCCCAATCAAGTCCTCTAATCTTGGGCATCTTTCTTAGGAATAAGTCCCAACCTCAAATATGGGCATCCTCCTCAGGAGTAAGCCCCAAACCTTAATCCCTAACCTGGGTCTACTTTTTTAGGAATAAGACTCAGTCATAACCTTGGGCTTCCTTTTAAAGAATAAGCCCCAAGTCCCATAACCTGGGTCTCCGTTTCAGGAATAAGACTCAGTCATAACCTTGGGTCTCCTTTTCAGGAATAAGCCTCAAGTCCCCTTAAATTTCTCTTAACCAGTAATAATTTACATTTGATTTGGGTTTCCTTTTCAGGAGTAAAACCCAATCATAAGTCCCCTCCTAACTTGGGCATCCTCCTTAGGAGTAAGCCCCAAGATTAGAGTATTCAAATCTCCATGAAGCACATATAACTTTATGGACCTTGTTCATGGATTTTCTCCCTAAAAGTAAATCCTAAACCTTCATCTATTTGGGCAGTCATCCATACATAAGCCCCAAACAAATTCTTATGATTGCATCTTTCATGGCACAATTGTCTAAATTTTACCAATACCTCTTGTTTCTCACACCGAGCATGACTCACGTGAGCTTAGAGTGTAAAAGTAATTATGAAATTCATCTTTGAGCCATCAATCATAAACATCATACTCCATTTCTCGAACTACGTGGGTTCTGATTCCTTTTCCAAAACAAAGGATACGTAGGTAGCCCATTTATGGGTTCGATCCCAACTTTGAAATAATCTATGTCCTTCTGAATGACGATAAACTTCAAGTGCCCCACTGAGTGGCTTTAAAACCAGCCTGGTCATCATAATGACCAAGAGACTTTTATATAAATGTTTTGAAGGATACCATTGACCATGAATCTCTAAACAGATATAGATGATTCTCTATTGATGAAGAACCTCGAATACATATAAAAGATTCTCTAGATTTCTTGTATATTTAATCATTGATTGTTAAAACTAAAGAAAAGCTCATTTTATACTTGGTAATATAATAAGGATTCACGAACATAACTTAAATCTATAAAGAGAGTCTCGGAGTAGACAATAATTCCCCTCAAAAAGGTGTGATGAGTCCGACCTCCCATCCTCTCGACCAATGCAAATTCCTAAGTCTCATTAGTCCACAAGCTAATGAGCGCCTGCCTTTGGAAAGTAGGTCCAAACGGATGTGGAATCATTGGATGTTTCCGGTTCTACGAACAAACCCGTTAGAAACCGATCAGAACGTTTGAATCTCCCGTCCAGGAGGTCATCCCCGGATTCCGTGCGAAATAGGGATTCATATAGATCCATTTGGATAATTGAGTGGAAGCTATTGTTCTAAGAAAATTTGAACAGAAAACGTTATTATTCCCATACTCATTTTAAGTCCACTGAGCATGATATCAACATAACTTCCAATTTCAAAATTGTTCACTCAGAATGAACATAAATTTGATGATGATAAGCTGTACTAAACATCAGATAAGGGTTTATAAAATGCTAGAGACTCTTCCAGTACATGGACTTGAATCTCAAATCTCGGTCAGATATAGTCAGTAATGGAACCCCATGCAGCCTCAGGACTTCTATGACATGTATCTGTGAAAGTTAATCGAGTTAGAAGCCCCCTTGAATAGAAATTATGTCATAAATATTTGTAAGAAGATCCATACTAACCCATATAGAATTTGTTCTGTTGGATTTCATTTGAAGTCTGATGAAAATTTCCATGGGTTTTTTTCTTATTTATATATTTGTATGGGTAATGGTTGTATCATACCCTTATACCTTTTCCATTCATCCTTCACTTAATTTCATACCAGACACATTGATGCATAATCAGTGATCTCCTTCTTTATATTGTCCCACCAGTAGTGCTCTTAGATATCTCAATACATCTTTGTGCTCTCTAGGTGGATGGAGAAGGTAAATCTATTTGTATCATTCAATAGAAATTTTTTTATATCATGTTTATATGGTACACATATTTATGAACCAAATATTATGACTCCTTCCTCATCAGTTTTGAACTCTAAGGATTTTCCATTTCTAATAGTGTCCACCTTCATCTGAATTTATACATCATCTCTCTGAGAATCCTTTATATTCTCTAAAATGGATGGTTGAGTATTAATTTGAGAATGTGATGATGATGTACCTTACTTTATGATTCCCATATATATCCTTTGAAAGAATATGATGACTAGATCTTTTTAAATTCTCATCATTGATAATGTTATATGATCCTATATACTTAGATCATCTACCACTTTATTTACATTACCAGGATGGTAGCAGATTGAGCAGTCATAATACTTGATGAGCACTAACCATATTCACTAGATCATATTAAATTTATTATGTGTGAATATATATTTTAGGCTCTTATGATTAATATATATATCACGCTTCTCCCTATAAATATAATGCTTTCTTATTTTCATGGAAAAGATCATAGACGCCAGCTCCAAATCACATTTAGGATATTCTTTCTTAGTAACATTCAAATTCCATATAGAGTAGGCTATAACACCATCATTTTTCTTAAGTACACAACCTAAGCCCATATTTTATGCATCATTATATACCACATAGAATTCCCCACTTGCAGGTAGAGTTAGTACTGGTGGTGTGATAAGCTTCTTTTTTTACTCTTTAAAGTATTCTCCACATTCACTCATCCAGACAAAAATTACTTCCTTTTGAGTCATCTCGGTTAATGGGTTTGATGACCATGATAATTTCCTCACAAATTTAATGTAATACCAAACTAGAAAAATGAAACTATAGATATCTGTTATATATTTTTTCCTCGGCCACTCCTTGATTTCCTTTATCTTAAAAGGGTCCATATATATTCCTTTGTTGGTGATAACATACCCCAAGAATGATTCTTTCTCCATAGAGAACTCACATTTACTATAATTTTCATAGAGTTTCTTATGTCCCAAAGTCTTTATTATATTATTCAAATTACACTAAAATAAAACTATAATTTTGCGACATTTCCTGAAAAAACTCGCTAAGAATATATATATTTATATAGCACATTTCACCGCATTGATGTAAATATATATTTAGATATATATATATATATAAACACAGACACTTCTATATAAACATATATATATATAAATATATATACTTATATATATGTATATATAAACACACACACACATATAAATTTATATATAAAAATACTCATATTTTAAAATTAGTCATGTTTTTAAGAAAATGTGGTGATTTTAATTACATTTATACCAGTGCTTTAAAATGTGGCTAATTATAATTATATATATATATATATATATAATTATTATATATATGTATACATTCACATATATATTTACACACACACACACACACATATATATATAAACACACACACACATAATATAAAATAGAAACGTGTTGACATATAAACATATATATATATATATATATATATTATAAACTTATATATATATATAAACATAAAATATGCAATATAGAATATAAAATATAGATATATAGATATATATATAATATTATATATATATATAATATTAATTTTTAAAATACTGATAGATATATATAAACATTTATAAACAAAGACACATATATTTATATATATATATACCCATTAATATATATAAACACATACACACATATATAAAAACTCACATATATATACATGCACACTCACATAAATAAATAAATATATATACATATATATATATATAAACAAATATATATTTAAAATTTAGTCACATTTTAAAGAAAACATAGATATTTTTGTGACATCCTAACCAATGATTTAAGACATGGCTAATTATATATATAAGTATATATGATTATAATTATATTTTATAATTATATATATGTATACATACACATATATATTTACATGCACAGACACATATATATAAACCAACACACGGATAATATATATATATATATAAAGATATAAGTATATATATATATAATATAAACGCACACACACACACACATAATATATATATATATATAATAACATAAAATATAAACATAAAATTTTAACATATATATATATATAATATCAAATATATATATATATATGTAAACATAAAATATAAACACAAAATAGAAACACACACACACACACATATAATAGAAAATATAAATATATAGATATATAAACACACATATATATATGTAATATAATATAAACTTGTATATATATAAACATAAAATATAAAATATAAACATATATATATAGATATCAACATATGTATATATATATAATATTAGTTTATTAAATACCGAAATATATATATATATATATATATATATATAAATTAATAAAACATAATATAAATTTATATTCATAATTTTTATAGGTTAGTTGGTCAGGTCTTTGGGTATAATCTTATAGGTTGTTGGTTTAGTTTCTTCTAATGGTGGATTTACTTATTCATTGGTGTGAAACGTGAAGCGTTTCAGGGTGGGGGGATGCATATTAGGGGTGTGTAGCAGGCTATGAAGTGGGGTTAGGGTGAACAATGGGGAGAAGTGGGATGGGTTTCATATTTGTGGGATTGTTTGTGGAGGGTGGGATGAGACATGTTAGTGTTTGAGTGAGAAGAGTGGGTTGGGTGGATCATGTGTGGGAGTGTTCATAGATGGTGGGATGAATCATGTTGGTCTGTGATGTAGGGAGAAATGGAGCTTGGTAGGGTGATGAGGGTGACATAATTTTATTTTTATTAAAAAAATAAATTTTAAAAGGAATTATAAATTATAAAAAAAATTGACCAACATTTTTTTGAAGCATCCGTAAATGATGTGTCACTAAATAGAAACACTTATAAACTTCACCAATTTAGCGATGTTTATTTACCAATGTTTCTAAAAAATCAATAAATGAGGTTTATATAAAGAGTGATGTTTATAAACATTGCTAATATAGTGATGTTTATTTACTGAAGTTTCTAAAAAACACTGGTAAATTAATTAATGACATTTTAAAACGTCACTAATTAGATTTTTTTGTGGTGGGCTCCTCATGATCCTCCTTTATAATGGAGTATATCAGAATATAGTTTATAAAAACTATCAAAAATTTATCAAGTTAATCTCTATGTCTCTATTCATTAAGTCCATGAATATTTAATGAGAATTAGTGATTTTGAAGTGTATATGTATAAACAAATAGTGTTCATACCTCATTTGAAAGGTAGTATCGGGAATATATTCAATCTTCACTTTTAACTAGCGATATCCCAAATAGAGGTCCACCTTAGAGAAATTATTGGCCCCATGTATCTTATCAAACAATTCATCCATCTATGGTTTGGGATACATGTTCTTGATCATTATTTTGTTGAGCTCATGATAATAAATGTCACGACCCGTCCTTGGGGCCCGTTCTATGACTACCCCAAGCCCACCTTCCATAGGCCAAGGGCTGGAGACTAGCACCAAAGGCGTTAATCCTGATAAAAGGGAAGTCATTTGCATTATAAAAGTAAACAACAGAACAGAGTATGCAACAGAAGTAAGCACTAAGAAGAACTGTATACAAAAGTAAGTGCTGAAAAGAAAGGGGCCGGAAATACAAGCCGGACTGTAAGTATAGTACAGATGAAAAGCTAGTACAACTGTAGTAAAGTAAAACAATAACCACCGAGTCATCCTCTGTTAATCCCACCTGAAGGGTGGGTACAAATGGTCTCCTCATCACCTCGGGTCCATCCGTCTTCTCTGAGTACGTCTCATCAAGTGGTCCACCTCCGGGTACATTCCAGCTCTACAAGTGTCTACCTCGATCAATGTTGTCCGTTGTCTGCATCCGACACGATGTAGTTTGGACATAGCCCGTGTATGGGTGAGTAAAATGATACTCAGTAGGGACCTCGAGACCCGCAAGGTCTCACAATATACACTAAGGATAAACAAGAAGTAAGATACAAACACTGTGCATCAACCAATCCTACTTAGGTATATGACCATACATATACCTAAGTCTTCAATCCAGTTCGGCTCCAAATCTCGAGCCCAAGCACAACCCAGTTCACACAGGAATGAAGTCAATCACATCGATGATAATGAATGAAAGTCAAGACTCAGCTCACACAGGTATACATCTTTCATATAGAGATAGAGATGATCAGATGTAGTTACTGATTCATCGTCACTACCGAACCCACGGAGGATTCCAGTACAGGTGTTTTCACTATCGAACCCACAGAGGATTCTAGTACAGCTGTCGTCACTGCCGAACCCATGGAGGATTCCAGTACAGTTGTCACTGCAGTCGCAGCTAGATCTAGGGTTCCCACACACATCATGCTCGATTCCGGGAGGGTCCACTCCTCGAACCAAGGGGTTGATACATCAAATATCAAAAAGTACAGATTTTATGTATCTCTAAGTTCTGTATCGTCGAAAGAAACCAAATGCGATAGACGGCATGTCAATCGGATGCCCGGTCTAAGAGTTATTAGCATCTTCGTTCTAGGGGCCCAGTTGGAAATACGCTCATTCCAAACCCGGTTGTTTTCCAAAGTTTTCCAAAACTCACATAGAGTATCGCAAAAAGGGCCACCTCATCATAATGGTCCCAGTTCCGCTGATGGTGCGTCGATCGGACGTGCGGTCTTTAAGTTATTCACGTTTAAGTGAATCGGGCCCGGCTGATAAGCCCGATGGGATGGCGGGTCAGCCCATTCTGACTCGGTGGGTCCGACCTGACTAAGTGGTTATCCCGGCCCAAAAATACATGGCCTGTCCCAGTAGGGCTCGGCCCGGATTGTGGCAGGTGGCCCGGATGGCGCGGCCCGGCCCGTGGCTGGCACGTCCCGGCCCGGCGGGGCGCGGCTCGGCCCGGCCCGCGGATGGCGCGTCCCGCGGTGGGCCGCGGCTCGGCCAGCTGGCTGTGCTGGTGCGGGGGGGGGGGGGGGGCATGGCCCCCCGACTTCTCAAACCATTGGCGCCGAGCAGTGCCACCCTTTTGTCCGGCCGGACAAAGTCGTCCGGTATTCCCGGTGCGAGCTGCCCGCGGTTGCGGGCCGCGATCCCTGCGTTGTGGCGCCTATGAGCGCTCCAACTCATTCTGCCCAGCCGGCCGACGAACTGGCCGGTTCTTCCACTAGAGTGTCTTTCCCTGTGGGGGCTTCGGTTCTCTACAGCGCGGCGCCATGGGGCATCGCGGTTCCACCGATCCAGCCAGCTACGACTGACCGGTTCCACTTTGGTTGTGCGGCCCGTGGTTGCGGGCTGCGGTTCTTCCACATGCGGCCGACATGCGGCCACCGCCTTCGCTCGCCGCCGCCTCCATTCGCCACCACCTCCCTTTTTGAATTAAAAATCAAGAAAATAACAGAGGGTCGTTAGGCCGTGTTTGTTCGGCCCGCGCCCTCTGCGTTTGGTGGTAACAATCAGCCATAAACAACCCTTCGCATTCAACAAGAATGAAGGTATAATTTATTCAAATTAAATTATACAAACAACCTTCCTCGAAATCAAGAGCGGAGCACGTCAACGAGTCGTGGAAGACAAGTGTCGCAGAGGTCGGGCATCGCGGAACGTTGTCGTAGACGACGTTCCTTGCGAGCAGTGTCCTCTCCCTTGACGCGACGAAGAAGAATGGATGAAGGCATTCCTCACAATCCTGTTCTGGTCTATAAGAGGATATCATTCCTCGTGTTCTCCATTGGTGAGGGAGGAATCTATCCTCCAAATTCTCCAGAGGTTTTTCCACAAAAAAATATTTTCCGAGCACAAATATTTTAATGAAGCTTCCTCATTTTAATATTTTCCATGCAATTCAAATTGTTTCAAAATGAGATGTGCCAATTAATTAATGAAGTCATTAATCTAATTCTGTTGGCAAACTTAATGAGAGGGAGGTGGAGATACTCCCCCATAATAAATGAGGGGAAGTTGTCAAATTAATAAGGGGGTGTTAATGGGTAGTTAAGGGAAGGTTAAGGATTTGGATTTGTGTGGGCCCCACCACACAAATTCCTCTCATGGGAGGTTATGTGGGTGTGGGACCCAGCTCTAACTTCCCTTGGGAGGAAATAACATCCACTAAATAATAAAATTATGTACCAACAATTATATTAATTTAGTATGAATTCCTGAAAATATAGCTTTCAACCCGCATAAAATGCAACTGCTGTGAAGGTCCCCTTAAGAAAATACCGATGCTATGATTTCATCGGTGTCCCTGACTTTCAATTCCGAGCACTGGTTCAAAAGATAGAAAAATCCACATATATGTTTACTGAATGTACCCGAACAAAACTTCATAAATTGATTCCGGGCACACCGGGCCTCGAAATCAAGTGCCGTCAGAAACCCCAGACTCATAAAATTCCAAAGTATTTCAAAAAAAATTCCTTGAAATTTCAGGGTCTTTACATTACTCCCACCTCAGAGCTATACATCCCTATAAAGCTACAACACACACTTGGGAAACAAATGGTGGTACTGAGCACACATCTGAGCCTCCTGTTCCCATGTGCTCTCCTGGAGGTTCCCGTACTTCCAGCGAATGAGCACCAGAGGAATGGAACATCCACATAGGACCCGCTTTTGTCGATCCTCAATCTACACCTGGACCTCTATGAATGTCGCCCTGTCATCGATGTCTAGCTCCCCATGGTCGATGATGTTGGGTGGGTTGTTCACCAATCTCCTCAGCTGAGATACGTGGAAGACATCATGAACCCGGTGAAACTGAGGTGGTAGAGCCAGGCGGTAAGCCACCTCGCCTACTCTACCGAGGACCTGAAAAGGTCCGATGAAATGCGGCGATAATGTTTCGCCCCGACCAAATCTCCGTAGACCTAGTCGAGGTGAGACCCGTAGGAAGGCGTGGTCGCCATCCTCGAACTCCAGTGGTCTCCTTATCTTATCAACATACGACTTCTATCTTCTCTGTGCACTCTTCATCCACTCCTGGATGATCTGTACCTTCTCCTTTGTAGCTTGAACCATCTTTGGTCCTACAAATTCTGACTCCCCAGGGTCAGTCCAGCATAGAGGTGATCTATAAGGTCGGACGTACAACACCTCGTATGGTTCCATCCCGATGGTGGAATGGTAGTGGTTGTTGTATGAAAACTCCACTAAGGGTAAATGATCCTCCCAGCTACGACCAAAGTCAAGGACACCTGCATGGAGCATGTCCTCAAGAGTCTGAATGGTTATCTCTGTCTGGTCATCCGTCTGAGGATGGAAGGCGGTGCTCAAACGTAGCTGTGTTCCAAAATCCTGCTATAACCCCTTCCATAGCCGGGAAGTGAAACGAGCATCACGATCGGAAATGATAGATGATGGAACACGATGAAGCCATACGATCTCCTAAATGCAGAGGCGTCCCAAGATCTCTACTGAGCCCTACTCTCTGATCGGTAGGAAGTGGGCCGACTTGGTGAGTCAGTCTACGATCACCCAGATAGAGTCTTGTCCTCTAGATGTGTGTTGAAGAATCATAATGAAATAAATGGATATCCCATCCCACTTCTACTCAGGGACCTCTAAGGGCTGTACCAAGCATGCTGGTACCTAGTGCTCTGCCTTCACTTGCTGGAAAGTGAGGCATTGTGAAAAAAACTCTGCTACTACCTTCATCATACCCAGCCACCAGTACTATCGTCTGAGGTCCTGATACATCTTCACCACTCCTGTAAGTACTGCTAGAGGGGAAGTGTGGAACTCCCTCAACACCTACTCATAAATTTCAACTACTACCATGGTACATCCCCTGAAGAGGATGACGTGCTCCCCTCCTTCAGAAAATCTATCATGTGTCTGTCCTAAGGATATTTGAACACATCGTGTCTCACAGTCAATGTCCCCACGCTGAGCCTCTCTGACTCACTGAAGAAGTGTAGGAGTTACTGTGAGAGACTGAAGAAAGGATTCTCCATCAATATCCACAAAGGATATTTGCAACGTGGCTAGCTGCTCTGTCGCCTCTACTAGCAACTGAATGCCCGATCTCCTGCTAAGAGAATCAGCTACAACATTCCCCTTCCTAAGAGTGCAGACTATCTCAAAGTCATAGTCCTGGAGGAACTCGAGCCATCAACGCTACCTCAGGTTTATGTCCTTCTGTGAGAAGATGTACCATATACTATGGTGGTCAGAATAGACTGTAAAGTGCTCGCCCATCAGATAGTGCCGCCATATCTTCAAGGCGAAGACCACTGCTGCTAACTCCAGGTCATGGGTAGCATAGTTCTGCTCGTGCTGTCTCAACTGCCATGAAACATACGTGATAATTTCTTACTACTGCATCAGGACACACCTGAGTCCAGTCATTTATGTGTCATAGTAAACTACGTACCCAACACCCTCCTCCAGTAACCTCAATATGGGCACACTGTTCAACCTCTGTCTCAGCTCCTAGAAGCTCTGCTGACATCTATCTAACCATACAAAGGGATTCCCCTTCTTTGTGAAAGCTAAAAGCGGTGATGCAACTTTGGAGAATTTTGGAACAAATCTCCAATAGTACCCAGCCAGACCCAGGAAACTCCGCACATCCATCACACTCCTGGGTGGCTCCCATGAAAATACATCCTCGATCTTCGCTATATCCACTGCAACTTGAGACTCCGAGATGGCGTGTCCCATGAAGCGAAACTCTGGAATCTAGAATAGGCACATCGAGAGCTTACCATAAATATGGTTCTCTTAGAGTGTATCCAGTACAACCCACAAGTGGTAGGCGTGTTCCTCATCAGTGGTCGAGTAAATCAATATGTCGTTGATTAAAACTATGACAAGTCGATCAAGGTAAGGCTAGAAGATCCTGTTAATGAGACTCATAAACACTACTGGAGCGCTGGTTATGCCGAAGGGAATAACCAAGAACTCGTAGTGGACATACTGACACTTTAAGGCCGTCTTCTGCACATCCTCATCTAGAACTCTAAGCTGGTGATAGCTTGACTTGAGGTCTATCTTCAAGAACCAACGTTCTCCCATGAACTGATCAAAGAGGTTGTCAATCCTCGGGTGTGGGTACTTGTTCTTCATGATCTCACGATTCAGGCGACAGTAGTCGACACACAGTCGCAAGATCCCATCCGCCTTCTTGGTGAATAAAATTGGAGAAGCCCAGGGTGGAACACTGGGTCGGATTAATACATTTCCTTGAAAGTCCTACAGTTGTACCCATTGCTCTCAAAGATCAGCAGGAGCCATCCGATATGCTGGTGTAGATATCGGTGTTGTATCAGGGTATAGGTCAATGTATAATTATACCTCTCTGGAGGAGGTAGTCCTAGAATTTTTTTAGAAAAAACGTCTAAATACTAATCCACCATAACAGGAAATCTCGGACTCTACACATCAACTGCTCCAAGGATGAGACTAGCCAACTGATGTGTGACCAGCTGCCCTCTCCTCTGTAAAAGTCCATCATGTGCTGCAAAGGATCCCTTCTCACCGATGAAGGTGAACCTGCTCCCATCCGTGCGGATACACCGCACCTTGTTCCTAATACAGTCGATCTGAGCATGGACTGTAGACAACCAGTCCATACCCAAGATGGCATCGTAAGGCCTCGACACCGCTACAAGAAGATCCCAATTGAAGCTCTCACCTCCTAGAGTATGCTCACACTTCCTGTACCGGTGCTTAATCGTCTGTTATACTCCCATAGGAGTCTCTAGCCGTAAGGATCGAGCAACGACTCTATTGGAATCTCTGAGCTCCGAACAAGGGTAGCGGTAATAAAAGAATGACTCGCACCCATGTCTATAAGTACTACAACAAGGGTTGAGTAGACACATATAGTACCTCGAATCATCTCAGGTGCACCGTGGTCATAGGCCTCGACTGCCTAGAGATGAGCATGCCTCTGTCCGGCTACTCCCTGTGGTCGGGGTGGACCTCCTGGTGGTGGTGGTGGTAGAGCCTCGAAACGTCATCCACCACCTACTGCTTGGCTAGCTCTTCTACCTCGTCCGCCTGCTCCCTGCGGACCACCACGGTCGAACCTATGCCTATGCCTAGGAGGTCCCTCTACTGTCTGATGCTCGTCCGCATGGCGGGTCAGGCAGTCCTAAGCCATTTGACCCTGCTCGACGCATGCATAGAACTGCCTGCTCCTCATATAGTTGGCTCTGCTCCATGTTCCCCGCACAACCGAACCTCTATCCTGAGGTCGCCCACCTGATGGCCTGGTCTGCTGAGACCTTTGCATCATCTATCTACTGCCAGCTGTAGAAGAATCCACTATGTGTTTCCCTGTGGTTGGTCTCGCTATAGGATACTGCTCAGCGCGGAATCTCTCCACTAGAAGAGCTCGCTCCATCACCCCCGCCTATGTCGGGATGCTGAGGGGAATTATCAAAGCTCTGATCTCATGCCTCAGTCCCTGATCAAAGGTCCGAGCCCTGATGAATGGGCCCGGTACCATATCCGTGGAGTAGCGTGAGAGGTCAGTAAACCTCACTGAGTACTGAGCTACTATCATGCTGCCCACCACAGATGAAGTAACTCCTGGATCAGCACTGCATAGAGGGTGGCTGGAACAAACTCCGAGCGGAAGAGACTCTCGAAGTCCATACAGAGAAGAGATTCCACATCGTGCACCTGGAGAATCAAGCTCCACTATCTACCTGCTGCTGAGTGCAAGAGACTCGCTGCAAGGATCACCATAAGATCAGCTGGCCCTACTAATCTGAAAACCACGATGAAAGCCTCCAGCCAATCCCCAACTTCCTGTGGGTCCATCTCTCCACGGAACCTGGAAAGCCTCTATTGATAAATCTTGTGCAACATGCTCAAGTGGCGGGAACTCTCTACTGATGGATCTGGTGGTATCAGTGGCTCAGTGGGTAGCGGTACCTTGGGTGCCTCCGTTGTGGAGGGGACCTCCACCGCGGCCTTGTCGCTCGGTGGGCTACTATATCGCACGTAACTCGGAACCCTAGATGGCTGCCTTTGTGGGGCCATCCTGAAAAGAAACTGGTGCGCCACGATCAAATAGTATACCTGGTGAGCTGGCACAAAGTAATCACAAAGAAAACTATTGAAACACACATGCAATCAGTGTTTTCGTGCACCAAGTCGGAAATCAGAGGTCAGGGTCCTGGTGTATGGATATGTCAGCCGCCACACCCACACTGGACTCCCTGGACTGATAACAACACTCAATAATCTTAACAATATTGCTTCACAAAAAATAATAATCAGAGTCCTGAGTTCTGAGGTTGAACTGACTCCTCTGATACCAATTTGTCACGACCCATCCTCGGGGTCCGTGTCGTGACAACCCCAAGCCCCCCTTCCATAGGCCAGGGGATGACGACTAGCACCAAAGGCATAAATCCCGATAAAAGGGAAGGAATTTACTTTTAAAATGTAAACAACACAATAGAGTATGCAACAGAAGTAAGCACTAAGGAGAAATGTATACAAAAGTAAGTGCTTAAAAGAAAGGGGGCGAAAATACAAGCCCAATTGTAAGTACTGTACAACAGAAAAGCTAGTACAACTATAGTAAAGTAAAATAGTAACCACTGAGTCGTACTTAGAGAATACCACCAGAAGGGTGGGTACAAATGGTCTCCTCAGCACCTCAGGTCCGTCCGTCTGCTCCGTGTATGTCTCATCAAGTGGTCCACCTCTAGGTACTGTCCATCTCTACAAGTCTCTACCTCGATCAATGTTGTATGTCTTCTGCATCCAACACAACGTAGTGCGGGCATAGTCCGTGCAAGGGTGAGTATAACGATACTTAGTAGGGACCCAGTGACCCACAAGGTCTCACAATATCCACTAAAGATAAACAATAAGTGAGATACAAACACAGTGCATCAACCAACCCTACTTATGTATATGCTCATACATATACTTAAGTCTTCAGTCCAGTTCGGCTCCAACTCTCAATCCCAAGCACAACCCAGTCCACACAGGAAATAAGTCAATGACATCGATGATAATGATTGAAATTCAAGACTCATCTCACACAGGTATACATATTTTTTGATAGAGATAGAGATGATCAGATGTTGTCACTGATTCATTATCATTGCCGAACCCACGGAGGATTCTAGTATAGTTGTCTTCACTGCCGAACCCATGGAGGATTCCAGTACAGTTTTTGCCAATTCCAATCCCATGGAGGATTCCAATACAGTTTTAGTTGCTGCTGAACCCATGGAGGATTTCAGTACAGTTGTCATCATTGCCGAACCCACGGAGGATTCTGGTACAGTCATCGTTGTAGTCGCAGCCAGCTCTAGGGTTCCCGCACACAGCATGCTCGATTCTGGGAGTGTCCGCTCCTTAAGCCAAGGGGTCGATACATCAACTATCATGAAGTACAGAGTTGATGTATCCGGAAGTTCTGTCTCATAAAAAGAAACCAAACATGACAGATGGTGTGTCAATCGAACGCCCGGTCTGAGAGTTATTAGCATCTTCGTTCCAGGGGCCCGGTTGGAAATACACTCATTCCAAACCCGAACGTTTTCCAAAATCTTCCAAAACTCACTTAGAGTACCGTAAAAGGACCTCCACATCATAAGGGTCCCAGTGCCGCAGACCACACGTCGAGCGGACACGTGGTCTTTAAGTTATTCACGTTTAAGTGAATCCGACCCGACCCGATAAGCCCGGTGGGCTGGCGGGTCGTACCGTTTTGACTCGGTGGGTCCGACCCAGCTAAGTGGTCAACCTAGCCTAAAAATGCATGGCCCGGCCCGGCCGGGCACGACCCGGCCTATGGCCGGCGTGGCCCGACCCGGCTGGGCATGACCCGACCTGTAGCTGGCATGACCCGACCCGGCTGAGCACGTCCTGCAGCGAACCGCGGCTCGGACAGGTGGCCGAGCTGGTGCATGGGGCGCGCCCCCCCGACTTCTCAAACCGGCGGCGCCGCTATCTAGTTCAGCCGGCCGAAGCTGGCAGGTCTTCCCTTTTCCAGCGACACACAGTTGTGGGCCGCGATCCCTCCACCGTGGCGCCTATGAGTACCGTGGCTCCTTCTGCCTGGCCGGTCGATGAGTCGGGCGGTTCTTCCGGTGGAGGGGCCCGCCCTGTGCGGGCCGCAGTTCTCCACAGCGCGGCGCCATGGGGCGCAGCGGTTCCACCAGCCCGGCTGGCTACGGCTGGCCGGTTCCTCTTCAGGCGGGCGGTCTGTGGTTGCGTGTAGCGGTTCTTCCGCACGCCGCTGGTGTGCGGCCGCCGCCTTCGCTCGCCTCCACCTCTGTTCACCACCGCCACCCTTTGAGAATTACAAATCAAGAAAATAACTGAGGGTCGTCGGGCTGTATTTGATCGTCCTACGACCTCCGCGTTAGGCGGTAACAATCAGTCATAGAACACCATTCACATTCAACAAGAATGAAGGTATAATTTATTCGAATTAAATTATACAAACAACCTACCTCGAAATTATGAGCAGAACACGTCAACGAGTCACAGAAGACAAGCATCGTGGAGGTCCGGCATCACGGAACGTTTTCGTAGATGGCGTTCCTTGTGTGCGGTGTCTTCTCCCTTGACGCGAAGAAAAAGAAAGGATGAAGGCGTTCCTCACAATCTTGTTTTGGCCGATGAGTGGATATTGTTCCTCGTGTTCTCAATTGGTGAGGGAGGAAGCTCTCCTCCAAAATCTCCAGAGGTTTTTCCACACAAAAATATTTTCAAAGCCCAAATATTTTAATAAATCTTCCTCATTTTAATATTTTCCATGCAATTCAAATTGTTTCAAAATGAGATGTGCCAATTAATTAATGATTTCATTAATCTAATTGCATTGGAAAACATAATGAGAGGGAGGTGGAGAAACTCCACCATAATAAATGAGGGGAAATTGTCAAATTAATAAGGGGGTGTTAATGAGGAGTTAAGGGGAGGTGAAGGGTTTGGATTCATGTGGGCCCCACCACACTAATTCCTCTCAGGGGATGTTATTTGGGTGTGGGACCCACCTATAACTCCCTTTGGGAGGAAATAACCGCCACTAAATAATAAAATTGTGTACCAACAATTATATTAATTTAGTATGAATTCCTCAAAATATAACCTTCAACCCGTATAAAACGCAACCGCGGTGAAGGTCCCTTTAAGAAAATACTGATGCTGCGAGTTTATCGGTGTTCTCCGATTTCAATTCCAAGAACCGGTTCAAAAGATAGAAAAACCCGCATGTACGTTTACTGAACATACCGAAACAAAACTTCAGAAATTGATTATGGGTACACCGGGCCTTAGAATCAAGTGCCTTCAAAAACCGCAGACTCCTAAAATTCCATATTATTTTAAAAAAAATTAATTGAAATTTCCGGGTCTTTACAATCAATATAGAGTCACATTGTCTGAAACTTATTATTAATGAACATGACTGGTGCACACCATGATGAAGAACTCAGGTGCATCAAACCCTCATCCAGGGATGTGAAGAGTGGCCTCCCTTTTCTGAAAGATGACATTGGATTTATATAATAAAATCCAATTCATTCCCATTATAGCCTCAAACTAGACTAAATGATGTTGGATGAGATTTGAGGGGTGGTTCATTCAACAAACATTGACCAGGGAGTTATTATATACTTTAGATATAATAATTTCCCAATTCTCTAATCTCATGGGTAACTCAAACCCTGTATTTTGAGGTGGTGTTTGAATTGTTCTACAAAACATGAAAGATTTAAAATAATGTATAGAACTAGAGAAAAAATTAATTGTGCTTTTCTGGAATGAATATATAGTGAACCTATCACCACATCATTGTTAGTATCCACCTTAGTAGAAGTGATATAATATTCATTTCTTTGCATCAATAGAGGTTTTTGTTGTTAATTGTCTGAGATAACCCTTGTATTAGGGAATATAATAACATAATGTCCATGTCCCATATATGTGAAACATTGTACTATAGATTGAGTGTTAATATGAACCTTCCTTTCTTCTTCTATATTAGTTGGATTTCTCATATCCCACCGCCAATGATTATCCTGATACCCATCTTTTCTATATTTAAAGCTTCAATCAATTTCTTTTATAAAGTTCCAAAGATTCTTCTTCCTATAGTTTTGAGACATGGGATGGTGGGTTTTCTTTCCTCTGTGGGATTTATCTATTGATCCTACCATATTAAAATCAATTTTCTGCTTTTTATCTCTATTCCTATGGGACCACAAAAAGTCAACAATCTCCATCTCAACCTTAATGGAATAACATATGATATCCTTATATATATTAAAGTATCATATCACAAAATATTTTCATATAAGTAACTTTAATACATGAAAGAATCGATCGACCTTTATTTTATGTTTCATGAAAAATATAGAGGTGTATCATATGATTCTTATATTTTTTTCCTTATATGGCTTGATAGACTCAAAATCCATTTTATTCAGTCTCAGGAACACCTTCTCTAAATTAACGTGGAGTGTCCATGGAATTTTTTTTGAAAAATATTTTCTTGAATCCTTCCCATTCCATGGAATTAGTTTCAACTTTTGACATTGTGTTTTTGATCTGATTCCACCACTAATTAGCTTCTTCAACAAAATGATAGACACCCAGAAATAATATTTCCTATTTTGAGCATTGGAGGACATAAAATATCTTTTGAATGGATTTAATCCATTATTCCATGATAAGGTGATAAAAAGATACCCTATATATAGGAGGCCTTTTCACATAAAGGATTTGACATGAATTTTGTCTTTCTAAGGAGGAGTGTAATCCACATAATTCATGTTATTATTCATAACGTGAGCTAGTTGTTCCGGCACTATCATGAATTTCTGAGCTCCCATTCCCATAAGGTTTTGTATCTCATTAGGGAAATCAGCACATTGAATATCACATTGATTGTTGGTACAAGTTCTCAAATTTCCCGCATTAACTAGAAAATAAAAAATAAAATTTGGAGGATTGAATACTTAGATAAAGAACATATAAAACAAAAATACTTTCTTATAATTAATAACTTATAAATAAAAATTATATCCTAAATTATAATTCCATTAATTTCAATCTACATTGTCCATGTAAATTATTCATATACTTATACTTATCCCTTGGGTTATCAATAAGGTTTCCTAGCCTTTATTCCAAAAAATGATTACACCGTCCTCTAATAACATCTACAGTGAATCGATCCTTTCACACATATTATTACATGATTTTAAGAATAATTATCCATTAAATACAGACCAAGGATAAAAAATGTAGTGTATTTTAGAGATATGGTATATAATTAGATTACATGACACTAAAATAATACATATTTTATTAATCTCTATAATGAGCTCCTAATAACATCTATGATCCCACAACTTAATAAGATAACCCAAGGAATACATAGACAAAAGTAGTGATCTAGAATCCCAATTAGGGGATAAACATGAAAATGAAGCATGACCCATGAGTGAGAAGGATTAATATGATAACACAAAAGGAACAAATCATGAATAAACAAATAGAGGAATAATGTAAATAACATGGAATCATATGATTATAGAACCATAGGAATATGTAAACAACATATATCATGAAATAAACATGAGTCCATGCTAATTTCCAAGACTATCACATTGTGAAAAAGGTCCCATAATGGATTTGGTCCACTATGTAATCTCATACATAATGTTTCATGAGACAAAAAAATTACCCAGTGAATTGGAGTGATATCTTGGAACACCGATCATAAAATGTACATGCATATTTGTTCCTCATAAGGAAATCAAAAACAAGGAATAAACATATGGTTTGCTCATAGAAGGAAATGAGTTACTTAATATTGTCATAAGGAATAAAAAAAGGTGTATCATAATGGTATCCATGAAATAAGGTATTAAATCATTCTTAGACATTTATAAGGTGAAACAATAATAACATATCATGAATAATTATTTACAACACAAGTGAAAACTAGAAACTGACTGTCTCGGTAATAATAGAAACATGCCACTGGCCGTGTTTAGGGAAATGAATAAAAATTCATTAAAAGGATAAAGGAATAATTATTTCCCTAAAACCAGAAATGAAATAAAATTGTTTTTCATGATAAAATTATGGATTTTTGAAATTATTTTTGGTTTAAATCATTTAATGGATTATAATTAAAATGGCTAAGAAAGAGATAAGTTCCCTTTAACTGGGTTTTCTTATTAAGAGGAATTGAGAAGGGAACAATTTAAAATATGTATTTCCCTATAAAATAAAGATGAATTGATATATATATATATATATTATTAGAACATATACACAAAATATATAATCATTAAGTATGAATAATGAAGATATAACTTGATTCAAAGGGAGATAAAGTGTTTCCCAAATGAAATATGGAGGTTCCGAGAGATCCCTTACCATATGTGCAAATTTGTTTTGAACATGAACTTAATGTCCTTAATAATCATATTATATTAAATTATTACTTAATTAATAATATTTACCCACTATATTTGATTTATTAAAATTTTACTTAGTTTATTTATGTCCATTTTGAGGAGTTAAAAAGGTTAATTTCATTGTTTTAGGAGCATTCCTTTCACGAATTCATGGTTGGTTAACTTGTGTCATCTATGGATGTTAATGTAAATTATTAATAGTACAACAGTAGAAAAATTATATGGAATTAATGGACATTATTTTTTTAACGATAACATATATCAATTGTAACATCAAGAGTTTTAGTAAAAATAAACAAATAATTAATTAATAGTTTTCGTTTTAATTAAACAAAAATTCATTGTTATTTTTAACAAAACAAAATATTGAATAAGTAGTGAATTATCAATTAAGGAAATAAATAAATAAATTATAATGATAATTACTCAAATATGCTTTTATTTAAATTTAAATTTTTTTAAAAAAAATAAATCATTATTTTCAAGATATGATATTTAATATTTAAATGTAGTTTTATTTTAATTTTTTCAAAATTAATAAATTTTCATAAAACAAAGGGAATAATTTATTATTTCAAAATATGGATTCTAAGGTAATATATATATATATAAGTATTATTTTGAATTATAAGTACATTATAAGAATAATATTATTATAAATTTATATTAGATACCAAATTTTAATTATTTTCCATTATTATATATGAAATATTCTTTTAAATTATAAAAATAATGTAGCATATTTCATAATATTTTTATTAATTATCATATTATTATTATTGTAAAAAAATGGAAATGATATATATATATATATATATTATAAAATAGAATAAAAATACAGAGAATTAAAAAAATTGCGGAAGTCATTTTGGGTTTTGAGGGAAACCGAAGTAGGGCTACGAGGGAGTCCCCGGGCGAGACAAAGTGGAGCCACGAGTCTCAAGGTCGACGCAAAGAGAAGGATCGCGAGCGGCGTCTGAGGGTTTCACCATGAGAGAACATCATAGAGATCATCAAGAAGAAGATTTTGAATATGGTTTTGGGAGAGAAATGCAGGCTTGAGTAGGAGTATTAGATCCTAGAGAGCTCAAGAAAAATGGTTATCGAAGCTAGTGAGGATTTAGATCTTTTAGGTTGAGCATGTAGGAAATGGTTTTGAGTCCTAAGACCACCACACATCAGATCTGTGTCAGGTGGTTGAGGATTTGGGAAAGCGATAATTTTTTTGAAGATTCGTGAGGCGTCGACTATATTTTCAAGTATGTGTTTTTTATTCAAAATTTTGGTATCAAAATATGATTTTTAGATTTATCTGCGACTATAATTGAGATGCATGGAGGATTCGAACAAGATTTTGGGTAAAAGGACCTCTGTTTTGTCTGAAATTGCAAGTAGGTATTATTTAATTAGTTTATTTTTATCTAAATCTTCTGAAAATCAGATTTCCAGTGTCGAATCTGTTTAATTCATCCACTTTCATCTGCTTTCAATATTGTTTTATTAAATTTCTACAACTACTTTTCTCACGATATTGGATTTGTCTTCGATTAGTTCTGTTAAGATATAGTTTTGATTTTTTTCAAATTTTGTGTGGCTGTCGTAGATTGCTTCACAATGATTAGTTACAACTATTCTTTTTTGATTTCATTTAGTACCAATCAAATGAATAAAAATATATATTTTAACCGAACCTTTCAACATCCGATATAAATGCATTTGCCTATTTCAATATTTAGATGAGTTAGGTTCATTGAATACTTTTCATTCAATGGATTCTATTTGAGTTCTAGTTTTGAAAGAATATGAGATGAGATGCATATATCCAATCCATGAAATAATGTTTATCAGCATGTTGTAAATAAAATAAATATATATTATTTAGTAACACTATGACTATAAATAGGGAATTGGTTGGAAGTAATGAACAATGATATCTCTACAACGTCTCCCCTCTGGTACTTCATGTATAAGAGGCTAACTTGTTAGGCAGTAGCCTTTCCTTCTAATCCTATGCATGTAAGAGAGATTTAGTAGCAACAATATGAGGATTTATAAGAATTGGTCTACAAATTTCATGTAATGGATTTGAATTTTTATTGTCAAATTATTTGTTTCTTTCATGTTTACATAAGGGTTTCTTCCAAAAAAATCAACATGTTTTTCAATACTTGGATAGATTGTAGTAAGGTGATTCATATTGGAAATATTTCAGGGTAACTTTGGTATGATGTTTATTCATTCTTGATGGAAATTGAATAATTTTTTTTTTAAGTAATTACTTAGTTCCTAAATGATCTTTAATTTCATAGTTGATTTTGATGGAGTTTTACTCCATTATTCATCAAGTTCTTTCAAATTTATTTGTTTTTGTGCAAAGGAACCAATCATTATTTTTTAAACACTTAAGAGCCTTTATTTTTTTGAATATACTTTTGTAGTATAGTTTGTTTAATTATTTGAAAACATATGATTTTTATTTTATCATTTTAAATATATATTCATTATTTATTTTTAATGTTATTTAATAATATACATTTTATATATTGTAATGGATATATATATATATTTTTTATCTATTTTAAGATTCTCAATTCAAAAATTTATTCAGAGTTTTATTTACATATAATATAAGAGTAAACCAAATAATTTTAGTTGAATTATAATAATTTATTTTTATAAATTATTATCCAAAAATATATAGCAAACGGTTATTCATGGAATTATATAAATTTAATTGACTGATCTGCATGCATGTCATACTCATATCACGATTTTAGCCACATATTGATGATTGTTCATGGAACTTCAAACATTCATATGAATATATAGGTATATACACATACTCATGAACATTGGATTAACATTACAAAGAAATGGATTTTAATGTAATTGCATGAAATTTTTATAGACATGTTATAATTTAATGTTTTCTTGTACATGTTTATATTTTTAATTTTACTCATCAATGAAATGTTGATTTATAAAAAATGTATCATTTAAAATATTATGTTCATACTCATGATTATTTTATGATTTTGATTCATATCAACGGTTTAAGTTAGTAAATCACAAAAACATGACACTGATATTTTTATAAATAGAAGATTGAGTATGTGGGTGTTTATATACATGCCAAGTGACGTGAGTTTTGGGGAATAAATACTCACAAGAGTTTTTCAATAAAAAATCACACATATATATATGTACTTATATATAAATATAAGTGGAAATGAGTATTTTAATGCAGTAACATGTTTCCAATATAAAAAAAACTATAGTGAAATTTAAATATTATTAAGGAAATCTAAAAAAATGTTTTATAAAGAAACTTGTACTTGAACTTCTTAAAGATGATAGGAAATTAGAGAGTGAATCCATCCCTCAAGTGGGTAGTACCAAGATTGCATTCAAAGTTTCAAGTGTCCTCAGTTGTTTTGATTATAAGAGCATGCTTAATATTTTCAACTGAATCACTAGATTAATTTTAATTGTGTTTTTGAAGTATAATTATTTTTAAAAGAATTATTTTAAAAATGTTTTTTAATTGAATATTTCAAATGTTTTATCAATTTGATATTTTTCAAAGGGATCTATCAAAGGTTTTCAAAACACCTTACTGGGTAATTGAATGCTCACCCTTTTATTTTAAAATTATTTTTCACTGGTATCTTAGAAAATTACCGTAGATGTCATCACTTTTGGAGTTAGTGCACGTGGAAGCATAGTGGTCAGTTGTTTAATTTTTTTTAGACTCTAATAAATGTAAGGTTTTGTCTAATACTCCAGAACCTAGAATGGTAAAAGGTCCTCTTTTGTGTTAAGTGTTGTGTAATTGTTCATTTTATTTTATAAAAAAATTTACACAACCTTTTTAAGCCCTGATTCCGGAAGAGAAGGCTCGAGAATTATAATTGGTATCATAGGAATGGTCTAGAAAACTTTGGATCTTATATGTTGTCTTTTGAGGTAAATAAAACTTCCACAATAGAGTTTTCCCCTTATAAATTCATTAGTTCTGAATGAAAATTCATAATTTTTTTAAGTTTGAAAAAAATAATAGCGAGGGCACAATTTATTTAAGGGGGAGGGGATGTAACATCCTGAGTTTTAGTAAAAATAAATAAATAAATAATTAATTGATTAATAGTATTTGTTTTAATTAAATGAAAATTCAATGTTATTTTTAACAAAACAAAATATTGAATAAGTAGTGAATAATCAATTAAGGAAATCTATAAATAAATTATAATTATAATTCTTCAGATATGATTTTATATAAATTTAAAATATTTTTTTAAAAAACATAATCATTATTTTCAAGAAATGATATTTAATAATTAAATGTAGTTTTATTTTAATGTTTTCAACATTAATAAATTTTCATAAAGAAAATAAAATAATTTATTATTCCAAAGTATGAATTATAAGGTAATATATATATATATATAAGTATTATTCTTAATTATATGTACATTATAATAATACTATTATTATAAATTTATATTACAAACCATATTTTATTTATTTTCTGTTATTATATATGAAATATTTTTTTAATTTATAAAATTAATAGAGTATATTTTATAATATTTTTTTAATTATAATATTATTATTATTGTAAAACATTATATATATATATGTGATGAAATATAATAAAAAAAAAACGAATTAGAAAAATGGCAGAAGTCATTTTGGGTTTTGAGGGAAACCGAAGTAGGGTTGCGAGGGAGTCCTTGGGCGAGACAAATTGGAGCCGTGAGTCTCGAGGTCGACGCAAAGAGAATGACCGCGAGCGGCGTCTGAGGGTTTCACCAGGGGAGAACCTCATAGAGATCATCCAGAAGAAGTGTTCGAATATGTCTTAGGGAGATAAATGCAGGCTTGAGCAAGAGTATTCGATCCTGGAGAGCTCGTGAAAAAGGGTTATCAAATGCTAGTGAGGATTCAGATCTTTCAGGTTGAGCGTGTAAGAAATGGTTCTGAGTCCGAAGGCCACCGCACATCAGATCTGAGTCGTGTGGTTGAGGATTGGGTAAAGCGATGTTAGGTTTTGAAGATCCATTAGGCATCGTCTATATTTGCAAGTATGTGTTGTTTATTCAACATTTTGGTATCAAAATATGTTTTTTAGATTTGTTTGCAGCTGTAATTGAGACGCGTAAAGGATCTAAATAAGATTTTGGGTAAATTGAACTCTATTTTGTCTAAAATCGCAAGCATGTATTATTTAATTAGTTTCTTGTTATCTGAAACTTCTTAAAAATGTATTACCATTGTTGAATCTATTTAATTCATCCACTTTCATCTGCTTTCAATGTTTTTGTATTGAATTTCTATAACTTCTTTTGTCATGATTTTGGATTTGTCTTCAATAAGTTTTATTAAGATATAGTTTGGATTTTTTTCAACTTTTGTACGGTTGTGGTCGATTGATTCGCAATGATCGGTTCCAAATATTCTTGTTTGATTTCATTTAATACCTATAAAATGAATAAAAATCTATATTTGAACTGAACCTTTCAACATCTGATATAAATACATTTTTCTGTTTCAAAATTTAGATGATTTAGGTCCATTGAATACATTTTGTTCAATGGATTCTATTTGAGTTTTTCTTTTGACGTAATATGAGCTACACAACATATATCAAATCCATGAATTAATGTTTTTCAGAAAGTTGTAAATAAAATATATTTATATTAAATAGTAACACTATTACTATAATTAGGGAATTGGATGAAAGTAATGTGCAATGATATCTCTACAATGTCTCCCCTCTAGTACTTCATCTATAAGAGGCTAACTAGTTAAGCAGTAGCCTTTCCTTCCCTTCCTGTGCGTTTAAGAGAGATTTAGCAGCAAAAATATGAGGAGTTAGAAGAATTAGTATAAAAATAGAATGTAAGGGATTTTAATTTGTATTGTTTCAAATTGTTTGTTTCTTTCAAGTTTACTTATGTGTTTCTTCTGAAAAAAATCAACATGTTTTTTAAAGCTTTGATAGATTTTAGTAATATGATTCATACTAAAAATATTTCAGTGTAAATTTGGTATGATTTTTATTCATTCTTGATGGAAATTGAATAATTATGTTTCTGTAAGGGATTACTTATTTCCTAAATGATCTTTAATTTCATAGTTGATTTTGATGGAGTTACTCCACTAGCCATCAAGTTCTTTCAAATTTATTTGTTTTTGTACCAAGTAATTAATCACTATTTGTTTAAACACTTACGAGTGTTCATTTTTTTGAATCTCCTTTTGTAAAATATTTTTTTTAATTATTTGAAAACAAATTATTTTTATTTTATGGTTTTGGGTACATATTCATTATTTATTTTTAATGTTTTTTAATATGGGCCATTTTATATATTTTAAAATATATATATATATATATTAATCTATTTTAAGATTCTCAATTCTAAAATTTATTAGGGATTTTATTTACATATAATAAAATAATAAACAAAATATGTTCATTTGAATTATAGTAATTTATTTTTATAAATTATTATCCAAAAATATATAGCAAATGGATATTCCTGGAATTATATCAATTTAATTGGCTGATATTCATGCATGTCATACTCATATCACAATTTTATCCATATATCGATGATTGTTCATGGAAGTTCATACATTCATATGAATATATAGGTATATACACATACTCATGAACATTTGATAAGCATTACAAAGAATGAATTTTAATGGAATTGGATGAAATGTTTATAGACATGTTATAATTTTATGTTTCCTTGTACATGTTTATATTTGTAATTTTACTCATGAATGAAATGTTTATTTAAAAAAATTTATCATTTATAATATTATGTTCATACTCATTATTATTTTATGATTTTGAATTATATCAATTATTTAAGTCATTAAATCATGAAAACGGGTTATTGATATTTTTATCAATGAAATATTGAGTATGTGGGTGTTTATGTACATGCCATGTAATGTGAGTTTCAAGGAATAAATACTCACAAGTGTTTTTCAATAATAAAAATCATATATATATATATATAATTATATATATATAAGTGGAAACAAGTATTTTAATTCTCTAACATGTTTCCAAAATAAAAAAACTATAATGGAAATTATATGTAAGTATGGCAAGCTAAAAAAAAGTTTCATAAAGAAACTGGTACTTGAAATTTATAAACATGATATGGAATTGGAGAGTGAATCCATCCCTCAAGTGGGTAGGCCCAAGATATCCTTCAACATTTCGAGTGTCCTCTGTTGTTTTGTTTTTAAGATCATGCTTAATATTTTCAATTGAATCACTAGATTAATTTTACAAGTGTCTTTGAAGTATAATTATTTTTCAAAGAATTATTTTAAAAATATATTTCTAATTGAATATTTAAAATGTATTATCAATGTGATATTTTTAAAAGGTATCTATCAAAGGTTTTCAATACACTTTACTAGGAAATTGACTGCTCACCCTTTTATTTTAAAATAATTTATCATAGGTATCTTAGAAGATTAACATAGATTTCATCACTTTTGGAGTTAGTGTGCACGGAACTGTAGTGGATTGTTATTTTATTTTTGGTTCAACTCTGATAAATGTAAGGTTTTGTCTAATCCTCTAGAACCTAGACTAGTAAAATATCCTCTTTTGTGTTAAGTGTTGTGTAATTGTTCACTTTATTTTATAAAACCAATTACACAAAAATTTTAAGCACTGATTCCAGAAGAGGGGGATTTTAGGTTTATATCAATTTTATTTCTTATGTGTGGTTGATTCATTTTATAAAATTTTCATTATAAATTTTTAGTTTATTTTTGTGGGTTTTCTTACCAATACAAACTAGTTTCATTTAATTTAATATTAAGTCTATATATTAGTTCCAAATCATGAAATAATTTAAAATATAACTGTTAAAATATTTTTTAACTAGAATAATAATTTGATGAGAATAATTGAAGGTGGTAATGGAAAAAAACTCCTTATCCAAAGAGACACCTCCATAATTTGGACAAATGGTTTTGTTTCTTTGAATAAAAGGATATGAGAAAATGGATGGATAAAAGTTATTCTATTAGAAATATAAAAATAAAGTATATTCATTATAATCTATTTATTATAATTATATTGATGAATGAGTTGTGGAGATGTTAGAATAAGAAAATAAATAAAAATAAGAAGTTTGAGAATGTTACCTTTTTAATATCACCTCCTTGAAGGATCCATTAAAGAACTTGGAATTATTCTTTTGGTTATAATAACAGCACTTGAACATGGGGTGAGTGGGGGAGGAGTTGTTTTGGGTGATATATGAAAATATTCTAGGTCTATAAGGTGTGAGTAGAAGGGGTTGGGAGGTGTGGTATTTATAAGGGGAGGAGAGTGGTGTTTTTGATTATTATATTCATTGGTTTATTATTTTGGATAAAGACTATAAATAGTGTTGATTTTTCTTGAGTATATACAGTAAATAGGGCATGTGAGTTTTAAATAAAAGAGTATTGCATCTGGAATGAATAAAAATTCATGTATTTGGATTATAATATTAAATACCATAAATAAAAATATTTCACTATTCATAAAAAATACAAATATTTTATAAAATTCCCAAAAATTCATCCTGACCATTTTTTGATTTGTAGATTTCAAAATTAGAATCCATTTTTTCAAAATTATTTTCTATATATGAAAAATTCTATTTTTCAAATAAAATCATCATTTATTTGGAAAATATTTATTTTAATATTATAATCGATATTTGACCACTTTGAAAAATTAACTATGGTCTTATAAAATTATCTAATCATTATAATACAACCTAATATTAATTTAAAGATACATTTTTTATGAAAAAATTTCATTGAAATCATTATATTCAATATAAATTTCAAATAAAATATTTACGTTTTACAAAAATACGAAAACATAATTTATCATTTTTAAAACATTTTTTTACATGTACCATGATATAAATATATCATATTTCATTTTATATGATATATAAATATAAATTTACATTTCCATTGGTGATGTTAAAATTCTAATAGTTGTATTACTATTCCTAACTAAGAGATTACAATTCCAATGGTAATGTTATTATTCAATCGGTCAGATTACTATTCCAATAGTCAGATTTAAAACACTCATATGGGTTCTCTACTTCCTATATATACATCTTATTACATTATTTATTCATTCACTTATATATTCTCTTTAATTTTGAATATACATTCATCTTCAATATTAATATTGTATTTTTAACATTATGTTTAATTTTTTATAGCGTTTTTCATGAGTACGATCATTATGCTGGACCGCATAGATCCAAATTTTCATAATATTATTCACTAATTTTCTATTTATGGTCCCACTATAATATTTTTTATTCTTATTTTTTAATTTTGGACTAATGTATCATTATTAATTTATTATTATATATTTTTTTTCTCTATGTGATGTGTGTTCTTATACTACATGTCATCATTATAAGAAGGTAATTTCCATTGATATAATTATAGGTTGTTTTAGTTATAACTTGGCATAGGTGGAGTGATGATTTTGAAGTGGATAATATAGGGTACTATAAGATGAGTATTGAAGACTTGTATGTGGGTATGGACTATTATTTAAGCATGTGATCTAGGTTTTTCTGTGATAGAAATATTGAGAGTCTGAGTCAGGATATGTGATCAGATAGTGAAAGGGTATGAAGGAGTCTTGATTTTATGGATCAAATTAGTGAACATTAGTGAGAGAAATGTATATATTTTTTTAATTGGTGAGTGAAAATATACAATATGAGGGTTGATAAACTTGATAATATGTGTAGGGAATATATGCATGATTTATGGATAAAAGAGTGGAAAGAATCTCATTTGATAGGGTTGGTGTTGTTTTGGATAAAAGTGATATGATGTGGTTGATCTATTAGATAAATCCTAGCTAGGTGTTGATGGGACAATGATCATGTATTGGGAGAAGTGACATTAATGTGTCTAAGGAACAATCTATTGGGGTTAGTTATCAATGAACAACGTAAAGAAACTAAAAATTTGGGCATCTTACAATAAGGATTTGGAGGGTGAGACCCTCCCTTGGATGAGTTTCATTGAACAATGGGATAGGGTTCTGTGATTCATAAGTTGTTAATTTTGATGGTTGGAGTAGAACTTAGAGCGAGTGGTTTGGACATCATATGACTATTGTACTAAGTGACATTGGATATGTGTTTAGGATATTATGGTTTTGACCTAGTAAGACTTTGAAAATGTAACTCCTTTGGTGTGGTGTTTCTTGTTGGTCATGAGCATGTGTGTTTCATTCTAGAAGTATAGTTGGAGTGTGGGACTAGTATTTGGATGATTTTTAAGACACATGATTTAGGTGTGTGTGTGATTTCAATGTAATTAGGATTCATATGGGAATTCCTTAGGTGGTTTTATTACCGTGTTTATCAAATTTTGAGTGTATGTTTTGGGATTAGGATGCGTTGTCTTGATTGAAACTTAGATCGACATAGTATCATGTTGTTTCTCAGGTGAGAGAATGGTGAATAATTCCTATGGTTGGTGTCTAGACATGAAAATTAAACCAAAAGTTTTGGTCTAGAGGTTGATGTTTGTTTGTGATTACTAGGGTATACCTCTAGTGATATGATGCTTCATGGTCGACGGTTTTAGTGATGCGTCGGCAGCTAAGGAAAAGCAACCTTATGGTGAGTTTGAGGAAAATCCATTTTGGATTTGAAGGAGGAAAATTATATTTGTTCAAGTGTCAATAATATCTCACATGTGGGTGAAATTATAGTGTTTTTGGAACCATACTTGGAAGTTTAGTGGATAGATGATAATGGGCTCTCATTATGAAAATTTCGATGGCAGAAGGCACCAGGGTTCATAATCATCTTTCTGAGCTAAGTCTTATGGTGGTGAGAACCATATGTAGCTGATTAGTTTGATATTGATGTGGGTGTCTTGGTTTAAATATTAATTATGGAGTTTCATCTTGGTGTTTGATGAGTAATGTAATAATTATATCGGGAACAACTAACTTTGTATATAGTGTTCGAATATTCAGTTTGGGATGTACATGGGTTTTCAGAGTGGTGCACAACCATTTAGAGTCAAATTGATGACTAGAATAGGTCAAGGAATGTAGTTGGATGGACACCAGGACTTATTGGGGAATAATAAGTTTTATGGTGGGGATATTGTAAGATCCCATATCCATATTTGTTAAATGATTCGAAATTATTTCATATTTTCAATTTCTATAAAGATAACTTTTTGATAAAGGATTGAAAAATGAATTTTTAATGTCGGAAAATCTTAAAAAAAGTGTTGTTGGTTGTGGTTTGAGGCCCATGAGGTGTATCAGGTGTTCATAAAATGTTTAGGAGCTCTAAGGTTTGGAATTTAAGTTTTAGGGAAAATAGACTAGAGTGAATGGTTAGAACACAGTTAGAGCTAATTGTAAACCCTCACTATGTGGCCAAATTTTTAAAGGTTGATGATCTAATAAAATTTTAAATGGAATATATAAAACCTCATAGTTCTCTACCAAAAATGGAACTCGATTCTAGAATATAGGGAAATAGTTTGTAAATGGTGTGACAAAACCATGTGAGATGGTGCACATTGGATTGTGGGGTCTACAGAGTTGGAGCATGGTTTGAAAAACTATTAAGCCTAACCATTCCCCTAATTAAATATGGGGAAAATATATTTTACCCCTATTCCATTTTATGTTTTTAACCCATTTTTCTATGCCATTTGGAAAGTATCCTCTCAGACATGCCACTCCCTTCTCCTCATATCCTATGGGTGGTCTCCCTTGATTATTCACTAAATTAGGTGGTGTTACTTGCGATCAAGATCAATTAGTGAGTATAAAACTCTTATTCCTTCAATTTTTTTTATTTCATTGTTTAAATATTTCTCATTAGATTTAGAAAATATGACTTATTTTTAGATCATTTTCATAGTTTTCTTCTTATGATACAAGAAGAATGAGAGTTTGATACCTGATATATAGACTCATCTAAGGTTAAGGTAGGAGTTACCTATAATTTAATACAATTTCATTCCTTTTTAGGTGTATTTTTAGTGTAGTCAATCCATCATCAATATGATTTAAATTGTTTAATATTAATTATTTTGAATTGAGGTTAACTTCAATTGAGTTCCATGAATTATGCCTTAAACCTTAAGAAGTCAATTCCGTGTTTTTACCCTTTTAAAATGAGTTGTCCTTGGAATTGGTCTTAAATTTGGATGTCTTTTTTAAAAATAAAATTGAAAAGGTTTTTGTGAAGGGATTTAGGTTAAATTTTTAAATGAGATATTATGAATTAAATAAATGGTTGTGAAATGAGATTTTACAATAATCAATATTATAAATTAAAATGGATTTTACAATAGATAATTATATTTGTAAATGGAAGGACCATTTTATAAAATTTATTGTGGGTTTAAAAATCATTTTTTTATTAAAATTGAAATTCCCATAGGTGGTGGATTTGTTGATTTTTTTAGAAAACTCCTATAGGATAAAATATATTATAAATTATATGGAAAATGACCATATGGGTGTGTTTCAATTTATGTGATTTGGAAAACACCCATAAGGAATGGCCTTTGAGAACTCTAAAGAAAATGACATATGAGGTAGTCTATTATAACTTATTGGATTATTCCATGGATAAGAAAACACCTTGATTGTGGTGGGTTATTATAACCATGGAAAACTCTTATAGGGAGGTTTGTGTTAACTGTTATACACCATGGGTGGAGTTTCATGATAATTGGTATACTCCCTATAGAGGGTTGTAATAACTTGTTTATTCCCTGAGTCGCTGTTTATGATAACTTCTATACTCCCTGAGTAGAGGTTGATGATTAATGGTATAGTACTTGGGTGGAGGTTTGTGAAGACATGTAAAATTAATAGGTTGAAGTTTGTGATAACTGGTATACTATCTGAGTGGAGGTTTGTGATAAGTAGTATACTCCTTTGGTGGAGGTTTGTGAAAACTGGTAAAATATCAGGGTGGAGGTTTGTGATAACTATTTCATACACCATATATAATATTGTTATACTATTATGGAATGAACTCTATTGGTGTTTCTATATGTTATGGTTGGAATGATTTCACATTGTGGTTAAATACATGATGACACCAGCTGAAGTAGGTATGTTCAATCATAGTCATGGTCCTAGAGATCAAAAATGGTATAACTAACGTTAGGTTTCATCATGATCCCAGCCTTCATTGGTTTATTTAATTTTAAAAAACTATTTTATTACTATTAATTGGTCACTTTGTTTAAGTTTTCATGTTATTTTATACTAGTATAGTTATTTTAGGATACTATTGGTGGTGTAATACTTAGTTATACTCAAACACTATTCGAGCCACTATAGAAAATTGGTACACAAGAAGACACTATTACTTGTAACATTTTATAGGTGTAGGTGAAACGACCCATTCTAGGTGGATTTTCTTGGAATGTCAGAGTGGAGTTTGGGAGATGGGACTAGGAAGGAACCTAGATCATTTTTGGGGTTGAGTTTTAGTTTCTTTTTATTTTCATATATTGTTATCCTATATATATGATTCACCAATGATTGATCCATCAAACATGAATGTCTTACCCATTTTTATAGTATTGATACTATATTTATCGTTTTCACTTTATCTGTTTATCTATGATGGTTATTGGATGGATTACTTGTTTATTTTTATTTTATGATACTATAGATACTATGATATTGAGGTCATAGTCTCCACACAATATTCTAATAGGCCTTCACTACTAGTAAATATCCTATAGAAGACAGGGAGGGATGCCTATGGTATATGGAGATTACTGGTTTGAGAACCGTTCAGTGGCCCACAGTGGTTGTATGTTACAAAAACCCTACATACATTAAACATTATTACTATTTATATTCTATCCTGATGAATATATATGCCTATAAATTTAATATTTATATTCATTTTTTCATTCAAACACCCATTACATATTTATTTTAGTACCCCTATATAAAAAATTAATAAAAGTGAGTTGAAAACTATTGAATGTTAGTGTTACTGTTTGATATTGACCATAGGTTTGAGAAACTATAGTTTATACTTAGTTAGAAAATAACAAAATTAATCGATCGACATGTAAGTGACTAAAATATTAGTTTCAATTTTGATCAATTGCAAGGGAGGCTAAAAAGATTACATTTACTATTTTCCAATAAGAAATAAAAAATAGAGCCTAAATCTATTATCATTATCTTTAATTACTTTTTTGAATTTATATTTATTATCTTTTATAGAACATTTCTTACTAGAGTTGTGTACTTATGTAAAGAATATATTTTCATTTTGTATTTATTTAGATTTATATAATCACTAATATTATTGTTGTTGTTTTTTCACTGACCTGAGAAATATTCACATTTTAACTGTAATGTTTCCTATTTTAAAATAGGTAATTTTTATTTTGGTTCAAATTAATTTAAAAAAACTATTTCAAATGATCCATCCTTAATAATATAACTTAAATTAGTTTATAAATAACTCCTACAATTCTAATGATCCAAAAAAAATTTGAAATCAATTTATTTTGTCAAAATAAATATGGTTTTCAAATCCAAAACTCAATCAATTAAAACATATCTGAACCACTTTATTTAAATCAAAATTATTTTAATAGTTCACTGAAAAACTATTTTTATGTATAAAAATTCAAAATATTTTAAATATAAGAAAAAATCAAATTGTTTTAAACATAACAACCAATGAAAACACAAATTTTATAGTTCATGGTATTTTTAAAACAATTAAATATATGATTATTCTAGGAAAGTCAATATTTTAATAAAGATAGCCCAATTTTTTTTTACCAAAATCAAAATGGTTTTGATTTAAAAAATATTTATAAGATGTAGTTTATCTGAAATAAAAAAAATCAGTCCTTTATAGAATCTAGAATAAATCAAAGAAAGTATAAAGATGATGTCTGTTAAATAGAATTTGAAATTTTTATGGTTTTTTTAAATTTTTGAATAAAAAACAAAATAATAGAGTAAAAAATATAGAAAAAGAAATATTGAAATATTTTTAGATTTTATTCAACCCGTCCTTTTTCACATTTTAATTCCATTGTGGGACTTTTTTGATGACATTGAATTTTATTTTAAACATGAACTTACTATTTCACATATTTTGTGTAATAAAAATAACATTTTTTAGGGAATGATCAATGAAAAATATTTTTAAAGTTCATCTTATAATGAACAGTCACATTATATAAATTTTATAATTAATAAAATGATTGTTTGGATGGAATTTATTAATAAAACTGGAAAGGGAAGTGACTCAAATATAATTATAAAATTAATTTGTGATTAATTTTCTGATGAAAATAAAAATTCTAATGACAAAAAACATATTAATTTTTACTTATAGTATTTGTATCACAATTTACGTTATCTACTATTATTTTAATTTAAATTATTTGAGAGGAGAACTATATGTTAATTATTTATAGCTTAATTTTATTTCAAAAAATGATTTTGAAAATATTAAACTAATTCCTTAGCTAAAATTTATCATTGATAACAAAATGTGTCTTTTTGAAATTTAAAATTTCTATCAATTTCAGTTTTAAACACATCCATTTTAACATCACTTAATTGAGATAATTTTTATGAAATGATTTCTTTTGATAAGAAGAATGAAATTCAATGTTAAAATTTTTTAACTTTTGAAAATATGAATCATTTAGTTGTTTTTATTGAGAACAAAATATTATAACTATTTTTTCCCACTAGCATTTCATTTCACCCTATAGAGGATGACATATTCCTGGTTTTAAATGATGAAATATGTTTTTTATTGAAATATTTTTATTAGATAAATAGTTACACCTAGCTCTTGAGACAGGGAATACAATTTTTAAAAATTAAATAGTGTTATTTGAAAATGTGGTTGATTATGTTGAATGAATAAATTCCAATTTGAATATTGTTTATGAAAATAACAATATAATAATAAAATATGAAGCTAATGTTTTAAATGAATCACATTTCATGAAAAAAATTAAAAATTATAATGTCTTACCTCTCTCAGATTTTAAATATAATTTTTTTCTAGTTTTGTGGGTATGTGTTTTATATGTACATTTCTAAGAGAAAATTACGAATGGATAAATCATTTTATTTGGTTACTAATATAATTTGATATTTTTGTATGTCTAATCAATATTACCAATAAGAAGTTTCCCTAACCAATCCCATTTTACAAATATGTTAGTTTTAATTTATTTTTGACTTATTTATAATAATAATAAGGCACCATAATGATTGAAACCATGATAGATATCCAAGGAAAATAAAATTGATCTCATTCGATAGATTAAGAGGAAAAAATCTACCTCTTATGGAGTACTCTTTATATACATTTCATTTTTATTAAATGTACGAATTTCATGTAGAAATTCTTGTTATTGTGGTAATATAGATTTTTTTAATAAAAATCTATTTTTTTACTAATTATAATTTTCTAGCATGATGATATATATGACATACACATATATATATTTTCATGTTTTTGAATATTATTTTGAAAATTTACTAGAATAATGCATGTTTAATTTAAAATATATCATTTATATGATGAAATTAAAATTGTTTATTTATTTAACAATCCATCCCACCCACACCAAGATATGTTTCACTTTGGTACTCTCCCTCATTAATATTTATTTGTAAGGGATCTTAGTAATTCCTACCTAAAAAAACATTTCTTGATGGTTGAGTTATGCACTCCCCCTAAAGAGAGAAATTCATGCACCACCAACAACTGATGTGGGGTATCTTTTAAGAAACTTTTTTATAAGAAACTAGAAAGGGGTTTCCTAAACTATTGTAGAGTTAGGGGTGCCACATGACATCAAAAATATCTCCTCAGATTCCTAAGGATACTTAATTGTGGGGGGAGTCTATAATCAACCATGGGGATTTTATTATCTCAATAACCAATCTTATAAAAATGGACAAAAATAAAAAATAATACAACATCAGAGAAAGTGAAATGTTTTGTGACTAATAGATAACCATAAAAAAATTCAAATATATAATGAGACCCATTCTATATATAAAGACATACATGAAAAGGATCAACCAATAGTTCGATAGTGTAAAAAGGTATACTACAGAAAAATATGGTCACGAAATCAATATAAAAATCAACTTCCATACTTTGTATTGTATTCCAATATCATCTAGATACTCTAGATAAATCCACATTGTAACATATTATTAAAATATCAAACATAGTGGTCTTCACACATGCTAGGGTTCTCATGCCAGGTGTGAGAATAAAACACAACAGGGAAGCACCAAAGGGATTCTTCATATATACCACAATATTTAGAGTATGAATATGAAAGAAAAATAAAATAAAATAGGAAGATAAAATATATAATATATAATTCCATGTTGTCGGGATACAATCATGAAACCCATATAAATAACCCCACACACTTTATATAATGTTTCTTATCCTATTTTTCATATCCACTTAATATCAGAAAAAGATCTGGGATAAGTATAACATAGATTAACATGAGTTTATGAAACTGTTTTAGTGACGGGATATCATAGAAATATTTGGGTTAATGTACATCATTACACATAAGAAACACATATAGAAAATAAATAACATAAAAATTACAATATAATATAGAAAATGTGACTCCCGTCACCTCATTGTGTTCATTAGTGCACTTATAACGAACATAAACTTTGGATGTGTAACTACAAAGAGTGGTACCTAGGTCCCCATACTAACCCTACACAAAAGTGTATCATCATGATTAGAGAAATATAAAGAAAACAAATACGATTAAGGAATAACACTTAGGTGGACTCATGTAGCTAATAAATTGGGTATCATTTCAATCTACTATGATATTTTGAAAAATAATAAAGAATGAGAATCTGGGTTATATATCTCCACACCTCAATCCCTAGATATCTAGGCCCTAATATTATCATCATTTTCATGGACTTATTCAAGTTGGTTCAAAAGATTTATGATTTTAAATGCCAATATCTGAGCACTTAACTGGTAATATATCAATTACATGTGACCTAATAGAGGATGATATAAAAAAAATGAAAACCTAACCTTCCCTAACAACTCTTACTATACAGATTCATCTCAAACACAATTCATGGAGAAAAGAATGAACCATTATGATCAATAATCATTTAGTCTATAATTGATCTATAATTATTAGTGAACATATTATACATGGATATATCAAATCACTCTACACCTCTTAGGAAATAATCCTTCTCATAAAGCCACTTGAAAACTCACATCATCATTAACTTTCATCACAATTTCCAAAACAACACACTAGAGTGCTTTAAAATTCTATAATCCAGTTCAAATATCTTCCAATGAAAAAATTTACCACATATATTAAGGGATACACCACTCTAGTCTATCCATTGGTATCACACTCCAAGGACTATCCAAGATAAGATAAACTCTCACCGAACCCTTGATACCTAGAGGAAAACCCACTATAAAAAATATTCCAATCTATCCACAGGATCACACATATTAATACTAACCGAGAATCATGAGGCTCCCCACTAAAGGTCAATACTCATAATATTCCAACTGTACTTTCAAATTGAGATATTTTCCAAAAGAAACTAGGTCATTAATTTACCTTCTTTATGTTCTACTGAACACACCCAGGATACATTATTACACTATTTAAACACTCCAAACATCCCATTAAACAAGGAAATTCTATAATTAATAGTTAATGAAAGTTAATTAGAACCATTACCATCATTCTAATCATTTTTTTCATTGAGTTTTTAGGTTTCAAGGTTATTCTTATAGCATTTTACAAATAATTCATATGGTTTGACATTAATAGGAACCATTATATGAGGTATAACAACTTAGTATCCCATTAACATAATCATTAAAAATAATCCAAAAATATTCATAATTTATTAAAAATAATTTAGGATAATTGATGTTTCTTTCAGTGTAACTATGGGTTAAAAACCATGGATACATTACTTATAGATATCTCAAAAATACAAAAAAAAATATACAAAATTATTTATCCACTCCTAAGAGGATTTTCCCTATATTATTAAACATTTCAAAACTAACATGGACCCCCCTAATTTATTTTAACCTAAAACCCACTAGGTGTGAATGGAAATCACACACACACAAAATATATTGTGAAAAATTAAAGGTTCTACAAACATTGATTTTATCAGAGTTATCATGTCTGATATCATACCTTGATTCATCCCCATTCACTCGAAATTAAGAAAAAATATGCCCCTAAAAAGGTTAATGCCAAAACAATATCAAGATGAGAGAAATAATTAAAGGAATCATAAGTCAAAACTTATCCTTTCTAAGGGAAAACTCATTATTTAGATGTTATATTGATCAGATAAGAGAAAGTACTTTAGAATCATAGAGAGTGAAGATAGAGATGGGGAAAATAATGTGATAAGGGGAATACTAGGGTTATGTCAAGCAACCAAACAAGAGGGAGTGGATATATTTTAATTTAAAACCAATTAATTAATTAAATTAAAAAACAAAAAGAACAAACTAGACAACCACTAAGTACTGAGTGGCCAACTAGTTCTATTGTACCTCTAGGGTCCTTATCAGGTACAAAGGTGAGTTTATTTCTTATGGTAGCTAGATCCACCAACCCTTAAACCTTTTTTTGATTCCACAAAATACTACTGAAACACCCAAAAACATGTAAAAAGTCTCCTTAGGATGTAATATGTACTAGAATTTGAATCTGAGACTATATTATAAAAAAACCTTCTTTATTTTAAGAAAATTTAAATTTCATCACCAACCAGTAATAATGTAGGTCAATAAAAAATCTACATCAAAGGTATTATTGTCCCTGGAATGTTTGTATAACTATTCCTTGATTTTCAGCTCATCACTTTGAATTTAATTCCATTTATCGTACTTTCTTTTGAATTTAATGTGGTTATATCACACATGAATCCAATACAAATAATCCATATTTCCCCTAAAACACCATATATGATCTTTAATATAAATAATTCATTATTAAAATGATGTATCCTACATAAAAATATCTCTCCATAGCTAGTTATTCATTGAAAGCACCACTTGGATCTCTTAGGAACAAACTTCTTAAAAACTAACATTATCTTACCATTATATCATATCCTCACCCAAACCCCAAAACTTCAAATAGAAAGAATTTTTGGAAATACATGATCTATACTCATACCATTCAATAAAAAACTATTTTTAAGTCACAAAATGCATTGACTACACCCACCAATTCAGATGAATTGTAGAGACCCCTACTTTACAAACATAGACATTATGTTACTTTAGTGGAATACTTAAACATTAAAAAAAAGATGCCCTAATACAATATTTGGTATAATTACATTTGAAACATGTAAACATAAACACTGGTACATAAGTGAGATAAATTATCTCCCACTAGGTTATTCATGACTAGCACCCTTCTTAGACGCATCAAACAAAATACTTATCTTCATAACATGGGGAAAGAAACATAAATAGGTATGAACTAAAATTCTTATTAAGGGTAAACAAGGGAGTCATGTAAGAATAAACATGATCATAATGGCATGAGAACATAACCATGAAAATAAAAGATCATACCCTATCAAAGATCATATACATGAATCATGGAATAAAGCTTGGTAGTTCATAAGACATGAATCAAAATGATGTAAATGAAATAAGTTGTGAAAGAATAATATAAGAGAAATACATAGAATTATGGAAACCCATAAGCATATAATGATTTCTATAGTATCCAAGGCATCAATTCGAATATCATCTTTGTGGAAAAAGTCCTTTACTGAACTAAGTAACCCCTATTCTTCCCCTATATTACTTAACTGAGTGACCCTCATTACAGTCCTAAAATACTGAACTGAGTAACCCTCATTACACATTTTTATTACCGAACCCAATAACCCTCATTCTAGACCTATTTTATTTCATTAGATATAAATCTTTATCCAATTCATTGGAGGGAGATATAGGTCCCACCCATCATATAATGAAATAATACATACATGTGCCACAAGATCATAAATAAATATATCGTAACCCATGAAATGAAATTGGTATGATAAAAATTTAAACATATCATAACTTGTTTAAAGATATAGGTTTAATAATAATTTCATCATAAAAATTACCCATGAATAGAAGTGGGTTTCAAAATAAAATAACATGTGAAAGAGAAACGATTTTCATAACATCTTGACAAAAAAATATAGACCATTCAAAGAAATAATATGAATGGAAAATTTTAATAATTTTCCCCTAAATTCCTATGAAATATAAATAGATGTTATACTAGATGGGAAATAATTTGTAAATATCTTTTAAAAAAAATCTTGAGGAAAATAACCTTTTTTATTTAAAAAATTATTGTTTACATAAAACCTTTTGAAAACCATTTTCTTTGAAAATAAATTTGAAAACTTAGAACTGAAATTTTAAAATAATAATAAAAAATTTAAATCCATTTTTCCTTTAGAATTATCATGAAGGATATTTTGAAGAAACATTTTTGAAAACATGGTTTTTTAATACAACAGATTTTCGACCAAAGAGAGAGGTGGTCGGATTTTACTAAATACATTATCTTATGTACCAAATATTGGAAAAATGGTACTGAAAAATGAGGATATATTTAATCAACATAGGTTAAGTAAACTCAATAATATTCTAGAGATATGGATCATAAAATTTCATCAAAGTAAGCATAAACATAAACAATCTCGAAAAATGATGAGATTGTCTCAATAAACTATTATAACTTGGTGACTTGGGATCATACTCTCAATGTAAGAAAAGGAAATTACATGAAGAATAATATATAATAAAAATAATTAGATTCATTATATAACATGTAAAATGTAATTATATACAACTCAATGATGATTTTTGGAGCATAAAAAATTGGAGTCTCAAAGAAGGGATGTTAAGACAAAACTGGTTTACCGATTCGGTAAAATTTTAAAGTTAACCCCCATGAAAGAAAGATAATAGAATGGATATGTTAATAAACATAAATTTAATTAATATATACATATAATACAATCATGGGAATTATATAAAACACACAAAAGGAAATAGTGGTGAACATAGATTGTATCTCACTGAAATTTATAGTGAGATGAAAATCCCCTTACCTTGTGTCTTGACGCTCTTCATACTCATACAAGATTCTTGTATAATAAATATTTGTTTATTATAAATCTGTTAAAGATTCATATTATTATATCTATTACCATATTATATTTTTTATATCCTTATATTACCCACTTGTTAATGATTCAATGTTAAAGTTTCACTTTCGATAATATTCACTTTTTTATTCACATGTTTCTTAATTTGTTATATCGTTGATACTTTTTTCCAAATGGCCCGAAGGCCATTTTTTATTTTTATTATAGATAATCCACCTTTTAAGGGTTGAAGGGGAACCCCTACACAACCCGTAGGCCCAAGGCACAAGGCCCGACATGACACGTAATACATGCACTGAAGGCCCAGAGGCATACCATGCCCAATACATGACCCGTAGGCCCAGCCCACTAGAACTTCCCCTCCCCAGCTTCTGCTTCATTGATTGCCTTTAACTCCCCACATGCATTGCTGATCGGCTAGCATTGCCCCGTACAAAGCTGCACGGTGCCTGGTCCCGATGGCGGCTTCCATACCCTCTAATTCTTCCAATCTGGTTAGCTCTGCTTTTGGTGACTGCTACTGGTGCTCTGATCCTCATCTGGGGCCTGCTCTGTGTGAACTGGGCTACATCATGGTCTTCAATGGCCCAAAGGCCCTATGGCCCAATGGCCTTTGATGGCCCGAAGGCCCTGAGACTTGTAGGCCCAAACTGGTGGCCCGAAAGCCCAAATCAAGTGAATAGTCCAGCTACTACAGTACTGAATAGTGTCTGCTATAGTGCCAACTACAATACCTACTACAGTACTACTACAATACTACTACAATACCTGGAAATTCTCCTCCACCCAGTTTTGAACCTGGGTCTCTTGGATGCCAAGCAGGAGCCCTTACCACTTGGGTACGAGCTCGTTGGCTCGTTGATAATTATAATTAAATCCTGATTCCAAAATGTAAAACATGATATAAATATCAGGTATATATATTATAAGTTCATTATAATTATCAATATGATAATGAACTATGTAATGGAATACACCATTCATGGAGATAGTAAGTTGTACGTACACATGAACACTATTTTTTCATTTTTATTTCCATATTGAAAGAAAGTATGTTAGTGATATATATATATATATATTTGTTAAATTAGAATTATTATATCATATATATCATATAATTTCATTAGACCCATATTTAATACATTCTTTGTGGTGTGTGAACGAATCACATCGCTTTGAGGGGGCGGTAGTCCACACTTCCTCAAACGAGATTAATGTATTAACATCAAATTGAAGGTAAAAATAAGTTTGTTGTAAAAATAATACATATGCCTAATTAAATAATAAATATAATATTTAACATATTTAAATAGAGTTTCAATCATAATGGCCAACATTATTGGTGGTAATGGAGAAATGAACAATCATAATTTTGGGAGGCTGTAGTTCACTGTACACAGAAACAATATGTTCAAAATAAATTAGATTGAGGTGTGTGTAATTTTAGGTAATAAAATTATCAAAACAATATAATATTATATGGTTTATACTGGTGTTTTCACACAAGAATGGAATAAAGTGATTGGAGGTGGTGAAGATGGAAAATAAAGGAAAGGAGTTTGAGAGAAGACGTTCCCTCTTAATCGGGCAACTCCTTTTGGTTTGTGAAAAAAGTCTTAATTGAGAGGGTTTATTACTAATGGGAGGATTCAAGGTCGAAGGTAGGATTTTGGGATACTACTTGGTTAGATATTTAAGGTACTAAAAAGGTTTTGAGATGTGTGGTGAAGGGCTAGAGTTCTTGCGTTTTGATAGTGGAGGTGGAGTTGCACTTTTGTAAATACCAAAAGGTATTCAGTAATGGGTGGTCTATCTTACATAAAGATCCTATAAAATGAAAAAATAATGGATAAAAAGAGAATAATTGTAGATAACATCCACATCCCCACAAAAATAAGTGTATTTCTATTATTTTCCTTCTTAACTTTAAAGATTTTCTAATTTTTTCTTTTTGGTTTTTATTAAATCATCTAGTTTTCTAATCTCATTAATTTAACCATTAAGGATAAATTTAAGTGATATTTATTATAAAATATATAGAAACTTAATAATTATCATTATATATAATTTAAAAATTAAAATCCCATTTTTTTGTAAATTAATTTTATAACAATTCCATGTGAAGGGCTAAAACGCTACTTGAACCCATGTCGTCTTAATAATGTATTTACATAATATGGGTCAATATGTTAATTATCAATGTTTAATTATTCCATTAATATAACATATTTAATATATATTAGCACTTATAATTCACTTGGATTAATATATTACTTTTATTAATTTTAAATCATTTTATAAGATTTATTTATATTAAAATACCAATAATGTCAATTTTGACATTATTTATTTAATGCTAATTTAAAAATATAAATATTTTATTGGAATTATAATATATTAGGTTTAAAGGTGTGTAACGTGATACATTAATCAAAAAAATAAATAAATAAATAAAGACAATAATTAAATCAATTTACTTCACTTTTAATATTTATAGTAGAATTTATTTTAGTTAATTATTAACTAAATAGTCATTATATTGATGTTTCTTAAGCATTTTAAGTACCTAATCCATATCTAGAAATTATTGATAATTTATTATGATAAAAATAACCCATGTATGTTTCTAAAGTATATATATTACAAAAAATATGATGTTTTGGAAATATATCATTGTTTTATAAATCTTAATGGTAAGGAAAGTTCCCTTTTTGTCTTTTTTCCTTACACATTATATTGGGAACTTCCATTTAATAATATCTAAAAATGAATATATTTCTAAAAAAGTGGTTAAATGGTCAAATTTAGCAACCGATGTCTTTTGGACCAGTGTACAAGTCATTTTGGTCTCCAACATTAAGGTTTAGTACCTTATTAAGCTTAATCATACCCCATTCACCGTAATTAATTTTAATCACATTCCCTAATAATTTTAACAAAAAAATTGTGTTTATCTTATTATACCAAAAATATAATTCTAATTAAATTTTTTTGTTGTATTTTCAAAATTATAATCACATATGTGTGAAAATTATGATTAACGCTAATCCCGTAGAAGGGAAAAAATAATGAGGTATTATAGTAGAAAAACGATCAAAAGTTTGTTGATTTTTGTATATTCAATTTCAAACTAGAGTTGATAATAATGAATTTAATTGTATTATTATATCTAATATTCAAATATTTTTAAATTAATTTTTTTATAATATCATTTATCATTAATAATTAGTTAGTCCAAAAGTTAGTTTTTAACTAAAAAGATGTATTTTTCACTATTCTTCCAAAAGTGAAGTTTCTCAGAAAAATCACAAAAGTTCACGCTGGGATAATTTAATGGTTCTGAATTCAAAAATGATGTTTATTTTAGGAAATTAAATTTCTAAATGTTTCAAAAATTACCATTATTTATGAAATTTATTCATTAAAAAAATATTTTTAACATAAAAGAACATTGCAAAAAATATTATCTTTCATTATCAATATGTTTTATTTATAAAAAACAAAAATATTTGAAAATAATTTGTTAATAAGTCTAGAATATAGGTTATAATTATCTTATTTAAATAATTATAATAATAAAAAGAGATGTTTCATTGAAACTCCATGTTTCGTGCATCGTACGCCATGTGGGTGTTGGTTGTAGTGAAAACCATGTTGGTATTTCATGTAGTGCAAGATGAGTTGGTATTACATGTGAAAGGAATATTTTAATTATTGTTTTAATATATATATATATATATATATATAAATATATGAATAACTATTTCCAATGTAATGTGAAATGAAAAATAATGAAAAGATAAATTAATTGGAATGAAAAAACCAATATTTCTAAAAATCTCAGAGGGTTACATTCTTCACACCTTAAAATAAATTTCACCCTCGAAATTAATCTATGTTATCAAATGTTTAATACTAGAATGTTTCATTCATAGAAACCGATATTATAAAAATGGATACCAAAACTTCCCTTAAAAAGGGAAATCTGGAACCATAACGATTACCCAAAGTAACATATAACCGGGTTTCAACATAGGAGAACATAGGATGGGAGTGAATATTGGACCCGAGGAAACGTGTAGATATTTATAGGGAGTGATTGAGGTCATTAATCACAAAAAAGTGAATAATAAAATGAATATTGTGGGCATCAATTTCATAAATATATGTGGATTTGGAAGGCTATCAGCTCAACAAAAAAATAAGGTATTATAAAACAAATTTTTTATCACATCCAGAACGTTGTGTAATTATAGATAAATTTCTATAATAAAAATTTAATTCTTGGTATGTACTTTGAAAATTTTATAATACATACATTACCCCATGTAATGAATGTCTGTAAATTAACTTTGATGATTAAAGAAATAAAATTTGAATTTAACGGATCTTAAGGCCAATAAAGAATAAAATATATAACTATTTGTCTCTAAAAAAACAACAAGAATTAATCTATAAAAATAAAAAATAACAGAAATAGTTCATCATAAATATTTATTTATTTAAAACAAATACACATTAACTAGAACATCACATTGAACAATGGTAGGTGTGAAACACTTATCGTCCTTTGGCCATGGGTTCAATACCTATGACCTTGCCGCACTAGACTAGTTGTCACCCGACATACATGATATCCATTTATTTAAACAATACTCATATAAAATATAAGATATAAATCCTTGAAATAAGGTTAATTATTTATTAGCCTCTCAACCAAGTTCTTCCACACAAACTCCGTGCTCAAATATTTACACTTCAGTTTACCTTAAACTTTTCATGAACGAATAACCTTATAACCCTTTAGAAATACGAAAATAAAAAACCTTATAAATAGAGTCATGAAATCAGATTAACATTGATTCCCCGGTATCACAAAGTATCTCTTTATTGTAACATTCCAAACATGTGAATAAAATCATCATATAATCTCTTTCCACATGGTAACTACTTGAATTCCTGTAAATACTTTTAGAAAAAATGAAAGATTCCTCATTCCAAATTATATTTTATTTACTCCATAAATCAAAAAATTTTGTAAACTTTATTAGTGGTAGCCTAAAACACATATAAATTGGTCCTTACTCAGTTTCAAGGTAATCATTATTTTCTGTCTTACTTATTCATACACTACATATCTTTATCCATACAACATTATCTTAACAGAAAGAACATGTTAAAGTTACCTTCCCTTAGTAAAAATGTTAACTTTCTTGAGATAACCTTTCTATTCCATCATTACCATTCAACATATTCTTGTAAATCCTTAGAAAAATCACAAACTGAACAATCCATACATAACTCATTATTCTTAATTATAGAATCCAAATACATAAATATTTCAATTACTTCATCCTTAATCCATAAACGATAATACCTATTTCCTTTCACATTTTATCCATAGTCTTGACACCATCTACAATGTAACCATTACTCGAACCCCCTTGTTAATTCTCTTTATTAAATTTCCTCTTCGGACATTGAGTTTCATAATGACCATTTATTCCACACTTAAAACACATAAAATTCTATGAAGACTTATGGAGGAAAGAATTTCCCTCCATTTTGTTAAACAATCTTTTCATTTTCCCCTTGCAGTCACTTGCTTTGTGTCCTGATTTTCCACTTTGAAAATAAATTTTTTTCCTCTAAGACATTCACATAAGTTATTATTTCCACATTCCATACACTTAGAAATCCAAATCTTCTTCCCTCCATGGTCTCCATTACCTGAACTCTCAGTGAACTCCTTATTTATCTTCCTTGTGGAGTTTGAGAGTTGGCTATGATAAAAAAAATAATCATGTTCCATGAAATTGATTTTTCATGATCACGACATCTTTCACTCCATTGATCATCCCACTTGATTTCTCATCAGAATGTCTTGTATAATATTCAACATTATCCAGTTCCTTTTGGTTCCCAACATTGACTAAATCTATAAGAATAGTGTGATCATTACTTATCATAGAAGAAAACCACATAGTCATGAACAAAATTACTTATATAATTTTTAAATCATGACACCTTCCATAATCTATGAAACCTTGGGTTTATCAAAGGTTATTCTTAGCTAACTTTTATCTAAATCCTTCAAGATATTTCATGAAGTGTTTTTTGATTCCCAATGTATATCCCTCAAGAGTGTCAAACCAGGTGTGCATCAAGGCTCATTTTCATGTACCATATTACCCCGAGTCAAGCCTGAAACATCTTGTTGGAGTTTTTACCCCTAGTTACATCTGTGGCAGATCTACATCAACTTGTAGTATCCAAGAAGGGATGTATTTCCTGGAAACCACTCACCCTTTAATTTACCAAAATCTTGGACATTTTCCTTAAAATTAACTCATCCTTATAATTATGCTTAGATACAACCCTTGACATATACTTAGAAATATACCTAGGGATCTGAATAATGTTTTCTCATCCTATATTACAAATGTTAACTATAACTTTGATTTGATACCAAATTTTGTGACCCTCACTTAAGAAACATATAAATTACATAACTTTTTGTAAAATACCTAAACCTTATACTAAAAGTCTCCCCAAGACTGTAGTTGGTATAGTGCCTTTGGAAACATGGGAAGATAAAAACTTGTACAAAGGTGAGTTACATTAACTCCCACTAGGTTCTTCAGGTCTAACACCCTTCTTAGACACATCAAACATAAGAATTTTCTTCATAACATTGGGAAGGAAACATAAAAAGTGGTCAGCTAAAATTATTAGTAAGGGTATAAAAGGGAGACATGTAAGTATAAACATGAACATAAGGGAATGAGACCATGATCATGAAAATAAAAGATCATAACATACATATCGAAGATCATATACATGAATCATGGCATAAAGAATGGCAGTTCATAAGATATGAATCAAAAGGAAGTAATGGACATAATCCATGAAATACAAGTAAGACATATAATTGTGGAAACACATATTCATATAATGATTTCCATAGTAGCCCAAACAATAATTCCCAGACCATCTTAGTGGAAAAAGTACTTTATTGAACCAGGTATCCCCCATTCCAGCAATCTATTACTGAACCGAGTGACCCTCATTTGAGCCCTGTATTACTGGACTAAGTAACCCTCCTTCTTGCACTGTATTACTAAATCAAGTAACCCTAAATATATACCTATTTTATCTCATTAGATATAAATCTTTACCCCCTGTATTGGGGGGAGATATAGGTCCCACCCGTCACATAATGAAATCCAACATACATGTGCCACAAGATTATAAATAAACATATCATAACCCATGAAATGAAATGGGAATGATAATCATGTAAACATATCATAACCTGAGGAAAGAGACATCATTAATAATCATTTCATTATAAACATAACCACTGAAAAGAAGCGAATTTCAAAAACATATAACTCATGAAAGGGAAATGTATTTCATAACATCATGACATCCAAACATAATCCATTGAAAGAAATAATACGAATAGAATTATTGAATAATTTCCCCGTAAATTCAAGATAAACCCCAATGGATTTCAACTTATGTGGGAAATAAGTTTCATAGATCTTTTAAAAACACTTCTTGGAGAAAATATCATTTCATCTTTGAAAAATTATTTTTATTACATAATACTTATAGAATCCAATTCCTTTAAAAATAGCTTTGAAATATTATAAATGAAAATTTTAAAGAAATAAAACATTTTTTAAATACATTTTTACTTTAGAATTATCTTCAATGATCTTTTGAAAAACATTTTTGAAAACATGTTTTTTTAATACAAAAGATATCTGACCATAGAGAGAGGTGGTAAGATTTTACGAAAAACATTATCTTAACTAACAAAGAGTGGGAAAATGGTACTAAAAATGAGTATATATTTAATAAATATTGGATAATTAAACTCATGAAAATTATTTAGATATTGATCATAGTATTTCATCAAATGAAGCAAAAACATAAACAATCTCAAAAAGCAATGAGATTGTCTCAATGAAATCTTATAACGTAGTGACTTTGGATCTTACTATCCATGTAAGAAAAGGAACTTATATGAATCTTAATATATCAGGAAGATAATTATGTTAATTATATAACATGAAAAATGGAAGTATATACACCTCAAATAAGAGTTTATGTGTATAACAAAACAGAAGTATGAAAAAATGCAAATTGAGACAAAACTGTTTTGTCGATTTTGTAAATTTTGAAAGTTAATACCCTTAATAGAAGGATAATAAAATGGGTATTTGAATAAATATATACTTAATTACAATATAAATATAATAAAATATTGTGTAGTATGTACATCACACAAAATAAAAGAGTGTCAAACATAGATTTTATCTCACAAAAATTAACAGTGAGATGAAAATCCCCTTACATCGTGTCTTAACTCTCTTTGTACTCATACAAGATTCCTTTATAATAAATTTAATTTTATTATAAAAATTTTACAGAATAATATTCTTATATCTATTACCATATATGGTATTATTAAAACCTTATATTACCCACTTGTTAACAATCATATGTAAAAGTTTCACTTTGTGTAATATTGGATCTGTTCTTCACATGTGTCTTGATTTGTTATATCATCGATCCTTATACCTATATCATTATTCAAAAATGTATAAAATTATATAAATATCAGTTTTATCCAGTATTATTATATTATAATAATCTATATCATAATTATTTTTTAAATGGAATACATTTTTCATGGAGACGGTAAGCCATACATACACATGAATGTTATTTTTCCGTTTTTATTACCATATTGAAAGAAAGTATGTAAACGAAATATGTATATATATATATAATTGTTACATTATAATTAATATATCATATATATCATATATTTTAATTAGACCCATCCTTAGTACATTCTATGTGGTGTGTGAACAAATCACATCGCTTTGAGGGGGCGGTAGTCCGCACTTCCTCAAACGAGATAATTGTATTAACACAAAATGGAAGGTAAAAAGACATATGTTGTAAAAGGAATATGTATGATTAAATAAATAATAAATATAATATATTACATATATAAATATAGTTTCCATCATAATGGCCACCATGATTGGTGGTAAAGGATAAATAAAGAATTATAATTTCATGAGGCAGTAGTTCATGGTACACAGAAACAGTATATTAAAAATCCATTAGATGGAGGTGTGTTTAAGTGTTGGTAAGAAAATTTTAATAAAAATATCATAGTATATGGAGGGTACTAGTTTTTTAACAAAATAATTGAATAAAGATATTGGAGGGGGTGGAGAATGAAAATAAAGGAAAGAACCTTCAGAGAAGATGGTACCTCTTAATCAGGTAACTTCATTTAGTTTATGAAAAAAGGCTTACTTGAGAAGGTTTCTGCCCAAATGGAAGATTCAAGGTCAAAGGGTTTATTTTTTTAGGCTATGTGGTCAGATATTGGAAGAACTTAAAAGGTTTGAGAGTGTTGATGAAGCAGTAGAGTGCTTGCCTTTTTATAGTGGAGGGGGAGTGGCACATTTATAAATACCAAATGGTATTCAATAATGGGTGGTATATCATACCTAAAGTACATTTAAAATGGAAAAATAATGTATTAAAGGATAATAATGGTATAAAAAGACACCACACACACACAAATTTGTGTATTTTTATTATTTGGTTCCTTAACTTCTAAGACTCCCCAATTTTATCATTTTGGTTTTTATTAAAGCATCTAGATTTATAATATAATTAAATTAACCATTAATAATAAATTAAATTGAGATTTATTAGATAATATAGAGAAAATTAATTTTTAAAATAATATCAAATTTAAAAAATTAAATCCCATTTTTTTTAAATTAATTTTAAAACAATCGTAGGTTACACGATTAAACGCTGCTTGAACCTGGACCGTCTGGACAACATATTTACATAATATGGGTCAATATGTTAATTATAAAGTTTAATTATTACATTAATATAAAATATTTAACATATATTGACACTTATAAGTCATTTTACATAATATAGGATTTTTATCAAATTTAAATCATTTTTTAAGATTCATTTATATTAAAATAACAATAATGTCAACTTTGACATTATTTATTTAATGTTAATTTAAAAATATGCATATTATTTTGGAATTATAATATATTAGTTTTATAGGTTTTTATAATTATATATTAATTTAAAAAAAATAAATAAATACAATAATTCAATCAATTAAATACACTCATAATGTTTATAGTATCATTTATTTTAGTTAATTATTAACTAAATATTCATTATATTAATGTTTCATAACTATTTTATGTACCTCAACCATCTCTAAAAACTATTTATAATTTATTATGATTACAATAACCAATATATCTTTCAAAAAGATATATTTATATATATATATAACCTAAAATATGATTTTTTATACATATCTCAAAGTTTTATAAATGTTAGAGGTAAGGAAAGTTCCCTTTTTTTCTTTTTTTCTTACTTACCCTTTTTTATAGGGAACTTCCATTTAATAATATAAAAAACACAGATATTTCTAAAAAAGTGGGTAAATGGTCAAACATTGGAAACCAATGGATTTAGGACAAGTGTAAAAGTATTTTTTTTCATTAATATTAAGGTTTAGTCCCTTATTAAGCTTAATCGTACCTTAATCACCACAATTAATTTTAATCACATCCACTAATCATTTGTGTCAAAAAATTATGTTGATATTGTTATACAAATAATATCATACTAATTACATTTTTTATGTTTTATTTTCAAAATTATAATCACAAAGTGGGAAAATTAATATTTATTCTAATCCTGCAAAAGGGGCGAAATAACGTGTTTTTTATAGTAGAAAAACATTAAAATGTTTGTTATGTTTGTATATTAAATTTCAAAGTGGAGTTGATATTAATGAATTTTATTCTATTAGTAGATTTAATATTCATATCATGTTAACTTAAAAAATATTTATAAAATCATTTATCATTAATAATTAATTAGACAAAAAGACAGTTTTAAACCAAAAAGCAGTATTTTCACTATTCATCAAAAAATGATGTTTCTCAAGAAATTCCAAAAATTTCACCCTAGACTAATTTTGATGTTTTGAATTGAAAATTGATATTTATTTTATCTAATTGAATTTATAAATTTTTCTGAAATTATTTTTATTATTAAAAGCGATTTATTCAAGAAAACAATATTTTAAACATAAAATGACTTTTTCAAAAATATTTACTTTCATTATCAATATGTTGTATTTATATAAGAGTAAAATATTTGAAAAATATTTATTACTATGTCTTACAGATTGGTTATAATTATCTTATTAAAACAATTAAAACAGTAAAAAGAGTTGTTTTTTAGAAACCTAATGTTGCATGCATCATACGCCATGTCGGTGTTGCTGGTAACGCACACCAAGTTGGTATTGCATGTAGCACAAGACAAGTTGGTATTGCATGTGAAAGGAATGTTTGAATTAGTGTTTTAATATATATATATATATATATATATAATGACTTCCAGTGTTAAGTGAAATGAAAAATATTGAAAAGATAAATTAATTTGAAAGAAAAAATAATAATCCTCAAAATCTCAGGGTCTTACATGAATCATCAAATCTGTTGTGGACTTGTAAGAAAGTATTATTCACGATACCTCCATCTGTTTATAATCACTAAAATAATCATTTTATTAGCTATGATTATTATTTTTAAAAATTGGGATATCATCTACCACCCTCATACTGAAATTATCAGTCAATAGAAGATACATGGGATGCTCGCGATCATAGGTTTATCTATTCAGTGATTAGGTTAATAATAACACACCAAGTCTTCTATAACATATTTTGATCATTACCCATGATTGTAGCTCAAGACTCATAGTATAATTACTTAATTACACAACTAATATTATTTTAATAAGTAATCACACTTAAAATAAGAAAAATATTCAATAAATGTCCTGAAAATGGATAAGAAAATCATAACAACATGATCATTAGTGGTACACCTTATAGCGGTGATACCAAAATCCCTCCAATTAGGTATTATCACCATTCCTACAAAGTCTATGTAGAGGCCCAAAATTTCCACAAGAATACGACTACCTTAACCTAAATGAATAATATGAATGTTCATGTTCTTTTATTTTAACATCTATATATTCTAATACATGATTCCTCTTTAGATGTGGTGATGAAAAACTATCCCACTAACTAGATTCACAATGAGCTCCCTACTTCCCATCAGTCAACCTCCACTATTTCCAACTTACATTCTTGATCCCTAATTCTTATAAAGGAATGGAACAATCAATTCCCTTCTCAACATTGTGTACATGAATTTCATTCCCACTGCAAAAAAATGTATTCATTAATTATTTGAATACACTAATGTATAAGAGGAATTATACCACCCCTAAAATATTTATAGGACTACCATAGAAAACCAAACTGATACCAAGTATTATTCTATATTTTAAAACCTACCATGAAGATATATTATGGGATATAAATTACTCACTCAAAGTGTATTTTACCCATGCTACTACCCATCAGATGTGTTCCCTGAGAGGCTTCCTATCAATTATCTCTCTCTAATACAAGGATTTTTACCTAATGAACATACTCTATGACCCAAGAATCTCTTTTTTAATACTATCATTTCATAGAAAACACAAGGTTTCTTTAATCCCTACAACCAAAACCCATTGAAATTAAAAACATGATTTCTAAACATGAATCATTATCCCACTCCTCAATCCCATAATATCCCTTATAGAGTTTAATTTTTCTATGCCTTTAAAACTTATTCCATACAAATATAAAACTAAAATATAGTTTCTTATGAGATTCCAATTTCTAAATCCTAACAATTTACCCATTACATTGATCATCAACACATCCCTCATAAATCAGCATTGATGATTTAATCTCTAACATATATAATGAAATTCCTAATGAAATATACACACATAATCTCACATCACTGGAGAATAATTTTAAAAATTGAACCATCTATCGATGGTTATCTCAACATAGGTCACATCATCTAATACACAAAGTACCATAGATGATAACTACTCACTTTCCCTTATGTTAAGAAGAAAGAAAAAAACCCACCTTCCTTTAAGCCTATGAGGTTTAACCATTCCACTTAATAATTTTCTCAATTGACCATCTAACTTATAATGATACAATCACTATATTTTCTATTACCACAAATCCCACTTTTAAGAGTCATATCTCACCTTCTCAAAGAAACATAAATGGACATTTTGACCCTAATAATTCATTTATTAAACAAAAAAATAATTAATTAATATACTACAAATATATACCCACTAGGTTATTCTATTAACATAACTATCACCATAATATCGTATAAAAAAACATGTGAAATATACCATAATTATTTCAAAAAATTAATGAAACACTAATTAGATATTCAATAAAAAATTTAATAAATTACAATTAATGTTTTAATTAAGTAAAACCAATTTACCATTATATTTTATCAAAACCCATATTCTTATAAAACCAATTTTAGAAACCCTTTTCCCTCTTTGGTAAAATATTTTTCATTCATGCGTACTCATACACATGTTTGGTACACTTATGTTCTTAGTATGAAGCACAAACTCACATACCCTAGCCACCTTGAACAGAATTAAAATAAAAAATAAAACCATAGACCTAAAACATCACAATTAAATCAAAATATCTATCATAAAAGAAATTTTTTTTAAAAACAATCTGGTACCACTAGGAACCTAGGATTCCACCTATCAGGTGTTCATGACACACAAGGATGGTGCATATCCCATGTTTTTACCAGCCCTATCTCTATCTAATAAGTCATTGAATAGTAATACATCAAAAAAAAAAATACTTTGAGACCATTTTTTAATGACCCAACATTGGCTTTCTAGAGTCACAGTAGTGTTGGGGGTACTAAGGGAATATAAGAACACATCCCCATACACCAGAGGCTTCTGACTAGTTATGAGAGTCTATAAATAATATTTGAGAGACTATAATCATTATTATTATATATAAAAGATCAAAAAATAAAAAATATCATACTACATCATATTAAGATAAAGGTTTACAACTGAAGGATGACCATAAAAAATATATAAGTATCTACATGCTGTATAAAAAGGAACCTAGGCTGACTGTACAAACCTGCATCAAAATTATTACCTAATGGGATGATCAATTACAGAAGTAAACTAAAATAAAATATTGATAGATACATAACTACAACAACCAAAGTTCTTATTTAGGTGTATCTCACAAAGAAATTCAGCTACTCCAACCAGACCCCTTATACAATCTCTTACCTTATTGTCAAATATAAAAGGTTTCATGCAAACATAGGTTCCCATTCATGGTTTGAACATAAAACTGAGTAGTGTAAAACTAATGGGGTTCCTCATATAATCTATAGTATATGGTGTGTCTATGATGTAATCATGGGTATGGAATGGTTAATAATGTTAAAGGATCACATCGACTATTATCACAGAACAGTTAGTTTCACAACTGAGGATGACGTCCAACATCTCTTTAGAGGACAAAGGCTTGTGAAGGTAGGTGCAATAGGCTCGTTGGAACCAGCTATGGGAACTATCTCTTACCAAATGATGGCGTTGAAATTGTAATCGACTAAATAGATCGAGGATACCCATTTTCTAGTAGTTTTGTATAAATTTCTAGATTTCTTTCCCAAAAAATTCATAGGTCTTCCACCTATAAGGGAAGTGGAATTTACTATTGATATTCTCAAAAGGACTAGTCCTATTTCCCTTTCATCTTATATAATAACACCAATAGTGTTAAGGGAATTTATAGTGATGTCAGAGGAGGTGGAAGGTAAATGTTTTATTCATCAATGTACATTTCTGGGAACAACACCAGTCTTGTTTGTAAAAAAAAGATGGGACTCTTAGGATATGCATTGATTATTGTAATCTTAACCTAGTTATGATAAATAATAGGTATCCACTTCCATGCATTGATGACATGTTTCATCATTTAGGGGGATCCCTTTGTTTCTCTAAAATTGACTTACAATCAGGATATCACCAATTACGTGTTTGGAAGGAAGATATTCCGAAGACAATATTCCAAAGTAGATATGGCCACTACGAATATGTAGTCATGAATTTTTATCTACAGAATGCACCATTGGTCTTCATGAATTTTATGAATTGGATATTCAGTGATATATGGATTCTATTTGTTGTTGTGTTCATGGAATTCATCTTCATTTATTCAAATACAAGGGGTGAACAAGAGAAACACTAGGAAACAGTGTTAGAATCTTGATAGATCACTATTTGAATTCCAAATTATATAAGTGATATTTTTGGAAAGAAGAGGTGCACTTTATTGGCCATGTGATTTATTAAAATTGTGTTTTACTGGATCTTGGAAATATATAAGTTGTTATCTCATGGGAACCACCAAATAATGACTTTGTGATATGAAATTTTCTTGGTCTAGCTGGATATTACTAATGATTTGTGCATGAATTCTCATAACTAGCCTCGCTAATGAAAAATATAAATAAGAAGCATGATCCATTCAAATGGAATGAAGAATGCCAAAAGTCATTCCAATGGAAATGAAAGTTTATATTGCATCGACTCCTTTCTTGATTTTTCTAGAACAAGAATAGGGGTATGTGGTGTACTGTGATTATTTGAGATCGAGGTTGCATTGTTCTCTCATACAAGGAGACCATGCTGTGTCTTATGGATCAAGGCAGTTGAGGGTTCATGTGAATAACTACCCAACACCTGATTTAGAGTTAGTTGTGGTCATCCATGATTTGAATAATTGGTGACATTATCATTAGTTGAGAAAATTATTGTGTTTAGGGATCATAAAACCATGAAACACATTTTCTCACAGTGAGAGTTAAATCTGAGGACAAGGATATGGATAGAGAATCTCAAGATTTTTGACTTTGACTTGATGTATACACTAGGTAAATGCAATATAGTGATATATTCATTAAGCATAAATTTATATGCTCAGTTGAAAAAATAAGCTTTATAAGAGTGGTTGTTTATGTCGGTCCTAGCCGACATGCATGTCAAATGTGAAAACTAAGGTGATAATGTGGTTTTATTTTCAGTTTATGTGTCTCCTGATTTTATAAATATTGTAAAAGAGGAACAAATATCTGATGCATAATGCTTGGTTATGAGTTCAAAACTCAATGGTAGGGAGAACATTGAGGGCTATAAACTTTATGGGAATTCAGTTTTTTAGTTAAGAGATCAGATGGTTTTAACTATGGATTTTTAGGGACAACTTCTTCATTATTACCACCATTATATATGGGAAATACATCTAAGAACACAGAAGATGTATAAGGTTTTGAAGGTGAAATTTTGGTGGAGCAACATGAAATAGAAAGTTGCTGAGATTGTATCAAGGTTCTTAACTTGTTAGCAAGTTACAGTTGAACATCATTGAATAGTGGGTATGTTGTAGTATTTTTATATTCTAGTGTGTAAATGGGAGAATATAGTGATGGATTTTGTTACAGGTATTCCATTAAGGGTTTGAAAACACGATTCCATATGGGTGATAGTTGATCATCTTTCCAAGTCGGCCCATTTCATCCCTATTCACCAAACTCATACAGTGGAGGATTTGTCCAAAATATATATCGAATAAGTGGTAAAGATACATGGAATACCTATTCCAATCATGTCAGATTGACATATGAGGTTCACATATTGTTTATGGAAATCATTATAGAAATAACTTGGGATTCAGTTTACTATGACCTTGACATATCATCCTCTGACATATGGCTAGTCTAAGAGGAAGATTCAAATGTTGAAGACATGTTGTAGGATTGTGTAATGGATTTTTGTGGCTCGTGGGAAGAACATTTAACTTTATTGGAGTTCTCTTATAATAACAGATATTAGGCCTCAATATATATGGCTCCGTTTGAAGCATTGTATGGGATTCCTTATCATTATCCACTGTGTAGGTTGGAAATCAGTGAAACTTTCTTTTTTGGGACAAGACTTGTACCTGAAACAACATAGAATATTTAGTTGACCAGAAAGATAATGGAGACAGATCAAATTCAGCAGAAATCGTATATAGATCATTTTTAAAGATTTTTTTCATTCGCAGTGAGTGATCTTGTGTTCTAAAAGATTTCTCCAAGGCTTGGATGTCCACATATTGAGGAGTAGGTAAATTTATCTCCTCGATACATTATCCATTTCAAGATACTAGAAGAGGTTGGAGAGTTGACATATCAGTTGGAATTACCACCATTTTTCATTGAGGTGCATAATGTGTTCTATGTATCTCAGTAAAAAATGTTTCAGCTTGATCCTAACCATATGATCAGATGTGATCACATTGACGTAAAGATGAATGATTCATTGGTACACATCCTGTCATGGATTGTGGATTGTAAAGAGAAAGTCTTGCATGATAAAATCATCAGTCTTGTGTGGGTTTTATGGAAATATGATCCGATCCCGGTTGAGACTTGGGAAAGTGAGAAGGAAATGAAAGAGAAATGGACAAAATTCTTTCATGGAAAAGATGGTTTTCTACATTTCAGGGACAGAAAGTCCAATGGTAGGGAGAATTTAGTACCCATAGTTTCTATTATGAAACCCTAAAATGTTATTTTCTATGGTTATAAGGTGTAAGGGTTTAGTTTTGGAGTGTTGGGAGAACCTTGAATATGTTTTTGGGGTCTAGAGGAGAGATGTATGGTCAATGAATGGTTTGTCCAAACTGTGTGGAAATCCCCAGAGAAACTACATGCACTAGAAATTTTTTTAAAAAAGCATTGGCATAATGTATACATAGTTATGGAGACTGTGTCAGGAGGCTGTGTAGGAGTTTCCTTAAGGTAGTAGCTAATTCATAGTTAGTGCACAATTTGTCTCACAATGCAGTTTAATCGTGTGCAATGTTAGATCTAGATCCTTAAAAATTAGAGCACACTCATTTTTGACACTGATCCTTTTTTTGTCACTTATTTACGCATAATTATATATTACTCTCTATTTAATGTAGGAGAACCTCTTCCAAGTATTTTATAACCAATACAAATGCCTCCCTTAGTGTTTTTAAGCCCGATTTCTGCAGTAAGTGACGTTATTCATTGTTATTATCACATTATCTTAGATCTACTTAGATCCAATTATCCTCTATTATTAGATTATAAGATATATGACTTTTTATGGGTATATAAATGATTTTTTATTCCAAATAACTTTATATTTGGTCTTGATCTTTCTAGTATAAGATACCTAAGGTGGTTCTATGAAGAATCGACCCGATTTTCTTGAGCATTCTTCATCTCTGTTAGGTTTTCATCAAAACATTTGATGTATGTGGATTCAAACTAATCCCATCATTCAATAATTGGTTGTATTAGTTTTATGTTGATTAAAAAGGATGAAATTTATGGTTAAATAATATTTAAATTCATGTATTTAATCTTTTTAGTGATCATTTATCGTTTTTGTGGAATTTTGTAATCTCAGTCAATTGTTGTGAAAATTGTTTTAGTTTCTTGAATATAAAATGTTTATTTTAAATTTTCTATTTTCTAGAATATATAGACGGGTTTTGGGAATGGGTTTCTCAATAAAAAGGTCATTTTCTTGAAAAGTGTTTGCCTAAAAATGGTTTTGACAGAAAAATGGTTTTTAATGGAAAGGTGGTTTTATTGAAAAACTATTTTGGCATGATCCTTGAGAATATTGGTGTGTGAGTTAATATTTAATATATGTGTCTTGGTTGAAATATGAACTTGTTTTTAGTTCCAAAGGGTTAATGGAACATGGGATATATTTACCTTATGGCGACCTTGTAGATCGACGACAGACCACTCATGAGCAGGGAACTATCATAATGAAGCATGCATGGTTGATAGTATGAATGTTTGGAATGGTTTGGACCTATAAAAAGAATATTTTGAGATGGTTTTAAAGATTTATTTATATTTTTATAGAATGATAACGTTCTAGATATTTATTTTTAAAATCACTTGTGTACTATTGTTTGAAAACTATTAGGATATTGTTTATATTTAATCATAAACTATTTTGGAAAATTGTTTTATGTAAACCGTTTTATATAAATGTTGCTAACACTTCTATAATAACGGAGTTAGTAGGTAAGTCATTGGGAAAATCTTAATATATTTCATTATCACCATTTCTTTTGCACATTGGTTATTTTTCATGTTTTATCTTTTGGGATAAGGGAAAAGGTAACATATAACATGTTTTTAGCACCACTTTGTGATACATGGGTTGTTTCATGATCTTAGAGTAAAGAGACACGGGAAAATGGAGACTTATGGTCTCCTTAGATTCATTAGTTTTCCTTCCATTGTCTAAGTTGATACTTCTTTGGTCTAAAATTTTTTCACACCTTAGAGTGGTTTTATATGAATAATGTAGTTGAGTTATTTAACTTTTATTAATGCATCATATAATGAACTATTTGGTTATTGTTTATTTGATTAATATTTTATTTTATAAAGGGTAAATCATCCCCACTTGTATTTGAAACCCTTCAGCATTTATTTCCATCCTTTGGCATATTGGGGATGTCACTTAAGAGTATGTAATTATTAATTGTATTCTCAATCCAATGGGAATAAGATGTTCCTTATAGTTGTTATCTATGTTGAGTTTCCACATCAAACCATAGGGGATTCTAAGAGAAAAGGAGGAGATATTTTTTATGATGTAGTTTGTTTCCATGAAACATGATGTAGTTCCCCATCACCATGCATGAATCCAAAAAAAATCAGTCCATTTGGATTATAATCATGATTTTTGGATGATATTTCAAAACAAATGAAAGGAGTAAATATGTAGATTTTTTAAAAGTGTGGACTATGATTCTCAAGGTAAATTCATAAAAAATAAAAAAATATTCATAAATTCAATAATATAAATTATATAGGAAGGATTTTAATAGAAAAAGGAGGGGATAAAGAAACAATTGAGATAAATGGAATACTAAAGGAATGGAAGAGTTGGGTGGCTCAATAGTTGGATCTTCGGTGTTACTATTTATATGTTATTTTACCGTTCTATTTTTATCATTATTATTTTTTACTTCCTTATTCTTCCCTTATCACCACTGTTATAACTCAAATATAGGGGTAAATACCTTAAGTGATCATGAATTAGAATGATAGTCGATTTTAATGATTGATTTTTTCACATGAATGAATAATATCGTTATTTTATGTTAAATAATCATTATGTGTTTTGGTGATTTCATATTTACAATTCTACTATTTTTTTCAATTTTAATCTTCCATTATTTTATACCATGATTAATGATATATCATATCCCTCTAATAATTTGATCCTATATGTGATATAATAGAATTAAATGAGTGGCTAAGTTATTTCTAATTTCTATTTTGTGTGATGATGGTTTACCTCTCTTGTGTTTCTAGGGAACCAAAAATCCTAGTTGGATCTTACTTGGGTAAAGTAGGAGTGGGTTAATAAACCATTTTGGACATAAGGAATTAGGGTAGACATAGAAGATATTTATTTTTCTCTAGCTTTACAATAACAATTAAAATAAGGGTGAGAAGGGAAGTGATTGTGGAACCTATATTTCATCAATTAATAGGGAGAAAAGTGAACCATTTTATGAATATGATGGAATTTAAATTGGAAAACCATCCCTAAACCAATCACTTTTCCTCAAACTTTTTTCCATATCTTTGTTTCCTTGTTTTTTATTTTCTTTAAAAATAAGTAAACCTAAATACCAATTTTTTATAACAAATAGTATAAACTAATTTTTGAGCACCCTTATCCAGAGAAAACACTATGTTTCCACTAATACTACTATTAACCTAGGAATTAATAATATTTTTACACACCAATAATAATGATGTCACTAATGGATAATCTCCGTGTGGTAGTCTTATTTTAATTATCCCACCCCTCTTCCTCATACAGTGTCAAGGATTTTCTTATTTCCATTCCCAAATAATTCAAAAAGTTTGAATCTAATTAGAAACACTCCTTGAGGGAAAATCACTTTGTTTCTATGGTGACCCTTCTTTTCTTACATAATATATTACATATTTTTATAGAAAAACAACATATAATTATTACACAACCAATATCCAATAGTTTAGAGTTATGATAAAATTTGGTCCATACATAACATTTAAATATTAAAAAATATACATATATTTATTTCCTTATTCCCAAGCTTCTTATTGGACCTTATATTATCCTTAGTACCAGTAATCACTTGAGGATATACATCAAAAAAGGGGTGAGCTAAAAGTCCAGTAAGAGGATATTTGAAAACATGAATCAATATAACCTAGGTTGGGTATACAAATTATCACCATAACACAATAATATGATAATAATACTTAGAGTAAGTATTAATAAATATATTAGAATGTGTTAATGCATAAAAATTAAACATCATGTCTTAGTGGTCAGCTACCACACATTGTTGTGAACAAAGCTGAAATCATGTTCATGAGTATTTAACTTTATTATCATAAGATATATAACATTACCTAATTCTTTGGAGTGATATATAATTTTAGGCATACCCATCACATCATAATATTTACATTGAGGTATATAATTCCAGGTTCACCCGTCACATTATAAAATTTACATTATCATGCATGCCACATAGAACGTATATCAACATTGAAAATAAAAATAACCCATGGAAAGGAATGAGTTTCCTTTAAAAAATAAAAAATTCATTAAAATTAGAGTTCCCAAGATAAAAATAGAAGAAGATTCCTGGAATAAATCTTTATTGAAGAAGAAAGAGTCACATGAGAAGTAAAAGATATATTTTATTGAAAGAAAATATATTTTGGAAAAAAATCAATGTATTTTTAATAAAAAGAGATTTGTAACATGTATATTCAATTAAATATTTGATAATAATGATGAAATTAAGTATAGGTAATAATAAATTAATATCCATACAAAAATGGGGTGAAAGAGGGAAAACCCAAAGAAAGAGAGTTGGGTTCGAGAATTCCCCCAACCTTCTGTATGAATGTTTAATTCACATTTATATCATGTATAATCAAATAAGATTAATTAATTAGAAAATATATACCCATTTAATAAATTAATTTGATTCATTATTGTTTTATTAAGATTATTTATGTTCTTTTCAATGAGTTATAGAGATTAATTTCATCGTTTGGGAGTGTTCATTTTCTTCGTTTCTACGATTAGTTCACTTGTATACATGAATGAATGTTCATATAAAATGAAGATAAATATAAAAAATTGTTATTATATTTTTAATGATCTTACATAATTTTAAAATATCTTTCAAATAATTTCTTTATATGGTCTGTGGATTAATCATTAGATAAAAGTTAATGATGATTGTTTTAGGATAATTTTGGCGGTTTTTTTACCATAATGAACTCGTTATGATTTATCATTTGGTATTATTTATATATGTTAGATATAGAAAGAAAATAGGGTTGTAACATATACTTTAAAATATTTTCCAACCATTATAATGGTTTTATTGACATCCTTGAAGTAATTAAATGAAAATGAATGTGTGTCGCCCATGATGTCGGTAAATTGACACAACATGGGTGACGATTTCAATTTTAGAATGCAATAGACAAAGAAAGAAGTCTGATGATGGATATTATATTAAAAAGATGAAATACCATTATATAAAATATATTGGAGTCATCATGAAATTTGGATCAGAGAAGTTAAAGAGGAGAGAAGAAAAGAAATGAAAATGAAAATGAATTAAAAAAAAGGAAGAGGATTTTACCAGTTTGATTTATCCTCCAAGAGAACCTCCTTAGGGAACATGTTATAGAATTTTTATGGGACCAAGAGATCCTAGACGTGGGAGAGGGGATAGTGAATGGGTTTGGGTTGTATTTAGACAGGGCTCACTGCTTGAGAGGTGTGAGGAAAAGAGGTGTCAAGATGTAGTATTTATAGTGGATGAGAGGGGTGTTTTCTCATTATTATATTCATTAGATTATTATTTATGTATAAGAATATGAAGAGTTTGAGAATTATCACATAATATATTAAAATAATTAAGGGTAGTTGGAGATTATGGTGATTATATCATCTATGACTCAATGAATAGCGTATTTTTCTTATAATGTATATATACTGTAAATTACCATATTTTACTATTCATAAAAATTCCAGTATTTTAGAATAATACAATAAAATAACCCTTAAAATTTTCTAATGATAATAATTAAAAAATTAACTCCATTTTATAAAAATATTTTTCTAAATATTTGTAATTTTTTAATTAAAATAACCATTTAATTGAAAAAGACAGATTTAAAAATTATAACTGATTTCATAACACTTTGAAAAATTACTTAAGATCTCATAAAATTATAGTAAAATAATAAGACATAAAAATATTAATTTATGAATAATTTTTATGCAAATAAATTTTATTTTAAATTATTAAATTAATCAAAAATATATAATTAAATATTTATGACTTACAAAAATTCCAACAGTTAATTAACAGATTTTAAAACATTTATTTACATAGAATGTGATACAATTACACCACATATTAATTTATAAGATGCATAAATTTATTTATACTTCCAGAGGCTACGTTACTTTTCTATTTGATGGTTTTCCATTCATATGGGTCATGTTTCTATTCCAAAGTTAGATTTATTATTCCTCCAGTATAGGTTTCATAATTTCTAGAAATACCTATTATTTAATTAATTATATGTTTATAAGGTTTTTAATATGGTTTATATGCGATTTTATGTGATTTATACCATATGAAATTATAATAAGTAGAGACTAATTTCACCGATAAAAGTTTAGGTCGTTACAATCTTCACCCCATTTGAAATTTGAACCTTGAAATTTCATTTTACATAAATAGGTGAGGGTAATTCTCCTCTATATCCTCCTACGGTTCTCAAGTCTCTTCTTCACACATTTCGTTACTCCACAACCCACTAAAAAGGTGGGTTTTCTTGCTGCATGGAAACTTATCTCTTTTGTAAAAACTCATTACTGGATGCTCCTCACAAGAGAGATCATCTTACAGCTATACCACCTCTGTGTTTATTACATTTGAGCGATCTAGTATGTACTTCCTTAAGAGTGATGCATGGAACACATCATGAAAATTATCCATACTTAGTAGAAGTGAAAGATGATAGGCCACAAATCATATGCGATCAAGGATCTCAATGGGGAAATGTACCATGAGATTAACTTCCCTTTATTTATGAACTTCATGAATCTATTCCTTGGTGATATTCAAAGGAAGACTTTATCACCAACCTCAAACTCCAAGTCCCTTCGATGGTTATTAGCATAGCTCTTTTTCTAACTCTGAGAAGCTTTGATATGTTTTTGGATGGATTGAACCTTCTCTATCATCTCTTGTATAATATCAGGTCCTAGTAGCTTTTTTATAGCTTCATCCCAATAGGTTGGATTTCTACATCTCTTTCCATACATATAATCAATTTTTTCGATCTAAATACTCGAGTGGATTCTATTTTTGTATGGGAACTAAACCAATGGGAGAGGAATATACTATCCACCTTTGAATTCAAATGATATGGCTCTTAGTATATATACGGGTGTTTGAATAGTCCTTTCAGATTGTCTATCAATTTGGGGATGATAGGCCATGTTGAAATTTAATTCATTATGAAAGAATGAAAAATACTCCTCAAGAATTTAGATTTGAACCTAGGATCATGATTTTAGGAAATCGATATTGGAACCCCGTAATGTCTCACCACATCCATCACATATATCTTTTTAAGTTTTTCAAGAGAGTGGTATTACAATATAGAGATTAATTGGTCAGTCTTGGTTGGTCGGTCCCCCACAACCCATATCTTATTATTTCTTTTGTATTTATTCTGGAGACCCATGACAATGTCCATAGTGAAATTATCCCATTTCCACATGGGTATAGGAAATGGATAAATTATCCCTTTGGTATTATGTTTCTATGCTTTTACTTGCTGACATATCAAGCACCTTGAGATATACGCCACAATCCACTTTTTGATGTTGTCCCAAAAAAATTATTCTCAAAGATCATGGTACATCTTGGTACTCCTAGGATGGATATAGAAAGCTGAGCTATTTGTGTTATCCAATAGATCATTCTTTATCCCAGGTGATTAAGGAAATCAAAACCTCATTCTAATGTGGATCACCCCAGCATCGTCTATATGGAACTCCTATAGGTTCCCTTCAATTAATACATTCACTTTATTTTGTGTCTTTGAATCAACCCTTTGTGCCTCCTTAATCTTCACTTGGATAAATGGTTAGCAATTTATTTCAGAAAGGTAGGATGTATTTCCTAGAATAATGATTTTCAAACCCATCCATTGAATATCCATGAAAATAGGGTATTTCTAAATTCGCAGCATGGATAGAGTAGTACGTTCTTTTTTAATAAGAGCATCAAATACCTTATTTATCTTATGAGGATGATAGTTAATAGAGAAATCATAGTCCTTGATTAGCTCTAACCATCTACTTTGATACACATTAAGATCCTTTTGTGTGAATATATACTTTAGGCTCTTATGATCAATATATATGTCATAATTTTCACTATATAAGTAGTGACACTTGATTTTCAAGGTAAAAATCAGAGCCGATAGGTCCAGATCATGAATTGGGAAGTTCTACTCAGGGATCATTAACTATCGTGAGGTATAGGCTATCAAATTATCATTTTTCATGAGTACACAGCCCAACCCTTTCTATGAATCATCACATTATATCACCTAAATTTCTCCACGTTTTGGTAATGTGAGTACTGGTGCAGTGATTAGCCACTTCTTTATCTCCCTAATGATTTATACACATCCTTATATCTATAGATACTTTACCCCTTTCCACATTAACATAGTTATAGGGCTTTAAAATCATGATAAATGTCTCACTAAACATTGGTAGTACCCTTTTAAGCCAAGAGAAATACTGATTTCTGTGACACTAGAGGGTATGAATGAATCCCCAATTTCTCTTTTTTGAAGGGTCCATAAATAATTCCATCACTTGTGTTCACATGTACCTAGAATGTGACATTTTTCATCCAATAATCACACATGATGAACTTGGCATAAAATTCTCATTACTTTATGTTTCCTTGAAAAGACATAGATGTTCTTCAAATTCCTCATTTCTCTTAGAGTAAATGAGAATATCATCGATAAATAGTACAATTTTTTTTGAGGTAATGTCTAAAGACTCTATTCATAAAATTCGAAAAGATTGCATGGGAATTGTTAAGTCATAAGGGAATCACCAGAAAATCATAGTTCCCATACCTTGTATGGAAGACAATATTTTGAATATATTACTTCTTCTCCTTTAGATGATGATATCCAGAATAGAGATCCACCTTTGAGAAGTACCTAGATCCTCATAGATGATCGAAAAAATCATCAATACATGGAAGTGGAGACCGTTTCTTTTTGGTGATCAAATTGAGTTCCTAATAATTGATACACAGTCGCATTGATCTATCCTTCTTCTTGACAAAGTGCACTGGCCCACCCTAAGGTGATGAACTAGGGCATATGAATCCTTTGTCCAAATTCTATTGCAACATCTTCTTTACATCCTCATGTTCAATAGAAGCCATACTAAAGGGAAACTTTGAGATAGGAGTATCTCTAGTTATGAGTTCTATTGAGAAATAAAACTCATGATCCAGGGTAATTCTGGATAACTCTTCAAGAAATACGTCACACTATTCCCTCATAATAGTCATTTCCCCATGGTTGATACCTTCCTTTGACTGAACCATTTGTGTGAGGTATGCTTCTTCATAGGGAATAAACACCCACACCATTGATGGATTTTTCAATTGAGTTTCATCATCCTAATTTAATTTTTAGAGGATCATGGGATTGTTTAAAATATGAAAACATATATCCTTTTTATGATAGTTTATATGTGCTCTATATAATGAGATCCAATCCATTCCCATTATAGTGTCAAATTCACCCAAGGGAAGTATCACAAGATTTTATTGAAGAATCTTCCCAAATATTCCAACAAGATAATACTCCAACACCTAGATTTTATTGATTTCACCACTTGGTGTTCTTGTAGATGTCTTGACTTTAAGGTTTTGTGGCTTCAATTAAATAGTTCTTGAAAAATTAAAAGATATAATGGAATGTGTAGAACCAAAATTAAATAAGACATTATCCATTTATGAGTGAGTTAGAAGGGTACCTTTTATGACTTCATTTATTGATCAACTTCAGAATTAGTGATGAAATAAGCCTTTCCTTTCTCCTTTGGATTTGGTGTATAATGACGCTAATTACCCTCAAGGACTCAAGGTTTAGTGCACTAGCTTACATAGTGTCCTTTCTCCATATTGTTTTCGCATTGGACCATGGGTGGCACTATGAATTTCTCCACCACATTATCCTGTTTCCTCAGGTCTTTTTCATTTTCAAGATCTTGGTGGCCTTCTATCCCACACTTGAAAGATTTCCCAATCCCTTTGAGGAAGTTCCCATGAGGCTAATTCTCACATTTTTGACATGTGGGTGGTTGAGTTTTCACTCCATTGTTCTTATTAGATCCTATCGTTTGAAAATTAATCAATTATTTCTTATCACTAGATCCATGGGACCATTATCCAAACTCCATATCCACTTTTATATCACATATAACAACTTATTCATCACTCCCAAAGTCTTAAATTTCTAGATCCTTTAAAAGGTGTGGTTTTAAACCACTAAATAGTCTATCAATTTTTTCATCATTATCAATAACAAAACCCAAAGCATACCTTGAAAGCCTTGTGAATTTTTCTTTGTAGGCTGTGACAGATTCTTTTTCCCTTTTCATAAGCTCTTTGAATATTCTTTGCATCTTTATTTTTGAAGAGTTTGAGGGAAATACTTGTTAATAAACATTATCTAAATGTCTTCCCAATCCATATCTCCACTTTTGTACTTCAGTTTTGTGTTCTTAATCAACTCCTACCATTGGTTGGCCTCTCCATCTAGATGATAAACGATAAGAGTCCCCTTAAAATCTTATAATATTGATATATAGAATTGATGTTATCCATTGAGTTGACCCTCTGTTACACGACTAGTGGATTAGAAGATCCACAAAAAATTGGAGGTCATTTATACATAAAGGACTCAATAGCTAGTTTCTCCCTCTTAGGTGAAGTGGGATATTCCAAATTTTTCAGGTTATTATTCATAACCTTAGACATATGGGTAATCATCACCCTAAAAATTTGAACTCTGCCTCTCATGGATTGGGGATATCATTCGGGAAATCTCAATATTGTACCTTGCACGGTTTTTTCTCAAAGATTCTCTTAGTTTCCACCATTTTCTAAAATAGAAAAGGTTAGAAAAAAATAAGTCAAAAAGTCATGAATAAATAATTTATTCTATTGTGAAATTAACTATAAATTCATATCTTATTGGATTCCTATGTTTAGAATTTTCATAAACAAATATTCTTGTGTGATTAATGATACTAATTATTATACTATGATTTTTACTAAGGTTCTCTAATCCCAATTCCCAAATTAACTAAACCATGCTCTAATACTGACTATCGTGATCCTAATTTTTCTTAACAAACTTATCACATCATTTTATAGAAAAAAACATAAAATAATTACTAAAACAAGGATCAAAAGGCTTAGAGTCTTGGAAAAAATAGGTCCATACATTAAATTTATAGAATAAAACATAATAATTTTTTTATTTCCTTCTTCCACTACTTCTTACCGGCCATCATGTTATCCTTAGTACAAGTAATCACCTGAGGACATACATCAAAGAAAAGGGTGAGAAAAAAGCCCAGTAAGAGGATAGATAAGAATGCTAAACAATATAACAAGGGGTGAGCATAAAAATTATCATCATAACATAGGAATCAGATCATAATAATTATAGGAGGCATTAAGAAAAGTCTTATAATATGGAAATTCATTAAAATGAAACATCACATCTTAGTGGTTAGCTTCCACACATAGTTGTGAACAAATAAAGCCTCATCTTCATTCATATATCACTTTTTTATCATGAGATAAATTAAATTTCACAATTAATTAGAGCACCATATAATTCTACATGCACCCATCACATCATAACATTTAAATTGTGGTATATAATTCTAGGCAGACCCATCACATCATAAAATTTATGTTATCATGCATGCCATATAGAACGTATATCAAACTTGGACATAAAAATAAAACATGGAAGGGAATTTGTTTCATTTAATAAAGCATAGTTTCATAAAATTTGGAGTTACCAGGATAAAAAGGGAATAATATGCTGGGTATCAATCTTTATTTAACAAGAAACAATCACATGATAAGCGAAATATATTTTTCTTGAAAGAATAGTTGTTTTAGAAAGAAAATAATTATATTCTTGATATTACCAGATTTTTTTACATTTATATACTAGAAAAGATAAGATAATGATGAATAAATTATTTATAAATAAAAATAAAGGAATATCCTCCCTAAAAATGGGGTGAAAGGGGTAAAACCCAAAGAAAGGGAGTTGGGTTCTAGAATTACCCGTACATTTTTTCTGAATGTTTTTGTCACATTAATATCCTTTATAATCACAATAGATTGATTAATTAAAAAACTATTTTATAAATCAATTTAATTCATTTTGGTATTATTAAGTTCATTTATGGGATTTATGAGGAGTTATATAGTTTAATTTCATCGCTCGAACATGTTTGTTTTCTTAGTATCCATGATCAGTTCACTTGTATAAATGAATGAATAGTCATGTAAAATGTGGATAAATATCTAGAATTTTTTAATATGTTATTAATGATATTATATAAGTTTAAATGATCTTATAATGATTTTTTTTATATGGTATAAGGATGAATCATTTGATAAAAGTTAATGATGGTTATTTTAGGTTAATTTTGGTGGTTTTTCGATCACATCGTACTTGTTTTATTTTATCATTTTGAATTATGTATATATACTAGTTCAAAAACATAAATAGGGATGTAAAATATTTTTTAAAATATTTTTCAACAATTATAATGGTTTTATTGGCATTCTTTAATTCGTTAATGTAAAATGAAAGTGCATCACACTAGTTGTCCGTAAATTGACATATCATAGGTGATGATTTCATTTTTAGAATAAAAGAGAGAGATAAAAGAGTTTGATGTTGGATATTAAATTATCATTATTTAATTCAACTATCAAATATAATGGAGTTATCATGACATTTGGATAAGATAAGGTAAGAATAAGAGAATAAAATAAATGAAATTGAAAATAAAATAAAAGAAAATGTAAGAGGGTTCTTTTCATGACCCGACCCACCATGGGGATCATGCCACAACTACCCCAAGCCCGACTCTATAGGCTAGGGGCTGGTGACTAGAGTCAAAGGCACAACAAACTAGGGGAGGCCTTTGCCTAAGAAACTATACACACACTCATAGCTAACTCATTGCAAAAGTGGAGAGAAAGGAAAGAAAGATACAACACTGCTACAAAAGGGAAACCAACATACATGCATCGACCTCTGACCAGTACAGTAAAAGGGGAAAAAAACACACCCAACCAAGAAGGTTCCACAACCTGGAAATAGGTAAAAAAAAGTAAATAGCTAGCGAGTCTCACACACAGAAAGTCCTGTTATTACCACTATACGCAGCCCAATCTCCTGTATCCTCTACGCTCCTTCGTAGTCTCTACCGACCTATCCGTTGTCTATAAGGGCACACAAAGTGTGGGAAAATCCCAAGTAGGGGTGAGTATAAAGATACTCAGTAGGATGCCCTGAAATCTCGATGGAGAAACCAAGGATGTAATAAAATAGTGAGCATGGGACAGAACAAAGAATAGTGTAATAGTACAATAGTGAGAGTACAACTCAACCCAACAAAAGAAAGGAAGTTGAATCATCCAATGCAAGAGTAGCTAGACACAGAAAGCACGTGGCATACCCTGCATGTCTTCACCCCTCCTAGAAAGAGAGTAACCAAACCCAAGGAGTGGGAACAGAGTAGGGTATATATATATATATAAATGCTCTACAAGAAACCCGAACGAGTGTGTAAGGGGATCTCTATCTCTAGGCTCAGCCCCAGATGAGTCGCCAACAGTTCTAAGGATATCCATCACTGATGCCCAATAGTCCCGCCCGCCAAATCTACCACATCGCTAAACCAAACACCCAAGGGTCCTGCTCCGGTAATCACGAAGAAAAGTCACTAACTAGCCTCATATAAAGGGTTGAGTCTAAAAGAAGTTGTCGAGAAACCCACTGCCCAGCTCCACTGGAGGGTAAAACACAAGGGGTCGTCGGGTAACCCACTAACCTGCCCCGTAGGATGGTAAACCACTAGAGGTCCTCGGGTAACCCTCCAACCAGCCCCGCTGGAGGGTAAACCACAAGAGGTCATTAGGTAACCCACTACCCATCCCTGTTGTAGGGTAAACCACAAGAGGTCGTCGGGTAACCCACTGCCCAGCCCTGTTGGAGGGTAAACCCTAAGGCGAACGGGTAACCCACTGCCCAGCCCCGCTGGATGGTAAACCACAAGGTCAATGGGTAACCCACTACCCAGCCTCGCTAGAGGGTAAACCATAAGGTGAATGGTTAACCCACTACCCAACACCGCTAGAGAGTAAACCCCAGGGCCAACAGGTAACCCACTGTCCAGCCTCACTAAAGGGTAAACCGTAAGAGGTCAATAGAAAACCCACTACCCAGCCTCGCTGGATGGTAAACCCAGAACTGTCCTGATAACTCCGCACTACATGTGCCATCACTGGGTATCACTAACACTGCTACCATGCGTAGGATCATAGTGCGTCAAAGGAACCTCCAACCAATAACCTTTCATGTTTCCACATTTAATGAGATCTCTAAAGAGGCTCCTCCCTCCCAAACATATTACACTATTGTAATACTTGCGGAAAAACACGTGAGATAGACTACTTACTCGCTAGAAACGGGCTCCTAGTGGAAACATTATTCAGCACCGCTTTATGCCCATACAACATCTCATGGTACCCACACCTCGGTCCCGAAAGAGGTCAGGCGAACTGCGCCATCGTGATGCTCTTCGAAAACACGCCAAAATGACTACTCATTTTTCCTAAATGGAAGTCTGATGAAAAAGTCACAAAATGATGCTCACGGATTAAAAGATGGCATGTGGGGCCCACGCCTCAACTCCAGCATCAACGCCTGAAACCACCCCGGTCAATTCCGCTTCGATGCCAGGGTCACAATGCCACTAATGACGCCTAAAAAAACTCTGGATGTGGAAGCTGCAACTCCCCGCATTATATGCAAAGGGGCCCCTATGGGTCCCACTCCTCGACCCCAAAACCCGTCACACAGTTCGTACCATTGCGTTCCTTGCAGATAACCACGCGGTGTAGGCTATTCATTTTCCCTGAATGGACTTATGAAGCATAAGTCGTAAAAACATAGAATATGTTTGAAAGCCTCCTCATGAGGCCCACTCCTCGGGCCTGAATTTAGGTAGGCGGATTGCGTCATTGCAATCCCCTCAAAAAAACACTCAGAAACGAGTACTCAAACACCATAAACGGATGTCGGGTGAAAATGTGGTGTTTCAACGTAAAACATGCGAACTAGGCCCTATGGGGACAACACCTTGTATCCAACCCAAACGCTTCAGAAAGTATCTCAAAAAGTAAGCACGTGGACTGGGGTTATGCTGCCGCTGACAACGCGTCAATCGGACATCCGAAGCGGGAGTTAGGTCCGACGCAAGAATAAATAAACAATTAATTAATTAATTAATTAATCACATTATGTGTTTCATGCCTCCAAGAAACGAAACCAAACCGCAAGGGTTCTGAACCAAGTTTGGAAGGACAGTCTTAACTCCAGGGCCACAGTGTCTCTGACAGCGCGTCAGACGGACGTCCGGATCACGAAGCACGTCTATCGTAAGCTTCAATAATAATTTATTATTATTAAATTAAAGCATCTTAGGTAACCCTCCCTCAGGCGTAGAACTCAAAAAACCTGAAACACCCTTGAAAAAGTCCGTCTCGCTGACACAGACCTATAGCTGCAGACGACGCCTAAAATGGACATGCTGTTTAGAAGTTACGGTCCCCCATACGCAAGGGGGTCCAACAAGGCCTGTTCACCCCGACCGACCCGACTCGCCGCGACCTGCTGGCCGCAGCCTGCTCCAGCCACACTGGACCCCTCGGGTTCATTTATCCCCAGTAGATCGCCCTTTGGCCGATCTCTGCGTCGCGCTAGCAGGACCCGCCGAATGCAGGTCCTGGTCTCCTCTGCACACCCGAGGTGTTCAGTGCCTCGGGTTCCCCCTTCGACCACGACGACCCACTGGATGCTGGTACCTACGCCTTCCACAACACAGTCATGGTAGCTCAACCTCCTTCTATTCCATGGTCTTCGCCGCCTGCTGCTCCGCCACCCGCACCGGCGACACCCGACACCGGCACCTTCGATGCCCCGGCAGCGCCGCCTCGGCTCCTCCCGGAGCTACCCCGGCTGCCGCACACTGGGCGAACCCCATTTACCACGCTGCACCACCTCAACCTCTGGCCACCACCCTTGCTAGAGTCGGGGCTTCTGACGGCCACCGCCACCGCTCTAGTGGCCCGATTCCAAATTCGAAGGAGGATTCAGAACCCTCAGGGCAATGCCTTCACAGCGCCTGCCCCCGATCAGCGATCCGACAAGATTTGGTGTGTCCCAAAATTTGGACGAAGAACGCCCAAGAACAACAATTAAGAAAAGGGCTCAGATGATGACCATGTTTGTCTAGCCATCGTCCTAATTCTAGAATTATAGAATGAAAATGAAAAAATTGATAGAAACTCTAGAAATTGAAGAAGGTGCTGAAATAAATCCTAAATCCTACCTCGATCCGGCCGTTCGTCGTTGGTGACGCGTTTGCTACGATCCTACATTGATCCGTCAGAGTTAATTCCTCAATCCGGCGAATATCTCTCATTGATTCGATGAAGAATGACAGAGAATGCTGAAGAACAATATAGTCAGAGAGAAAGGGAGAGAGAAGAATAATTATTTCTCCCCTCATCTCAAGCGAATTTAAAAAAATTCGCTGAAATGCCAACCAGGGTCGCGGATTCCAAAACCTCCATGACCACTTATTATATATCACGACTATAAAAAATGCCCCATTTCGAACCCAACAGAAGTCTCAGATTTCCATTCCAAGGCTTCATTTGTATGTTATTTGAAAATAATGACAGTGATAAAAATCACTAAGTCATTATTTTCAAAATGACGATTTTTCCCCTGGGTGACATCTCTGACAACAGGCCCACACCCAGAACTTTTACACCTCTCCTAGGGTAAAGAGAATGCTATAGACGCAACCGTGCCCTCGTATTTCTGATCTGAGCTTCCGTTTTGGATGAAACACCACCCTTCCACGTGCATAGTATAAAAACACTTAATATTATTATAAAAATTTATTCTGGGCACATCGGGCCTTATAATCGCACGCTGTCTTCGCGCCTATCTATGGAATTATATGTAGAAATATTCCAAAGTATTATAGGGTAAAAACCTGGTTTCAACATCATTACTTCCTTCAAACTTTTCATCCCCGAAAAGAAAAACTGGTAAAAACAACTCGGGATACAAAGCTCACACCTAGCTCTCCCACTCCCAAGAAAACTTGCACAACACCATGTTGGTACAACACACGAACCAAAGGGATGGTTCGTACTCACAAGGTCTGCTAATTTCGAGGACATGCATAGGAACACGCACGCACCTCATCAACCACAACATGTGGAAGACGTCGTGCGCGCACTCTTACAATTGGGAGGGTAGGGAAATATGGTAGGGAACCTCTCAACCACTTTCATGATTCCTGAATGGCCCAAAAAAACTTAGGGGACATCACCGGCCGAACCTATACTTTCCACGTCACGACTGAAATCAGGGTTTGTTCTTGAAACATGGTCTCGTGATTCCCTCCTTCAGAATACCCTTCTGGTGAAACACCCAAGGGTATCCGATCACACAAGTTTTCACAATCAGTGCATCACAACTAAGGATCTCTGCTAAGGGAACCTAATACAACACTACCATCTCCCAGAACATAGACTACCTCAAAGTCATAGTCTTGTAGAAATTTCAACCAGCACCATCACCTCAGGTTCACGTCTCTCTGGGTGAGGGCGCACCTGAGACACAGGTGGTCTGAGCAAACCACAAAGAACTCTCCCAGAAGATAGCGTCTCCACATTTTCAGTGCAAGTACCACCACCACCAGTACTACATAATGAAGTGAATTGTTCTTTTTATGGGGTGTCCATCACCTCGACCTGTACTTGATAATAGTATCAAGATTGATGTTGAGCACGCAAGGTACCAATGAATAGGGAAGGCAGGAAAACTCATCCAACCACTAAAGGCAATATAGTGAAAGCATGTGGCATACCCCATGTGTCTTTTCCCCTCTTAGAAGGAGAGTAATCTCCAAAACAGTCACTCTTCCAAACCCACAAGTGGAACCTCAAGAAAAGGGAGGTCAAGCAGAAATGCCCCACTGGAAAATCCAGAACCTGCTCTGACACTCCACCGCACAACCCCACCAGGAATGCACATGTCAGAGGGACTCATCCACTACACCTCAATACTATCCGATTTGGGTGGTACTGAATCTCCCTCATAGTTATGATCGCATCACAAAAACATGACTTAGTGGGGGAAGAACCCCTCTTTCCTGTGCATTCAATTCTATGTCAGACAACACCAACGCAGGGTTACACCGACACCCTGCATCACCCTCGGTAACCCCTTGAACAAGGAGTTATATGAAAAGAGTACCTCACACAGTGTCTAAAAAGTTCTACGGATAAAATTAGAAAAAGGCATAGAGCATTCCTCTTATCATCTCATGCCTTGTAGGATTGTAGACATCCATTGCACAAGGCTACCCGCGGCGTCGTCTGTCAGCTCCCTGAGCCTGTCATGGGCCGCCTAGTGGTGGTGGAAGGACCTCGAAACATCGTCCACCAACCAATGTTCTTCCTACTTTTCTACCAACACCACCTCCCTAGGGGCCACCCTATCCTCACCTGGGAGTTCTCTAATCACGACACTACCTTTGTCGTATTGGTGTATCTACCAACTATCTTGAAATTTGAGCACATTTGGTTGAGTAGTCTCACGCCACATGAACTCATACATCACAAACATAGAACTAGTCCTCCCTTGGCTATCTCGGTGCTCAATGATGTCCCTGAACATGTGCCTGAGTCTCATCAAGGGGGGACTTCCGACGCTGAGGCCCTGCCTATTGACGTCCCTCTTCTAGAAATTTCCCTTTCACCAATTCCTACTCTAGCACCCCGAGAGGGGTGAGGATGCACAAGGGCACTAAGATGGCACGAATCCCCTCTACATAGATCTTGCTCAAACTTCTATGCTCGGATGTTTCCATCATGGACCACTTCCAAAGAGTACCAAGTGAGGTATGCGACCCCAGTTGCGTACCCAGCCCTTACTATCACTCCCCACTGAAGCTCTACCAGCTCCTGAAACTGTAAAAAACTGTAAGTAGGAGGGGTAGTACTCCTCATGAAACAACTGCTAGAAGTCATCTCAAGAGAGTACCGACTCATCGTGCATCTGAGTAACCCATGATATACTAACGACAAACTGCTTGGTGGAAAATCTGGCTGTCAAAGCCACCATCTAACCTATTAGTGTCCGAAAAAGCCTGAAGATGCGAACCACTGACTCTAGACAACCCTTCACTATCTGAGGGTATGACTCACTATGGAACCTTAGTGGTCTCTGATGCTGGAACTCACATAGCGCACCCAGCATGCGCTCGTCATCGGCCCTCGTTGCCGGTACTATATGCTACTCCACAGGTGGAGGTGATGCTGCATGTCCTCCTGGAGAAAGGGTAATCAAATAATGGATCTTGAACTGAGGCCTTGTCGCTCACGGAATCTTCGTCACGAACCGGATCTAGTATCCTAGCGTGCTATCATCATAGAGACATCCTGAATCTGATAAAGGAGTACCTCGGTCAAATGATCATATATATATCAATAACGATGGAGAGATGACTCAAGAAGGACAGTCAAAGACTCAATCATTTATGATGCACGAACCAAATTCCCTAAAATAAGTGTCTCAGTGATCCGAGTCGACAAGAGGGTTATTAGGGTCTTGGTGAATGGATATGTTGGCCGCAGCACCATCACTGGACTCCCTGGACTAAGAGCCGCTCTCGATACACGTTGAAACTATTGCCCCAAAACTCAACCAATTACTTTTTAGGGATGTCCGAAAAATGCCCCATGGAACGAGCCACATCTGACACCCCAATGTCACGACCCGACCAGAACCGGGGCTCGATCCGTAACAAACCCAAGCCTGCCTCCATAGGCCAGGTCCTGGCGACTAGCACCGAAGGCACAAAAAACTAGGGGAGGCATTTTCTTAAGAAACTGTACACACACACAAAACTAACTCAATGAAAAAGTGAAGAGAAAGGAAAGCAAGATACAACACAGCTATAAAAGGGAAACCCGCATACATTCATCGACCTCTAACCTGTACTGTAAAAGGGGAAAAACACGCGCCCAACTAGAAAGGTGCCACAACCCGGCACTAGTTAAACAAAAGTAAACAGCTAGCGAGTCTCACACCCAGAAAGTCCTGTTATGGCCACTGCATACAGCCCACCCTCCTGTATCCACTACGCTCCTCCATAGTTTCGACCGACCTGTCTGTCGTCTACAACGGAACACCAAGTGCGGGAAAAGCCCAAGCATGGGTGTGTATAAAGATACTCAGTTGGCTGCCCCGAAAGATCGATGGAGCAAACAAGGAGGTACTAAAATGGTGAGCAGGGGACAGAACAAGGAATAGTGTAAGAGTACAATAGTGATAATACAGCTAAACCCAACAAAAGAAAGGAAGTGGATTCATCCAATCCAAGAGGATCTAGACACGAAAATCACATGGCATACCCCACCCATCTTCGCCCCTCCTTGAAGGAGAGTAACCGAACCCAAAGAGTGGGAACAAAGTAGGGTGCATTTATATATATGCTCCACAAGAAATCCGAATGAGTGTGTAAGGGAATCTATATCTCCAAGATCAGCCCAAGAAGAGTCGCCAAAAGTTATAAGGATATCCATCACTAATGCACAATAGTCTCACACGCCAAAGCTGCCTCATCACTAAACTGAACACCCAATGGTCCCGCTCTGGTAACCATGGAGAAAAGTCACTGACTAGCCTCATAGAAAGAGATGAGTTTTATATAAGATGTCGGGTAACCCACTGCCCAACCGCACTGGAGGGTAAACCCCAAGTGGTCATCGGGTAACCCACTGCACAGCCCTGCTGGAGGGTAAACCACAAGAGGTCGTTGGGTAACCCATTTCCCAACCCCGCTGGAGGGTAAACCTCAAGAGGTCGTCGGGTAACCCACTACCCAGCCCCGATGAAGGGTAAACCACTAGAGGTCCTCAGGTAACCCACTACCCTGCCCCGCTGGAGGGTAAACCACAAGAGGTTGTCGGGTAACCCACTCCCCTGCCCCACTGGACGGTAAACCCTAAGGCGAACAAGTAACCCACTGCCCAGCCCTGCTGGAGGGTAAACCCCAAGGTCAATGGGTAACCCACTACCCAGCCCCGCTGGAGGGTAAACCCTAATGCGAATGGGTAACCCACTGCCCAGCCCCGCTGGAGGGTAAACCCCAAGGTCAACGGGTAACCCACTGCCCAGCCTCACTGGAGGGTAAACCCTAAGAGGTCAACGGGTAACCCACTACCCAGCTTCGCTGGAGGGTAAACCCAGAACTGGTCCGATAACTCCGCACTGCCCGTGCCATCACTGGGTGTCACTAACACCGCTACCGTGCTTAGGTTTGGAGTGCGTCAAAGGAACCTCCGACCAACGCCATTTCATGTTTCCTTATTTAACAAGATCCCGAAAGAGGCTCCGCTCTCCCAAAAATATTACACCATTGTAATCCTCTCCAAAAAACGCACGAGATAGACTATTTAATCACTGGGAACGGGCTCCCAGTGTAAAAGTTATTCAACACCGCTTTATGCCCATACGACGTCTCGTGGGATACACACCTCGGTCCTGAAAGAGGTCGGGGAAACTGGCCCGTCATGATGCTCTTGGAAAGACACGCCAAAACAACTACTCATTTTCCCAGAACGAACGTCTGATGAAAAAGCCACAAAACACTACTCACAGCTTAAAAGATGGCCCGTGGGTCCCATGCCTCATCTCCGGCTTCAATGCCTGAAGCCACCCCAGTCAATTCCTCCTCGATGCCAGGGTCACAATGCCACTGACGGTGCCTAAAACAGACTGTGGATACATAAGCTACAACTCCCTACGTTATATGAAAACGGGGCCCTATGGAGCCCACTCCTCGACCCCGAAACACATCACCTAGATCGTACCATTGTGTTCCTTGAAGATAACCATGCAGCGTAGGATATTAATTTGACCTGAATGGACTTATGAATCATAAGTCATAAAAATGTTGCATACGTCGGAATTCTGCCTCATGGGGCCCATGCCTCAGGCCCGAATTTATGCGAGCAGATTGCGCCGTTGCAATCCCCTTGGAAAAAACACTCATAAATGAGTACTCAAACACTCTAAACAGATGTCATCTGAAAAAGTGGAATTTCACCGTAAAATGTGCGAACTAGGCCCCATGGGTCCTGCACCTTGTCTCCAACCCGAATGCTGTAGAAAGCATCTAAAAACGTCCGCACGAGTACTGGGGTCACGATTCCGCAGACGGCGCGTCAATCGGACATCACCGGCAGGAGTTATGTCCAACAAAAATTAATTAATTAATTAATTAATTAATTAACTATTCACATTAAGCGTTTCATGTCTCCGAGAAACAAAACCAAACAACAAGGGTTTCCAACCAACTTGGGAAGGACCATCTCTACTCCAGGGCCATAACACCTCTGACGGCGCGTCAGACGGACGTCTGGCTCACGAAGAACGTCCGACGGAAGCTTGAACAATAATTTATTATTATTAAATTAAAGAATATCGGGTCACCGACCCTCTGGTACAGAACTCAAAAACCCCAAAACACCCTTCAAAAAGTCTGTCTCACTGACACAGACTTCCAGCCATAGACAACATGTCAAACGGACGTGCCGTTTAGAAGTTACGGCCCCCCGAACGCAAGGGGGCCCAACTGCGCTGGTTCACCCCGGTCGGCCCGGTCCGAACCGCTGGCCCACGGCCCGACCACGGGTCTGGCCTAACTCGCCATGGATCGCTAGCCGTGGCCCGCTCCAGCCACACCAGACCCCTCAGGTCCGGTTCTCCCCAGCAGAACGGCCTTTGGCCGGTCTCCGCGTCACGCCAGCAGGACCCACCGAACGCGGGTCCTGCTCTCCTCCGCACACCCGAGGTGGTCAGCGCCACGGGTTCCCCCTTCGACCATGACGTCCTGTTGGATGCGGGCACCTTCGACTTACATATCATTGACATGCTACCCCGGCCTCCTGCTGCGCCGCGGCCGCAGCCACAACCGCCTGCTGCTCTGCCACCCGCGTTGGCGACACCCGATGCTAGCACCTCCGAAGCCCCGACCGCACCACCTCGGCTCCCCCTGGAGCTACCCCAGCCACGCCGTTGACACCCAACACCGGAAAACCATTCCAAACTCCCGGTCTCACTACTCGGATCCTCCCGGAGCTACCCGGCCGCAGCACACCAGTCGCACGCTGTTTACCCCGCTGCGCCACCCCGACCTCCAACCACCACCCTTGCTGGAGTCGGGGCTTTCGACAGCCACCACCACCGCTCTGGTGGCCCAATTACAAATTATAAAGAGGATTCGGAACCCTTGGGGCAAGGCCTTCGCAGCGCCTGCCCCTGATCGGCCATCCGAAAATATTTGGCGCGTTCGAATATTTAGATGAAGAACGCCCAAGAACGACAATTAAGAACGGGGATCAGATGATGGCCGTGTTCTTTTGGCCATCGTCCAAATTCTAGAATTATATAATTAAAATGAAAAAATTGAAAGAAACACCCAAAATTGACAAAGGTGCTGATATTAATCAGAAATCTTACCTTGATCTGGCCATTCGTCGTTGGCGACGCGTTCGTAGCGATCCCACTTCGATCCGCCCGAGTTCTTTCCTCAATCCAGTGAAGAAAGTTCCTCGATTCAGTGAAGAACGGTGACGAACACTGAAGAAAAAGAGAGAGAGATAGAGAGAGAAATGGAGAGAGAAGAAGAATGGGTTCTCCCCTAATCTAAAACAAATTTATAAAAACTTGGTGAAATGCCCCCCACGGTCGCGGATTTCAAAACTTCTGCGCCAGCTTATTTTATATCACGCCTAGGAAAAACGCCCCATTTCAAACCAAATGGAAGTTTTGGATTTCCATTCAGAGGCTTTGTTCGAAAGTTATTTGAAAAGAATGATAGTGATAAAAATCACTAGGTCATTATTTTAAAAATGATGATTTTCCCCTTGGGTGACATCTCTCACAACAGGCCCGCACCTGCAACTTTTACACCTCACCTAGGGTAAATGGCACGCTCCGGACGCAACCGTGACCTCAGATTTCCGATCCGAGCTACCAATTAGGACGAAACACCACCCCACCACGTGCATAGTATTAAAACAGTTAATATTTATATAAAAATTTATTTCAGGCACACCGGGCCTTGCAATCGCATGCCTTCTTCGCGCCTAGCTCTGGAATTATATGTAGAAATATTCCAAAGTCTTACAGGGTAAAAAAAAGGTCTCTGCAGTTCTACCCCTTGGATTTATCCTCCTTGAGAACCTCCTTTGGGAAAATGTTTTCATATATTGATGGGAAAAATAGATCCTAGAATTGCGATATAGAATTAGGAAAAGGTTTGTGAAGAATTTTCACAAAGCTCAAATCTGTATATGTGTGAGGAAAAGAGGTGGTATTTATAGTGGAGGAGATGAGTGTTTTCTCATTATTATATTCATTAGTTTATTATTTTTCCTCAATACTATGAATAGTTTTAGAATTATCATTAAATATATTAAAATAATTAAGGGGAGTTTGAGATTATGGTGATTACATCATCCATGACTCAATTAATAGTGTATTTTCCTTATAATGTATATATACCATAAATTTCTGTATTTTTCTATTCATAAAAATTCAAATATTTTAGAAAAATCCACAAAATTCATCTTAATTTTTTTTCAATGTGTAGATTAAAAAATGTACTCCATTTAATGAAAATAATTTTATAAAAAAAATTAATTTTAATTTCAATTAAAATCATAATTTACTAGGAAAATATTGATTTTAAAATTATAACTGATTTTATAAAACTTTAAAAAATTACTTAAGGTAACATAAAAGTATCTTAAAATCACAATAAAACAAAATATTATTTTACGAATACTTTTTATTAAAATAAATTTTCTTTTAAATTATAAAATTAATCATAAAATTATAATTAAGTATTTATGAATTACAAGAATTCCCACACTAAATTGATTTCTTTAAGACATTTATTTACTTATACTACAATACAATTATACCATACGTTCATTTATAAGATATATAAATTTTATTTTTACTTTTAGAGGTTATGTTAGGAGTATATTAGATGTTTTACTATTTATAAGGGTTGTGTTACTATTCCAAAGGTCATGTAACCATTCCATTGGTATATGTTACTTAATTTCTAGAAATACCTATTATTTAATTAATTACTAATTTATAACATTTTTATTATGGTATATATGAGATTTTTTGTGATTTATACTATATGAAATTACTATGAGAATGTATAAATTTCATTTCTAGAAGTTTGGGTTTTTACAATATCCCTTTAACTAACTCAATAAGAATAATCCTATGAAATTAAGACATTATTACATGAATCAAGACCACTTCAAGGTTTGTTGATAGTAACTAGACATCATTTAAATTTACTTCATAGCCACCGAGTTTCATTAAATTCCATAGTCCACTTATGGAATGATCGCTATTCTCCAAGGAGGATTTTCCCTATGCAATTTCACAATTATAAACTCACTTGTTCCCTCAAATGTATTTTTAGACCTTTAACCCAATTCCCATAGATACACATCACATATATATGTGAAATATATTTTGAAATATAAAATGTACTGTACAACTTGAAATTATAGTATTTAACACGTATAATATCATGGCTTGATCTTTCACTGCTCTCCTAAATTGAGAAGTACAGAAAAAGGGTCAGAAAATGAAGTCCATGCAGAAATAAAAGTGAGATACTAAAAATAGTGAGTGTAATCCTTGGTCTTACCATACACTCTACCTGAGAAATGTAACAACTTGAAAAATTATCTATTGAAAATTCACTCCTTATATATATTTCACATATAATAAACCACATAAAATCACTTTGAGAACACATTAAAAACTTTATAAATGTATAATGAATGAAATAAAAAGTATATATAGAAGTTAAGGAAGCTATAAAGATGAAATAGTAACTTGACATTTGGAATATTATGGTGACCCATATTTATAGTAAACTAGACAATATAATTATAACATCATCCATGAATATATATGTAAAATGTATCCATCTTATATATGGCCATATGATATAATTATATCATAATATATGTAAATAAATATTTTAAAAATTATTAATTAATTTTTGGTATTTTTTAAGTCATAAATACTTAATTATACTTTTATGATTAATTTAATAAATTCATAGAAAATTTATTTCCATAAATTTAGTCATAAATTAATATTTTGTTGTATTATGATTTTAAGATAAATTTATAGGACCTTAATTATGTTTTCAGAGTGTAAGCAAGAAATTTATATATTCCAAGTAAATGATGGTTTTAATTAACAATAAAATTTCTTATATTTAGAAAATTATTTTCATAAAATAGAGTTAATTTTTTTGTTCTACAAATCAGAAAATGTATTTGGTGAATTTGTTTTGTTTTTTTCTTATATACTTGAATTTTTGTTCAATAATAAAATATGGTAATTTATTGTGTGTATATATATATTTTTAGTCAAATAAACTATTACTTGAGTCATGGATGATGTAAGCGCCATTATTTTGAACTCACATGATCTAATTACTATATTAAGTCTCAAGAATTAACACCATTTCTTTTCATTAGAAAAATAATAAACTGATGCATTAAATAATGAGAAAACCCTCCTCTGACTGAAAATTATCTTTTTATTATAAACTCACTTTTTAGGAAAAGTGAGAAACCAGTCCAGTTGATCCGGAGGTGTAGCCTCATAGGAGAAAGAAAAGTTGTCAAAGCAAATCCTCATCCTATTAGTGCTTTCCTCTCTAAAAATATTCCAACTCATAAGCCATACCGTACCATTTGGGTCATTTCCAATATCATCTTCAATACGACACGCCATTTTGTCCCAAATTTGGACATACTCTTCTTTTCTGATTTTCCCATCATTGAAGCCTCTCATTAGGATCATATCTTGTTTGTCGATCCAATTAACCTTCTCGTTGTTGACCGTCACTTGAATAGGGCTTCCCATCATCTCTGCCTCTTCCAGTGGGATGTTGACATAAAGAACTTCATCCCCCATCTCCTCTTCAGAGTGGAGGATAGGTTCTGTAGGGTCCTTTTTCATTCCGGTCTTGTTGGACATGTTGTTGTTTTCCTAAATTGTACCTTGGGGCTTCTCCTGCACAATAACTGTGAGGTCCGAAGACATATCCATCTCACATGTTTGTGATTTTTTACCTGATCGTGTTTCCATCAGTTTTTGTAAATGCAAGTAGTCCCTGCATCCTTTCCCATTATTCTTCCTAGGGGTTTGTCCCTCCTCATGAGCCTTAGGAACCTCCTCATACTCAACACCATCTGCAATTCCTCCATCCGGGTCATTGGGTGTGTCCTGCACCGACTCAGTGGTGTCCAAACACTCAAAGGAGTTATGAGTCTGAACACCTTTTTGAACCGAAGCCTTTCCTGATATTTGGGTGTTGACCCCTGTAAACCTCTGCTTGATTTATGATTCCTTTTCCACCCCTTCAGACCGCACCTCCATTTCCTTCCCATCTAATCCCTTACCTTCATCTTGAGACACCTGTGAAGAGGATTCATCTCTCCGCACTGAAATACCTAGGTCTCGGTCCCTCAAATCCTCTTTCAGCCTAGCAAAAATCCATAACATAGAGGGTTCCTCCACTTGTTTGGTCGAATATACCTTTTGCACTGCCTTACCCGCTAAGAGGTTATTCTTTATGGCCTCGTTCTCCTTCCTCCCCCGCACTGTCACCTTCTCTTGGTGTCCATCCCTTCTTCAAACATCGGCCGAGTGTCCCAGTCTTCTGTAGGAAGAGAAAAATTCCACCCAATGATTGAATACCACTGGTTGTTTACACCTTACTTCCTCGCCAGCTTCTATCCACACCGACTCAACCCGCGGCCTTGACACATCCACCTCCACACACATTCCCGAGTTTATTGGGTGACAAATGGCTGAAGTACGTGAATCCACACAGAGAAATCAGCCAACAAGATTTTCTAACATACGTAGAATCGTGGGATTCTAAAATGGTAAAGGGATTTGCATAAGACTTACCCAAACTGGAACAGTAGGAGAATCACGATTCAGGTAAAAATTATAGCTCCAACGAAATAGATAGAAGCTGTATCCACTGCATTTCCTGGGCGTTCATGATAGATCATGAACAAAGTCTTCTGACTAAGAACATCTCACCATTAAGTGCCTTTTATCAAGAAGGCCGACGACCGCTCATTCTTTTAGACCCCAATGATTGAAGATATACCTGTCAAATTCATCCACCGAAGGTTGTTTGCTCCTAAATAGGGAAACCAACATTACCTGTAGAAAACCCTCCACCTCTATAAACTCCCTAGCTGACAATGGAACCAAAAGGTCACCTTCTTGAATACCAAGGACCATATGATCAAGGTTGATCGCAGGAAATCCCATAATCGAAGTTGGATCGGTGAAGGGAAGAAAAACACATCTCTGGCCATTATGAGGAAGTCATGAATCCTCCCCCCTCCCGCCTACTGGCGGCGGAGGGGAAAGCGCCTTCGACCTCATTAGGGTTAAGCCATCGCCGCTTAGATCTCCCCTCGCACCGTTCTCTGTTGTGATTTTATGGAAATTACATGTTTTTAAAGATTCCCCGAGAAAACCCTCCTCTCCTCCACTATAAATACCACCACCCACCACATATTCTCTTCACACATCTCAAGCCTTGAGCCGTGTACAAATTCTGCTCAAATCTACTCAAAATTCACCCTAGTTCTAGGATATTTTTGTCTTAACAAATGACCGAAACCAATACACCTAAGGAGTTTCCCATGAATAAGGCATATAGGGGTAAAACCCTCTTTCGTTTTCTTTCAATTTATTTTTATGTTCATTTATTTTATTCTTTTATTCTCACTTCCCTTTTAAAAAATGGAATTGAAAATATAGTATCTCACATATAATGTAATGTTATCAATTTTTTGAAAAAATTTATTCATCATAGCTCTTCTCATCTCTATTTTATTTTAAGAAGTAAAACATCATCCGTGAGGTGCCGATTTACCACCTCCATAGACAGCATACATTCATATTTAAATTCCACCTTCAAGGATGGTAATGAAAACATTTTTATGGTTGAACCAAATTATATTATATGTATTGAAGCCTAATTAATGATCTAGAGCCTGTATATATAATTGATATTTAATAATATAACAAAACTAGTTTGTGATGATCAAAAACTATAAATTAATCTAAATGATTATAATTATTTATTTATCTAATGAATCATCATAAATTATGAAAAAATGGTATTTTAATATTATTTATGTTCATTAATTAAATATAAGTTCATATTTATGACAACTAACCTTATTCTACATGATTATACATACACATATACAAGTAAACTGATCATGAAAACCAAGGACACTAACGCTCCCAAACGATGGAATTATGTATCATAACCCAGAAAAAGGGATAAAAATGAACATAATAAAATTATACTAAATAATATCCATGTAAAAAAGTTATTAATTAATTAATGAATGAATTTAATTTTATGAATCAAGATAATAAGATCAAAAGAATAATCATTTTGGATATAAGGTGAGGGATTCTTTCTCAAACATCAATTTTTTCCTTCAGGTTACTCTTTATATATCTTTAACCCAATGTAATGAATCTTTATTTTAGTATAATTATGAAAACTTTTATTTATTTGTTCCAAAATCATGTATTTATATTATATCATCCATGTTTTATGGGGGTAATATGTGTTTTTGAAAGGTCCCCTTTTCAATTCTTCATGATAAGCAAGACTAATTCAAGAGAACATCCCAATTTCCTACCCACTTCTATGTGCTCTCCATAATATGTTTTATAACACCAATATTTTAAAAAAATCACTAATTTTATCATGAAAAACTATCATAGTTCATTTCTAGTTTTATGATAACAAATATTTCTTTTCTGCTTTAAATTAGAATTAATAATTTCCTTAAACCACACTATAATTTTTCATTTATATGGTTTCTTGAACACCCCTTTTGGATGTTTCCACTTGTATTGGACATAAATTATCATTATCGATGCCTATTTTACCTTATAAATTTCAATGTATGTTTTGAATCCATCCTTTCATGGAAAAATTTATGATATGCTCATTTTTTATGCCTTGTGATTTGATTTTGATACCCATTTATTTCCATGTGTAACCCTTATGTTTATCTTTTATGTGGAACATATATTCATGAACATGTCATGATGGGTGAGCCTAGATAAAACTCTAATACATTTGGAAATTTTTAGTCTCTCGAAACGTCATGGTGTGACTTGGAGTGAACCTGATTCCCTTATGGAACTTTTTCTACCATGTTATATATTCTTGGCAGTTATCCTTGACTCATGTTTATGTCATGATATATGTTATTTACACATTCATATAATTCCAGGATTATAATCTCCCATGATATTAATTTTATTCTTCTTTATGATTATTTAGGTCACATGCTTTTTAAGTCATCAGGCTATGATTTCTAACCCATGTGTTATGTTTTATTCCTATGACTATTTCCTTATAGGGCTTTTCAACTCATCCCTATTGTTCATGTATTCCCCATGTTATCTTATGAATCTATTGGATCTCAATTGAAGTTAGAAGCTTAATATGGAGACCAAATAAAATATGTTTTCTGGATTTTTTATTATATACATAATTATACAAATACACTAGACTCTATGATCCTTATCTTGTAATTCGATGTTTAATTTTGCTTAAAATCATGTAATAATAAGTATAAAAGTCTTGGGTCACTATACTTGGCATCAGAGGGTGGTATTGTTATTTTTTTGTGATTAGGATAAGAGAAATTTAGTGAGAACCCTAGGGATAGGACTATTTTTTTTGAAAAAAAACCCCTAAATTTTGGTGGGTATAGAGTAAGTAGTTTATCAAGAAAATATATCGTTGTATGGATACTAAAGTGGATGTGGTTTTGGAATATATATACCTAGGAGAAACAACTCTAACATGGAATTCTATGCCGAGCTCGGGGTAACTTGTTACATGACAATGGAGTCTATTACGCATCTTGTTGGACACTCCCAGGGGATATGATTTGATAAATTCATAAGATCATTAAGAAACACTATTAAAGGAATAGATAAAAATCCCATAAGAATATATGTTAGGAAATAGTTCATAGGTAACCTATATGGAAACCTAGGGAATCATAAGTTAGGATTTACTTTTACTTTAAGATTTTATCCTTTTATATTTAAAGTTTTGTTATTTTTGTTATCAAATAAGTATTCAAGTTCCCTATTTGTTCTTTATTTTTCAAAGTTAATGTTGGGAAATTGATGAAAACACGCTAATAATCATTATCATAGGCAATGTGATGACTTCTGCAATGAAATTCCAAATAGGATGGGAAGAGGAGATCAAAACAGCATGATAGTACTTTGTCAACCAGGTCAAGTTATGAATAATTTCATGAATCACATAGAACCCCCTTCTTATCATATGATATAGAATTTTTTAGTCAAATACTTTATAGGGAAAAGGCCTCCCATGTTTAGTGGATCTTATAATCCCCTCATTATAGAACAATGGACTAACTCCATTAAGAAGATAATATCTGTCTTACAGTGCTCATAAAAAGATAATGGTTTTATATTAGTTTATAATTTTTATTGGGAAGGTGATAATTGGTGGAAAATGATCAAGAACACAAATTCAAAGGTGGAAATTTATTCCATGGGATGGGAAGATTTTAAGTCAGCATTTTTCAATAAATATTTCTCGAAACCTTCCATATCAATATTGAAATGGAATTACATGGGCTAAGGAAAATGGAAGATGAGTCTATTAGGGTGTATGAATAAAAATTAATAAGGATTTCAAGATACTCCTACTAATTTTCCATGAACATCTAATGTAAGGTGGATAGCTTCTTTAGAAGACTAAAGCCGAGTCTATGAAAATCACTGGAAATTCGAGACTTTGAAAGCTATGAGGAAATTTTCCATTAATACCTTAAGGTTGAAATGGAGATCTGAGTCTCTTAGTGGTCTTGTGGTACTGGTGAAAAAATAGGCAAATAGAGTTTATTATGGGTGATAAATCCCATGATGGAAATAATTCCCATCATCCCACATTTCAAAAGCGTGGGAAGAAGAATCCTGGCAACTCTTTAAAGGGGACCATGAGATGCTTCAAATGTGGAAGAGAAATGAGTATAGATAATAACTACTGACGTTTCATGAAAAATCCTAATAATATATAATATGAATTGAAGGTTCATATCAATGCTCATCCAGTAGTGTAGTGTTTCAAATTCAAGGTATATGGGCATTTTGTAAACCAATACCCTAATCCTAGGGTTTTCATAGGAAATCAAAAACAATCTCCAAGGAAGAAAGGAATGACATATGCAATCACTACTAATGAGGTGGATCCTGATAATGATATGGTGATAGGAACCCTGATTATTCATTCAATAATAGATAACATACAATTTTATTCTCATTCTACACATTCTTTTATAGGTCTCAAGTTTAGTTGAAGTATTGAAACACCATGTAAAAATATAGAGGTTGAGTTATCCGTGAGAACAAAAAATGTGGAAATTATTGCATCCAAATTTTATAAATCCTCCCCTATTAATCTTTTTTGATTGGACCTCACAACATATCTTGTTATAATCCCTTTGGTAAAGTTAGATTCTATCATTTTTCATGGATTGCATGCCATTATACAAAGAAAACATCAACTTTCAGGAAAGGGAGATCACTCTTCACATCCCGAATCATCCTCTAATTATGTACAAGTGTATGGAGGATGATGAATCTTCTTCAAAATCATCATGAGTGGATATTTTTTCCTTATGAGAAAGTATATCTAGCTTAATTGATTGAGACAAAGGAGAAAATCATGCTCAAATACATTCCCATCGTGAGGGATTACACCGATTTATTACTTAAAGAGTTTCCTGGTCTTCCTATTGATTGAGAGGTTGAGTTATAAATTGATCTTATTTTTATATATCTTCATATATCAAAGACAACTTATAGATTGGTCATAGTTGAGCTTGAATAATTGAGGAATCAGTTAAATGAGAATATGGATAAGGGGTTTTTATGCCTGAGTTCTTCACCATGGGGTGTGCTGATCCTCTTCTTCAAGAAGAATTATGGATCAATGTGCCTCTACATTGATTATCATTAGCTCAATAATTTCATAATAAAGAATAAGTATGACCTACCATGGATAGATGACCTGTTCGAGCAGCTATGTGGATCCATTTACTCCTATAAGATGGACCTTCGATTGGGATATCACTAATTAAAGGTCATGAAGGAAGATATTCCCAAGACTGCCTTTCAAATGATGTATGGACACTATGATTTCATAGTGATTCCTTTCAGACTCACTAATGTTCCATAAATTTTTAAGGACTTAATGAATAGTGTCTTTGAAGATTACCTTGACCAATTTGTGGTAGTCTTTATTGACGGTATTTTGATATACTCCAATAGAAAGGAGGAACAATAGGGGAATTTGAATACTATTTTGAAGACTTTGCGAATGGAGAAACAATATGCAAAGTATTAAAAAGGTGAGTTTTGGATGAAGGATATATCATTCTTAGAGCATTTTATCACTATAAAAGTGATATATTTGGAACTTTCAAAGATAATGGCTATTGAAGAGTTTCCAAGGACAACATCTATAATATTGATTAATATTTTCCTTGGATAAGCTGGAGGTTTAGGATGATTTTTGAACCACTAACTACGATGAATTAGATGGGATAAATTTTATTCTAGAGCAGTGAATGTGAAGACTACTTTAAGAATTTGAAAAAGATAATTATGACTACATTAGTGCTCACACTACCAACAAGTGGGGAAATCTTTGTGGTGAACAGTGATGCTTCAAAGAAGGTATTGAGATTTTCACTAATGAAAAATGATACAGTGATAGCCTATGCCTCAAGGTAGTTGAAAATCCATGAGAAAAACTATCCCACACATAATCTCGAGTTGGAAGATGTGATATTTTCATTAAAAATCTTGTGAAATTATCTTTATGGGGAGAAGTGTGAGATATATACTAATCGGAAGAGTCTCAAATATATATTCCCATAGAAAGATATTAACATGTTCTAGTGAAGATGGTATAGGCATATTAAGGATTAAGACTACTCAATCCATTACCATACTAGTAATGAAAGTGAGACAGAAGATGATCCATATATAAAGAATCTTTTATCTTTATCAATGATGAGAACTGAAAAGGTACCAATATTCTTAAACCTACAAAAGATGGGCATGCGAATCATTATGGAAGGAACATCATCAATAATTTATCAAATGATTTCTCAAAGAGACCATATATATAAAATAAATGATTCTCAAATAAATGATATTGAAATTTATAAAAAGGTTGAATCCATGAGAAAAGGGAAATCCTCATAGTTCGAAATGGATGTGAAAGGGGTCAAGTGATTTGGGTCACGACTATGTGTACCAACCAATCAGAATATAAATAAGGATTTTATAAACAATGAACATAGATCAACCTTCTCTATTCACATAGGGATCACAATGATGTTTCAAGATCTATGAGAAAACTATTAGTGGGACAATATGTAAAATAATATCACCAAGTATACATTAAATTTCTGGTATGTCAGCAAGTGGAGACTAAAAGAAAAATGTCTAAGGGGATGATATAACCACTAACCATACCAACATTGATGTGGTAGAACAATATCATGGAATTTTTCACTAGACTTCCATGGATATATAATGGAATCAATGCAATATGGGTCATTGTGTATCATCTTATTAAGACAACTCACTTTATCATAATTCAAGAGGAATTCTAATTGGGCCAACATACACAAATATATAATAGTGAAGTGGTAAGGTTGCATGGAGTACCACAATCAATTGTATGAAATTGAGATCTGAGATTCTTCTCCATGTTTTAGAAAAGTCTCCAACATGCTCTGAACACCAAGTTGAACTTTAGTACGGCCAATCATCCTTAAAATGATGTCCAATCTGAGTGAACTATTCAGACACTAGAAGACATGTTGAGTGCATGTTCTATAGACATAAAGAGAGTATGGGACTATAAAGACCTGGAATTTTCCTTGTAATTTTTTTTAAATATATGGATATATTATGAGTTTGCCAAAATTAATGGATCATGATTCCGAGGCCCGGTGTGCCCAGAATGAAATTATGAACTTTTTTTCAGGTATGTCCATTAAATGCGTGAGTGGAATTTTCTAACTGTTGAACCGTGCTCGGATTAAAAATCTGAGGGTGACGTTGAATTCACAGCGCCAAGTTTCTCTTAAGGGAGGAATTACTTAGACCACAGAAGGTTTGAAGAAAAAGTTAGTTTTTGAAACTTTTTAATAGAATAACTAAAATAAGATTATTATTTTATTTTTGTTCTATTCCTCCAACGGACAAGTGGTAAGGTGGGACCAGTGATGTGTCAAGCCAATAAATTGCTCAACCGTCCAATCTATGTAATATAAATGTTGGGGGAAATTAGGACGGTTCCTATTAATGAGCCCCATTAACTCCCCGCATCATTACCTACTCTCCCCCTCTCCTATAAATATATAGCTCGGGGGAGGGGAATTGGACAAGATTCACCAAGAAATGAAGTTCTTCTAGAACACCGTGACTCCAGACCCTTAGAAGATAAAGCCGACCCCATAGGAGGTGACAGATAATGCTGAACGAAAGGGGGACATTCAAGTGGCGTCTTTGGGAGCCAATCATGGGAATGAAGAGCATGGTCCACTCACCAGCGTGGATGATTATCCAAAGTTTGAAGGTAGGGTTTGTTTATGATCTTTCTTCATTAATTTATGTTGAATATTGCTTCTCGAGCTGCATGCTATCAGTCTAACGCGGAGGGTGTGGGCCGAACAAACATCGCCTGATCCCTTCGCAATCTCATGGATTGATGTGTTCATCACGGGAAGATCAATAGGATGAGTGGAACCCAACCATGTTGGGATAGATTCAATGGTTATTCTTGAGACAAACTTTGAATTCTATGGATTGAATAACGGGCCACCGGAGCTCACCCAGTGATGCGAGAAAGTCTGTCGGCGATCAGTGACATCAGGGAACTAGGTGGCAGCCGGCCACGATGGTGGTGGTGGTGCAACCGTGCTTCCAGAGGAGGTCACAGCCTGTCGGCCGCGGCAGAGGAGGACGGTGGCCGGTACGCCGACTGGTTTCATGGAGGTAGGGTGGAGCGCGTCCGCGCTACTGGTAGAGGAGGAGGTTGTGGCTATTGAGGCACAACGACGCTCTAGGGAGGCTGACAACTGGCTAGATGCCAGAGGATAGCGGTGCCGTTGTACTGCTGGAAGAAGAGTTGATGGGATTTCTGGCCTATCGCATCACACCGAGAAGGAACTGCTCCGGTGGGTCCCACATGCCACTAGGCGGCGACACGTGGCGCCTTTAGGTTGGCCAAAACCGAATGAACCTTGGGCCCATTGGGAATCCAGGGGAACCTCCCCTCGGTGTCAGCTAGTGCGGGCCCTACCACAACGAGCCACCCCGGTAGTGGGCCTCACCCAGCGGGCCGGGCCGCCCCCTTTGCGAACCGGGCCGGCCCGTGACCCAGAAATCCGGGCCCGCTATTGTCAGGCCCATCCAGGACGGACCTGGATTAGGTTGGGGTGACCCGAACCAGGTCGGGTTAGCCCAGGCCGGGTGGGTCTGATGAGGTCGGACTGGACCTGGGCCCAACGGGACCCAAATACGCCTTTTGGCCCATATCTTGAGAACCAGGCATCTGTTTGACGAACTGTCTGCAGCACCAAAATCCATGGATATATATAGTCCTTTTGATATAATTCACTTGAGTTTTGGATAAAGATGAGGATGGCTGGGTTGGATCAAACCTGAATCCAACCGTTCCCTTGGGACAAAAACAGTAATAACATACAGACCTGGCGTTTGATTGATGTTCCATCTATCACGTTGGGTCCCTTATGACGTGATGGACATTCGTGATACTTCATTATGGGACTTAATGGTAGTTGAAGTATCTAATGATGGATTGAGTAGAGGATCCTCCCATAATCATGCATGTTTAGTGCGAGAACCCTATGACTATATGTACTTGGAGAATCTTCTGATCCTTTGTGGGTCATCTTCAGATCCTGTGTGGGTTATCTTTGTATTCTGTGTGGGTACGCATCTACGGATCTTGTGTGGGTCATCTCTAGATCTTGTGTGGGTCATCTTCAGATCCTATGTGGGTCATCTTCAATCCTGTGTGGGTCAAAAATAGAGCTTCTCGACATAGTAAGATGATCTAGTAATACAGTTAATCATCAATACATCCATACTTAAGTTATACCTGATGTGAGCTAAGTCTTTACCTTTATGGTAATCTTCTGTGTCGCGTTAACTTTGTGGTACTTACATTTTTTGTGTTACCTTCTTGGTATTCTTTACTTTGTGGAAAAGTAGTTCTTTTGGCTGAAGAGTTGGGCTTCATGTCTCCTCATGAATGAGATGGGTATACTTGATAACTTTGGTATATGTGTGGGAATATACCTAAGTAGGGTTGACTTTTGTTTTCATGATTTTTGATTAGGTTATTTCTTTTTGGTTTATCCTTTGTGGATTCTGAGGGACCTACGGGGGTCTCGTGGTCCCTTATGAGTATCTTTATACTCACCCCTGTATGGGCTATGCCTGCACCTTGTTGTGTCTTGTACAAATGAAAGACAGTGCTGATCGAGGTCGAGGGTACCAGGACTGGAGCTTGCTCGGAGGTGGACCTTAGACGAGGCATACCGTAGAGATGATTATTCGAGATATGTACCTACCCTTTAGGTAGGGTCCTTGGTAGGTGATTACACGATTTGTTTCCGATTTTACTTTTACTTTCTAGTTGGGCTTGTATTCTGGCCCCTTTACTTACTGTACTCACCCTTTTTTTCTATATAGTTTACTTTGTGCATGTATCTTGTTATGCGCTGGGTTTGTGTGAGTTGCAGGTTAAAAAGGAAATGAATTACCGGTATTAGGTATATTCCTTTCCTATGCTAGTCGCCAGCACTTGGCCTATGGAAGGTGGGCTTAGGGTAGTCAGGGAATGGGCCCTAGGGGATGGGTCATGAAAAATTAGTATAATAGGAGTCTGGTATACTAGAGAACTTGGGCTATGATATTTTGACTCGACGATAGTGTTAAGTATAATGAGTGTTGTTTTCAGTTTGGGGAATCTAGTGTTGCTTCGGCGGCCGACATATCCATACACTAGGACCATGAATTTTGATTTATGACACAGTACACAAAAAAATTGTTTGCGTGTGTGTTATTAAAAAGTCTTCTTTGTGATATTTTGAGTCAGCTCACCAAGTATAGATTTTTTTTGACCATGGAACACCTGTTTCTTTTCAAGATGCCTCCATGCAGATAGCCATCCAGGGTTCCAGGTAGAGTATGTGATGATAGACCATAGAGTTAAGAGGCATCGCTGCAGGGCCCCCTTTCGACAGTTGTACCATTGGGTGGTGTACCAGCAGTTCCACTACCGATCGGGCAACCAATACCACCAGCCCTAACAGTAGAGGGTGCATGTTGATTGAGTGTGTTGAATGAGTTCCATCCCCAAAGGCCACCGAGGTTCTGGGGTGAGATAGATCCACCAGCGGCTGAGGACTTCCTGGAGCCTGTAGTCTGAGTTTTCCGACAGGTATGGACCCCATGTGATCTTATGCTAATCCTTACAGCTAGTCTTCTTTAGGAAGCAGCGGGGAGATGGTGGAGCTTGATGCTCCAGGTTCATGATGAGGCGACTCTACTCTGGGCGGACTTTGAGAGCCTATTTTGGGAAGAGTTTGTCCCAGTGACTTTACACGCAGTGCGTAAACAGGAGCTTCTCCACTTGTAGCAGGGCAGCATGACCATGGCTCAGTATTCATCGAGGTTCACCGAACTCTTCCTATACTCCACTGACATGGTGTGGGACTATTTCTTCAGAGACTAGACCTTCAAGAAGGGGCTAATATGGTATATTAGAGCTTCAATGATTTCTCTCAGCATCCTGACTTAGGCAGAGGTGTTAGAGTGACCACTCTTAGTGGAGAGCTTGCTTGCTGAGCGGTCACCTGCAACGAGACCCACCACTGAACATCATCTAGCAGAGTCATCTGATGATATTAGCAGACAGATGACACAGAGGTGTAATAAGACCAGGCCTACAGGTGGACGATCACAGGATATAGGGTCGATTGTGCAGGGCTCTCGAGACAGGGTAGGACAGGCAAAGAGAAGGGAGTGTTACTCGTGTGGTGGGTAGGGTCACATGGCTCGCGACTGCCCGAACCACCGTATGGAAAACCAGAATATGGTCAAAGGAACACCTAGATAGAGGCAAATATTCAATCTTGGAGGTCCCCAGGCAAAAGGTGGACGTGTCAGAGGAGCTGGCCGTGCAGCAGGTAGTGGGCGGCGATTCGAGGTTCTATCACCGCCACCTCCCAGTGGTCCACCGCGACCACAGGGAGTAGGCGGATAGGGACGCGCTCATCTCCAGGCAGCTGAGGCCTACGAACACGACACTCTGGAGATGATTCGAGGTACAATATGTGTCTACTCCACCATAGCTGCAATACTTATAAACACAGGTTCCAGTCACTCTTTTATTTCCATGACCCTCGTTCTAAGCTCAGAGATTCCTGTGGTGACGTTGGCTTGATCCTCACTGCTAGAGACTCCTGCGGGAGAGGATTTGATGATTACACACTGGTTACGACAGTGTGAGTTTACTCTAGGAGGCAAAAGGTTCAGATGGGATCTTCTAGTAGCGGCATCAAGGCCTTATGACGTAATCTTGAGTATAGATTGGTTATCTACAGTCCATTCTTAGATAAACTATATTAGGCGCAAAGTACGCTATGTTCGTGAGGATTGGGCCAGTTTTCCCTTCACCAGTGAGAGGGGAACCTTTGTAGCACAGGATAGACTTAACTGGAGTACGGTTCATCCAATCAAACACTAGTTGGATAGCCTTACCCTTAGAGTGGTTGAAGTTGAGAGTCTGAGTTATCCTATAGTGGTGTACTAGTATACTGATGTTTTCCCTGATGATGTTATGGGTCTACCTCTTCACAGAGAGGTGGAATTTTATATTAACATGTACACTAGGACAACACTGATATCTACACCAGCATATCAGATGTCTCCCATAGAGCTTCTAGAGCTGTGAGTATAGCTGGAGGACTTGCAAAGAAAGGGGTTCATTTGGACCAGTCTTTCTCCTTGGATGGCCTCGATTTTGTTTGGCAAGAAGGCGAATGGGGGTTTGGGACTCTCAGTGGACTATTAGTGCCAAAAAAAGGTTACCATGAAGAACAAGTACCCACTTCTGAGTATTGATGAACTCTTTTATCAACTGAAGGGAGCGTGATGGTTTTTGAAGATAGAACTCAGATCAGGCTATCACTATCTCAGGGTATGAAATGAGGATGTGCAGAAGATGACCTTTAGATATTGGTATGGACACTATGAGTTCTTGGTAATTCCATTCGGCATAACCAATGCCCTAGTAGAGTTCATGGGACTCATGAATAGGATCTTTCAGCCATATCTCGATCGATTTGTGGTAGTCTTAATTTAAGACATCATAGTATACTCTATTATAGAGGAGGAGCACGCCTATCATTTGCAGATAGTTTTGGACACACACTGAGAGCACTATCTTTATAGTAAGCTCTTGAAGTGCGGGTTCTAGAGGTTTGCTCCTGACTTGTCCAGAGTTATGGAAAACTTATCAGTATTGAAAAAGAATGGGCAACCCTTTATACGATTTGAGAGTTGATAGTGGTGTTTCCAGGAGCTGGGGTAGAGACTGACGAGTGCCCCCATCTTGAGGCTACCAGAGGAGGGCGTTGGGTATGTAGTCTTCTGTGACGCATCAGGGACTAGGCTTGGATGTGTCCTGATGCATGAGCAAGTATTATTCACTTATGGTTCTCGACATATGATACAACATGAGTATAAATACACTACCCATTACCTAGAGTCAGCAGCAATGGTCTTCACCATAAAGATGTGGAGACATTACTTGATGGGTGAACGTTTTACAGTTTACTCTGATCACAAGAGTCTAAGGTATATATTATCTAAGAAGTACCTGAACCTGAGACATCAGTGATGTCTTGAGTTTCTCCCGAACTATGACTTTGAGATAGTATATACTCTAGGGAAGGTGATATAGTAGCAGATGTGCTCATCAAGAGAACTGGTATACAGTTGTTGAGTGAGGCGATGAAGCAGCTAGCCGCTTTGCAGATATCATATGTCGATCGAGATGGTGCAACTTATCTTCAGACTCTGACAATCACTCCCCCACTCCTTTAGAAAGTTAAAAAGGCATAGCTTGGGGACACTGACTTCGAGGCTTGACTTGCTCTGATATCCATAGGATAGGCACCTGATGGATTTTCTGAAGGTTGGGGGCATGCCATCCTCTTTAGAGGACGTACTATGGTACCAGTGGTGCTACATGAGAAAATTTTGAGGGAGTTCCATACGTCCCCTCTATAGGTACATCCAGGAGTGGAGAAGATGTACTAGGAACATTGGTGTCAGCACTGGTGGACGGGAATAAAGAATGCAGTGGCAGAGTTCGTCTCACAGTGCCTCACTTGTCAGCAAGTGAATACAGAGCATCAGGTTCGAGCAGGCTCATTTCATCCACTAGAGGTGCCAGAGTGTAAGTGGGAGGGAATTTACATGGACATTGTGACAGGACATCCATGCACGTCCAAGAGACATGATTCCATCTAGGCGATCATTGACTGACTCACCTAGTCGGCCCAATTCTTATATATCAGAGATCAAGGTTCAGTAGAAGGTTTGGGACACCTCTACATGCGAGAGATTTTATGACTTCATGGAGTAACCTTGACGATTGTCTCTGATCGTGATTCATGTTTTACTTCCCAACTAGGGATGGGGTTATAGGAGGCATTCGAGACCCAGCTTCATTTGAGCACCGAATTTCATCCTCAGATGGAGGGTCAGACTGAGCGGACCATTCAGACCGTTGAGGACATGATGGGTTCTTGCATCCTTGATTTCAGTCACAGTTGGGAGGATCACTTTCCCTTGGTGGAGTTCACGTACAACAACTGCTATCACTCCACCATAGGTATGGCACCATTTGAGTCATTTTATGGGAAACCTTGTAGATCACCTCTGTGCTGGACTGACCTAGGTGAGTCAGCACTCATGGGACCAGAGATGGTACGAGCTTCCACAGATAAGGTACAAATCTTTCAAGATCGAATGAAGACTACATAGAGTAGTTATAAGTCTTATGTTGATAGGAGATGGAGGCCTCTAGAGTTCGAGGATGGTGACCTTGTCTTTCTATGGGTATCACCTCGATGAGGTTTGCAGAGATTTGGCCGGGCAGCCAATTATCTTCGAGGTTCATAGGACCCTTTTAGGTCCTTAGTAGAGTTGGCGAGGTGGCATACCGCCTAGCCCTTCCCCCTCAGTTGCACTGTTGGCACGAAATTTTCCACATATCCCATCTGAGGAGGTACATGCATGATCCATCACACATCATTGATTGGGGTGAGCTGGATATCGAGGATGGGGAAATGTTTTTGGAGGATCTAGTAGATAATGGGGATTGATAAAAGAGAGTCCTTTTTGGGAGATCGATAACTCTGGCGCGCATACGTTGGCATCACATGAAACTAAAAGAGAGCACGTGGGAGTGGGGGGAAAAAATTCGTACTCGGTACCCCCACATGTTTTTCTAGTCTGTGTTGTGGCTTTCGGGGATGTAAAGCCTAGTTGTGGGGAGAATATAAAGACCTGAAATGTTCCATGTAATTTTTTAAATTATATGGAAATATTTTGAGTTTGTGAATAGTAACGACGCATGATTCTGAGGCCCGGTGTGTCCAGAATTAAATTCCTAACTTTTTTCAGGTACGTTCAGTAAACTCGTGAGCGACATTTTCTAACTTTTGAACCGTTGCTCGGATTAAAAATCTGAGGGCGCCGTTGAATCCACTGTGCCGAGATTAGATTAAGGGAGGATTCACTTTGACCATAGTAGGTCTGAAGAAAAAGTTAGTTTTTGGATATTTTTAATAGAATCAATAAAATAACATTAATTTTTTTTACTATTCTACAAATGGACAAGCGGTATGGTGGGACCGATGACCTGTTAGTCCAATAAATCGATTGACCCTACCATCATTGTAACAAAAACTTGGGGGGAAATTATGAAGATTCTTATTAATGAGACACATTGACTCCTCGCACCATTACATACTCTACCCCTCTACTATAAATATAGAGATGGGGGGAGGGGTATCGAACAAGCTTCGCCAAGCAATAATGTTCTGTTCGAACACCATGACACCAGACCCATAGAAGATGAAGCCGACCCAACGGGAGGTGACAGACGATGTCAAACCAAAGGGGGACATGCGAGTGGAGTCTTTGGTAGCCGTTCATGGGAATGAAGAGGAAGGTCCATGACCAGCGCTGATGATCCTCTAACTTTTCAAGGTAGCATTTTTTATGATTGTTCTTCATTAATTTATGTTGAATCACTCTTCTCGAGCCGCATGCTATCATTCTAACGCATTGGGTGTGGGCCAAACCTATCGGACCTGATCCCTATGAAACGTAGTGGATTAATGTGTTAATCATGGGTAGATCATCAGGGTTCAGTGGAACCTAACCATGTCCGGATAGATGCGACAATGACGTATGAGATGAAATTTTAACTCTACGGATTGAAGATCGGGCTACCGGAGCTCACCCAGTGACCTAAGGAAGTCTGTCGGCGACCGGTGCCAGCGACCAATGCCGCTAGGGAACCAGGAGGCGGCTAGCATGCCGGCCGGCCGTGATAGTGGCAGCGACACAAACCCACCACCGGAGGAGGCCGGGGCCCATCGGCTGCGGCGGAGGAGGATGATGGATGACATGCTGACAGGTCGCATGGAGACAGGGAGGTGCACGTCTATGCTGCTGGAAGTGGAGGAGGTCATGGTTGTCGAGCCGCGGCAGTGCACTTGGGTAGCAAGCAACCGGCCAACCACAGGAGGACAATGGCACTGTCGTGATGGTGGAAGGAGAGTTGGCAGGATTTCCGGCCGGCTGTGTCACGCCGAGAAGGACTCGCTCCGGGGGGTCCCACATGCCAGCATGGGGCGCCACATGGCGCCGCAGGGTTGGCCAAAACTGAACAGACCTTGGGCTATTCAAGAATATGGGGGGCACCACCCCTGGGTGTCGGTTAGGGTGGGCCGCGCAATGGCTGGCCACCCCAGCCGCGGGCTGCACCCATTGGGCCAGGCGTCCCCCTTTGCCGGCCGTGCCGGACCTTATCCCCGCGGGTCTGGCCCGTCGTGGTCTCTCCCATCCAGGCCAGACCTGAACCGGGTCGGGTCGGCCCAGGACAGGTCGGTCCGACCGGGTTGGACCGGAACATGGCCCATCTGGACCCAGATATGCCTTTTGGGCCATATCTTGAGAACCGGGTGTCCGTTTGACAAACCATCTGCGGCTCTAGAATCCTTGGACCAAGACGGTCCTTTTGGTACACTCCATTTGAGTTTTGGATAAAGTTAGAGTATGACTGGTTTGGATTGGACTCAAATCCAACCGGGCCCTCGCAATATAAATACTAATAACTTATAGACCTGGCGTCTGATTGACACGATGTCTATCGCGTTGGTTCCCATATAATGTGACGGACCTTCGTGATACTTCATAATGGGAATTCGTGGAATTTGTAGTATCTAATGATGGTTTTCGAATAGGATCCTCCTTGAATCATGCATGCTTAGTTCAAGAACCCTGTGTCTGGATGTACATGAAGAATCTTTTGATCTTGTGTGGGTAATCATCAAATCCTGTGTGGGTCATATTTGCATCCTGTGTGCGTCAGCATCTACGAATCCTATGTGGGTCATCTCCAGATCCTGTGTGGGTCATCTTTATATCCCATTTGGGTTATCTTAGATCATGTGTTAGTCAACAGTAGAGATTCTCGACGAAGTAAGATAATCTAGCAATACAGCTAATTATCAATACTTCCGTAATTAAGTTACACCTGGTGTGAGCTGAGTCTTTACCTTTGTGGTAATATTCTAGGTGGCGTTACCTTTTTTGTACTTACCTTTGTGGTTTTACCTTCATGGTATTCTTTATTTCGTGGAACAGTTGTGCTTTTGGCTAAAGATTTGGGCCTCATGTCTCCTCATGAATGAGATGTGTATACTTGATAACTTAGGTATATGTGTGGGAATATAAATAAGTAGGGATACCTATTGTTTTTGTGCTTTTTGATTATGGTATTTATTTGTGGTTTATTCCTTTTGGATTTTGAGAGTCCTTCGGGGGTCTCGAGGTCCCTACTAAGTATCGTTATACTGACCCCTGCACGGGCTACACCCGCACCGTACTGTGTCTTGTGTAGACGACAGACATTGTTGATTGAGTTCAAGGGTACCAGGACTGGAGGGTGCTCGGAGTTGGACCTTATAAAAGGAATATCACATAGATGACCATTCAAGATATATACCTACCCTTCAGTATGGATCCTTGGCAAGCGATCATAGGAGTTGTTTCTAGTTTTACTTGTACTTTCCAGTTGGGCTAGTATTCTGGCCCCTTTACTTACTGTACTAAACCTTTTTACAATATAGTTTAATTTGTTCCTGTATCTTGATGTGTGCTTGGATTGTGTGAGTTGGAGTTGAAAAATTCAATGCCTTCCCGGTTTTAGGGATATGCCTTTCTAGTGCTAGTCGCCAACCCCTGGCCTATGGAAGTTGGACTTAGGGTGGTCACTGCACGGGCCCCTGGGGATGGGTCGTGACAGGGCCCAACATCTACCACTGGTCAAATTATTCTACAATACGAGTTTCCACTCAGTCATCCAATTAGATTCTTATGAATCCCTATACAGAAAAAGTTATAGAACACCAGCATGCTGGGAGGAATTCAGCGAACCTAAGTTGCAAGGACCTGAAATGGTTGAAGAAATGGTGGAGAATGTGAAAACCATTCAACAACACATCATGGCATCCCAAATTTGATTAAAGAGATACACAGACAATTGTCGATGAGACCTTGAGTTTAAGGTTGGAGACACGGTATTCCTCCACGTATCTCCCTGGAAGAGGATCATGATTTTTGGGAAGAAAGGAAAGCTAATTCATAGGAACAACATACCCTTAGTGATTCCTGATCATGTCAGAGCTATGTACTATTGACTAGAACTTCCACAAATCATGTCTCAATTACGCAATTTATTCCATGTATCCCTATTGAGGATGTACATACCACATTCTTCACTTATACTGAATTTAGAGGTGGTACAGTTGGAAAGTGTTCTCTCATATGAGGACCAGCCGGTGATGATCTTGGATAGAAGAGATTAAGTTATTCACATTAAGAATAATCAGCTGATCAAAGAACTATGATGGAACCAGAAGTATGAAGATTAAACATGGGAACCTGAGGAAGTAATGAAGGAGAAGTATCCACGCCTGTTTTCAACATAGAATGTAAAATGAAATTTTGAGGGTGAAATTTCATAAGGGGGATGAATGTAACAACCCAAACATTTATCAATTGGAAATTCTCTACTTATATCTATGTCACATACTATAAACCACATAAAATCATTTGATAACACAATACAAACTTTATAAATGAATAATTAATGAAACAATAAGTATTTCTAGAAGTTAAAAACATATATTGATGAAATAGTAAATTGACCTTTGGAATAGTATTTCGATCCTTATGAATAGTAAAATAGAAAATAGAATAGAAACTTCACCCCTGAAATTATAAATAATATTTATCCATATTATAGGTCAAAATTTGATTTAATTATACAATATTATAATTAAATAAATTTTTTAAAACTTTTTAAAATAGTGTTTGAATTTTTGTAAGTCAAAAATATTTAATAATAATATTATGATTAAGTTAATAAATTAAATGAAAATTTATTTTCATAAAAACTATTAATAAATTAATATTTTTCTGTCTTATGATTATAAGATTATTTTATGAGACCTTAGTTATGTTTTCCATGTGTTAGAAAAGCTGTTTTAATTTTAAACTATGTATTTTCCAAATAAATGATGATTTTAAATAAAAGTTAAATTTCCCATATTTATAAAAATATTTCCAAAATATTAAGTTAATTTTTGAATTCTACACATTGAAAAATAGTTAGGGGTAATTTTATTATTTTTCTGAAATACTTGAATTTTTTGTGAATAGAAAAATACAGTAATTTACGATATATATACATTTTAAATTAAATACACTATTCCTTTAATAATTGATGATATATGAACTATTGGATTGAACTCACATGATCTAAGTAATTTATTTAGTCTTAATAATCCACACTACTACTTGTAATGAGAATAATAATAAACTAATCAATTAAATAATGAAAAAACACCCCTCTCCTCCACCATAAATACCACCCCTCATCACCTCTACTCCACTCACCTCTTAAGCATTGAGAATAGTCAATATTCTACTCAAATATCTTCCCAATACCCTCAAACATGTCCATGAGAATTTTTTCTTAACAAAATACTATAACCAATCTCCATAAGGAGGTTCTCAAGAAGAAGGAATCAAGAGGTAAAACCCTTTCCCGTTTCCTTTCAATTTATTTTCATGTTCTTTTGTTTTCTTATATTCTTCTCACAAAAACTTGAAAAAATGTAATGAAAAATACAGTATCTTACATATACTTGGATTTTTTATTTTTTATTAAATAATTCTTCATCAAATCTCTTCTCCTCTCTCTTTTATTTTAAGAATGAAAACACCATCTATGAGGTGCTGATTTACCACCTTTGTGGAGGACATGCTTTCTTCATTCAATTCCACCATTATCTTTGTTCATGAAACAATTTTTATAGTTGAAAAATATTATATTATATGTATTAAAACCAATTAAAAGTTCAGTAACTAATATATATACATGATATTTAATAGTATAACAAAACTTGATTGTGATGACAAAAAAATACTAAATTAATCTAAACGATTGTAGTTAATGATTTATCTAAGGAATAATCCACAATTCCAAAGAAAAAAATGGTATTTAAATTTTATATAAATTTATTCATAACATATAATTTCAGTTCTAGACAACTATCCTCATTCCACATAATTTTCAACACACATAAACAAGTAAACCAATCATGAAAACCAAGGAAAATAAAACTCCTGAAAGATGAAATTGAGTCTCATAACCCATAAAAAGGGACATAAATGAACTCGGTACAATTATAAAAAATCATATAAATATATAAACGATTATGAATTAATTAATAAATGTATTTAATTTTATTATATATGAAATTAATATCAGGTTTATAATTTCTTCAAACATAAGGTAATAGACTCTGCTCGAACCTCAATTTTTTTATTTTAGGTTAGTCTTTCTCTCTCTTTACCCCAAGTCAATGCTTCAATATTTTTGTGTAATTATTATAAATTTCATGCATATTTTCCCAAATTTTGTATTTATTTTATCTCATCCCTCATTTATGGGATAATATGTGTTTTCGAAAGGTCCAATTTTCAATTCTCTCTGATAAGCAAGCCCCATTCAGGGGAACTTACCGATTTCTTACCCATTTCCAAGTGCACTCCATAATCATTTTTAAGACAAAATTATTTTTCTAAAATTAATAATTTTATCATGAAAACTATCTTAGTTCATTTCAGGCATTATTAACTTAAATATTATTTTTCTACTTGAAATTATCTTGAGTATTTTCCTTAAACTGCACTATTTGTTTTAATTTCTTAGGTTTTTTAAACAAAACTTTTGCATGATTCCACTTTGATTAGACATAATTTATCATTATACCTGACTATTTTCCCTTATTAATTTCAATTTATATTTTAAATCCATTATTTAATGGAAACATTTATGATATACTCATTTTTTATGCCTTGTGACATGATTATGGTTCCCATTTCATTCCATGGGTGACTGTTATGTGTATTATCCACGGGGAAAACATATTCAAGAACATGTTATTATGGGATAACCGAGATAGTTATTTATAAATTGTGCAATGATTAGTCTCATGTGATGTCATGTTGGGACACAGAGTGAAGTTGATTCCATTATGGTACGTTTTCCACTATGTTTTATAGTCTTGGTTTTTATCCTTGAATCATGTTTATGTCATGTTATATATTGTTTCCACATTCCTGTGATTCCATGATTATATGTTCACATGATATAAATGTTATTTTTCCTTAGGTTTATTCATGGTCCGTGCCTTTTATGTCATCATGTTATTCTTTCTAACCCATGTGCTATGTTTTATTCCTATGATTATTTCCTTACTGGGGATTTTAGGTCATCCATTTTTTTGTATTCCATATGTCATCCTATGAAACTATATGAGATTAGGGTAAGTTATAAGCACATTATAGAGACTAAATGAATTCTTTTTTCATGTTTTGTTTTTATATAACTAACTTTCCAAAGACACTAGAGTCTACAATCCTTGTCTTGTAATTTAATGTTTAATTATGCATAAAACAATGTAATAATATGTGTAAAAGTCTAGGGTTACTATAAGAAACCTATTTCTTTATATTAAGCATTGATACAATATGTGACATTTCTCTAAGAGATTAGAAAGTGGAGAGGGAGGTGGGGAAATAAGAGGGAGATGAAGCGATCTAAGGGGTTTGTTTTTATGTATAATCAAGATCGATATGATACATTATAATTTAGTGTGAATTAAATAATTTGGTTAGAAACTAAAAAACCCTCCTAGATATTCACTATGTGCCATGTGGATAGATACTCGGTACCCGGTGGCCACCCCAGGACACCCTGCCTCTTGGGACTTCACCGGGAATTCAGTTAACCGCTATCAGGTACACGATAGAGATTACTACTTAATGTAGTAGGCTATACCACCCCACCAACCTTTTCTCATCTCCCATTATTACTAACAAGACTCCAAAACACATGTAAATGCGTCTTTTAGAGACGTATAAGCTTCTACAATTTCAAGATGAATCTAAATTCATAAAATTAATCTTTTGATGTATTAATAAAATTGAAATTTACATTGACTTCACCAACCCAGAACGATGCATTTCATTACATATCATGGTCTTAGGGCTATATTACATAAGTTTTTCATGGTACATGAATATCTCTCTTAAAGGGGAGTAGATACCTCAACATTCATGATATGTTTCCCAAGGGATTCCTCTCCAATAATCTTTAGAACAAAACCCATGATGGATGATCAAAAAGGATAAAGAATCCTGGTATGGGTGAGCTAGGATATTAATAATATTTAATGGTCTAGTACCTAAAACAATGTTCTAATGACAATTTTAGGTTCTTAGAATGGTATAGAGGCATAATGGATATCCTAGTTCTATTATTAGTGGTGAAAAAATCCCTATACTAAGAGGGATTAAATATCTCAACTATAATGAATCATTTTATAGGGGATGATTGGAAAATAGAAGAGATAAAAACATACATGAGTTAGAGTCCCAAATTAGATATTAACTTTGTGTGGGGGTGGGGGGAAAAGTTATCACTTTTTCAGTCCCCTTGTGTGCGTTTATATATTTTTTATTTCGGTTAAAATTAAAAATCCTTTGAAACTTTTATTTTTAAATGCACCCACCCCTCGGAAATTGATCATTAGGGAAGTGTTGAGTTTTATGTATTGGGTAATCAAATTTTTGAGCTAAACTATATTTTTTGGATAGGATCCATAATTAAAAATATTTATTTACAAAAAAAAGATTGGATTTTTTAATTTTTTTTCTTTATTATATCCTTCAAGTTAAATTCATTATAATTTCCCTCTTGAAATTCTCTTGATAATGGGATATTTTCTTCCACATAGAATTTTTATTTTTGTTTTTGTATTTTTTATTTTAATAAAACATTAAAATTATACATTCATATATTATAAAAAATAAAATCTTTTTCCATGAATTATTTGGGTAGTGTTTGAAGTAAATTGATGAGTTTATTTTTATTATTATCAGATATTATTTATTAGGGGTACAAACTCATCCATTTTAATTTTATGTATATTATTTAAAAAATATATATGTGATTAATTATGTATTATTGTTGAGTTTTATATGTATCATCCATGGAATAAAATACAATGTTTAAAGGAACATTTGAAAGTGAGAATGTCGTTGGTTAATTTCAATACATTTATTCAAATGACATCATATTTTAAAAAAAATATTGTTTTTTTCGAAAATAAATTGTTAAACTTTTTTAAACAAGATTTTGTTCATGGAAGGAATAATTTTTGGAAACTGCTCATTTTTATGCAAAATCATGTTCATTGAATATTAATATTTTTTTGAGTAATCAAACTATCACCATATGAATTGAGGTAATTCAATTGGATTTGTTTTTTAAATTTTTTTAATAGTTAAAGTTTAATGAATGTTGAATTCGAAATTCAGAATAAACTTGTCTAATAATTAATGAAATAAATGTTCCATGTTTTCTTTGATATTTTTAATCAATGTTGGAAATAATTTTGATAAGGAATTTATATAATTTTTAATTTCCATTTGAATCAATATATTTTTAAATTCCATCATTTGATCTCTTATCAAGAAATCCTAGATGTTGATTTCCCTTTATTCTAAATTATGATGACTTGGGAGACACGTTTAAATTAGATGGATTATGGATACTTTGAGAGAAAGATATATATATATATTACCCAAAAAAATATATTTATAATCATCACCGTAATAAAAAAACGCAAGTGAGTTTACTAGTGATTGAAATTTCATTTAGCTATATGTTTAGGATATTGGGGGATTATTAGTTGCATGTTCATCATTGTCTCTATAGCTGACTTCAAATTTCATGGGTTTTCACTGGCTAGTGGTATGTGCCAATAAATCATGGAATCTGTTTCTAGTTGTTTCATATTGTATGATATAAGGCTGTACAAGATCACCATTTCATGTTTCAACTAATAATGTGTGTGAGATATGTTTCCTTGTTTAAGTTAGATCTTGAGGATAAGAATTGAGGATCAAATATTCACGTGTTTTTAACTAAAAATATTGAAACTACTCAAGTGTTAAAGTGAATAATGAGAGTTTGGATGAATGTAATATTATTTTTAGTATATGAGATTTAGTAATAAATTAATTAACATTGAGTTATTAACTTAATATTGACTTTGTTAACTTTGAAGAAGATTAATGTGAAGTTGAAGGTGAACTTGGACTAAATTAGTCTGGGTGAAGATTATGTGAAAGTAAAATTGATTGAATCTACATAATTGAATATGTGTTTTAGAGATTATATTAAGTCACTAAAACTCACAAACTATAGTTTACATGTGCTCATGGATGTACTATTGTGTTGCTCAAGACATGATAATAGTAAAATATTAAATTATTATTCATATGTATATTAATATGAGTTTATTAAAATCTTGATATGTAATCCCAATAGTTGGTAAAAATTTTAGTATTTTTGGATTATTCTCTATAATATGTAAAAAAAAGTATCATTTTATGGTTTTTTATAATATTTCCTTTTTATGTCTTTGATCTTATCTCCCATATAATGGACATCTAATTTTCTTTCATCAGAGAAAGGTAAATAGTGGATTCTTTGAGTTATATTGTTATTTTATTGATTATTCTATTAGAATTATTAAATTTCATTGACATTTAGAAAAACTATAATAAAAAATATTTATCCTTTTCTTTTTCAACTATAAGTATTATATCACGTTTTTTTCTAATTATACTCCACAGTACAGCTCATCTTATGATGGAACCAGACTATGCAACTATTGTGTGGTGATACAATGAATAAATCAAAATGAATAATAGGTTGTCCTTATTTCGGAGATCTCTATATAAGATACTATCATTATATTATGATTTTTTTAATGATTGTTGTTGGATTTATAACTTATTTTGGGTGATAATAGTTATTAATTTATATTGGATAATTTTTAACATCACTATAAACTATTATGTACTATACCCTTTCTTACTAATTTCATTGTATAGAATCATTATTCACTTATATTTATATGCATTTTATTATTCAAGACCCATTACATATATTTTTTAGCATCATTTTACAATAAATTAAAAAAATTTAAATTAAAAATAATAAAATGTAGTTGTGCCTCATTGTTATAGACCCTAGTATTGTGAAAATATAGTTTACATATATGGAGAACATAGTAAAATTAATTTAATATTATAAGAGAGAATAATAATATTAGTTTCAAAATGGTTCCATTACTTGGGGATTTCCAAGTAAAGATCCCAATAATGGATTTTTTTTTGTTTTTAATAAATAATACTATCATTATGATTAAAATTTTAATGTGTGTTTAGAAGATATGAGGTGATTCTAATACATAAATGAGAAATGGATTAAATTGAATGTAATTACTATAATAAGTAGGAAAAGTAAATTGATGCAGTTGGCGATAATCCTAGAGAAATAGAAATTTTTAAAAATTAAGGCACTAAAAATTCTATATATGTTAATGAAATTGATGTTGTTTCATATAAAAATTGGATATAATGGTTCTTGCAAAAAAAACCTGTCATATGTGATGATTTCTGAATTGATCATCAAGTTAATTTTTTTTTGATTAAGAGACACTTTCTATAAAAATTTTGAATGACGTTTAAGGGAATCTATATACTAGACTCCACTACTTTTGTACATCTGATGTATTTAACTTTTTGGGAGGATTTGGGTGAGGCTGACTGGTATAGTTGGGGGTGTGCTTTTCTAGTAGATACATATAGGGAGATATGAATCAAATGTCGCATCGATAAGATTCATATCACATGATGCATGGTTCTTATACAGATGTGGGTATATGAGCATATCCCTCGTTTAGCTCCACATACTCATGATCCATTACCAGCAGATATTGTAGCAGAGGCTCCATGTGAATGTTGGTATGTTATTCATTCTTTATAATGTCTAACTTAATTTTATATATTTATATTATGAAAGGTAAATATAATAATGTTATCTACAGGTGGAGTTAGACACATAAACATTCAGATTCCCCCCAGAAACGATGTCCACACCTACAAACTTATGTTGGATAGCATTCGACCACACGATATAAGTGATTATTATTTTTATTGTTAAATATTTATTATTTATAGTACATGTATATATTTATTAATTGAATATTTATTTTTTATTTTAAATTATATGGATGCTATATACAAATGATGTTATCAAGAGTCTTCCACCATACTGTATGGCGATGCCTACTACCAGATCTTGCTGGGTTCTGTTGATTCATTTTTATATAGTCGAGTGGAATTAGACCGATTGAGTTATGAGGTAGTTGAGATTCTATTATCTTGTTCCAGACCCACCCAGTATGTTATATTCACTACATTCCCTAAATATGTCATGGAATAGATATTTTGATTGGAGGTGATACCATGAAAGATATATTGATTTATGGGATAGATGATAGGAGTCTCAGTTGCAAGGGTTGGGGACAATACTTTTTTATTTGGTGGATCAGAAGGATTATGCATCCTGGTACTAAAGGTCCCTAATCATATTTCTACCATGTCATAGACGATTCATTCCTGAGTTGGTATACATTGTTTCTTCCACTATTCAATAGATTTTTTATTGATCTTACTTGACAACAGAATTGTTTTTCACATGATACTCGTATCTTTCATATACTTCAAATGTCTGATACCATAGAGAGATTTCTATTTTACCTGACATATTTTCAAAACCTTGTGAAAGAGTTTCTTCCATCGATGGATGAGATTTATCATAGAATTTTCCTTGATCCACCACATGCTGAAGAGGTTGCGGAGCCTACTGAGCCTCATATAGATGTACCATGGTGTGGTGACCCTATTATGGATGTTGCTATTCCACACGAGGAGGGTGTCCAGGTTGATCATTGAGATGCATATATTCCACAGGAGGTGGGTGTTCAGCATGATCAGTCAGATGCTCCCCCAACTACGTAGGCTTAGCCACAAGTAGATACAAACATTGACTGGGTTGAGATAGATTTTTTAATACAAACATCATCTGCACAACATCCATCATCTTTCCATTCTGGTGAGAGTTCAAAACATTATCCACTATCCTTATATGCAAGACATGGTACTGACAGTGAGACTGTACATCCACCACCAATCACACATGATGATGCTGGTAATGATGATGTGCAGCGTACGCCAGAGCACAAACATATAAAGACATGATGTAGATGCATATAGTATATTCCTAGCTATGTGATAGAGTAGAATCCATTCCAGAGGCATAGATTAGGTTGATTTTTGTTTTATGATACATTTTTTATGTGCATTAATATTATCATATATATAGTTATAATTTTTTTAATAAGTTTCTTACTATCATCAAATTATCTTCCAAAATTAATAATTTCTATTTGATATTCGTATTATTACATAGTATTATTATCTATATTTGTATAATAAATAACATGATTAAATTCATTAATAAATATTAATACTCTAGATGAAAAGATCTGTGAACTTCAAGAAACATTGAAAAATATTATTGTTCTCAATGATTTGAATCCAAAAATCACGGAACATGATTCCTTGTTAAAAAAATTAAATTTAATGAAGAATAATTTCAATGAATAATGGATACTTGTGAAGAGTATATGATTATGATTGAATATCATAAAAACCACAACATGAGATGTAAGGAATTAGAAGTTCATTTTTCCAATTTTGAGAAGATACATATTAATAATTTATAAAAGGAAATAGGTTGTATGGGTACACAATATTCACTAGAGAATTTTGCTGTTAAAATACATCCATTATGTGATAAAATTATAGACATTGTAAAAATTATTGATTTCTAATTCTTCTATAATATAAAACAATCCTTAAGATGGTTAATATTTCACTATCCGTGAAGGCTAGTAAGGAAAAAAATATACACAAAAATCAAAATATTGTGTGAAGGGATCCATGCTACACAATATAAATTAGAACAGATGTTAAAATATAAAATCATGAGTACCAGAGGAACTGGACCAAATTCATTGAGAGAAAACCTCAACCTTCCTATTCACGTTAAGAAGTAAGGAAGATCCACCATATTTACTTAATCATTGTTTAATTTATCTATTCTTTTTATGTAAGGAAGAGGGTAATCATTGATGAATTTTAAGAATGATTTATCATATGAAAGACAATAAGTATAAAGAATATATCATCATGGTTTGATCATACTTTTATTATCCTAACTAATAAGTACTGTAGAAGACAATCCTTGGTGAATTTATATAAATTTTCTAAACTGTTGTTGATAAGTGTTTCCCTTGAGGGGGAGGTAAATGAAGAAATATGAAATTACTACCAGAATTAGTATATCAATTAGAATAAAACATAATTACAGTATAAAGTTTTGGAAGATCATGTTATTTAAAGAGGAATGTTTTTATAAATATCTTTCTTTTTGTTAACAAAAAAATAGGCTGAATAGAAAGGGGTTGTAATTGAATTAATCAAATACATAAAAACATTTCTGGTTTGGAAGCATTCAAAGGCCATTTATCCTTTATATTGCATTTGAATGTTTTTGATCTACCAGGTAAAGTGAGTGCATGCGTTTTAGGTTGATTTTTCAAATAAAACATTCATATATCATTTGAGATCTTAATCCTAAAATAAAATTGGATTACCCTTGATGAAAAGTTCATGAGTTCTCATTTCATGTGGTATCATGATCAGCTGGTAGGGGACAACATTATTTCCCAAATAAAATCCTATTATTTTCTAGACAAAGTGTTTGTCACATAGACATAGAGTGAAATAATGGATGACACATTCATAAGTATGAACTGATACTAGTGATTGAGCAGTGCACCAAGAATTTGACCAGTAGATCAAAATTACAATGAAAAATATTATTAATATTTTTGACTATTTCATATTTATTTATATTTATTGATATTTTATTAATATTTTTGTTTTTTATTTAATAATACATTTATATTTAATTGGTATTTATAAGAATTGATGATTATTATTTTAATTAAAAATTCTGTAGGAAGCGTGAATATTTATTAATATTTATTTAATATATATCTATTATACATGAATATTTAATAATAATTATTAACAAAAATTAATATTTATTTAAAATTTATTAATCATTAATAAATATTTATTTATATTCATAATTATTTATTTAATATTTAAATTCTTAATTAGAGGGTTTCACCCTCATCCTGTTAGAAAAATTATTAAAATTTATCAATATTAATTTAATACTTAGTATTTTAATTGATAATTATTAATATTTTTGAATATTTGTTAATTTTTACATAAAGTTCATTATTTTATAATTAATATTAATAAGTATAGAAAAAATATTTGGTTCATATTTATTAATATTTCATTTATATGATGGATTATTTAATTTATATTTATTAATATTTGTTATGTATTGTTGAATTTGTTTTATTTAAAATTTCTGTAGGACGCATGAACGAGATTCACACATCCATTATAGACTTTCTACATATGTGTGAACCCCTTTCACGCTTCCTAGAGAGGTAAGATGCGTGAACAGTGTTCACACATCTCTAGAACCATTTTTAAAAATACTCTTAACCATATCCCGTGTTGAAAAAAAAATTGAAAAGTCGCTTTTTAAAAATTATCCATAAAATTCCCCTTAAATCATTAGTCTCTATCTGATCCCACTATCCATTAATTTCATTAATCAATTTTGATGATCCAAACCTTCTTCAACATCTTTCGGCTCACCCTGTAAATATATGGAAGTATACCAAACTAACCTTGATATAATTTTTCATTTAACCTATTATCCTTGATCTCCAATGATTTCTTGGGAATCCACTTGCTTCCTTAGGCTGGGATGAGATGAATGTATTTTTTCGTCATTACTTTAGATAGTTCGTTTCAAATATTTATCTCATACAACATCAATATTATTACTTGTTTTTATAATTTTTCCATTTTATTTATCTATAACCACTTCATATTCCTTTTCCTACACACTTTATTTTTTTGTAAAATATTATTAATTTTTTTAATTACTTTCACATATTTAGAGCTAATAATTTTGTATGCTTCTTTATTATATCACTTCTATCCTATAACATTGGGAGGATATCCAAGAAATATTCCAACAAAACCTCTTTGATCAAACATATAATGATTCTAACCATTTACTTTGATAATGAAGGGAATTAAAAACCCCAAATCTATTTCAAACTTAGGGGCTTTTTTTATTGCATTATGTAATGATTCATATCATATGTTTTCATGTGCAAACAAAAATTATTAATATGAAATATTCCTATAATATCATACCTCCAAATGTATCGATAAGAATCATGTTAAATCAACATACCTTTTGCTATCACCACCAAACTTCTATTTCTTCTTTCACCAACACCATTTTATATGGAACGTATGATTTACTATCTCATGTATAATTCTATGATTTTTAAGATAATATATAAACTTACTATTTTTATATTCGACACCATTATCATTTCATATATTCTTAAAGGAAAATCCATATTCCTTTTTTAACTGACTAAAAATCAACTTTTCATTAAAGAAACACTTTTAGGGGAAAAGTGAGAAACCAATAGTTCAAGCACTAAAAGTAATAGATGAACCATTAAAGAAAAACTTAAGACTATTACATTTGATTTCTCGGCTTAGATTCCCAGATATTGTGCTAACCTGGGAGTCAGTGTCATCCTTAAAAAGTTCTTCGAAATGATACGCCAGTTTGTCCAAAGACAGAATGTACTCCTCTTGGCTGAGATTCCTATAATTAAAGACAATGATCAATATCAGATCATGTTTTTAAATCTAGTTACTCTTCTCTTCATTAGTAACAACCCTTTAAAGGTCTTCCAATCATCCTATCTGCTTCTTCTTCAGAATCATTAATAGTAAGAATAGTTTCTACCATTTAGTCTCCTGAGTACATTGGAAGCTCAAATTAAGGATCAATCTCCATACTTGACTCTCATGGTTGGCCAATTTCAACATTTGAAGGGGGAAGGGGATCACGGACCATCGTCTAGACTTTGGATTTCTTTTCAGATCTAGTCTCCCTTCGTGGTGGAAAATATGAACAATATTTTCTCTCTTTCCAAGTGATCCTCCGGCTCTCAATTATCCTCAGGCTTGTAAGTCTATCACCCTAGAAGTATTCTTTAATATAGGATAATAAAATATTATATTTCTCTTCACTAGAACCTATCCTGGGTTCCCCTGCTTCAGTGAGGGCCTAGCCCGATCAACATCAGCCTCCTTTTCTGGATTAGCCATCGATATCTCTTCAAACAAATTTCCCATCAAAATTGAATCCATATTCATACATGGAAAATTACCTAAAACCAGTTGCAGAAACATACAAAAAATAGAATCACCCTCCCTTAGTTCCATAGGTTATGTTCCATTGGCACTAGTAACAGACCCTGAGCACATAGCCTTGGCATATGAAGCTGCCCGGGGTGTCCCATGTCCTTCTTCCTTATCCATTTATAGATTCACCAAATTGTGAAAAATACCAGATTTCACCTCCTCCACAACATCACCCTCTATTCCAAATGGAACAGGCAGAGGATGCTGCGATCCACCCTTATTCTCCCTCAGGCTTCTGAAGACATCAGTCACCAATGGATTCACTGCCTGAGATCCACAGTTCACATCAATTTTCAAATTAACCTTAAAGTCCACACCCACCATCTTCATTCCAGTATAGCTTGCCGCAGTTTGTGTTTCTAGTTCCTTACCACTGTCTACACTCAACTGACTTATATACCCCTGTTGACCGGTTTTCATCGAATGAACTAACCTCTTACCAATAGATTAGAAATCAAACCATTATTCATATTACACCAATTGTTTTCACCGAAATTCTTCCATAACTATTAAGCAAACATAATCAAAAGGCACTATAGACACATCCAATTCAAGACAGACCTGCTGATTAACAAGATGAAAAAGATCTTTGGTATGACTATCTGAACATTGATATCTACCAACTAAATTCTCAATAATTCTAATCACTTAGGGACTTTGAAATGGTAAATGGATACTAGGGATGATTACCCAAATTTACGCTATAGGGGAATTATTCTTTATATGGAAATCGTATGTCCTTCGAAATAGGTATAACCGAGATCCATTAAAGTTACGAGGAGAACAAGAACAGGCTATGATTAAATCCTCCTCTGATGAAAAGCATGTCATTATAGGTATACTTTAAATAAAAACCACTATTTGCCTCTCCTATAAATACCATGAAATGAAGAAATACCTTTCATACAAATAAATTGAAGTTCGTCATTGCTTGAACCACACAATCATTTTATGATTCAAAAGTGCTGAGGTTTCGTTGAACTCGGCGATCGATAATGGTAGATTAGGTCTCCCATTGAACAAATTAAGAAATTTCAGGCATAAAAAAGCTAGAGGAAAAGGTGGGATGAAGTCAGGGTTAGATAAGGGAAGGAAAAGGGAACCCTATCCCTTTATAGTAATTAGAGGTCCCTCCCCCACTGGTGGGGGAGGGACTGGTGCAGTGGTCGCCGCTGTCATAAAGAAGGAAGGAACAACACCACTCCCCCCACAAGAACCCCCCAAATCATAGATTTTTCTAAACATATCCTCAAAATCTTAATTTTTTTAGAGCCTATGGTTTATTTTTAAAAAATATAATACTTGTAATACAAGTAAAATAATCAATAATTTAAATTATTTACTTATCTCTATTTATTGATTATTTTACCATGGGTCTTTTTATGTCAGAATGTATCAGCTCCAAGGGATAAGTTGAATATATCTAACAGTTATTAAATACTGTGTTTTTAAACTTACCTTTCTAATATATGGAATAAAAATATATCTCTCTATTATCTTTCTAATATTTCTATGACACGTACTCCCCAACCTTTTTTTAATAATTTATTTTCTTCTATCATGCTCTGATAGTAAGAACTAGGTGAATCACCAACATGAAAAAAGATGCACTTGGTTTTTACCTCTCATAAAAACATTTCAATATTAAAGATGTTTAATAACAAAACTATATATTATAAACACAAATTTTTATCCTTAATCATTTAGTTTTGAAACACTAGACATGTTTTGTTTTAGTCCTTAGAGAATGAGGCCCTTTTGGAATTTAATCTTTCTTACCCAATGATAGTACATCTAAAATATTTGATTCCATGGGGAATATCTTTTCCAAACAACACAATACCTTCTTTGAAATATTTTAAATTATTAAAAAACATGAAATCTCAAATCATATTGTAAGAACACCGACTATCAAATATCAATTTTCATTCTCCTTTTGTATATTTGTAATCAGTTACAATAATAAAAGACTTTCCTTTCCTTTTTATTCCATCTGACACAGTTCAAGATATTTTTTATATAAAATTTTTAATTCTAATAATATAAAAAGTAATACTTTAACTAGGTTTCCATTTTGATCACATATTTCAAAAAAAACTGAAGTGGTTGGAATCAATTTTTCTATGTGGATAGATCATCCATAGTACCAGCAATATCCATAAAAGAATATTTTCCTTTGAGGCTTACAAGTCGTTCATAATTTTGTATCTTTTTTTGATCAATTTTATTACCATCCATCTTGGGACTTTGTTGTGTACCAATGTTTTGGAAATATATTTAAATATTATTATTTTTATAATATTTCTTCTCATCCTTATAAAGATCTCAAATTGTATAATATTTTAGTTTGAACGTTTAAACCTTAAAAAATTTTGGATTTTAAACTCCATCTATCTTGTCTATATACATGGTTTTCTTAACATGAAATTTCCTCTAAACATTTATACTTTGTTTTTAACCGATGTGTATGTTTTTTTGTTGATATTTATGAGGCCTAAATTTATTAGAAATTTCACTAAATTTTGAGACCGAGATCTTAATGTTTTTACACATTTCTTATCTCCAATATGTTTTTACTAAACAAGATCAATTTATTTCTCCTTCACCATTATATTTTCTTCAAGATTGATGTTAATTATTTTCTATTCATTAATACAATTTTTAGGTCATTTATATATTTTAGAAACTTGGATTTCAATTCAATAAAACTTATTACATTTTTACTAAAGAGTTTTCTTTATGAAACTTATTATTATCCATTTCAACACTAACAATACATATAAGACAATTCTTAAACATTCTCTTAATAATAAACTCCATATAAGTCTCATATTATTTTTCAGGTCTACTTTTTACTTCATTAGTGAAATTTTTATCATTCAATTTTTCAATAAGTAAATTTTCAACAGCATCACCCCTGGATTTTTCATCATCCACCTCACTATCATTATTTCCCTCTCATTTAGAGAAAAATTTTCTACCTTTATATTTTGGGAACTTATTTACCTTTTGCATTGAATAGGAATTAAATTTTTCTACCCTCTTCATGTGGGATATTCTTGATTTTCTATATGCTTCACCAATTTCTCCATATTCCTTTAACTATGGAAAATTTTCTGTGAAATGTCCTACGGTTCCAAAACTAAATCACTTCAGTCATAACTTTATGTTATACCAACTTGTGACACTTTTTAACTCCTTTTAAAATAGAAATAAATTCATAAAATTTTATACATACCTAATTTTTGGTTTCTTATTCACTAAATTATTCCATGATAAATTTCCTATATTTTCTATGATTAACATTTTTGAAATAAATTTCAAGCTCAAATATTTGTTTATCCTTCATAAACATTTCTCTTATAATTATTTATGTGATGAGAATGCTATGCAGATCATCCATAGTTAAATTTCTTGGATCTTTATCTTCTAATTTTGACACCTTGGAATAAAATTTATTAGGAAGTGTGCAAAATATATTTTCAATAATAGTTACATATTTCAATTTCTCATCCAGAAATATTATGGTTCTTATAATTCCGTTAACCCTCTCAAGGAAGTCACTAACATATTTATCCTCACCCATATTATAATAATTGTAATGAAATATCCATATTTGTAACTTTTCTTTCTCCACATTCATATTTCATTCATAAATTTTATATAGATTGTTTTAGAGTCCTTTCATTATTGAAATGACTTTAATCATAAATTAAATTTAAAAAAGTGAGTAAAGTATAAAATTTCTAGCTCACCCATATTTCTCTAAATTGTTTTTATTAGTAGATATTAAGGGAACACCATTAGAAGAAGGAGGAAAACCATCAGTAGTAACTATAAGATCTTGAAAACCAATGGATATATGGTAAGGAAACATTCTATCCATCCTAATATGATAGTTATTCTCTTTGAAGGTATAAATCCTCTTCATATTGATAGATTTTTGAATATCTATGGAAAAAATTTAGAAAAGAATCAATAAAGAAAACCTTTAGTGTGATAACACTTGATATGAATAATTAAGAACTATGTGATCATTAGGAGGGGATGGGGTGAATCAATTATCTATTATTTTTTTAGGTTGTCTTATAAAAATAGAATTCAACTTTGGTTAGTGATAAATAAACATACTGGAAAACAATTACCATGTAAAAACACATGAACACAAGAATCTACAAGGTTCACTACTCAATAAGAGTATCTAGACCTTCATATAGTTTAGACCTAATTCAACACCAAAAAATCCATTGGAAAACAATCATTTTAGTGGTTTTATATTGACGTGAATATCCATTAACTTGAATAGTATTGTAGTAAATCAATAGTTCATGTGATCCATACCAATATTAATGATATAACCAATTATATTATAACAAATATAAGAACCTACACCAATAGGCTTCAATATTTCATCATTGTGAGGCTTAGAATTTCAATAAATTTTGTATTCTTGCATGAATTTACTCTTACTCTTATATTTCTTTCACAAAAGTGTGAAATAACCTTCTTCCATTTGATAAAAGTTCATCTAGAATGTTATTTTGGTATACTCCATCCAATGTGTCCTTTTAGTATGAAATATCTGGTATCTATTCTGTAGATTGATACCAATTTGATGGCTTGTTCACTCAATCACCTCAACAAACTATTCATCCAATATTAAGTGATAGGAAACTATATTCGACATCATTTGATCAGATCTTCACTTGAACAACAATTCACCCAACTAATGAAATTTTTTCACATAATCTCAGCGCACCAACCCACTTTATATAGGCAGAGTTTCTATATATTTTTTGGGTGATGAATGAAGTTCAAAAAAATTATACTAAAATATTTGAACATTCCACTTAGAAAATTATTTCCCGTTTACCATATTCGAATATCTTGAAAACTAATATATTTCCATATGAACCATCATAAAAATTCATCTTCAAAATTTCCTTATAAGTTTTCAAGAAATATGAACCACCATCATGATTTTTAGAGCATCAATCGTCCATATCAACATCATCACATTTATTAATTTTATAAAAATTTCATAAAACCATTTGAATATTCTGATTGGAAGACTATTATAATTCTACTCCAATTGACGATACCCTAGGGGATGTTCATATAAAACTTTTTAGGTACATTTAAAAAACATTTTCAAGGAATATTCCTTAATTCGATTACTTCTTATAGAAAAATTCATCCATTTCCTTTTTTGGAATGCTCTATCAGATGAACCTCATTTGGGAACATTTGAACAATTAATTAAAACATAGATTTATATAAAATAATTCTATAGAATAATCTCTACATATCTTTATACAATTATGATCTATAGACTTCGTACACAAACAAACATTCTTTATATCTCTTGATCACATAAAATATCATTCGGTGGACTCACAACCACTTCCTAATCTAATGAATTTTTCAAATTAGATTTGATTGGTGGAATATATCTGATGACATTCCTGATGAATTTTATTCACAATAGCTACATGAATTTCTCTTCATGATTATATGGATACTTCCTTCTGACGAATGTTCTTGGAAACAACTATCTGAAAACATTTTATACCACTGAAACTTCATAACTTCAACCATTCATCCTTTGATTGGAAGCCTTTATAAAAGTATGTCTGATGAAACATTGAATAATCACACCTTAAAAAACTCTTTACACATCACCATACTAATAACATATCATTTTGTTGACAACATCAATTTGATGTACATCACAGAACTTCATAACACCAAATTTGTAAAACTGAACATCAAAATCCCCTTTTGTAATCATGGTTAGATCATGAAAACATTTAGTAATCACAATGTGAGAAACATTTAGGAATAGAAAAAATAATTATTATTTATATAATTAAATATTTTATCAAATTATACTTGATAGAAAACATGGATGATCATTTAGTGCTAAAAATATTGTTGATCGAATCAGATTGGTAGCATCCATCTAATGAACTCAAGCCGCTAAACTCCATTAGATTACTTTTGTAACTCAATAATTTATGTGATTTATGTCCAAAAACAAAATAAAACACAAATATTCATCTTAACCCCTTCAGATTCTTCAAAACACCTAAAATAATCTTAGTCCTAGTAGAGGTTTTTTTGGGCTTGACAATTATGAGTGATCCTTTTAGAAGATGAAAGTGAGGCTGATATATTTGACGATTTTAACCTTACTTGATTACATTAATTAAAGTATTTTGATTATTGTGTTATCATATACCCCCATAAATGGTAATATCGCTATTAATTCACTGTGAAGGAAGACTCAAACTTATGTGATATATTAGTTGAGTAATGGGTAGCATATGATGACCCACTTTGGGTAAAGGAAATTATTCATTTAGGAATATTAGGGGTGAGAAAAAATTATGTATTTTTCAATCAATTCCTCACTCTTTACTATGTTTAAGAGGAGTATGTTTTCAAATTTGAATTGTTTGATTATGAGGGATAACATATATGGTGGTGATTCACCACTAGACTAATCTCTTGATGATTTTGAGATTCGCTTTGTTTGAGTTTAGGATATTGTCTATAAGAATAGACACAAGTATTAGATGAGGGACTCACATGAATAGATGTGGGATATACATCTAGGATTGAACATGATTGAATGTGATATATGTAGCTAGTATTGTTATCTTAGGATGAAGAGGGATATGTTTTGGTTTTTCAAACATTGTCCAACTTTTCAGTAGGTGAAGGGAAAAAACCGTTGACCCACTAAAACTCTTCATTCACTACCCATTCATAAGTAGAGTGAGATAAAGTTACTATGTACTTTATTATCAGATTATTGAGGACATGTAACAATCCAAGTTTCCATAGTACGTTTCACTTTGAATAACGCAATAGCATGCGTTGTATGCACCTTGGAGTTTTCACACACCACAACCAATCAAACTAGCCGTTATGAATAGTAATACCTACTTATTGAAATTTTATAAATTTTATTTTTCAAAATGGACTTAATTTTTGAATTTGAAATATAAAAATTAGCTTAGGGTGAATTTTTTGTATTTTTTTCAAAAAATTCAATTTTTGATGAATGGTGACAAACACTGCATTATTGTTTAAAACCGATGTTTTATTTAAGTAATTAGTTATTTTATTTTAATTTATTTTAGGTATAAATAGATAAATAATACCTATATATGTTCAATGTAATTCATTGGATTCATTTTATAATAAGCTTAGATATATAAAATTTTATTGAACTTTTTACCGTCTTTCACCCACCTTCTAGGTGCATTTGAAAATTTGCATAAAACATAATTTTACAGCTTCTGTGACTTGAATTTAAAAAATCCAAGAGAAAAGGATGACATCAGTTAGTAAAATTTGGTTCAATAAGATGAGGTTTTTTTCTGAATAGTAACTTTTGACTTTTATTTACCACTTTTAAAAGTAAATAGAGTAATTAAGGGTAAAAATGATATTATAATTACCCTAACACATGTCCTAATTATATTGGAAAAGTTTAATTCAACCAAACAAACCTTAGGAATAAAATATGATCCTCTTTTATCCACTTGTGTTAGATTAGGACATTTATTATTATTTTATTTAAAGAAGAGTTAAAAGAGGTAAATTCAAAGTTTAATAACTAAACCATTTTTATATATGGTTACACATAATATAAATACGAATATAAATAATCATTAGAAAGATAAAAATATTTCCTACATACTTTTATTTTATTTATAATTTGTAGACATTAAATAATGTAATTTATTTATGAGTCAATGATGATGCAGTAATTACCTTAATAATGAAATATTAAAATAATTGATATTATAAATATCCAAATAAATGTAAATTGATACTTATGATGAATTAAAATACTTTTATAGGTTAATATGACATGTTAGGGTTGATTATATAAATTATATTCTAAGTGATAACGTTGTTATGGATTTCAAAAAAAGAAAATACTAAATAGCATCAAAATTGACATAACTGAGTTTTTAAAAAATATACTATATTATTAGATGATATTATATTCCCAAAAATATAAGGTTTGGCCAAAGGACTTAGATAAGGTTATATATATTTATACTTCACCACTTGGGGTTTGTGTGGCTTGTTATAGTAAGTTTATTAACTTTATAATATAAAAATACAAAGAGACATGGTAAATGTCAAACTATTTAACTAAGAGATAAATCTAAAAGATAAGGTCAGTATGGTGAGCTAAACCTTTATAAAACCTATGTATTGAATGTTTTTCTACCCATAACCCCCTTATCCTTGAAATAAATCTTTTTGGAGCCATTAGTAACCTAAAATGATTTTATTATAAAATAATATTTCAAGATTTTCCTAAAGTGACCCTCACCTCTCTTATAAAATGGTACTTCACCTTCTCTTAATTTTACACCTCCAAACCTATTTGGCTTGAAAAACCATGTCCAAATATGTCCTAAAATATCCTCCCTTCAACCTAGAGGCCTTAATTTTATCATTAATCCAACCTAATAATCCCTTTTGATAAACTCAAAAGGAAACACTCGAAGAAGAGGTAATAATTTCACCACCCTCTTTTATGTTCTTTTTTTCTTCCACATCCCCTTTTGTTGTTGTTTCCATACAAAATTAATAACTCATGTAACTTAAAAATACTGTGATGTTATTATAAATATGTTAAAACCATATTCATTATTCTATCCATCTTATAAATGACAGGGTCACCATACGTGCGTACATACGGCTTACCGTGTCCACGTCGTGGGGTACTTTGTTATTCAAACACTTTATTATTTGGATGGGTATAACAATGAGTATAACTAATTTATATAATAAATATAACATGTTAATGATTATTTATATATGATATATGATCCAATTACATATGATTTCACCATCAATATAATGATATTGTCGCTCGTGTGTACGTACGGATTACCGTCTCCACGAACATAGTGAGATTCATTCCCCATCGTAATCATTCAAGAATAATTTTCATTTTCTGATTAAAAATAATGTTTATGAACATAATATAATTCTTTATATGAATCAATTACATTCTATTCATAAGAAACATGGCTTACGTAACCAATCATATAGAGGAAAACGAATCAAATTAACACCAGAAATGATGATACGACTGAAATATTATTAACAAAGAAATATTATAGGATCATATATGATGTCAAATTTATGTATATAGTTATTTTATAATATAATAGAATTGTTTTAAATATTATACAGGAGGTTAAAATACCATTTAAAAAAGAAAAGTACAAGGTAAGGGTTAATTCTACAATCTGTTTACTTATCCAAGGTTGTTAACACGTAAGTATCTACTGGGACCTCTTTATCATCCACATCTGTGTTTTCTTAAAAATGTAATTCAAAACATTTTTAATATTTACTAGACTATGGGTCAAATTCATTTATACACTTATTTGACCACATATGTTTTGAAAAGAATCTTTTTGTAGTTTTCTAAACAAGGTACTTTATGACCTTCTCAACAAAATTAATATAAGAATGTTTTTTAACTTATACGGCATGTGCGGCTATTTTTTTCCATTATAACATAGTCCAACCTTCCCATACAAGAGTATAACAATATTTTCAAAATAAATGTTTTCTTTTATAATTATATGACTTTTGAATGATATCAAAATAGAAAAAGATATTTCTCTACAAAAACTTTTGATTTCATTTTTGTCAACATCCTTTGATGGATTTTAAGCTTGTTTGAAGTTGATTTATAATGATACAAATATTACATACTATATTGAAGGTTTTGGGATATTTTTGACTGTGGATATGTTATTTTTACACTATTCATGGTTTATGTATAAAGTATTGTCATTTATCTGATTTCTTTTATAATAATGTTTATGTTATGTTTAATTCTTTTCATATGAGGAATGCATTGGACTTATTAAGTGATGGGTGGAGCCTTCTATAGCTCCTAAATGCATCGGTAGGTCTCAAGAGATAAACTAGTGTCTTGGCGCAAGGTAGGGATAAAATATTATTTGTATTCGTGGCACAAGGCCTTGACTATGTGGTTATTAATTCTGGCATTATGCATTCCAACATTATAAAATTGGCTATTGATATTACATGGGGTTATTCGACTAGTAGAATATTAATGTGAATAAGTAAATGGAATTATTTGATTTATATTTTCTATATTATGGTGGAGTTTAAGTTTAAAAGGGTTTTGTTTTAGTCTTATACATTTCCTTAAATTGTTATGCTTATTATTGAAAGTTTCACTACATTGTTATCCTTACTGAGCATCTGATCTCACCCCTTTCTATGTTTTATTTTTCCCAGGATGCAAAAAAGTATACTATGAATGAACTGTAGGGATAATATAAGTGGGGAATTTGGTCAGTTGAGACAATTTTGTTTTTGTATTTCATTTTATAATGTAATGTAAAACTTATTAATGTATCTAGTACTTCATAGGCTTCAAAACTGATCAAAGATTCATGATTTTAATCCCTTGTGATGATTCTAATGTTATGTTATAATGAACTGACTCTGGGGAATACGGGTCGGGACGTTATAGTTGGTATCAGAGGAAGTTTAACATAGACCTTGGAAAACAGATTTAGATAAACTCTGATTAGAGAACATTACCCTAGGATAGACTTTGAGGATTAGTATTGAAGAACTTCCTAGAATTTTTGTAATGTAGATATTTTGTGTATTTTCAAGAAATACATCCCTATCCAGATACGAGAAGGTAGAGGCAGCTCTTGCATAGATGTACCGTGGAGTGAAAACTCTAACAATGAGTTTTGGGCATGACCTGGGGTATCCTGGTACATGACAATAGGCCTTGTTTCACTCTTGGTTACGAAACTCTTAGAGGATATGCTTAGGATAATTCACATTTTCTTTACAATCAATTATGAAGGATTTATGAGTATAAACCTTCTCAAGGGAAACTATTTTTTATGATAATGAATTATATCCATAAATTGTTCAATTTATGTTAAGTGTTTTACATGTTTGGAATTATGTTTTACAATTCAAAAACTAATCTTGTTTATGGAATTGTTTAGAAATGATTCCTAGTGGAAGTAATGAAAATTGTATCAATGCAAGTAATCCATGTAGGGATTTAACTCCTACTCAAGATAATTCTAGTTGAGCTAGTGATGCAACTTGTGATGATCATCTTATCACCATACTAGGAAAACTCACTCAGGTTATGATTAATAACCTTAACCGTATGGAGAACCCTGATCCACAACATGGAGGATCAATGTTAGACTGCTTCATGAGGAAACAACCACCAACATTTAATGGGAGTACAAATATATTAGTAGCTTAGTAATTGATAAATTACTTAGAGAAAATATTTCATGCTTTGGGGAGGAAAAGAATGAAATAATAATGGGCGAGGAAAAGAATTTTCGAATAGATTACGTACCTATTGGGAAAGAACATATTTATGTGTTTCCTATGGATTTACCTGGACATCCTTCAGAACGAGAAACTGAGTTTTCCATTGATTTAATTCTTGGTTCAAGGCCCATATCGAAGATCCCTTATAGAATGTCCATTGTGGAATCAGTGGAACTAAAGAAACAACTATAGGAATTGAGTAATATAGGTTTTATTCGCCATAGTGTTTCTCCATGGGGAGCCCCTACCCTTTTTGTTAAGAAGAGAGATAGATCTATGAGGTTGTGCATTGACTACAAGGAGATCAATCCTGTAACAACAAAGAACAAGTATCCCCTATCTTGCATAGATGATTTATTTGGCCAACTTTATGGAGCTCAATATTTTTCAACGATTGACCTTTGATATGCATATCATCAGTTGTGTATGAAGAATGAATACATTTTGAAAACAACATTTCAAGTCATGTACGAGAATTACAAGTTTACAATAATGCCTTTTGGATTGACTAATTCACCCTCTGTCTTCATGGATTTAATGAAAAGCGTTTCAAGGAATATCTTGATTAATTTGTAGTGGTATTTATTGATAATATCTTTGAATACTACAAAATCTACAAATATCTTTAAAATCACTTGCGCACTATTCTAAAAATCCTCACAAGTAATGAATTATATGGGATGTTTATCAAGTTTGAATTATAGCATCAAGAGATTTATTTTTCTGGCAATATTTTCTCTAAGGGTGGAATCTCTGTTGATCCTTCAATGACCATGGAAATCCAAGAATGGATAGCACCGAAGAGTATAACTGAGGTGCACAGTTTTATTGGTTTTGCAAGTTATTATTGATGTTTCATCCATAATTTTTCCCGGTTGGCTAACCCATTAACCAAGCTCACACGTCAAGGGGTTAAATTTGTTTGGACAAAAGAGTGTGAAGAATATTTGTAGAACGGAATATAATATTAGTCAACGATCCTCTCTTGACTCTACCATCAGGGAATAATGGGTTTGTTATTTATAGTGATGCTTCAAAGAATGGAATTGGTTGTGTCTTTATGCAGAATTATAGAGTTATTTTCCATGCATCACAACATCTAAAAACTAATGAGAAAAACTATCCCACTCATGATCTTGAGTTTGCAGCTATAATCATTGCAATGAAGATAGGGAGACACTATCTCTATGGTGAATATGGTGAGATTTATGCTGATCAAAAGAGTTTAAAGTATATTTTATTACAAAAAGAACTCAATATGAGGCAAAAGAGATGGATTTAACTACTCAAGGATTATTATTTCACAATACACTACCATACGGGGAAGAAAAACAAGGTGGAAGATGCCTTTAGGAGAAAGGATCACAAAGTTTTGAACAATATGAGAGTTGAATTGGGTTTTATTTTCATGGATCTAGTAAACATGGTTATGGGAATAACCATGCGAGGTGAGACATCAATAATTTTTCAAATATCTTCCAAACCATCGATACTAGAAAGGAAAAGAAGTTTTCAGACTAATTATGAGGAGTTTCAAAAGAATATTAAAGATGTAAATGGTTGGGGATTGAGTGACTTTGTATATGAAGATGTAATTTTAAAATTTGGGAAGAGAATTGGTGTTCTTGATATACCTGATCTAAAAATGGAATTGTTGGATTATTCTCATAGATATAATTTCTCCATACAGTATGGGAGAACCAAGATGTATAGAGATTTGACGGAACATTTTTGGAGGGACAACATGAAGATGGATATTAGTGATTTTGTGTCAAGATGTATGGTTTTTCAATAAGTGAAAGCTTGAAGGCAACAGCCTAGAGGATTCATAAATCCTCTTCCCATACTTGAGTGTAAATGGGATAATTTTAAAATGGACTTTTTCCTGGGGCTACCAAAGACTCCTAGAAGGAATGATGAAATATGAGTCATTGTTGATCAACCTACCAAGTCAGCACATTTTCTTGCTATAAGATAATATTTACCACTTAAATGTATAAAAAGACTATATATTAATGAAGTTTTCAGACTCCATGGGGGTACCCCAGTCAATTTTTCAGATCGCGATACCCATTTTACATCAAGATTTTGGAAAATTCATCAGAAGGCCTTGGATACTGAACTTCATTTGAGCACTGCCTACCACCCTAAAACTGATGGACAATCAGAATGAACTATTCAAACCTTAGAAGACATGTTGAGATCTTTCTTACTTGTCTTTCATGGTATGTGGGATCAATATTTACCTATGATAGAATTTTCCTATAACACTAGCTTCCATTCAAGTATTCAGATGGCACCATATAAAGCGTTATATGGAAAGAGATGTCGCACACCAACTTGTTTGGATGATTTTGGTGAAAGAAAACCTGTAGGCCCAGAACATGTTGAGGAAACAATGAAAATGGTGAATATCATCCCAAACCACATCAAAGTAACTAAACGTAGGCAAAAGATCTATGCCAATAATCAGAGGAAGGACTTGGAATTTCAAGTAGGAGATCATGTTTTTTTTAAGGTATCTCCATGGAAGGGTGTTGTATGATTCGGTAAGAAGTGTAAATTGAGTCCCAGGTACATCAAAACTTTCTAAATTCTGGAACAAATTGGAGTTGAGGCTTATCATTTGGAAATACCTCCAAGCCTCTCCAAAGTTCATGATGTGTTCTAAGTATCACTAGTGAGAAAATATTTGCATGACCCAACGCATGTACTCACTTAAGAGGAAATTGAATTGGAACCCAATTTGTCTTATTGTAAAGAGCCTCTCAAGATTCTTGATACCAGAGAACAAGTGCTGAGAAACCGGACGACTCGTCTCGTAAAAGTTCTATGGAGAAACCATAAGATGGAAGAGACAACATGAGAACCCAAGGAACTTATGATGAAGAACCACATAAATATTTTTATGCAATAATATTCTAGAAATTTATAGGAAGAAATTATTTTAAGGAGGGGATAATGTAACACCCCAAGCATCCACAGTATGTTTCCCTTTGAATAATGCAATAGATTGCGTTGTACGGAACTTGGAGTTTTAACACACCATGACAAATCAAGCTAGCAGTTATTCATAGTAATAACCACTTTTGAAAATTTTATAAATTTTATTTTTCAAAATGGACTTCATTTTTGAATTCGGAATACCAAAATTATCTTAGGGTGAATTTTGGGTATTTTTCTGAAAACATTCAAATTTTGATGAATAGTGAAAAACATTGAGTTATTGTTTAAAACTGAATTTTTATTTAAGTAATTAGTTATTTTAATTTAATTTATTTTAGGTCAAATTAGATAAATAATACATATATATGTTCAATTTAATTCATTGGTTCATTTTATAATAAGTATAGATATAAAAAATTTTGTTGAACATTTTACCGTCTTTTACCCACCTTCTAGGAGAATTTACAAATTTGCATAAAAATTAATTTTACCGTGTCTGTGAGTTGAAATTCAAAAATAAAAGAGACAAGGTTGACATCAGTAAATTAAATCTGGTTCAATAAGATGAAAATAATTTTTTATGAATAGTAGCTTTTTTACTTTAATTTACCAATACTAAAAGTAAATTGGGTAATTCATGGTAAAAATGATATTATAGTTACCCTAAAACATGTCCTAATTATATTGGATAAATTTAATTCGACCAAAAATAACCCTAGTAATAAAATATGATCCTCTTTGGTCCACATGGATTACATTAGGACATTTATTAGTATTTTATTTAAAGAAGAGTAAAAGAGAGTTAAATTCAATGTTTAATAACTAAACCATTTTTAATATAGGGTTACACACAATATAAATTAGACTATAAATATTAATTAGAGATATAAAAATATTTCGTACATAATGTTATTTTATTTAAAAAATTTAGACATTAAAAAATTTAATTTATTTATGACACAATGATGAAGTAGTAATTACCTTAATAATGAAATTTTAAAATAATTGATGTTATAAATATGAAAATAAATGTAAATTGAGACTTATGATGAATTAAAATAATTTTATAGGCTAATATGGAATGCTAGTGTTGATTAAATAAATTTTATTCTAAGTGATAATTTTTTCATGTCTTTCAAAAAAATCAAATACTAAATAGTGTCAAAATTGATATAGTTGAGTTTTTAAAACAAATACTATATTATTAATTGATATAATATTCCAAAAAATATAATGTTGGGCCAATGGACTTAGATAAGATAATATATATTATTAATGAACCACTTAGGGTTTTATTGTCATGTCATAGTATGTTTATTAACCATATAATATAAAAAACAAAGAGACATGGTAAATGTCAAACTATTTAACTAAGAGTTAAATCTAAAAGATAAGGTTAATATTGTGACCTAAACCGGTCTAAAACCTATTGTATGAAAGGTTTTATACCCATCCCCACCTTATAATCGAAATAAATTATTTTTGAGCCATTATAAACTGAAAATGATTTTATTATAAAATATTATTTCAAGCTTTTCCTAAAGTGACCCTCACCTCTCTTATAAAAGGGTACTTCACCAAGTCTTAATTTAACACCTCCAAAGCCATTTGTATCAGCCAAAACAAGCCCAAATATCTTCTAAACTATCGTCACTTCAACCTAGAGGCCTTACATTGTTCATAAAGCCAATATAAGGGGCACTTTTGATCAACTCAAAAGGGAACACCCGAAGAATAGGTAATAATTTCACCACCCTCTTTCAAGTTCTTTTCTTCTTCCACTTCCCCATCATTTGATGTTTAAAAACTAAAATAATAAATATAGTACCTTATACATACTATGATGTTATTATAAATATGGTACAATCATATTCGTTATTCTATCCATCCTATTAATGACATAGTCACCATACGTGCGTACGTAGGGCTTAACATCTCCACGTCAAGGTGTAGTTTGTTATTCAAAAACTTTATTATTTGTATAGGTATATTAATGTGTATAACTAATGTAAATAATAAATATAACATTTTAATTATTCTGTATATATGATATTCCATCCAATTACAAATTATTTCACCATCAATATAATGATATTGCCGCTCGTGCGTACGTATGGATTACCATCTCCATGAACACGATGAGATTCATTCCCCATCATCATCATTAAATAATAATTTTTATTTTTTGATTAAAAATAAGGTTTATGAACATAATATCATTATGTATATGAATCAAATACATCCTATTCATAAAAAACATGTCTTATGTAACAAATCATATAGAGTAAAATGAATTAGTTAACACTCAAAACGATGATACTACTGAAATAATATTAACAATGAAATATTATAGGATCATATATGATATAATATTTATGTATATAGTTATTTTATAATTTAATAACAATGTTTTTACTATTATATAACAGTTTAACATACCATCTACTATGGAAAAGTACAAGGTAAGGGTTAATTCTATAATCTGTTTTCTTATCCGAGGTTGTTAGTATGTAAGTATATACGGGGACCTCTATATCATCTGCATATGGGTTTTCTAGAAAATGTAATTCAAAACATTTTTACTATTTACTAGACTTTGGGATAAATTAATTTATACCCTTATTTTACCACATATGTTTTGAAAGGAACTTTTCTTCCATTTTCCAAAGAAGGTACTTTATGACGTTCTCGACAAAATTAAAGTAAGAATGTCTTTTTTTAACTGATACGGTGGGTGGAGATATTTTCTACCATTATAACATCATCGAAGCTTCCCATACAAGATTATAACAATATTTTCAAAATAAATGTTTTCTATTATAATTATATTACCTTTAAATTATTTCAAAATAGAAAAAGATATTTCTATACAAAAAGTTTTGATTTCATCTATGTCAACATCCTTTGATGGATTTTAAGTTTTTTTGAAGTTGATTTATTATGATACAAAAATTCCATATTGTATTGAAGGTTTTGTGATATGTTTTACCGTGGATGTGTAATTTTTACACCATTAGTGGTTTATGGATAATGTATTGACATTTCGTATGCTAGTTTTAATACGAATGTTTATGTTATGTTTAAACCATTTCATACGAGGAATGCATTGGACTTAGTAAGTAATGGGTGGAGCCCGCTGTAGCTCCTCAATGAATTGGTAGGTCTAATGAGACAAACTAATGACTTGGAATAGGGGCTTGACAAAATCTTATTTATTTTCTTGGCATAAGGCCTTGACTGTGTGGTTAATAAGACTTGAATTATGCATTCAAACATTATGAAATTGGCTATTGATATTACATGTGATTATTAGACTAGTAGAATATCCATGTGAATAAGTAAATTGAATTATTGGATTTATTTTGTCCATATTATGATGATGTTTATGTTAAAAGGCTTGTTTTTTAGTCTTATGCATTGCCTTAAATATTTATGCTTATTCTTGAAAGTTTCTACTATATTGTTATCTTTACTGAGCATCTGAGATCATCCCTTTCTATGTTTTATTTTTCCCAGGATACAAAGAAGTATATTCTGACTAACCTTAAGGGATAGTCTAAGGGATATATGCGGTCAATGGAGACAATGTTGTTGTTTTTTTCATTTTATAATGTAATGTAAAACATATGAATGTATCTGTTACTTCTAAGGATACTAAAATGATTGGTCTTTTGAGATTTTTATCCCTTGTGATCCTGACAATGTTATGTAATAATGCACTGACTCTGGGGAACTGGGGTGGGGGTGTTACAGGACACTACAAAGTAGTGATGCAATGTTGGTTATTATGGATTATTTAAACATATTGGATCAATTATTACCAATTTGAGAGACCTTATTTCTAGATTATATGATTAATATCTATGTTTTATAGATAATATTATTTCATGGGATACCTTAAATAATCATATTATTAAATATCTCCCACTTTAAAAATCATTTTATAAAGGGATTGAGAAAGGAAGTCATTACATATGTTCATATGAGAATGGTTTATCACCCATAGATTGACAGGATAACAGAGTGCACTATCCAAATATATGGGGACTTGTTGAGGCAATTCATCCTAGATTTTGGGGACTCATGGGATAACCACTTGGAACTAGTAGAGTTTTCCTACTAGAATATTTATCATATATCAATTTAGATGGATACGTTCAAGGAACTCTATGATAGAGAATGCTAATGAATATTTAAATGGCTTGAAGTAGGGTATTAGGTTATTATTTAGATGAGTATTTTATATGATATATCAGTGAATATATGGTTGGTCAGGAAGAATTTAGAGACTTATCATAGAAGGAGGAGGTCATATGTTGATCGATGATGTCATCCTTTAGAGTTTGACGTGGGAGAAACGTATTATTGCAGGTGTTTTTGAGATTGGTGAACCATCATGTTTGGAGGCATGGTAAATTTACTACCAGGTTTGTGTATTAATTTTAGTTTGTAGAGAGAATTGGTGAAGTGGAATTCCAATATTCTATTACACAACATTTTAGTTTAATTATAAAATTGTTTCATGCATTACAAATTTATAGATACTATCGATATACATCAATCATGATCAATATTGATTGTTTTTTCTTGACGCCAGTTCCTCATTTGGGGATAAAATACTTCATATCATTGATCAGAGGTAAAATAATTTGGGTCGGAAGAATATTCTTGTGGTATGAGTGTAGTGGAAGCACAAGCATGTCCAAGAGGATATGTGGGAGTGGAAGTCCAGCATGAATGTTCAATTGATAGATTTATTCATTGATGTGTCATAGTGACATTAAGGGTTGTATCTCAAGGATGATTAGATAGATTTTGGAATGGTTATAAAATCATGATACTATATTGGGGTATAAACCATTTGTTTTTTGTGAAATTCATGTATTTTCCTTTTTTATAATCACTTGAGTTGTTAAATTTCCATAACCGCTCCCTCTAATGGTACAACTCGTGGTTCAAAAATGAATAATGTGAGGTAATTACACTTGAATCCAACCTCTAATTAGAAAAAATTGGGGACTTCTATTGAGGGTATATAAATCAAACACATGGGAGGAATTAACATCAATATAGATTATGGTGAACGTGATAAGACGAGAAAACACAAACTGAAACCATGCGTAAATAAAGAATAAATCTCAACACATAATGTAATTTCATTAAAAATTGAAACAATTTAAAGTAAAAAAAGTACATCCTTGACAATTACCACAAATCTACAACAGCTCCCGAATGGCTCCTCAAGCTAGTAATACGTTGATCGATCATCTACTAACTCCTAAAAAACTAAAAAAAGCTTAAATATATATAGGGGGAGAATAAAATTTATACTCTGTAGGATCCTCTCTAAAACCTCCCATTCAAAAAATGTGAAAGAACCATACCAAACCCAAGTGAATTAAATTATGAAGCTAACTTGTCCCTTAAATAGTTAATACTATTTTTACCAATGTAACCAAGGATATTCCACCATGTAACTCACAAAAATAAAAGAACTATATATCAAAAGAATATATATATATATATATATATATATGCAGGCACCTAGATTCAACTTCCAGAATAGTTTGTTAGTCTCACACCACAATTCCACACATCTGGTGCTCATCCCTTCAATAATTCATACTTAACCTCATTTAATTATATCACTACCCTTCTGTAACATATACAACCACACAACTCATCACTATCATCTCATCCCAAATCAAGTGTTTTCTTAAAATAAACTACAACCCATGTAAAATCATTATAAATTAGAACCCATTCTTGTACAACCATGGGAATCCATAGCTACTATGAATAGATACAAGTATGTTCTATAAAATCAAGTTATTACTGACCACACATAAATGTATAGTAAAATACAAAACCATCACAACCCTTGTAGGAAAACATCCTATATTTTATGTTATTATATCATGAGACACGCCTAGCATAACGATAACCAAATGGAGGTAAAGGGAGAGGGAAAACCTAACCATGTATTCCCTTTTTATCCTAGATTTTGGATCAAATTCCCCTCAAAACATTTTGGTGTTTATTTTCATATAGACGTGGGTGGTGAAGTGTATGAAATTAAAAAATATTGAATATATAACACACAACTATACCAAATGAAACCACATATCCTTAGAATCATATACATTTATTATTGCACAAGAAACTAAACATCCACTGCTAGTGGATAGATCTCATACATTTATACACACATTAAAGTTCCATATTAATTAAGAAATTAGTCTTTAATTAATTAATATTATTACATATTTACTTACAATATTAATATAATAATCTTATAACCCAATTGTAATTTTCCCCATAATTATCTTATTTATATTATGAAGTATGTCATCAAATAAAATCACTGTGAACCATCCTAGTTAATTAATTAATTCATATATCATTTCATAAATTAATGTTACTTTAGGGCCAATCCTAATTGACCACAAAAAATATGTGATTTTCATTCATAGAGACAAACTACATCCATTATTTGGAAGCTAATCATATCATATTCAGACTACCAATCATTTAAAAACACCAAGAAATAATGTATAATTGAGAAATACTCACTTGAAACCCATCCTGACCAACCCAATGTCATCATCACCACCATTGCACATAATATATTCCATCCCAACATAATTAATATAAACTATTACTATATCCATGAGCCTCCATCCCATTTTTAATCAAACATTCCAAACTATATCAGCTTCAAAATAAATCAAACACAAAAGATATAATATCATATAGAAAGAACATAAGTTAATTAGTTCTTTCTAGGACATAATCAAAGGTAATTAAGGTAAAAAAATATTGAAATGAAATCAAGACAACAACTATTTAGAATGGTCTCACTCATCCCCAAACATTTATCTTTAGAAAAAACAACTAATAATTACCATCATAGATTAATTAGTTTATTATGCATATGTTTTCCATATCAATTAATATTTTGGAAGTAACTAAAAGAAGTTAGGAATCATCATGAGCATGATTCAAGAAGTAATTTTATATTCAAATAGCTTTAAGAATAATGTTAATTAATTATCATTCCTCTTCAACTATCCACTTAATATTACTTGCTTTTCATTGTTTATCCATTTCGAGAAATTAAAATATTCTATAAATTAATAATAAAAGCATCCACGTATATAGTAGGCTATTTGATAAATATCAAGTGGAAACATCAATAATATAATAAAAATTCATTCCATCAAAAAATCGAAATTAGTGGTTTAAAACCCATATAATGAAATATTAATTATTTACAGTATGTGATAATTATTATATTCCAATTCCCTAATTTCATTTATCATAAAATAATTCATATCAAGAAATAATAAATATAGAATACTTCGATATGTGACATATTTAAATTTCCTTATTTTGAAATTAATAATAGAAATATTAATTAAATTCTACAATATGAAATTTACTAGAATTTTGAATAATATTTTCACTTCATTCTTATAATATTAAATAATTTTGGATCATCATCTTCTCCCTTATTTCCCAAATTCAAAAACAATTTAAATTTATATCAATTTACTATATTATTATCCCACTTATGTTTAATAAAATTGATACATTTTGATATAATAATGAATGGTTAAATAACACCTTGAAAAAATTAAAATCAAAGAACCAAATCACCAACGAGGAATGTTTTATAAAACACACCACACCAAAATTAAAGGAGATTTGGGGTGGTGTGCATTCCTTGAAACAAATACAAATAATATTAAATGATTGTTGAGGGGTTTAAAAACAAGAGGATTAAAGGTTATATCATCACGAATTGAGATAAATAAAGATAAATGAATGTGGAAGATAAATTCTCATTTGTGGAACAACAAGTAATATTTTTTGGTATTTACAAAAACATAGTCAAATTTCCCTTTCAATCCACTTTTAATTTGTTTTAGATTTAATTCCCTCTAAACGGATTATATAAATCCCCTAATAATTAGGAAGTAAATTTATAATTTATCATAATCTTATATTTATTTTTAACCATTGATTCAATATTTTATTTACCTTTTATTTCTTTATTTTCCATTTAAAAGGGTTTTTATGTCATTCAGAGAAAACTGGAATTTTTTTACTTAAGTATACAACTGACTTTGAGGATCAATCATGACAAGAGATTGAATGGATGGAACACACAAAGTAAATGATCAACCACATGAACAATTTAGTGATTAACTAGATTGACCAAATCACATGGATTGGCCACATAGACATATTAATAACCCTACTGATCAACCACAAAAACATTGGAAGGATCAACCACATGAATAATGGATTTACTAGTTTACCAAAGTATCATGTATAAAATCCAGGGATGAAAAGACTAAACAAAATATTTAACCCCGTAACCAAAGGATAGACCTCACGGCCAAAGGATGGATTAGTCGTATGAGAAAACAAGAGACCACATAAACAACCAAGTTAAAAAATGATAAGGTAGTGATCAGATGGTTAGACACTTGAGTGCCTGAACAACCAAGAGACCACAAAAACAACTAACTGAAAACCTAGTCAAATAAGACACTGCATGTAAAAACATATAATTTAGGTAAGAAAAATGTTCATATCAACCTATTGACACATATAAGACTCGAGAAAACACTAGGGAATGTTTTTATTAACATGGGACCTTATATCAGATACCTTGAAAACAATTATCATACCCAAGAACTGAAAACAAAACTAGAATAAATAAAAATGTGGAATGAACATCCACACTATGAGATACCTCTAAAAGATATTTCAATACCATGAACACAACCACACATCAGATAAAAAATTATTTTGACCATGAAAAATTATCATAGAAGAAAAACAATCTCATAAATCAAGATAAGGTCAAATAAATCATATAAAAATAAAGGATAAAAAATTATCTCAACAAGAAAGTTCAACAATTTAATAACTGATGATATTGAGCACACATTTGCAAATCCAAATCCTGTGTTCTCTCCTTCGAGACACCATTCCACCATAGGAAATATTGTAAATGAATAAAAAAACCACAGAACACCTTATCTTGATGGTCATGAATCTCATATTTTTTTACTCAAAGGCCACATCACCTTCAACATCCATCTCATGCCCAATTATTAATGTGTAAATAATTATTAATATATTAGTGATATTGATATAAATGAAATATTCCATGAATCTAGATCGCCATTGAGGGTAGTGATAAATGATTTGTGACAACTCCAACATTTACTAATGCCTTAAATGTTCTAACAAATTTGGGTGAGATATTAAACCTATGAATGAATATTCAGTACCCATGAAAAGGGGAGACCTTCAAGAACATGTAATCTCTGGTGTCGAACTCCAAAATCCTCATATAATCATTCTAGGAATTATAATGATTCTAATACGAATTCCTTCACCCAAATATTACCCAACTCTTCTTTGTTTCACTCCACACAAATTCTAGTATGATAATGTCTAACAATTCAAATTTAGTCTGACACAATAAATATGAATAAGGTAGTAAATAAAATATTCAAACAATACCATACCAATAGTTGATTGATAATTATTGTTGAATGAAAATTCCACCAAAGGGAGGGGACTCACCCATGAACTTTTAAAATCTTGAATTTACATTTTCAATATGTCCTTTATAGTTCATATAGTCCACTTTGTCTGAACATATATCTGTGGATAAAAATTGGTGAAAAGGAACAATTGGGAAACAAAATCATTCTAGATACCACTCCAAAACCAAATGGTGAACCATGGATCATGATGATAGATGATAATATTCAGAACCCCACGAAGCCCCAACACCTCCTCTATGTTCCACATTGAAAAAAAAATCCAACGAGCTCGAGTCCTTAATCACTAAGCAGTAAGCTGACTTTTTCAATATGTTAACAATCACCCATATAACATCTCAACCACTTTGATCTATGGGTAAACAAGTGAATAAGTCAATTGATATACACTCTAACTTCCACTATGGAATATCATGTATTCAATGAAAATTAATTGGAATATCATGCTCAACATTCAACTTCCGGTATACTAAACTTTGATAGATAAACATTGCAATAGACTTCTTTAGAAAAGAAAACAAAAAATAACTTCTCAAAAAATGATACATATTTTACCAACCAAGTTAAAACTATGAAATTTATAGAGAACCACATCACTCATAACCAAGGGGATAGAAATTTTCCCCCAAAAAAAACACTCGGTGGTATCTATCCTCCCACAATCCCTTAAGAGCATCACAAAAAACAAATCAATCATGCCAAATCTCAGCCTTGGAATCCCCAGAAAGACACCCCGCCACTAATTTCACTATGGATGACCAAATCGACATCTGATAAAGACATAACCTATCATTAAATGATCCCATGATCAGGTTCAATGCTTCAAAATCTTTTGTCACTCTCCAAGAATCTATAGAGTCTCACACAACCCCACCACGTGACATCAGGATCAAGGAATCATCCATAAAATTCCATTTAACAGGTGTAAACATAATATAAAAATTAAAATCCTTCCAGGACTCCCATAACATTTCATTTAAAAATATTATAATTTCATTAGGTGAAGACATAACTCTGATACTTATGATATTTGAAGACCAAAAAACATTCACCATTAAGGTAGATTAACCAAAACATCATGGAAAATACAACTGCAACAAGCTAAATTTCATTGGAGGTATAATTACAATTATGCACGGTAACCCATAATAGATAATATCCCTTTATTATTTCAACACTCATCCAAAGATAAGATGTAAAGTATCATAATAAACATAAATCATAATTCCCTCCATTAACTGATATTGAATTAGAGAACAAAGCAGTTTCTCCTTAGAATAATTTAATATGGCTTGGAACTGGTTCGTAAACATGAATTCCATATCCTTCCAAGTCAACTTAGTCATAAGGGTTGAAATTCTAGAGAATTCAGGCATGAAACTCCTCTAATATCCACAAAGACTAAGAAACATCTGTACATATGCAACATTATACGGTGATACCCTAGTCGCCATTTCCTTAATCTTCAAGAAATCTATGAATAGTCAACTCTAAGATAAAAAATTCCCCATGAAATAAAAAACATTGGCCTAGAAATCATACTTTTTAAACTTAATTAAGAGTTTATAAAATTGAAGAACTCTTGATAGAACTAAAATATTCTTTGTTTTACCCTCTTCCAGCATTGATAACATAAGGATATTCTGGATAAAAACCACCAAGAACTAGTCCATAAACTAATTGAACATTCCATTCATTAACCACGTGAACATGTATGAAGAGTTTATAAGTACAAATAATATCATAATGAAATAATAATTCTGATAATAACATCTGAAAATAATTTTCATAATGTCATCATCCTTCACTCACATATGATGATATACGGACTAAAAATTGATATTTGAGAACCAGATATCTCACTTAATTTGATAAAACAAACCATTAATCTATTATATAGGTTGGATCCACTTAAATAATGCTTGTTTAAAATAGAAATCATCGTTACACAATGAAAAGTTTCTATTCTCCTTCACTGAAAATAGATTTGGAGATCCCCAATGCAACAAACAAGGTTGATTGATTACTCTTTTCAAGAGATCATAAATCGGAATCTAGATATCCAAAAATATAGAAGGTTCAATAAAATATGGATACATTAATATTAGAGAAATACATGACTTAATTTATATAAAAATCAATCTCTCCTCAAGGGGGAGTGTCACAACATCTTTAGAGAAGAAATTTGGGTAATCTTATACCACCCCTGGAAACACCATTGGGTGATCTTTCATTTAACTTATAATCAACCGAAACATCCTTGTAGATAGAGAATCAATGAACCTATGATCCATATATGGGGTTATTTCACAAAAAGACATCATCTGATCTCTATCAATGTCATAGAATATGACATAGCTCTTGAATAAATCCACAATATCCTACAAATAATACAACCAATCCATGCTGATGATAATGTTTTATAGTTTTGTATGCAATAAAAGGATGTATCCCTAAAATTTGTACTTCCTTATAACCAAATAATAATTTTTGTACACATTATACAAGATGTATCAACCTACAACCAACACATTCAATTCTATGGGAATTGGAATTCTTTTCACCTATTGTCTCAAACATGGACTAGGGTGGGTGAAAAAGGGAGTGTGTATATTCTAAATCAGTCAAGGCATAAACCCAAGTAGAAAATAGTTAAATTTTCCCTCACATTATCTGCACATCTCTTAGAGATAGAAAAATATAAGGCATGTGTCTTACCATTTCTATTTTGATGATCTCTATAGACCTGGTATTTACTACCTCCATGACCATGTTATACCCACTATACTTAAAGAAGATGGGAATTATGGGGATATCCACATATATCCCCATCCCTAATCTGCTTGTTATAAGATAAAATGGCCTATTTCTACTACTGCCTTGTTTGAAATTGCTATAACACTTCATCCTAAAGTGAGTCAGTAGCTGTAGCCTAACAACTAAGTAAGGTTAGACATGTTCAATTTTGATTTACATGACCTCTAAAATAGAAAAAATCACAGACTGACTTGATAAAATTGGTTTAAGAACTACTATATATGGTTAAAAAAGATTAATTAGGATAAATCATACTTCCTGGCACTAAAACTTATTCTCTTAAAAATAAAATTAGAACTCCTTGAAATATCTCTGATTTTGTATAAATGAAATGAAAATCCCATATAATTAATATTTGATACAAGATAATGGCCTATCAATGACCTCTTCCTTTTAATGAACATCAGTATATTATTTTAACATAAATGGGGTGGTTTTGAGCTATATCTCTTGGTAGAAATCATCCTTGAAATGCCTCACCCTAACCGCCCCATACAATGAAATAACCGAAGCATAACATCTTAGGTTCTTATAGTGGATACCAAAATATTAAACACTAAAACTACCCTAAATAGTTTTAGAATCTCCTAGTTACAAGAAAACATTATTGTCAAATAGAGGAACTCATCCTGAAACACATCTCGAAGAATCTCCCACACAATAACCAACTCCTCATGATATCCAAGGAACAAAATCCACCACTGTCAAGCTAACCCATGAAACATTGTCACAACCAAAGAAACCCAATGTTCCTTTTGAGCACAAATAGAACTAAAGGATATATCTACCTCCTCCAACAAATCCTCTACATCTAAATCTAAAAGTGATCCCTCATACTTCTATATATCATGGAATTTAAACTCTTAGAGTATCTATTTGTAAGTGTAATCGTAATCAAACTCCACTCTATGGTGATCTTCTGTAACATCCCATAGAACATATTTGATATAAAGTAGAAAAATACTTTGACCTAGATCCTTGTTTACAAAAAAAATTGTTAGGACCTTTTAGAACCAATAAGTAAAAAATTTTAAGGTTAATTAATTAATTTTTTTACATGATTTTCTACTGTATAAATGATTCATTAAATATAATATAAAATCATTATGTATGATACTTACCTAAGTATCCACTTTTCAAGACATAACACTTCATTTAGTTTGATTAATAAACTTGAAGGTCCTTACTATAGATCATATGGGTCCTTAAAATCCTATATCCCAGCTAGCCTCCCTTGTTTAAAAAATGTACCAGTACCATATAATACTGTTTCCCAACCATCCTATTCATCCTTAGTATATACTAACTCCAAAATACATCCTATATCTCAACCATCAACTCTAATACCACTATTTCATGATCCCTCCCTCTAAAGATTTCCCTCTTGATCCAATAATGAAGAAAGGGAGATAATAACCCTTTAATCCTACCTCCAATAGGCCATTGGTTGGTGACTATCACCAAGGGTGTATAAATACCACACATAGAAGGAATTACAATTAGTATAGATTTAAGGAGTAATATATAATATGAGAGGCCACAAACCAACACCTTTCATAAATAATGAAGTAGTACCAAAACATAATGTAATGTCATATAGAACTGAAACAACTAAAAGTACAAAAAGTAAATCCTTAGAAGTAACCATGAAGCTCCAATATCTATTGGACAACTCCTCAGGATAGTAACACATACCTCTATAACCAACGACATTTTATAAACCTGAAAAATAGTTTTTATACATGTTGGGTGAGAATAACATGTATACTCTATTGGATCCCCCACCAAAACCCTTTATGAAAAAATATAAAAGAATCATAAAAAATACCAGTTATTAAATAAATGAAACTGACTCATCACCTAAAAGGGTAATAATATTTTCACAACCTCACCAAGGCCTAATCAGTAAGAGAAAAATAAATTTAAAACATTCTATATCAATAGAATATATATATATATATATATATGTAACCCACTTCCTTGTCCCTAATGGGTTTTCACTGTCATGAAGCAATACCACATATCATGTTCTCATCCCTTAAAAAAGTCATCTTGAACCTCATGAAATCACATTATGCCTATTCTACATCTTGGGCATCTTGAAACATCATCATCATTATATCATCCTTATCTAAGTGTTTTCCCAGAAGAAATTATAGAATATGTAAATGAATTATACCTCAAGCCATCAAAACCCATGAATGTTACAATGTGGGGATCTATATCTACCATAACTAGATATAGATATTTATTATAAAATTATGTAATTAAATATCACTTATAAATTTATAATAAAACAGATAGCCATCAAAACCTGGGTTGGAATGCATACTACATAGTAAGCCATTATATCAGGAGATATGCTTATGCCTAACTACAACCAAATAGAGAGAGTGGGGAGGGAGAATTCGTCCATGAATTCCCTCTCCAACCTAAATGTTAGAGAAAACAATAATTAAAATATTTTTGTGTTGTTTTCCCTACTGACGTGGTTTGTGAATCATATGAAATCAGAAAATATATAATATATTTCACACAAAAAAACTAGGGGAAACTACCTAGATTTGGAATGATCTAAATCAATTTCCACATCTAAAACCCAACTACAACCACTATAAAATAAATCTCAAACATGAATACAAGCTTGAAATTTCCATATTAATTAATCAATTATACTTTAATTAATTAATATTATTCTACATGTACTTCCAAGATTAATAATTTAATATTCTAACTCAAGTGTCCATGGCACCATAATTTTATTTCTTATATTATCAAGTATGTTATTATCTGTGATCACCATGAACCATCATCACTCATTAATTAATTAACTTATAATTTCATAAATATCTAGAACTCTGGGACTCATATTATGTTACCCCAATAATGATGAACTTGTTGTGAATACAACCAGAATTTGTCAAGTATTTAGAAACCAATCAAATCACATATAGACAAAATAACATTTAAAAGTATCAAGGATGAATATATATATATAAGAAATACCCACTTTGAACCCATTTCAACTACCCCAGTGTCATTTCTGACACCATTATACACAGTATAATCCATCCTTCCATCACTTACATCAACCATCATTATAACCCCAAGGCGCCATCCCATTACTCCTAAAATGTTCCCAACCATATCAGGATCACAATAAAAAAACCATAGTAAGGGTATAATATCCTAGGGTAAGAACACGTGGTTAAACTGTATTTCCACTACACAATCAGTGGAAACTATAACCTTGTAATCAATAATACCAATCATTTTACAAACATAAATAAGATTTCCCAACTCCGAATGTTTATATTTAGAAAAAACTGTTTTTAATTCCTATGATTGATTAACTAGTTTATTATTCATAGTTTTTATACATCAATAAAGGTATAACCCTAATATTTTGTAATATATTTTTCTTGAAATAAATTTAATTTATTCTATAGCCTATGATACATGAAACCATGATTCAAAATGAACTATTATATAGTATACCATTATAACATAGCTATTAAATTGGAAAAGTAAATTAGAATAACTAAAGTTTAAATAAATATGTATAAATTTTTTATATAATGAAAATATATTGATAAATAGTCACTCAATGTTTCTTAATATCATTATACAATTTAAAAAATCATTTTCCCCAAGAATGGGTTTTTTTGTGAGAAAATAATTTAATTAATTTATATGACTCTTAAAAAATTTAATTGAAAAAATTACCTTAATATTTTGAATAATCATTTCTTAATCGGTTAAAATTTATTTTTAATTTTTTTTGAAAATATTGGGTTTTCATTTAATAGTCAAAAGAACATATTTTTATTGAAAAACCCTCCATTCATTTCAAGAATTTACATAGTTCCATTTTTAAATGGTATTAAAACTAAAATTAAATAATTTATATTATTAATAGTCTAATTAAAATCATCGGAATTAATATTATATTGGATATTGGAATATAAACTTTTTTTACTTAAGAAAACATTTTTTTTATGAAAACTTTTTTTCGCTTTTGATGGGTTTAATTTTAAATTAAATTATTTCACTTCTATTAATTGAATTTGATAAAATGGAATCCGTGTTTGAAATAATAATAATTAATATTATATAACAAGTACAAATTATTTTCATTCATAATTAATAGTAAAAACAATATAAATTTGTTACCATGACTATTGTTCAAACGGGTTTACTGGGGGGTGGGGAGTTAAACTAACAGATAAGGGTGATGTTGCCAATTAAGCCTGTATAAATCCTATTTTATGGATATATTTAAAATATAACCTATCCCACCTTTTAACACCAGTCCATGTGGAAGAATTTAGATTGAGTATGACATTATTATATTATAATACTTTAAGAATTTCTCCATGTGTCCTCTCCACCACTTATAGAAGGAAACCCCTCCATTCTCTTCCTTAAAACACATAGATCCATATATAATGAACAAAATATACCCCAATATATTATAGAATTTTATATCTGTGAATTATATGTTCTTAAATTCTTAAAATACTATTAAAAAGGTCATTAAGAAAGTATCTAATGGAGGCCAACCAGAGGAGATGTAATCATCCAACCCAATCTCTTGAAAATTATTTCTTATTTTACCTCATATAAATATTTAGTATTAATAATAAAATTATTAATTAAGAATCATAAATATTTTTAAATTTTATTATGATTATTTATGTTTCATTATTCACTATCTTTTCAATGAAATGGGATGTGAATGTATCGTTTGTCAGTATGTGTAGAAAACCTCCTCCATGTAGGGATAAAATTTATTTTTCTATTACAATATTTCATGGATGATTGTTTGGAAATATTTTATGAATATATACGATACTATTTTATGTAATTATTATTTTTTAATTATAATATCATATATATCTTCTTTCTTTCTCATCCGTTAGAAGATGATAACATTGCTCATGTGTACTTGTGGACTACCTCGTCCACAAAGCATTATGATTCATTTTTCATTTATATTTTACATGGTTGGTTATAATTTTTATTTTTGGTATATATATAAATATTATTTATTATATAATTATGGTTATTTAATTTCATTATAATATTTTTCAATCGTTATTACTTTTTTTGTAAATGAAAACAATGTTCTTGGGTACATATGGACTACCATCTCCAAGAATAGTGTAAATAATTTATCTATATATAACTTTTATTGATGATTATAAATTTGAATATAATGAATATATATGATATTTATATCATAAATAATATTTTAGGGATTATGTGATAACGATCAAATAAAAATACTAGAACTGAAGAACTAAAATTTCTTTGGAAAACAAAATAGTTAACGTCGGGAAATGATGATTTAAAAAAGGAATTATTATTAAATGGGTGATGAAATATTATAATTTTATAATATATGATATTATAATTATATGAATTATTATTTTATTGATTTATAATAAATTTTCATTTATCATATAGGATCCTATATCTATTTTGAACCAATTCGATCTTGAGGTAGGAGATTTCATCTTAATTTATACTCCCTTGAGACATATTTAGTTTTATGAAAAACAATTTCTTTTATGTGGTGTATATACTACCGATTTTATGTATTTAAAGTTAATAAATATTTAATCATAATGATTAATGTTTCAATTCATGTTACACTTTCAAGGGGTTAAAATTTAAATGTTATCAAATATGTAAGAATTTATTTTACAATATCATTTTTTATTTATTTTTTTTCATTGAAGGAATATTAAAATATATACTTAATAAAACCAATATATTTTATTATGCTATAGATATTTAATTATTAACCATATTTTATATATTTTTCCCTATCTTTGTATCTCTAATCAATTAACAAAATGTTTAAAAGAAAAGCTGATCTTACTTCTCTTTTGATGAGGTATATTTTTCTTATATACCTATATTTTTCTAAATTGTTTTACAAAAGTAATTTTTATTTATTAAAATTATTATTAATAAAATTTTATTTCATAATTGACTTTTTTATTAGGTTCAAATAAATATTTATAATGTTTTATCAATGGTTAATTTTCAAATTACATTATAATTTTCAAAATGAATGTTTTTTTAATGTATATGGTTAATAGATATTCCCAACACTATAAATATTTTACAGAGTTTATATTATTCTATATTCTTTAAATTATTATAAAAAATAAAATATTTGATGAAATATTATTTTAATGTTTCTATTCCATTTTATTTTTTTTCTCCAAAGAATATGTTTTGATTTAAAAACCTATATTTCTAATGAAATGTCGATCATCTTTTATCTCTTATTAATTTTCTAGTCATTAACATTATTTTGAAGCAATAAATTGGTTCGGATAATTTGTTATTGGAGATTACATTTCTCATAAAAATACATATTATTTATATCATTGATATTCTTAGTACCTGAAATGTATACCATTTCTACATACATCAGTTTGTAGTGAAATTTATTTAATTGACAAGGTAAATGTTAATATTTAATATTCTTTACTCGATTATAATAAATATTTACTAAGGAAAATTGTTTAGGAATTAAATAGATCATTCAATATACAAGGAATGTATTGGACATATAGAAATGGGTGGTTAATGGATAAATATAACCCCTTAATGGATCAACTTGTCTTATGAAACAAACAAGTGGGCCCAACTTATTAAATATGTTTTTGGGTTATACCAACCCATTGAATAAACTATCTTGGAATAAGTTCATGATGGTAAAGATATCATGATTTATAATGTTGTAAAATCTTCATTGATATGTAATTTTTTATTATACATCAAATTAATTCTTTTTTATTATACAGGGATGCATTTTTTTTCTCAATTTATTGATTAAATGGAATGTGTTTTCAGTTATTTACCATTACATATTGATCAAGCCTTATTTATTCATGATACCGTCTACTATACATAAAACTTAATGATTATCTTATCTCCAGATTTATTTGTTTTTTTCCATTATATAAGGAAGGGATATTTTAATGAGTTAAATGATGCTAGATATTTAAATTAACTATGTTTTATCCTTTAATTCAAAAAATGGGATGGATGTTTGTATATATTTTTTCAAGACTACTAAACTGATTGGTCCTTTAAGATGAGATCCCTTATATATTATTCTAATGTAATAAAGTGCACACAAACTCCAGGTTACTAGAGTTGATGTTGTTACAGTTTGTATTTGTGTATGTTTAATAAAACCTTGTGAACTAGATTTTAAATAAAAATTTATAACTGGAGAATTAAGTTAACCCCTTATTGTATTTGAGATATTTCACTATTAGATGGATTTTTATTTTATTGATTAATATTCATGATGATTATGATAAAACCCTATTGTGCCATTATTTAGTAATGGATCCTAACCAAAGAATATGAATTAATACACATAGTCATTGTAGTAATTTCCCTATTAAGAAATCCAATACATCCGGTGTTGGAACTGAGACGATCATAGAAATATTTCGGTAGCTAACTCAGGTTACATAGAAAAACCATGCATGTATTAAGAAAAATTTTATTAAGAAAGGTTATTAACCTATGTTGGATAAATTAATGTGATAAATACTCCATATTTTAATGGAAATACTAATCCATTAGAAGTTATGAAATTGATTATGTCCCTCAAAAAGATATTCCTAGCTTTGGGAAGTAATGAAAGTGAAAAGGCTATTTTGGTAGTTTATTGTTTGAGAGGAGATTAGGATAATTTTTTTCATTTATCTAAAAAACTAGAGTTGGTAAAGAAATATAAATAAAAGAATATAAAAATTTTAATGTGATATTATTTAGTAAATACATCCCCTAATAATAGTTAACTGAAATGGAGAGGATGGTCTTCAAATTACAGAAGAAGGAAGAGGAAGTTTTGGTGGAGTATTAGGATAGAATTTTAGTATTATCTAAGCCTGATGAAGATTACATATGCAATCCAAAAATTAATATTGACAGTTTATTTGATCTGCTTAAGCCAAGTATCTTATGTCACTAGTTTCTCAAACATTTTTTTTCTTATGAAGGTAAAATATTAGGTTCCATTAATACATTGGATTAATTTTCTATATACTATATCTTTAAATGAAATCCAAAAAATATATATTAGCTAAGAACTATTAAAAAGGGAACACGTCAAATAAGAATAATGGAATGGAGAAACTTAATCATCTATTATTTTTAAAGAAACTTCCTAGAAAATTTATGAAGGGAATGAGTGTTTGTTACAAGTGTGAAGATATGATAAATTTGGATAATATATATATAAGGAAAATAATTATTACAGTTATATTATTTATTAAACTATTAATAGATAATGAATTATTCATACCAGTGTGCCAAGAATCAAGGGAAAATACCAGGGAATAAGAAAACTGGAGAAGGAAAAGAATATAGAATTACTACAAAAAAATTTGATGTTCCAAATGATGTGTAGAATGGTATACTTATCATCTAATTTATATGTTAATTTTTTATTTGATTCTTCTTCTCCCAATTTTTTTAAATATTTTTGGAAGGATATCACATCACCGTCTCATTGACTAGATATTTAGTTGGTAGTGAAAATAGTTAATTGTATGATGACCACATCACAAGTCCATAGCTCCTCTCTAATAGATGTTTGTGGGAATGTGCTTCCAAAAAATCTTCAGATTCCTCCTATAATTGAATATTTAGTAATTTTGGGACTGCATAAGATCTCTCTATATAGATCACATGTAAATTGATGATGAGGGGAAGCCATATTCAATATTATAAATAAAAATATCATAATCTATCTATGAGAATGAACCAAAACTCCCAATGGAAGTTACATCCATAATATGGATTTTAATACAAATTCAGGAGGGGTATTTTTCTTATACGATTTAGTGAGAAACCAAAGATTGAATATTTTCCTATTATATTGGAGTGTTTTGATATATTTACAGAAGAGTTTCCTAGTATTAACCAAGACATAAATTTTATTTTTCAATATAATACATGGTGATACGCAAATTTTAAAAGCTCTATTTATAATGTACCTGATTGATTTTTAGGAATTGAAGAAGAAACTCTAATAGAATATTTATAGGGGATTAATTTTGACTAGTGCATCACCATGGTGTGAACCTATTATTCATATAAAAAATAAAGATGGGTAAATGTGTGTTTTCATTGATTATTGAGAAAATAACAATATCATAGAAAAGAATTTGTATCATATGCCACATATTGATGATGTATTTGAATAATTATGTGAGGCTCAATATTTTTTCCCATATTTAACATTATTTTAGATATCATAATTTAATATTCATGAAGTTCAATGTATCCAATATTGACTTCTGTATGAGCTATGATCTCTATGAATTTATATTTATGATATTTAGTCTTACTAAGGCCCATGATATTTTCATGGATTTCATGAATAGTGTTTTCATATATTACCTTGATCAGTTTGTGGTAGTATTCATAGATGATGTTCTTATATATTCCAAAATTATTGAATAATATTAATATTAATTTGGAAACGTACTAAATACCCTAATAAAGGATAATTTGTATGAAAAAATTTCCAAGTGTGTGTTTTGGATACACAAGGCTTCATATTTAGGCCATATAATATAATAAAGGGTATTTCAAAGGATCCTTCAAAGGTGGGAGGTATTGAGAAATGGAATAGACCAACCATACTAAATGACGTATATAGATTTCTTATGCAGGATGGATACTATGGAAACATTGTGAAATATATATCAAGAAAATATAATCCACTGACCAAGATGACTAAGAAGGGATATAAGTTATTATGGAGTGATTAATGTGTAGATAATTTCAATGAACAAAAGATATGTTAGGTTAGCACAACTATGATTACACTAACCAATAGTGGATAATGGTATGTGATATATAATGATGCATAAAATAAGGAAATGGGATGTGTACTCATGCATAATGATATTTTGATAGCTTACACCTCTCACCAATTGATAATTCATGAGAAAAATTACTCAGATTATGATTTGGAGAAGATAACATTTTTTTAATTAATGATATATAGGTATTATATGTTTGGTGAATGTGGGGACATATATATATTGACCATAAAATATTTAATAATATATTTACTGAAAAATAATTTAATATTTTCAAGATAATATGTTTGGAGTTGATCAAAGATTATGACAACTCAATACTTTACCACCGAGGGAAAGAAAACTAAGTAGATGATGTAGTGATTTAGAAAGAACATACAAGTTTTTCCAGGATAAGGATTGAAAGAAATGTAAATATTTATGGATTTATAGAGTTTGGATCATTAAATCTTGTGTAAAGGAAATATATCTTATATTTCTCATATGAATGTTTCAAAATCAATCTACGAGATGATAAAAACGCATATAAGGAAGTTGTCAAATTATAGAAGGAGGTAAACAATCTTACTATGTTCAAAAAATGATGACATTAGAATGATAATGTCCAGACACTGAGTATGTTTTCCTTGAATTATATAATTTTAGATGGAGCTGTAGGATGAATCTCATAATTTACCATTCCATATTCATCATAGAAGTAAATGTATTTGTATAGATCTAAAAGGGTATTTATAGTGGGATAACATGAAAAGGGATATTTGAGTGTATGTATCCTGATTCATGGTGTCTTAGTATGTTAATACCGAGAGAGAAGAGTTTAATGTAAGTTTATAACCATTACCTATACCAAAATTGAAATGGGAAAATATTTCCATGGTTTTCATCTTCAGACTCCACAAAACAAATTAAAGGCATAATTCTATTTTAGTTATAGTCAATCATCTTATGAAATTTTTGAAATTTATCGCTATTAGAGAATATTTATATCTACATTATTTACTCAATTATACATTAAGGAAGTTATGATATTTAATGGATTACCACTCTCAAAAGTGTATTATCTGGATCTGAGGATTACCATGATGTTTTGGAGAAGTATTTAATAATATTTAGAAACAAAGTTGTCTTTTAGTACTATTTATCATCCTTAGATAGATCGTTAGTCTGAGAGGACTATTCAAAATCTATAAGGCATACAAGATCTTTTTCAAGGTATTTTGAAGGTTGTTTGGATCAACAGCTTCCTTTGGTAGTATTTTATTATAATAAATCTATTGGGTCTTTATCTAGATGAAGAATTTGAAGATAATACTAGATCAATCCAACATAATATAAGCTCAACTTAGAGTCGACAAAAAGTTATGCTAAAAACCATCAATGAGATATAAAGTTCGAAGATAGTGAAAAGGTATTCCTATGAATATATCCTTGGAGGAAGCTCAAGATATTTGGAAATAAGGGTGATTTGATCCCTATATTTGTTGGTTCCTTTGAAATTTTTGATCATATTTAGGTAGTAGATAATCACTTGGTTCTTTCACCAAATCTCTCTGATGTTTACGATGTGTAAATGTATATCTAATGAAGAAGTATATACCTGATTATTCAAACATCTGTACTCAGAGGTAATACCGCTGGATCAATATCACTCTTATATGTAAAAAGAAGTGGATATTCTAAATCATTGAGATAATGTGATATGAAACAAGACCACTCATTTGATCAGTGTTTTTTGGTGAAACCATAAATTTTAGGAAGATATATGAGAACCCAAGGATTTGGTAAGGGAGAAGTATCCTTAGCTTTTATTATATTTAAGTGTTCTAATTTTAAGGAAAAAATTCTTATAAGGGGGGTATAATGTAACACTATGCGATGTTATGATATATTTCTGATCAAATAAATTAAATTTCTATAATAACTTGTAATACATTGAAACCTGAGTCGAAATGAACCATAATATAATACACCATTATAACATAGATTTCCAATCAGCAATGTCAATATAAATAGCCATTTTTTTAAAAATATTATTAAATGTTTTAGATAAATAAAATATATTGATAAATAAGTGCTCAATTTTTAGAAAAGTCATTTTATGCATTAAAAATATATTTTTCTCTCAAAAATGAGTTTTTTTGTTATTTTCAAGAAAATAATATAATTAATTTATTCAACATTTATAAAATTTATTTTAAAAAATTTGCTTCATTTTTGAAATCATCATTTAAAATTTATCTTAATTTAAATTTTAGATATTTTTTTTGAAAAGATTGATTTGTAATTGATTTATGAAAAATACTGATTTTTATTGAAGATTTTATATTCATTTCAAGAATTTACAAAGATACAATTTGTTTTTAAAATATTTAAATAGAAAATTTAGTTCATTTATATTATTAATAATATAAATAATTTTATTTTAATTTATTTTATTCAAGATTTTGGTATAAAAACATTTTATACTTTAGAAAACATTTTTATAGGAGAACTGCTTTTTGTCGTGATTTACAGGTTTATTTTTAAGTTAAATTATTCCAATTCCATGAATTGAATTTGATAAAACAGATTTAAATTTTTTTCATAATAACTAATATTATGTAATAATGTAAATTTAGTTTTTTAATCATAATAAATAGAAAAAAATAAAAATTTGTTACAATGATTAATGTTAGAAAGAGTCTACTGGGGGTGGGTGAAACCCAAAGTCAAGGGTGAGTTTAAAAATTAAACTTACCTAAACCATATTTTCTTAAAATATTTAAACCTAATATTATGAAATCTTCGAATACATGTAAATTTTGAATCATTTTTCATGAGTATGAAATTATTATATTTTAATCATATAAGAAATTTCTAGTGTTTCCCATCCCCCAATTCGGGCCTACGGGTCTCTAGGGCCTTCGGGTCATCAATGGCCTTCAGGCCATAGGTCCATTGGGTCACATATACCATGTAGTAAACCAGTTCACATAGAACATGACCCAGAAGAGGATCATAGCAACAAGAGTAGCATCCACCAGAATCCAAGCTAACCGAATTTGAAGAATGAGAGGGTATGACAGCCACCATCGGGACGAGGCACTATGAAACTTTGTATGGGGAAATGCTAACCGATCAGCAATTTAAGTGGGGGAGCTAGGTGATCTATGATGAAAAAGCTGGGTAGGGGTAGTTCTAGTGGGTCGGGCCTATGGTTCATGTAATGGGCATGGTTTGCCTCTAGGCCTTCATGTCATGTATTACGAGTCAGTTGGGCCTTGTTCTTTGGTCCTATGGGTCATGTACGAGTTCTCATTCAACCCTTAAAAAGAGGATTAAAAATAAAAAAATAAAAAAATAGGCCTTCGGGCCATTCAGGAAAATGTATACTCATAATACTACAATGTTGTTTGGATTACGGAACTAAAATTATTTAACCTATTTCCCATCCAATGGGGTGTGAAAGTATCGCTCACACGTACTTATGGACTATCATCTCCATGTTGCGATACAATTCATTTTCCATCACTATATTTTGTAGATTATTATTATGATGGGATTAAAGTTTATCTATGATATTTATGACATTATTATGAATTTTTAATTATAACATTATATCATCCCACTTTCTCAACTTTTGGAAGATGATAACATCGCTCTTGTGTACGTGTGGGCTACGACCTTCACAAAGCGATGTGATTTGTTTTTAATTTATATTTTAATTGGATTTTAGTAAGGATATATTTAAGGTATATATATTTTATTTATTATATATTTATGGTTATTAAATTATAAAATCAAAATTTATATTTTTTCGCTTCTTTTAGTTAGAATATGATAATAGTGTTTATGCATACGTATAATATACCTTATCCATGAATGGGGTAAAACATTTTTCTATATATTACTTTTTATAGATGACTATAAATGTGTATATAATGAATAAATATTATATTTATATAATAAATTACATTTTTTATATTATTCAACCATGATCAAATTATAAATACTAAAATTATAGAACTGATGCTTCAATGAAAAATGAAATAGTTAATACCAGGAAACATAATATTAATAGGGAATTATTAATAAATAGTTGATGAAACATTATAAGTTTATAATATATGGTATTATATGTATATAATTTATTTTTGGGTAGAATTATAGTAAATTTAAATTTATTATACAAGAGTTTATATAACATCCAAAGAATTAAGAAATTGTGGTAAGGGATTTTATCTCCATTTATACTCCATTGAGACATATTTTCTACTGTGATTTTTTATTTTATGTGACTTATATAATACCCATTTTATTTATTTAACATGAATATATATTTATTTGTGATTAATAATTTTTCAATAAAATTTACTCTTTTAATGGGTTATAATTTATAAGTTAATAAAGAGGTAAATATTTATTTTACAATCTAATTTTTTAATGATTTCTCTTATTTTCATTAAAGGAATATTATTATATATTATTCATAAACACCATATATTTTATTTTCCTATAGATATTTAATTATTACCAATGTTTTATTCTAAATTTTACACTATGTGAATCTCTAATCTAGAAATTATATGTTTAAAATAAAAGACGGTCTTATTTCTCTTTTGATTCAGTATATTTTTCTTCTAAGTCCATATTTTTCAAAATTGTTTTAAAAATCAGTTTTTTTAATATATGTTTTTATTAATAAATCATTATGTAATCCATGATTTTTTTTAAAAAGTTGTAAAGGAATAATTCTATTATTTTATGAAATATTCATTTTTCCCTTTCTTTATGAAAAATTATTAATGTCCACAGAAAAGAGTCATAAAACATAGCTTTGAAGAAACTCTCAAAGAATAGGTATTTTTTCCACAAAAGAGAAATATGTAAGATTAATGGATACATGGAGATTAATCACCCAGAAAACATAAGTCAATAAACCTATAATTGTATTCCTAATCATGTAACCTTATGATCATCACAAAAAGTTATGACATGCTTAGTAAGATCTATACACTAATCACGTGAAATAAATATGATATTGTGACTGGGTCACGAAAAACCCATTCAAAAGTCCAACAAATCATGTTAATACCCTTATGGACATAAAAATTAATCATGTGATTTTCTGATGCATGAAAACATGAAACGTTCCTAGGGCCTTCATGTTATAAAATATGGAAATGATGAGATCATTATGAAAAGAAGAGTTACACAATTTTCAGGAGAAGTTGTTATTCATTTCATGTGATTTTTCTAATGATCACATGAAGGATTACAAAAAATTCCTCCCAATAATTAGAATACCCTTAGTCTCATAAACTTGATCATGAGATTACTTATGGGTAGAACTCTATAAAATCACCCAATACGTTTATGTGATAAAAGGTGGAAGTGGAAAGATTCTTATTGGAAGAAGGGTTATGATGTTTTTCATGTGAAGGGATTATGCGCTTTGGGCTATATATACATTTATCACATGAATTCCCTTAGACATGTTATCTTGATCACATGAAGTCTCTTTGATATTTCAAATCAATCATTCAAAGTCTCTTAGACATGTTTATAAAGATGGTAATAAAGGAATGATCTCCTAGTTACTATTTACCATGTGATAAGTGGATGTCCTCATTCATGACATAAGTCTTGATCATGTGAATCTCATGATACACTACTGACTCATGATAACTGAAATATTCCTACAAAAATTTCATCCCCAATATGTTATTTAATCACCATGAAAACTGATATAGACTCAGGGTGGTGGTGCCTATAAAATCCCACTTACAAAAAAAGACCGATATGGAAGCAGACTTCCTAGAGTGAAGTATCGTATTATATCAAGAGTATAACACCTGAAAAGTATATTGATTAACTTAAGTGGTCACACAAGGGATTTATTCATTTCACATGGCCAGCCCATTGATAAAATGAAGTACCTCTCACATGTTGTTTTGATCATCTGGAGGACATTTGGTGTGCTAGGGTGATCACGTGATGCCTTGAAAGGAAAACTCTTGTCAAATATTTCTGTGTTTTATGTGAAAAAGGATGAAAACAATGAATGATTTATGGAAAGGTGGATATATTAATTTTCATGGGACAAGTTCATGTGTTTCATCTGATCTATTCACAAATCATGTGATGACCACTAGAAAGGTTAACTAGATCACATGAGTATGCCATCATAGTTCACATGAAGGTCCTCAAGCATTTATTCAGGCAGATGCAAACACCCTTGGAAATTTCTACCTCAATCCCATGAAGTCCCCTTGGATATGTTAACTTGCTTCATTTGATTTACTTGGTCCGGTCAAGTAGATCACACAAACACCTTTGGAAATGTCATCCTTGATCATGTGAAAACCCTAGAAATGTAAGCCTAATCACACAATAGACTGTGGACATATCAACCTCCATCACACAAAGACCCATCAACATGTCATCCCGATCATGTGATAAACCTTGGACATGTCATATAGTTCATACGTTAACCCCTATATATGTCAAACATGTCAAAAACCCCTCTTGGACATGTCAGACTAACACCCTCATACTATTCATATATGTCAGGAAGACACCGTGTGGAATGTAATGCTTGTCAGGTAGACATGCATGGATATATGCCCTTGATCCATGTGATCCCTCCACCATGGGTTGTTGGCTGGGAATTCCCACATTATATGGGGATTGTTTATAATGGACTAGGGTGATACACTCATGGAACCCTATAGAATCCACAACCTCCAAAGGGTCTTTGTGTCATCCAAATCATGTTCAATAAACTCTCATGGTCTCCACCCCTTATCTGTCAAAGTATAATGGATAGATATGTGATTGGAGGCTCTAAAAAGGTTTAATACCCTCAAAATTCCATTTTTTCTAGTCTATAAGACCCACCTACTATGATTTTATCATGTTTCTTCACCCATCAGTGGGTTGAGGAAAAACTAAACTATGAGGACTCTTTTTTTATATGAATGATATGTTGGAGGCCTTCACAAGGCTCAAGATCCATTTATAACATTCTAGTAGGGATTCTTCAATTTGTATGTAATACATCTATATGCATGGAATCAGATCAATTGATATCTATTGTTTCTGACATAGATCATGACTCATGTGATCTTATGGATTTGTAAGGATCATTTCATTGTAATCCTAAAAAATTCCCCCAAGTAGGGAAATCATTGTGTGTAAGCCCCTATATATATTATGGTACAAATGCCTCCATATATGGGAATCCACCTAGGAATAAGTCCTTAATGTATTCAAATATTTATAAGCTCTAGGGAAATAATCCTCATGAGTATTAATTATCCATCCCTTCCTACGAGTGAGTAGAGGAAAAATGTACTATGAGGCCTCTAATTCCTACAATAAGAAGTATACATAGGATGAATTCCTATGTCTTGAGATCTATGCTTAAATTCACTTATATAAGTCCCTTACACATGATGTTAAACTAAACTACTTGATCTTAAACAAACTATGAGGACTCTAATTCTTTTTATAAGCTTGATATGAAGGATTCATTCATAAGGCTTGAAATCAATGGTTAAATTCCCTAATATACATTATTTCCTCATGAAGTTAAACTACATAACATGATCCTAGAAGAACTATGTGGGTTTGGATACCTGTCATCACTAGATATGTGGGATGTCTTCTAAAGGTTCAATTCTAATTTTGATTCACTGACTGCCTTCTTGGATGACCCTAAACACCAATGTTACTATTTGTGTGCATTAAAAATAGCATAAGTCACTCATTACTATGAAATAATGGGATACATATTGGGAATATATAATACATATAAAATTTTTCATTAATGGAACACCATCTTTAATGTATAGTTATTTAAAACCGATAGTTTTATTAGGGTAACCAGTATCATAAGATGATTTTGAAAATATTGACAAACATATAATAAATATATAATAAGGTCCCAGAGTAGGAAATAATTCTTAAAAAAGGGTGATATGTGAATGACCACCCATCCTTTTGAACAAATTGAGTTTCTAAATATCATTGGTCTTTTAACCCCAATGGCCACCTTCCATTGAAAAGTACGATAATGTTGATTGCATATGTGAGAGACATTGGGAGTTTTTATGAGAAAAAATATTTTAAACCCGATTATCCCACAAAAATACCATTAAATTGTAATAAATGGGTGAACTCAACATGTAATCACATGATATCAGAAAAACTAAATCATCATAGGCATCATACATTTTGTTTCCCCAAATATAGAAAACTATACCATTCCATCAGAAACAAAAATGATGAACCCAATTTGAAATCATGTGATAAAAAAATAATTAATCATTCGCATCAGTAATTTTTTTCCCAATCCTAATGAACCATATAATTCAATTACGGGAAAATGGTGAAATTGATGTGAATCATTCAATAATAAAACATAAGTAGGTTTCCTGTGAAATAGTCCCTTTCTACGGATCCCAAGAAAGTAAATGGGGAAAAAAACAAGAACAAACAATTATATTACCTGGGCATAGCTAATTGAGAATTCTTTATATTTTTTATGATGAAATGATTGGGGTCCTTGTTCCTTGTTATCCTTATGGTTGCAAATACTATTCTCAAAAACATCACCTTGAACCATGATCTTTCCATCATGAAGAAAATGTTTTGGAACCATAACTGTGGGAACAACCTTTGTGGATTGTTGGATTCCATAACCCACCAAACAACATTAGAATTAGGTGGAAAACATATTGATCAAGGAGTACCACCTTGAAAGAATAATCCCTACCATCGATTCTAAAAGAAGTGGTCTTCAAACACTGATGTTTGTAATCTCACATCGCTCAAGGAAGGATGTGGTGAAAGATGTGACACCTATTGCCAAAATTAACCACCTTGGTAGTATATCACTAGAGTGAAGAAATCAACAACTTCCTTAACAGAGGAAGAGAGATAAAGGATTCAAATACAACTGTATCCTATTTTAATATTAACCTAAGAGGGATCCTATCAACCACCTTCATCAGCATCACCCCTCCAGTGCACCTCAATTGCCTGTTGAGGTTACCACCAGTCTGGTCTCCACCTTAGACACTCATACCCAGACATCAAGGATTTATTTTCATGTTTTGAAAGATATAGACCAAAGGGATTGGGCTTATATCCTTACATCAAATGATGAATTCCACCAATATATCCTAGAAGAACCTAGTTAGTTAGCTCATATAGTTACTCACCAAGACCAGCCTTTAACATATTCCAATAATAAGCATGGGGGGTAACATATCCTAGCCCCTACTAATGAATCCTATTGTTAAATTATGATGGTGTACAGATGAAAAGAGTTGTCTTATATCCCTTCATAATTGGAAGACATGGTCCAGTCTATCTTGGAGACAATGAATGTGCATGCCTATATTCTTGAACCTACTCCACTGATGTGCCACTGTATTATAGATATGACATAAGAACTATGCCAACATAATCTGGAATTTGTACAAATAAAAGTATATGAACATATTCCTATGCCAAAATATATATTAGTATATAACCATGATCAACATGAACATGTGGCTACTTCAGATAAATCACACACTCTTTCCCCTGTCAAAGAGGATTATCAGTATATACTCATAAAGGGAGTGGAAGATTACTGAGATCATATCCTCATTCTAAATAGGGCCCTTCAACGTAGTTTGGAAATAACCTAATGACTGGTGAAAATTCATTTCAAATAAATAATGTTGTATATTCCAAATTAAATTGATCAAACCTATATCCACACTTTAACCAAGGGTTGTTAACATAGTTTTGAATTCACCTTAGTATAACCTCATGCCCCTAAAATTGAATGTAGTTGACATATTCTAATAGAATATAGGAGTAAGGAATACATTCCAACTATAACAAAAAAAATCCTACCCTAGCATCATTCAGAGGCTATATAATAGGAAGATCATATCCCTTCTCATATTTTAGTGGTACAATGACATATTCTAAAAGGAAAGGCATATTCAAACTGGGATCACACCCCACTTCAATTAGGGTAAACTGGAATATCCTAACAAGCACCAAAAGGGAGGATCATAAACCCTCTGATGATACAAAAGATAACTGGAAAAATAAAACAGGTTCTCAATAACGGTATCATATTACTGCAATAATATAAGGTCATCAACAAAATCTGGAATCCATCATGCATCATTCTTATAGTCCCACTCAACCCTAAAAGGTAGGTCGACATATCATATCCATGGTGCATAATGAGGTTCATATCCCTAATATTCTCAATTCTAGTGTCCTTAAGGATGTATAAAGCTTACTTGAAATACCTTAAGGGCCGGTTGTCTATTTATTTATAGGAAATGTCTATAAATATATTGATAATCCTCCTTGTGGTAGTATAAGGATGGATTACCAGGGCTCTACCCTAAAGCTCCATTTTGGAAAACCTCCCATGGAAATAACTCAACCCAATATACCCACTTTTATAGACACCTTCATATAGATAGGTACTCAAAAAACTAATGTTAACCATATATAGTTCCTTGTCAACTATTAGAAACACTTTTCCATGGTCAATACGAGACCCAGAGAAGAAACCTATGTGGTGTGACAAGGTGGAGGCATATAACCTTGATTAATAAGAAGATTACATGTATATATAGAAAGATGTGGCAAGAAACATGGATCCAAATATGTTCTATGTCGGCACCACTTTCAACTACAATATCCCAAATGATCTAGAGGATGAGTGCATGACTTACTTACACTAGAAAACTTGGGTGACCCATCAATGATTAATTGCTTGAAGCATCCATTGTACATGAAATATGGTTCACCTCCTAATCATAAGTACACTCCTATATAAGCTTGAAATGGCCAAATTCTTTACGGATCATGACCCAATATCATAAGATCATAAAAAAACCTACAACTAGTTTACCTCCACATCATAACGACTCTCTGGAGAGTGATTTCCAAATCCTTGGTACACATTCATTTCTCAAAATTGGGAACATTTAGAGTACTACACTTTTCCTTATTTCCTGTACCAAAGGATCCTCATATGTTCCATAATATATTGTCATATCCATAAGGGAGATCATGGGACTGGGTAATATATAAGCTAGTTGGTCAATATAATGAATCTTCTTTTCTTGAAGGATACAAATATTCCATGAATGAGGAGAGTGGGAAACTAACTAACATCTTAGCTAGGCCTCTCAAAAAATGGGAACTCATAATAAAAATAGAATCTACAGTTTCATAAAATGAAATATTTCCCAATAGAAAGTGACTCATATCACAACAATCAATTTCTCCTAGCCTATGCCGGGATGAGATTACAAAAAATAACGGAAATTGTAATAGTATCCTCTATGACAGTCATCCAAGAGTGAACCTAGCCTATAGGTCTGTGGAAATTTATACCACTGCCTCTACCACCAGGGTTATCAAACTCTCAAGGGTCTTGAAGAAATAAAAATAGGCTAAAAAAACAACCCCATCCTATTGGGATAAAGTCATTTTTATCTCAATCACCACCTCATAAGTCAATATATCCTCAATAATAGGATAAAAAAGTGCCAATGATGGCTCAAAATAAACCCCAACCTATAGAGCTAGAGGAACTTTATCATAATATAAAATGAAATCTATATTCTCTAGGTTATAAAATTAATACCAATAGTAAAAATATTATCCATTCCTCCCACTACAAGACACACCCCATTAATTTGGGTCCCATTCAACAAGAATGACCATAAAATCCCTCAAGTCCACTGTTCATAGGCCAAGATATGGGGAATGTTTGGAAATGAAAATAAAATCCAGTAGGGGTTGTAAGTCAAGATATCCCAACAAAGTCATAGTCTAGAGATATGACCCCCATGGATATCTTTAAGTTGAAAATATAGATATGAAGCTTATATACTATTTGTGAAATGATGGGGTGAATACTATCACCCATTATACCTCAGTGAATGCTATCACCATCAACTGAGAAAATAATACAAATCAAGATTCAGACATAAAATTGAACAACTTGAAAATGATACCTTTGAATATGGGTGATATCGATTTAAAATCTGAGGCTGTATGTATGTGGAATCAGAGAAAGATCCAGAACATGGTACCTCTAGTTGTTAAATTGTCACCTCCTCAGAAAAATTTCACCAAGGGTTAAAGAAAAATTTGTGTCCACATATCACTAACCATCTTGAACGTCTGAAACACCCTATATAGGGAAATGACTAGTGTAATATGAGAATGAGATATTGAACCTTAGATATCTTAATGAATAATTACACTTGGGAAACATTACCATTAATAATTTCCTTAAAAAATGTATTTACAAACTCTCAATCATATAGATAGATTTAATTATCCTGAATGGGAAGAACCAAATCATCAGGATGGTTCTGGGTCTAGGAAACTAGTCTACATAAATGGGTAAGATGATGATAACTCTGAGTTTACTCCTTCATGGTGATGGAATCCTCCTTATTCGGGTAATTATCTAGCCCTGTAATATGTTGATTCTTATTGGGATATGAATAAAGAAAAATTACATCAAGTCTTTCCCACTCCACATGTATAAGAGATTGTATGGATAATGATACCACTCAAAATCCTCAACACCATCGAGTCTCTAACTACTCAGATGGAATCCATGGAAGGATGATGTACTCCCATATTTCTCAAAAAGAATTCATATCCCAAATGTCTGGATGAAACATTCCCCTTACCCAATTTTGGTAACCTAGTCTTCTCAACCTTTTATGGTATGCGCGATCAAGAGTAACATGTCACAGATTTTTTATCCTGACGGGGCCCGATGATGGGACCTCCTACCAGTGGGAGGTGTAAAAACTAATATTATTTGTATAGACTATGGTAGGGAGCTGATTTTTTTGGGTAAAAAATCCTTTTACCAGGGTCCATCAAGGGTTGGGAAGACCTTTTGCATCTACTCCTTTATCAAATAAACTCTTCATTAAGGAAACTGATGATTGTCGACCATACCATTTGAAAACTCAATGAAAATGGGGGGGGGGGGTATGTGACTTTATTACCAAAAAGAAGGGTTTAATATACTCACTCAATATCCCACTCTCATAAGAGAAATTAATTGAGCTTTGTGCTAAGAATCTACAAGATGACCTAAAAAACCTTTGATCTTGTTGACATATCTATGAAGATTTTGTGTGTTCCCAAAAACAACATAGTGACTAGGAAAGGCCATTTATAAAACTCAGGCCAAATCCTGACCAATGCTCACAACAAAGGTAAAAAGGAATTGTAGATAAAATACTTCTTTCATCACCCTAAAATATATTGTACTGACTATTAGAGCACCCAAGTTGGCTCTGAATCATCTGGTTCCTCCTATCAAGAGGCATCACCAATAGAACTACCCTCGACCAAATGTGTAGAGATACCATGGTCACCTATGATTTGGGGAACAGAGGAAAATTTTTATTTATTTTGAAATAAATATGTTTGTGGATATTTCCTTTTATCCTTGTAAATAAGCCTCCTCAAGCTATTATATCCCAAGAAACCAATTGATGTCACCCTTAGTGAGACACTGAGTATTTTCCCTTTCTCAGGAGACTATGTCACATTATTCAAGAATTATTTTACTAAAAATACGTCCTATGGATCATGGTTTATTCTTTTTATATTATAATATGAAAATCACAAGAATAGATGACATGTGTGACCACCACCCTATTGGAAGAAGAGTGGTATTAGATAGAATTTCCATCTAGTCATGTATAGAATTATGAAAACAATATGAATCAAATGATTTTGGACCAATCCAATTCAAACCTCAATGTATAAATTTTTAAACAAGTTGGGATTCCAAAATATTTTAATATTACTCCTAGATGTTGACATTGTCTTCAGATTGAAGAAAAGTTCTAAGAAGAAGAGTTATATGCAACTCCCACATAGGATCTGGCTCTTGTTGATTTCATTTCATCGGTATCTAGAGAATGGGAACGACCAACCAAATGGGATCATCATCAGATGATGAAATTATTTTAATTTATATTAATTTTATTCCCTTTATAGAAAACTTTCCTAATGATGAATATTTTCGTGAGTATGAGTTTATCATACCTGATCGGGGAGCTTGAGGCTGAGGTCACAGAAGCTTAGGGTTTAAGTGAAGAAAAAGTGATGGCCGAGCCCAATATTTTGGAAAACTCTATACGGAATATATAATCATGGATGATTCCCATGTTACAAGACTTTATAAATCACAAAAAACATGATTATTCCTTAAATCCCTGCAATGATTGTACAAATTAAATCACTTTAACTGACCGGTTGATGGGAGTGCAATTGTATGATCATCCCAAACAAATGGATAAGCCAGTATAACCTACACTACCTACGAAGGATTCTACCTCAACCTATTCCCAATAACCAAGGCCTTCTACCTCAAACACTATATCTCATAAGAATTATGATAATGAGTGTCCCCACCTTGGGAATCACATACCTATGGCACAAAAATATGACATTCTAAAATTGTTGGAGGATATCACAGCTAATCTCTCAATAATGGATTCAATCAATCTTTAGAAGAAAGATAAAGATGATTTCATTGAGTCCTTTGGGATCCCACTTGATTTTGAGAAATAAGTCACAGAATCATAGTTTTAACTAGTTGTAAATATTCTAGTAGAATGTCCTAAAACCATATCATTAATAGAGTAGGATCATGAAGAGATTATCTCAGGGCACATATGACCCCTATAATTTATGGAAATCTAAAAAATATCAACATCCAAATGTCTCTGGTTGAAAATGGTTCTTAAGTAACCCTTTTCCAAATCTATACTCTCTAAATTTTGGGATACAATATGGTTGATTTGTCTCTAGTGAATCAAACCATTCAAGGGAATGAAAAAAGTGAGTTGAGTCCCTAAAAAAGTTCAATATCATATATTATTTTGAGGACCTCACATCTAATGTTGAATTCATGGTCATCAGAAAATACAGAGCACATAATTTCCCACTTTAATGTCCTTGGATTTATAGCCACATAGAGGTTCCTTCAATATTTCATCCATTCTTGAAATACCCCATCAAAATAATTGTCAAAATAAAATATGATGGTCTTTCCCCATTGAATCCTGTGAATCCATATATTCTAAATCAAGTTTCTACAAGAGGATTAGAAAATAACTAGTGATGGAAGAATACATGTATGTTTCCTCTCCTATCCTCTTGGGAACCAACCCCCCAAAACCCTAGAGTTTTCTCAGAAGTGATTATATGATACCCATAAAACTGATTGAGGTAGAAGGATTAATCCCTATGAAATTTTATGATCAAAAAACTTCACTAGCTCTTGTCTATGTGATAATAATCACATTTTTTAAATATAATTGTAACATCCTAGGTAAATAAAGAACATACATTTTTTTCATATTTATTAATATTCGTGGATTAAATATTAATTATACTTTAAAGGGGACGCTATGTTTGATGGCGTACCCAATACACAACAATGGGTTAATTTGAAATCTTACGTTGCACACTAATAATATAATATTATTATTTTAAATGGTAGTTAACTCTTAGCCATTGTATTGGCTTGAATGAATATAACTAACTAGAATATGATGATACATTTTTGGTTGAAATTTTTTTCATTTATCCAATAAAAGTTAGTGGCCTAAAATAAGTAAAGAATTCGACTTTAAGCATAAATACTCTAATATTCACTAAAAGGTCGATTTACTGCCTTTTAATGGAGAACCCTCCTTAAATCTAGTTTTTATCACTTTTATATGTTCTATTTGACAAAATAAAATTCTTCTTCAGAATTGGGACACCAAAATTTACTTTGGATGAAATTTTGGTATTTTTCTGATAATGTTCTTTTCTTAATGAATAATGAAAAATATTGTATTTTAATTCAAAACTACGTTTTAATATAATTTATTTAAATGGTAATATTATCTTTTTAATTGGATTTAAAGTTCAATTAGAATATATTTTTAGCATTTAATATAATTTTGGTCATTAGAAGTCATTTTATATTGAAATTGGACATAGTAAAGTATCAATCTTTTGATAGTTATTATTTCTAAAAAACACGCTATTTGTTTTAACAATGAGAATTAATTTTAAATTAATTTTTTCCACTTATGTGATTTGAATTGGGAAAAATAAATTTCATATTTAGAATCAGTAGGTCCATGTTGTGTAAATAGGTAAATTTTATTTTTAAACATTTTAAATATTTACTTGAGTAAATATTTTATTTACCATGATTAAAGGGTAAATATTGTAAATAAGGGTAACATATAATATTATAATAATATTAAATTACAATGACATGTGTACTAATCCTATTTTATGATATATATCTGACCATGGTCATCCTTGGGTCTAATTTGGGACACCATGGATCCACATGGGAGTAATGATGACATTATATTAATTAATTTAAAGTCAAGACAAAATGACATAAACAAATAGCTTTTAGTAAATAATTTCTTACATGGGGATATATAAGTTATCTTTTTCAACTATAAATATTCTTTGGAAAGAAAAAATGATTTAATACATCATGGTATTTTTTTTATAATTTTTGGACATCAGATAAATTAAATTGTTTATGACACAATAATGATACAATATTTACCTCATTAATAAATGATTTATATAACTAAAATTGTAAATATTAAAAAATATCCAAAACCTATCCAATTTTTATTGGATTACTCTATTTTGACCATGATTCATCTTAAATTTTAATTTAATTAATAGTTGACTTTTTAAAACCAAATATGAGGTTATAATAAATTAATTGTTTCAAACTTTCATAAAGAGCCCCTCCTCTCCCTTATAAAAATCCCTCACTTATAACCCATTTATCACACATTTCAAGATTTTGGATCATGAAACCTCTACTAAAATAAGCTCCCAAGATCCCTATATTCATCCTAGAATCATTACCTTAGGCAGAAAACACTTCAAGAAACCCTTTTGGTTCAAACCAAAGGGAGTTACCTGATTTAAAGCAACGTCTTCTTTTAAGTTATTTTGTATTATTTTACTTCTCCAACCCCCTAAACTCTTTTTAATACATTATTTTATTAAAAAAAACAGTATCCTAAATATAATAGGATGTTTTTATGAGAAGTATTCTAACTACACTTACATACACCTGCATCTAATGGGTAAAGAACATAATGTTTCTGTGGATGGAAAACTAACACGTCACGAAACGATGATTGTTCAATTAACTCTTAACTCCTCTCATGGTGTCCATTATGATGGAACTATAATTATATATGATATATATTATGTTTAGGTTTTCTTTATGATTCTTTATTTTTAATTTATAACATACCTTTATGGTTTCCATAATAGGTAAATGCGATAATTTCATTTTAGGAAGTGCAGACTACTGCACCCTCAAAGTGATATGACTCTTTAATGATTTATGTGGGATGTATAAAGGATGGAGTTAATGATATTATATATGATATTATAAATTAATTATAATATTATAATTTATAATTAATTTTTCATTCCATTAAATATTAAATAGAAATTAAAGTAGCATTCATGTGTACGTACGGCTTATCGTCTCCATGAACGGTGTATTTCATTTCTTATCTCCAAATGTTATGTACTAATATAAATACATGTATATACTGGATATATATGATATATATGATATCTAAATCATTAATATAATTATAGAGATAATTTATTATTGACCACATGGACAAATTGTAATTATAACAAGTCCATTTTTAACTCAAATTCTGAACTTCGACAAAATGTCCGATATGAACTGAAATAATTAACTAACTGTTATTGCAAGGTAATAAGTGATATAAAAGTAATAATAAGAATTAAAAAGGTTATTAATCAAGTATAAATTAACTTATCTTTATTATTCAAGGATAATAAGGAACATATGAGTCAAGTTGGACACAAGGTAAGGGATTTATTATCTCACTTTTAATTCCGTGAGATTTCCATTGTTCAACACTTATTTATTTCATGTGGTGTATTATGTATAGACATTTAGTATATATTATAATTATTATATTTATATTCATGTAATTCTATGATTCATTTTTTTGGTTATTAACTTTTTCTCATACGACTCGAATGATTACAACGTGGTACGTTTTTTCATCTCAATTTTTATTCCCATGAGATTCATGATATATTAGCCAATATTTCCTTTTGTGTGGTGGACGTACTTACCATGATAGTATTATTTGTGTAATATACTTTAATTTATTGGTATTTACATATTCATTGTGTTATATTTCTTTCATGGGGTGCATGTTTTGTAAGTTACCAGATCGGTAAGGGAACCTTTCACCCTCCTCTTTTTAAAAGACTTCATTTTGTTATGTCTTTTAATTTACATATTATTATGTTGGGATATGTTCTTCTATATCCTTATTTATGTAAAAAAATTTTCCACGTGATGATATATGCTTTTATATCTCAACAACATATTTTATGAATTTTAAAGTGAAGCTGTTAGGCTGTAGAATTTCTGTATGAAAACTTCTCAACACAATTTCAATTTTTGGGTTAAACATATACTTCTTGGTCATGTTATGCTATGAATATGTGTGTATAAACTCTGATTGTTTTACACTTAAAATCCACTTATATTTTTTGTATTTATATTTTTCACACATAATTATGTAATTGATTTATCCTTAATCTAAGGATACCATTTTTAAGGGATTTTTTTTTCTGAATTTACATTTCCATTGAGACTTCATTGTTGATATGCACCAATTCACTCTTATATAGTGTATATACTGTACTTTGGAATATTATATCATGAATAAATTTATTCTCATGATATTATTATGTTCTGATTAAATGTTATTCCTCAATTATTAGTATTCTAGGGTCTCTCATTTTGATAATAACTCTTTAACTAAAATATCATTTTAAATGTTTTAAAGGTTTATTCTTCTAAATATTTCACATTAATGTCCATGTTTTAAAAATGGTTTTATAAATTTATTCATATGGACATGATTTTTTTAAGTTGAAATTTCATTCAAAATCTTCAAAGTGGTATGGGACACTTTGATTCAAAAATCTCTTTATTTAACATTTTAAATGGTTTTGAAAATGGTTTGATAAAAGATTTGATTTTGACAATATTTTGAAATGATATATTGTGATTGAAATGTGGAAATGTTATCATTACATATTGTTTGTTTTATGGGTAATGAATATGTTATGGCTGTTGGGCATTGTTTACGTATATGGGTGGTTACGTTATAAACCTAGGGTGGGTGAGCCTAAGATAGCTCTCTAATGCATTGGGTTACATGATGAAGATAAAAATTAATGTTTCTCCTAAGAGATTTAGGGAATATACTATAATGGGTATTACAAATGTGACTCCCTCTGTAGTTGTGATTGCTACAATGTATTTATGTTATTTATGCCGTAATTTACCTTTATGATTTATGATTTCTATGTGTTGTTCATAAATCTTATGATTTCATGAGGTATCTTATGATTGAAAAGTATGGTTTCATTGTTTTGTATTTATTGATGGGATAATGTTTTCATTCCTTATTTTATATCCATTACTATGTTTTTATGCTCATCCCATGTTTTTTAATTGTTTTCCACATGACTTGAAGATGAATAAGGGTCAAGGATGGGATCAAGGAAAAGTTATGTTGTCTAAAACATGGAACTAGACATGAATCTTTTTTTCAAGAGTTTTTATTTTCTGAAAAAAATGGATACTAAGTAGAATTGTCTACATGTAATATTCATGTTGTTATGTAAATGTTATGACCTAATTCTATAAAAATCTAAACCTGAAAATATCTTTAATGTGAATTATCCATTTAATTCAAGATTATGTAATGTTTAATGTCAAGTCCTTATAGCTGGTATCATAGGTCGGTTTAGATAACTTTAGAGGTAAGGGTGTTCTATAATAATAAGTGACATTACCATAATGTTTTGGATTTTATAAACTGCCATAGTTATTTTAGATAAAGTTAATGAGTTTAAGATAACATGAATAAGTATATCTTTTTATCTAACCTCCTCATAAGATATTATATGATGATTTTACTGATATACTCACACTTACCTTTTTGGTTTTAATAAATGGCTGGATCTAGCAGGCACCAAAGTAATAGTGGATGTGAAGAAAACTGTGACGGTTTCGGAAGGAGAAACTGAATGAAATGGGGGATACAATGAGAAATGTTGTGGTTATTCTCAACCAACTATCTGGAATCATTAATGACCACCTGAACCATGGTGATTTTTATAAGACATCGTATATGTGAGAAACAAATCCCCACGAATGTTCATATAATAATCACAAAGGCATGTATATTCAAAAACCTATGTGTCAAGGATGTGGAAAGAAACACATATTAAATTTTTTCAAAGGGAAGGGAAGATGCAATAGATGTGGAAGTGAAGATCATAAATCAAGAACCTTCCATGGAAAAGGGAAGCATCCAGTTGACCACAGGAAAGGGAATGAAATTCTTTCTGAGGGATCAATTGAATGTTTTAAATGTGGTGTACATGGTCATTATGAAAACATTTTTTCTTATGATGAAGTTTCAGGAATGGGATCACCATGATCATACAAATATATATTTACCAATACATAATGCCATTCCAATGGAGGATAAAAAACTGATAATGAAAAATGAAATGTATGGATTATTTCTTAACATATGTTTTCACATTATTGAAACTTAGAATATGATTGATGATTTTGTTTGAAGGAAAGAAGTTTTTCAGAATAATTTGTAAAAGAATGGTTAATGGATCATGAAGAACGTTGAATGAGTAAGAAGTTAACATATAATAGATTCAAGAGTTATGGTATATTTTAGGATGGTGAAATGATTAAAAGTATTAAGGCTCTTTTGATGATGAGATTACATTAGAAGACTTTTTATAGTATGTGTAACCCTGAAGTTTGATATATGAAAATGTTATTCAAGGAATAATTATCTTTTATTCAGATGAGTAATTGTGGAATTTTATTTTGGGAGAAAATATGTTTTTATTATGGGCATATAGTGATTTGGGGTTTTTATGGAAATGATTAACCTATCATAGAGAATATGTGATTTGGTTTATTAAACTTCAGTATGAGACATTAAGAGTAGTGGATTTTATTTGAAGATAAATGTTAATATTTATTGTGGAAGACTATGTGATAAAATCCTTCTGAGTTTTGGGTTTCAATCTTATTTTGGATTATTTTGAATAATTTTAAGGACAATTTTATATTGAATGGTCTTTCATGAACTTTGGGTACTTTTGGTTGAATTTTGGAGATTAAGAGTAGTACTTCTTTTTATAAAAGATTATCCTTTTGTGGATTATATGATCATGTACTAACCAATTTTTGTTTTAGTTGATGTCTAAATACAAGGGAAATATATAGTTTTTATTTTGTGACTTATTTGATTCTATAGAATATGATTCTTGTGATTTTGATGTGACCAAGACTTTTTGAATTCTCATTGTTTGGAGAAAAGATTAATTTTTGGTAGAAACTTATTAAAGGACGAAAATCTACTTGAAGGTAAGTATATTTAATTATGTTCCTATTCTATGTAGTAAATGAATTCCTCAAAATTATGAAAAGGAACATAAAACAAAAACGTCGTTGGGTTATGTTTTCTATTGGGCAATCAAAGACCGTTTAACAAATCATATGTTTACGATTTTCTGGTGGTTAACTTTATCCTAATCATTTTTTCTATCACTCTCCACCAGAACATGACCATTTTTTATCTCTTCCATTTCCATGTTTTTCTACATGGAATCCGAGTATGGGTTTTCTAGGGTGGCCTTTTTTTACTTCTCTTTAATTCTTTTAAAGTGATAGTGTTATTGACTCTTTTCTTGATGGGTGTCTTTTAATGAAGATTCCAAGCCCAGTTTTAAAATTGCGAGGACCCAATTCCCAAAAGTGGGGAAGGATGTAACATCCCAAGTAAATAAAGAACATAAATTTTTTCATATTTATTAATATTTGTGAATTAAATATTAATAATCCTTTAAAGGGGGCTCTATGTTCGACAGCGTACCCGATACGCAACAATGACTTTCTTTGAAATCTTACGTTGCACACTAATAGTATAATATTATTATATTAAATGGTAGTTAACACCTAGACGTTGTATTGGCAAGAATGAATATAATTAACTAAAATATGATGATACATGTTTTTTGAATATTTTTACATTTATTCAATAAAATTTAGAGGCTTAAAATGAGTAAAGAATTTGATTTTAAGCATAAATACTCTAATATCCACTAAAAGGCCGATTTACCGCCTTTTAATGGCGAACCCTCTTTAAATCTAGTTTTTATCACGTTTATATGTTATATTTGACAACATAAAATTATTTTTTAGAATTGGGACACCAAAATTTACTTTGGATGAAATTTTGGTATTTTTCTGATAATGTTCATTTTTTAACGAATAGTGAAAAATACGGTATTTTAATTCAAAACTGCGTTTTAATATAATTTATTTATATAGTTATATTATCTTTTTAATTGTTTTTAAAGTAAAATTATAATAAATTTTTATCATTTAATCTAATTTTAATCATTGTATGTAATTTCATTTAGAAATTGGACATAAACAAGTGTCAATCTTTTGATAGTTATTATTTCTTAAAAATACGCTATTTGCTTTAACAGTGGGAATTAATTTAAAATTAATTTCTGCCACAACTATGTTTTGAATTTGGAATAATGGATTCCATATTTGGAATTAGTTGGTCCAAGTTCTGTAAATAGGTAACTTTTATTTTTATACATTTTAAATATTTACTTGAGTAAATATTTAAATTACCATGATTAAAGGGAAAATATGGTAAATAAGGGTAAAATATAATATTATAATAATATTAAATTACCCAAAATGTGTTCTAATCCTATTTTATAAAACATATATGACCATGGGCATCCTTGGGTCTAATTTGAGACCCCATGGAGCCACATGGGAGTAATAATGACACTTTATATTAATTAATTTAAACTAAAGACAAAAATGACATAAACAAATATCTTTTAGTAAATAAACTTTTACATGAGGTAATATAAGTTATATTTTCAACTATAAATTTTATTTGGAAATATAAAAATATTTACTACTTCATGGAATTTTTTTAAATTTTTTGGAAATCAAATAAATTAAATTATTTATTACACAATAATGATGCAATATTAACCTCATTAATAAATGATTTAAATAAATAAGATTATAAATATTAAAACAATATCCAAAACCTGTCCAATTTTTTTGCCTTGTTTTATTTAGAACATGAGTCATCTTAAATTTGATTTTAATGAATATTTGACCTTTTGAAACCAAAGATGAGCTTATAATAAAATAATTGTTTAAAAATTTCCTACAGAGCCCCTCCTCCCGCTTATAAAAATCCCTCCCTTCTAACCCATTTTTCACACTTCTAAATCCTTTTTCTCGTGAAACCTCTGCTCCAATAAGTGCCCAAGAACCCTCTATTAATCCTAGAAGCCTTACCTTAGGCAGAAAACACATCAAGAAACCGTTTTGGTTCAAACCAAAGGGAGTTACCCGATTTAAAAGTAAAGTCTTCTCTTAAGTTCTTTTGTTTTTATTTAGTTCTTTGAACCCCTAAACTCTATGTATTACATTATTTTATAACAAAACCAGTATAATAAATATACTAGTATATTTTTATGAGAAGTATTCTAACTAAACTTACACACACCTTCCTTCTAATGGGTAATGAACATAATGTTTCTGTGGATGGAAAACTAGCGCCTCACGGAATGATGATTTTTCAATTAACTCCTACCGCCTCTCATGGTGGCCATTATGATGGAAATGTATTTATATTTGATATATATTATGTTTATGTTTTCATTATGCTTCTGTATTTTTCATTTATAGCATACCTTTATGGTTTCCATAATGGGTAAATGCAATAATTTCATTTTAGGAAGTGCAGACTACCGCCCCCTCAAAGTGATATGACTCATTAATGCCTTATGTGGGATGTATAAAGAATGGATTTAATGATATTATATATGATATTATACTGTAATTATAATATACCTATATATTATTAGGTTTTAATTCCATTAAATATAAAATAGAAATGAAAGTAGTGTTCATGCGTACGTATGGCTTATCGTCTCCATGAATGGTGCATTTCATTTATTATCTCCAAATGTTATGTACTAATATAAATACATGTCTATAATAGATATATATGATATATATGATATCTAAATCATAACTTTCATTTTGGAGATAATGGAGTATTGACCACATGGACAAATTGTAATTATAACAAGTTCAATTTTAACTCAAATTCTGAACATCAACAAAATGTCCGATATGAACTCAAATAATTAACTAACTGTTATTTCAACGTAATAGGTGATATAAAAGTAATAATAAAAATTAAAATGGTTATGATGAAAGTATAAATTAACTTAATTTTATTATTCAGGAAGACAAAGGAACATACGAGTCAAGTTGGACATGAGGTAAGGGATTTCTCATCTCACTTTTAATTCTGTGAGATTTCCATTGCTCGCCACTTATTTATTGCATGTGGTGTGTCGTGTACATCCATTTGGTATATATATTATCATGATTATATTTATATTCATGGTATTCTGTGATTAATTTGTTGGTTATTAACTTATTCTCATACGAATCGATTGATTACAACGTGGTAAGGTTTTTCATCTCACTTTTTATTCCAGTGAGATTCATGCCATATTAGCCACTATTTCCTTTTTTTGCGGTGGATGTACTTCCCATGATTTTATTATTTGTGTAATATACTTTAATTTATGGTTATTTACATATTCATTGTGTGATCTTCATTTCATGGGGTGTATGTTTCATAAGATACCAAATCGGTAAGGGAACCTTTCACCCTCCTATTTTTAAAAGACTTATTTTTGTTATGTCTTTTAATTTACATATTATTATGTTGGGATATGTTTTTCTGTATCCGTATTGATTTATATTTTATTTCCATGTGATGAGATATAATTTTCTCTCTCATCAACTTATTTTCTGAATTTTAAAATGACGTCGTTAGGATGCTGATTTTCTGTAAGGAAACTTCTTAACCCAATTTCAATTTTTTTTGTTAAACATCTAATTCTTGATTATTTCATGCTATGAATATGTGTAAATAAACTCTTATTGTTTTACACATATTATCCTCTTATATTGGTTTTATTAATATTGGTCACAAATAATTATGTAATTTATTTTTCCTTAATCTATCGATGTCGTTTTATAATAGATTTCATCTCAATTTCCATTTCCATTGAGACTTCATTGTTGATATGCACCAATTCACTCTTATATGGTGTATATACTATCCTTTAGCATATTATATCTTGAATAAATTTATTCTCATGATATTATTATGTTCTGATTAAATTTTATTCTTCAATTATTTGTATTCTAGGGTCTCTCATTTTGTTAAAAACTCTTTAACTAAAATATCCTTTTAAATGTTTTAAAGGTTTATTCTTCTAAATCATTCACATTAATGTCCATGTTTTAAAAATGGTTTTAAGGATTTATAAATATGGACATTAATGTTTTGAAATTGAAATTTATTTCAAAAGAATCAGAGTGGTATCAGACGCTTTGATTAAAAATCTCTTTATTCAATATTTTAAATGGTTTTTGAAAATGGTATGATAAAAGCTTTGATTTTGTCAATATTTTGAAATGTTATATTTTGATTGCAATGTGGAAATTTTATCTTTCCATTATGTTTTTTTATTGGTTATGAATATGTTATGGCTATTGGGCATTGTTAATGTATACGAGTGGTCCCATGACAAACCTAGGGCGGGTGAGCCCGAGATAGCTCTGCAATGCATTTGGTATCATGAAGGAGGTAAACGTTATTGTTTCTCCTAATAGATTTTGGGAATATAATATGGTGGGTATTCCTAATGCGAATCCCTCTATAGCTGTCATAACTACAATGTAAGTATGTTATTTATGCTGTAATTTACCTTTATGATTTATGGTTTCAATGTGTTGTTCGTAAATATTATGATTTCATGAGTTATTTTATAATTGAAAAGTATGGTTTAATTGTTTTGTATTTATTTATTGGATAATGTTTTAATTCCTTATTTTATATCCCTTACTAAGATTTTTATGCTCATCACAATTTATTGAAATGTTTTCCAAAGACGTAAAGATGAATAAGGGTCATGGATGGGATCAAGGAAAAGTAATGATGTCTAAAACATGGAACTAGACATTATTCTTTTTTCCAAGAGTTTTTATTTTATGAAAAAATGGATACTGAGAAAAATTGTCTACATGTAATATTCATGTTGTTATGTAAATGTTATGACCTAATTCACTAAAACTCTAAACCTGAAAAGATCCTCAATGTGAATTATCCATTTAATTCAAGATTATGTAATGTTTAAGGCCAAGTCCTTATAATAATAATCAAACTATTTACATAATAATGCTATATTAGGATCCATGAATCCCCATGAACCATTGAGAAAAATATGAAAATGACCCCAGGACACTCCTTACAACTCAGTGTGTTCATACCTCTCCTTCCCCCAATAGTAATGTAATTGAAAATAAGATTCCCTAGAATCTCAAGATAACAAATATTGTGGTTGAATATGTCAATGTTTCTATTTGTGTTCTCTCATACCTCAATAGAGACAAATATTCCTTTTAATTATCCACTTTTCCTTTAGATTCCCCCACAAACCTAGAGATGGAAGGAGAGGAAGACATTAAGAATGATCCTCTAGCATTTGGGGATGGTATCTTAACCAACATCGATGAGCTGAGACAACTAAATCAGATAAAAAAAGAAGACTCAAAACCTCTATTTATTAGTTCCACCATGACTCTCAAATAGCAAGAGATATAAATTTTATTTCTAAGGTAACATCTATACTTTTTCACCAAGAATTATACCGATATACCCTGACTTACCACTACTGTGTATACTCCTAATCTTGGCTTTTCAGTTGACCACTATGGTTTCAAATATGAATCCAGAATAATGTACCACTCTCATTCTACCATGTTTTAATCCCAATTCCCCAAATTTATTTATCATAGCTTTGTACGAGAGTTCTAGTCTCCAAAATTGATTTTCAACATCGTTCTCATTAAGAAGAAAGATAGGCAGATTAAGGTCTACATCGATTTGAGGGATCATAATCAAAACTAACCAAATGATGATTTCCTATTATTCATCACAAAATTTGATCAACATAATTTTTGGATTCCAATACCTTTCATTTTTGGATGGGTATTTAGGGTATAACCAGATTAAGATTTCTTTTAATGTTGAGGAAGCCACTATCATTAAAGTGTCTCAAGGAATATTTTATTATGAGGTCATGCAATTCAAATTAAATAAATCTAGTTTCACATAACAATTTTATGAAAAATATATATTTAATTCCATATTGGGATTAATCATAGTGTTTTATGTTGACAATCTGGTGGTAAAATCTCAATAGTGTTGCAATCGCCTCACTGATCTCCGAACAATTTTCAACAAATTGCAGCAACACAGTTTGATGATGAATCTACTAAAGTGGGATTTTTGGGTGATGTTTGGAAATTTATTTGGATTCATGGAATTCCACCATGGTATCAATGTTGATCTAGAAATAACCAGTGAATTGATGAACATTCCATCTAGTTAGAATCCTAAATACTGTGAGGGATCTAAGGGTACCTATCTTGTATCAATATTTTTATAGAAAAATAGGATGGAAAATCTTCCACCTTCACTATATTAACGAATAAAGGAGTCACATGATGGTGGGATGAGAACTGCTAAGAATAATTTGAGAATATCAAGTAGTACCTATTAGATTCCTTAGTCTTGATACCTCATGTAGAAGGGAATAAATATATCCTATACTTTGATTAAAATAAAAATTTCATAGAGCTGTCCTCATATAGAAAAATGTTGTGGGAGAATAAAATAGTCTCCACAATATAAAAAAACTAGATACTGGGACTTTATATTTTGATATCATGAATAAATGCCTAATACTAATGTTCACAGTGAAAAAGCTAAGGAATTACATGCAGTAACATGAATTACACCTGGTCACTCATATCAGATTTTAATAGTAAATATTTAGTCTCTCTATGTAAAATGGTAATTTTTCTTTATGGGAAGTTATTATGAAATTCTATAACATTCAGTTTTTATTGCAGATGGCAGTCAAAGGGCAGGTACTTGCTGATTTCCTGGTAGTACATATTTCTCTAGAAAGAATGCAAATGGTCACCAAACCTCTATAAAAATATGTTTTCAGTACCCATGATACTCCCCAAATATGGGAGATTTATTTTGATGATGCATCCATAATTCTTATTATAAAGTGGATGGAAAACATTAAGTTTAAACAAGTTGGTTTAGGTGTGCTATTTTTTTCCCTAGATAAATAAATTTTATCAAACTACTTCATGTTGTCAAAAGGATTCAATAATTATGTGGTGGAATACTAAACCCCTATCCTAGGCATAAATCTTTCCCTATAGCTACATATTCCGTAAAAATACGTTAAATTTGATTAATATATTGTGACCAAATAGATAAATAGAGAATATGACATAAATAAAGGAAAATTGGACCCTCCCATAGGCTATGATGGTGGATTGATGGTAGGGTTTGAACCAATAGTACATCATGTCCATTGGTCACAAAATTATAATACTGATATGCTGGCTAAAGCAACCACATTCTTGGATAATCCTAATTAAGATGGGGTGGGTTTCCACGTCACAGATTAAAGGGTTTTACCCATAGTCATCATTTGGGACATTGAGGAAATCAATCATATAAATGTTTCCCCAGAGCATGATGAGAATATATCTACCCCAATATGGATGGATCCCATAATACATTACATCCCAAATGGAACTCTCTCATTGGATCGATCCAAAAGGGAAAAACTGACCTGAGGCAGAAAAAATCACTATTCTAGATGGAAAAAACATGCATAAATCCCTCTATAGATGAGGATTCATTAGTGTCCTCCTTATATTTGTTACATAAGGAGATATTAGTACTATTATGAATGAATACCATGTAGGGTCTTACGATGCTCACTAGTCTGGAACCTGACTTTCCCACCAAATTAAGAGGCTTGGTTTGTATTAGTAGATAATGATGTTGGACTTTGTGAAATTTAATAGGAACTTTCATTCATGTAATATTCATTCTAACTTCATGTATCAATCCATGGAGGTTATACATATAATTAAATATTCCAATCCATTTTTTATACAATGGATGAATGTTGTGGGGCTATATCCCCTAGATAAAACTATGAAATTTAGGAAAATTATTATGGAAAATGTCTTATTTCACCAATTATTTGAGGCTATACCCCTCATGGATTTCATTATAAAAAATACAATAAAAGTTTTAAATCCCAATATTTTCAACAGATTCTGTGTCCCTCACATGATACTGATTGAAAATGGAAAAATTTCCATTCTTTTGATTTAAGGAGGCAGTGTTAGGAGTATAAAATTGAGTCCAAACAATCATATTTCTATCATATAGTAAAAAATGAATCGATAGATTCAGTAAATAAAAATATTTCTAATATACTATAGGAAATGGTAGAAAATTATAAGATGCGTTGTCTACAGAAGTTGTTGGCTGCTTTATGGGCCTATTATATCACCTTGCGTACCACCACAAAAGCGGTCCTAAATTCACTAGTTTATTTAGCAGAGTTAGTTTTAATCATATAATTTTAGTTACCCTCACATTTGAAGATATATATGGATATAATTTAGATGAAAAATAGTCATATAATTAGCTAGATGAGTTAGAAAGACTTGATGAGGAAAGGTTTCATATGTTGTACCACCTTGAAGTACATCCGAATCAGATTATGTGAGCATTCAGAAAAAGGGTTCACCCTCACTCATTTGTCTAAAGGGAATTGGTACTAGTCCTCATAGCCCTAATGACACCAATGAATAAAACTTCAAATTTATAACCCATGTTTTAAGGGCCATACATCATACATATGTTCTAGTACATCTGATCTTTCTTGTTGGCCACAATTGATGGAGAATGCATTACACCCCCACAAATTTAGTGTTTATTAATTATTAATTCACGTATATTCCACCATGAAATCATATTCATGGAATTAGTAATTTATAATGTATAACACTCTATGTCCTTACTTCATTACATTAAAATTCTTAGAACACATCCTTGTAGCATGATGTTAAACTACGTGATATGGGTATTATTTCTCTTCCAAAAGGACATGTAGTGATGCATGTATCCTCCTCTATAAGTCCAATCATGGGTTATCATCACTCCCAATAATGAACCTCAATGAGATTTACATATTTTTAATGGATTCACTCTACATTAAAACATGAAGATCCCTATATACATCCTTTTATGCACTATTTCACAGTTCAATCAAAATCCAAGTTGTCTCTTGTTTCTCACAATGAGCATGGCTCATGTGAGAATAGGGAACCCTGAAATATGCTCTAACTAGAATTATATAGGTGAATTATATTAAAATACAAGGAATGAGGTCTCAGGTGCTTGAAATTATATTTAATGACAACCACTTTATAGTCACATTGTGTTAAACTGATTGGAAAACATGTTCTAGTCGCATGAAATTAAACTGCATGACCACAATATCTTAGTTGCATGATGATAAACTACTTGAAAATCATATATTAATCACATGAACTTAAATTTCAAGACATAATGTCTTCATATTGAATAGATAATCCCCCAATGTCTATGTAAACATGAATTTCATGTATTATCCCTTCGCCAGGAAAATATGTTCAATACACATCGACATAGCATTTAGGGTGCTCAATCCCTTCTTGAATATTAAATCCTACGTGAACGAACTTCATTTATTCTATATTTGAGTTAATACCACCTAGCTACCTATGTTATTATATTATTTTCTTAGAACCCCATTGACCTTGGGCCCACATACTCTTGGTTCTTCCCTATAGAAAATTGGTAGCATGGACTAGTTAATCTAAAGGGCCCCCTCTAGGATTCACTGTTGAATAACACAATGAATATGTGCTTGTTCTTAGTGTATGTTTTTTTTCCTATAGGATAGTTACCCCTTAATCTTAGGTGATATTATCCTAACTTCATTGGATATTTTTTTCCACCATAACTAATACCTATCGTGTACTCAATAGTCTTCATCTCCAATTGACATAGGCATTCTTGGGTTACGAGTAACACTTCCCATAACCAAACTATTAAAAAATATTCGGATACCCTCAATGATAATCATCTGTTCATAGTAATAATTATCAAATAAATATTAAATCATCCACTACTGGAATTCCCGTTTTTTGCAATGGGCCCCCGTCGCAAATAGACCGTTGTAGAAAACGACATCACAATAGATATTTTTGGCGACCAGCCCGTCACAAAAAATATCTGTTGCGACAGGACTTGTACCCGTCGCAAAAAATCTCCAGATTATATACATTATATACCCAAAAAACCTTTTGCGACAGGCCTGTCATAATTAGTTTTTGCGACGGGAAGTTACCCATCCCAAATAGCATTCTGATTATAAACATTATACACCCATAAACCTTGTGCGACGGGCCCATCGCAAATACTAATTGCGATGGGCCCATTGTCCTGTCACAAATACTAATTTTTAAAAAATATATTTCACTATTTTTTGATGGGGCCTGGTCGAAAAAGCCCCCTTCGCAAAGACTAATAATAATTAAAAATAATAATAAAATTATGATTAATGAAACAATTATATTATTTTATAAAAATAATAAAAAAATTTAAAATTTTATTATTATTAGTAAAAGAAACAAACATTAAAAAATATAATACTAAAAAAATTTATTTAATAAAATTATGATTAATAAAAAATTAATATTAATATTATTAAAAAAATAAAATAATAAAAAATTATTAAAAGTTTCAATATTTTCCAAAAATATTAAAAAATCATAAAATATTATTATTATTATTATTAGTAAATTAAAAAATATTAAAAAATATAATACCAATAATAAAGAATAAAATATTATAAAAATTTAAATTATGAAATATTTCCACCAATTTAAAAGACAGAAACTGTAAATAGTCCATATTATTACAAAACTTGAATTCAAATATTTTTAACATAAAAAACAAATCATTAGGGGGATTGTGCAGAGAAGATGGAGGAAACTCCATCCCTAAACTACGAGTCAGATGACACATGTACTCCATCTACTCATGATACTCCTACTGTCACTACTTCTCCAATCGATGGAACATCTCCCAATTATTGCTAAATATTCCAAAATATTTCTAATTATTTCTAATTATTGCTAATTATTTTTATTTATTGCTAATTATTCCAAATTATAACTAATTATTCCTAATTCTTGCTAATTATTCCTAATTATACCTAATTAATCTTAATTATACCTAATTATTACTAATTATACCTAATTATTACTAATTATATCTAATTATACCTAATTATACCTAATTATTACTAATTATACCTAACTATTACTAATTATACATAATTATTACTTATTGTACCTAATTATTACTAATTATATCTAATTATTACTAATTATAGCTAATTATTACAAATTATATCTAATTATTACTAATTATGTCTAATTATGTCTAATTATGTCTAATTATTACTAATTATGTCTAATTATTACTAATTATGTTTAATTATTACTAATTATGTCTAATTATTACTAATTATGTCTAATTATTGCTAATTATGTCTAATTATTACTAATTATGTCTAATTATTACAAATTATGTCTAATTATTACTAATATATCTAATTATTACTAATTATATCTAATTATTACTAATTATATCTAATTATTACTAATTATATCTAATTATTACTAATTATATCTAATTCTTACTAATTATATCTAATTGTTACTAATTATATCTAATTATTACTAATTATATCTAATTCTTACTAATTATATCTAATTATTACTAATTATATCTAATTATTACTAATTATATCTAATTATTACTAATTACATCTAATTATTACTAATTATATCTAATTATTACTAATTATATCTAATTATTACTAATCATATCTAATTATTACTAATTACCACTAATTATATCTAATTATAAATTCTGCTAATTATCTATAATAATATCTAATTATTGCAAATTAACCCTAATTATATATAATCATCACTAACAATATCAATTTCTTAGTAAAAATAAATATAAATAAAAATCAATTTAAATCTAATTTAATTACAACTAATAAAAAACAATTAAAGTTAATAAATAAAATAAAATAAAAAATAAAATAAAATAAAATATAAATGCATTAAACTTTGATATTCTGAAGGTGTTGGCGCCTTCAAATTGCTCTCGTATAAAATATTTTAACTAACAGAATTTTTTTCCTTAAAACTGGAGAATCAAGAGAAAGGGAGAGGAAGATCTAAGTGATTTAAAAAAAAACGAATTCGGGTATATATAGGTTAGATTAGTTGCAGCGGGTATCCCTTCGCAAATGGTGGTATTTACGATGGGCCCCGTTGTAAATACCCTCACCCGCATTAATTGCAGTCGGCAGTTAAAAGGGTATTTGCAACGGGTCCTGTTGCAAATACCATCTGTCGACATACTATTTGCGATGGGCAGCTTTTCCCATCACAATTGGTATTTACCGCCATCAGGATTTTACGACGGGGCCCGTCACAAATACCCTCGCCCGCATTAATTACAGTCGGCGGTTAAAAGGGTATATGCGATAGGACCTGTCGCCAAAGCCCGACGGTTTGGGGCGTGTCCTTCCAATGAAGGCCCAACTTCAATGAGTTCCTAACTCCCATTAGATGCCCCTTTTTTTCCCAAACAAAATTTATTCCCCCATTTCATGTTTAAATCACCAGATACCTTGAGAGCATATTATATTTTCATTTCACCAACCTTTATCACACATCCTTCTAGTTCTCCATTGCAGAATGTTTCTAATAGGGATTGATTAATCCTGAAGGGACCCCACTAAGATTATCTTGTGAATAACACAATAATCTAGAACATATTCCTGGTGGATATTTTGTTCCTTGTTGGAAGGTCCCCCTTATCTCCATGGTCCTTTAGCTAATAGTGGGAAATTTATACCACCCATATTAAGACATTCATCCATGATATAGGCATTTAAAAACATGATTTAATTCATCAATTTCCCCTTGTTGATGAGGGATCATGAATGACTGAGAGGTTTATGCCTTCACACCTATGTTCTAGAAGTAATGATTTAAAATTAACATCATATTTATAAGAATAATGAGTGTCATGATTCCTGAAATGGAAAGATATGCAGTGAAACTCATAATCAACTCTTGGGTCCATCTGCAATATAAAAGGAAAATATATCCCCTTTTCATATAAGACATATTATCACATAGATTTTTCTATATAAGAACCACATAAGGCTTTACCCTTATTTCTAAGGATACATAGAGACACATAGATCTAAAATATTGGGTCCAGATGTGATATATGAAAAATAATAATACCCCCACATATTCCATGTTATGCACTCCCACACATCTTAATCAACTGCCAAACTGGCTCTTGTTTCTCATACCGGGCATGACTCATGAAATATTTGGGAGCCTAGAAAGATTATCTATCTAGTGAAATCTAGGTGAGTTCTATTCAAAGATTGGGAACTACATCCTTTAAATATGATGTTAAACAACACAATAAGGGGTCTTCATGTTGAATAGATCATCCCCTGTGATGATTTTCTACACAAGAAACACATGATTTATTCCTTTTCCTCAAAATGTTTTTAAGACACATTGACATAGCCCTTATGGTTTTTGAGCCCTTAATTAATATTATGTTATCCATGTAAAAACATAATATCTTATATATCTTTGTTAATAATAATGAATTACTTGATTTCATATCCTTCTCTTAGAACGCCATCGACATTGACCTCCCCTACTCTTGGTTCTATCCGCAATAAAATTAGAAATAGTGACTCGATAATCCAAAGGGACCCGAATTGGATTCTCTGGTGAATAAATCACTGCCAAAGAGATTGGGCATATGGGATTCTTCAGTCTAAGAGGTGATTCCCCCTAAATCCTAGGAGTTATTTTTCTGACTGCGTTGGGTACAGTCTTCTGCCATTATTAATGTCTGAATAATTACTACCAATCTCCACTTCCCATTGACTTAGATATTCTTGTATTATTATTTAAACATAACATAACCCAATTACTAATGTAGTTTCTGATACCATTGATGTTTCACATCAATGCATTGTACCCATTTTAAAATCTAGATTATAACGTCAAATCTTACAACCTTCCATTCTAGTGATTGCATCTCACGTGGGGACCTATATGACCTGAGATAGTCATTCCTCTTAGTGATACATTATAGTCATATGATGCTAAAAAAACATAACCTAAGGACCATCATGCATGACCTAAAAATACATATACATGTATATTTGAGGGGACCCACATCCGACATGAGATCTATATCCCTGAAATGATATGTGGTAATGTCACGAACAATAAATTTGTGATAAGATTGATTTTTCCATCCACAAACTAGAATTGAATATGAAAATGAAATATCCCTACATAGGAGATTGATCTACATAGGGGGCACCTTAGATAACTATGATCCCAAGGATCACTAAGAGAGGTTAAAAAAATCCCCCTTTTAAGCATATGAGTTCGATATATGTAGGGAGTCTTTTCATATTAGAACTACATGTGGATTGATTATCATTAATTTAAGATACCTAGTAACTAATGGATTGTATTATTTTGGCCCCACCCATAATTTTGAAAAAGATACATAATTAAACGTATTCCTCTTTACACCAAAATTGAAAATTCCCCCAAACACTCCCTATGACTTGGGATGTCCATACCTCTGTTACACCTAGTGGCAGTGGAAAGGAAATAACGTATCTTCAAAATTCCATCATCTCTATTCACATACCTTCTACATGTGGGTAATAGTTTATTGTAAGATCTGTATGTGTCTTGATTCCTAACATATCTAGATATGTAGTGACTCTCAAGTATATTCTACTAGGATTAGCTAAGGTTTACCACTATCACATCCTTCCAAGATGCTTGAACCATATTGAATGTTTTCAACCTCAGTTTGTCACAAGACTAAAGAAATTCCCCCACAAGTGATAGCCTCTCCCAATATAAGATCCCTTTGTCTCAATGGTAATGTGGATAGTAAGAGGTATTTCACCCAAATTATAGTGACCGACCTCTCTTTTTAGGGGAAAAATCCCCTAACCCTGGCATAAAAAACAGATCCATGTAACAGGATGGTTGAATTATCCAAAAATATATGTGGATTGTTTCGTATCCCTATAGGATACATAGTTATTCTCAAACCTCCTTTCAAGAAGCCCAACCATGAATTTAAATCTTCATGTACCCTCCTTCATTATTGTCTTAACATTTATAATGATACATTATTTCCTTGATATCCCATCACTAAGGTAGGAATTTACCTTCATTTCTTATATAAGAACTACATTCACGTAGAGAAAGTCTCAAAAATATTGTATATGGATTTTAAAGACCGACCCCATCCCCACATATGAGTTAGATCTATATCGAGATCCAAATATAATACTATGCATGGATTGAATCTTGTTTTCATTGGATATGTAGTGACACGTAGGATCCTTCAAACCTAGGAACATCCAAAAAATCACTAAAAAAACTGCTTCCCCCTTTTTTAAAGGAGTTATATATATATAGGGATCTCCTTTAAAGGGTTGATTGTGGAAAGATTCTTGAACAAAAAAAATAAATAGGTAAATCTAGGGAATAAGAATCATGTAAATTTCATATTTTACTAAACATTGGCACACCTTGTAAGACCTCAAAATTCCAAAGGATGGATGATTCATAAGACTCACTTATCCTACATAGGAATCTAGTCTATTTATATATTTCTTGCACAAGATATAGATATGTACATGACGGGATTGAATATATGGCTACCAGCCAGTAATCCTATGTAGGGATAATATATTCCTACCACATTTGAATTCTCCCAACTAATTCAGGGATTTATTAAGGACATATATCAAAATATAATTTTATTTCCCAACTCTTTACCACACGAGGATAAACTACAAGGAATAAGTCCTCATAAAAAGATGTTAAACTTCTAGGAAGGAATGTCCCCATTGCATGTCGTTAAACCATACAATCCATCTTCCATCATCACTCTTTATCAAATGACTATAAGATCTCAGACTTGGTCAAAAAATGTTTTGGGAGATTCAATAATCTTTTATGAAACTCATTCCATAAATCATACTTCATGTCTTGTGCACCTCAGGTTGTTGTAAACCATCCATTTCACTTGGAATGGTGAATATTTCCCACTATTTGACCATTTTTGAGATATATATTCACATGGACCTTAGAACCTCCAACTAGTGGTATTTTCATCCTTACATGAAGGGACTTATGATCCATGTGATCACATATATCATTGTAGTGTATCTCATCACTATATAGTTATTCAAAATCATACTTGACATAAATGCCTTATAACATTAATTATGACACAAGAACCTTGAGATATGATTTAAAATATTACCATATCCTACTCAAAAGTGTGTTAAAGTGATCATGACCTTTGGAATCATAATTTGGATATTGTATATTACTCACTTAATTCTAGACCAAATTGAAAGACCTTAAAATACTGGTGAGAAATATAGTACTTGTTTGGATGAAAACTAATAAAAGGAGTTTTGTGGAAATATATAGTATCTTCTTGATAAAATCTTCATAAATAATATTTAGGAAAAGTTTAGAATAAATATAAAAGAAGAAACATCAAGGGGCCCATGTTGTCTCCCCGTTAAGATCAAAGTAAGGCTCACTAGACCTATTCATCTTGAAAAAAGTCAGAGCAATGATTTTTTACATTTAGTCACTAAAATAATGTGTTTGTTTGTAGGTTAAAAAACCTTTAGGGTGTAATAATCCTTCTATAATATTATGTTTTTCATTAAAAAATGTATACATTTGATATCTGAGATAATAACTAAAAATTATTTGAGTTGATTCACTTCTCCTAGATCCCCACATCTTTGAGTAATTTATCATCGTTCTCCATTATAGTGTATTGATATTTGGGGTTTTTAATATAAAGGGAATCTTCTAGGATTCCCTTGTAAATAAATAAATGTATTAGAACTTTTCGTAGTGGATGTTTTGGTCCTAGAGGAAAGACCCTCCTTAAATGAATAAGCTATTTGCCTGACTACATTTGATAATAGTTTTCACTAATACGAATGGTTAACTATTACCCAATAGCCTCCATATTCAGTTGACCTAGAAATTTCTTTTATCATGATTTGTAACTCCCATTATCATACTATTCCAACTGATTAAACATCCTCAACGTTATGTCATTGTGTATTGTAAAAATTCTCAAAACAAGAATGTGGAACTATATTCTTAAAATTTTTACTGACCTTCATCATGGGAGTTGAAGCCACATGATATAGGGACAGAGATTCATAAATATAAAATAGATATAACTATAGGGAACCAAAACCATTCATGAATATATTTTTCTCCCTACCCTACTTCACCAGCCAAGTGTTTGAATATTCACAAATCATACATGGACCGTGGAATGGAGCGAAGAACCATCTATTTGACCCTTCATGAGTGAAAAAACATAACAACATGATAGATATCCATTAGCGGTATCTCAAACTTACAAGAAAGGACCTCTAATACACTTGATCCCTAACAACATTGCAGTGGAACTCAACACCTTAGAGAGTTTTTTGATCGTCCAAGACATGACAACCCCATTCCATCATTATCGATTAAATTTCATGGATGAATTATTTAAAGTGTGCATATTCCAAATATCCAAGTGGATTTGGAATACCTTACATTATACAAACATATTCCAAACCAATTCTATATAAGGATGTAGGTTGTCTGAACAGGTCATGAATACCCACTCCTCATCATATCAGTAAGGTTGTAGGGTGTTTACACCCTTCATGTGTACCCATCATTCACACATTCCATGTCTTAGGAATATAAAAAAACATAAGGTATGTGATATATGACCCTAAACTATGAAAATGGATGGTTAAATCTAGAAGACTCTAAACTACATCAATGGGATAACCAAGCTATTTGACCGAAAATTATTACACCACATCGGTCTAATATACAAAAAATAAAAACTGATAACTAGAAGAGAGACAATATTTGCTGGGTTGAAAACCCACAAAGGTTATACTTGGAAAAATCTCAATTATATACAAACTAGACACACACACACACACACACACTATGTGATCCATGAAAAATTGAGCACTTATAAAACAAAAAATGAATACAACCTTTCAGACTAAAAACCAATTACAGGTACCCTAAAAAATAACCATGTACAATCCCACTAAGAAATTCCTTAAACAAATTATTAAAAATATAGGGATAAAAAATGATATAAATCTTGAAAGGACCTTTATCTGGACCTATAAAAATCAAACTATGCTCACTAGGCCCATTGGGGTAGGAAAAAGATAGTGCACTCTCACTCTGTGACATATCTATCCAAATTATTTTCTCAAACCAAGTGACCTCAAAACAACTAGATATGATATATCAATGAGTATTATTTTAAAATTAATAATTAAAGATAAATTATCACATGAGATTTGTTATAAATTTAGAATTTGGGTTTAAGTTTCAGTTCACTTGATATTAAAAAAATGATTGATATCTGTTAATGATTTATATGATACAAAGATGATGATATGTCATGCATGATGATAAAGGGAAAGATGAGAAACATATATAATTTGAAAATTTTATTGATTGATACAATTTAAGGGATGGAGGAATCACCAGAGCCTTATGTATATCCCACGGATACCCAAAACAATGAGGGTCTAAAAAGAAATCCCTATTTTAATATTTTCTCATAATATTTTTTGATATCCACTTACGTTTATTTATATGGTGGCTATGGATTGGTGAAATTGATCAATTGACTAAGTGTCTACCTCTACAACCCATTAATATGAATTTTCCCTAGAAAAGTCATCATTTCTGTCCTTCCACACTAATTCAATGATATTATATTACTTATAAATGGTTCTCTTTGAAGTTTTAAGTGTATACTATGACTATGGAATATACAATTGAAGCCAATATATCTTGAATTAAAACTTTCCAATCTAAGACCTCCCATATATGATAATATTTTGGAGAGTCATTATCATTATTTCAAACTGTGAATCCTCATTCCAGGCCTTGTCTCAACTTCATTTGATCAAAGATGAGTCATGTTCTTCTATTACCCCTAATTCCATGGCCCTAAGATGTTCTCTTAGAAAAACCATTTCTTTTACCCTGGAATGAAGAATTTATAGTAAAATCTCCCATATAAAATGGTTATAAGCATATATAAATGATGAGATAGATGATGCTTCAGCTCCTCCAAGGGGACCATTGGGATTAAGCTCCAAATATCCACCCCACCTATCACTATATCTGTTGATAAACTAAAAAATAATCCAAGCCTTGACTCAAGACTAGCCTAGTAACATGAATATATTTCAAGACTAATTCAATGAGTTAGGGACTCATATTCATTCCATTCAATGATCTTGGTACCTAGCCATATTTTGAATCAGTCTACCCAATTGGGGGGAATCATGAAGAATAAGGGGATGAGGCCTCTGAACTCTGAGTTGAGTGTACTTTAATGAGAGGTATAATGGATTATCAATTAGTATGTGTCAAAAATCATGGATAATACTGGGAACATACAATTTTTAGTTGCATCACTAGAAAAAAACACACCCTAATATCTCCATCAATGGAATAATCTATGACCTATTGCATCAAGCGACAAGGTAGTATCACTGAGTTATTCTCTATTATAATAGTCTGTATTCTACCATTAATGGATAAAAATGTGAATAGGTGTTAAAAACCATAATATATATTGAAACATTTGTTTTATCTCTAAAGAAACACTTACCCTCCCCCAATGAGGCCTCTATTAAATCAATTTTGGTGTAAAAATATAAATTTTCAATAGTGTCATCCAAAAGTACATCCACCCATGATGGTTACAGGGGAATGATTACTGATACATCAATAGTTGGAACCAAGACCAACCTTACTGGTGCTTCAACCTTTTTCACTTATGTTTGGACCAAGTCCTTCATTCAAGGTTCCATCAAGGAGGAAGAAGTTCCACCTTTTCCCTTTGGAATATATGACTACACCCCCAGAAAAAATCGATGAGGGTATGTCTATTGAAACAAATCCGAAAAATATTTTGAAATGAACTAGATGGAAGGAGGGATAAAGAGTGACACTTACTCAATGATTCTTAATGAGAAATCTATGATTACTAGGAACCATTACTTTTTATTTTCATATCAATAGAAATATACATAGAATTGTATGACACTAAAGGTGTTGAAGATGACATCGATGGAGGTCTAGATTGTGAAACCTCAATCCAAAAAACCATCACCTTAATTAGCTTTATCTATCTAGGATGTTCCTTATCCTTAGTCTCCCAATCATTATTAGGGAGAAATAAAATAGTTTTACCTTTGTGGTAATACACTGGATATATCAAGTGTGATCGGGTCCCTTAATATTCCTTCAATAGTCAAAGATATACAAGATATATAAACATTATTTTGATGAAAATAATGTCATTTTAGGGTGGTGAAAATTCTATTTTTACCTCTCATTTGGAGATAATATGGTTTCCATCATTCGCGATTACTACTATCATGCATGGATCCATCATCTGTGGCACATGTAGTGAATATAATATTTTCCCTTTCATGGTTTTCATCTTTACATCAATATCATGAAGGAACCCTTGACCTTAGTGGGATGATATTTAAAGGTAATTCCCTCAAAATAAATGATGTGGGAAAGCCTTCCAATTCTAATATCATCTAATGTAATAAACCCCATAGTTTAGTGATTGAGTTTTCTTTACACCAAAATTCCTATAGTTTGTATGCACTGAGAAACACCATCAGGGATAAAGGTTCACTCAAAAGAACCTTGATCATTGTAGCTATACTGATTGGAATCCTTTAAATTAAAAAAACTAATTCTAGATGCCCCACTTACTTATAGGGAATATCTGTGGTCATTGATCTATTTGAAGCAATTAGATTTCTAGGTATAAAATTGGGTTTTACCATTGATGGAAGCTCTGTTTACTTAATTAAAAATGAGGATTGTTATCCATTTTGGTATGGGAAGATAAAAATATCATCATAGACCTTGTATAGACTAATTTTAGTACAAGTTATATAGATTTCTACCTAAAACATAGTCCCCAACTCGAAAAAGATTAACCCAAATTAGAAACCCACCATTGGTTTCACCTTAGATCAAATGTAGAGAGGAGTAGGGAACCAATTTTAAATACATCTAAATTTTTGCTCAAAATAACTAAGTGCATACCACATGAAGAGAATTTTAAATCGATCCCGGAAGATAGGACACAGACATGAACTTCTATCATGTAATCTTGAGCCTCAAGTTCAAACTCATCATTTTTCAGTTATACCACCAGTGGGTGCCTCATAAGGGGTGAAAATGAAACAATCATAGTGAATCAAGATTTCCCTGATTTCATATCCATTTATCTTGATTGGACACGCTCCAAAGATTCAGTATAAAAATGGATTGAACCAAACATTGTGGACATTCTAGAAAGTTAGATTCTAATATCCACCCTCGTGAGAACCCATCCAACTCCACAATATTTAGAAGTGTCCAAAGTACTTGTATGGGGATATTATACTATAAATATGGAATATAAGGAGATATAATATGAAAAACATTGTAATGAATATGCTACCTTCCTCATGCCAAGGACACATCAAACATGATGATGAAATCCTCAATCAACACTTTTCCTAGATTAGTAGAATGTACTAAGTCAGGTACATTACAATAAATCTATACAATTGAATGGGTCATTCAACATCAGTAATGGACACACACCACCAGTCATTGAATGATCCATCTTTAACTATAGTGTAATTGACACCTTTGACCCAATGATTTTATTTCAATGATAGGACTTCGACTTCAGGACCCCGAGTTCAGAAGATTCCCTCCTAATAAAAAATATAACATATTTATTAAATGGTATATCCTCCAAGGTAAGTGGGGCCTTCCTAAAGAAATTTTCAGATAGCCTGATCATCTCACAGGAAATAGCAAGGGTCCACTCTATATCATCCCATGTTGAAGATGGGGGAGAAACTCAACATGAAAATATCCCAAAATTGATGCGACGTAGATTTTCTTGACATCCTAGAGACTCAAGATGACATTACCATGAGTTTTATGGAACATATTTTTTTCTACAATCCATCAGTAGATCATGTCAACCACTAAGAACTTATTTCAATAAGAAAGGGTTTCTGAGATCCAAATAGCCTGATAGAAGCTAATCCATTTTATCTAAACTGTAAATATAGTGGAAATATGTTAAACATATATGGGATATCCCCAATCTATCCCAAATCTCCCTACCTATTTAATTTCCTAGTCAACTATCCAAACAAACTTATGATTCAAGAAATTGTTCCACATTATCTATCGATAAAAATGAATGTTAGGATCAAATTTACAATGGACCTCTTCAACTTTTTTCATCATGAACATTAATATATAATTTTTATTGTTTTTTTACATATAAATCATGTGGACCACATGAGAGATATTTTCTCTAATGGTTTAATGCGTCTTCATCATCTAAGAGGGGGGAATGATATCTTACCATGGTTCCAGGACGAGAGCATTATTCATGAGGAAAACCCTATTTATATGTACCATGTCCCATAAAGGATATTCCAAAAGAAATTTCTATACCAGTTTCGTCAACTAATCCCAATATGACTAGCTGACCAGACCTTGATCAACATGAACATTGGAAACTATATAATTTCAATGAGCCACTACAATAATAGCCATTATTTTTGAAGTCATATAAACCAAAACATAAGAAGAATATGTTATATGAGTAAAAAAACATTAAAAATGGTGTGAGAAAATATCATAAGGCTTATGTATCATCACGTAGATTGCATGATCCATTCTGAGTCTTTCCATAACATGATCCATAGAAAGACTCTCTATTTAATTACCTATTAAAAGTCTCACAATCGTGCAACCATTGTAAGGTAAAAAAATTCATACATAATAAGTGATCACAAAATTGACCCTATGAGATATGAGAATCACCTTAAGAAACCCTATGTTCAAGAAAATGAATCATAGTTCATGTAAGTTACTACTGATTTGTTCAAGGATTTATTGCATGAGTTTTCAGGAAAATGATATCATGTGATGAAATCAATTTATGATGTCACATGATCTAATTACATGATAAGATCTCAAGAATGAGTCAATTGATGATATTATGTGAGGTGGTATCATAAAGAAATCACAAAGAAGCAAAAAAATCATTAGAGCTCAGGGGGTTTGAGTAATAAGTGGAATGGATGGGACATATTCCCTTATATTTATATTTAACCTTACTAAATACCAATGGTGTCTCAAAATATTAAAAGAAACTCAGAATAACAACCGGGGGAAACCTAGGGGACTCAAGTAGGCATTTATTTCATTAAAACCGAGTCCTTGTTCCTTCAGACTACATTTTCATGTTGGGGGGGGGGATTTGTTGACACCCACCAAAGGATAACTCGAAAATATATGGTAGAGTAAATACTTGAATCATATGTATCATTTTCCCCAGAATATAAATAAGGAACCAATATGGCTGCATGAAGATCAATCCCATAGATAATGTAAATTATGTTACCACCAAACAGATTCGGGATCATATGACCATACGAGCATCTTCTGAAGGAATTATGTGATTCCTGTTATTTATACATTTATCACATGAATTACATATGGAATGTTGACTAGATCATGAAAAATCCATTGGACAAGTCCTCCTGATCTTGAAAAGACCCTTGGGCCCAACATCTTGATCATGTGATACCCTGATGGACCAACACATGAATATTTCTCAATACTTTCATGAGATCGAATATGGAAACGAAATAATTATTATGAAAAAAATGCGATACACTATTTTTCTTATTAAGGGGTTATGCACATCATGTTATCTATCTAATGACCCTATAATGGCTTTCCGAAAAGTCATTTTTGTTATCTGAAGACCCTTAGTCCTTTCAATTTGATCATGAAACGCCCAAATGTATGGACACATGAAAAGATCCCAATACATTCATGTGATAAAATAAGTAAATATTGAGAACATTATATGAATAATAATTACATTTTTTTCCTTTAAAGGGATTATGTGCTTCAAGTAACCAGTTCATTGATCACACAAGGGACCTTCAACATGGAATATTTATCTCACGATGAATTTTAAACACATTAACTCAATAATTATAAGGATATCAGACATATTAAGAATGTTTTTAATGGAGTAATGATCATGAGTTCACTAGTTATCACCAAAAATGTTAACTACAACATTCATGACATGAAAATTGATTATGCAATGTGCATAATACAATACCGAATCATGTGAAGCCAATGATTCCTTATTCGACTCAATCCCTAAAATGATATTTAATCATAGTAAAAATAAGAGTATATTAATGATTGAAACTCCTATAAAATACCACATTTACATAAAAAACGAAATATGGAAATGGAAGTGAACTTTCTGGAGAGAAGGATCATGTGATCTCAAGATTCTTTCACTTGATAAGTCTGATGAGTAATTTAGTGGATTAGATAAGGGATTTATTCATTTCATGTGGTAAGTACATTAATCACATGAAATACCTACTATATTCTAGTTAAATCATATTAAGGCCTTTTAACATTCCATATTTATAAAATAATTTCTTGATAGGTAAATTTCTCAAAAACATTGATGTGTCTTACATGACATGTGATGAAAATGATGGAAGCTTTATGTGAAGGAAGATACACTAATTTATATGAAAAAGTCCATGAATTGCATGTGATATATTCAATGATCATGTGATGACCTCTAGATAAGTTAGATAGATCCCAGGAATACCACCAAGCTTGTCATCTTGGTTTACACAAAGACCATGAGGCATGTCAGTTGGATCACACGAACACCTGTAGACATGTCAGGCTGGATCGCACGAAGACCCCATGGACAAGTTATCCATGTTCATGTGAATCCCATGGATAGTTTAACTAGGATCACATGAACACCATTTTACATGTCATCCTTGACCATGTGAATATAACTGTACTCATCAGCTATATCACACGATAGAAATTGGGCATGTAATCCTCGATCATGGGAATACCCCAAGATATGTCATCCCAATCAAAAAATAGATCATGGATATGTCTTCTATTTCACATAAAATACCCCAAACATGTTGACCATGTCAGAAAGACACTCCTAGACATGTCAGGATGACACCCTTGGACTTGTTAGCTATGTGAGCTAGACACCCTAAGGAATGCCATCTTTATTAGGTGGACATTCAAGGATATGTACCATGAAGCCATTTGAACTGTCATCCATGTGTTTTCATCCATGAATTCCCCCATTATATGGGGAGTTTAAATAAAATACAAGGGTTATACACTCATCCAAAAATAGAAAATCCATAATGTCAAAATCTTCTCTGTGTCATGTAAATCATTTTCAATGAACATATCATGGTCGCCACACCTTATCCATCAAAGTATAAGGGATAAATTTGTGACATAGTCCTACAACATGGTATAATCCACACAACATTATATTTAGACTACTCTATAATCCCCACCACAATTGTATATACCATATTTTCTCACCCATCAGCAGGTTGAGGACAAACTAAACTATGGTGCCTCAAATTCCTTTTATAAGTAGGGTACGTAGGATTCCTTCCCACGGTCAAAACTCTATATAGAACATTAAGTCAAGTATTATTAAATTCATAAGTCTTATATCTATATTAAGTTAATTAGATAATTTTATATCTATTATTTCTCACACAAGAATGACTTATGTGTGATTATGGATTTTCCATGACCATGTCACTAGCATCATAAAAATACCCCCAAGAAGGGAAACCTAAGTGCGTAAGCCCTATTCAAAAGTATGTTAGAAATGCATCCATACATAGGAATCAACTTGGTTTTGTTCCCTAAGGTATTTGAAATGACTCAAAGTTTTCAATGGAAATTTACCTTCTTATAAATATGTCATAAAATAACATGAAAACAAAATATAAAAAACTACTAAGTGCTAAGTGTTCTTTAAACATAAGTATATCACTTATGTGTTTGTAATTTCAATAATCTGATATACATGGTTGGAATCAGTAAGTTATTTGGATTCTGATAAGAAAAACATAATTTATGGTGAATATTAACATATCCTTATGAATAGTAACATACCCTTATGAATAGTAAAATACCATAATGAATAGTAACATTACCCATGATAGTCATAAAATAATATTCAAGTAAAGTTATGATGTGCCTATATTTTAGAATAAGTAAATCAATGTTTTAAAACTGAATTTTAATAATAAATTATGATTTTAATTAAATATTAAATTAATCATATTTAGAAAATTATTTTTGTAAAATGGACTTCATTTTTTGATTCTACACGTCGTAAAATGGTTATGGTGAATTTTTGGGATTTTTCTGAAATACATGATTTTTTATGAATAGTAGAATCTGATAATTCACAATAAATGCTAAATAATGGATTAATTGAATCATTGATGATGATCTGCAAATTTAAGCCCATTTGGTACAAAGTCACATGCATTTATTACTATTCCTGGTCATGAAATACTTAATATTCCTTATCTATCGAGGAAATAATAAACTAATGACAAAAAAATTATGAAAACCCTCCTACCCTCCACTATAAAACCCCTCCTCATTCCCTCTTCCCTTTACTCATCTCAAGACTTGTGCCTTGCCAATATTCTACCCAAATATCTCCCCAATATCCTCCCCCCCCAGTTCAAAAGCTCCTAGCCTCATCAAAATACCAGAAACTCTCCCCTAAAGAGGTTCTCAAAGGAGGAAGTCTCAAGAGGTAAATTCCTCTTTCTAATTCCTTCATTGCTTTTATGTTCTTTTCTTTTTTGTTTCCTTCCTCACCCCCTTCAACCAAATGGTATGATAACTCCAGTAGAGTAAATTTAATATATCCTATTTTCATTCAGCAATATTTTTTTGGTATTAATTTATAAAGCAAAATATGTTCTTTGTAATCAAACCCACCAATTTACAAAAATGGTTGTCACTTTGGTATTATATAATAATTTGACTTCACTATAAGTAAAAAAATTAAATCTAAAAACATGTAATATCTTGAATGATCACTAATAACATATAAATTCAATTCTGGAAAACCAATTTCATCTTTAATGCTTGCCCGAACATCAATATAAGTGAACTGGTCATTTAAAACCAAGTAAACAAATGAGCCAGAACAATGAAATTGGGTCTTATAACTAATCAAGAAGGACTTGAAAGAACTAAAAAGGGTTATAATAAATCAATTACTTATATAATAGGTTATGTAATTATTTATTAATAGGCCTAATTTTTTTATTCAGGTCTTTGATAACAAGAGGAGAACACCAACATATTTAAGGTTAGAGATTCTCTCCTTTTCACTCTTAATCAAGATTGTTCCCTATGCTATGCCTTTTTGTGTAATACCTAGTGATGGGGTATATTTTCTCACTTAACCATACTGAACTAATGTTTTATAAGTGATGATAAACCCATTATATCTCTCATCAATCTCTCTTAGTTACACCTAATACCAGGCCAATAAACCGGAATGGATTCTACCCGAACATCCTTTATTCTTGCAGGTTGCCCTATCTTTCTTTTTACCAAAATGTTGTCAAATTGTTTTTTATTTAAAACTTATACATGCGGTTTATATGCTCCAAATTAATTTTCCAAGATCCATCTCTCATTCTCTTTGAGCGATATACATGATTTTAAGTGAATCCCTCCTTGATACTTCCCAATAAGAACACTCATTTTAAGTGAACTTCCCAAATTATTACCCAATTTCAAGTGCACTCTATCTTATATTTCAAGCCACAATTGTCTTTATAAAATCAGTATTTTTATTATCAAAACCTTCGTGGTTCACTTATGGTTTTATATAAAGTATCATCCCCTTTCCTATTTTAAAATCTCTATAGTATTTTCCTTAAAACCGCACAAAATGTTTTATTGCTAAAATTTCCCAAATACATTCATTACATGTCATCAACCATTTTTGACATCAAGTACCCGGATATATTCCTATTGAATATCCAGGAATGATTCCTTTCTTTCATGTAAAATTTCATGATACACTCATTGGTTATGCTTTATGTCATGATTGTGGTACCTAATTCTTTCCATGGGTGTAATTATGTTTATGTATGGTTGATTGTGTATGATTATTTATGTGGAAAATTTTTTTATGTGGTTTGAATATTTATGTGGCAAGAATATTCATGAAAATTTTGAGATGGGTGTACTTAGATAGCGCTCCAATGCATTGGGTAAAGTTAAGTCTTATGATATGCAATGTGAAACAGGATTGGCGGTTAGCCTTGACCCCTACTAAAATAGGAAATAGGATTGGAAGTTAGCCTTGACCCATACTAAAAAAATGTTCTATCATTATTCCACATTTATATGATTCCATGATCACATACTTATATGATATTATTTCATAGGTTCCATGTTTTTTATTCATTACATCTTCCTCCTAACTAATGTGCTTAAGATGTATCCTTATGTTCATTCCCTTACTGGACTTTTTAACTCATCCCTTTGTTCATGTGTTCCCCAGGGTACCCTATGCGGATGTAAGGGCTCAATTGATGTTAGGATCTCATTATAGAGATTAAATAAAGAAGTTTTTTTAGTCCTATTTTCTATGTTTTATGTTCCTAGTATTTTATGACACTAGACTTAACGATCCTTGGCTTGTACTCCGAGGTATAATTATTCTTAAAATTATGTAAGGTTATATATAAAAGACTTGGGTTATTATAGTTGTTATCATAGGATGGTCTAGTTATTTTTGGATATTAGGAATAGAGCACCTTTGTGAGAACTTTAAGGATGAGAAAAAGTATAATAAAATATCCCTAAATTTTGGTAAGTATAGAGTAAGTGGTTTATCAGGGAAATACATCCCTTTCTGGATACAAGCTGGTAAGGCGTCTCAGGAACAGATGTATCTAGGAGAGAAAACTATGACCAGGAGTTTCTTGCTTGACTCGGGGTATCTTGGTACACGACAGTGGGCCTTGCTGCACTCTTGGTTACGACACTCCTAGGGGATATGCTTTGGTAGATTCATGATCTTAGTACAAACCATTTTTAAGGGATAAAAAATCCCATAAGAATATAAGTGAAGAAATAGATCGAGGATAACCTAGGTTTTATCCTAAGGAATCACAAGTTAGGATGTACTTCTTCTTTAAAAGATTATCCTTTATGTTCAAATTTTCCTTTTTATGATCAATATCTAAGTATTCAAGACCTCTAATTATACATTATTTTTCTTAGTTAATGGTGGGAAATTAAAGAACATGTTCCAACAACCAATGTGATAGGCAATGTGAAGATTTCCCTGTCGATATGCCCAATATGATGGGAGCGGCTTATCAAAACTTCATGACAGTACTTTCTCAACTGGCTCGAGTTATAAATAATAACTTGAATCATGAGAAATTCCATCCTCCTCCAGGGAAAGAGCAAGTTGTCGTAGAATCCTTCATGCAGAAAAGGCCTCCCATGTTTAGTAGATCTTATGATCCCCTCCTCATGGAATAATGGATTATATCCATTGAAATGATATTCTCTGTTCTCTAGTGCTTAGAAGAAGAGAAGGTTGTACTAGTAGTATATCATTTTTATGGGGAAGCTGATCAGTGGTGGACACTGATCAAGAATACTTCATCCCAAGAAGAAATTTATTCCATGGATTGGGAGGAATTCAAGAGGATGATTTTCAACAAATAGTTTCCTCGAACCCTCAATATCTTGATAGAAAGGGAGTTCCTCAGACTCAAGAATAATGAAGATGAGTCCATAGGGGCATATAAAGCTAAATTTTCAAGGATTTCAAGGTATTCCTCTGTCTTTTTCATGTACACTGAAAGCAAGGTGGATCTTATCTTTATTGGACTAAAGTTGAGTCTACGAAAAGTGTTAGAAATTCGAGACTTCAATAGTTATGAGGATATTTTCTGTTGTGCCCTCAAGGTGGAAATAGAGATAGGAGATTCTCAGTAGTCTCATGGGATGATTGAAAAGAATCAGAAAATGGAAAACAACATGGGTGGTTCATCAAACAAATTCCATGATGGAAAGAAGCATGACTTTTCCCCTTGCAAAAATTGTGGGAAGAAGCATCCTGGTAACTGTCTGAAGGGAACCAAGAATTGCTTCAAATGTGGAATGTTTGGTCATATGGCCAAGAACTGCATAAGGGATATGAAAAATCCTGCTAATGATGAATAAGAAAGGAAGGATCAGATCAACACTCAGCCTGTAGTGCAATGTTACTACTGCAAGGAGAATGGGCATTATGCAAACTATTTCCCTAAGTCGAGGGTTGCTTGAGGCAACCAACAAGACCTCCAAGGAAACATGGAAGGTATTATGCTATCACTACTACTACGGTGGAACCGGACAATAATGTAGCGATAAGTACAATAGTTATTCATTCAATAATAGAAGACGTACTATTTGATTCTAGTTCTACGCATTCTTTCATATCTTGAAAGTTTAGTAGAACTATTCAAACACCACCTCAATATTTGGAGAAAAAGTAATTTTTGAGAATAAAAAATGGGGAAATCGCTACATCCATGGTTTATAACTCCTCCCCAGTTAATGTTTGTGGACTGAACCTCCCAAAAAATCTCATCATACTTCCTTTAGTGGAGTTTGACTCAATCTTGGGCATGGATTGGATATCTTTGAACAAAGACAACATCAACTGTCGGGAAAGGGAGACCACTTTTCACATATCAAAGCATCCTCTGATTCATTACAAGTGTAAGGAGGAAAATGAGTATCCTTTAGAATTTTTATCTCAAGTGTGGATATTTTTGCCTTATGAGAATGCATATCCAGCTCAAATGATTGGGACAAAGGAGAGAATCAAGCTTGAAGAGATGCCCATCATGGGGGATTACACAGATGAATTCCCTGAATAGTTACCTAGTCTTCCTCGTAACTGAGAGGTTGAGTTCTCAATTAAACTTATCCCTGGATCTCTACCTATCTCAATAACACCTTACAGAATGGCCACTGTAGAGCTTGAGGAGATGAAGAAGCAGTTTTAGGTGAATATGGAGAAGGGTTTTATATGCTTGAATACTTCACCGTGAGGTGCGCCAGTCCTCTTCATTAAGAATAAGGACAGATTAATATGCCTCTGCATTGATTATCGTGATCTCAATAAAATCATGATAAAGAACAAGTATACCCTTCCACGGATAGATGACTTGTTCGGTCAGCTCTATGGGGCCAGTTATGTCTCTATGGTGGACCTTCGGTCAGGATATCACCAACTAAAGGTGAGGAAGGAATATATACCCAAGACTGCCTTTCAAACAAGGTATGGACACAATGATTTCATAGTGATGCCCTTCATATTCACTAATGCTCCATCAATTTTCAGGTATTTAATGAATAGAGTGTTTAGAGAATACATTGAAAAATTTGTGGTAGTCTTTATTGATGATATTATGATATACTCCAAGTGTAAGGAGGAACATGAGGAGCATTTAAAAATTGTGTTAAGTACTTTGTGAAGGGAGATGTTTTATGCAAAGTACCAGTAAAAGTGAGTTCTGGATGGAGGAAGTATCATTCCTGGGGAATGTTATCACCAGCAAAGGGATGTTTGTGGACCCTTCCAAGATGAAGGAAATTGAAGAGTGTCCCAAGACAACTTCTGTAATGGATATCTATAGATTTTTGGGTCTAGCTGGGTATTATCGATGATTCATGATGAACTTTTCATGATTGTAAAACCCAATGACTAAGCTGACAGGGAAGGGGTAAAGTTTTTATGGATGGAAGAATGTGAGGTAAGCTTCAAGGAGATAAAGAGACGGATGATCACTGCACCTGTATTCACATTAGAAAAAGTGGAGAAGGTTTTGTGATATACAGTAATGCTTAAAAGAAAGGATTGGGTTTTGTACTCATGAAAATGATAATGTGATAGCCTATGCATCACGATAGTTGAGGATCCCTTAGAAGAAGTACCTGATGCATGATCTAGAGCTAGAAGCTGTGATATTTCCTTGAAAATATGGTGGCACTACCTTTATGGTGAGAAGTGTGACATATACTCCGACCTCAAGAGCCTAAAGTTTATATTCACACAAAAAGGAGCTCAACATGCATCAAAGGAGATGGTTAGAGCTAATCAAAGATTACGATTTCTTGATTCACTATCAGCCTGGAAAGGTGAACAATGTAGATGATGCTTTAAGTAGAAAAGAACATGCTACTCTATCCATGTTATGAATTGAGAAAGACCTTATCTTCATGGATATGCAAAGGATGGATTTAGAAATCATAAGGGCATGGGATACATCCTAACTTGATCTAAATATTATGTAACCATCCATTCAAGAGAAGATTAATGAAGCACAAAGGGATGATGTGGAGTTACAAAAGAGGGTCAATGCAGTAAAGGAAGGGAAGCTGCAAGAGTCGATATCAACGATGATGGTGTGATTTGGTTTGGAAGGAGGCTTTGTGTGCCTTCATCACTCGGGATAAAGAAAGAGCCATTGGACAATGCACATAACTCAACATTCTCTATCCATCCTGGGAGTACCAAAATGTATCGTGATATCTAAGAACACTTCTAGTGGGATAACAAGAAGAAGGAGATTACGGAATACATATTGAGGTGCTTGGTATGTCAGCAAGTTAAAGAAGAGCAAAAAAAGACCAAAGGGATGATGAAACCATTGCATATACCCATGTGGAAATGTGAGAATGTCACAATGGTATTTGTCACGGGTCTCCTCAAGACGTCGAAGGGAAATAATGAGTTATGGGTAGTGGTTGACTGAGTCACCAAGACTGCCCATTTTATCAATATTCGAGAAGACCTCTCGGTTGAACAACATGCAGAAATATATGTGAAGGATGTGGTGAAACTGCATGGTGTTCCAATCTCAATTGTCTCTAATCATGATCCAGGGTACACATCTAAAAAGGAATATTCAGATGCTTGAAGATATGCTAAGATCCTTCTCTCTATAATTCGAAGGTGGATAGGACCAATATCTCCCATTGGTTGAGTTCTCATACAACAATAGCTTCCACTCAAGTATTCAGATGGCTCTGTATGAAGCATTATATGGAAAGCGATGTAGAACTCCAACCCGTTGTGGTAAAGTTGGAGAACGAAAGCTACTTGGACTCGATCTTGTGTAAGAGATGACAGAGAAGGTTCAAGTCATCCAGAAAAACATCAAAGCTACTCAGAGTCAGAAAAAGATCTATGCTGACAACCATCAAAGGGACTTGGAGTTAGTCGTTGGGGATAAAGTATTCCTTCAAATATCACCATGGAAGAGAGTCACGCAGTTTGGAAATAAAGGGAAGCTAAGCCCAAGGTACATTGGACCCTTTGAGATCCTTGACTGCAAATGAGTCATGGCCTATCATCTTGAACTTTTTCCAAATATGACTCGTTTTCATGATGTGTTTTACGTATCACTCTTGATGAAGTACATACCTGATCCTCATATGTACTAAACTCAGAGGTGGTGCAGCTAGAAGATGAACTCTCTTATGAGGAGCAGCTAGTGATGATTCTGGACAGAAGAGATAAGGTTCAATGCAAAAAAAACCCACCTTGTTAAATTGTTGTAGAGGATCTAAAAGATTGAAGAAGCTACTTGGGAACTGGAGGAGGCGATAAAGGATAAGTACCCTCACCTGTTTACAGCCTAGAATGTAAAATGAAATTTCGAGGGTGTAATTTCATAAGGGGGAAGAATGCAACGGCCCAAATTTTTCTTTGGAAATTTCCCTTCTTATAAATATGTCATAAATTAACATGAAAACACAACAGAATGATATACCAAGTGATAAGTGGTCTTTAAACATAAGTTTGTCACTTTTGTGTTTGGAATTTTGAAAATTTGATATCCATAGTTGCAATCAGAAAGTGTTTTGGAGTCCGATAAGAAAAAAATTAATTTTTGGTGAATAGTAACCCACCCTTATGAATAGTGAAATAACCAAATGAATAGTAACCTTACCTATGATAGTAACAAAATAATATTCAAGTAAAATTATGATGTGCCTATGTTTTAGAATAAGTAAATGAATGTTTTAAAATTGGTTTTTAATAATAAATTATGATTTTAAATAAATATTAAAATATCTTATTTATAAAATTATTTTGGAAAAAAGGACTTCATTTTTGGATTATAAACTTTTAAAAATTGTTAGGGTGAATTTTTGGTATTTTTCTGAAATACTTGAATTTTTTATGAATAGTAGAATCCGATAATTCTCAATAAATGCTAAATAATGGATTAATTGAGTTATTAATGATGATCTGCTGATGTAAGTCCATTTGTTTCTAATTCACATGCATTTATTACTATTATTGATCATAGAATACATAATATTCCTTGTCTTGTGAAGAAATAATAAACTAATGATTAATTTTTTTTGAAAACCCTCCTCTCCTCCACTATAATCGCCCCTCACTCCCTCTTCTCTTCACCCCTCTCAAGCCTTGTTCCTTTCCAATATTCTTCCCAAATTTCTCCCCAAGATCGTCCCCCATGTCCAAAATCTCCTAGACTCTTAAAAATACCAAAACCTCTCTCCTTAAGAGGTTCTCAAAGGAGGAAGTCTCAAGAGGTAAATTCCTCTTTCTAATTCCTTCTTTGCTTTTATGTTCTTTTCTTTTTGTTTCTTTCCTCACCTCCCTACACCTAAATGGTATGACCACTCCAGTAGCTTACATATATGGGAATTATATTATGCTAATGGAAAACTTCATTACCTTCTCTCCTTTCCTCACCATTTATTTGAATGAAATGAAAGCACCGTTTGAGATGTGCTAATTTAGCACATTCAAGGACAACCGTTTATCAATTTTTATTATCATAATCTAATCTTGTAATAAAACCATTTTTGTTATGGGTGAAACAGAATATATATATGTAATATATCCTATTTGGATTATGTAATATTTTTTTTGGTATTAAGTTATAAATAAAAATATGTTCTTTGTAATCAAACCCACCAATTAACAAAAACGGTTGTCACTTTGGTATTATATAGTAATTCGACTTCACTCTACGTAACAAAATTAAATCTAAAACCATGTAATATCCTATGATTTTGATAATATAATATAACTTAAATTCTAGAAAATCACTTTCATCTTTCATGTATATCCAAATTTGAAAATAAGTGAACCGATCTTTTAAAACCATGTAAAAAAACGAGCCTAAACTATGAAATTTAGCCTTATAACTAATCTGGAATGCCATTAATGAACTAAAAAGTGTTATAATAAATCAATTAAAAGTAGAATAAGTTCTGTAATTATTAATTAATAGGCCTAATTTTTTTATTCAGGTCTTTGATAACAAGAGGAGAACACCAACATATTTAAGGTAAGGGATCCTCTCCTTTTGACTCATAATCATGATTGTTCCCTATGTTATTCCATTATGTGTTTTACCAAGTGATGGGGTATATTTTCTCACCTCCCCAAACTTCCCTAATGTTTTATAAGTGATGAGAAACCCCTTATCTCTCTCATCAAGCTCTCTTAGTTACACCCGATACCATGCCAATAAACCGCAATGGATTCTACCCGAACTTCCTTTATTCCTTCGGGTTTCTCTATATTTCTTTTTACCAAAAGGTAGTCATCTTTTATTTTTATGTAAAACTTATAAATTATGTTTATATTCTCCAAAATCATGTTATAAGATCCATCTCTCATTCTCTTTCGGTGATATACATGATTTTAAGCGAATCCCTCGTTAATACTTCCCAATAAGCACAATCGTTTTAAGGGAAATTCCCAAATTCTTACCTGATTTCAAGTTCAATATATCTTCTATTTTAAGCCACCACTGTATTTATAAAATTAGTATTTTTATTATTAAAACCTTCTTTGTTCGCTTCAGGTTTTACTTAAAAGATCACTCCCTTTTTTAATTTTTAATTCTCTATAGTATTTTCCTTAAAACCGCAAAAACCGTTTTAATTCTAAAATTTCCCAAATACATTGCTTACATGTTGTCACTACTTTTTGAAATAAATTGCCATGATATATGCCTATTGAATTTCCATGTGTGATTATTTTCTTTCATGGGCACTTTCATGATACGCTCAATGGTTATTCTTTATGTCATGACTGTGGTACCCAATTCTTTCCATGGGTGCCCTTATGTTTATGTATGGTTGATTATGTATGATTATTTATGTGTAAAGAATATTTATATGATATGAATATTTATATGGAAATAATATTCATGAAAAGATGGAGATTGGTGCACCCAGATAGCACATCAATGCATTGGGTAAAGTTAAGTCTCATGAGATGTGATGTGAAACAGGATTGGCGGTTAGGCTTGACCCGTACTAAAATGTGAAACTGGATTAGTAGTTAGCCTTGACCTATACTAAAGAAATGTTTAATGATTATGAAAAATTTATATGATTCCATGATCCCATTCTTATATGATATGATTTCATATGTTCCATGTTTTGTTTTCATTACGTCATGCCTCTTAACTCATGTGCTTAAGATATATCCTTATGTTCATTCCCTTACTAGGATTTTTAACTCATCCCTTTGTTCATCTATTCCCCATGGTACCGTATAAATATTTAAGGGCTCAAAGGATGTTAGGAGCTCTTTATGAAGATTAAATAAAGATTGTTTTTTAGTCTCTTGTTTTATGTTTTATGTTTTATGTCCCTAGTCTTCCAAGACACTAGACTTAACGATCCTTGGCTTGTACTCTGATGTATAATTATGCATAAAATCATGTAATGTTATATATAAAAGGCTTGGGTCGCTATAGTATTACCATTATTGTTAAGATATGGGTTAATATCCCTTGCGAGTATTAATTATATGTCCCCACCCATCTATGAATACATGAAAAATTGACTATATAGTCTCTGATTCTAGTTATAAGAATGATTCATAAGAGTACATCCTAATACCAAAGATCCTTGATTAAATACTCTAAAATACATCCTTTGCACATTATTTTAATCTAAATGTCTTTATAATTAATGAAATACGAGTATTGTGATTCCCATTATGAGAAATATACATAAGTAACTTCCTAAGGCTTGTGGTGCATGCCAAAATTCCATAATATATTTCCTTTCCATGTGACATTAATATACATAGCATGATATTAGAAACAATATGTAGCCTTTGATTCCAATAATCAATGTATATTTAGGATGTATCTTGGAGGTTTAATCACAACTCTGATACAACAAATTCCTTTTAGTATAATAGTAAACTCATGAGTGCCTGGTTATGTGGCTTCAAAACAAAATTCGTCACTCATTGTTAAGAAATAATAGAGAAAAATAGTGAATATCTGATATATATATATATATGGTTAAATTAATAGAAAACCCTCTTTCATGTATAATGAGTTATCACCTAATAGTTTTATTAGGGTAACCAATCCCCTACAAGGATTTGGGAAAGATTAATGAACATATCATCAATCTATAAGAGAGACCCATAGTGGTAAATAATTCACCCAAAAAGGCTAAGATGATCTTGACCTCTTATCCTATTAACCAATGTGAGTTCCTAATCATCATTGGTCTTGAAACCCTAATGAAAACCTTCCTTTGGAAAGATGTTCTGTGTTTGTTGTGGATATGGGAGCCATTATATGTTAATCTGAGAAACAAATATGTTAAACCTAAATATCCCACATCCATACCATCCCATCAGAAAAAGAAATGGTTAATCTACCATGAAATATTTTTGTAAAAGAATAAATAATTCATCAAAGGCATCATGAACCCTTTCCCCAAACCTAGAGAACTATACCATTCCTTCAGAAAAAATGTTGACAATGATGTGAAATAATTCGAGAACAAAAAAACTATATTGTCATAGTAATTAGGAATTTAATTTCCACAAACCAAGTGTAAAATAATATTCTATCATAAACAAATGTTAAAATGAATTTTTATTTTTAACATATATTACATTAATGAATTTTATGACCATAATAACCATTTTACACAATTATACTTATTCGACAATTTTTTAGTGGGTTTCCAAAGAAAGCTTTTTAGTGAAATATTATTTTAATATTTATCTTCCATTTGTTTATTTTCTCTAAAGGATATTATTTTATGAAAAAAATTATTTATTATGAATTAATGTTCATATTTTATATCTTATTATTAGTTTTTTATTAAATATTTCCAGAAAAATTCACTTTTTTGTGATTAGTTTTCATTGGATATTACATTTATATTAAATATCCATATTATATATATCATTTATATGATTATTTTATAAACTATATACCATTTCAATATACTATGTTTTACAATGAAGGTAATTTTATTGAATGGTAAAATATTAATATTCCTTATTCTTTACTCCATATAGATAATTTTTGGTAAGGAATATTTTTTATTAATTAAATCAAATAATTAACATATGAGGAAAACCTTAGATATTCCATGATGAGCGGGGAATTATTATATATGGCCCCTTGATGCATCAAGAGGTCACATGGGACAAACTATATGACTAAACATATTAATTGGGTTTTTGGTGTATACCTTCCCATTGAATAAGCTACCTTGGTACAAAGTCTTAATTGTAATGAAATCATGATGTCTAAGATAATGTCATTTGAAATTAAGCATTTCCTTTTCTGAGAATTCAATTATTATTATCTATGAGATTAATTCTATGATATTTTCAATGGATGAATTTTTCTCATGTTACTGGCTAAATGACATGTGTTTTCAGTTATTTACATTTGCATATTTATTATTCATTATTTATTATTAATATTTTTTCTTGTACTTAACCCTTACCGAGCATCCAAGATCACCCTTTATTTGTTTTTATTTTCCCATGATATGAATAAGAAATATTTAAATGAGTTCATGGATGTCAAATATTTTCTTTCAACATGATTTATATTTTAATTCCAATGTAAAATAGGAATCATATTGGCATTTGGTTCTTCAATGCTACTAAATTGACCGATCCTTCAGGATGAGATCTCTTTCATACTATAAAAATTTAAAAATGTAGACAATGACTCTAGGATACTGAAGCTGAGGTAGTTACAATAAAACTATTATTTGTATCCAACAACAGCTAGTAATCATTATGATCATTCTTTAAGTAGTAATTTCATGTCAAAATATTTTCCTATAGATTGTTAATCAAGAATTATGTATCTTCTGGTATCCACTTAATATTACCTACTTTACATTGTTTATCCATTTCAAGAAATCAATGCTTGATAAACAGTAACAAAAAATTCAACTAATAAGATAACAAAATTCCTAATAAATATTATTAAGAAACATCAAGAATTTCATAAAAACTCATGAATTTACAAAATCCCAAAAATTGGTTTAAAATCGATGTTAGTAACTACTGATTATCTAAAACATGTGATAATTATTTTATTTAATTTCTCTAACATCCATATTTTTAAATATATTTCTTATCAAGAAATAATAGATATATAATACTATAGTATGTGATATATTTCAATTAACATAATTTGAAAGTAATAATAACAAGATTAATCATATTACACTACATGCAATTTACCAAAATTTTAAATAAGATATTAACTACATGTTAATAATAATAATCCATTACGTCTTATTATCTTTTTTCTTCTTTCCTTTCATTCTAGATTCTTAAATATGTAATCTTCATGATTTTTTAAGTTATTATCTTTCCTAAAGTTCATTATATTGATTCATACATAGGGTCTAAAAAATTATTGAATGACACTAAAGAAAAATAAAAATATAAGAATCAAATCCCATACCCGGAAGGAAATCTAAACCATGATGCATAAAACACATAAGAGTGAGGGGGTTTCATGTAGGTATGGAAACACAAAATACGTACTGTGGTTGATTCTATAACTAATAAATGACTATAATAGTGAAGTTTTGACCATCTAGTCTTGAGATAAAATAAGAAAAATGGAAAAGAAAAATACCTTCTCATTTAAGGAAAAATAGATATGATTTTCCTAGTTATTTAAAAAAATGCAGTCAACTTTAATTTTTAATCAACTTATAATTAAGTTTATATTAAATTACATCTACATGACACTTTTAAATCCCCTGACATTATAGAAGTAAAATATATAATTTATCTTAATTTTATCTCGATTTAAACCCAATATTTAAACATGTATTTACCTTTTATTTCCCAATTTTCATTAAAAAAGTGTTTTGTATCATTCTAGGAAAATTTGAATGTTTTCTGATTATATAGACAACCAACCATGATGATCAATGTATAATATGACAATTTAGATATAGTACATGAAGAATATGATATACTATAAAAATAAATTGGATACCACATGGATCGATCATACCATGTGGATCAATTGAATGAACCAATAATCGACCATGCTGATTGATTACACAAACAAAGGATGGATCGACCACACAAAAAAAGGATTGACTACATCACCAAAGGATCAACCACACATATAAGGGATAAATCACAAAAAATGAACAACCACAAGACTATATGAGTAATCTATTTCATGAATAAATATTCCACTACATAAACAACCACGTTAACACATGAACAAACTAGAGATGATATTGTTAGGAAATCAACCACATATAAAAAAATAGACCAAATGAACAACCAAGAGACCACAAAAATTAATTTATATTTCAATGTGGGAAAGGAATTTATTAACCCTCTGGACACCTCTAGGACTTGGGAAAACATAAAGTAAGGGTTTTAGAAATTCTGGTCCTTACAGTGAATTCTGATTGAGATAGGTTTTTTTAAATGTTGGAGTGGTTCATGCAATTAGAATCCTATTATAGGCAAGTTTTTGTAGTGTGGTGGCTGAGTGACACAATTTTATTCTTGGATTAGGGGAGTCTTATGGTACGTGGATAAAGGGAAACACTATAATGATATCTAGATAGATAGGTAGGACCTCTATTTGAGAAAGGTGGAACCATGACCCATGGGGACCATTCTAGGACCGATCCATGTAGGGTTTCCATACCAAAACCCTAAATTTCATAGAAAAACATGTTCACTATGATTTTTTATAATGGGAAAATTTTAATTTTAAGCTTTGATTTCCTCCTTTGTATTTTTATCCCCCTCCCACTCTTTCTTTTCCTATTGATGGTTCTTTTAATACAGGTGATCATATTTTGATAATTTTGAGTCTATATAAGCACTAAATACATTATTTTACCTTCTTTTCCTTGTATTAAATTCAAAAACCATAAATTTATATGTTTGGGGATGAATTTATAGTTCTAGAGGATTGAGTGTCAATCAAATATCATGAATTAGTTTGTGCGATTCATCAAGAACAATAATTATGGTTACTAAGTTATCACTATATCTATTCCCATTCACTTATTGTTTATGTTATGTGTGGTCTCAAAAATCTATAATGTGATTGACCTAAAGATTTAATAAATTGTTTATATTTTTCTTCTTGAGAATAAAACCTCCTTACAACCATGAGAAACCTATTAGGGATTATAAATCTCGAAATTTGTCCAACAAGTAAGGTGAAAATTATTTTAGAGAAAATGGAAATATGAAAGGATAATAGAGGGGTTAATAAAATGGAATGATGATGTCAAAATCTAATCATATATTCACTAGGATGATCCTAGGATGTAATATATGATACATGAGATTTATGGGGTAGTATATATTCCCCTAATGTATGTTTTATGATATGTACAGTTTGGGATCTATTCCCTTCGATTATTAAACATGAGATATATGGGTTGGGATCTATTCCCTTAGGTTATTATATATGTTATGTATGGGTTGGGTGAAATAACCCCAACTTATTATATATGAGATTTACAGGGTGAAATCCATTCCCCTGGTTGTTATTTATGATATATATGTGGTAGTTATCATTACCCCCTATTATTATATATAATATATACGAGGTGGGTGTCATTCCTCCTAGTTGTTATATGTGAGATGTATGGGATGGGAGAGATTATCAGTGATTATTATATTTGAGATATATTAGGTGGGTTATATTCCCACTAGTCACAATATATGCGATTTATGTGGTGGATAAATTCCCACTAAGTGAATATTATTAGATTTATTGGGTGATCATCCTTCCACCTAGTATATATTTTGAGATATATAGGGTGGTCATTATATCATTCATTTTGATATAAAAAGGTCTATGTTTAAATTTTATAGGAACATTAATTGATAAATATTATCTTTTATTTATCTTGATGTATATGATTTACTTTATTTCAATTATTATTTCTTACATAGATATAAGGTTATTGTCTCTGCATAATATCATTATAGACCATTTCTATTAGCCATAAGCCTATGATATATAGGGATGAATGCTTGAGGTCATGTGACTATGTAGTATAGTTACTGTAGAGTGATTCAATCCCAAGATGTTATATTGTACAATATTGAGAGATTGAGAGAGAATATATATTTCTAGATAATTTTCTAGACGAAATGAGAGGATATTCTGACTCCATTGAGTTGTTTTTAAATTCTTTGTTTGTAAATATGACCATTTAGTTATTTATTATGAAGAGAACATTGAGTTCTCTGCTTTTGGGTGGGTTATGAACCTAGAGGGTCAGAGTTGATGATTTAAATTATAAATAAATGTAGCATTATTGTTGAATTTGGTACATTGGGGAATCATCATTATATATTCCTTAATCACATCCTTGTATGGTTGAACCTAGTACCTAATAAATTTTATCTATGCTTATTTGATTTATGCCATCAATATTTTATTTTTGAGGTAAATAAGTGTTCCTACTGATCATGTAACCGATCACGGACATGGGACATTTGACAAATATTTATGTTGATTCACCCCCTCTTATGTTATTTTCCTTACGTGGGACTAAAAAGTGGTATTAGAGTAGTAGGTTCAAATTTAGTGGTGTGTTCCCTCTTAGAATCCATGGAAATAGTGGATCAAAAAGGGATTCCAATTTTTATGGAAGTAATTTTCATCCCAATAAGAATTTTATGCAACATTATTTTAATCCTTTCTTATGGATGTGTATGTAACTATCACATATCGAAATAACAATCAAAATATATAGTATTGATCTATCAGAAATAGACAATAAATAATTAGTTGAGGATGCCAAAAGAACCACTACACTAGAGGAGCCTTAGAAAACCCAATCTATAAGAATGTTATGTCATGTAAGACCTCAAATAATATGTCGCAGAAGTTGATAAATATCTATGAATGTTCCTTGAATGTTCTTGAATGAAAATTATAGGTCTTATAAAATACTAAGGAGTATGTTTGGATGACCCTAATAAATCTATTGATGCATTCCTCAACTGGGTGAACAATATAGTGTATGATATGTGATAACATAAAGAAAATATTGAGGGCATAATTATTATTATGAGAATGATGATAATATTACCACCTTGATTCAACAAAAAAGTCTTATTTCTCATAGATAATGATATATATGATAATATATTTTAAATTATTTATAGCACTCTCGTCACATATGATAAAAGAAATTATGGTAAAAATGATGTGGAAAAGGACAAATATCAAGAAGTGGAATTTAATGAAATAATGTGTCTTTCAGTGCTGAAGGATCCTTAATAAAGGGATGTTGATTACATGGTGACATTTCTTTCCTAACATTCATGAAGGTTAAACTGAAAGTTCAATAAAAATATTCCACTCACTTGATTTTGGAATGTAAATGTTTAGAATCTCCCATTCAAGTGTCTAAATAGGTCACAATATTTTGAATAGGACAATGTACCCTAAAAAAGTCTCTAAATATGTGAATGGAAAGAGAAGTTAATAACATTATTTTTTCTAGAAGAAAATTATTTAAAATGAGGATGTTATATTGGAATAAACTAAAGTGGAAGATATTGAGGACTTTAATTACCTCAATAAATAAATTCTTGTGTCCATAATAGAAAAATTCATACAGTGAAGATACAAGAATCAATGAATATGGTAATGTTTATGGATGTGTAACCCTAACAGATGAGATAGAGGAACCAATCATACATAAATATGTTTATGGAACCAAAGAAAGATGTCCAATAGATATGTTCGTGATTACAAACTCTATATGTAGTAGTAATTATAGGAGAAACCTAAATTAAAAAATGAGACCAAGAAGTTCAAATTAGGAATTCTATAAAACTCAATGAGTGTAGTTGAGTTCAAGATCAAAATCTAAGATCTGATCTGATTTATTGATATAGTAAAAAGAACTAGAAGATTGAGTCAAATGGATCATGGAGTTAAATGGTTAAATTTCAATTCTATGATTACGGATAAAATAACAAGAGAGTATCTTGACTCTTGGGATTATATCACGAAATTGAATTGTTTGGGATAAAATTATTGTGAAGGAGAAACATGAGGATCAAATAGATACATTTAATGTTTCATTCTAAATTAATTCTTCACTAATGTTTCTATTCTTAATGTGAATCTTGAATAAATGAAAAATTCGGTCATGATCGATGTTTAGCTATAAGATTATTACCATGATAGGAGATTTATTTGGGTTTTAGTGAAAATGAAAACAGTCAAAATTATTAAAAGGATACCAACAAATCCTAGAAGACAAATAAAAATACACAAAGAATAGATTTCATTTTTATTTGAATATAATGTATACTCAGTGTGTATGTCTTATAGAAAGATGATATTAAAATACATAGGATAAAGGAAGATAAATGTGGATAAATTTATATTCTCAGTACGTTTTCGATGACCATTGTTTTTAGTGTGAAGTGTATTGACAAAAATTAGTGAAATATTCATCCAAACTATAATTTAATGTACCAATGGATACCCAAAGTGAAATATGTCTACAATTGAGAGATTAATCACGATGGATGAAAATGAAAAATTAATTTGTTTCCTTATTAGGTGTGGATGATCTATCGTATCTGGAGGTGGAACATGAATAATTAACATTAGATAAAGTGATGAAGCTAACATGGGTTAAGAATTTAATGGATGAGAAATTTATTATTGTAAATATTTCTTTGAAAGAAGTAGATTGAGCCTGATTATGGTCCCTTCATAGTATATTCACTAACCATATAATGACAAAAAAATCCGGTCATAGGCATGAAGTATTACAATGAAGGTGTTATAATTTTTTGAAGTAGTTACGGATTAAATATTATTGGCTCTATGAAATACAAAATTGGAGGAAAAAAAGAGATACATGAATATATTAATTTACTAATGCCTTGATAAAAATTAATATGGTAAATTATATTATGTGACTTAGGTAATTTAAAAAATTATACTAAGAATATTTTCATTTTTAGAGGAAAATTTGATCCAATTATGATGAAAGTGAAGCACCTAATGGGTAATTTATACCACAATAATTGTGAAAAAACATGTGTTTTATATATAAGGAAGAAGAAAATTGTTTGGGGACCAAAATTCATGGACACATAAGATAAAAATACTTATAAGAGTTGGTGAAGGATGGATAAGCTCATAATATCCCTAGAAATCCACATAATTATACTCACACATGTGATACTTGTTAAAAGGTAAAATCATTCTTTAGAGTCACAAGTCAATGAAAAAAATATTGAAAATGTGTTTTGAGTTAGTGAACATTAAAGTTTGTGGTTATACATCACTAAATTTCATTGATGGAAAAAGTTACTATGTTTTATTCATTGTAAATTTCAGTTGGATGACATGGTTGACGATGATCATGCATAATATTGAGGTGACCGACTGTATTACATGTTATTAAAGAATGAAAAATAATATGATTAGTATATTTTTAGGGTATTATGAATTAACAATGGAGTTAGCTTTACCAATATCCATGTATAGGAATTCCTCAATAAACATGGTAATAATATCCATTTTTTAGTGCTAAGCATAAAACAAATGATGCCATTGAGTGGGGAAATACGATCTTAAACAAAATGGATTGCATGATTCTCACCAAGAAGGACCTATTAGAGAAATATTGGATGAAAAAAATATTAAGATTAATCTATATGACCAATAAGTATTTTGTTTATGTTAGGTTTAAGAAAATAGTCCACACAAGACGTGGTATCAAAAGAGAGAAATATTTAAATACATTTGAATCATTAGATTTTAATGAATTGTTTTGAATAAAGAGCATGATAGGATGGTTTAATATCCTAAATAAAAAGAGTTTTTTGTTATATACTCTTCATAGATAATGAAATATATGTGTTTCAATAAATTTCATGTAAATATTTTTAAAATAAAATATTTTACTATGGTAGAAAATGAGAAGAATTTTAAAAAAAAATAATAATTAAATTCCTGAGGAACGTGATGATGAGTTGAGAAAATTACCGTTAATATAAGGGGATAGAGATGATTTAGGGGACAATATCAATGATGAGAAATTCAAATATACTTCATCCAATTTATGGAATATAAGAAGTAGAGATGAAATAAATGAATAAGACATCATTGGTGACTAGAAATATCCAAGGAAAATTTGGAAAATGAAGTATCTATAAAAAATTGAATCTTATCACAAGTAGAGTATAAAATATTTTAAGAGGATTTTATAGATGATAATTGGATCGAGGATATATGTGAAGAGGTTGATCAAATTGATAATAATCCAAGTTGTGATTTTTTTTCATGATTTGAGAACAAAAATGTTATCTGGACTAAATTGATTTTCTATAACAGAGTCATTGAAAAACATAAAGTGATTTTTGAAAAATAATAAATTTTTTCCTGAAATATTAACATAGTGAGTAATCGATATAGATGTGACATTTTTCCCATGATTAGATTATAAATTATTTTGTTATTTTAGGACATAAAAGATTACAATAGGATCATTTTATTCAAAATGGATGTAAAATAAACCTTATGGAATGGATTATTTGAGGAATATGTTTACAATGGACATTAATATTTTTTTTCATTATTATGAGAATAAATTTTACCGATTAATGCAGAAAATGTATGGGTTGAAGAAAGAACTATGAGAATGATATTCTAGAATTGTAATTTTTTTAACAAGCTTCATTTTCAATGTATAGGAGTTGATGATAATCACTACATTAATAAGGGGAATAATCAAATGTTGATAGTACTAATTTATGTTCATGGAATAATATTTGGGTGATCTAATAGAGAAAAATGTTTGAAATTTATATAAATCAAGAGGTGTGAGTTTTAAAAATCATTGATTGGGGGTGTTAATGTTTTTCCTTGGTTTATAGGGTATACATTGAAGGCATGGAACATTTATTTTTCAATAAAAATATATCAAGGTGGTATGAAATTGGATTGTAATAGAGTATTATAAGGTACAAAACATATTTATTTATACCAAAATGTAGTTTCTATGATATGACAATGAGAAAGTCTTCAACATCAATGAGAATATGTAAATTATTAATATTGATACGAATTTCTTTTCAATTTTATTTCCATAAGGAACCAAATTAATCCCAATGGTTTTTTTAAAATAGTGAAGAGAATGATATGGTTTATAAAGGTTGTGATGGATTTCAATTTTATTTATAATTACACACCAAAACATGAGATTTTGATATTTATGGATGTAAATTTGGTTGTTTTAGTAGACGATCATAAGTTAATATCAAGTGGTTCATTTTAACTTATAGAATAATGTATTTCATGGTTAAAAAATGTAATATTTTATTTCCTGGAGAAATGTGGAAGATAAATAAATAGTTCCCACTCATTCTTATAATAATTACCAATTTATGAAGATATAGTTTGAGGAATATGGAGTCATAGTGAAATATCATATTGCTATCATGTGTGATAAGTCAAGTGCTATTAATTTTTCGAAGGAATCTAATCCATCACTCAAGTATATTTAAAATTTATATATAATATCACTCCAAAAAGGAGAACATTGAGCAATGTTTTGTGATATTAGAGTATGTGTTTACACAAAATCATGTTATAAACATCATAAAAATTGAATAACCAAAATAAATGTTTGAGAGAAATTAGTTGGATCTTGGAGTTTAACTATCTCCACCCACTTAGATATCTTGGAGATGAACCCCAATCACATAATGTTTTTCGCATTCCACACATAACACCATATAATGTTATAGGGTTAAAAGGATAAATGTTTCTACCCATGCCAACATGGTGCACCAATCCTTTTGTAATCATACCTAACTATAACTCCATAGTTAAAGAGGTTCTTCTTGGAGTAATGATCAGGATGGGTGACTATTAGTCAGAGACTGAATGCACTATCACTATAGAGGAAGGGGGTTAGTTGAGTTCTTAAAATTTTATTGACTTAGAAAACAACTCTATTTAATTATGTGATTAATTTTTACTTTTTATTAATATATTCACACAATAGAAATACAATCACAATGAAAATAGGACAAATGTAAGATCCCAAACTTTCCTGATGATGTCTTGAGCTCGTTTATTGGAAAAAATTTACTTATTTTGAGTATATCTAGTTTGGATTTTACCTTGTGGAGTATTTAGGTGAAATTGTAGTGTTTTGGAAGGAATATGGGTAGTACATAGTTGGCACATAGTTTTCACAAACAATGTGCTGAGTCTAGGAAAGAGTGTGCACCCAAACAGAGGTTATTTTCAGCGTAAGTGCATGGTTTATAAAAAAGTGAACTCTCTTAGTAGAAAATGTGTGAAAACTGGAGAGTAGGTACATGGTTTGGAACATTATTAGGGTAAAATGTGCACTCCTTATCTACGTGTAAAATTAAACCCCTAAAAATACATTAAAAATTTCTCGTACCCCAATCTTTTATCTGAAAACATCCGATCTCAATCCTAAACATCTTCCTTAAAATTTTAGAAGCTCATGGATGAATTATAAGGTATAAATTCTCTATTTTTGATGAATATAAGGCCAAATTTATGATTTAAGCCTCTTGAAGTAAAATATTATAATCCTGATTAGTTACCCCACTATCTCACATACTTCTATCATCTTTTGAATGAATTTTTCTTCTATAGGAGATGTATCTAGATCAATATTTTTAAAGATCTTAATCCATTTAATAATGTATTTAGTTATTGGATTTAGATATCATTATTAATAATGATATTTGTTGTTCCTCTTCAATTGGGGATTTATGTTACCAAGTCTCATACAACAATCTCGAGGTAGGTGGTCTATGTTCAATTCCCTTAGTCTTGAATTCCAATTTCATATATGTACTGTGTAATTTCAATTGGAACATTTGGTAGATGAATTTTGAATTTGATTAATTAATTAATTAATTAAATCATTGTAATGATTAGTTTTATTTGTGGTATTATGAGGTGAGTTAATCTTAGAAAAATTGAATTTAGTAATTATGATTATGAAATATGTGAATAATGTGATATTGAATTGACTTAATTTAATATACATGATATGATGAATTGGGATAAATTTGGGGGCAACTAGAGATTGTGTAATTGGAATAATTAATTTGTTAATTAATTAATGTTATGTTGAGATTTTAGAGTTGATGGGATATTTGGAATGTGAAACTGTTCAATTAACATGATTATGAATTCATTGAAAATTATAATCATGAGATGGTTTGATTAATATAAATGGTTAATGAATTATATGATCTGAATAATGTAAAATTGTTTAATGGGGAATTACTCATGTTATCACGTCTAATTAATGTGTTGAACCAGTATTTTGTTGATAATTGAGATAGTATCCTTGATGTGATGTGATAGAACTGGGGTTAATGTTTATTAACCCTGATTGATATGATATATGTGATTTTGGTGTGATTGATTTATATACGAGTGTGGGAAAAAAATTAGGATTAAAATACCCGTATGTGATATTGAGGTGTGGGATAGGGGTTGAGGATTTTAATACCCATATGAGATATTGAGTATGGGATATGGGATGAGGATCTAAACACCAATGTGATAGGAGGTGTAGGACATGGAATGAAGCTCCAAATATACAAGGGGTGTTAGAAAAGATGTTATATTCCCTTGAGATTGGTGTTGGACTATATTTCCAATTTTCCATTTTATAATTTTAAACGAATTGATAAATGAAAACCATGTTATTATGATATGTGAGATCTATTAGGGATAGATCAGACATCAGCATGGACTAATTTAGGTATTAATGGTTTGGGTTTCCTTGGGAACCTGATGGTTTATGTGGTTAAATAAATAATAATTTTATATCTAAAAAGTTTACCTTTTTATATGTTTTACTTCTTATACAACATCATACGCAGTTATTGACCAGATATTGTTTTAGATGCCATTGGTGGTGGCCTATTGAGTTGTATTCACACCCCAGATAGGAGGTATGATCTATACTTGAATGGATTTTATGTTTAGAGGATAGGATAAGGGAAAGAGACCAATGTTAGATGCATGATATGGGATAGAGCATGGATTATAGAACCCGACATGCTATCGAGACCCACATGGGAGTTTTCAGTTTCTTTATTGTTGGATTTTTATTTTGAAACAAGAAATGTATTTAGTATTATATATCTTCAACTTTAGTTTTTGATATTTTATTCTTATTTTTTTCATCATGTGGTATTGGTATTATTTTTTTCATTGTTATTAAATTTTATAATTGTTTTTTTTACTTCTAATGTCGTGCTACTTATATAAGGTGGGTATAGTCACCCCAATATCGATATTATATCCTCACTACTATTTGGATACTTCTAGTGTTTGGGGAGTTGCGCCTGAGGCCATATGACCCACTGGTTTGGGGTACCAATGTATGGTACTTGATTCTGGGTATTTAAAAATGGCATCAAAGGTGTTTTTAGTTATTTTTATTTTGTATTACTATTTCTGAAAGGAACACTGAATAATTGGATTAGTTGGTACATGGTTAGAAGATCATGCATGGGTTTAGCTAACACATGTACATCGGTAAAATCCATGTACCGAGGGTGGGATCATTTTTATTGATGTGTGTTGTTATAGTTGGATGTTATTTCACCTAGAGTTATGCACTTGTTGTGTGATATGATTATTGTTTATGAGTTTTTTTGAGATTTGAATCATGGAAAAATAGGGTATGAGAGTTTTGAAAGCATTCATCATTCTATGAAATTTGTAATTATTGTGACATGCATCATTTTTGGCATGTATGAGAAAAGAATGTTTTTGGAAATTTTTGAAATGAAAATTATTTTCCTTGATTTCATGACTTAAATGAAAAAATGGGTGTCTAATATGAATTTCAAAATTCTAAAATGATAAAAAAATGTGGAAAGGGTGTCTGATGAAAATCATGAATATGAGATTCAGTTTATCCTTTGTTAACCATGACATATATGAGGATGGATAAGGGTAGTGATAGTTACATGGGTTTGACTATGTGGTTGGGAAAAGGGGGATTGATTGTTGTGGATTTATGTGAAACCATATTTTTAACAATTTTATTATCGAGTTATTTGTACTGAGACATGTGTTTGGAAATATAGAGATATGAATTAATGTAGATATATACAGATAAGAATACAAGATGATATGGTTGTAACCGATCCTCCAAAAATAGAACATGAGGAACCAATATTACTAGATGAAGGAGCTGAAGAGAAGTTCCTTGAGAATTGTTTTCTTGAAGATGTTTATATGGAGATACCCATAGCTGGTTGTGAAGAATATTTCTAACTTTACACAGTAGTTTCAGTTATTGTAGCCTTTATATTTCATAAGAGAGGGTGGACCAAAGGCATAATAATTATGTATTGATTCCATCCAATCTGAACATGAACATTTAGAGACTCTTGCATAAAAGAGGGTTTAGTTGGCTTCTTAAATGTTATGAGGATCAGAGAAGCACTGGTAGGATGTTAAGGCTTAGACTAAGAAGGAATACGGTATGATATGGAAGGAATTTTTGGATAATTTCCTGGAGTACATTTATCTAGATAATCTTATACATGAGTGTGAATCTGATTTCATGCGTTTTAACTAGTTAAGTATATATGTGATGGACTCTAATGGAACATTAGTAACTAGTAGCACATTTCTCTAGTATTATAAGTGGATAAAACAACTACAGAAATGAATTTTCAAGTCGGGATTAAATGTGAGATTAAATCCCAAGTGAATATATTTTGGAATGAAAAGTAATCTTATGTTGTGGATCAGGCTCTCATATCGCAGGGGAACCTAAATGAAGTTTCTGGTGTTAGAGAAGTGGTTTCTACTGGGTAATTTGGAGGTGTATCCTCTAGGGAATATTGACTAGAGATTTGGAAATTAGATTGTCCAGGGGGAAGGATTAGTTAATCAGGATCTTTCCCAAGTTTTTTCACTTGTGCGGTAGGTTGGGAAACATTCGTAGAAATTTTCTTTGACCACCGATAGAGTGACAAGTTTTCGACCTGATGGGACAACTATAAAGGTTCTGTAAAAATCCCTGATAGATGAGTAGTAAAGGAAAATATAGGTAGAACCAAATTATGATAAGAGGGTTCTTTACACTATATTAGTATTATAGATATTTTTCTATTGGCTACGGTTATAGAGGTAGTGGATGTGTTACTTATGGAAAAGAGAACACGTCTTAGCAGAGTGTTTCAGCTCAGGGGACATAAACTGCATCACTTGGAATAGGGGCAGGATAGTAGAATTTCATTCACCCTACACTGGTGGGTAGAAAGGTAGGACCATAAATTGTTAGAGGTATTATTATTGTATATTCTATGCTATCTAGTCCATTATTTGATTCTGGTGCCTAATATTCTATTATATTAGCACAACTAGTGAATGTTTTGATCTTGGTGGTGGGGTTCATGAGAAGGGTTATGATTATAGGTACACCTTTGGGAGTTTAGTAAAGAGACATCTATTTATGCAAGGGGTGTTCTCTCAAGGTCATGGAGTATAATTTTAGTTGGTATCTTTATGTCCTCGACACTTCAGGCATTAAATTAATTATGGGTATCAACTAGTTATTAAAATACCAAGTCCACATTTATTTATTCCAAAGCAGAGTGGATTTTATGTCACCTAAGGTAAAAAATTATATTCCCCATGGAGATTGGGATATCTAGTCCGGGCATACAGGGCCAACTAATCAGCAACTATGGGTGCTAACCTACCAGGATTCTAGTGTTTTTCTGGATCTCTAGGGTGTGAAGTATGATACCTTTCCATTTGTAGTAGACTGGTTTCAGAATGTATTTCCCAAAGACTTCTCAAGGCTTCCACTTGATATATATGTGGAATTTACCAATGGGTTTATACTTAGGGAATCTCTATTTTATATACCACTATACATAATTAAACCGATAGAGCATAATTTTCTTCAATTCTCATGTAAAGGAGTTGATGGATAAGAGGTTTATTAGTACGAGTATGTTTCCTTGGGGTTCTCCTATTTGGTTTGAAAAGAAGCTTGATGGGACATTAAAATTGTGTGTTGACTATAGTAAGTTGAACTGGATGATATTGAGGATCCAGTATCCTCTTCCCTGCATTAATGACCTTTTTTACCAGTTGAGGGGATCTTGTATTTTCTCTAGGACCAAGTTAAGAGAAGGGTATCATGAATTGAGAGTTCGACCTTCTGATATACCTTATAATTACATTATAAGTAGGTATAGCCTTTATGAGTCTTTTGATGTTGTTAATCCTTGAAAACACTCTATAAGTTCTTATAGATTTGAGGAAAACATTACTCTACTCATACCTAAATATATTTGTGGAAATGTTTTTGGATGAAATATTGGTTAACTCCAAGGCTGCAGATGTCCATGAAAAACATATTGACATAATCTTGTGTATATTGAGAGGGAATTATCTATACACAAATATATTTGAGTGCATTTTTTTTTGATCGGGTACATTTATTGGGTCACATCAACTTAGATGATGGCGTGTCAGTGGACCCAGAGAAGGTGCAGGCAGCGGTTTCTTACAAGCATCACAATATTTGTATATATCCATTGATTTTTAAGATTAGTGGGTTATTATCAGAGTTTCATCCAATACATTTCCTATTTAGAAGCACCTATTTTAGGCTTTAATAAGAAGGGGATAAAGTTTTAATGGTATTGATAATATGAGAATTCTTATTAGGAGTTGATGAAGCATTTCACTACAACCCTGATTTTTTATCCTACCCGAGCTCGGTCATAAGTACATGGTTTTTTTGAGATGATTCTTAGATAGGTCATGGGGAAGTGGTGATAAAAGGGGATCGATTTTTGGCATATTTTTCTAGATAGTTGATGCCTCATGGCTTAAATTACCCTATGCATGAACTCAAGTTATCTAATGTTGTTTATTCTTTGAAGTGTTGGTAGCATTATTGTTTGGGCGAGAAGTTTACTAGGTATAATTACAACATAAATTTAATGTGAATGTTTTCCAAATAATATTTGAGTATTTATAAGAGAATATGGTTTGCGTATATGCATTAATTTGAATTTGATCTGGAATATACACCCGAGAAGGGAAATAGTGTTGCTGGTTCTTTAAGTAGAGAAACTTAGTATCATGTAGTTCAAGAATCTAGTGTTGAGTGGAAGCTGATAAAATTAATTGTTGAGATTCATCTTGTGGTTTTGGAGGGTCATGAGTGTATTACCATTGTATTAGTTTTAGTTGACTCCAAACTTTTCAGTTAGATAAGGGAAAGGTAGTGTGAGGATCAAGAATGTTTGGCCTTGAGGGAAATCCTTAAAGGTGGAGAGTCAACTTCAAATTACACTATAGATGGGGATGAGATCATCTATTTTAAGAATCATGTTGTTGTGCCAATGAGTATTCAATATGATCTAATATGTGAATTTCATGTCACACAGTGGGAAGTACATTCAGGTTTGAAAAAAATATATCGTGACCTACAAAGATAGTTTTGGTGGGTGGGAATGAAAAGGGAGATAACAGGGTTTCTAACAAGATTCTAAAACTATAAACTAATGTATGATGAATATCATCGACCTAGTGGTTTACTATAATCATTTTATATTATCAAATGGAAGTAAAATGAAATTACCATGGAATTTTTTGTGGGTATCCCAAGGAAGCCTCTGATGAATGACGGTTATTGGGTGGTTATGGACTGACTAAAAAAGGTATTACATTCCAAATCTATATGACATATTTTCCTAGTGTAACAATTAGGAGACGTATACATTCGAGAGATAGTCCATCACCATGGGGTGCTATAGCGCATGGTTTCCAAAAGTGACTCTTGTTTTACTTTTCGGTTCTAGTAGGGATTAAAAGGAACTTGTTTCACAGGTTTTACTGAGTATGGATTTGTACCCACAGACAGATGGTAAGTCATATGGTACCGTAAGGGTTCTTAAAGATATGATTCATGTGGGTGCCCAGGCATTGGCAGATATTATGAGAAGCACCCAAATTTGTAAAGTAATAATATAAAATTATTTATAAGGAAACTATTAACCTAGGTATAATACTATGAATTGTTTTTCATGTGTGAAAACTTCAATGATATATCCCTGACCCTTCTCATGTCATCTATGAGGACGATGTTGAGATTGAGATCCATGGATCCTTTCAGGGTCATCCAATACCTATGTTGGATTGCAGTGATAAAGTATTTCAGGGAAATACTAGGCTGATAGTTCTTGTATTGTGTCAACAAGAACATCTTCAAGTGTAAACAAGGGATAGAGAAGTGGATATGTGGGATTTATGTCCAGATATTTTTGACTCTGAATCTTAGAGATTCCTGAGAGTATTGCTATAGGATGAGCTGTTATAAGGTGGTGAGATCATAAGATATCAACAATTTTTGAATATTTATTGAGTTCATTTATAGATACTTGTTTTACTTATTTTTATTATATATGGATTCAGTTTTACCTTGGGGAGTTTTGGGGTGAAATTAGAGAGTTCTGTAAAGATGAGTGGTAGTTTACGGTTGGCACACAATTTTTTCAAACTGTAATCCAAGGCCATCAAATCGTGAAATCCAAAAAAATAGGGGATTAACAATGATGGAACATGGTTTTTCAAAATGTGCACCCTAGTAGTAACTAGGATACCCCCTTGATAAGAGGTGCATGGTTGGTGCACAGTTAGGCAATACCGTGTACCCCGTACAAGAATCCAAAAACATGGAAAATTAAACCCCCAAAAATTCATCAAAAATTTACCAAACCCCTGTATTATATCTTGAAACATAGTAGATCATACATAAAAAATATCTATTTAATGTTAGAGTATTTTTTTCTAAAATCAAGATATAAAACCTTCTTTATTAACTATTCAAATCTTTGATTGAAAATGTGAACCTCTCCCGGTAAGGGATTCCCATCCATATTAGTCTATCCTCTTTCTCACATACTTCTCTTATACTTTGATGGTATTTTTACCTTCATTGGTGACAAATATAGATACAGGTTTTGATATATATTAATTCATTCAATATGGAGTCTTGGATTTGGATCCGGACATTCTTCTTCATTATGATCTTTTTTGTTCCACCTGAATTGGGGATTTTTTTGAGAAGCATCTAACAACAATCTCAAGGTAGGTTGTATGAGTTCAATTCCCATAGAGTTGAATTAAAATTGTGTGTTAAGTGTGGTGGAATTTCAACTGTAATATTTGGAAATTGAATATTGAACTTCATTAATTAATTGAATAATTAATTAACTAAATCATGGAATTGGTTAGTTCATTTTTTTTCTTGTGATTATGATGTGAGTAAGACTTAGGACAATTGAATTGGGTATTTATGATTATGAAATTAGAGAAAATGAGATATTGAACTGAATTATTTTAATTTCATTATGATATTTAATGGTTGTAAATCTAGGGAAATTGTAATTGGTGGAATTAGATTAATTAATCAATTTATTAATTAACTGAATATTGTGATTTTTTAGTTGATGGGATATTGGGATTGTGAAAGAAGAAAATTAGTTTTCATATGAATTAATTGAAAACGAGAATTATGAGATGGATGGGTTATCCTTAATGGTTAATGTGTTATATGATCTAAATAATGTAAAATGTTTTAATAGTGAATTGAACCAGTTATTCCATGTGATTGGTGTGTTGTACCCGGATTGTATTTATAATTGAGATGGAATCCTTGATGTGAAGTGATATAAAGGGGTTAATAATGATTAACATTAACTGAGATGATATATGTGATTGTTGTGTGTTTTATTGATATATGAGTGTGGGACAAAAACTGAGGTTCAAATACCTATATATGATATTTATGTGTGGGATAGGTACTAAGGCTCAAAATACCCATTTTAGATAGAAATTATTGGACTTATACTATTGCTCTTAATACCCCTGTGACATGGGGTTTGGGATAAGGAAAGATTCTCCAAATACCATTGTGGTGTTATACATGACATTATATGACCTTGAGATTGGTGTTGGACTATTGTTATAATCAGACATGTTATGATTTTAAATTAATTAATAAATGATAACCATTGTATTGTGATATGTGATAACCCTTGGGGAATGTTCAGACTCTCACACAGGCTGAAACAGGTATTGATTGTCCAGGTTCTCTCATAGACCAGAGGTTTTATGTGGTTAGATAAATAATAATTGAATATATAAATGTTTTTCCTGGTTTCTAGTGTTTTTTTCTTAAACAACTACATACATTGTTATCAACTGGATATTATTTTAGATTCTATTGGTGGTGGCCTACTGAGTTGTACTCAACACCTAATTGGGCCGCTAGATCAATACATGAATAGACATCAAGTTTATAGGACAAGATAAGTGAAATATAACTATGTTATATGGATGATATGGGATGAAGCATGAATGAGGGAACTAGTCTTGGTATTAGGACCCTCTTGTGAATTTTCATTGTATCAATTTTTGGTTTTTTCATTTGAGACTACATAGATTTTCCATGACATATCTAATTATTTAGTTTTTTATGTTGTTTTCTTATTTTGGTCATCATTTGGTACTGGTATTGTTTTATTTATTATTATGTCATTTGGATATTGTTTATTTACTTCCATTGTTGTGAAACATTGATAAAGATGGTATAGTCTCCCAAGGATCGATATTAGACCCTTGATGCAATTATAAAACCTATGGCATAAAAAGAGGCACACATGAGGTCATGTGACCAAAAATATTGGGGAACCAATGTATATCACTCATGTTGGGACATTATAGCAGAAACCAGATATTCATAGTGGTTTTGAGAAAACCCATATTCCACTCCACTATTCTCAACTCCATGTACTTGGTGATTTTCACTTGAGCTGACCTTTTACTAGGGATTTCCATTCATTTTAAGAGGGACATCACAACTGTGTGAATGAATTTGAAACATGTTGCAACACCAAGATATTTCAACTGGCCTTTGATAGGGCATTATAAACACCATCCTTTAAGGTTCTTTTCTAAGAACCTTCACAAAAACTAATGAATAAACCGACAGTTTAAATATGAGGATCATTGTTTTAATATAAAATATAAATAAGGGAAAAATTCTATATAAGGGATTACTAGAATAAAATATATCTCTAAGAGAGTCTTATAAAGAATATAAATGATTTATCATGATAAAGAAACTATTTATCTTGAATTTCCTTTTTATTTTTCATTTAAAATAGAGTAGCATAAATATATTTCTTCAAGATATAGATTTCTTTGTTCTTGGTGAAAGATATTCTATTATTTCTTATATTATCTTTTTCATCACACTAATAGTTCACACAGAACTCCTCTTTTTAATTTCATAGCATCATATCCGTAAAATATAGGGTTGGTATTAAATTCCACAAGTCCTTCTTATGAAAATACCTGAGAAACTGTACTGAACGTTAAATTAACATTGAAATTATTTATTATATAAGTAAATAAAACTTTTCATAATCATTTTTACCATAAATAAGAAATCGAATTGTTAACTCATGCATGACAACATTAATTTCCCTTAAAATTAAAGAAATTGTAATAAATAAAATTTCATTGAATGATGTATCTAATTATAGATCACTATGTAGATTAATTCCATATGTTTGAATTCACATATCAAAATTGATCTATTCATCCAATTTTCTCACTATGGGTTTATCCATGTAGTCAAATTTCATAGGCGTTCTTCAAATAGTCTAATTTGTTTATATAGGATTATTAATCCCAAATCCAAATTTTATTTATCAAAATGAATTGCATAGTCATTATGAACCATGTAACCAATTTTACAACATATCAAAAATATTTAGTTTGTTACTACATATAATAGATTCTTGTACCCATTTTCTCTAAGTTGATTTCTCATGTAGGAAATTTATCGATGCATGTGATATTCAAATTTTTGATTTTGTGACTTAGTCATTTCAAGTAGGAATTTCCTTCACATAATCGATTGATGCATTAAATTTGTCAACATATCCATTTATCCACATATTCAATTGTCTCATTTATCTTTTTTTCATACTTAAGAAAATCATCAGAAAAATTAGGGCACAAGAAGATTCAAATAGAATGAATGAAGATAATGATAAAAATTGATGAAACCACTTAATGGAATAAAAATCACTAACATATGAAGGATATTTGAGATCATCAAAACCTAGATTATATCGAGTATGTTGGAATAAAATTAGTATTCCAAAATTCTACCCATTTTTATGATCATGAAACCCATAATATATTAAACATGAAACATTAAAATATTTTATATTATTTTGAGGGAGAAATATTTAATTTATAATTTGATTTTAATTTTTTTACTTATAATTTTTATTCTCCCCTTTAATTGAACACTTATCTTGGTTTTGAGGACTTCTTCCTATTAGATATACATATCCCAATAAGTATACCCCTTCCCCTTTTTTCTTCATTAAAATTTAAGACAATAGAGATGAAAAAAATATTTAATTTAACACTCGGAGTAATGAATTGTTTAATTGTAGTTCTAAAACTGAATTGGAAATTATGGAAAGACTTATAATGAAGGAAAATATAAATGAATACATAAATAAACGAATAAAACATTAAATATAAAAAAATAACTAAGAACAATATATATAATGGATAAATAAGGTATATTTCATTAATTTTTAATATGTGTACAAAATTACATTCACCCAACACCCACAAAAGTACATATTCAATAAACTAGTCAGAAGATATTGGATATTGGATATTTTAAAACAAATAAAGTGGCATGGGTGGAGGTATTCTTAATGTTAGAGAGGTATGAGAGGTTATAGGATGGTCCATCACTTGAAGAAACACTGATTTACAAATGTCATTAGAATTAAAATCTGTTGATATAACTACTAATTTTTCCTTGGGATGCTTAGAAAGTATGCTGAGAAATCCTTCAAGATTTTCAGAAGAAATACAAAAATCATAGAATCCAATTACTTCAATGTCCAATTTAATTGGTGGTTTTGGTGGAGACTATTATTTACAAGATTATTCAATAGTTAAGGCAACATCCACCTTAGATTAATCTATTCTATAAATTGGTTTTGGATAAAAAAACTTTTGTTAGTTTTCTAGAACCAATAATGGAATCTATAGGGTCTAGTTTAATAGTTATTATCCCCTTAATATAAAATTAATAATCTAAACACATATCAATATTCTTAATTATTTTCAATTAAAGAAATATAGAATATCAGTACATGCATTTCTTGGAATATGAGAAACTGAGGACAAACCACTATTCCTAATTCCTTTAAAGGATTCGAACTGTCCAGTGGGAAAACATTGAGGGGAACCGAAAAAGGGAGCATGCTGAGAACTGGATGGATAAACTAGATGTTCAAAATAAAACTTCTTCAAAATATAGTCCATAGATCCTTGAACACTTTTCAATATTCCATTAATAGATTGAATATTCTGTTCTATATTAGCTATCTATTCAACTAAATCTTGAGATGAATCCTTAATAGAACTGGTTGGAGGCTGTGGGATTAGAGAACTCATATTTGGTTACATGTAAATATCCATAGTAAAGACTATAGTTTGTATAATTGGGGAAATTTATTTCATTAAATGAATAATCCTGATCTTCTTATAAATTAAAATATCTATCCCTATAGCTGAAACTAGAACTGGTGATGTATCCTTTAACTCCAAGGGAGTGGAATCTTATTTTAAAGAGTCAAAGTACAATCCTTCAAACTATAGTCCTTACAGAACTCTCTAATTTCACCCCAAAAATCCCCAAGGTAAAACTGAATCCATATATAATAAAAATAAGTAAAACAAGTATCTATAAATGAACTCAATAAATATTCAAAAATTGTTGATATCTTATGATCTCACCACCTTATAACAGCTCATCATATAGCAATACTCTCAGGAATCTCTAAGATTCAGAGTCAATAAGATCTGGACATAAATCCCACATATCCACTTCTCTCTCTCTTGTTTACACTTGAAAATGTTCTTGTTGCCACAATACAAGAACTATCAGCCTAGTATTTCCCTGAAATACTTTCTCACTGCAATCCAACACATGTATTGGATGACCCTGAAAGGATCCATGGATCTCAATCTGAACATCGTCCACATAGATGACATGAGAAGGGTCAGGGCTATATGGATTGTTTTTCATGTGTGAAAACTTCAAAAGAGTCAAAGTAAAGACTATAGTTTGTATAATTGGGGAAATTTATTTCATTAAATGAATAATCCTGATCTTCTTATAAATTAAAATATCTATCCCTATAGATGAAACTAGAACTGGTGATGTATCCTTTAACTCCGAGGGAGTGGAATCCTCTTCTAAAGAGTCAAAGTACAATCCTTCAAATTACTAAATAATATTAACTATTAATTGTATAATTTATTTATGAGTCCTATTTACTTGAACAATTAACATAGATATCATCCCCAAAAAATCTTAAGATACTTCCTAGATATCTTTCAGTATTCCACCAACATATTCTTCAGGATACCCCACCATGTAATTCAATGAAATATAGTTCTAAAACTAAGCTTTATAATAGATTATCAAGTGTCCTTTAACTCACAAGAAACATATCTCTTGAAATTTTAGATTAGGATAGTTGATAACATATCACACTAAATATATTTGTTCTTATAGGACATAGAATTCATCTCAGAAAGAATATTAACATCCTCATTTTTAAAGGTGAGTACCACTAAAGGTATATATGAAGAGGGTTTAGTTAGTTAAAACCATTTATGGAACAAAAAAACTATATTATCACTATATTTATTAGAGTATTGACGATCTAATTCCTTTTATACATAAAAATTTGAATCTCATCAACTACTTCTTGAAAAATATATGATTGGATCATGATGACATTTTGAATCATTACCATTTGAGTTATAATAAGAAAACCAAGATCATTGATACCATATCCAGAAACATAGATTTTATTGAGCTCACTCACTTGATATCTCATATACCTACATCCTTATCAGTTATCCCAGAGTAAATAGGTTTCATAATATTTTATTTTTGATTTTATTTGTTTGACTTTCTATGATCCCAACTAGCCTATCAACACCATCTTTAAAAAATGAACTCCCCTTGTGTTTTCAAAAATCAAACTTATATAATATTAGTTCTTTATTAAACTCATTATAATCTCATAAAGGTTTATCAAACTCATTCATTAGAGTATAAGTATAGGTTTGAATACCCAAAATTTCATAACTTTTAATAACTGAAGGTGCATCCTCATGAATATGAGGAGGTGATGGTATAAATGATTAGGTTTGTGAAAGACCATAAGTATCCATAAACACATCTCCTAAATTATATATATTAGTATGTGATACATGAATAATTGGATCAATTTCATGGTGATCAAATTTAGGTTCAACGTTTTGTTTACAACTAGCACACATGGAGAAATTTCTACTTGTTTTTTCTCATGAGTTTCTTTAACTATCTAAACAGATAGTGTATCATGCTTAAACAAAATAGAAAAACCAACAACTTCATCTTACAATATCTATACTAGATCGTCCACAACATGATTTTTTATGGAATTTAGGCTATGATATGATGGAAACTAACTCAAAAACATCCTTATCTACCATGATATCAGCGGGTGTAGCATCTCTAGGTGGTGAGGTTGGGGATAGATCTCACTAATCCAGACCTTCCTACCCAACATGTCTTAAATAATTTGAAGTATTTTTCTTATAGGAGACGGTTGTATTAATGATTTGGATAGAAATATTTCAGATTTTATTGCATTTAAAAGACTCTCCCACTTTTAAACCCACCACATTATTATTTATTACATCAGGATATATGCCTTCTATAGGGATAATAATTCAGATTCCAATTACTATTACAAGAGTGATGCATAAACTGCTTCATATATCTTGTAAGATTAATCCTAAAATTTTTAATTATGATATAAAAGTGGTAAATATAATAAAATAAAATCATCTCCATTTCACTATCTCCCTAGGAAATCCCAGTCTAAATTAAGTTACACAAAACATTCCATCTAGATTTTAAATCCTTTATATGATTCTTCTTAAAATAAGAGGTTCGAAACTGGAACCTCAGAACCTCATTTTGTCCTAATAAACTCATAAAAAATGGATTTTTAAAGAAACTATACTCCCCTCATGGGAATAATGAATTATTTTGACCATTTATACTGATATAACTAGCACAAAATTCTCATGGACATTCATTGATATTACATCCTCTGTTTCCCCAAACTGGAACTCTTCATTCCACATGAACTCATTCACTTCTTCCCCAAAAAAGAAACCTGAATTATTTTCAAAAAAAGAAGAATCCCAAACAAGAAACTTAAACAATTTATTCCATATCATCTCGATAGACTTTAATTAACTCATATCGATGATTTTTCTATCTAGTACATTGCACGGTGGCCCATTTATCTTATTCTTCTGGGAAGAACCGAAAATTCCATTATTTATATGTTTCTTCATTCCCATGGTAGAAGGCCGAGAGGGAATCAAGAGAGATAAGGGGAAAAAGGGGTGATTGTTTGAATTTTTATAGAATCGATATAGGTAAAGAGGAAAAGGTGATGAGGCTTGATTTGAACTTTTTAGATTATAAAACCAATTTACCAAAGAGATATGTAGCCGATTAGGAAATTCAGGTCAATTTTGACTTAAAATAAATAAATTAAGTAATAAATTAGAAATAAAATTAATGTAAAAAACGTAACATAAAAACACACCATGTTCAATTTAAATATAAAATATTAATATATTAAAATAACCTAATTAAAATAAATTCTTTTAATATTTATAAATAATAAACATAATAAAAAATTAATAATTAATAAAGAGATTGAAATACCATAAATATGAAAAATAAATAAAGAAATATAAAATTATTTTAATTTAAATAACACATATTCTCTTTTTATAAATTCACAATGATCATATACAAGGGGTTTAGTAATAATATCTGCTAATTGATTCTTAGTAGAGATAAATTCTAGAGTAATACCACATTCTTAATAAGGATCACTTAAGAAATTATTCCTCTCACCTATATGATTTAATTTATAATGATTTATCATTTTATTTTAAATGTTCATAATACTAGTATTATCAAATTTGATTGATAATTGATTGAATTTGAATCCCAAATCTATTAAGGAATTTTCATCTACAAAACAAATCCACCAGATATACAGATAACTATGTATTCTTCTTCAATAGTAGATAATTAAAAATATTAATTTTTATTATTAGACCATGATACTATATATTTTCCTAGAAAATGGTAGCTTCATAAAATACACTTCGAATATATTCTAAAACCACAATTTTTTTCATTGGAATAAGAATTAAAATTCAAATCAATTGTTTTTAAAAAAATAAGGAAATAGAAATTATTCCTTTTAAATGCCTTAAAACTAACTTGGTATCCTTGAAATGATATTCCTTGGGATTATATTGATATATGTAACATAATAATATTAAAAATATAATGTCTATACGATCGGAATTCAAATAAAATAGACTACAAATTACTCTTTTTGTATATATTATTGTCAACTAGTTTCCCAACATTATCCCGAAAAAAAAATTTCAATAGAAATCATAGGAGTTTCTTGTACATTACCACTTTCATTTATGTATTTTAAGTAATTTTTGTATATATTTAATTTTATTGAGAACATTACCACATAATATTTATTAAATTTGAAAACCTAGAAAATTATTTAACTCACCCATTATACTAATTTAAAATTATTTTTTCCTAAGTTTTGAAAATTAATTACCTATTTTTTATTTATTGAAACAAAAATGATATCATCAAAAAATATCTGAACTAACATAATATCATAAGATGAAGTTTTATTGAAAAAAAATGATATTACACCATTACTAAAAATTTATTAGTTAAATTATTGGAACATCCTCATTTAGACAAATATCTTGGTTATTGTTTAAGTCGATTGATATCTTTTGTATGTTTATAAATAGAATTTTGAAAATTTGGATTTTCAAAACTTGAAGGTTATTCAATATAAAAACTCTATATAAAAAATTAAAAAAATAATATTTTACATCCATTAGATATAATTTTAAATTCATAAATGATGCAAAGGATATTAAAATCATAATGGATTTGAATATAGTTATAAGTGTAAAAGTCTATTTATAACATATTAATTCATCATGGTTATATATTTTTGAAAGTAATATTTAAATAATCCTTTTGATCTCACCATGATCATTCTATTTATTACTAAAACATATTTTTCCATATTATAAGATAGTCAGAGGGTCTATTAGCTAATTCAAATTCCTTATTCCTCTTAAACTGGTTTGAATCTTCTAATATTGATAAAACCAAACTTTTATCAACGATGGATTCTTTAGTAGACCTAGAATATAGATGGTATAAAAAAGTATAAAGTTGTACAGGGTTTAACACACTTCTTCTTATCTTATTACCTTTATCTAAAATTCCAAAAAATAGTTTCTATGGGATGGTTATTAAGAATTATAGGCTATTTAGGAAACACACATTCTAATTAAATTGTGTCCATACTTCTAGAAATTGATTTAGGAAAATCATGTTTTGACCCATCATCCTTTTAGTTTTTAAAGATAGGTTCATGAATTGTTCATTAAAAACAACAAAAAACATCAACACTAGTCATTTTGTGGTAAAAAAGAATCAGTTTCACCAAATTTCACCTACATTGATTCTTCAAAAATATTTGTTTCTTTTTTTGAAAACACTATTTTCCCTGGAATTAGTTGAATATCCTATTAATATTCCTTCATTAGACTTTGGATAAATTTTAACAAGATTATCCTTGGACTTTAGAATATTATCCTTTTATCCAAATACTTTGAAGTATCCAACTTTTGGATTTCTACGGTTTCATAGCTAATAGGGTGTTTTCTTAAAAACAAGCATAATAAAAACTCTCTTTTGGACATAACATGATATATTTATATCATTAACCAAAAACATATTAGTCAAGTTATATTCACATAAAATTGTTCTATAAATTTCATGCAAAGTATTATTCATCCTCTCAACAAAATAATTATTTTGAGGTATCCCAGGCACATAAAAAGTATGTTTGATTATATGTTTATAACGAATATCAATTTAACAAATGGTTTTCAAAATCTCTTCCATGATAAATTCTTAATGAATAAATAAGTACCAGACCTTATACATTACATAATCTGGTTAATTCAACTAGTATTCACTTTCTTACATTCCCAAAGATATTTTAGGTTTTGAGTTCGAGAATTATGTCATAATTTATACATGACAACCCCACATGAATAAAAATAGGACACTACTAAAAAATATCCATTTATTCACAATATGAATATTTTAAAACAAAACATGATTTTTTTCCAAGGAAAAACATAAAGACATTAAACTTGAATCCTTAATTTCCTTTACCCATCCATAAACCCTATAAAAAAACTCTAATACATGGTATGATAACTAAATCACAATATGGACATAAAAAAATGAATGTAACCATTATTCCATGAATGATTATAAATATAAGAAATCATTTTCACAAGGATATACTTTTATCCCATAAAGTATCACACACTTACTTTGCAAAAACAAGAGATTTACATAAAAAATAGAAAACATAAATAAACCATATAGGTAACATGGATAATTACTTACTTAAGATTTTAACCTTTGTGAATACCATATTATTTGTAACCCTCATGGTTACTTTAAAATTTACCCCTCATGACTTCCTTTTGATTTAACCCCCACAAATAACTTATGGTGTGACCATCAAAGTTACACTTGGAATAACCATTAAGCTCAATATACAAAATAAACCTAACCAATTAGGTGGAGTGATATATATGTCCCAAAATTCATCTAAACCATTCCCAAGAACCAAAAAATAACAATAATACAAGAATACTTTTATCATAAATGAAAATTATTCCTTTAGAAAAATAACATATTAAAGAAATATTTCATACATAAAAATGAGAAAATTTTACTTCAAAATAAAAATGTAGTCTTATAAATATAACATTAGAAAAATAATTCATCAATAAATCTAGAAATCCCCTCATTCCATATCTGTTTAAAAAAATTCTTTTTCATTTTGAAAAAAATCAAAATTAAATGAATATTTTTAAAGAAAATTCCCTTACCTCGGGTCTGAATTCCCTAAAATGTGTCCAAACCAACATCATATTGGGTTTAAGAGTCTTAATACTTTATTAAAAAACTATATTCATATTTTTAATACCTTATATGATCTTCATGTAGCATATTTCCACCTAATTATTAACAAAAGTTTGTTATATCCATTATTTTGGGCGCCTTATTTTTAGGGATTCCACGGTTGGTTCATTATAGATTTTTTTTGTATAATGGAAATAATACTCTATAAGGGAGAATATATATATTTATATTTAGATAAATTTAAATAATTATAACTGAGTTTAAAATTCCCATGATTTCGGTAAAAGGAAATGAAAACTCATCATCCAAGAACATGGTGAATCGACAAACCATGGATGTCAATTTCATTTATAAAAATAAAAGGAGATGATTAGAGATTTGATGATTTATATATGATTAAAATAATAAAATTATAGTATATATATGATAATGGAGTTATCCTGAAACATTGGATAGGGGTGAGGATAAGGCAGAAGTGATAAAGAATCTAATAGAGAAGAAGAAGGAATTTACCTCTCAAATATTTCTCTTGGATGAAATCCTTGCACCCTTGAAATTGTTCTTTTTGTAAGACCCTAAAAAATAGAATATGTAAAGAGATTAAGAGAATTTAATTTTTAAGTATATATTCAAGTATAAAGGCTAATGTTAATGAAATTAAGTGAATTAATGAGTCCTTTTTTATATTTAAGGGGTTGGGGAATTTAGAAATTATTTAAAATACTAAAATATAAGATGTCTAATATAGATTTAAAGACATAAAAAAGTCTTAAAAATAACAATATATCAATGTTTTTATAGAATATTATCATTTTTGGCCTTGTTCAAGATTTTTTTTGTGATTTTTAAATAATTTAATAAAATATTTAATTAATGAAAAATATTTTTTTTTCAAATTAAACACTATTCATAACTATGACATTAAAACATCAAAAAAATATTCAAATTTTAATTTTTATTATATCCTAAAATATCACATTAATCTATTGAATTATTCAATTACCTTAAAAATCTCACATTATATTTATTTTATTATTTTTAATATCACAAATTTTATTCATTACATAATTCATTAATTACAGGATCATCATTATACAAGCCATTGATGTAATTATCTATACCAAAAAATTAAAAATAAATTACCATGAAGAAGATAAATTTATTAGGATTATAATGAGTATTTATGTTTGGAAAACACTTATTGGAAACCATATAGTAAAATATTAAACTAATTAAAAAATATTGTGTGAAGAACATGGTTTCCTTTTAAATAAAATATTATGTGGGTTTATCATATTCATGTTGATAATAGTGGACATTAACTCGACCCTTAGATAAAAAATGGTCGAGATATACCCATCCAAAATTAATTATACATGTTTTTGGGTCATTTAATAGTTCTTATAATTTTAATTTAAATCATTTTATTTATTTTTCTTCTAATCGCACAAGCACTACATTAGCATTGCATTAGAATTAATGTTAACTATTTCTTAAATAATAATTATAAATAAATTATTATGAAAAAATAAATTTATTAGGTTTATTATAATCATTTATATTTGTTAATTAAGTTTATTTACCCATACCCATGTCAAGATAACTTTATTAATTTGATAATTTGTCTTTTCTTGCATTGTGCATGCATTGCACAAACATTTGGATAATATTCATGTTATATATCTCTAAAATTATAAAATAATAGAAAAAACATAAATAATACATAATAATTAATAAATATGTAATGAAAATAATTTTTAGCGCTCAGTTATTATCTAATGAAATGAAATTTGTCTTTGTCAATGTTGCGCAAACATATATCGGGATTAAACAATATTTTCATAATACTTATCATGAAATAAATTATAAATTACATTTTATGAATTATTTTCGTACAATATTTATATTATAATATCATAATTTAGTCATTAAACAAGTTCAAAATTTTTTATGTCATTGTTTTTTTATTGATTATGTCAAAAAAATATTGTATTTTTTTAAAATGTTTTTTTTAAGTGTATTTTTTACTGTACACCAAAAATATAACTTATTCAAAAAATTATAAAAAATTACTTATAAGACAATTTAAAAATGATAAATTTAAAAATGAAACTAATTTTTTTAATTATAATTTTAAAAAGATAATCTTTTAAATATAAACTAAAAGAAATTATTTAAATAAAATTATTTGTTTTAAAACATACTTAACAATAAAAAATAGTAAAAAAGAAAAAACATTATTCTATCTATACCTAGGTTGTTACATTATAACTCATTTTGAAAATTAAATCCTCAAAATTTATTCATTTATTGAAAAACTAGGGTTAAATTTTGCTCATAGCATTTTTAGATTCCAATGTTTCTTCACGAACCATGTGGTTTCTCTAGAATACCTTAACCTGGGGAATTACCTTGCTCTAAAATTATTTATCTCTATGATCAAGATTTTAAGAAGGTTTCACTTCATAAGAAAGGTTTTCTTCCATATGATCTACTTCTGGGCTCAAAACAAGAAATGAATCTACAACATACTTTCTTATCATCAAAACATGACAAACGTTTTGTACCATGGATAAACTCATAGGTAAATAAACATGGTAAGAAAATGGTCCAAATTTATTGAGGATTTCATGAGGACTAATTAACCATGGAATTAGTTTTCTTTTATTACTAAAATTCATTACACTTTTCTATGGATAGATTCTAAGGAAAACATGATCACCTACCTCGAATGAAAGTTCCTTCCTCATGTTATCTGCATAACATTTCTGCATGCTCTTAGTTTTCTACATATGTTGCGGGATAATCTTCACTTTATCAGCCACTTCATCTAATAATTTTGGTCCAATCAACATCCTTTCCCCAAATTCATCAAAATATTCTAGAGTTTGACATCATTTTTCATATAATGAATTAAAAGGTTCCAGTTGTATAATGTAATGGAAATGTTATCAAAAGGAAACTCAACTAAAGAAATATACAAATCTTAAATCCACTGGTAATAAAATGAAAAAGCTTGAAGAATATCCCCCAATGTGTAATTATCTTTCTCTAACTATCCACCAGATTGAACATGAAAATCAATAAAAAAATTAATTTAGTTCCCAACAATATCTGAAGACATTTACAAAAGTTATAAGTGAACCTGTAATCATGGTCAGAAATAATGAAGAGAGGAACCCCATGTAACCTAACAATATATTTGACATACAATTAATGAAGTTGATCTAAAGACATATTATCTTGAATAGAAATCAAATGTGCATATTTTTTCAACTGATCAATAATAACCTAAATGACATTGTTACCTCGAGTAGTATTTGATCTCCCCACCACAAATTCCATGGATATATTTTCCTATTTCTACTATGTAACTGGAAAATGATAAAGCCTCCCATTGGGTATTTTCCACTCTTATTTAACCTGTTGACATGTCAAAAATTTCATGGTAAAATATGCAATATATATTTTCTTTCAAAAACACCTATAATACATTGGAAGGTATTTATACATATTAGTGCTTCCAGAATTAATTAAAAATGGAGAACTATTAGCTTCACTTAACAATTATTTCTTAAACAGGGAATCACAAGGCCCATATAATATTTTCAAAAATCTAAAGACAAAATCTCTATCAAAATTAAATTCATGAAACATACATTTGTTAACAAATTCTACATTTTCCTATAACTCACTATCTTCCTTCTATGATTGCTTCATTTTCTCTGAGATAGGTGAACACACTGACACCTAAAACAAAAAAAAAAGGAATTTCTTATATAGATAAATTCTACGGAAAATTAATAAAATAAGTAATGAAATATTCATATTCAACAAGTGATGTGGAATATTATGCATGAAATTTTATACTCAAGGCATTCTCCACATTTTTTTCTTTTCTCATATGGTAATTGGTTCTAAAATCATAATAATTTTTCATTTTCAAACATCCTCTTTTCATCATGCTCAATTAATTATAATTTAATGTATAATTTCAACTTTTATGATGAATATATATTTCACACTTGGTTACAAATAAATGATGCCTCCAAATTTTTGAATATAAAGCTACATTTTCCAATTCCAAATAATGTGTTGGATAATTCAATTCATGTGATTTTAGTTTTCTTAAAGCCTACGAAATTACCAAATCATTTTGTATTAGAACAAATCCATGTACCTTAAATGAAGCATCACTTTAGATGAAAAAATCATCATTTTTTGGAAGGTTGGAAAAAAATAGGAGATTTCATCAATCTCCTGTCAGTTCTTGAGAAGAAACACAACATTTTCCAATCCAAATAAATTTAACTCCTTCTCAAGTTAACTTAGTTATTGGGCTAGATCACCATGAAATGTTTTTAAAAAACATTCACTAATAGCCTGTAAATACATGAAAAATGTTAATATCTGTAACATTTTTTAGTTTTATCCACTCATCAAACACTTCTATTTTTTTCAGGAACAACTATTTTTCTATATTTAGTTTTAATGTTCCCATGGAATGAAAAATGTTGTAACAAAAAAAATCAAATTTCCTAAATTTCCCATAGAAACAATTTTATTTTATAGAATCAAGGACATTCCTAAGAAGATTTCCATAATCATGATATGTTTCTCAAAAGACTAAAATATCATCAATAAACATAATAACAAATATTTGAAATATTCGTAGTATATTATATTCATAATATTTATAAATACATAAGGTGAATTTTCCAATACAAAGGGAATAATAACAAACTCATAATGGCCATATCTAGTTTGGAATGATATTTAATATAATCTAACATCACATTTTTCTGATGGTACCCATATCTCAAGTCTATATTGGAAAAATATTGAGTTCCATAGAGATGATCAAACAAGGCAAAGATATAATGAAAAGGATATATATTCTTAAAATTAATTTTATTCAATGCTATATAGTTATTTAAATGAACCATAAAGCCAAATTTATTTTGGAAAAACCAAAAAATACAACCCTATTGTGAAGATCTAGGATGGTTGAAAAAATTATCAATTAAATCCTACAACTCCATTTTCAATTCTATAAGTTCCACTGGTGACATCAGATGAGGGGGTTTTGAAATTGGATTAGTATATAAAACTAATTAAATGGTAAATTAGAATTCCTAATTTGAAAAAACAGCAAGTTAATACTTTGGAAACATGTTCTATTCTTCATTTAACATTGGTAAATCACTAATATGAATAATTCCCATATTTTCGACATTATGCACAAGATTAATTTCATTCCCGAATTTTAACAGTTTCTCATCTTCCTAATATGTTAGAAATTGTATGGGTTTATTATTGTATAAAAACCAAAACTATTTCTAAAAAACAACTTATTTATCTCCATAATCTTTCTTATCATGCTAAATCAAAAAAATGCCAATCCATACATAAAATAACATCAAACTATACTGGTGGTAAAAAAAAATTTCTAGTAATGTCATTCCAAAATCAACAACAAGAAGATTCTTATAATTATTTCTTTCTTTATTAGTTCACCCTTTTGTTTTTTCCCTAGGTTATGGTTTCATTTATTGAGGTGAAATTTGAAATTTAATTGAAAATTCTTCATAAATAAATGAATGTGTTGACCCTATATTAAATAAAACATTAGGAAAAACTATGTTAAAAAATGTACCTGATGGCACTTCATTACATGGAAAAACCTTTACTGAATTAGTCAGAAAGGATTTCACTAAAACTTTATGTTTATAGTTTGGCTGCTTCTAATCATTAAAAGCTTTCATTGGGTAGGTATTTTCATAATTCTCCACTCACCACATTTGAAACACTTTAATGTTTTCTTATTATAATCTAAAATACTGACATTAAGATATTTTTTGTGGCAATATTGATACATACATACAAAAAAAAAACAAATGGGAAACACTTCATGGATTTGTTAGCGAATTCCTTATGTTTTTTACAACACATTCCACAAACTAGAAATTGGATTTTCTTACCTTTAGATTTCATAGATTGATTCTTACCCATTTCTTGCAATCTAAAACTTTTCTTCTACTTGTTTTCAAAGTACACATGATCATTATAGAACTCTATTTCCACCCCCTCAGAATATCAAACCAATTTTTCATAAAAATTTAATTCATGGGAGGCCAATGAACTATGATATCCTATCTTCAATCCTCGGTAAAAAATATTGATTTTAATATGAAGATCTCGAATAATATTTAAGGTACACTATTGAAAATGAGTCCATATTTCTTCATACACAACCATTTAATATTCCTTCTGTTGTTAAAAATAGTTGAATTTCTTTTCCATACTATGTAGAACCATATTAGGAAAATATTTTTCAAGGAATAGACAATTAAATTCATCCCATTTCAAGGAATCGATCTCTTTTCTATTCCTGATATAACTGACCATTTAAGTCTACTAGTCAGATTCACCTTCAAAGAGATAAATTGTAAGACTCCCCTTTTCTTTATCTAAACATCCCAATTAATTGAATATATTTTAAAAGGCTTTAATCAACCATCCATATAACACTCGTTCAGAATATACATTGAAGGAAAGAGGGTGTTTCATTATAATATGTTCCCATATCATCATGTTCCTTTTTGGTAGATCGGGATGTTTTATTACATGGATGTGACCGCCCTTTATAGCCTATTCCAACTGATCCATTACTATCACAAACTGATTACTTCTAATTCCCATCATTCAAGGATTCAAATTTGGAAAAAATATCTTCCTCTTGATTCCTTCATACTTCAACTTCCCTATTTCTTCTATGGAAAACCATTCTTAAATGACACATATTATTCAAATAACAGTCATAATATTTAAATACTATATCATTTCAAGATAACTATAAGTCAAAAATCATTTATATTTTGAAGAGTGTAATTATTTTTTTAATAAAAAATATTCTTTTTAATAATACCTTATGTGTTCTTTATACAACATATTTCCACAAAATTATTAATAATATTTTGGTATTTCCATTATTTTGGGTTCATTCTTTTCATGGTTTCCATGGTAATTTCATTATGGATTTTCGTATATAATGGAAATAATACTCCTGAAGAGATAAAATATAGATATTTAGATCAATTTTAAATAATTATAAGTGAATTTAATCTTCCCATGATTGCGGTAAATGGAAACAAAAACTCATCATCCAAGAATGCAGTGAATCGACAAATCAGGGATGATGGTTTCAATTTTTAGAATAAAAGTAGAGGATGTGAGATTTGATGATTTATATACCTTAAACAAAATAATATTCTAGTATATCCATGATACTTGAGTTATCTTGAATCATTAAATAGGGTGTGAGGATAATGTATTAGTGAGAAAAAATTTAGATGAGAATAATAAAGAATTTATCTTTCAAATATTTATCCTCAAGGATCACCTTTGACACTTAAAGTTTGTCTTTTTGTGATACAAGAAACAATATAATGTGGATAGGGATTACAATAAGGTAATTTTAAATAATATAGTTGGGAAGGAAGGACCATGATGATGAAATTAATTGAAGGAAAGAGTCCATTTTTATAACAGAGGTGAGGGGAAATTTAGTAATTATTTAAAATATTTAAATATAATAAGTTTAATATGCGTTCAAAGACTAAAAAGGGATCAAATAATAGGAGATAATAGTTTCCATAGAATATTATCATTTCATCCTTGTTTAATATTTTTTTATTTTTAAATAATTTAGTAAAAAAATTATTCATGAAAAATAACTTTTTTTTAAATTAAACACTATAGTAAACTATGACTTTAAAACATCAAAAAATGTTTCCAATTAAAAATTGATTTTTTATTATAATATATACCTATAAAATTGATCTATATGATTTTTTAATTACCTTAGAAATATGAAATTATAAATATTTTATTATTTTCAATATCTATAATTTAATTTATACCTTAATTAGTTAATTACCCCATAATCATTCTTCAAACCATTATGGAAATTAATTATTTCCTCAAAATTAAAACTAATTTTTCATGAATAATATAAATTTATTATATTTTAAATGACTACTATGTTTTAAAAAACATCTATAAAACCATATATTAAAATATTATACTAACTAAACAGTATAGTGTTAAAAACATTACTTCCTTTTAAATAAAATATTAAAAGGGTCTTAATCATATTCTTGTGGCTATAAATTTTCATTTATTAAATAGTTAGAAAACATGGTTGATATATTACAAACCAAATTGATTTATCGAGGTTTTTGGGTCATTTAATAGTTTTTATAATTTTAATTAAAATTGTTTTATTGATTTTTCTTCTCCTTTCCCAAGAACTTCATCAGTATTGTGTAAGCATTAAAATTAAATATTTTATATATAAAAATTAAATATAAATTATTATCATAAAAATAAATTTATCAGGTTAAATATAATCATTTACATTCATTAATTAGATTATTTTCACCAATACCTATCAATAAAACTTCCTTAATTTGTGAATTTGACTTTTCATGCTTTACCTAACCATTGCATAATCATTTGGACAATATGCATCTTTTATAACAATAAAATTATAAAATAAAATCTAAAAAAATAAATTATACTTATTATTTAATAAATAAGTCATGAAAATAGTTTTTATTACTTCATTATTATCTAAATGAAGAAAATTTGATATTTTTAATTTTGTACAAGCACTATGTCGAAACTAACAACAAATTTTTATATTTATCAAGAAATAAACTATAACATACATGTTCTAAATTAATTTTGTAAAATATTTTTTTTATAATATAATTATTAATTAATTAAGTATGTTTAAAAAATGTTATATCATAATTTATGTGTTGATGACGTCATAAAAAATATTGTATTTAAAAAAACTATATTTTTTTACAATTAACCAAAAATATAACTTTTTCATTAAATTATAAATAAAATCATAATATGATAATTTCAACATGATGAATTAACAAATTAAATTAGTTTTTTTCAAATTAAAATTCAATATTTTTATAATTAGTTACTTAAATATAACAATATATGAAATTAGTTAAAAAATTATTTATTTTAAAAATTACATAATTTTTCGGAATACTAAAAAATATGAAAATAAATTATTCTATTGGTACTTGGGTTATTAGAGAAGTAATTTTTGAATATTTCTCTTTTTGAAATTGTTTACAAAAATTTTAAAAATTAAACAAGATTCATTTTTAACACTTGATAATAAAACCCCAGTAAATCTATAAAAACCACCAACCATCACATAAAAAATATTTTCTTCATAGAAATTTCAATATAGATGACCCAAAAAAATTAATATGAATCTGTTCTTAGGTTATTGAAGTAAACATCTCTTTAATTGGTTTGAATGATGAATTTTCTTTCTTTCCCATTAGACGTGCATCACATAGTTTCTTTTTGTTCAATTTAAATTGGGGTAAATATGAAACTGAATTTTTTTAGAAGATTTTCTCAAAGAATGTACATTATAATGTTATAATAATATTTTATAAATTAATGAATAATTTTCTTTAGCATTTATAAAGTTCACTTTTTATCTACTTAAAGAATTTATATCATAATTATAGACAGTATCAATTATTGGTTCATTAAATTTAATAAATGTTTCTTTGAAAATAGAATATTTGTTGTTAGAAAAATATATAAAATATACATTTTCCAATAGTTTGTAAATAATTATAAGATTATACATAAATCCTTCCTCTTAAAGAATTTTTTTGATAATGACTAATCTCAAAATTACAATTGATCCAACTCCTATATTTTTTTGTATCATTGTCACCAAAATTGATATAGCCTCCATAAATATATAACATAGATTAGAAATTGGGTAAGCCTCCACTCATATGTTTTGAGCACCCACTATTCACATACCATTTATCATTAATGTTCCTATATCTTTTTCCCTACATATGAAAATTAAATAATATTTTGTTTGGTATCCTTATTCTCTTAGGTCCAGTGATGTCAACAACTAATGATTTGGGAACCTAAATGAATTTTTGATTTCTAGAAAATATAGTAGTAAATTTTCAAAATCATTTTGAATGATTGTCATGTTTAATTTCACAAAATTAAGGGTTTCTCAAACTATAATTTTTCGCATAGTTATCTAATTCTCTATTTTGAAGACAAGTAGTTTGTTAGAGATTTTTTATCTTATAACTATGAAAATAATAATACTTATAATGCTTTGGTTTCTCACCTTGGATTCCAATTTCTAATTTAATTTTTTGTGATTTATTATTTACAAGAATTTAATTCATTTAATTTTTTCCTTTTATATACACACTTGTGGAATATTGAAATGTTGGACTTCATTATTCATGTTCTCTATATTTTCACCATTTTCTACACAAGATGAATTATAAGTTTCTATCTTGGTTACCAAATCCAATACTTGGTTATTTATGTCATCGTTTTCAATTGAAACATCATTATAATATTTTTATGTATTTTTTTATTTTACAATATTTTATAATTTGTTTTCACAATGGTATTGTATTAATTTAATTCCTTATTAGATCATTTTTCTTTTTCTAATTAATATTCATGATCAAAGGAATAAAAATAATGTACCTCATTTTAGTGTTCTATAAATCACACATTAGTTTTTTTTTAAATTAAAACTTTTGAATTTGGAGATTTATAATCACTAGAATATTCACTGGAAGTCCCATTTATTTTTATGTATTTCATGGAATTATTTTTTTATATCCTACCATCTTGAAATACATTTTCTATTATCTCTTGTTGTCTTGAAAGTGAGGGTAGTCCTACTTGATGTTCCAGAGCTTCTTAAACTCATATCATCTTACTCCTTTAAAATGTCACACATGCTTATTGTAATTAATGAATTTATTCTCAAAAACTCTAATAATGTTATAGAAATTCCTGATATTAATTTAGAAATGTCCAATTTCTCTATTTGAAGTAGAACTATTTCAGTTATCTTCATCCAATGAATCATCCATTTGTATCTTTTTTCTTATCTTATTATCTTTTGAATTTAATATTTATAAAGTAGAATTATCCTCCTTAAAAAATATATTATATTCAACTTTAACTTCTATATCAGCATCATATATCATAATAGTTCCAATGATATTTTTTTTGTTTATTGACCTCCATTTATTTCTTAATGGTAGTATAGATTACACTACATCTAAGAAATATAATTTGGAGGATTTTATTAGGTTGATTTGGATGAGCAATAGGTTCTCCTAAAGAAAAATAATTATTTAAAATCTCTATAATTATTTCATTCAACCAGGTAATTATTTCTCCATTCATCATTCTGAAAGTATCTAACTTGAGAATATTATTATTATATTGAAGGGCTCTCACATTGTCTGTTTCTTTATAAGAGAAATATATCGTAGTCCACATTTTAGGAGTTGTTTCAAATTGTGAAACATGATTGAAATCATATAGAAAGAGTATAAATATTATAGAATCTGTATCATTTGAGTTTATGTTATGGATGGATTTAGTATTACCATTGCTTCTTTCAAGTTGTGTTTTTGGAATTTCATAAGGTTTCATGGATATAAGATAAACCTTCAGACAATGTTTCTTTAAGTTGAATACCATCCTTTCCTTATTGAAAGAATAATTTTCACCATTAATGTGGGGATATCTTACCTTAGACATTCCTTCTCAGTTTTTAGTCATATTATCCATTTTCAAGATGATATTAAGACTTCAACATTTTAAAAATTAGAAATCAAAATTCATTTCATTTGATAAGAATTATGGGCCAAATACTGATTTTACTAAGACTTAGGGAGGGGGTGGATTGAGTTCAATAAATTTTCTTAACTTAGAGACCACCCTATTTATTGATATGATCACTTCTAATATTTTATTAATAGACATACACATTTTAATTAAGTTCATAAAATAAAAGAGATTATATACTAGAGATTTATAGTTTTTTAGGGAATAGAAATACACTAGTCCACTCCCCCAATACTCAAATATGTGATATTGGTTGTTTTTAAAAGATCATTCCATTTATTTGGGACTTCCAGTAGTTTTTCTAGGGGCTAAATGACTAAATTAATTCATTCATCACTTTTTATGACACTAGGATATTTAAATGAAGCACCAACAAGTATTTACAAACACAAGCCTTCATGGTTCTTTTTTATGGAACCTTCAAAGAAAAAGATAGATTACATAGAAATTTTACATATGAGGATCACAGTTCTAAGAAAAAATTAACAGAAGAGAAGAACTCTTTATGGGTAATGATTAGAATAAAATTTATCTTGATGAGAGTCTTCTAAATCATAATAAATAGATATCGTGATTACAAAACTATATATCTTGAATCTCCCTCTTATTTTTCAGGAAAAAAAGTGTAGTGTATAGTGAGATATTTGGGGGAGAGAGAGTGTGTTCAACATTCTCGGTGTAGGATCTTATATTATGGTGTATATTCAATTTTTCAACACACTAAAAATGAATTAAAAACTTCTCATTCAATTTCATTGAATCAGATCCATAAAATATTTGGTTGGAATAAAATTATTTATGTCCTTTTCGTGAAAACACATTTTCAACAGTACTGACCATTCTATTATCCTTTTAATCTTTTATACTCTTATTACTTTTATATTTTTACAATCCTTTTTCCATAAACATGAAATAAAAATTAATACAAGAATGATAAAAATAAATTCCATAGAGCATACACCAATTGTAATAAATATAATGTTATTGAATGGAATAACTGATTGCAGATACCCATCCAGTTGAACTCTACATATTTGAAGTCACATAGTTGAATTGATCCAAATAATCATTCTCCTTGTGGTTGATTAATCCTCATAGCCTAATTGTGTAGGCATTTATTACGTAGTAAGATTTCTTCATGTAGGATTCATACTCATGTAGCATAAATTGAATTATTTGAATAAATTATGTAATTTTTTGTAACCATAGAGCTCATGTTACCATTTATCAAAATCACATAGCTGAATACTTTGGGTAACAGATTCAAAAATCTTTTTGATCTATGTAGACTATTTCTCACATAGATATTTATCAACATAAGAAATTTCCATGTAGTTTGTTTAGTAACATTTTCCATTTTAGATAGTTATTTCCTTCATGTAGGTAAATGATGTAGCTGATTTCACATTGTATCTATTCCCCCACAAATATGAATGATTCATATAGTAGATTTTTCATATTTAGGAAAATATTCACATAATTTCTAGAATGTTTTTATTTAAATAAAATGAACTAAGATAATGATAACACATAATGGACACACGTAAGAAAAAAAATTCAACATCCTATAAAGGGTATATTAGATCATTAAAATTTGATGTATTTGGAATATGTTATAAAAACATTTTTATTCCAATAGTAACCTCCTAGGATGATTCCCAAAATTTGTGTGATTACGGTTAAAACAAAGTAATAATACATGTGTTGTCCTGTAGGGAAATTAGTTAGTTAGATTACCCATTTGAACATGTGGGAGGTCCCTATAGAGAGGGAAAAGGGACTATGGGGGGACTGGGGTGCCTTTAGGGCCTAGTTGTTACATTGGAATCAAATGAGGAACCTATATGAAGTGATGTGACCCTACTTGGGTTGAGATATAGGGTCCATAATAAAGCTTTTTTGATCTAAAGGGGGTGGGAGGACAACATGTGTTTGTGTGACTATGGGGGTGACTGCAAGGCATAGTTGTTACACCACAATCAGAGTTTTAACATCCAACCTAATAAGTGGTTTCTTCATTATTTGGTGTATCAAAAGGTGTGAATTTCATCGTGATATGTGAATTTTTGGGTTAATATTTATCTATTGTGAACTTTCAATTATTTTATCTTTCGATTCTTTGATAATGGGGGAGATATGAAATATCAATTGTTTAAGGTATAATTTATTCTGATTACCACAAAGGATAATAATATCATGAAGAAATAAATTATTAAGATATATGTTCATAGAGAAAGAATGTCTAAGAGGAGAGTACATGTTTGATAAATTTGGTGGATTGTGTTTATGATGAAGATAAATTAAAAATAAACAATGTTTTTCTGTTAATGGTAAAAAAAAATAACAAGTAATAAGTACATCATTGGTGAATCAACATGTGGTTATGGTTTCTGAATGGTGTCTATAGAAAAGTATGAAGATTAATGAAGTTTTTCCTGGTAAGTTTTTTCATAAACACATTTTTCTCACATGGAGCATATCTTCCATGAGGTTAGAGTATTTGATTACGTGAATCAATAAATACACTATTTGTTGATAGTTGGTAGTTTTTTAAAGATGGCGTTTCGAGTTTAATTTTTGGGTTAAAGGAATTTATAAAGTGTTATCAACAAACCCAAAGTGGGGTATTGTTAGAAAACATCCCTTTGTGAGTTCTTGGGTTATGTTTTTTGAAATATTATAGTGTAATTTCTCCAAAATACTCACATTATTATTGAGAATTTATTTTATCGACCATGAGTGACTTTATATAAATCATGGAGAAATACAAAATCATAGTGTAATTATTAAACATGAAGACATATCCACCATACTATGTCTGATTGTATTTTAATTGGATATTTTAACTATATGTAATTGGTAGAGAAAAATGTATATTATGGCTGCGATGTAAATGTGGATATAAAATGGATTATAAAATGGATGATTCAAAATTTTTATTACAAATATAATTTCATTTTAAATAATTTCTTATAAAAAATGGGAAATTCCATAATGGTTGTGGTGTATTCCAATTTTATCTTTAATTAAGATACGTATTTAAGAAAGAGCAGTCAAAATGGAATATATGAGTGGATCGTAGATGATGTCATGGTGTTTTACTTACCATGTTTTTATAATGTTTAGCTAAAAAATTATGTAGATGTTACACTATGAATTTCGTAAGGCTTTCCATTTTATAGGTGGAGTTTTTTTTGGCAAGGATGTGCTTTTAGTGTGGTAAAAAATTTGATGATTTTAAAACATATATTCCATGGATCACAATACCACGGTGGAAGTTTCAAAATAATAAAATTATTTTTGATAATAATGATCCTTTCTAAGAGATAAAGGTGTAAAAAATTAAGATATTTTTGGGTATTATGAGTGATTAGTCCCTGTGGAATCCAAAATAATTTTTTTGAAAAGCACCATGCCATATTGGATTGATATTTACCAAAATATCATGTTTTAATTTTGTATTTTTAGAATATCCATAGTGACTAAAAAATAGATATTATGGTTTTAATTTAATGGCCTTTAATTGGTTTAATATCCCATTAAACAATGTGTAATTTAGAGTAATTAATGTAGTTAAAGATTGAAATTTTCTTGATACATAGAGAGATATATTTCTCTTTTAAATGAAGGATAAGTATAGAGTGATGACTGTGAAATGCAGAGTGATCAAGAGAGAAGAGAGTTTTATTGAGACTATTTTAAAAGGAATAGAAGCATATTGTTACAAAATTAATATTTAATTAATTTCTTAGTTCTCAAATATTATGTAATTTTTTAAGGAGGAGATATGGGTTAATTCTTGTGAGGAGAGAGTTGATTTATCTACTTTGTGAGACTGGTGAAGCTATAGGGTTAGTGTGTATACTCTAAATTTTAACATCAAGTGTTCTTAGTAAATTTCTTACACTGACACAACATATTTTTATATCAATTTTATGTATCTCAGTGTGGGAGAAAAAAATAAATATATCTTATGTGTCAATTTTTTTATCGCTTCCTTATTTCATTGTTTGAGAAAAAATTGTTCATAATAATCATGGAAAAATATCATTGATGATGGTCCTTTGAAATTGATATACATCGATTCACCTCCCCTCTTAGGGTATTTTCTTTATTTTAGACTAATACTTCTTATCATTAATATCCATTCCCTTTGATTCCCATTATCATAGAAGGATTTTATAACCATTTATATTGGATCATTACTTCCACAATTCTTTTCCCAAGATTTTCAGACACCATTGATGGTGGTCATGATCCATATTTTTTATTTATTATCATGAATTATAGTCGAATTATTCAGTTTGAAAATGAAAAATTTATTCAATTTGTTTTAGGATTATTTTTAGAGATGACATGGGTTGTTCCCAACATTTTTCATATTTCTAGTCCTATATTATAGGAGGAAGCTTATAATTATATGCCACATTAAATATTATGCAGAATTATGTTTCTTATTTTTGTATTTAGAGAAAAATCCATAATATTCAACAAATTATATATCTTATGTGTCTTATTAGGAATTTTTATTCCTTCCATTAAATAATCAAATATCTCACTTCAATATTGATAGTGTAAGTCTCCATTATATCTCTTTACTTCCCATAGTCCATTTAATCAAAGAAAAAAAAAATTCTTCATAACCATGTTATTGATAAGAATCAATATATTCATTTTAATAAATATATATTCCATCAAAAATTGGTTCCATAAAATAGTAATATCAATAGCTTCTCTAAGATTAATTACTTCCCAAGCTTGGTAAATTTTAAGAGGACTATATTGCAAAAATTTAATGAATAAAAATCATTTTAAAATTTGATAAAAAAATTTCACATTAATTTTGGATTATTTAGATTTTATTAAATTATAAAAAAAATTATATTTTAAAAAAGTTGTAAAAATATTTTGTAAGAGAATATTTTATGAAATGGTTAGCCGCCACTTGAAAATGGAATACCTATAACTTTTTTTGGAGTGTTTTAAATTAAAAATTAAAAATTAAAGAATGTGTCAAGTGATATTGGAGTTTTCGATAATTAATCCCTACCCTACAATATTTATCATTAAAAGGATAAAAAAGTTACAATTCTTGAAAACAATTTCAGTTTTTATCCAAATTGGTTGGATAATCTTATACTAATATACAATAGATTAACTCCAAGTAAAAATAGTGAAAACTTTGATAGTTACTTCATAAAAACACACCTTTATACTAGATAATGAAAAGTGAGTGATGTAGGTATTAAAAGTGGAGGACATTTTGATGTTTTATATTAAAAATAAAAAAATGTAAATAAGTCATGAAATATGAAGTCCAATAATAATAAATAATTATTTTAATAATAAAATAAAATAGATTATACAGAAAAATGAATCTTTAAAAAATATGTATAAATATTACAAAACCAATTTATAAAAAGGTATATAGATAAGATGAGCCTATAATTTTATGAAGTTATTTTTGTAATGATATGATATTTGGGTTATGTAACCTTCAGAAAATGAACATTTTAGAAAGTATTTATTCATGAATCAGTGATTTCAATGACACAGATTATTCATAAATGTAACAACAATCACCAAGATATGTTGTTGATTTTCCCTAGGATATTTTTAATACATAGACATTTAATAAAAAAATACATAGTAATATCTTTAATGAATATTATTTTGACATGTCACTTTTGGTCTTTAATAGGTATATATCATCTACAAGTATTTCTATGACCTTTTAAGTCGACTGATTCCATGATATTTAGTATGAAGTCTAATTCATCTATTATTGTTAAAGTATAGATATCTTGAATATAGAAGCTATTTTTCATTATTTGTTTGATCATGAGTTTGAAACTTGTTCTCTTCCATTTATTGATTTTTTATATCAATATTCATTTTTAGCAAATATATATGCTATTGATATGATATATCTATGTTTTAGCTCAAATAATAATCTTATCATTAAGGTTCCTGATAGATAAGTGTTTGGTATGTACAAAAAAATTATTCTCTAAACATTTTAGAAAATTTCAAAGTAAATTTATTAGACAAATATAAATGTGATTTTTGAATATAAAAACAATTAAAATAAAATAAGAATTCAAAAAATTGTCCTAAAAAATCACAAACCTTTGATGCCCACATTATATAGTAAGATAAAACTATAATAGAACATAAAATAAATCCTTGATTAAGTGAATTTTATTCTAGCTATCCTCTTTTATAGTTATAAAAATAAATTTAAATGTTAAAACATTGGAAATAGGAAGTAAATTTATGCAATAGAGAATTAATTAATTAGATTTTGGTTAACAAAAAATCAGAGAAAACTAAAAGACAAATCTAGTAAAAAATATATGAATAATAATAGGATGAAATTTTTAAGGACATCAAAACACTTTGAAATTATAATATCATTACCTTTATGATGTTAACCCCACACCTTTATTTTTTCATCCTAAATCTTTTAGATAATGATAAGAATGAGTTTATATTAGAGTGGTAGGTTCGGGTGTCTCTTAAGATACTCTCAGATTTTAATAGTATTCTTTTAAATATTTAAAATAGTATAAGAAAATCCCTTTGGAATATTTTCATATTGAGTAAATAATCAAGAGGAGATAGTTTGGTTAAAGATAATATAGGTGATAAAATACTATATGTTTTCAGTTATGGAAGAATACTCATTAAATGTTATAGTATAATATTTGTCCAAAATTTATGACACCAAATTGGTTTGAAGTGGTGGGGTAAGGTGAGGGGTTGTCTTAGAGAAGGTGAGAGAAGGGGGTAGATGGTAGGGTGAGGGATAGAATTAGAGAGGTTTAGTTGAGGCGGTTAATTATGTTAGGGGCATTTTGGGTGGAGGTAAGAACTATATAAGGAGATTTCATAAAAATTATTTGATATTTAAGACTCAATGGTATCAACCTAGACAAAGATGCGGGGTTTAGAAGATTAGGGTTGGTTGATCATTAGAATTGAACCAAATGGAAGTTCTAAGGTGATCCGAAGTGTGAGAAAAATATCTAATGTAAGTTAGGGTTGGATATGAACCTTAGATGTATTTGGATATACAAAAGGTTTAGTTAGTTGTGTTGGGGGAACAAAGTATTGAGTGTTCAGTAAGAATACAAAAGGTGACAAAGTTTTAGTTAGAGAAATTGGTGTGGAAGTAGGATCTGAAGTTGGTGAGCATAAGGAGGGTTTAATTATGATTGGAAATGGAGGATGGATGGAAAATGGAAGGGATAGATTGGAATTGGAAGGAAGGTATGGTTATATTGGGAAAGGGAAATCTGTGTATGGAATAATTGATTTACAAAAAGAGATGGGTTACCTCTCCTACATTCCTATAAAACTATGTGTAATATTTTCATTGATGATATCTTCATATTCTAAAGGAAATGGTTAGAATTCATTATTATATTATTTAGGTTCACTCTATGGAGATAAAACATTCCATTTTGGGGGAAGAGATATATCTTGATGATTATTGACTTATATTTAGAATAATTTATGAAAACATGGTAGTGTAAATGGTAGTAAGAGTATTAGTCTCTAAGAGAGTTTCAGTTTCAAATAAGGTATTACCTTATGCCTAAAAATATTTTTTATTTTATTTATATTAATTAACATAACACCATTATTCAATCCAAAGACAAATTTTTGAAATTTTATTTAATCTAATACATGGTTAAGTGTAAACCAGACAATTTATTAGGAAACAACATGCACCCAAATTTCAAAATTCAAATTCCAAATTCAAATTTGCAATCAACCAAGATCATTGATTCAAAATTCTAAATCTACTCAAATATACAAATTGATCCTAGCATAAAATATTCATCTTGGTCCAGGGTATCCTGAACCATGAGCTACCTTGATCCACACCCCCAATAAATCGAGCTCATTAATTATATCAATTACATTGGATAGAAACCCACCAGTTATTATCATGGAGTTATAATCCCAGAAAACCTTCACCGATGACTTTGAGGAAGAAACACTTATTTAAAAAAAATATAAATTCAAAACAACCAACCTAAATAAATAGAAGATAAAAAAATAAAATAAAAAGCATCAGATAAAATCACTAGATTCCACAAGACCAACACCAAGCTATCATGAATCTCATAGAACAAACTAGCTCCATTGATGTCTATATTTTCAACTAACATCATCATCGATGTAAAAACCCAATTATTAAGAGAAATACCAACTAATGTCTTCTTAGAACACCCTAGAACACTGAAACAACCATCCCAGAACCTATTTTTTAGTAAGAATAGGGATTATAGAATCCAAAGGCTTAAATATAAAACAACAAACTTCATGCGGACCACCAACACCACCCTTCAGATCTGTCACCATAGATAGAAAATCCACCTTCATATTTCATCATCATCATGAAGGATGAAAAATAGATAACCTAGACTAGATCAAAACATAACCATAATCAAACCAATATTCCAACCCATAACTTTTTAACGTCATTGTCACCGTTTTGGTTGAATGCTAGTAGCCATCTTTACAAGAGTGAGCCACGACCTAATACAACCAATGCCTTCCCAAATCAAAAACATCATAAATTACACCACACATTCTTAATGGATGGTTTCCACCATGAAAATAATAATTACACTATAGAACACCCATTATATAACCGAAAGTTTCCATCAAGAGAAAAATAGAGGACCCAAGAAGATGAGATTAAAATGTCAACACTAGAGCAACCACTGGGAGCATCAAACATCACCATCCTAATCCTACCACAACTCCAATGATCATAACTGGAGAGAAATATGAAATGATGGTTTAGTAACGAAAGGTAAGGGAAGTGGAGCATGATGATAAGGTTCTCCATAAAGAGGGAATGACACTACAAGACTTTTCCTACAGTCATGCTCTATAATCCTAAATCCACCATCCACACCATCAAGATTTCTATAAATGGGGAAAATATAATGGGTTCAGTGGATGGGGTAGGGAAGAAATTATGAAAAAGACCTAAAAAGTGACAAAATGGCCTTAATATCTTTTTTCAATGGTACAAAAGTATATTTTAATCTATTTAAAAACTATTGGATATTCAGGGTTAAAGTAAATTTTCTTGAAAACAACTATCACAAATTAAAATAGTATTCGTCACATTGTTATTATTGAATGATCCATGATCAATAGGTAGTTTTTACTAGGTGATCTATCTTTCTTTATGATGAGGTGGCCTATAAAAACAAGTAAAGTTTCTGCTCATTAGACTAAACCCCTGAACATAGATTTTAATGGTTGTTTCTATTATCATAGGGTATATTTCAAATATAACTGTGGTGAAAAACACACATATGAGATCTAGGTGATATTATATGGGGTGGTTAGTGAGAAGAGTGAGCTTATCCCACTCTTGAATAGAAATTATATACTTAAGAGAATAAATAAAGACCTCATACCAATATCTTCCGATCAAACTCCCCATGATGATATACCAAGTCAATATACTATCATTGTTGTGACAGTTTAAAACTTAAATAAGGAAGATTTTTAATAATAGAGAATACAAATAGAGAGGTAATCCATTGTGAGAAAATAATAATTTGAGAGAAATATAGTTGAGACTTTTTCATATTTAAATAAAAAGAGGCTTTCCTATACAACTGAACTTAAACAATATATAATACAAATGGTTTCATAAATTTTAATATTGGGGGACAAATGAAATTGTATTTTTTTTATAGGATCTCCCTAAATTATAATGGAATTATTTGAACTCTATGAAAAAGTTCAAGTGATTATATTTAAATAAGATCCATGAAATAGTTCAGTAAACAAATAAACAAAACAATAATTACAAATAGATAATAGTATATACAAAATTATGGTTGTGATATCATGGATACCTCATAAATTCAATAAAATGATTTCTAAACCTAAAATACAACTAACATTGTAAAAATATTATCCAATTTTTATTTCTTTACATTGGTAGTAAGAAATATTCAAATAGACTATAAAATAAAAATATGTATTTTAAAGGATCTTACTCTAGGAAAACAATTACCACAAAAAGATGCATCTCCACTTTCATGAGGAGCTAGAGATATATTTATAATACATTTTAGTATAGATTCTAGTCATTTGAATTTGAACATCCTCCATTTTGTATTGATAAAATCAACCATCTTCATGCATAATGGTTTTGTGATAATATAAATAACCTGGTATTCAAATTGGATGAACTAAAGAGTGATATGACATTTTCTTCTATGATTATGAATTTGTTTCAAATATAAATGTATTTTCAAATTGTGTGATGTGTTATATTTTTAAAAAATTAGATGAAACTTATTTTATTATAAATTATTGATATTTGAATGTAAGTGAAATAGAAATAATAATTATTTGGTTTTATCTATATCAATTGAATGAAATAACTTTTAGACAACACTTATTTAGCTTCAATAGTGGAGAAAGAAACATATTTTTGTTTTTTAATGGAACGTGACACATTTTATTCTCTTATAAAATGAAACATGGTGAGCCATTATTTTTTCATTTTTTCTATAATTATTTTCACTTCAACAATTATTGAATTTGAGCTTAAATTGGAGTATTTCTATGGATTCATGATATCTATGAAAGGTCAGTGAAAATATTTTTTCATTAATAAATTTATTCAAAACATATTTTTTTCTTCATTGAAATATTTTTAGTCTTACATAATTGAAATAATCAAATATCTTTTTAATATAATGTATAATTTTTTATTTGTCAATTGTACTTATGGATTTGAATTTTCAATGTTTATTCTTATGTATTTTAAGGTTGTTTCAAAATATTTCATATTTTATACATAAGATCAATTCATTATTTTGGAGGTCATATAAGATTAATTTGAAATGATAGCCTCATGTAAGGAATTTCCCATGTAACTAATCCTTAAGAAAGAGTAACAAAAAAAGTAAGAAACTACGTATGAATAATATTAATGATTGAATGTATTATATAAGAGTAATTTCTCGGTGAATAATTCATATAATATTAAATATAGGTGTGATTAAGTGACATACTATTAACTGTAAAATTCAGGCAATCATATAAGAATTTAATTTTAAGGGCCAAGAATACAGTATATTAAATCTTCATTCTTGTAAGATTAAGTCCTGAATTATAGAGATGTGAAAGAATAAGAATAAGAGTTCTAAACCTAAAACATAAGAATACTTGGTAGTTTTATGTTGGAGTAATGGGGTAAATTTTTAGGTACCTAAGATTAATAAATATTGAATGAAATTTTAGGCAGACTTATTCATATTGAACGACAAGATTAGTCCAACATGAAATTTAGCAGATGAAGTAAGTATTGACTTGTGGAATGATTAAATCATTGAAGAATGATGAAGGGGAAATTGAGTATGGGTTAACTAATTGATTGAAGGTATATTCTAATGATATAATGAGGGACATTAATGAGATGATAGTCTTCTAGGTGATGATGTGTATTCTGAATTATTCGAAGATTGAATTAATATAATTTATAAATGGTCACTCTTATCCAAAAGATATGAGGATAAAAAGAGTTAGAAAAGTCTTGGACCTGAGTTAGAGAGGTTTTTGTTAAACAGTTTATTGTCATTGAACTACATGGTAAAATATTTTATGGAAATGAGAGTTTGAATTCTAGATTTTTGTGGCTATAATGGTTGAATTCAGTGTATTTTGTATGTTCGATCATTTTAGTATGAGAGTTACAGGATGGTAGTCAATATAATGTAAATTTTGTAATTATTTATCAACCAGTTGATGGAAATTATTTTAATTTTCATGGGTTTTATAAATGAATATGACCTCTTATAAAAGATAATTATTGATCCTAAGTGATTAATCATTTGGTTAATGGCACCATTGGTCATTGAGTTTAGATGAAGGTAACTCATGAGTGCTTGATAAAGTCTCTATCTATGCCAAGGATGACTGTATTATTGAACCAATGATATTAAATGGGATGATATCAAATGGATAAAGCCTATAAAAAATATTGTTTTTTTGATGTGTAGTTGAGTAGGAACTCATGTGTAAGAGTGTTTACCATTTTAGATATACTATTAAATTCACTATAGTTAGAATAAATCATTTTAAAGATCATTTGTTGGAGCTTCCAAGTTGATTGTGATATGGAAATAAAAATTATATTTCTCATATTTAAATTTAGTTGGAGTTTAATGTATGAAATATTCCTTATTCTCAAGGATTTCGTTTTTCCCTGCTCCATCCCAATAAAACGTGTTATATGATTCTATAATGGAAGTGAAGGTCTCTCTCTCTCTCTCTCTCTATCTCTCTTACTCAAATTTTAGAATCTTATTTCTCTAATTATGATGGATAAATAATATTATTTTACTGTTTATGTAAGTAAATACTTAATTTAATTGAGATCTAATTCGTTTACTCAATTGTACTAATTTCATTCTAATAAATTATTGGTACTCAAATTGAGAGGATGTGTAGTTTCATTCCTTTTTTTGTCTCATTATTTTTATATTGTTCATGTTTTCTTATTTTATTCATAAATAAAGTCTATAATAAAGTGAACAATTAGTATTTTGGTTTATTCTGGTGAAATTATTTCTTAACTAAATTTAGGAGGATTTTCCAACATGTCAAAGTTTTGGTGTAGGATTATAACAACATGAATAATATAAATGAATGATCAATTCCAATTAATCTTTCATTGGATGAATAAAAATACAGAAAAATTTATTTTAGTTGAAAAATGATATGTTTCCCCTAAAAAAATTAAAATATTTTCAATTTATTACTAAATTTATTCAATAAATTTACATTCCCCTCATCACATTTCATGCATATTATCTATATACATATATAATATTAATTTTTCACTTCTACCCCACTATTCTCATTATTTACCCTTATTTTATATAAATAAACCTGAGAAAAAGAAATATAGTGTTTATTAGTGGAATCCTTGAGATGTCGACCTAGGGTAGAAAAATTTTGTTCATTGAATGTTTAAAAATATTGAAAGGGAATCATATAAAATCCCGGTTTCAATTAAGACTCATTTGGTTAATTTTTATTAAATATAAGTTTCAACATAATTATTCATATATTGAAATTACTGGTTCAAAATAATAATTAAATTGTTTGGAAATGGAATGTAATGAAATAAAAATAATGTTAGTTTATTTTGAAGATAGAATAGAGGAGTAAAAGTTATTACCCACTACCATATAATTTTTTCATAGAGTAATATATATATAAGAAGAGATTAAATATGAGAATAATGTAGGATATTATTCGTTAGTGGATTCATCTATATTTGTTTTTTGAATCCCAACTATATAATAACTATAATTTGGATTAAATTATTAAGCCAATAGATGTTTGTACTACTTTTGAGGGTGATGCAAAATTTAAAGACATTAAAGAAGAGGAGGTTTTGGTTGAAACTTTTTAAATGATTAACGAGGAACAAGATATGAATTTTCTTGTAGAAATATGTGAATATAAAGTGATACTAGATGAACCATTATATTTGATAACTTTCAAATGAATTCATAGTAAGAAAATTTCTTAAAACATTAATTTCATCCTAATTTAACTTTTTTAAGCGTTGATTGATTTAGTAGCTCATTGGGATGCACTAGATGAGAGAAAATATGAATAATTAACCAAGGAGGAGTTGGTATTATTAGAAGAAAAAAATTATTTTTTCAGAAGATTATGGAGTATTTCATTGAATGCAATGAATATTCAATGAAATAAGATCCAAAAAATGAATATATTAATGGAGATAATTTAATAATTTAATTATTCAGGATTATTGTTATACAGACTTAATTGAATAAGAACTCCCACTATTTTTTATTATAATATAATCTTGTATCTAATTTTATTCTAAGAGTGATAATCCACCTAACAATATTATTCTATCCACATTTATCCTTAAATTTATGAAATAAAAAATAAAGGCAATGTATGTTTATTTTCTCATTATCAAATATAGCCTTAAGTTGAAATTTTTAAAAGTTTAGTTTATGAACTCATAAATATAAAAGAAAATTTGTATGAAGAGTTTATGGTGCTTGTTATATAAGAAACAGAATCCCTTTCAGATTAGTGACAATGGATTGTCCATATTCAAACATAGAATGTATAAAAAAACAACACCCCTGGTGGGTTTCTTCCTAATATTTTCTTCCTATCCTTTTGGTTTCAGTTTTTCTTTTATTAATTTTAGAATAATAATTCCTTATATTACTTTAATTATAGATAAAATAGGCAAACATCATTCCATTCCACTAAATATTAAATTCTACCATGGTTTTTATGAAATAAAAACATTTAGGTACGACTTCCATTATTTTCTAGAATAATAATATTATTCTTTCATTATTGGTTGGGAAATAATAGGGAAGTGTATCCAACTAATTTGAATAAAAATTTGTGAGTCTATACACAATAATAAATTAACACTCATGTTTTACCTTTCCACCCTAAACATTTTAATTTTCAATTTATTATGAAATTCTAAAATATATTTATAAGGAAAAGGTACCCAATATCACAAATTTTTATTCTCCTAATTTCTTGTTGGTAATTGACATTCAATTCTAATATATAATTTCTATAAATCTCAAAATTTATACATACCTATAATTTACTATTTGATATTGAATATTATTGAAATCTAACTCTGAAATCATGTGTTTTCTCTCTATAATGTTTTGTTTTCATGATGGAAATAAAAATTTAATATATGATTTTTTCCCCAAGATGGGTGATCTTTATTCTTTATTTATAGATTTTTTAAAAATCAATGTAAACTAATTTTTTTTTCATATTGGAGAAATTTAAAATTTTATTGGATATCAATTCAAGTAAGGTGAATATATTTCTGTATAAACTTTATTTTATCCTTTGCGCTTCATTTTAAATATAGAAATTGAAAATATTTTGGAATGTTAAGTTATTGTTTCCATGAATTCATATTAGGATGAAAAATAGGTGAAAGTGTTTAAAATTAGTGTAAGGTAAGATTAATTTTTTTTCTAAATAAAACTCAATGAAATTGATTTTTTCTAAATTACTTATTTTGATGTGATAGTTTGTATACTCAGTTGAGTTGTGATTTTTTCTCATAATTAAATGACATTTTAGTTTATTTGACGTGGTTAATGATTTAATTTTATATCTATAATTTTAATTTTAAATTATATATTCAATGTAAATAAAAAATTTACTCCTTATTTATGGACGACCATTGTGGGTATTTTATTTTTATGGTTGTGTTTTCCTTATTTATACTGAGATTCTATTTATTTAATTGACAAACTCATGAATTTCCTTTTAGCCGTTTCTTAATTATTTAAAATTAGATGATAATTATGATTAATTTTTGAGTTCTGGTCATATCATCCATGTAAGAAAAGAGATAGTTTGAATGAATAATTGAATACACAATGAATATGGTTTGACGAAATTTATAAATTCCAAATTTGGTAATCTATTTTAAAAATTGGAAAATATTTTTTTCAAAAATAATTTCATTTTGAGAGAGTGATGATTCATTTTTTATTGGTTTGGTTCCATTGAGGACAACATATTTTATATTTACCTCATGTTAGGTAAAATTTATAATAACCTTTTATATTAATTTTCATAATTTTGAGTATGTGAGACTATTTTCTTGAGGACATGAAAATTTCAAATACTGAGGAATTGGATGTGCCATTATTTTATCATGTCTTCCACAATTATTTTCATGTAAAATATTAAGGAAGTTTATGTTTTTATGGAATATTATTATAAATTCATGATATCCATGGAATATGAATGATATTACTTATTCAATGTTAAATTGAGTTATATAATGCTTATTCCATCATTTAATTATTTTTTATCCTACATAATTGAACTATTTGGAAACCAATTCAAAGTAATGTACAATGTTTTATTTATCCCTTTTACTTGTTATTTTATTTTCTTTTGTTCATTCATTTGAATTTCATAATGTTTTCATAAGAATAACTGATTCTTTTGTAATATAAAATAAAAAATTTAGTGGTTATGTAAGAGTAATTTGAAAAGATATCATCAAATTAGAAATTTCACATGAAATAAACCTTATTCCAAAGGTAAGAAATTGTGTAATATTAAAATTGACTAAAAGATGGAATACCTAAGAGTAATTCAAAGGTGAATCATTCATGTACGTTTAAATAGATAGGGGATTAGGCTATGTAATATTCACTCTAAAAATAAGGAAATCACATAGGATGATATTTATTTGGTCCAAGGATACTGATGATTAAATATGATTTTTTTAAAATTGACACTTGAATTACAGATTTTTCAAATAATAATAAAGGGAGTTTTCAACATGAAATATAATAGTGGATATTAGGTTAATGTAAGAATAATTAAAAAAAATCAAGGTACATAATATTAAACTATATCAAATGAAATATTATGATGTTTTTTTAAGATGAACAAGAAGATTGGTGAAGCAAGACAATGAGCTTGTGAATACAAGAATAAACAGTGGGAAAGTGAACATATCCTGTAACGATAAAGGGGAGCTCTAGTGTGGGTTAACTGATTAATTGAATATACCTGATGATTAAGTAATGAGGAATTTGGTTTAGCTAAGCCTATATAATGAAATCATATATAATAAAAATCCCCCAAATATTAAATCTATACAAACCAGTAATGAGGGATCTTAACTGTCTGTTCCAAAGGAAGGATGATGTGGTCGAGCCATGGACCAAAGTCGGAGATGTTTATTTTTTTGGTTTAAAATTATTGATTTGAAGGTTAAAATTATAGAAGGATGTGGTAGTTCTAGTTACCAACAATCATGGCTAAAAATGAGGAATTTGGTGCATGATAGATGTTGAATCATTTACATGTTAGACTGAGAGGATGGAAGACAATCTAAAATTGTTGTTTGAATTGGTTGAAGACAAGTGGATATAGAAGTTTTTGGTTATTTATTATGGGGTCACTAAATCAATATGAGTTACCAATGAAAATAAATTTATATCATGGGGGATGAATTTATTGGTTGACATGTCCATGGTTCGTTGATTTTTGATGACTTTAAGTCTTGGATGGATGATAATTCTTCTATCAACACCAAGAATAATTTGATTTTTGAATGAAATAAATTTCTATGATCTACTATCAAATAAATCAACATTGAAAAATATATAGGGTTTTTTTTGAGATGGAGCTGAGTTGGAACACATATGAAGGAGTGTTAGTAAGTTAAGATATACTATTAAGATAAACAGTGTTAGACTAAATCTAGTTGGAGATCATTAGGTGGTGATTATATGTGGTCTGAGCTATGGTAATACCTGTTATATTTACTATATATAAATTTATTCAGTGTTATCTCTAAAAAATAATCTTCATTCAATATAATTTTTTTCTCTCTATTATATCATTGTAAAATGTGTTCTTTTATTCTGTAATAAAAGTGAAGTTCTATATTTTTCTCTCTCTCTCTTCATTATGTGTGGTGATATCTTATTTTCAATGATGATGGAGAGATAATTTTCACTACTTATCTAAGGTTGGTAGTAGTTATTTATAGTGAGTTTTAATCTATTTACATGATTCAATTAATTTTATTTTGAGATTTCAGTTGGAGGAAAAACGATTGGATGTGTTTTTCCCTTATTGAATTTTCACATTGAATTATTATTTTTTGAATTCGTGTTTTATGATACTCTTTAGTGATTTATTACATCAGAAGATGAATTTGGATTATGTTTTCGATGTTTTTAGAAAAAATTTATTAACTAAATTTAAGTGGTGTCTTTTCCTATATGTTTGAGGTTTCAATATAGGACCATCCCTTCATTAATAAGAGTAATGAATAATGATCAATATTTATTTTTTATTAAGTGAAATAATATGAACAACAATTTCTTCGTAGAATTCTAATAATTTTACATTGAAAACTACTATGGACATTCATGTTCTTTATTAAGATCAATCTATACACACATATTTTATTATTTTTTGTATCATCTTTTTTTTTGTGTCCTTCATTTTCATTCGTCTAAATACATGTATCCTATTAATTTTCTTACAAAACCACATTTTTTACATGTTTTAGAATTATATTATATAATTAAATATTAGTGATAGTATAAATAAAACAAGTCTAAGTCACCACCTAGGATATTAAACCTAGTTTCTGTTCTATTATCTTACATAGTTAGGAAAAAAAATATTTTTAATAGAGATTCACAAAAAAGTATATTTTATGAATAAGAACTATACATACTTTTTATATCTAATTTAAATCAATTGATGTCAATATCCAAATAAAGTTTTAGAATAAAATAATCATTAGAAGGAAAAATTGGTCCATAATAGAATTTAATTTCAAATATTATAAATTAAATTTTACTACTTTTAAATGTGCTTATTTTAGATGTTTTTTAGAAAAATATAAACAATACCAAATAAAATTTGACATTTCATTAACACCCTTTTATGTATTGTAAACTACTAATCATTCCTCAGTAAATTTCTAATCAAACTATTTTTCAGATTCATTAATACCTATATTATATCAAGTATTTACCTATGAACTTGAACTGGTGGTTCTGTGAAGATTTAAATGGTTAATAATTTTGATGACATTCTTGTGTGGAGCTAAAATATATTCTTTCAGAGTTTGAGATATTCGATAACTAAGAAATAAGTTTAGTTCACCATCATGTTCATCCCAAAATAAATTTTCATATGTTTTTGAGAAAATTTATATCTCACATCCGGATATATTATTATGTGGACTCCCAAAACATCCTCCTGTGGGACATGGATAAAAAACAACATCTAGGGATCTATATAGAAGTATGGTAGGAATTACCTATATTTACTACATATCAAATGTTATCATGTAACATCATCCAACATGTTAAAATTAATATATAACCAAGTTATATAACACATTAATATACACCGAATATCTCTATAATACTATATGTAATAATAAAAAAGATCATTGATACAAATAGTTCATACTAATCAAATTTATGTATGAGTATTTATGACAAAAATGTTTTCATAATAATGATAATCCATTCCACCAGCCACTACATCTATTTCCCATCCATGATAATGCATTAATACTCATAATATCCATCCAAAGAATTTATCTAACAATAATAACATGTATTGTTTACGTGCATCCACAATATTTAAAGGGTAGACAAACAAACATCACTAGATATCATAAAAAATAATAATGATATTTATGTAAAATATTTATCAAATTACATCCAAATCAATTTCATTAGGCTCAAAAAATATATTTTTTATTTATATTGAATATATTTATACTTTTTTTTATAAAAAAATTAGAATGAACCATCACGAAAAACATCCTACTAGATTTTTTCTATGTCGTCATAGCTCAATTTGGTTTCCCTCATATTAGAGTGAATGTATTTGGTATGACCTTATCCCTTTGTTTCCACTACAACCTAGATGTTGGCTCTTATTAACTTAACATGTGTAAGGTATCCATGAAACAAATGTAATTTCTCAAAAAAGAAAAATATAATTTTATCATATCTATTATATAGTTTCCCTCACAATGTAAACCCTATATCCACCAATTATAATTCACAGGTAAATACATGTCTCCAGATATCTGATACTAGAGATGTAATTTTATAACCTTTTACAAAAAAAAACATTGTTCTGTGTAGAAGAGATTATACTAGGTTCATTTTCATCCACATTGAACCCAAATATGTGGGAGATAAAGAGTGTAAACACTCAGGAAAATCACTATATTTTGTAAATTTTTAGTGAGCATGATAGAGAAATTATACATATAAAATAATGCACTATGAATATATTGGTGGAATTAAAAATTTCCACCAATCTCCAAATATATATCTGGAATACCTTATCTTAGAGCTGCTGGTGTGTATGGATTGATAAATGTATAAGTAATAATCACTCTCCCCCCAGATCAGTGGGTGAGAAGGGTTCGAGGTCATCTTTAACTCATTCACACCCAATCCATTTTCTGAGTGTAAAGAAATACACAATGGTATTGCATCACCGTATTTTTTTCCATCACTCGACTATATGACAACTCAAAGTAGAAATTTAGAGAAAGAAAATATTACACTCTAGTAAAGGTTCCTCGGAAGGACCATACTTTAATTTTTTTAATTATAATCCATAACTACTAAATCATTCTAAATGTATTCTTAATTTCTGAAGTAATTTTAAACCAATAATAATAATTATAAAAATTGAATAATAATTTTTTTGATTTAATTATTAATATTTCCACATAAAAACATCTTCATTATCTGCTTCCACATTACAAGTTACATTCACATCATCTAAATATATTGAAGTAATTTTCACTAAATTTAAAAATATTCTGATAGATTATATATACATTTATCTAAAACACTCTAGTATTTTAATTTATAAAGTTAATGTTTTAATTTATGATTATATTTTGTTCAAATTCAAGATAATAACTAATCACTCAAAACACCATAATCATCAAATATCATCATTAGGGGTACATTAATTAATCATTGGTAGGCTTATTATTTCATATCCATTAATAGTTCACAATATTAGTCATTATTTACTTTTTTAAATTAATCTCATTTTTTCAAATTTTTTATATTCAATAAATGTGACTATATAATATATACATAAATTTATAATCCATATAACATAATTTAATTTCATCCTTGACAATTCGAAAAATAAATTATTAGTCATTCAGTAGCATTTAATTTTCATTTAATTAATCCAATTACCTCAATAATACATTATTTTTCAAAATCAAAAGTCCTTTTATAGTCATCTTTTTGGATCATAATCCTAAAACAATATTTTCATTTTCAATTCAACATTTACACCATTCAATTTTTTTACAAGGACATAATTGAATATTCATTAATTCAAAATGAATTTCATAATCTTCTTTAGTGTTGTCAAAATATCACTCTAATAGATAATTAAATATATTAATGATTTCTTCCCATTATTTGTTTAATCACATTGATAAAATATTTAAGTCACCAATTATAAAATCACAAATATTTTTCCTTAATAAATTAATCTATCTCCCTAATTATCCTATGTTTATTATATAACTCCAAAAACATCTCCTTATATAATTTTATTATCATATAATAATAACAACTTTCATAAAAATCACTAGATAAATTTGGCGTCCCAATTTAACAATGTCACATTATATGGGGTATATTACCTTAACTATATTTAGTTCCACATAACCCGGATCAATGATTCATGTCATAACATTGTTTTATGATATTATTATTATTATTATTTATATAATAATAATTTTCACTTTTATTCAACCATTAATAGTTCAGTTCATTTAAAAAAAACTCAAACAGATCAAAACAATGTTTTATTTTGTTTGGGATGTTTAGAGGAATATTAAAATACATCCACTATCTAAATATGATGCTCTATGTGCCCCCATGTAACCCATCTATTCCTGACCAGCTTTGGGGGGTGCGACAATGCATCCCCCTGTGGCACCTTCAATCTCTTCCTTCTCTCACTCCATGCCATTTACATACAATAAATTTGTCCAAATGATCACTGTTTGGGAGTATTGGACATAATATATTGGATATCACTTACCCAATACTTTCATGGTTGAAGTGGCCATAGGGTATATCTTCCAGTATATCGGATTAGATTACCTTGATCGAGGGAAGGCCACATTCCCACATCACTGATATGAACTTATTAGATGATATTCAACTGATCAGATTGGATAACGTTGGGTAACTCTTGAGTCGTCACCTATGTGTGGCCATGTAGAATCCATATAATTCATGGACGATATTTTTGGGTGAATCCTATTCTATTCTACTGAGGTTCACACCCCAATCTCCTGACTAGGTTTATCTGGCATGTTGGTTTCTATAAAATTATGGATTATATAGGCCACATCACTCAACTATTTCAGCATCATGGTATCTTTTCCACTTGTAACTATCCTAGATGAATTTATTTTGATAAAAAAGTTTTGTATTGACACCTATATGCTCATGAAATATATTCTCTATATAAGGATTCTAAAAAAATTCAATTTTCGAAATATAAAGTCATTTTGTTGGTAAAATTGAAGAGAAAATGTGTAATTGGAAAAAAATCTTTGAATATTTTATTTTAAACTAAGCACCTATGTGTTCTCGTTTTATCTCAATGAGGTTAAATTATTAATGTATTTATAGGTATATGGGTCAGAATAGATAACTATCATAATGAAGAAGTTATTTCAGTTTTATCAAAACAATAATTAATAATTTTCTCTAAAAGTTATCAAAATACATGGGTTAAAATATAAAAAATTTAAATGGATTTAGGTTCTTTTAAAAATTTACAACAAGTGTCAAAAATGATTCTATATAATTAAATCATAAATTTTATATTATTTAATTGAGAAATTTTGATACCTAAAATTCATACATACAATATCTCATAATCCATGCATCAGATTTATGAGATACTTAGACCATTATAACCAAATTGAAATGATTTTTCACTAACCTAAATTTCATGGAATATTTTATTGAATAATTAATTTAATATGAAAATGGAATTAAAATAAATAATGACTCTCTGAAAGGATTTTTAGTAAAAAATGTCAATAAGTGGACCACATTAATTCATCATTCATCGATGATTTCTCTTTTTCAGATGGTCGTCACTATACGAGTGAATTATCCAAAAATGTAACCTTCTCTTAATTTAACTAAAAGATAAATATATAGAGTTAGGTTAGTTCAATTAAATTATATAATAAACATCATGTATGATTTTATAATTCTCTACACTTCATATGAAAATATATAACAATGAATATTTTTACCAAAATGTCATCCTAAAGAATACAATGTTTTCCAAACTCTATTGAAAATGTTGTTTCTAAATAGGATTTTCTATTTAGAAGCAATTTTCAATTTTACACCATTTTTAAAAAATTATTTTTCTTCTAAAATTATTTGGGGTGTTCAACTAAGGTACTTGCAAAACGTTTTTAAAATTAAAATGAGTTCCAATAAATTCAATGAAAATGAAATTGGCATCACATTCCAAGTAAATTAAAATTAAATCTCATATTAAAATCCATACTATTATATTTACCTAACCTTTGAACACTTCATTCTTTAAAAAATTTAACAGTGGATATACTAATAAAATAATCCATTCTTTTAGCCATCTAATTGAAAATAAGACAACTTCTTATTCAACTTACAGTCAATAGAATATAAAAACAGTCAATATATATTCACACTGGTACTCCCACCCAACCAATAGATATAAAACACACATTTATAATTTCTCACTCAATGAAATCGAAGTTATACATATTCACTAGATCCCAAATGACACTATGTAAATGGAAGACACTTTCTCAATACCTTCTTGAATAGCCTGACACATTCCTCTATTCATCATTAGAAAATAGAATCAAGCTCCCCACCATTATAATAAATCTTAATGTTTTTTAAAAATACATATAATCATGAAAAATATCCCCATAAAACATATCAAAAGAGATTATTAAACAAATTTAAGATCATCAATATTTATTGAATCAAATCCCGACATAACTTCTCTATCTCAACCTAAAAAATTCACTAGGTTAACCTAATAATTTCACATTATAATTTATCCTTTTTATTAGTTAGATCTATAAAATAGTTGAAATTTAAAAATACCTCAACAATGGGTGGTAAAAATATAAATTCACCTTTAAATCACTTCTAAAAACATTTATACACTTTTATAGATACACTCTATGGGTCAACTCCTCTAATGGAAAAATTTTATTTTATACCTTTTCAATGGAACCAATGAATAATACTTGATATGTTGACTGGTTAAATCATACAATTTTATAAATGGTAAATTATTTTTCATAGAAAAATTCAATTCCATAAGGTAATGATTAATAATAAAACCATGGATAGACTTTGTTATAGTTTAATAACTATTTACTATTTATAAAACGATCCACTAGATACATGTGTTATTACCCATGCTAGTGATAATATCATCCTAACTATCTACCATATCCATGAATCATTAGTATGTAACATTCAAAAATCCTAGATAACCAAAATTTAATCTTTACAAAATCACTATCATCATCTGACAATTACTCATGGTCATTTACACACCTTTTCTTTGTAATAAAAGATACCATTTCTCCTATTCATTCTTACATCTATCCACTTATCAGTTAATATTATCATGTAAAAATCCTCAAAATTATAATATAGAAAAAAAAATTGCTAACACATTCTCCTACTATCACTATATTACACTAATGAAAAAATAACACTTCACCACATCATCTATTATAACTCTATAAAATTTATTTACCACTTTATTATGTCAATTATAATTAATAGTTTATCATGAAACAAATTACCACATAGAAAAATAAATTTCTTATCCATCTATATATGACCATGATTGATCTTTTTTAATGTTCTATATCATTAAAAATTGATGAATTTCGAGAAAATTTGAATTCAGTGCTATGGAGAAGGGATAATTTTTAGAATCCAGATTCAAATCATGAATAAAAAATTTGTTACATACCTTAGGGATATTTGTACATATTTTAGGGTGATTCAGTGGTTTTTGAGAGTGTCAGAGGAGATAGCCTTGGAGTTGGGTTCAGTTCTATTTAAAGCTGGTAATCCATACCATAATAGTGGGAATTTAAGTAGTGTGGTGAAGTGATAAATGAGAATAAATTATGTTCATGAAGGGGAAATCATTCCATGAATAAAATGATTTTATTGGGATGGGATGTGCATGATAAAAATTTATTTAATTGATCAATATCACACCACATATAAGTTACTTCACTACAAGGGATGCTCTTGATGGAGGTACTTAATTGTGACTAATGAACTTTGTCATGAAGGATTCTCAATGGGGAATGTTGTAGAAAACCTAATGGGGTTAAACCATGGAGGGTATCTAGGGGGAGGAATATCAGTATTCTCATGGGAGGATCATTGTTCCATAGGGATCCTAGCCATTTTGTAATAGGAGGCCGATATATCCTTAGTTATGCCCCATGGAAGGGCTTTGTAATGTGAACCAAGTGGTAATGTTACAATGTGTCCTCAGTTAGGGTGTTGCAATGAGATCACATTGGTCATGTTGTAATAAACCTTAGTGTGTTTTTTAATATTTTTTAAAATTATTCAATGGATTCCCCTCCCTAATTTTATCAAAATGGCCCAGAAATCCCATACCCCTCATCCATCTTTACTCTTTTAGTTATCTGGTCAATAACTCTTGATAGGTTGACATACTATCTAATATAGGAGAGTCCTCTTGGTATTTCTAAGGTAAACCTGAGGTCTCTTTTTTATATTATTTTTCATATCACAAATTTTTTTACCTTAACCCTTGTTTTATACTTTTTTTGTTTGATTCATGAATTTAGGTTAGTAAGGATGAAAAAAGAGGTGATATTAGATGAGTCAACTACTCTATGTTTGACATAGGTGGTTCCTTTCATAATTCAACATATATCATGTGTCTTTATGTGATGGGTAACTAATTTACTAGGTTTATGAGTTCATTACATTTGCAATGGTCTCAGGAATGTCACATAGCATGGGATAGGCTTGGGTATAGACACTTAGGTAAAAAATGATGGTGTCTTACATGGTTGTGCGGTTATAGGGAAAACTAACATCTATTACTACAAGTGAAGTGACCTATATATTGGTTTTAAATAATATATAATAGTTTGTAATTGTTTATTTGTCAACATTAAAACAATTTGAGATTGGGGGAGTGGGATCTATGTTCTCTTGAGTGTTTTAGGCCTCGGTAGTGATTTTGGTAATTGAAATACTTCTCGTACCCTATATGAAGTATTTTGGGTGTTCCTTACAGACCATGAAACCCATTTCTAGGGGTTAAGTGATGAAATTTAGTTTCTTTGGACTATTGTATCTCTTCTATGTTGGTATTTGGTTGTGTCAGGATGCAATCTATAAGGGGATTCTTAAGTATGGTGCAATTTGTTAATGATTAATGGGGTTTGATTAGGGATTTACCCTAGGATTGTTTAAGGAATTATACATGTTAGTAATTTCTCATTCATGGGTCATAATTGGTTCTTGGTATGAATTAAATAGATTAAAAGATGTGACAAAACTAGTTATATATGTGACAACTCCTTTGATAACTTATCGGTTTAGTGCATGGGTAGTGTAGGGAGTGGACTAAGGGACACTTTGGTATTGGGATGAAATTATGGGTTATAGTTATGTTTAGTGGAATAATGATTTATTTTATTGGAAAATTTTGTTTTTGGGTGATTCCCTAAAGGGATTTTTTGAATAGGTATGGTTGTGTGTGAACTATGAGCTTTATTGTAGATGAATTGGGGAAATACGACATTTACCTCCACATGGTATGAGGTACATGTATGGGTATACATGTGATAGATGAGTATAGTGTGATGAGTCCATGATATTGATGAAGACCCATGTTGTTAGGTATTATCTAGTGGTGCACTAGATGTGGATTAATAGCTGTTTTGGTATAAGGCATGGGGTTAAGTCACTTTGTTTAAACCTATGTGTGTTCCCTTATTATACTAATGATATTGAAAGATGATGTATGGAATCACCTTGATTAATATGGTTGTGGTAGAGATGTGATGTATGAATTCTCCTTGAGTGATAGGGTGGTTGTGATATATTATGTAAAACCTCACCCTGAGTGATAGGGTGGTCGCTAAGATGTGATGTGCGACCTAACCCAAATTGATAAGGGGTTGGTTAATATATGATGTATGACCACACCAGTGATAGGGTTTGGGTATTTATGTGATCTATTCCAACACCAAAAGTAACTGTTTGGTGGAAGATATATTTTGTGTAAACTCACCCTGAGTGATAATGTGGTGGTTGATATGTGATGTTTGACATCACCCTTGTTATAGGGTGATGGTTGTATGTTTTTTTACACCAGCTTGAGTGATTGGGGGTTGTTGATATGAGATGTGGTATTAGACATCATATTGGGTGAGATTTTGGTGGTCTATGATAGGAAGAAAGATCATGACATAATATGGGACCCTAACATGAGTGAGAGGGTTTTGGTCAAGTCTTTGTAAATGGTTCTAGCCAAAAGTTGTGGGACTGAGTACTGTTACATTATGAGACAACTTCTTCCATCAACTTTGGCCAGAACATGTAATGTTCGGAATCAAGATGTTTTGGTTAGAATATTATTACCAGAGGAATATTATAATATGAAACATCCTGATTTTTTAAAAAGAAACATTATGTTCGATATCATATAATATGCTCTACAATGAGATTAAATGAACTACTGAATATAATTATTTAAATGTGACAATTATAAACAAGACATTGAATTGGAAGGTATGAATTGTAAAAAATGATTTATGAAATAACTATAATGGTCCCACTAAATATTAATTTATTGGTATATTCTTCAAAAATAATAAGATAATTTTTTGTAATGTCGTTTTATTGTCCAAAAAAATATATTTTCTTTAAAATGAGTTTCTATTATTTTTATAGGTTAATATTATAAATTATAGAAGTTAATTAATATGTATTTGAAAAAATTATTTTAATTTTTTAATTCGTAGTGTCAAATTAAACTTGTAATGTTTTTTTAGAATTTTCTAAAAATATTGACTTTTTCAAAGAATTGTAAAAAATATTGATTTATATTAAAAATGTATTTTATTTTAAAATACATATAATGTTAAATTATATTTTGGATTAGTTTTAATGTTTAATTTGTTAGTTTTTCTTTAAAATAATAAAATTATGCTTTTTTGAATCTATTTTATCCTTAAATTAAGTATAAAAACATTTTCAAATTTAAAAGGTCCTTTTTTTGAAAAACAAATCATTACGTTTTTTTTTGATTTAATTATAAATTAATTCTAGAAATTTTGTGTTGTCAAATTTTGAAAAATGTAACACATAATTGGAACTAGTGTATTCAAATCTAGTAAATTAGTCCATTTTATTTTTTGGACAATATGAATAGTATCCTTAGTAAGTTTTTTACTACCAGAGTAAATGGTAAATTATTTATTTTAAAAATAAAATGTTAATAACTATTAAATAGCCCATAAACATAACTGAATATTATTTTATGTGTATATATCCTCCTTAATCATTGAATTTTATAGTATATTACCTTCTGGGGCCACATAGATATGATTTTGAACATAAACATATATTATTTAACGAAATGTGAAACATGCCACACTCTTTGTTTTAATAAGTGTATTAAATTTAACATGGTGTTATATAGAGGATATTTTCAATATAAAAATTATTCATAAATATAAAATATTATGTTCATATTTTTAATTTATTTTTAATTTTTAGTGAATAAATAATAACATTAAATGCTTTCATGGCATAGATGTAGTAATTATTTAATTAATAGAAAAATCAAATAAATGATATTGAAAATATTAAAATAAATATAATTCCGGATAATTAAAGTTATGAAATTATTCTAAATATTATCATAAAATTTTAGGGATATAATAAATATGTTTTCTAAATTTATAATTTTTATATTATTAAATTAAATGTAATGAAAAGTTATAAAAAGTGACACTTTTTATATTTTATAGTAAATAATTTTTCTAAATGAAAGAAATTTTAAGAAATATGAAATTCTTAAAATTGATTAGTATAAGGTTAAAAATATATACAATGGTCAATTTTTGGTTTGTTTTTCATTTTATATTAAGCATATTTACCCTCAAAGAGTAAAAATCAATGTTGTTACATAAGATTTAAAGAGGTTAAATAGTTGTTAAAACCAAAACATGATGGTAGAAATATTGAACAAACTTGTATAATTTTTATTTTATGAGAGGATATATACCCATAATATTCTAATATTATAAATAACTAAATTTGGATCTGTTTTTGATTTTATAATTAATTTATATTAAATTAATATTTTGAGAAACCTCAAGAGTGCCCCTCTCATCTTTTATAAAAAATGCACCTCTTATTGTCATTTCTCCACACATAAAAACCCATTGTTTGGAAAATAACTACCCAAATAACTTACTAAAATCCATTACCACATTATACAGGACGTTTTTATCCATAATACAATAATTATAGGTCTTAAGGTGTTATGAAAAGAGGGTTTTCAAAAGAATAGTTATTAGTTTTATTTGCATGTTTTAGTTTTTTTTCTTCTTCCACATATTTTAAAACTTTATAAACCATGATAAAATAATAAATCAAGTATCATAAATGTACTTATTTCTATTAATTTATATTCATGATCTTTATCCATATCATCTTCCATAAAATGGGTAATGAATTTATCGTCAGTGTGTACGTAGGACTACTGCCTCATGAAAAAATGAAATTCATTTTCAATCATTGCCTATCAAGACAAGTTATAATGACATAATTAATGTTTATAAATGTTATTAATGACATATATACCGTTGAAAAATAATAATATAACTTTTTTTCTTATGTTTCCAATCATAGAAAAATGATAACATTTTTTGTGAGTAAGTGTGGAGTACCACCTCCATGATGTGATGTGATTTATTTTTCATAACCACATCACATGGTTGATATATATTTGTATATTTGAAAACATTATATTATTTTTATCATATTATGATAATTTTTAATGATAAAATCATACATAGCTTTTCCATAATGGTCTTTGAAAAAGTTTAATCGTTAGTCGTGCATATGTACGACCAACCGTTACCACAACTGTAACATGGTTCCTTTTCCATAACCATATTTAATTATTATATTTAAAATTATAATTTTTGTATATTATTGATAAATGTTACATAATTATTATTTTATAGATAATGGGTACTTTCTCACTTTGACTATAGTCAACTGACTGAAGTCATTTTGGTCTTAACTACAGAATATCATTAAAACATTGGACATAAACTTCATTGATTAAGTAATTGTATATAAAATGGTAATATGTTATTTAAATTAATAATTAACATAAAAAAGGTTCTTAATCCAATATAAAATCAACACATATTTATTATTCAAGAACACAAAGAATATATGTGCCATGTTCGACTCGAGGTAAAGGAATTTCTTTTAAAAATAATACTTCTTATCTTTCCCTTAAAACACTATTTTTCTTCCATATCCATATTATTATTTCTAAAAAATGACATAAATATTATTTTTATTATTTTTATATGATTTTTTGATGCCATTTTAAACATGTTTTACTTTTTAAAAATGGTTGTAAAGTGATATTTCGTTCATTTTCAAAGGAGGTACTTTGTGACTTTATAAAAATAATTACAGAAGGAAAGTTTTTTAACTCATATGATATCATTGTATTTTACCTCCTTCATGAATAATATTTTTTTTGAATCTTAATATATAGGATTACATGGTTAATTTCAAATAATTTATTTACCTTGGTACGAGTTCTGTTTTCTTTTTAAATTATTTATTTACCCCAAGGAATGATTTTATGAAGAAAGAATTTATTTTTTATGATTATGTTATGGTTTTTAGGAATTGTTTATGATGATGAGTGGTTATTTTATAGACCATAGAATGGTTTTCTGTTATATTCTTATAATTAATTAGGCATGTTAATGTTGTAATTTGACCATGATGGTTATTCCAAATGTAACTATGATGGTTAATATTTGTATAACTTTGAGGGTTATTTAAAGTATATTCGGGAGGGTTATTTCATTTTAACCATGATGGTTAATCCATAAGTATTTATGATAAAAAAATTATTCCCCAAGTTACATATAATATTTAATTATGCCTTCTATTTTTTACCAAAATCTTATGTTTTCATAAAGTATGTTTTTGAGTTTCTATTTAAAATAAAATTATATGTTACTTTTTAAGAGTGAATAATATGTCTTTTTGAAAATGTTTTCCAGATTTTATCATGTTTTAAATGAAACAATTAAAGTTATTATTTTTCCTTAATGATTCCTGATGATTTTATTTGTGAAAATCATTAGGCAAAAAGTTTATTTCTTGTGAAATAAAATATTCTCTTTTGATCTTAATGACTATTTTTATAAGTATTCATAGAATAAAAATTTATTTCATTCTTTTTTATGTCTCTAATAATGTTTTTGGGATAATAAAATATTTTTAAAAATATTTTCCACTTTATATATTGATGTTTAGTTAAGTGAATAGGTTATGTTGAAAGTGGTGAATAAGTTTCCAGAAAATAAATCATTATTTTGTTTTAAATGTTTTATATTGTTGGAAAATTGTATTTTATCAGAAGAATCCAATTTTTAATATATGTTTTTATGCATTATTGATGACATAATTATTTAACAATATAAAAAAATCCTCAAATATAAGAGAATGAATTATTGATATAAAACAAATGATTATATAATGTTTAAGGATGGTTATTTATAGTTGGTATCACAGGGAGGTTTAGAAAAAATTTGAGATTAGAATTTTTTAAGGATAGATTATCTTAGAAGTCATATATACCATCACAGGTTTGTAATTTTAAGGTTTCTCATAAGATAAATGTATTAGAAACCCTTCTTGAGGCTTTAAGTTATGAAATTTTAAGGTGAATATTTATATTTTTGGAGATATTTATCATTGAGGTAATTATGGGTTATTAATTTAAGGTGTATTTTCTGAGAAAACAATTGAGGATAAAACATTTCTTCAATATTAAATATATTACTGTTTTAGGACGATTCTATTATTTCTTTTCATGTTATTAGAATTATAGTTTTTGAAGAAGGACAACCCACATGTTGGTTGACCACCCTTCAGATCTGGAAATACCATGATGTTTGAACGCAGAACCGAAAGGGTGACAAGGGTACATTGCCTAAAATTGGACCACAAGATATCCTGGTAATTATGAAAAAAATTTATTTAGTTAAATTATTTTATGGATACGGAAGTTGTTTATTTTGGGAACATATGTTTTATCAAGTATATAACCATGGGAATTGAAAATGATTTGGTTATAAGTGATTAATGTTATTTTAGAAGACATCTATAATTTTTTCAACCCTATATGATTAAGGTAAAAAAATATTATGTGATTTTATTTGTGGAACAAAGGTGGAATTATATTTCAGATTCATATATAATTTTATTTTTTATTTATGGTGATTCTGTTTGTTTTTTCGAATGATTAACATATCTTGGAGATTATGGGATTTTGGAAATTACAAATCTGTTTGGGTCATGCAGAGTAATTTTATTATTTAGATAAAAATTTTGAAATTTATCATGGATGTATATTTGAAAAAACCATTAGTATTTTTCGAATTCAATATTAGTCTAGAATATTTTGGGGTAATTTTAATTCTTTTTATTTGTTGAATTATATATGTTGAATTTTGGGGAATACTATTTGATTTTTGAGATTAAAGTAGATTTATTTATATGAATATTTATTATAATGGGGAAATTATATTATCTTGACCTAACCATTTTGGTATTTGGTATATTCCTAAAGAAAATATGTGTCCCGACCCGTCCCCTAGGGCCCATGCAGTGACAACCCTAAGGTCGCCTCCCATAGGCCAGGGGTTGGAGACTAGCACCGAAAGACATATCCCTGAAAAACAGTAAGGCATTTCCTTTAAACCTGAAAACTCATAGTCTGTGAATAAAATGAGTCCAACCTACCTAGTAAATATACAGTAGTAGAAAGATGTGTAATGAAAGTAAAAAAGGGTGGGTTCTATAAGTAAAGGGAGTTGGAACACAATCCCACTAGAAAAGTACAAGAACAATATAAAGACAGCTCCCAGAATCATCTGAAAATGTTCCTACCTAAAGGGTAGGTACAACTCATGGTTGGTCATCACTATGGAACATCACGTATAATGGTCCACCTCCGAGCACCATCCAGTCTTGAATCCCAAACCTCAGTAAAATCTTTCTATCTTCTGCACTAGACACAATAAGGTGCAGGTGAAGCCTGTGTAGGGGTGAGTATAAAAATACTCAGTAGGTACCCTGATACCCCTGAAGATATCCTAGAGTTACACAAAGGAAAAACCACAAAGCAAGACCAAAATCACAAAGCAATATTCATCTCACACTGGGTATACAACTCAGAGATAAGGAATATAGATGATTAGTCTTAATCTATATCATCCAATTCCTTTCAGAAGTTCCACAACTGATCCACAAAGAAGATGTTCTAATATCGATCCACCAATGGACATAAGTCATTGTTCCATGACAGGCCACTGTAAGGCTGGTCCTCATCGGGTCACGCTACTACTGATCCACACAGGTTCGCTAGAATGCCGATCCACACAGGTTCACAAGAATGTTGATCCACATAGGATTGCTGGAATGAGAATCCACACATGGTCGCTCGATGTTGATCCACACAGGGTTTCTAGTTACTTATCCCCAATGGGCCACTCTAAAACGTGTCCTCTTGGGGTATCTATGATGTTGATCCATATAGGGTCACTATGATGCTGATCCACAGACGATCGCTACTTCCAAGACAGCCCTCCATAGGATTCCTCGTACCCTGTGCACTCGATTTCCATAGAATCCACCCCACAATATATCGGTCATACTTCAACAACCACTAATATCAACAAAGAAGTAACCAAAATAAATGTCATGCCGAAAGGGTTCTAACGTGACGGGAGGCGCGTCAATCAAACGCCCTATCTAAGAGTTATAAGCATTTTAGTACTAATGGCTCAGTTGGATTTGGGTTCAATCCAACCCATATGTACTCTAAATTTCTTTAAAATTTGATTGGAGTATTTCAAAAGGACCGTATCTCTCCATGGATACCAGTGCCATATATGGTTCTTCAAAATAACATCTAGATTTTAAGTTATGGCATTTTAAGAGAAACTGGGCCTGGTTGGGTCTAGGTTCGGTTCGACCCTATCTGGGCTAACCTGATCTAGTTGTGCTGGGCCGCAGCAGGCTGATCTTGTTGGGTCGTGGTCCAGCACGACCTGATAGGGAGGCATAGCCCATATATAGGGGTGTGCGGCCTAGCCCGTAGTGGCACAACTCGGCCCGCAGGGGGCACCGCTCGGTTCACATGGGGGTGTCGCCGACCCATAGGGGGCGGCACCAGGCCCATAGAAAGGCATAGCCTAGCCCGCAAGAGGGCATATCCTAGCCCATAGGAGGGAAAAACCCAACCCATAGGGGGCGGGGCTTAGCCATCAGGAGGGTGCGGGGCCCGCCCTAGCTGTCACGAGGGGTGGGGGTGGGGGTCAACCCCCCCCCCCCCCCCCCTAATTCTTCCAAACAGCTAAGCTATTCGTGATATGAGGCAGGCGAGCCATATGGCACCGCCTGGTCAACTAAAGAACCGCAGGGAGCGGATCCCTCCCATTTCGTGGATTCGAGCCGCAACCACCTCTAGCAGCGCGAGACAGCTTGCCATTCCGCCTCTGGGGCCGGCCGGTGTCGGCCGCCCTTCTCAAATAAAACTTCTGAAAAGCTGCGGCTACCTCCTCCTATGGTGTGTGACGGTGCACTTCCATCTCTATGGCTGGTTGGTGCCGGCCGTCACCATCGCTTGTCGGCATGGGTAATCGGGGCAGCCATGCCGACGGTCTTCCCCGTTCCACTGGGTGAGCTCCAGTGGTCTTTTTTTCCATCTGATCGCACCTAAAGGCTTCTCGGGTCATCTTCTTGACCCTCAAATTTGGGTTCCATCCAACTAAAAAATTCACCCATGTAGAACACAATGATTGAACAAGTGGTGGAAGGAACTAGTTTTTTCTATTTGGCCCACGCCCTCTGCATTCTCATTTTATCAAGGGAGAAGATAAAATGATGAAACCATTCCTGAAATTTAAACAAGAAAAAACCCAACCTCATGAGTTGTTGGAGAGCATCCTGATTTTGAAGATGGTTTGGTGTTCGTCGATAATGAAGCAAGCCTCAAACGATGCCACTCAAATAACGATATTTGGTTCTTGCTTGATGGATCCATTTTTCATCATGATGATCCTCCAAAATTCTCCTCTTCCAAGAACACCACTACTTTTGTCAATGAATTCAAAAAGAGAGATGATGGGAGTTAATTTTTACAACACATAATTAAGATAGGTTCATTAATTGGTGAAATTAATGAACATCTTTAATTTCATGTATGGTGTTTAAACATTTTGGTATAACTAGGCATTTAATGTCCTACATTAAATTCCCAACCACACCTTGTGGTCCCTGAAACCAAATCCTAAAGAGAAACGGTGGATATTTAAAATAAATTAGATTTATTTTATTTATCCTTCACCAGAACTGCAAAAACCAATTTTCTCTCTCAACCCACTCTAGTCAAGGTTAAGGCTCCCTTAAGAGAATCCTGGCACTACGAGTTCAATGGTGCAATCATATTTCAATTCTGATCAATGGTTCAAAAGTTAGGATTTCATGCTAGCACATTTACTGAACATACCTTAAGAATGTTTTAAATTCCATTTCGGGCACACCAAGTATTGGAATCAAATTCCTTTATATTTCTCTGCCTAGGAATGGTTCCATATAATTAAAAAAAATTAATTTGAAATTTCTAGTCTTTATATTATCCCCACCATAGGGATTCTCAACCCTGAAAGCTATAACATAGACTATGGAAACAAGTGGGGGTACTGAGCAAAAATCTAAGCCTCCCGCTCCCATGTGATCTCCTAGAATTTCCCATGCTACCAGCAAACGCGCACTACAGGTATTGATCATCCATGAAGGACCCGCTCCGGTCGATCCGCAATTTCTACCAAAACCAACGTAAATGTTGCACCATCATCAATGTCCAGCTCGCCCCAGTCAATAACGCATGATGGATCTTGCACGTACTTTCTCATCTGTGACATGTGGAAAACGTCGTGCACCCGATGGATTAGTGGGGGAAGAGCTATCTGATACGTCACCTCCCCAACTCTGCTGAGAACCAAAAAGGTTCTCATAAACCTCAAAGATAACTAGCCACCATAGCCAAATCTCCAAAAACCTCAACAAGGTGAGAATAATCGGAAGACATTGTCTTCTTCCTCGAACTCCAAAGGCCTTCATCTCTTGTCAGAAGAAGCCTTCTTCCTACTCTGTGCAGTCATCATCTGCTATTGGATGATCTACACCTTCTAAGTGTTAGCTCGTACCAACTCTAGACCCATAAGTGGTAACTCCCCTAGGTATGTCCAGTATAGAGGTGATCTGTATGGTCGACCGTAAAAGGCCTCTTATGGTTCCTTACCGATTATGGAGTGATAGATGTTGTTGTACGCAAACTCCACCATGGGAAAGTGTTAATCCCAACTGCAGCCCAAATCTCAGATGCAAGCACGAATCATGTCCTTGAGTGTTTTTATGGTCCGCTCTATCTGACCATCCGTCTCAGTATGAAGGACGATGCTCAAACATAGTAGATAACTGAATGCCTATTATAATCCATTCCACAATCAGGATGTAAAACATGTGTCACGGTGAAAGATTATTTTCAATGGAACCCTATGAAGCTATACAATCTCCAGTACATCGAGGCATTCCAAGCCCTCTACTGATCCCTGCTCTCGAATGGGTCGGAATTGTGTTGACATGGTGAGTCGGTCAATAATCACCTAGATGGAATCATGGACCTAGGATGTCCGTGGAAGCCCTGTCAGAAATTCCATGGAGATTCCATCCCACTTCCACTCTGGTACCTCTAATGGATACGCTAAGCTTGTTGGAACCTAATGCTTGGCATTCACTTACTAAAAATTGAGGCATCATAAAACGAACTCTGTGACTACTTTCTTCATCCATAGACACTTGTGTTGATGATGAAGGACGTGGTACATATTTGGCACACCTGGATGTACTGCCAGAGGGGACATATGAAACCCCCTTAACACCTCCTCCTGTAGCGCCACCGGTACCATGGTGCGTCCTCTAAAAAGGACTAGGTGCTCCCCGCCTTCAGAAAATCCATCAGGTTCCGGTTTTGAGGATATCTGAGCATTTCGATCCTTGCAGTTAATGTCCCCATGATGTGCCTCCTTGAATCACTCAAGGAGTGGGGGAGTGACTATCATAGACTGGAGGTAATATTCTCCATCTCTTTACACAAAAGATATCTGCAATGCGGGTGGCCGCTATGTCGCCTCCCTCAGCAACTGTAGACCATACCTCCTACTGAGTGCATCTTCTACCGTTTTTCCCTTCCTAGAAGTATAGACTTTCTCAAATTCGTAGCTCTGAAGGAAATCATTCCATAATTTCGGTCTCAGATTCCGATCCTTATGTGTGAAGATATACCTGAGACTCTTGTGATCAGAGTAAACTATAAACCATTCACCCATCAAGTAGTGTCACCACATCTTCAAGGTGAAGACCCATGATCCTAACTCTAGGTCATGGATTGCGTAGTTCTTCTCAAGATGTCTCAGCTGTAGTGATCCATAAGTGATAAATGCTCACTCTTTCATTAGGACACATCCAAGTCTAGTCCCTGATGTGTTTTAGTAGGCTACATACCCAACTCCCTCTTCTGGTAGCCTCAATATGGGGGCACTAATCGGTCTCTGCCTCAGCTCCAGAAAACTCTGATGGCATCTCTCCATCCATAAGAAAGGTTGTCCCTTCTCCGTCAATGCTAACAAGGGTGCCATAACTCTAGAAAACGTCAAGTACGAATCTCCAGTATTACCCATCCAACCCCATGAAACTCTGCACATCAGTACCAATCTTAAGTGGCTCCCAAGCAGGCACAACCTCTATCTTCGCCGAATCCACTGCTACCCCAACTTCTAAGATAATGTCTCCTAGAAAGTGGACCTCCCGTATATAGAAATGGAACTTCTAGAGATTTCAATAAATCTGGTTCTCTCAGATTGTATCTAGAACTATTTTTAGAGGATAGGCATGCTCCTCCACCGACGTTGAGTATATCAAGAAGTTGTCGGTGAAGACCACCACAAAGTGATTGAGGTATGGATGAAAGATCCTTTTCATGATTCCATGAACATGTAGGGGAATTGGTCATGCTAAATGACATGACCAAGAACTCATAGTGTGCATACTGACATTTGAAGCACATATTTTGCACATCCTCATCTCATACCCTTAGTTATTGATAGCCTGATCTGAGGTCTATCTTCGAAAACCAATGAACTCCCTTTAGCTGGTTAAAAAGATCATCAATCCACGGAAGTGGATACTTGTTCTTCATGGTCACCTGGTTCAATTACCAATAATCCACATAGATCGTAAAACTCCCATCTTTTTTCTTGGCGAACAAAATTGGGGCTGCACATGGTGAATCATTGGGCCTTATGAACCACTTCCTCTACAAGTCCTCAAGTTGTACCCATAACTCAAGAAGCTCCATGGGAGCCATATTATATTCTAGTGTAGATATCAGTGTCGTCCCAGGGTACAGGACTATGTAGAACTCCACCTCTCTGTGAGGAGGTAGTCTCGGAACATCATCTGGGAAGACATCAGTAAACTAGTCCACCACTACCGGATTACTCGGACTCTCAACATGAACTTCTTTGAGGGTAAGGCTAGACAACAGATGTGTGAATGACTGCACACTCGTTCGGGTAAGTCCATCCTATGCTACAGAGGTTCCCTTATCCCTGGTGAAGGAAAACCTAGTACCATCCTCATAGACACACCACACTTTGTCCCTAATGCAGTCAATCTAATCATGGACTATGGAAAACTAGTCCATACCCAAGATGACGTCCTAAGACCCATACGACACTACTAGAAGATCCTAGCAGATGCTCTCACCTCCTAGACTAAGCTCACACTGCTGGCACCAGTGTGTAATCATCAAATCACCTCCTCTAAGAGTGTCTAACCATATGGATCGAGCCAACAACTCCACCAGAATCTCCTAGCTCCAAACAAGGGTCATGCTAACGAAACATTGACTGACACCTGTGTCTATAAGTACTACAGCTAAGGTGGTGTACACATAGATTGTACCTTGAATCATCTCTAGAGTGTCCTGGTCAGAGGCATCAGCTACCTAGAGCTGAGCTCATAACTTTCCACATGCTCCCTATTGTCAGGGTGGACCACCTAGAAGTGGTGGCGGTAAAACCCCAAACCATTGTCCACCACCTACTAAAAGACCTGATCCTCAGCCATGTTCGCTGCCCTACAAACCTCCTTGCTCGAATATCTTCCTCTAATTCGGTGGTCCCTCGACCGTCTGCTAGTCGTCAATATGGCTAGTCTGGCAGTCGCGAGGCTTGTGACCTCGCTCGCCACATGTGAAGCACATTCTACTCATCTGTTATCCTACTCTACCCCATGAGCCTCACACCTATAAACCTACATCCTTTGGTCATCCACCAGAAGGTCTGATCTGGTTGGACCTCTCTGTCATCTAACAACTACCATCCACAAATGAATCTGTCACATGTCGTCTAGTGGTGGGTCTCACTATTAGTGTCTGCTCAGTAAGAAAACTCTTCAACAAGAGTTCTCTCTCTAGCACTTCATCTTGTATCGAGATACTAAGAGATTCCATCAATGCTCTAATCTCTCATCAGAGTAACTGATAGAAGGTATAGGCCCTGAAGAAATGGTCCCACTCCATTTTGGTAGAGTAGCACGAGAGGTTGGTGAACCTCACCGAGTACTGGGCCATGGTCAGGCTACCCTGCAATAACTGTAGCAGCTCCTGTATATGCACAGAGCGTAGAGTCACTATAATGAACTCCACCCTGAAGAGACCCTCGAAATCATCCCAGGAAAGGGTCACCTCATCCTGTTTTTGAAGCATCTGGCTCCACCATCTCCCTACTACTCTATAGAAAAGACTGGCGGATAGGATCACCATCTGTTCAGATGGTGTCTGAACTAGGTGAAAAACTCTGGCCAGAGCCTCTAGCCAGTCCTCATCTACCCGCGGATCCATCTCTCCTCGGAACCTCATAGGCCTCTTCTGCTAAAACACATGCAACGCGCTTAGTTGGAATGCACTATCTGCTGGTGGGGCTAGTGGAAACGGATACCCAACATGTATTGGTGCTTCTGGTACACCACTCGATGGTACAATCTCGGTAAGAGAGCCCGACACCGAAGCCTCATCACTAAGTGGGCCATCATCGCAAACTCTCACTGGAATCCTCGCTAGCAATCTACATGGTGGAATAATGAATATAAATAGGTGCGCCACAGTGAATAAGTTATATAGGGCGAGATGACTCAAAAAATATCAAAATTAAATAATTCCCAAAACAAAAATAATCATTTTTTTCGTGTATTGAGTCAAAAATTAGAATTCAGGGTCCTGGTGTATGGATACATCGGTCGTCGCACCAACACTGGACTCCCTGAACTAAAAACCACACTAAAAAACTTAACACTATTTCTCCATTAAAAATATCAGAGCCTTGTTTATTTGGTAGAACTGAATCCTATGATACCACTTTGTCACGAACTGTCCCCCGAGGCCCATTCCATGACTACCCCAACCCTACATTCCATAGGGTAGGGGTTGGAGACTAGCACTAAAAGGCATATCTCTGAAAAACGGGAAGGCATTTCCTTTAAACTCGAAAACACACATTCTAAGACTTCAACGAGAACAACCCACATAGTAAAACCGATGTAGTAAAAAGATGTGTAATAAAATTAAAAAGGTTGAGTATTGTATGTAAAGTGGGTTGGGATTAAAGACCAACTAAATAGTACAATAGAAAAAGAAAAATATCTCTCAGAATCATCTGACAAGGTTCCTACCTGATGTGTAGGTACAGTTCATGGTCGGTCGTCACTATGGAACATCACATATAAAGGTCCACCTCCGAGCACCATCTAGTCCTAGCTCCCAAACCTCAGTCAAAGTTGTCCGTCATCTACACAAGACACAACAAGGCACGGGAGAAGCCCATGTAGGGGTGAGTATATCAATACTCAATAGAGACCCTGAGACCCACGAAGATCTTCCAGATTTCTAGAAAGGATATACCACAAAGAAAGACCTCAATCACAAAGCAATAGTCAGCTCACACCAGGTATAAAGCTCATAGATCAAGAATATAGATGATTAGTCTTAAGCTATATCATCTTATTCCATTTAGAATTTCTACAACTGATCCACAAAAAAGTTGTTCTAATATCAATACACTCTAGGACGTAAGTCACTATTCCACAACGGGGCACTATATGGCTAGTCCTCATCGGGTCATGCTACTGATGATCCACACAGGGTTTCTAGAATGCTGATACATAGAGGGTCATTGAAATGCTGATCCACACAGGGTCACTAGAATGCTGATCCACACAGGGTTCCTCAATGCTGATTTACACAAGGTATCTATTTATTGATCCTCGATAGGCCGCAATATAACTGGTCTTCTTTAGTTAGCTATGATTCTGATCCACACATGGCCGCTATGATGCTGATGCACATAGGGTTTCTACTTCTAAGACAGCCAGCCACAAGATCCCCCACACCCGGTGTGCTCGAGATCTGTAGAACCCGCTCCAAAAGCTATCATTAATACCTCAAAAACCAATAAGCTCCATAAAGGAGTAACCAAATATATTGACATGTCCAAAGGGTTTCAACGAGACTGACGACGCGTTAATCTGATGCCCAGTCTCTGAGTTATAAGCGTTTTAGTACTGAGGGCCCAGTTGGATTTAGGTTCGATCCAACCCATTCTTACTCCAACAATTTTCAAAATTCAAGTGGAGCATTTCCAAAGGACCATATCGCACAAATAATCCATGCGCTGAAGAAATTTTGTCAAGCGGACGTCTGATTTCTTGTTAAGGCATTTTATGTGAAACTAGGCCTCGATGGGTCCGGGTCCATCCCTACTCGGCCCGACCCGGTCTATACCGCTTGACTAAGCGTAGCCCGACCTAGCATGGGCCGTGAAATGGTGGGCTCATCCCACTGGGGGGAATGACCCAACCTAGCCTGATGGGGGGGCACGACCCAACCTATCGGGGGACGATACCCGGCCCACAGGGAGGCGCAACCCTGCCCATAAGAGAGCGTAGCCCAGCCCATAGGGGGGCACGACTCAGCCCGAAGGAGGGCATGGGGGACTCCCTAGCTATAATTGGGGGGGGGGGACATCCCCACTTTCTCCGGAATGGCTAAGCCATTCAAGCTATGTAGTGACGATTCCATGTGGCGTCGCCTGGTCCCCGCCGGACCCGCAAAGAGCGGGTCCCTTCACCACCGCGGCTTTGAGTCGTGGCCCCCTCCAGTGGTGCTTGATGGAGCTTAAATCCACCTCTATAGCTGTCCACCCTACTCAACTCATGTGGTGGAAAATCCAGTCCTCCTCCTCCTGCAGCGCGCGATGGCGTGCTGCCATCGTCTACCTGCGCGGGTCACAGGCGCCGCCGCCCTGACATTGTTTCACGGGCCACTGGGTGAGCTTTGATCATCCGTTTTTTAATCCAATCGCACCTACTAGCTTCTTGGTTCATCTCCTTCGCATCATTAACCTTAGATTTGGGTTCCTTCCAACCTAAAAATTCACCCACGTAGAACACAATGATTGAACAAGAGGTGGAGGGACTATGCCGTGTTCATTTGGCATACTCCCTTGGTTTAAGCATCCTATCAAGGGAGAAGATAAAATGACTCAATAAATCTTTAAATTTAAAAAATATAAACCCCTACGTCTTGAGTCATTAGAGAGCGTCCTGCGTTTAAAGATAGGTCGGTGTTCGTTGATCCCGAAGGAAGACTACAACGATGCCGCTCAAACAATTATCTTTGGTTCTTTCTTGATAGACCCTCTCTTCATCAAGAGGCTCCTCCAAAATCCTCATCTCCCAAGAACACCACTCCATTTTACAATGAATTCAATAAGAGATACGATGAATGTTAATTTTTAAAACACATAATTAAGAGAGTATCATTAATCGTTCCAACGGATGAACCTCATAAATTAAATATACGGTGGTGACAGATTTTTTTGTAACCAGGAAATTTGTAAAGAACCGTAAATTTGAAGGAAATTTTTTTTCTTAAATTCTTTGGGATTTTACGAGTACGCAGTTTCTGAAGGCACCTGATTCTGAGGCCCGGTGTTCCTGGAATCAATTTACGAATTTTATCTCGGGTACGTTCAGTGAATGAACGAGCTGGTTTTCCTAACTTTTGAACCGATGCTCGGAATCGAAATCCGTGGGCACCGATGAAATTACAGTGCCGATAATTCCTTAGGAACACCTTTTCCGAAGGTCTATTTTCTCAGGAGGAGTTGTTAAAAATGTGAAGAATAAAAATATAGTTGTTTTACAATTATATTTTTATTACACCACTGATGGTTTAAGTGTTATGGGAAAGAAAGTTGTGAGGAAGTTGGGGTGGGGCACACAAGAGCCTCCACCTCCTTCAATTTCCCTAACACCCAATTAAACCCCCCTCTAGCATTTAATTTGTAACTCATCCTCTTCCCCTTCTTAATGCAGGTCAACTCTCACATTAAATTGTTTGATTAAATCTGTTAAATTATTTTAATTATGAGTTTCAATTTTGAATATTTGGAATTAATGGCATGGGTTAACAAAATAAAGATGAACCTTATTTTATTTGGGGTTGGTTTTGTTGTGAGAGAAATTTGGGAGAGAATACTCTAAGTTCGAAGAACGCGAAGAACGCCAAGACTTCGACGAAGAACACCGTCACCACAAGGAGAGATCGACGAGCCGTCTCTTCTTCTCTCCAAAGCCGGTGTGTGACGACGTTCTCTTCTTGGACGTACGTCGTTCCATCTTCTCTCCAAAGAAATGGAGATGCTGCTTCCTCCTAGGATGTTCTCCATCGACGTATACAGAGCTTCATCCCACGACGCCATTTTCTGCGACGCTAGGTTCCGAGAACTTCTTCGAGGTAGGGGTTGTTCATCATTCAAGAATTATTAATTGATGTTCTTGGTTAATTTTTAGCCGCTTGTTATCAGAATAACAGGAGGAGGTCATACCGAATGAACCCGGTCGAACCTCCTCCCCTATTTGTTATTGAATTTTCTTGTGGCTTGGACGAAGGGGACGTGGTGTCGTTGCACCGCGCGGGAACGAGAGAACCACGGTGATGGAGCGTGGTGCCGTCATGCCGCGCCGGTAAGGCCGAAGGAGGCCGCTGCTAGGAGCGGGCCGTGACGGAGGAGCACGGCACAGTCGCACCATGCCGGAACACCGAGGAGGTCCGCGGTAGAGGGGCGCAGCACCGTCGTGCCTCACCGGACGGAAGGAGCCACGACTTATGGCCACCGTGGTTCGGGGAAGCAGCCGGCTGAGCCGGCCGCTGGAGCCAGCTGGAGGCGGGACCCCGTGGGTCCCGTAGGTTCGGTAAAGGCCAGCCATAAATGGTCGGCCGTTTATCAATAAAGTGGGGCAGCCCCCCGCGTCTGCTCAGCGCGCGGGCGCCCAGGCCGGACCGCCCGCGCCGGGCCAGGCCCCCGCGCTGGGCCGGACCCCCGCACTGGGCCGCACTGCACTGGATGGGCCAGGCCACACCGTGACCAACCGGGCCGGACCCGGACCCGGGTCGGGTCGACCCTGTTCGGGCCGCCCAGGGGGTATTGGGCCTGGTCGGACCGCGCCCAAACCCCCTGCTTTCGGACAGATCTGTTCCAACGCCCATAACATGGGCTACATACCTCCGATCGACGCACTGTCAGTTGTATAGCGATCCTTGGATCGAGACGGTCATTTAAGTATATTACACTCGAGGTTTAGGAGAACTATGGGTATGGACGGGTTGGTTCGAACACGAAACCAACCGGGCCCTCGGAGCAGAAACGCTTTTAACTTGAGCTCCGGAAGTCCGATTGATGTGTCATCGACTTTGTTGGATTCCTCTTAGTGAGACGTTTCTTTTGTATTATTCCGCTCAAGGTTTGGACGCAGTTGGAGTATGGTCGGGTTGGTTTTGACTTTAAAACCAGCCAGACCCCTTGGACGAAAAAGCCAATAACTCTCAGACCAGGCGTCTGATTGACGCGCCGTCTATCACGTTGAGTTCCTATTGTCGAGACGGAACTTTGGGATAAATCAACTCCGGACTACGTGTCATTTGATGTATTGACCCCCTGGGCTTGTGGAGCGGACCCTCCTGGAATTGAGCATGATGTGTGCGGGAACCCTAGAGCGGGCTGCGATTGTGACAACGATGAAGACTGTACTGGGATCCTCCGTGGGTTCGGCAGTGAGGACGACCGTACTAGAATCCTCCATGCGTTCAACGGCGATGACTACTATTCTTTTATACTATGTGGGTCTGGAAGTACGTGACTACTGTTCTTGTAACCTACGTGGGTCCGGTAGTATTTGACTCTGTACTTGTATCCTACGTGGGTCCGGCCGAGTAGCTGGTCTTATATCCTTTGTGGGTCCGACAGCTTAGTTATTCTTCTATCCTATGTGGGTCCGATAGCTTAGATGAATCAGTGGCTACATATGATCATCTCTATCACCTTACGAAGAGTATACATGTGTGAGCTGAGTCTTGACTTTCAATCATTATATTCGATATGATTGTTTTGCTATCTGGTGTGGATTGGGTTGTGTTATCCTGTGTGGATTGGATTGTGCTTTACTGTGTGGACTATATCGAACTTGGGCTCGGATGTTGGAGCCGAACTGGAATTGATGACTTAGGTATATGTATGGGCATATACCTAAGTAGATTTGGTTGTTACTTCGTGATTATATCTTTCCTTTGTGGATTATCATTCGTGGATTCCGGGAGACCTTTGAGGGTCTCAAGGTCCCTACTGAGTAGCGTATACTCACCCCTATACGGGATATGCCCACACTACGTTGTGTTGGATGTAGACGATGGACAACGCTGATCGAGGTAAGAGCTCATGGAGCTGGACAGTACCTGGAGGTGGATCACTGGACGAGACACACACGGAGCGGACGGCTGGAGCTGAGGAGCAGAGGAGACTATCTATACCCACCCTTAAGGTGGGATTTCCAGAGGATGGCTCAGTGTTGCTACTTTAATTTTTTGCTGATGTACTCTCTTTTCAGTTGTACTTTACTTTCAGTTGGGCTTGTATTCTGGCCCATTTATTTTCCAGCACTTACCTTTGTACTCAGTTTACTTAGTGTTTACTTCTTCTTGCATAATATGGGGTGTTTGTTTTCTTACTTAAAGGAAATGCATTCCCTGATATCGGGATTTACGCCTTTGGTGCTAGTCTCCAGCCCCTGACCTATGGAAGGTGGGCTTGGGGTAGTCCCGGCACGGGCCCCGAAGACGGGTCGTGAAAAATTGGTATCAGAGGAGTTCGGTTCTACCGCAGAACTCAGGACTCTGATATTTCTTCTATGTCAAGGAATAGTGTTAAGGTATTTAGTGTGGTTATCAGTCCAGGGAGAGTAGTGTTGGTGCGACAGCCGATTTATACATACACCAGGACCCTGACTTCTAATTTCCGACTCAGTGCATGAAAACATTAATTGCATGTGTGTTTCAAAAGTTTTCTTTGTGATTACTTTGTGTCAGCTCACCAGGTATAATGTATTGACCGTGGAACACCTGTCTCTTTCCAGGATGGCCCCACGACGGTAGCCAGCTTGGGTTCTGAGCTTTGTGCGAGACGACAGCCCACCGAGCAACGAGGCCTCGGTGCAGGGCCCTATTAAAGCAGGGGCACCGACGGAAAGGACCCGATTTGAGTAATGAACCACTAAGAGGGGGGGGGGGTGAATCAGTGGTACCCCTTTTTCTTCTTTTAAGTTCCTTTAAGAATGAGAACAACCTTTGTCTCCTGTTAATGATATAATTCCCTGCTGAGAAACAAACAAGCACACATCCAAAAAGGAACGCAGTGATTTACAAGGTTCACTATTCAATAATAATAGCTACGTCCTGGGTATGGTTGGAAAAAATCCAGCACCATACAATTCACTAAGAAAACAATCCTTGGATTACAACGAGTAGGATATACCCTTACACTCGTGAAGCACTGTGAAACAATTACTCCAGTGTGTGTGCACCCTCCTAGAATAATTGGGCAATGTTTCTTTTCTTGTAACAACTTATGTTACCAGCACTTCCTTTCAAATACAAGTGTAAGTAAGTTCAGCACAAATCCTCACTTCCTTACCCAGAAGAGAGATAAGGATTACTTGGACTTGAGATAGATCAATTGCAGTCCGAACTTCCCATTCCTATTCTCCACTCTGAAATCTCCACTCCGAAGTATCCACTCTGATATTTCTTCTTCACTCCAAATTCATCAATTCGAGTCTTCCTCAGTCTGAGAAACTCAATACGGTGATACCCAGTACAAGTTCCTCATTCTGAATCTCCAATCTGAATTCTCGTTATGATTGGAACTACGATGAAAGCTCAGTCGGCCAAACACTCCCTCCTCTCTCTAGATTACCAGAGCTTATCTCTCTAAATTTTTCATCATCTTTCATCCCGTACTCTAATCTCCTTTTAAAAGAGCTCCAAAGTGTGCTTAGGCAGGAAACCAAAATATTTTCCCGCTCACTTAGATTCACCCAAATCATAATTTCTCCCGAAATCTCGGAGCAATTAAGACTCAGTCAATGCTTCCAGAATCTTCTCAAATCTTTTTCTACTTATCTTTTTTTGGAACTTTGGCCTTTTCTAGATCTGACTTTGTTACACAAATTTCTTGGTATACCCTTCTCAGATCCATCCATATTTAGTCTTCAACATCACTTCAAGTCTTGGCATGACTCATCAACACCTTTCCGGCATGACACCACTTCTATTCATAGTGTGACCCTTCATCACTTCTTGGTGCGACTTCTGGTTTTCGGCTTCAGCAATTCTCAGAGTAGACTCCGCACTTTTGGCTACGAACTTTAAACTCAAGAAGTCAACTCGGAACTTCTCGCTACGAACTTCTGATTCTGGAAGTCGACTCCGTAAGTTCTGTTCAGGAGGTAGACTCCAAATTCCTGACTCCGAACATCGACTCTGCACATCTGGTTCTCGTTGCGACTTCACCGATTCTCGAAACACCTTCTCCACCCATATTTTTCTTGAATCATGAGTACCTGCATATACTCACAATTTTGAGTTACAAAACAGCAAAGTATCGTCACAATTAATGTCTCCTCATCTCCTATCAGCCTGCTTAGGTTCCGAACTTTTCAAATCCCAGACACCGAATTCTTTCGAACACCAGATTCCGAGTGTTCAAAATTCTTGGTTCCGAACTTCTCAAACTCCAGACTCCGAAAGTTCAATATACTTGGTTATGAACTTCTCAAACTCTAGACTCCGAAAGTTAAATATACTTGGTTCCGAACTTCTCAAACTCTAGACTCCAAAAGTTCAATATAATTGGTTCCGAACTTCTCAAACTCCAGACTCCAAAAGTTCAATATACTTGGTTCCGAACTTCTAACTTCCTGCTTCCGAATTCAATGGTTCCAAACTTCTAACTTCTAGCTTCCGAATTCAGTGGTTCCGAACTTCTAACTTCCAGCTTCCGAATCCAAGGTATATTTCCTTTATGAAAACATTCTGAAGATCAACAAAAAACAATTCATACAAACTATCTCTCCCTTAAGGTTGGTCCTAACAATCTCCCCCTTTGGATTTTGTTTTCAACCAAGTTTTCATAAATCACCAAACATTGTAACCCCAAGAAATGAATTACTTATCAATAATTCTTAGCCTACATGAGATAACACATTGTAGGAAACAAGAATCATTGATAGAAAAACCATGCTGTCCATAAGAAGTGAAAATGACATCATCAAATTCATACAGCTTCAGCTTAATGCACCCTGTAAACAACTTCAAGTTCTTTCCTACAACCACTCCAACAAATAGTTAGAATAGTTCACATATATAAACAATGCCTAGTTCACAGCTTACCCACAACTCTCTCTTTAAACAATAGATTTATGATACAAGAAACTTCTCCCCCTTGACAAAACAATCCAAAGGTAAGAGTAGAGAGGGGACATAACAATATATCTTAGCCTTGAAGTGAAAGAGGTTGGACACCCATGTTCAACCTCAATCTTGAGAATGATTCCTTTGGCAAGGGTTTTGTGAAAATATCAGCAACTTGTTCCGCAGATGACACGTATTCAAGTTTCAGTTCACTCTTTTCCACATCCTCTTTGATGAAATGATATTTTATATCCATATGCTTCGAGCATGAATGTTGGACTGGATTCTTGCTAAGGTTAATTGTACATTGATTATCACATCCGAAGAGCAAAGTCAACTTAACTTCAACTAACAAATCTTCCAACTGTGTTTTCACCCAGATAAGTTGAGTAGCATCCATGGTTGCAGCCACATATTCAGCTTCAGCTATGATAAGTGTCACTGAATATTTCTTCTTTGAGTGCCATCCAACACAACGTTTTCCCATAAAGAACACTCCACCAGATGTGGATCTTCTATCATCAACATTTCCTACCCAATCTTCATCTGAATATCCAAACAGATCAATGTTATTTGAGACACTATATTTGATTCTGAATTCTGTTGTGCCTTTTATATATTTGAGAATTCTTTTTCCCGCAATAATATGTGATTCTTTAAGAACACTCTAGAATATTTCACATAAGGTAACAGCAAAAACAATATCTGGTCTTGATGCAGTCAGGTATAACAAACTTCCAATCAGCTTTCGATATTCTTTCTGATCAACTTATTTTCCTTCATCATCTTTTCTTAGCTTCATTCCCACTGATATGGGAGTTAATACAGGTTTTGAGTTTTCTATGCCAAACTTATTTAGAAGTTCCTTGGCATACTTTTCTTAGGAGAGTAAAATGAATTCTTTCTGTTGCAAGATTTGCAACCCAAGGAAGTATCTCATCTCACCCAACATGGACATCTCAAATACATTTTTCATTTCTTTAGAAAAACTTTCACAACTTCCTTCATCATTCCCAGCAAAAATAATGTCATCAATATAGACAATAACAATGAGTGGAAGATCTTGACTTTCCTTGATGTATAGATTACCGTCAACTTTTCCTTTCTTGAAGTTCATCTTCTTTAAGCAAGCATCCAATTTGGAGTACCATGCTCTTGGAGCTTGCTTTAGCTCATACAAGGATTTCTTCAACCTGCACACATAACTTTCATTTTTACCAACAATAAAGCCACATGGTTGCTCAACATAAACTTCTTCTTTGAGGTCACCATTAGGAAATTCGGATTTAACATCCATTTGAAAGATTTTGTAGCCTTGTTGTGAAGAAATAGCAAGAAATATTCGAATAGTTTCTAATCTGGCCACTGGAGAAAACGTTTATTCAAAGTCAATTCCTTCAATCTAAGAGTAGCCTTTACAACCCAATCTTGCTTTATTTCTAATCACTTCACCTTCTTCATTCAACTTGTTCCAGAATACCCATTTGGTTCCAATAATATTCTTACTTTTAGGCCTTGGTACAAGTTCCCATGTATCATTCTTTTCAATCTGATCCAATTCTTCATTCATGGCTTGAACCCATTCTGGATTCTCAAAGGCTTCTTTAATGTCATTTGGTTCCACTTTGGAATACAAAGAAGTATGTGATAATGAATTACTCGTTCTTCTTGTTCGAACCGTGTGACATTGATCACCAATGATATTATGAGCTTGCACTTGTTTCATCAGCCTTGGATAAGTTTTTTGTGTGTCTTCCTCATCACTTGATATGGATGAATCCGATTCTTAATCTTGATTACGGTTGCAATTCACTATATCATTATCAGAATCATCAACTTCATCTTCCTTATCTTCCTTGTCTGTCTGGACATGCTTATCTTTCCCTGGATTTTCAATGACTTTTACATCAACTGTATCCAAAATTATTCTTATTTCTTTGTTAAAACATCTATAACCTCTTCCTTCTGGCGCATAACCAAGAAAAATTCCATCTTCTCCTTTCAACTCAAACTTTTCGCTGCTTCCTCCTTTATTCTTTATAATGCATGGGCTCCCAAAAACTTTTGCATGCTTCGTACTTGGTGTAATTCCATATAAAAGTTCATATAGAGTCTTATTTGATTGAGGCTTATAGAAACATCGATTTTGAATATGAACAGCTGTACTTGTAGCTTGTCTCCAAAAATAATGAGTAAGGCCATGTTCAAGCAACATGGTTCTTCCCATTTCCACCAAGCTTCTGTTCTTCCTTTCAGCAACCCCATTTTGTTGAGGTGTATATGGAGCACTATATTCATGCTGAATCCCATGCTTCTCAAGATAGTCTTCAAATTCTTCACTTCTATACTCACCACCATTATCTATTCTCAACTTCTTCACAGAGTATTCACGTTCTTTCTCAGCTTTCCTTCTGAAACTCTTAAACATTTTCAGGGTGTCTGACTTGTTTTTCATAAACATAACACATGTAATGCGAGTAAAGTCATAAATGAAGGTGATAAAGTACTTGTCTACATTTTTTGATTGTTTACTCATCGGCCCACATATATCAGAATGTATCAGCTCAAGGGGTTGTTTTGAACAAATTTCAACCTTCTTATGCACAACACTTGTAATCTTTCCTTTCTGACAGGTAGTGCAACACCAATATCTTCTTCTTGGAAAATTTGGAATATCTCGAACACTATCCCTTTGAGATATCTTTCTCATATTTCTCTAACACATGTGTCCAAGTATTCTTTGCCACAAAATATTTCCATCCACTACACTCATGTAACAAGAGTTTTGTGAATTACCAACCTGAAACAGATTTCCTTTGGTTCGTTGGACTCTTGTAATAATCTTCCCATATTATTCACATTTCACAATAAATCCATCTTTCGTGAAGAGAAATTTGTTACCCTCATCACATAATTGTGATACACTCAGTAAGTTGTGCTTCATCCCATCAACATACAAAGTTTTTTTAGACTTCAATTTTTCTTTCCCAATGATGGCTGAGCCAACTCCTTTGATTTTTAAAGATTCGTCATTTCCAAATGTCACAGTTCCTTCTTTAAACCTCTTCATATTTTTTAGGAACTCCAAGTCTCCTGTCATTTGTGAAGAACAACCACTGTCAAGTATCCAAGGTCGTTCTTCCTTTGTAACTTTTAAAGTGGTTTCAACAACAAGAGCTTTTTCTTCTTTCACTTATATCTTCACTTTCAGGCCCTGAGAATTAAGAACTTTTTGTTGAGCTAGTAACAGCACAAGACATCCTTTTGCAAGGTGTCCAGGTTGTTCACACCTTTCACAAATGGTTTCCAGAGGCTAGAACCTATTTCCTATCTTGACTTCATTCTTCTCATCTTTCTTCAGTAAAACCTTCTTACTCTTCTTCCTTTTAGGAGATTGACTCCCCCACAATCTCTTCCTTTCATAACTTGTGGGTGGTGATAATATTGTTGATTAAACCAACACATATTCGATGTATGCCCGAATCCACCACAATACCAACAGTACCCATAGAAGGAGTACCTTCCTCTAAAGATTTTGTTCTGATACTTCTTTGTTGCTCTTTCTTCAGCCCCACCAACCATTCTTTTGTTAGAAAGATTATTTTGCTGGAATTCTTCCTTCTCTGATTTTTCTTGTTTTTCACCAGTGTTAGGCTTAGGTTTCCTTGAAACTTCAGAGTTCCCAGCAACATTGTTCTTGACCACATAAGTAGCTTTCTCATCTTTCTTTTTCACAGAAATCAATTTTTTCTTTTTTTGACTTTTCTCAGAATGTGCTTGTTGAGAACTTTCACCAACATTAGTAGTTGAATTTTGAAAACAAATGTTTCTTGACTCGACATTCGAGAATTTCTTTTGAACCAGCTCTAATTCTTCCTCTTTTTCCTTCATCAAAACTTTCATGTGCTCATTTTGATTTTTCTCATCTTCAAGAGACTTTTTCAAGTCTTCAAGATCTTTCTCAAGTTCTAATTTAACATTAACTTGATTGCATGCTGAGGAACATTCATCTTCCAATTTTTTGTTAAGCTTCTCCAGCCTTCTGACCTTCCTTAAACATTCCTTCAATTCTTCTTTCAGATGCATCTACAACTGAGTTTCTTCTTCTTCTGAGCTGCTGCTTCCAAAATCTTCATCATTCACTATTGCAATGAAGCTATTTTCAACACCATGCTTAACTGATTTTTCGGATTCACCATCACTTCTTCATCTTCTTCATTTATGGATAGAAGGATTTTTCCCTTTGATTTGAAGAACTTCTTTTCTTTCCCCGACTTTCCTTTACCACCCTGCTTCTTCCATAACCTTCTTGTATTTCTTTCTTCTCCATCACTATCTTCTTCATTCTCCCTTCGAGGGAAGTTAGCCGCAAAGTGGCCAATGCATCCACATTCAAAACACTTCAAGGGAAGTTTTCCCTTGTATTTACCTATGCCTCTTGTAACATTTTTTTGAAAACAAAGATAAAATATCGTTATGATTTTTACATACCTCGCTTTCTGAGTTAGAGTCACCACAGTCTTCTTCAATGAAGATCTTCTTAGATTTTTCCTTCTTCATGGCTTTGAAAGATAATTCTCTGTCAACCTTTGTCTTGGTCTTCATAGCCTTCTCCCTTCTCATCTCATAAGTAATGAGTGTGCTATACAAATCATCAATAGATAGAATCTCTGAGTATTTGTCTTCAAATGAAGATACCTTCGCATCAAATTTATCAGGAAGAATCCTTAAGATCTTGTCCACCACAGTAGAGTCTTTCAGTTCTTCACCAAGACATATGATGGTACTAACAATATCGTTCACCCTGGTGAAAAAATCCCCAACAGATTCTTGCTCTCCCATCTTCAAGTCTTCATACTTCAATCTCCAAATTTTATGTTTTGCATTCTTGACTTTTGTATTGCCTTCATATATGTTTTTCAGTTTGCCCCATATAACTTTGGTTGTGACCACTCCTTATACTCTCAAAAATTCACTTTCAGAAAGTGAAGACAATATAGAATTCTTGGATCTTCCATCATTCTCAAGAAACTTCTTGTCAACAGGTGTAAGTGGAACATTGTCTTCAATGGGGGGAAACCCAACTGTTGCAGCTTCAAGAACATCATAACTAATATACATGAGATACGGTAGCATTCTATCCATCCAGAAGTGATAGTTTTTCCCATCAAATACCGGAATGCCTTTACTATTCACACAATTCAGATTCTCCATCAGCAAGGAAAACAAAGGGAACCTCCCTTTGATACCAATTGAAAGGACCCGATTTGAGTAATGAACCACTGAGAGGGGGGGGGGGTGAATCAGTGGTACCCCTTTTTCTTCTTTTAAATTCCCTTAATAATGAGAACAACCTTTGTCTCCTATTAAAGATATAATTACCTACTGAGAAACAAACAAGCACTCATCCAAAAAGGACCACAGTGATTTACAAGGTTCACTATTCAATAAGAATATCTACATCCTTGGTATGGTTGGAAACAATCCAGCACTATACAATCCACTAGAAAACAATCCTTGTATTACAACGAGTAGGATATACCCTTACACTCGTGAAGCACTGTGAAACAATTACTTCAGGGCGTGTGCACCCTCTTAGTACAATAGGGCAAAGTTTCTTTTCTTGTAACAACTTATGTTACCAGCACTTCCTTTCAAATACAAGTGTAAGAAGGTTCAGCACAAATCCTCACTTCCTTACCCAGAAGAGAGATAAGGATTCCTTGGACTTGAGATAGATCAATTGTAGTCCGAACTTCCCATTCCTATTCTCCACTCCGAAATCTCCACTCCAAAGTATCCACTCCGATATTTCTTCTTCAAACTGAATTCTTCAATTCGAGTCTTCCTCAGTCTGAGAAACTCAATACAGTGATAGCCAGAACAAGATCCTCATTCCGAATCTCCACTTCAAATTCTCGTTATGATTGGAACTAAAATGATAGCTCAGTCGGCCAAATACTCCCTCCTCTCTCTAGATTACCAGAGCTTATCTCTCTAAATTTTTCATCATCTTTCATCCCGTACTCTGATCTCCTTTTATAGGATCTCCAAAGTGTGCTTAGGCGGGAAACCAAAATATTTTCCCGCTCACTTAGATTCACCCTATAGCGACCCGGCCTTTTATTAAATTACTATTACATCATTTTAAAGATAAACAGCATAATAGTATTACACATGGAGGATCCAGAGGTTTAGTGTCTTGGGAAAACTAGGACTACACATAACAAGTACAACATCAAGCTTAAAAATTCATTTAATCTCTTCTTCTATATCTTCTTAGTAGCACTTGTCCTCTCCTTAGTACATGTAGCCACCTGAGGATATACATCAAAATGGGTGAGCTAAAAGCCCAGTAAGAGGATAGATAAGAACAATATAGCATGGGGTGACCATAATCATGAAGAAGATCTTGAACATGAGAGGAGCATAAACAATAAACTTGAAATGTGGCAAAGCATAAAAATGAAACATCATGTCTTAGTGGTTAACTACCACACATACTTGTGAACAAATCTAGTATCATGTTCACGCATCATTTCACATTTACTCATGAAATTCATCACATTACCCAATGCATTGGAGCGCTATATAATTATAGGCGCACCCGTCACATTTAAACATTCATATTGCGCTATATAATTCCGGGTGCACCCGTCACATCATAATATTATCATTGTCATGATTGCCACATAGAACACATATCAAACATGTACATAAATAACCCATGTAAATGAATGGGGTTCATATCATAATAACACATTCATAAGCATTGGGTTCCAAAAAGAAATAGGGAACAACATACTTGATACAAGAACTATCAACCTTGAATGAGAGGTAAAAGGTGAGATCTTGAAAGAAGAGTTCTTTTGGAAAACTTTTTTATGGACATAAAAACCAGTGAAAAACATGTATATCCCAGAAAATTAAAGTAAATGATGAACAAATGATCTTTGATGAGTAACCATATCAAAAATGGAGTGAAAGAAGGATAACCCGAAGGAAGAAAATTGGGTTCGAGATTTCCCCTTACCTTGTACTCGAATGCCTCCTTCTATTTAATGTCCTGTATAATGACATTATATTCATTAATTAGAAATTTCAGAACCTTTTATACATTAATAGGGTTCATTCTGGTTTTATTTTTTGATATTATGTTCCTTTGGATGACTTAGAGAGTTTAAAAACATTGTTCGGGGATGTTCGTTTTTATGGTTTTCTTGAGCGGTCCACTTGTATTCTTAATTTGATGTTTGGGTAGATCATGGGTAAACATCCATAACTGATATTACATGTTATTAATGATATTAAATAAGCTTTAATGATTTTATAATGAGTTATATTAGATCCAAGTGGACTAATCATTAGATAAAAATTTAATGATGGTTATTTGGGTTAATTTGAGCGGTTTTTGGATCACAACGATCTTGTTTTAACATTTATCTTAGTAATAAGGCCATAGGTTAATTCCAGAACATAAAATAGAACATAATACATATAAAATATTCTGGTTCAACCATAAAAATGGTTTCATGACCAGATTGAAGGTAGAAATGGATGAAGAGAGCATGTTGTTTTTGAAGGTGATAAATTATCACCACATGAACAACGTTCTCTTTAATAAAATAAAATGAAGAGGGAAAGGGTGTGGGGTGATATAATATACCATTAGAATCATACGATTAAAGTATATGTATAATAATAGAGTTAAAAAACATTTTGGATGAATATAGGTAGGGAGAGATCAAGAAAGGAACTTGAACTTGAAAGGAAATTAAAGGAGAAGAGGGAGGAAAATTACCTCTTGAATCTTTAACTTGAGAACCTCCTTAAGGGCCTAAGATTGGTCTTTTGATGAGACCAGAAGCTTTTGGACGTGGGGGAGGGGATAAGGAAGGTGTTTGGGCAGAGTTTAGAGAAGTCTTGGAGCTTGAGAGGTGTGAGGAAAAGAGGTAGTGAAGGGTGGCTTTTATAGTGGAGGGGAGAGGGGTTTCCTTAATATAAAATTGATTAGTTTATTAATTTCACCTAAGAAAATGAATAGTGAGTCTTGGATGACTAAGAATAGTAAATAAGACTTGTGAATTCGGGATTTGGGTGCTTACATCACTTGTGATGTCAGGAATAGTGGGTTTTAATTAAAATGTATTTATATGATAAATTAATGTATTCTACTATTCATCAAAAATTCAAGTATCTCAGAAAAATCCCAAAATTTTACCCCAACCAGTTTTCGACGTGTAGAATCCAAAAATGAAGTCCATTTTTAAAAAATAATTTTCTAAATATTATTAATTTAATATTTAATTAAAATCATAATTTACATAAAAAACAGTTTTTAAAATTAAAACTGAATTTGTAGTTATTTCAAAAATTACTTAGGGTATTATAAAATTATCTAAAAACTATTAGACATTGATTCAATGAATATATTTCAGTAAAATAAATATTCTTTTAAATTAATTGATTAATTATAATTAATTATTTATGACTTATAAAATACCAAAAACGTTTACTAAGGTCAAATTATCACTTTCTATGATGTCTAAATTTTATTTTATTATTCATAGGTAATGTTACTCATATTTACTATTCATAAGGGTGATATTACTATTCATAAGGGTAGGCTACTATTCATAAGGGTAGGTTACTATTCACCAAAAATTATTTTTGTTTCATTAGACTCCAAAAACTATCTTGAACACAACCGTGTATGTCGGATTTTTAAAATTCCAAACATAGGGGTGACAAAATTATGTTTAAAGGTCACTTATCACATAGTAGTTCATTATTTTGTGTTTTTATGACATAGATATAAGAAGGGAATTTTCCATTGAAAAACTTTGGGTCGTTAAATTCTTCCCCCCTTAAGAAATTTCGCCCCCGAAATTTCACTTTACACAAACACGTGAGGGTACTTATCCTTCATTGCCTCTTCCGGTTCCCAGGTTTCTTCCTCAAACTTTTGGTTCCTCCACAACACTTTGAGAAGGCGGGTTGTCTTTTTGCATAGAACCTTATCACTTCGGTCCAGAATTTTTACCGGCTGCTCCTCATAGGAGAGATCATCTTTCAGCTGTACCACCTATGAGTTTAGTACATGTGAGGGGTCTGAAATGTACTTCCTCAGTAGTGATACTTGAAACACATCATGAACTTGAGCCATATTTGGTGGAAGTGCCAGATGATAGGCCACAGCTCTTATACGATCAAGGATCTCAAAGGGGCCAATGTACCTTGGGCTTAGCTTCCCTTTCTTCCCGAATCGCATGACTCTGTTCCATGGAGATATTCGAAGGAAGACTTTATCTCCAACGTCGAACTCCAAGTTCCTTCGATGATTGTCAGCATAGCTCTTTTTCCTACTTTGAGCAGCTTTGATATGTTTCTGGATGACTTGAAGCTTCTCTGTCATCTCTTGAACAAGATTGGGACCAAGTAGCTTTCGTTCTCCAACTTCATCCCAATAGGTTGGAGTTCTACATCGCTTCCCATAAAGAGCTTCATACAGAGCCATCTGAATACTCGAGTGGAAGCTAATGTTGTATGAGAACTCAACCAATGGGAGATGCTGATCCCAACCACCTTTTAATTCAAGAGAGCAGGATCTTAGCATATCTTCAAGTGTCTGAATAGTCCTTTCATACTGGCCATCAGTTTGGGGGTGATAGGTCGTGCTAAAATTTAATTTAGTACTCAAAGCATGTTGAAGGCTCCTCCAGAATTTAGAAGTGAACCTTGGATCACGGTCAGAGACGATCGAGAGTGGAACACCGTGAAATCTCACTACTTCATTCACATATATCCTTGCAAGTTTTTCAAGTGAGAGGTCTTCCTGAATAGCGATGAAATGGGCAGTCTTGGTGAGTCGGTCAACCACAACCCATATCACATTATTTCCTCTTGACGTTTTTGGGAGACCCCTGACAATGTCCATAGTAACATTTCCCCATTTCCACATGGGTATAGGCAAAGGCTGCATCATACCTTTGGACTTTTGCCGCTCAGCTTTAACTTGCTGACATACCAAGCACCTTGATATATATTCCGCAATATCCTTTTTCATGTTATCCCACCAGAAGTGTTCTCGGAGATCACGATACATCTTGATACTTCTAGGATGAATTGAGAATGTTGAGCTATGTGCATTATCCAATATCTCCTTCTTTATTCCGGGTGATGAAGGCACACAAAGCCGCATTCCAAACCGGATCACACCATCATCGTCGATACTGAACTCTTGTAGCTTCCCTTCCTTTACTGCATTCACCCTCTTTTGTATCTCCACATCATCCCTTTGTGCTTCCTTAATCTTCTGTTGGATGGATGGTTGCGCAATCATTTAGGCAAGGTAGGATGTATCCCCTGCCCTTACGATTTCTAAATCTATCCTTTGCATATCCAAGAAGATAGGGTCTTTCTCAATCCTCAACATGGATAGAGTAGCAGGTTCTTTCCTGCTTAGAGCATCAGCTACCTTGTTCGCCTTTCGAGGATGATAGTGAATAGAGCAATCTTAATCCTTGATTAGCGCTAACCATCTCCTTTGATGCATGTTGAGCTCCTTTTGTGTGAATATATACTTTAGGATCTTGTGGTCAGTGTATATGTCACACTTCTCACCATAAAGGTAATGCCGCCAGATTTTCAAGGCAAAAATCACGGCTGCCAGCTCTAGATCATGCGTCGGGTAGTTCTGCTCATGGATCTTCAACTGTCGTGAGGCGTATGCTATCACATTATCATTTTGCAAGAGTACACAACCCAAGCTTTTCTTTGAAGCATCACTTTATATCACAAAACATTCTCCAATTTTCGGTAGTGTGAGTACAGGTGCAGCGATCAGCCTTCTCTTTAGCTTCTTGAAGCTTCCCTCACATTCTTCCGTCCATACATACTTTACCCCTTTCCTTGTTAACTTAGTTAGTGGGCTTGAAAATCGTGAGAAGTTTCTCACAAAACGTCGATAGTACCCACCTAATCCAAGAAAACTTTATATTTCTGTGACACTGGAGGGCCTGGGCCATTCCTCAATCACCTTTGTCTTGGAAGGGTCCACATAAATTCCCTCGCTTGTGATCACATGTCCCAAGAACGTGACTTGATTCATCCAAAAGTCACACTTGCTGAACTTGGCGTACAACTTCTCCTTTCTCAATGTCTCCAACACAAGTCTTATATGTTCTTCATGTTCCTCCTTGCTCTTGGAGTAGATGAGAATATCATCGATAAACACTACCACAAATTTGTCGAGGTAATGTCTAAAGACTATATTCATCAAATCCATGAAGATTGCAGGGGCATTAGTAAGTCCGAAGGGCATCACCAAAAACTCATAGTGCCCATACCTTGTACGGAAGGCAGTCTTCTGAATATCTTCCTTCTTCAACATTACTTGATGATATCCAGAACGAAGATCCACCTTTGAGAAGTATTGAGCTCCTCTTAACTGATCGAACAAGTCATCAATCCTTTGGAGAGGATACTTGTTCTTTATTGTGATCTTGTTGAGTTCATGATAATCGATACACAGCCGCATGGTACCATCCTTTTTCTTCACAAAGAGCACTGGCACACCCCAAGGTGATGCACTAGGGTGTATGAACCCTTTGTCCAGATGCTCTTGCAGCTTCTTCTTAAACTCCTCCAGTTCGATAGGAGTCATCCTATAGGGGCACTTCGAGATAGGAGTAGCTCCGGGTATGAGTTCAATTGAGAAATCTACCTCACGATCCGAGGGAATTCCGGGTAACTCTTCAGGAAATACATCGCCATATTACCTTACGATGGGCATTTCCTCAAGGTTGGAACTTTCCTTTGACTCAAACATTTGGGCGAGGTATGCTTTTTCATAGGGAATCATCACCCACACCATTGAAGGATTTTTAAAAGGATATTCATGATCTTCCTTGCATTTGTAGAGGAGCATGGAATGGTTCGGAATATGAAAATATATTTCCTTTTCCCGACAGTTGATATGTGCTCTATATAACGAGAGCCAATCCATTCCCATTATAGCGTCGAATTCCACCAAGGGAAGTATTACGAGATTTTCTGGAAGAATCTTCCCGCATACGTCAATAGGAGAAGAATCAAACACTTGGGTTGCAATTATTGCACCACTTGGTGTTTTTACAGATATCTCTACTTCAATGTTTCGGGGCTTAGATTCTATAGTTCAAGCAAACTTGCAAGATATAAAGGAATGCGTAGAATCAGAATCAAATAAGACTTTTTCCATTCATGAGTGAATGGGAAGTGTACCTTGTACGACTTCATTATCATGTTCCACCTCTGAAGTAGTGATGGAAAAAGCCTTCCCTTGTTCATTTGGCTTTGGTGGTTGTTGGCGCTGATTACCCTCGAAAGCTCGAGGTTTAGTGCACTGGTTTGAATAGTGCCCTAGCTCCTTACAGTTGTAGCATTGAACCACGAGTGGTTCTCTCCTTTCATCGGCTACATTATCCTTCCTTTTCATGTCTCTTCGACACTCAGGAGCTAGGTGTCCTTCTTTCCCACACTTGAAGCATTTCCCCGTCCTTTTGAGGCAGTTCCCATTGTGCAACTTCCCACATTTTTGTTAAGTGGGTCGTTGTGTTTTCTTCCCATCTTTATCACTAGATCCACCAGCTTGAAACTCCATCTTTCTTTTCTTATCACCATAGCCATGGGACCATTCTCCAAACTCCATCTCCACATTGAGAGCACACCGAACAACTTCTTCATAACTCCCAAAGTATCTAATTGCAAGAGCTTTTCGAAGATGTGGTTTTAATCCACTAAAGAATCTATCAATTTTGCTATCATTGTTGATAACAAAACCCGAAGCATACCTTGCGAGCCTTGTGAAATTTTCTTTATAGGTTGTGACAGATTCTCCTTCTTTTTGCTTGAGCTCTCTGAATTCTCTCTCCATCTTCGTGCGAAGAGTTCTTGGGAAGTACTTATTAAGAAACATTATCTTAAAGTCTTCACATTCCATCTCTTTAATTTCCTCCCTTGGCTTGGTGTTCTTAATCAAATCCCACCATTGATCAGCTTGTCCATCTAGATGATAAACGGATAGGGTCACCTTCTTTGTCTCGGAAAAGTGAAGAATAGAAAAGATATTCTCCATGGAGTTGACCCACTATTCCTCAACTAGTGGATCGGAAGATCCACAAAACATCGGTGGTCGTTGCCGCATAAAACATTCGATAGCTAGCTGCTCCCTCTTTGGTGAAGGAGGAAGTTCCCCATTATTATGTTTATTATTCATAACCTGTGATAATTGGGTAATAATCACCATGAAATTTTGAACTCCACCTCCAAAATCATTGGGGATGTCGTTTGGGCAATCGCTGCATTGGCCTTCGCAAGAGTTATTGGCCTGATTCCTCCTGGATCCCACCATTTTCTAAAATAGAAAAGGTTAGGACAAAACATAAGTAAACAAGTCATGAATAACTTATTTATTTAAAAAATTATACCAAAAACATAACATATGGTATCCCTAGGTAAATATCCTTGTGTGCATATTTGTACTTAGCCTCATGCTAGAGGTTTTCCTTAGGGTTCACTAATCCTAATTCCCAAATTAACTAAACCTTTCCTCTGATACCAACTATAGAGACCCGGCCTTTTCTTACATTACTATTACATCATTTAAAAGATAAACAACATAATAGTATTACACATGGAGGATCCAGAGGTTTAGTGTCTTGGGCAAACTAGGACAACACATAACAAGTACAACATCAAGCATAAAAATTCATTTAATATCTTCTTCTATAGCTTCTTAGTAGCACTTGTCCTCTCCTTAGTACATGCAGCCACCTGAGGATATTCATCAAAAGGGGTGAGCTAAAATCCCAGTAAGAGGATAGATAAGAACAATATAGCATGGGGTGAGCATAATCATGAAGAAGATCTTGAACATGAGAGGAGCATAAACAATAAACTTGAAATGTGGCAAAGCATAAAAATGAAACATCAGGTTTTAGTGGTTAACTACCACACATACTTGTGAACAAAGCTAGCATCATGTTCACGCATAATTTCACATTTACTCATGAGATTCATCACATTACCCAATGCATTGGAGATCTATATAATTCTGGGCGCACCCGTCACATTTAAACATTCATATTGCTCTATATAATTCCGGGCGCACCCGTCACATCATAATATTATAATTGTCATGCTTGCCACATAGAACACATATCAAACATGAACATAAATAACCCATGGAAAGGAATGGGTTTCATCTCATAATAACACATTCATAAGCTTTGGGTTCCCAAAATAAATAGGGAACAACATACTTGATACAAGAACTATCAACCATTAATGAGAGGTAAAAGGTGAGATCTTGAAAGAAGAGTTCTTTTGGAAAACATTTTGATGGACATAAAAACCAGTGACAAACATGTATATCCCAGAAAATTAAAGGAAATGATGAACACATTATCTTTTAGGAGTAACCATATCAAAAATGGAGTGAAAGAAGGATAACCCGAAGGAAGAAAATTGGGTTTGAGATTTCCCCTTACCTTTTACTCGAATGCCTCCTTCTCTTTAATGTCCTGTATAATGACATTATATTCATTAATTAGAAATTCAAGAACCTTTTATAAATTAATATGGTTCATTCTGGTTTCATTATTTCATATTATGTTCCTTTGGATGACTTATAGAGTTTAAAAACATTGTTCGGGGATGTTTGTTTTTATGGTTTTCTTGAGCGGTCCACTTGTATTCTTAATTTGATGTTTGTGTAGATCATGGGTAAACATACAGAACTGATATTAAATGTTATTAATGATATTAAATAAGCTTTAATGATTTTATAATGAGTTATATTAGATCCAAGTGGACGAATCATTAGATAAAAATTTAATGATGGTTATTTGGGTTAATTTGAGCAGTTTTTGGATCACAATGATCTTGTTTTAACATTTATCTTAGTAATAAGGCCATAGGTTATTTCCAGAACTTAAAATAGAACATAATATATATAAAATATTCTGGTTCAACCATAAAAATGGTTTCATTACCAGATTGAAGGTAGAAATGGAAGAAGAGAGCATGTTGTTTTTGAAGGTGATAAATTATCACCACATGAACAACGTTCTCTTTAATAAAATAAAAGGAAGAGGGAATGGGTGTGGGGTGATATAATATACCATTAGAATCATAAGATTACAGTATATGTATAATACTGGAGTTACAAAACATTTTGGATGAAGATAGGTAGGGAGAGATCAAGAAAGGAACTTGAACTTGAAAGGAAATTAAAGGAGAAGAGGGAGGAAAATTGTCTCTTGAATCCTTCACTTGAGAACCTCCTTATGGGCCTAAGATTGGCCTTTTGATGAGACCAGAAGATTTTGGACGTGGGGGAGGGGCTAGGGAAGGTGTTTGGTCAGAGTTTAGAGAAGGCTTGGAGATTGAGAGGTGTGAGGAAAAGAGGGAGTGAAGGGTGGCTTTTATAGTGGAGGGGAGAGGGGTTTCCTTAATATAAAATTGATTAGTTTATTAATTTCACCTAAGACAAGGAATAATGAGTCTTGGATGACTAATAATAGTAAATAAGACTTGTGAATTCGGGATTTGGGTGCTTACATCACTTGTGATGTCAGGAATAGTGGGTTTTAATTAAAATGTATTTATATGATAAATTAATGTATTCTACTATTCATCAAAAATTTAAGTATCTCAGAAAAATCCCAAAATTTTACCCCAACAATTTTTCGATGTGTAGAATCCAAAAATTAAGTCCATTTTTAAATAATAATTTTCTAAATATTATTTATTTAATATTTAATTAAAATCATAATTTACTTAAAAAACAGTTTTTAAAATTAAAACTGATTTTGCAGTTCTTTCAAAAATTACTTAGGGACTTATAAAATTATCTAAAAGCTATTATACATTGATTCAATGAATATATTTCAGGAAAATAAATATTCTTTTAAATTAATTAATTAATTATAATTAATTATTTATGACTAATAAAATACCAAAAACGTTTACCAAGGTCAAATTATCACTTTCTATGATGTCTAAATTTTCTTTTATTATTCATAGGTAATGTTACTCATATTTACTATTCATAAGGGTCATATTACTATTCATAAGGGTAGGTTACTATTCATAAGTGTGGGTTACTATTCGCCAAAAATTATTTTTGTTTCATTAGACTCCAAAAACTATCTTGAACACAACCGTGTATGTCGGATTTTTAAAATTCCAAACATAGGGGTGACAAAATTATGTTTAAAGGTCACTTATCACTTAGTAGTTCATTATTTTGTGTTTTTATGACATAGATATAAGAAGGGAATTTTCCATTGAAAAACTTTGGGTCGTTACACACCCAAATCATAATTCCTCCTGAAATCTCGGAGCAATTAAGACTCAGTCAATGCTTCTAGAATCTTCTCGAATCTTCTTCTACTTCTCTTGTTTTGGAACTTTGGCATTTTATGGATCTAACTTTATTACTCAAATTTCTTAGTATAATCTTCTCGGATCCATCCATCTTGAGTCTTCAGCATCACTTCAAGTCTTGGAATGACTCATCAACACCTTTCCGGCATGACACCACTTCTATTCACAGTGTGACCCTTAATCACTTCTTGGTGAGACTTCTGGTTTTCGGCTTCAGCAATTCTCAGAGTAGACTCCGCACTTTTGGCTACGAACTTTAAACTCAGGAAGTCGACTCTGAACTTCTCACTATGAACATCTGATTCAGGAAGTCGACTCCGTAAGTTCTATTCAGGAGGTAGACTCTGAACTCCTGACTCGGAACATCGACTCCGCACATCTGGTTCTCGTTGTAACTTTACCGATTCTTGAAACACCTTCTCCACCCATATTTTCCTTGAATCATGAGTACCTTCATATACTCACAATTTTGAGTTACAAAATAGAAAATCATCGTCATAATTAATGTCTCCTCATCTCCTATCAGCCTACTTAGGTTCTGAACTTTTCAAATCCCAGACACCGAATTCTTTCGAACACCAGATTCCGAGTGTTCAAAATTCTTGGTTCCAAACTTCTCAAACACTAGACTCCGAAAGTTCAATATACTTGGTTCCAAACTTCTCAAACTCCTGACTCTGATAGTTCAATATACTTGGTTCCGAACTTCTCAAACTCCAGACTCCGAATGTTCAATATACTTGGTTCCAAACATCTCAAACTCGAGACTCCGAAAGTTCAATATACATGGTTCTGAACTTCTAACTTCCATCTTCTGAATCCAAGGTATGTTTCCTTTATGAAAACTTTCTCAAGATCAACAAAAACAATTCATAAAAACTATCTCTCCCTTCATGTTGGTCCTAACACCGACGGTACCTCTACCCGGCGAGCCACCGATACCACCAGCCCCAGCCGCTGAGAGTGCATGTCGCCTTAGTGCACCGCACGAGTTTTAGCATCAGAGACTGCCCTGGTTCCATAGGAATACAGACCCTCAGGCAGTCCGAGATTGGCTGGAGGCTGTTGTTCGAGTTTTCAGGTTAGTAGGGATACCAGCTGACCTCATGGTGATCCTTACAGCGAGTCTCCTGCACGCAGCAGTAGAAAAATGGTGGAGCCTGATGCTCGAGGGGCACGACGAGGAATCTCTCCTTTGGACGGACTATGAGAGCCTCTTCCGCTCAGAGTTCGTCCCATCCACCCTCCATGCGGTTTGCATTTAGAAGCTACTACAGTTTCGGTAGGGCAGAATGACAATAGCCCAGTACTCGGTGAGATTTACGGATCTCTCGTGCTATTCGATGGACATGGAACATGACCCATTCTTCTGGGCCCAGACCTTCGAGCAGGGATTGAGGCATGAGATCAGGGCATAGATGATCTACCTTTGCATTCTGACGCAGGTAGGAGTACTAGAGTGAGCCCATCTCGTAGAGAGCTTTCTTGTTGAGCCTACACCAGCAGCGAGACCTACCGCATGGTGGCATGTAGCTGATTCTTCTGCAGCTGGAAGTCAACGGATGTCACATGGTTCCATACAGACCAGACCATCAAGTGGATGACCTCAGGACACTGTCTCAGAGGTGCGAGGCACACGGTGCAGAGCCATCCATACCAGGAGTGGGCAGTGCTATGCATGCGGTAGGCAGGGCCACATGGCTCGTGACTGCCCGACCCGCCATGCAGAGGAGCAACAGACGGTTGAGGGACCACCCAGGAAGAGGCAGAGGTTCGACCGTGGTGGTTCGCAGGGAGCAGGAGAATGAGGCAGAGGAGCTGGCCGAGCAGCTGGTGGTGGGCGACACATTGAGGCTCTACCACCACCACCACCAGAAGGTCCACCCCGACCACAGGGAGCTGGAGGACAGAGGCAGGCTCAGATTCAGGTAGTGGAGGCCTATGACCACGAAGCACCAGAGATGATACGAGGTACTATCTATGTCTACTCCATCCTTGCTATAGTTCTTATAGAAATAGGAGCGAGTCATTATTTCATTGTCACTGCCCTTGTTCGGAGCTCGGAGATTCTGACGGAGCCGTTGGCTCGATCCTTACGGCTAGAGACTCCTATGGAAGCAGACTCGACGATTACGTACTGGTTCCGGAAGTGTGAGCTTACTCTAGGAGGTGATAGCTTTGGCTGGGATCTTCTTGTAGCAGCGTCAAATCCTTACGACGTCATCTTGGGCATGGATTGGTTATCTACAGACCATGCTCAGATCGACTATATTAGGCTCAAAGTGCGGTGTGTCCGCACCGATGGGATCAGGTTCACCTTCACCAGCGAGAAGGGATCCTTTTCAGCGCAGGATGGACTCACAGAGAGGACAGGACAGCCGATCACTCATCAATTGGCTAGCCTCATCCTAGGAGCAATTTACATGCGGAGTCTGAGTTTTCCTGTAGTGGTGGATCAGTATGCGGATGTTTTCCCTGACGGCGTTCCAGGACCACCTCCTCACAGAGAGATATAATTCTACATTAAACTGTACCTCGGGACAGCCTCGATATCCACTCCAGCATATCTAATGGCTCCCACTGAGCTTTTAGAGCTACGGGTACAACTGGAGGACTTGTAGGGCAAGGGATTCATCCGACCCAGTGTTTCACCCTGGGCTTCCCCGATTTTGTTTGCCAAGAAGGCGGATAGGAGCTTGCGACTGTGTGTCGATTACCGTCGCCTGAACTAGGAGACTATGAGGAACAAGTATCCGCTATCGAGGATTGACGACCTCTTCGATCAAATCAAGGTAGCACAGTGGTTCTCGAAGATAGACCTCAGGTCATACTATCATCAGCTCAGAGTTCGAGACAAGGATGTGTATAAGATGGCCTTCAGATGTTGATATGGCCACTATGAGTTCTTGGATATGTCTTTAGGTGTAACCAATTCTCCAGTAGTGTTCATGAGTCTCATGAACAGGATATTCTAGCCTTACCTTGATCGATTTGTCGTGGTCTTCATCGACGACATATTTATATACTCGACTACTGAGGAGGAGCACACCTACCACTTGCGGGTTGTACTGGATACACTCTGAGAGAACCAACTTTATGGTAAGCTCTCGAAGTGTCAGTTTTGGATACGTGAGTTCCACTTCTTAGGGGACTTCATCTCTTAGGCGGGAGATGTGGTGGACCCTGTGAAGATCGAGGCAGTGCTAGCTTGGGAGCCACCCAGGAGCGTGACGGAAGTGTGGAGTTTCTTGGGTCTAGCTGGGTACTATCTGAGGTTTGTGCCAGAATTTTCCAGAGTTGTGGCACTGCTTTCTGCTTTGACGGAGAAGGGGAAACCCTTCATGTGGTCAAATAGATGTCAGCAGAGCTTCCAGGAACTGAGACCAAGATTGACCAACGCACATATCTTGAGGCTACCGGAAGAGGGAGTAGGGTAAGTAGTCTACTACGATGCATCAGGGACCGGACTCAGGTGTGTCCTGATGTAGGAGCGGGCAGTGATCGCCTATGGATCACGATAGTTAAGGCAGCATGAGAAAAACTACGCTACCCATGACCTAGAGTTAGCAGCAGTGGTCTTCGCTCTAAAGATGTTGCGATAATATCTGATGGGCGAGTGCTTTACAGTCTATTCTGACCACCAAAGTCTCAGGTACAACTTCTCGTAGAAGGACTTGAACCTAAGACAACGACGATGGCTCGAGTTCTTCCAGGACTATGATGTTGAGATAGTCTATAATCCTGGAAATGGGAACGTAGTAGCCGATTATCTCAGCAGGAGGACAGACATTCAGCTTTTTGGAGAGGCGACATAGCAGCTATCTGCTTTGCAGATATCCTTCATGGATAGAGATGGGGAAGCCTTCCTTCAGTCACTCACAGTCACACCTCCACTCCTTCAGTGGGTCAGAGAGTCACAACATGGGTACATTGACTATGAGACACGGCGTGCACAAATATCCTTAGGACATGCACCTGATGGATTCTCTGTAGGAGGAGAGCACGTCGTCCTTTTCAGAGGGCATACCATGGTACATGCTGCGTTACAGGAGGGGGTGCTGAGAGAGTTTCACACTTCCCCTTTAGCAGTATATCCAGGAGTGGCGAATATGTACCAGGATCTCAGGTGACAGCACTGGTGGCTGGGTAAGAAGAAGGTTGTGGAAGAGTTCGTTTCTCGATGCCTCACCTACCAGTAGGTGAAGGCAGAGCACCTGGTACCAGAAGGCTTGGTATATCCCTTGTAGTTTTTGGAGTGGAAGTGGGATGGGATATCAATGGATTTCGTGACCGAACATCCACGTAATTATAGAGGTCACGACTCCATTTGGGTGATTTTCGACCGACTCACCAAGTCGGTCCACTTTTTACCCATCAGAGAGCATGGATCAGTGGAGAGCTTGGGATTCCTCTACATTTAGGAGATTGTACAACTTCATGGTGTGCCATGATCTATCATCTCTGATTGAGATGCTCGCTTTACTTCCCGGATTTGGAAGGGGTTGCAGGAGGCATTCAGAATGCAACTACTTCTGAGCACCGCCTTTCACCCTCAGATGGATGGTCAGACAGAGAGGACCATTCAGACATTCGAGGACATGCTCCATGCATGTTTCCTCGACTTTGGTCGCATCTGGGAGGATCACCTACCTTTGGTGGAGTTTGCGTACAACAACAGATACCACACCAACATCGGGATGGCACCATACGAGGCATTGTAGGGCTGACCTTGCAGATCACCTCTGTGCTAGACAGAGCCTGGGGAGTCAGCACTTGTGGGACCAGAGATGGTCTAGGACACGATGGAGAGGGTCCAAGTCATCCAAGAGCGAATGAGTACAACTCAGAGCCAACAGAAGTCTTATGCTGACAGGTGGTGGAGACCACTAGAGTTTGAGGATGGCGACCACGTTTTCTTACGAGTCTCACCTCGACGTGGATTACGGAGATTTGGCCGGGGTGGCAAGTTATATCCACGCTTCATCGGACCATTCCAGGTTCTTAGCAAGATAGGCGCGGTGGCTTATCGCCCGTATCTGCCACCTCTGTTGCACCAGGTGCATGATGTCTTCCACATATCTTAGCTGAGGAGATACGTGCATGAACTTATGGATATCATCGACAATGGGGAGCTGGAAATCGATGATGGGGCGACTTTTGTGGAGGTCTCAGTGTAGATCGAGGATCAGTAGGATCGGGTCCTACGTGGGCAGTTGATTCCTCTAGTAAGCATCAGGTGGCAGCATGGGAACCTCCAGGAGAGCACTTGGGAGTGGGAGGCTCGGATGCATGCTCAATACCCCCATTTGATCCCCTGGTTTGTGATGTATCTTTACCGGTACGTAAATCCCTGATGTGGGAGTAATGTAAAGACCCGTAAATTTCAAGGATTTTTTTTTTCTTAAATTCTTTGCGATTTTACGAGTACGCAGTTTCTAACGGCACCTGATTCCGAGGACCGGTGTGCTCGGAATCAATTTACGTAGTTTAGCTCAGGTACGTTCAGTGAATGAACGAGCGGGTTTTCCTAACTTTTGAACCGGTGCTCAGAATCGAAATCTGAGGGTACCGATGAAACCGCAGCACCGGTAATTGCTTAGGAACACCTTTTCCGAAGGTGCGTTTTCTCGGGAGGAGTTGTTAAAAATGTGAAGAATAAAAATATAGTTGTTTTAGAATTATATTTTTATTACACCACTAATGGTTTAAGTGTTATGGGAAAGAAAGTTGTGAGGAAGTTGGGGTGGCACCCATACGAGCCCCCACCTCCTTCAATTTCCCTAACACCCCATTAAACCCCCCTCTAGCATTTAATATGTAACTCATCCTCTTCCCCTCCTTAATGCAGGTCAACTCTCACATTAAATTGTTTGATTAAAGCTATTCAATTAATTTAATTAAGAGTTTGAATTTTGAATATTTGGAATTCATGGAAAGGGTTAATAAAATAAGGATGAAAATTATTTTATTTGGGGCTGGTTTTGTTGTGAGATAACATTGGGAGATAATTCTCTAAGTTCGAAGAACACGAAGAACGCCAAGACTTCGACGAAGAATGCCATCACTGCAAGGAGAGATCGACGAGCCGTATCTTCTTCTCTCCGCAGCCGGTGTGTGATGACATTCCCTTCTTAGATGTACGTCATTCCATCTTATCTCCACGTCAAATAAAGGGAGACACTGCTTCCTCCTCAGACTTTCTCCATCGACCTATACAGAGCTTCATCCCACGACACCATTTTCCGTGACGCTAGCTTCCGCGAACTTCTTCGAGGTAGGGGTTGTTCATCATTCATGAATTATTAATTGATGTTCTTGGTTAATTCATAGCCGCCTGTTATCAGAATAATGGGAGGAGGTCGGACCGCAAGAACCCGGTCGAACCTCTTCCCCTTTTTGTTATTGAATTTTCTTGTGGCTTGGACGAAGGTGACGCGGTGTCGTTGCACCACGCGGGAACGAGATAACCACAAAGATGGAGCGCGGCGTCGTCATGCCGCGCCGGTAAGGCCGAAGGAGGCCTTGACCAGGAGTGGGTCGTGAAAGAGGGGTGCAGCACCATCACGCTGCGCCAGACGGATGGAGCCACGGCCTATGGTCGCGGCGGTTCGGGGAAGCGGCTGGCTGAGCTGGCCACTGGAGCCAGCTGGAGGCGGGACCCCGCAAGTCCCGCGGGTTCCGTTAAGGCCGGGCATAAATGTTCGGCCATTTATAAATCAAGGGGGTCAGCGCCCCCCCTGCGTCTTCTCAGTACGCGGATGCCAAGGCCGGACCAGCGGCACCGGGTCGGACCGCCCGCGCCGGGCCGGACCGCCCACACCGGGTCGGGCCACCCGCGCCGGGCCGGACCGCCCGCACCGGGCCGGGCCGCCCGCACCGGGCCGGGCTGCCCGCGCCGGGCCGGACCCCCGCACTGGGTCGGGCCACACTGGCTGGGCCGCGTCAGCCGGGCCGGACCGGGCAGCACCCAACCGGGCCGGACCCCGACTCGGATCGGGCCGACCCTGGGGGTATTGGGTCGGGTCGGACCTGGCCCAAACCCCCTGTTTTCGGACAGATCCGTTCAAACGCCCATAACCTGGGCTACGTTCCTCCGATCAACACACCGTCAGTTGCATAGTGTTCCTTGGATCGAGACGGTAGTTTCATTATATTACACTCAAGGTTTTGGAGAACTTTGTGTGTGGTTGGGTTGGTTCGAACACGAAACCAACCGGGCCCTCGGAGCGGAAACGCTTATAACTTGAGCTCCAGACATTCGATTGACATGCTGTCGACTTTGTTGGATTCATCATAGTGATACGGTTCTTTTGACTTACTCTTCTTGAGGTTTGGATGCAGTTGGAGTATGGTCGGGTTGGTTTTGACTTAAAAACCAACCAGGCCCCTAGGACGAAAAAGCCAATAACTCTCAGACCGGCATCCAATTGACGCGCCGTCTGTCACGTGGAGTTCCTTTTCCCGATATGGAACTTTCAGATACATCAACTCCGGAAGACGTGTCAGTTAATGTATCGACCCCCTTTACTCATGGAGCGGACCCTCTCGGAATCGAGCATGCTGTGTGCGGGAACCCTAGAGTTGGTTGGGACTGCGACGACGATGATGACTGTACTGGGATCCTCCGTGGGTTCGGTAGCGACGATGACCGTACTGGAATACTCCATGGGTTCGATGGTGATTACTACTGTTCTTGTATCCTATGTGGGTCTGAAAGTACGTGACTACTGTTCTTGTATTCTATGTGGGTCCGGCAATATTTGACTCTGTACTTGTATCCTACGTGGGTTGAGCAGAGTATCTGGTCTTGTATACTTTGTGGGCCCGACAGCTTAGTTGGTCTTGTATCCTATGTGGGCCCGAAAGCTTAGATGAATCAGTGGATACATCCGATCATCTCTATCCCCTTATGAAGAGTATACCTATGTGAGATGAGTCTTGACTTTCAATCATTATCTTTGATATGATTATTTTGCTATCCTGTGTGGATTGGGTTGTGTTATCTTGTGTGGATTGGATTGTGCTTTCCTGTGTGGACTAGATTGAACTTGGGCTCGGATGTTAGAGCCGAACTGGAATTGATGACTTAGGTATATGTATGGGCATATACCTAAGTAGAGTTGGTTGTTACTTTGTGATTTTATCTTTCCTTTGTCGATTATCCTTCGTGGATTCTGGGAGACCTTCGGGGGTCTCGGGGTCCCTACTGAATAGCGTATACTCACCCCTGCCCGGGCTATGCCCGCACTACGTTGTGTTGGATGCAGATGAAGGACAACGCTGATCAAGGTAGGAGCTCGTGGAGCTGGATGGTACCTGGAGGTGGATCACTGGACGAGACGTACACGGAGTGGACAGTTGGAGCTGAGGAGCGGAGGAGACTATCTGTACCCACCCTTCAGGTGGGATTTTCAGAGGAAGGATCGGTGTTTCTGCTTTACTTTTCTACTGTTGTACACTCTTTTCAGTTGTACTTTAATTTCAGTTGGGTTTGTATTCTGGCCCATTTACATTCCAAAACATACCTTTGTACTCAGTTTATTTAGTGTTTACTTCTGCTTGCATACTCGGTGGTGTTTGTTTTCTTACTTAAAGGCAATGCCTTCCCTGATATTGAGATTTACGCCTTTGGTGCTAGTCACCAGCCCCTGGCCTATGGAAGGCGGGTTTGGGGTAGTCATGGTACGGGCCCTGAGGACGGGTCGTGACACATTTACTGTCCTACATTAAATTTCGGACAACCCCTTGTGGTCCCCTCCACCAAAACCTAATGATAGGTAGAGTATATTTAAAATAAATTAGATTTATTTTATTAATCCTCCATAAAAACCGAAAAAACCAACTTCTTCTCTCAACCCACTGCAGTCGATGTTATGGCTCCCTTACACTACTGGAATGTGGGTTTTTCCCCACACTTACATACCAACAGTTTCATAAAACCGTTGGTAATGGATGGTTTAGGGAAGGTTTTACCAATGGTTCTAGTAAACCGTTGGTATTGATGTGTTTAGTGGATTTTTACCAACGGTTCTCATTGAACCATTGGTAAAAATTTGTTTGGGGGAGGTTTTTTCCAACGGTTCTAAAGAACCGTTGGTATAGGTGTGGTTGGGGGAGGTTTTTCCCAATGGTTCTTTAGAACCGTTGGTATAGGTGTTCCCTGAAATTATATACCAACGGTTTTTAAAAAACATTGGCACAACTTTCCCCCAAATTGGAAGAGGCTCGTCCTATCACCCATTCATGATACAGAACCCTAAACGGGAGCAACATGCAATTTTGGAGCTCCTTCTACCGGACCAGTTTGGATATTCGATCTCTTTCAGGTTACTCTTCTTCCATCACATCCAAGGTGTTGAATCTACTTCCGAATCTCATAAGGCCCATCCTAAATTAGGTATTTTATTAAACGGCACCTTATTTTTATTGAAATTTATCTAATATTTCAGTTTTTAGATTTTATTTTGATGTGTTTATGTTTTTGTTTCTATTTTGATTTAACCTATATGTTTTTGATGTAGACCCATCCTATATGTTTTTGTTTCTGTGTTTTTGATTTTGATGTGTTTATGTTTATGTTTTTATTTTGATGTGTTTAAGGTATCTTATTAACCGGTACCTTATTTTTTATTGAAATTTATCTAATTATGTTTTTGATTTAGACCCATCCTATATGTTTTTGTTTCTGTTTTGATGTGTTTATGTGATGAGCTTGTGTCGTCATGAAGATGTGTCCAATAATTCTTTGATCATTGTTTTTTGGAGAATGAATTGTTTAGGACCAACATTATAAGTAGCTTCCAGTGAGACCATTTTAGTATAAGGGGAAACAAGATTATGATCTACAAGGGGGTGATTGAGTTGGTAGAGACCAAACATAGTTTGTTCCTTGTGTTCAAGAACCATAAATAGTGTTCCAATTAGGTGGTCATTAGTAAAGACATAGGTAAGATTTCCAGGTCCTGTTTCATGAAGTTAAATATGTGGCGCTATAGTGGTTTTGGATTGTTTGAGGTACTCTTAGTGTATTGTAAACCCTCATTTGTTCCATATTCATTTAAATTGATTTAATATCATTTTTTTCACATACACTATTATATACTCTAAAACTATATTTAGAGTGTATTTTTATTATGGTGTTAAATATTTAGTAAATTTCCATACTAGCTTATTTTATGTGTTCTAGGGGTTTAGACTAATGACAGGGCTACATGATTATTGTGGGGGTATTCTTTTCATATAAATATACCTATACTTTGTCATCAAATGAATCAACCGTGGATAGCCCGACCAACCCCCGTGGACAGCCCCACCTGGAAAGCCCCCACCCCCTTGACACCCTCGACCCCACTGGACAGCGCCGCCACCCCCGTGGACAGCCCGACCACCCCCCGTTGACAGCCCGACCACCCCCATGAATAGCCCGCCCACCCCCTGGACAACCCCGCCACCCACATCAGCTGCCCGCCCACCCCCTGGACACCTAGTACCCCCCATGGGCAGGCCGAAAATCCCCTGGACACCCTGTACCCCCTGGACAGCCTCACCCACCCCCTGGACACCCCGCTCACCTCCTTGGACAACCCACCCACCCCTTGGACTACCCCTACCCCATTGGACAGCCTGACCACCCGCGCGGACATCCCGCCCACCTAGACACCCCAACACCCCTAGACACCCCCCGACCCCCTGGACACCTCCAACCCCCCGGACGGCCCCACCACCCCTAGACACCCCACACCCCCTGGACACCCCGCACCCCCCTTGGACACCCTGTACCACCCCTGGACATCCCGCTCACCTCCTTGGACAGCCCACCCCCTGGACACCCTGTACCCCCCCCCCCTGGACAGCCCGACCCACCCCCTAGACACCCCGCTCACCTCCTTGGACCTGCCTGCCCACCCCCTGGACACCCCACACCCCCTTGGACACCCTGTACCCCCCGGACAACCCGCTCACCTCCTTGGACAGCCCCCCCCGGACAGCCCGCTCACCTCCTTGGACAACCCACCCCCTGGACACCCTGTACCCCCCCGGACAGCCCCACCCACCCCCTGGACACCTCTCTCACCTCCTTAGACAGCCCACCCAGCCCCTGGACACCCCACACCCCCTTGGACACCCTGTACCCCCCCGGACATCCCGCTCACCTCCTTGGACATCCCCCACCGGATAGCCCACTCACCTCCTTGGACAGCCCACCCCCTAGACACCCTGTACCCCCCCCGGACAGCCCCACCCACCCCCTGGACACCCCGCTCACCTCCTTGGACAACCCGACCACCCCCTGGACTCCCCCTACCCCATTGGACAGCCCGACCACCCCTGCGGACAGCCCGCCCACCTGGACACCACAACCCCCCTAGACACCCCCCGACCCCCTGGACACCTCCGACCCCCCGGACGACCCCACCCCCCCTAGACACCCCGCACCCCCTAGACACCTCGTACCCCCCTTTGAAAGTCCCTCCACTCCCCTGATCATTATCATACTCCTCATCCTGATCTCCCTGAAGATTTTAAAGTATAAAACTCATGTTCTCCCAATAAGATCCTTAAGGATTATGTATTCCTTGATCCACTTCCAATATCTTTCTGGGCAATCCTTGAATATAGGAATGAGAAATTCTGTATCTTATTTTCTTATATACACTGTATTTTGTTGTATTTCTTAATATTATTCTCATATAGAGTAATGTGTCAGTTATGATTTTATATAAAGTAAACAATTGTCATTTACCTAAATATATTTTTGATTATACTTCAATATTATTGAATTGCTTTGAAATGAATTATTGCAGTTTTTTTCAAAATGAACAGAAGTTGGATGTACGAAACTGATCAGATTTCAACTGATTTTCAAAATAATTTGAACAGCTTTCTAGATTTTGCATTTGACAAGGCTTCAGATAGTGGTTGCAGACAATGACCATGTTTTAATTGTGTTGGAAGACCTTGGTTGAGTCGTGACGCAATTATCTATCATATAACCAAATATGGTTTCCAAACAAACTATTATGTGTGGTGTCCCAATGGAGAGAAAATGGAATCTCAAAATGTTGATGATCCAAATGATAAGACTGAATTGGAGAGTTTGATATATGATCAGTTTCCATTTATTCGGCATCATGAGAAGGAAAGGATGTCCAGCCAACAAGATTTCGATACAAGCAGACATGATGCGTCCAATGAAAATGATGTTGTTGATAGGGTGAAAAAATTGAATGATGTTGCGATGACTCCAGTATATCGGCAATGTGGTAAAATGAAAATGTTGGAATTTCTAATCCGATTGTTTCATGGGAAAACTATGTATGGGATTTCAAATACTGCAATTGATTACATTCTTACCTTCTTGAAGGACTTACTTCTAGATGATGCAGATATTTTCTCAAACCACTATATGGAATGGAAGTTAGTTGATGAACTTGGATTCTCAAAAAAAAATTCATGCTTGCTCGAATGATTGCAGCTTATTTTGGGAGGAAACTGCTGAAAGAAATGATTATATCAAATGTGGAACCTCCCGATGGAAGCTAAAAGATGATGGATCACCATCTCATGTGCCACAAAAAGTAATGTGGAACTTTCCATTGATACCCATATTACAGAACCTTTTCATGTCTGATGAAATATCCGTAAAAATGCGATGGCATGACACCGAGAGAAAAAAAATAATGAAGTGTTGGTTCACCCTGCAGATGGATTTGCGTGGCAGAGATTTGATGCTCGATATCCTGAATTTTCAGCCGACGTGCGTAATGTGAGACTGGGTCTTTCATGTGAAAGTTTTAATCCATTTGGGCAGATGCTTACTTCGCACAGCACATGGTCGGTTTTCATACACATTTATAACCTTCCCCCTTGGTTGTGTATGAAAAAGCCTTACACTTTCTTGAGTATACTGATATCTGGCCCTTCTGATCCTGGCAATGATATAGATGTATACATGCAACCTTTAATAAATGAGTTGAAACTTCTTTGGGATGTGGGTGTGCCCACATATGATGCATGTTCGAAAGACATATTTCAGATGCGTGCTGCCCTTATGTGGACGATCAATGATTTTCCTACTTATGCAATGATGTCTGGATGGAGCACTAAAAGAAAATTCTCATGTCCTGTTTGTATGAAGAATACTCAATAGAGAAGACTGAAATATCATCGTAGTTTTAGTTTTATGGGACATCGACGATTCTTTCCAATGAACCATCCATATAGAAACAATCGTCGAAGATTTGACAATACCATGGGGAATGACGCTCCACCTCAGTGTATGTCTGGAACTGATGTGCTTAAAGAATTGAAAGATTTCAGTTATTCATTTGGGAAGGGTGTAATGAAATATAGAAAGAGGAAAAATGTTTCCAATGATGCCTGTTACAATTGGAAGAAGAAAAGTATATTCTTTGAGTTTCTGTATTGGTCAACCAACTTGTTACGTCATTTCTTAGACATAATACACATTGAAAATAATATATGTGAAATGTTGCTTTCGATTCTTCTAAATGTCAAGGTGAATAAAAAAGATGATTTACGATCTCGGCGTGACTTGGTAGATTGGGGGATCAGACTAGAATTGCATCTTGTCTGTATCAGTGAAAATAAATGGCAAGTTCCATGTGCTTCTTATGTGATGACACCTGCTGAAAAAAAAATCAATTTATGGAAGTGCTAGAGACTATTAAAGTTCCTGATGGCCATTCAAGCAATATATCAAAACGGGTCAATAGAAAAGAGTTGAAGCTGAAATCTTTGAAGACTCATGATTATCACGTCCTTTTGCATGATTTTATTCCAATAGCAATCTGTCATCTCTTGTCCAATAATGTTAGAGTCTCAGTTATTCAGTTGTGCTATTTGTTTAGAGATCTTTGTGCTAAGAGGCTATCCAAATCCTTCTTTAAAAAACTATTGGCAGAGTCACCATTAATTTTGTGTGAGTTAGAGAAAATATTCCCTCCATCATTTTTTACATGCATGTTGCATCTGACTGTCCATCTTTCGACAGAAATACTTCTTGGAGGACCCGTTTCTTTCCGTTGGATGTATCCAACTGAAAGAAACATGTGCACATTTAAATCATATGTTCGGAACAGGAATGATCCCAAAGGATCTATTGTGAACGGTTACTTGGCTCAAGAATGTATGGATTTTTGGGTAATGTATTTTTCTGATCTTACTACGAGAGTAAACAGACCAATGAGAAATGAAGACGAACAATATGGGAAAATTGAACCCAGTTTTCCATCACTTCCTCAGATAGGAGGAATTCTGGGATCATATACATTGATGACATTAGCCTTGAAGAGCGAGAGATGGCACATCGCACAATGTTGTTCAATTGTGATTTGTTCGATGAGTATATCAGGTAAGTAAATTGTACATGTATCTCTTATCTTATCTCTTGTAATTTTAAATATTTTTTAAACTATTATTATTATTTTTATCTACAGAGAACATAAATAATTGATATTTAGAAAGAATCATTCTTTATCTTTGATAAGGAAAGAGACTTTTCATAGCAAATGGTTTCTGCTTGGTTGAAATTGAAGGTAAAAATATTTCTGTAATAACTAAATAAAAATAATATTTAATTAAGTTTACTATTTGTTTATATTTCAGGTATCGAGTTTGCCTGCAAACTCTATTTCTGAGGAAACAAGAGCTTTGGCTTTTGGTCCTAATACCATGGTTCGTGCTTGTAAATCACTTGTGATCAATGGATACAAATTTATTATCACTAAACGAGCAAGAAACATGAGAACACAACATAATGGTGTTATGATAACTGCCACAACAGACTGTTATGCCAGTTCATCGGATACTAGACCTCATTCTAAAAATGTTGCTTATTATAGAGTCGTGGAGAAAATAATAATTTTGGATTATTAGTCACATGGTCGAGTCACGGTGATGAAATTTCAATGGTTTGATTCAATGATGAGGCAAGACACCTTTATTGATGATTGTGGATTTCGAGTTATTGACATGACTCGAACTCTTGCCACCGATGAACCATATGTTTTGGCATCAATGGTGAAACAAGTTTTCTATGTCAAAGATCATCGTCATCCTAAATTCGGTGTAATTATTGAAGTAAATCCCAGACATGTTTTTGATGATGGTGATGATGAAGTTGACACTATCCCTACTGCAATTGGAAGCAATCCGTTGATTACTTATGATGACACCAATAACTCAATTTTCAGAGTTGACTGTGAACCTGAAGTTGTGGTGGGAAATATATAGAATCATACAGTCGTGTTCTCACCTACATGTTTCACCTACATCATTCAAAGTGTGTATCCTAGTACTTACCTTCAAACCACCATAAATCTTCTTTTACTTTATGTTTTTTATCAGAATGGGTTTTCTAAATATTTTTTTGGGTTACACATTAGTTATCTATTTTTAATTACTTCCATATTTGTTTTCATTGCAGGAAATAACACCCATTGAAGAGAGGCGACGGAAAAAGATGACAGATAATAATCGTCGCATGATACAGATGGGTGTTCCTCCACTCATCCCTGTTGTGAGTATTTTATTTCAAATATAAATATTTCAATAACTTATAATATCATGTGTTTACTTATGTGTTAAACGTTTTTTCAGGATCGACCCCCTAGACGAGAGATATCTGACGAGGAGCCTGATATTTCTCCCAGTAGAGTGGCTGGCGGTAGGAGGGGGGTGTTAGGGATGGACGATCATCTAGTGGTCCCGGTACTGAGGCCGGTTGTACGAGAGCTCATGGGGCGAGAGTTAGATGATCCACCACCACAGACGTATCTTCTTCAACCCATTTTGATCCTGGTGTGTCTCCAGGGACACACCAGGATATTTAGACCTCCGATGTTTACACTACCAGTTGGCTAGACGTCTATGCCATCATCTTTTGCTTCTAGTTCATTATCTTCGAGCTATTATATTCCACCTTATTCGACTCCTAATGCGACACAGTATGCAGCTGAGGAGTGTACACTGAGGGACACTCCACTTGTACATGATATTCCTTTAGCTTCTGCACATCCAGTGACGCCTATTGATCAGACTACCATAGGTATATTTATCCGACTCTATCAAATTTTTATACCAAAATTTATTTTATTATAACTTGTACTGATATTATTTTTCTTTAATAACAGATTCATCTTTAGATAGGAGGTGGGGGAGGGGGCGTACTCGCTTGCATGCGGTATGGAACCGCCAGACATAGTTGATGGTTGAATATAATGTTGATGGACAAATGATTGAGAAATCTGGGCAGGAATGTCGGGGTTTTTTGGCGACGCTAGCCAAATACTCCGATATCATTCCGGTCAGCCCTCTCTCTTGGAAAAAACCGCCACACAAAGTCAAAGATAACGTGTGGGCACAAATATGGGTAAAAACCTCATCGGATTTAATGTAGTATTTTTTTGTATTTATATGAACTAATCTGTTGGGTTTCAGCTTTGATTTAACTTCCCTGATGGCAAAGGTGCACGACCAGTGAGTTTAAAAGAGTTGGGAGAGAATTGGAAAGCTTATAAGCATGACATGTATGTTGGCTGGTGTGATAGGGTGGGCACGGATTTAGAGACATTACCTATCGTGGATGACTTCCTGATAGTGCAACATCGTCAAATGATTACCCATTGGGCGACTGCCAAATTTAAGTTATTAATCTCATTTGATGTATTTAAATCAGAGTTTTCATATTTTGCATTAATATAATCTTATTTATTATTAAACATTATTTAGGAATATTCTGAAAAAAACAAAAAAAACATTGTTTCAAAGCAATACCTCCACACTTTGGGGCCCACAACTATGTCAAATCATGAGAGGCAGCTGGTACGATATAGTTGTTAATAATTTTTCTTTAGGACTTTCCCTTTTTATTATTTCCTACTTAAATTATGTGATTTATTGAATATTGAATATATGATTATACTTGCACTTTATATTGTTTCAATGTCATTATAGAAGCACAAATTGAATATTGAAGGGCGTATCCCTCGAGTAAAATTGTTTTGCTCAAGTAGAAGAAAAAAAGATGGAACTGCGGTAAATGAATCAACCCAAGAAAAGATTGTAAGTTTTAATTTGTTTATTTAAAAGTTTAATATCTATTTTGAAATTTATTAATCTATTAATATTTTTAATAGGCTGCTTTAGAGGCTCTCGATGCCCCGGAGCCTGACAATTTTGGGCCACACGATCATTTATATCAGGCTTTGGGAGAGGAGCACTCTGGTCGAGTACGCTGCCGACCTGGTAAGAATATAATCCCGACGAGGTATTGGTCCTCTCCAGGTCTCCATTCTAGTACGACTGAGTTGGAACAGGTCAAAGAGCAAGAAAGACAATCTGATAAAACGGTCACAGAGTTGGAAGTACAAGTTCTAACGAGTGACAAATAATTTATGAAACTGATGAAAGCTTTATCTTCATCACTTCCACCAGAGGCTAGCGCGACTTGTCAGAAATTTATGTCGTCGATGGGTGCATTATCCAATGCACCAGGCGACAGCTCTAGTGGCGATCGAGATCATGAAATTCCTGGTGATGATGAGGATGCTGAAGAGGACGAGGGCGAGGATGAGGATGAGGACGAGGGTGAGGATGGGGCCGAGGGTGAGGATGGGGCTGATGGTGAGGATGGGGCTGAGGACGAGGATGAGGCCGACGATGAGAATGGGGATGATGACGAGGATGGCGACGAGGACAGAGATGGCGGCAAGGATGAGGCTGATGATGATAGTGGTGATGGTGATGATGATCAGGGGCAGATTGATCCATTTCATTTTTGAATTCTGTATAACTCTTTATTTTTGAACCTGGTTTTCCACTCCAGGGTTTTTCTCTGCTTCATAGGGATGTTGTTATCAGATCTCTTTTTTTCACTTGATTCTTATTGTATGATTAGTCTACTACCTAGACCTTCAGTATTCCTTGGTACTATGATTCCCTGTATGATATCTGGTTTGATAAGATAATATGGTCATCTTAATATTCAAAAACAATCACTCGAAATTAGGGGTGTCCATGGGCCGGGTTGGGTCGGGTCGGGTCATGGGTGTTCTAGGGCCTAAGGACATATGGTCATCCATAAGTAAGATTTAGGGCCTAAGAACATGACATGAAAAATTATGTGTTTTAGATCCATGGGTAATATTGGGGGTTCATTTTAAAAAAAATAAAATGAGGGTTTTGAGGTGGAAAATCATTTGTTAGGTGATGAATTCCCTTGGTTCAAAAATATAAATAAGTGTGTGTCTTTTTGATTTTGATAAATGGATTTTAATGATAATGAAATACTGGTTAATTTCATTGGTGAAAAAATTTATTTTTAACATTTTTATTCTCTATTTTATATATTTTCATTGATTTGGAATATAATTTAGAAACAAAAAATATCCAATTACTTATAATATTTATATGTATTAAATTGAGTAAATTTGAGAAATTTTTATACTGTATTATGTGAAAATTTTCCATATATAATATGTAAAATATGAAGAGTTTATGTTTCACCCTTAATATAAATTATTGACAGCACTTCTAGTTTATGGTTGGTGGGTTAGAGTGTACTAAAAATGGATTCAGATTCTATTGAAACTTTAGGAAAATGATCCATGGGTCATTTGTGTCATGTACGAGTCAACTCCGCCTCAATTTGAGGCACGGTGTGGCCGGTACCACTCAAACTGTCTCACTTTTATTTGAAATGGACATAATTTTAAGTGAAAACAACTACCGTCATACGGAAAACTGACCAAACGCATTCGGATTGTGTTGAAACTTTAGGAAAATGATCCATGGGTCATTTTTGACGTGTATGAGTCAACCCTACATCAATCCGAGGCGCAGTGTGGCCGACACCACTCAAAGTGTCTCACTTTTCTTTGAAATGGACAATAGTTTAAGTAAAAACAACAACTGACACACGGTAAACGGACCAAAAGCATTAGGATTCTGTTGATACTTTAGGACAAGTATCCATGGGTCATTTTTGTCATGTATGAGTCAACCCCTCCTCAATCTGAGGCACGGTGTGGCTGGTACCACTCAAACTGTCTCAATTTTATTTGAAATGGACAGGATTTTAAGTGAAAACAACTACCGGCATACGGAAAACCAACCAAACACATTCAGATTCTGTTGAAATTTTAGAAAAAGATCCATGGGTCATTTGTGACGTGTACGAGTCAACCCCGCCTCAATCCGAGGGCCGGTGTGGTCGGTACCACTAAAAGTTTCTTTCTTGTGTTTAAAATGGATGCGCTTTTAATTAAAATAAACGACATGCGGAAAACTGACCAAAACCATTCGGATTGTGTTGATACTTTACGAAAACGATCCATGGGTCATTTGTGACGTGTACAAGTCAACCCTGCCTCAATTCGAGACGGGGTGTGGCCGGAACCGCTCAAAGTGTCTCACTTTTCTTTGAAATGGACAATAGTTTAAGTAAAAACAACAACTGACATACGGGAAACGGACCGAACGCATTAGTATTCTGTTGATACTTTAGGACAAGTATCCATGGGTCATTTTTGTCATGTACGAGTCAACCCTGCCTCAATCTGAGGCACGGTGTGGCCGGTACCACTAAAACTATCTCACTTTTATTTGAAATGGACAGGATTTTAAGTGAAAACAACTACCGGCATACGGAAAACCGACCAAACGCATTTGGATTCTATTGAAACTTTAGGAAAACGATCCATGGGTAATTTGTGACGTGTACGAGTCAACTCCACCTCAATCTGAGGGCCGGTGTGGCCGGTACCACTAAAAGTGTCTTTCTTTTGTTCAAAATGGATGCTCTTTTAATTAAATTAAACAACATATGGAAAACCGACCAAACGCATTAGGATTGTGTTGATACTTTATGAAAACGATCCATGGGTAATTTTTGACGTGTACGAGTCATCCCCACCTCAATCCGAGGCGTGGTGTGTCCGACACCACTCAAAGTGTCTCAATTTTCTTTGAAATGGACAACACTTTAAGTAAAAACAAAAACTGACATACGAGAAACAGACCAAACGCATTATGATTCTGTTGATACTTTAGGAAAAGTATCCATGGGTCATTTGTGTCGTGTACGAGTCAACCCCGCCTCAATCTGAGTCACAGTGTGGCCGATACCACTCAAACTATCTCACTTTTATTTGAAATGGACTGGATTTTATGTGAAAACAACTACCAGCATACTGAAAACCGACCAAACGCATTCAGATTATGTTGAAACGTTAGGAAAACGATCCATGGGTCATTTGTGACATGTATGAGTCAACCCCGCCTCAATATGAGTCATGGTGTTCCCGTCACCACTCAAAGTGTCTCACTTTTCTTTGAAATGGACAACAGTTTAACTAAAAACAACAACTAACATACGGGAAATGGACCAAACGCATTCGGATTCTGTTGATACTTTAGGAAAAGTATCCATGGGTCATTTTTGTTGTGTACGATTCAACCCCGCCTCAATCTGAGTCACGGTGTGGCCGGTACCACTCAAATTGTCTCACTTTTATTTGAAATGGACAAGATTTTAAGTGAAAACAACTACCGGCATAGGGAAAACCGACCAAATGCATTCGGATTCTATTGAAACTTTAGGAAAACGATCCATGGGTCATTTTTGACAGGTACGAGTCAACCCCGCCTCAATCTGATTGCTGGTGTGGCCGGTACCTCTAAAAGTGTCTTTCTTTTGTTTAAAATGGATGCGCTTTTAATTAAAATAAACGACATTTGGAAAACCGACCAAACCCATTCGTATTGTGTTGATACTTTATGAAAACAATCCATGCATCATTTTTGATTTGTACGATTTAACCACGCCTCAATCCGAGGCACGATGTGGCCGAAACCACTCAAAGTGTCTCACTTTTCTTTGAAATGGACACCAGTTTAAGTAAAAACAACAACTGACATACAGGAAACAGACCAAACGCATTAGGATTCTTTTGATAATTTAGGACAAGTATCCATGGGACATTTTTGTCATGTACGAGTCAAACCCGCCTCAATATGAGGCACGGTGTGGCAGGTACCACTCAAACTGTCTCACTTTTATTTGAAATGGACAGGATTTTAAGTGAAAACAACTACCGGCATACGGAAAACCGACCAAATGCATTCAGATTCTATTAAAACACTATGAAAACGATCCATGGGTCATTTGTGATGTGTACGAGTCAACCCCACCTCAATCTGAGGGTCGGTGTGGCCAGTACCACTAAAAGTGTATTTCTTCTATTTAAAATGGATGCGCTTTTAATTAAAATAAACGACATACGGAAAATCGACCAAACGCATTCGGATTGTGTTGATAGTTTAGTAAAATGATCCATGGGTCATTTGTGACGTGTATGAGTCAGTCCCACCTCAATCAGAGGTGCGGTGTGGCCGGCACCACTCAAAGTGTCTCACTTTTCTTTGAAATGGACAAGAGTTTAAGTAAAAACAACAACTGACATACGGAAAATGGACCAAACGCATTCAGATTCTATTTATACTTTAGGAAAAGTATCTGTGGGTCATCTGTGTCGTGTACGGGTCAACCCCGCCTCAATCTAAGGCACAGTGTGTCTATTACCACTCAAACTGTCTCGCTTTTATTTGAAATGGACAGGATTTTAAGTGAAAACAACTACCGGTATACTGAAAACCGACCAAAGGCATTCAGATTCTGTTGAAACTTTAGGAAAACGATCCATGGGTCATTTTTGACGTGTACGAGTCAACCCCGTCTCAATCCGAGGGCCGGTGTGGCTGGTACCACTAAAAGTGTCTTTCTTGTGTTTGAAAAGGACATCATTTTATGTGAATACAACTGAAATTTACACTTATCAACGATAGTCGCAAAATATTTTTCATGAGTTGGGTAGTTTCACTCATGGGTTCATAAGTGACGAGACTCCTAAGAAAATACCTTTTCACCATATATTATTAATAATACAATTTCAATGCAAAATTCATCACAAATCATTACATACCCAAATCTAGGATCATAAAAAAAGGGATATGAGCCAATTTCAAAATCTTATTCAACTCTAATAGGTATTTCTCATACTATTCTGCCTATTAGAATTTTATGGGGAGGTGGGGGCTATGCTGGTTGGGGAGTCGTGTAGGGGTGAGGTGAATTACTACTGGATGATTGTTGTCTTATGATGATTGAAATAGGGAATTGTTGTACATGACATGGTTGGAAGAGTTTGATGATTTTATGTGTTTTTTTGTTCTATTTTAGGTGTTTTTTATAATGTTTCAAGTATGTATGTGGTTTTTGTGATTTTATTTATGCAGGTGTACAGTGGAGGGGCTACTGGAGGGAGGGGGGCTACTGGGCTGCAGTTCTAGAAAAACTCAATACCAACGGTTATAAACCGTTGGTATAAGGGTGCTGGAATTCTGGAAAAACACTATACCAACAGTTTAAAACCGTTGGTATAGGTGTTCTGGATTTCTAAAAAAACTTATACCAATGGTTTTAAACCGTTGTTATAGGTGTCTGGATTTCTGGAAAACCAATACCAATGGTTTATAACCGTTGGTATAGGTGTTTTTGGAAAACCAATACCAACGGTTGTAAACTGTTGGTATAAGTTTTCTTGAAAATCAAATTACCAACGGTTTAGAACCGTTGGTATAATACTTCCTAAAATGAATTAACAACGGTTTATAACTGTTGGTATACATTGGGTTAAATTTATATAACCAATATACCAATGGTTTGGATCAAACCGTTGGTATAAGGCTTTCCTCACGGCTTACTAGCCAACAGTTTTGAAAACCGTTTGTATAGGATATACCAACGGTTTTCCAGCCTATACCAATGGTTTATAACCGTTGGTATAACATTATTTTCCAGTAGTGTTAAGAGAATCCTAGTATTTCGAGTTCAATGGTGGCCTTGGATTTCAATTCCAAGCACTGTTTCAAAATTTTGAATTTCCCACTCGCACGCTTACTGAATATACCTTAAGAAAGTTTAAAATTCCATTCTGGGCACACTGGGCATTGGAATCAAATGCTGTCAAATTTCACAGCTTCAGAATAGTTCCATATAATTAAAAAAAATTACATGGAAAATCTGAGTCTTTACAAGAGGAATATATTGTTATCATTTTATTGACTTTTTATCCTTATAAGTTTATTCTAATGATTCAGGCATGAAAAATCCATATTTAACATATTTTTTTGGAGAAAAAGATGATATTGTGGCTGAATTTGATTAAAGAATGAAATTATTCTTTTCAAGTATGTAATTTTCCTTAATTTTTTAGACTATGTTTTAAATAAATTACTAAACTTTTGGGAATTTATTTTGAAACAAAAACATTTTTAGGTTACATTCCATACCTAGAAAGAAATATCATTTTATCCCATTATGGTGTTATAGTTTTTTAATTGTTAACTTTATGATGACCATAATATATATCAATATTTATCTGTCCTTAGGAGTTATTTTTCTCTTCTATATCCATGTTTTCACTTCCCATTTGTGTTCTCAAACATGGAAACCTATCTGAAGTTTCCTTCATACTTTCCTTTCTCTCTTTTTAGGAAGAAGCTTTATTAATATTTTTTATGTTGTGAGATTTAAACAAAAGTATTTTGAAAAGTAAAACCAAGGTTAGAAAAATTGATTTACAATCATGAGGATGAAAATTTTTATAGGGGGAGTTGATTGGAGAATGGAACATCCATATTTATAAAATTTATACACTATGTTTTATATCATACAAGACCGCAACCTCGAGCTTAAACAAAAAATATATTATTTTTTAAATGAGATAACCAAAACATACCCACTAAATTTGCATTTATGAGTAGAAATACCTGATTTATGAAATAAATATAAATTTATATCTCAATATGAATTTTTTTTATATTCGTATAAAATAATCAATCAATTTTTAGTAGTCATTTTATTCTTTATAAAAAATAATTTTTCTTCAGAAATTATTTTTCTTCTTTTTATGACTGAATATTATAATGTATAGATGTTATAGAAAATTTATTTACAAAATATATTTATTTATTTTTTCATCATTTCATAATAATATTATAATTATTTTTTTATAATTTCATGAAAATATTGATTTTTCACAAAATAGTTAAAAACACTGACTTTTATTGAAAATTGTTTTTTATTTTAAAATATAAAAAATGTTAAATTATATTTTGGATTAGTTTTAAAATAAAACTAGTTTTTTATTATTTTAAACATTCCTATTATTTTTTTAAATTTATTTAATAATTTAATTCAGTATCAAAATATTTATTTTAAAAATATCATTTTTCAACAAATTGATTTTTCGTTATGTTTTGACAATTTCATTTTATATTAAATTATGAAAATAAGGTGTTTCAAATTTGGGAAACTGGATTCGATATTTTCTACCATTGGGTAATTTTTTTTTTAAATAGTACCATTTTATTTTTGGACAACTGGAATAATGACCATAGTAATGTTTTTATTTCCCCGATAAAGGATAAATCGAGTAATTTAGGTTAATAATAAAATGATAAGAACTATTAAATAGCCCGAGAACATACCTGAATAATATTTTTATAAGTATATATATACAATATTAATAAAAGGATATAATTTATGAAATTTTAGGGCCACTTTTATGAGATTATGTCCTTAACAGTATTTTATTTAAAGAAATGTCAAACGCATCACACACTTGTTATTAATAAGTGAAGTATTTTTAATATAGTGTAATCTAGAGGATATGATGGAATATAAATAGTTTTTATAAATATAAAAAATTATATTCCTCAAGTAATTTTTCACATTTTTATTGAGGAAATAATTACCTTAAATTTATGCTTGACGTTGATGTAGTAATTAATTTATTAATGAAAAAATCAAACAAATGATATTAAAAATGTTTAAATAAATATACTTATAGATATATAATTTGATAAAAAAAATTAACATAATAATTATATATTGTGGATTTAATTAAATGATTGTTTTTAATTTTATATATAGTGTTTATATTATAAATGTCATTATAACGAACAGTTATAAAAATTGATATTATTGATATTTTATTGTAATCAAATAATTTTTAAATTATATGACTTTTTAAAAAATATTAAATTCATTGGATTTATTTGGATAAAATTTAATATATCATCCATGTTCCTTTTATGGTTTTTTTATAATTTTATACTAACTATATTGACCCTCAACGATTAAAATCCCATGTTGTCATAGTAAGAGTTAAAATGGTTAAATAGACGATAAAAAAAGATAAGGGTAGAAATATTGTAAAAACTATTATAAATTTTATTTTATGAGGGTATTTAGAACCATAATCATCGTATAATGTAAATCAAAATATTTTATGAAATTTCCAATTGTTAATTAATTTATTTTAATTTAATATTTTGAGAAATTCATAGGGTTCCCCTCCCCTCTCTTATAAAAAGGCACACATTTTTTTTCATTTGTTCACACCTAAAAACACATTTTATATGGAAGATACCAGAAAAACTAATTTCATATAATCCCTAAAAATATTATATAGGTATTTCTTATTCCTAAGACTGATATTTTATGTCTTAAAGTGTTAGGAAATAGAGGTTTTCCAATGAAAAGATATTCGTTTTATTTGTATGTTTTAGAATTGTTTCTTTTTCCACATACCTCAAACGTAGTTAAAAAATGATAAAATAATAAATCCAGTATCATCCATATACTTAGATTCTATTATTTTTAATTCATGACTGATATCCATCTCCTCTTCTATGAAATGACAAAATAATTCAACATTTGTGTGTATGGTGGACTGCCACCTCATGAACTGATGTAATTCATTTTCCATCATCGTGTGTAAAGACTAGTTATAATGATGGAATTAATGTTTAAATATGATATTAATGACATATATATCACTGTTAAAAAATAATATATCATTTTATTTATCATATTTCCATGCATAGAAAAATTATAACATTGTTCATGTGTACATGTGGACTTACACTGACACGAAGCGATATGATTTTGCTTAACCACCAAATCACATGAATGATATATATAAGTATATTTAAAGGAGTAATATGATATTAAAAATATTATTATCCTCATATAAAGACAAAATAATACTTAACTTATTTACATAATGATCATTTAAAAATGTGAAAGTGTTACACTTACATATGTAAAGTCTACCACCTCCATGATTGTAACATAGTTACTTTTTAATAATGATATTTAATTATTCGATTTAAAAGTATAATTGATGTATAATAGAAATAAATATTTCATTATTATTATTCTATAGATGATTTTATAATTAACTCTTTGACCATAATCAACTGGTTGAAGACCTTTTGGACTTGAGAGAACAGAATATCGTCAAAACATTCGATATGAACTTAAGTTATTTATTAATTGTATATAACATGGTAAAAAATGACATAAAATAAATAATAAGCATGAAATATTTTATTAATAATTTATAAAATTAAACCATGTTATTTAATTACGAATACAAAAAATATATGTGATGTATCAAACTCGAGTTGAGTGATATTATTTTAAAAATTATCTATTTAGAGTTTACCTTCAAACTATATTTTTTCTCGCATCCAGATGATTTTTCTACAAAAATTACATAAAAGAAGTTTTTATTATTCTTATATGATTTTATAAATTTATATTTACCCTTATTTTACTTTAAAAATATGTTTTGAATGGAATGTTATTGTCATTTTCCAAAAGATGTACTTTGTGAATTTTGAGGAAACAGTTCTTAAGGAAAGTTTTTTTGCTTATAAAAAATTATTAGATTTTCCTTAATTAAAGACTAATAGTTTCATTTAAAATTAATTTATAACATTACATGGATATTTTCAAAGAAAATTATTTCCTTTATGTGTGATCAGTTTTCTTTTTAAATAATTTATTTTTCTCATGGAATGATTCTATGATAGAATCATTCATGTTTTATGATTATGTTATATTTCATAGAAATTATTTATGATAAAGATTGGTCATTTTATATTCCAAATTTTGGAAGGGACTTGATAACCCACTAAATAATTGGGTATATCTAGGTTGGAGGTTTAATGTGATAGTTTTTTCAAATATAACAATAATAGTTACTCCATGTATAACTATGTGGTTTATTTTAAGTATAACCATGAGGGTTATTTCATATATATCCATGACGGTCCCTCCATAAGTAAGTATGATAAGAAAATGAATCACCAAGTTACCTATATAATTTATTTATTATTACCATAGATTTATAGAAATCTCATGATTTCCCAAGGTATGTTGTTGAGTTTATATTCAAAGGAAAGTATATGTTAGTTTTTAAGTATTAATTTGTTAAAATGATTTCCTAATCTTATCATGTTTTCAATGAATCCTTCACGGTTTTCATTTAGAATTTAATATTTATTATGAAATTTTTTAGCGAATGATTTGGGAACAAATTGTGATTACATGGGTGATAAAATGTTTATTTTGAGCACAATGATTATTTTTATAAGTATTTATAGAATAAAAGTTTATTTCTCTATTTTTATACCCCTAATTGATCTTTGTTGATTCATACCACGTTTTTAAAATTTATTTCACATGATTGAAGGATGGTTAAGTTAAAGAAAGTGGTAAAGTAGAAATCTGTGAAGATTTTTCCTGGAAATGAATCATGTTTTCTTTTAAATGTTTTATATGGTTTAAAAAATTGGTACTGATTGGAAGTGACCACTTTGTATTTTCTAGTTTTTCTATGTATGAATTTTTAACTAATTCTTTAAAACTCTCAACATGAATAGATCCTCAATTGTAATAGATAGAATTATTGAATTAAAACTAAATATTATGTAATGTTTAAGGTTGAGTCCTTACATAAAATGTTATCTTCCAATTTTTAATAAAAACACTCAACAATAATTATGGTATATAATAGGAACCATTTCTGATCCCATATTTTTATAGGTACACCCTTCTTTGAGTTTTTCTTTTAAGATGCGGTGGTCGAGCCTTGTTTAGTGACAAAGATCCTTTATTCAATTGAATCATATATAGTGTAGGATATATGTTTTTTTGAATTAATAGAGTCTAGATATAAATTTTATAAATGAGTTTACAATGTTTATTCTACTCATTGGAAGGCATTAGAGGTGGTTATAGTTCTTTTTTTTCTAATCTATACTAAAATATGTCTTTAGGGGAATTACATGCTATTTAAAGGTATTATATGACTTGTAAATTCTTCCATACACGTGTCATGAAATAGTACATGTTGCGAAATGGTTTCACATCCTGTAAACTATTCACATCATGTAATATTCAATCATGATAAATATTTACATGAGGTAATGGTTTTTTGTAGTATCCTACAAAAAATAATACATGATGAGTAAAATAGTTATAAACCATGTAATATTCTGACCATCACTTTCAAATAGTATTGTGTGGGAGATTTTTATTTCATTCCATTAGTGAGGCTTCTTCCTCTTGACCAAGAATGTATCTGAGGAGATTTTGGAATCCTTTACTCCATTTCAGACACACAGTTTGTGTGATCAATCCCTAATAAGTCTTTGGATTTGGTATTCCCCTCCTCTTCCGTTGTTCTCCATTAGGGAGATACAATATGTATATAGCTTTCAGTTGTGATCTTGACCTGGTTTTTTTTGTTCTTCTTGTTATCTTCTGCACCTTCTTCCTAATTGACATTACCCTTTGGAAGCACGACATTAATCGTTGGTTAATGTTATGGGGTCTAAACCATAACCCTATAGTTAGTTTAATAGGAAAATATGTGAAATATTGAAAATGTGCCAAATAACATGCACCTAAATTTATTAAACAATGAAATATAATATTTAATTGAATCCATTTGGGTAAAATTTTTATTGAACTAGATTACGGCTACTATTTAGGTAAGATAACATTGGATTATAAATCAATTGACTAAAGGATTAAAGTCTCTTTATCATGACATGAGACCTTAGGTGATTATTTGATATAGAATCCATGTGTATGAATTGATTATTGAGATGGATGTCTATAAAGTGAGATATAATTGTATGTGTAATTGATGGATAAATGGTAGTTTTCATAATTAACCATTTAGGCTTATGATATGATATTGTGATATCCTTGTTGTTATGACTTGTTATGTCATCGCACTGAAATATATATATACCAAGATATTCCATGATAGATGCTGAAATTATTATATATCAGACTATGATCTGATACATGATGAAATTATTATATATCAGGAAATTCCTTATACATGATGAAATGATTATATACCAAGCTATGCCCTAAAACATGCTGAAAAGCTTATATACCGAGCTACACCCTAACACAAGTTGAAGTGCTTATATTATAGCATATGCCTAGTGAAACATTATAAAATGATTATATAGAGATATTGAGCCATATTTGATTAATTATTTCATGGATATATGGTTATTATTGGAATTATTGTGATAGATGATTAGATATATACCAGTATGGGGGCGAAGTAGGTTGATGTGGTGTTAATTTAATTTATTAATTAATTAATGCGCATATTCAATAAATTATTGCATAAAATTATTATCAGAATGTTTATGTTTATACATGGCGGTGTTGACCTTATTATATTTACTCACACCGTATTAGAGCTTTTTTTTGGTACCTGAGAATATTTCATGGATGTTTTGACAAGTTTATATTACATTTTTTTGATTGGTTGCTTACTGGATGTGTTATAGTTTGGAGACGAGACCGAAAATGGGCTCAAAACCAGAGAATTTTGAGTCTATATTTCAGTATGATAGTATTTTATTTTGTATTAATTATATAAATACATTTCTTCACATCTCATATTTTCATTACATTACTCATCGCTATGGGTTTATTTGTTCCTCTCTTTATTTCATAGTGGTAAGAGAGAATGTTTCTTCCTGTATATTACTATGATTGTGTTATTTATATTGTTTATTTCCACTTATATGTGACTATATACCATGGGGTATAATCTCCCTAATATAATTACCAAACCTTTATACTAGTCTCTATCCTCTATCATATGGGTAGGCCTGCTTAAGGTCTTATAGATATCCCTTTTTGGCCATGTGATAGTCTGAAAATTTAGGTGACAATACAAAGTGATATTAAATATGAGGGTTTTATTTTTTGAATCATTACTATTTGAGAATTGTATAAATGATAACAGGATGTTTTGGGACTTGTTAATAAGATTTTTCATGGGAGTATCTATAACATCCCGCCTTTTTTATCACATTAGCTTTCATTACCTGCAAATCCTTTTTTTATATTTTCCAAAGCCGGTTTAAGGAAAACCGGTAACCAGGCTTACAACCACAAACCACCATCCGGGATTTCAAATTTCAAATTCAAACCAGAAAATCATCATGAGTCTCGAACACCGGGCCGTCTCGAGCAGGTCGCCACCTCGGTCCATGCGCCATCAGCACATCATACAGCATCGCCGGCGAACAAACCCGACGCGCCGCCGCAGTCTTAAACACCGGAGGACAGACACTCCTCGCCGGTGAGCATCACCGGTGACAGACCACCACCGCCCATGCTACGCCATTCATCACGCCCACCAGAAAACAGCAGGGGAACCAAAATATCCAGTACGAAGAAGAGCTGCACCAACGTCCGCAACCCCATAACCCATGGTCAAGAGCAGACCACCGCGGAAGACGCCGACGCATACCAAGAAGGATCCAGAGCGCTCCGTAGAGTATGCCGTAGACGAATCGGTCTTACACCCGAAGATCCAGCCAGCAGCGCCGTCAATCTCACCGTAGCCGTAAGACATCAAACATTAGGAAGAAAAATCATCCCCGGCCAGAGAGTACCGGGTAGGGAACCATAAAACCAAATCACACAAACAGCGAACAAACCACAAACCAAAACACCCTAATCACAGGGAAACAAGAAACGATATCCCCCCACCAGCAAAACCAACACAACCTTAAAGCCGCATCCCAGCCGGCATCAAGAAACCCTACTCAAAGACTAAATAAGAAACAATAACGGAAACGGAACCTCATTCGCTCAAAGAAAACAGATCCCGACGCCGCCATCTGAGAACTCCAAAGAAACAACGCCCAGCCTTCAAAAACCCAGCTCTGGACGGAGGGACAGTCTCGAACCACCTGCCAGGAACTCAGGCGCAGATTCAACGCTGCGTCAAAGGAAAGACACCAGCGCGCGCATAAACGAGTTTAACAAGGCCGTAGCAACAGAGAACCACCCCGACCGTCCGAACCAGGAAGGAGAGGGAGCGCCGATCCGGGGAGGGGAAGGCGGCGCGAGAACCCTAGCGGAGCGACGCTGAGCCCCTTACGGGCTCATCCCTAATGCATTAGTGAAAAAAAAATTAAAAAAAAAAAATAAAAAAAAATAAAAAAAAAATAAAATAAAAATAAAATAAAAAAAAAATAAAAAATAAAAAATAAAAAAGGGAAAAAAAATAAATAAAAATTAAAAAATAAAAAAAAAGGGAAAAAAAAAAATAAAAATAAATAAAAAATAAAAAAAAAGGGAAACAAGGGAAACATAAAAAAAAAAAATTAAAAAAAAAATTAAAAATAAAATAAAATAAAAAGGGAAACAAGGGAAACATTTTACATGTGAACTTGAGATACATCAAAAAGTCATGAAAAATAACTTTAAAGCATGATAAAGAGATAAAGAGGCATATAATAATAAAAATAATGTGTTTCATGACTTAAATATGTGGCTAAAACATTTACAATAGACAATCATTTCCATTTCACCATGGTCCATCCCCTAGGTGTCATTACAAATTTCTAAGGTTATTCACCAAGGTATCATTAAAAATAGTCATCTCTAGATATTAATTCTTTAACCAATGCACTGGAGTGCTATCAGGGAGAACCATTAAATTTTCATTTATTATCATGTGATCCACATATATCATCATAAAAAATTTCATAAATAACCAATATAGCATAAAAGAAATGGGTTTCATTTCATAATCATAATGTTTTAAAATATGCTTTAAAGACGTGATCTTTATGTCAATTTAAACCCACGGAAAAAAGGAAAGCGGGTTTCATGTATGTAAGTCCCAGAATTAAAATAGAACATTTTGATATATATGTTAATACCCATATAGAAGAAATATATTTGAGTATTCACTTAATAAAATAAAAGAATTTGAGAAAAAGAGAGGGACATTTTGAGACGAAAATTATGCAGCATAATGACTATGTTATATGGTTTTAGAAAATATTGAAAAGAAAGGGGGCATGGGTCACCCACTCATAAATGGTACATAAAATAGTATAGGGACAGAATATAAAGTATATAAGAACATGGTAATTAAATTTGAAAGACATACCATATGAAATGAAAAACATGGAAGGAAGATAAATATATGATTTCTCTTATGAAAATTTGACAGCCAAACAGCGGCACTTAAAACATAAAAAAATGAATTGACTATATCAAATAGGTTCACTCATCATATAAACATAAAAGATCAGTATGATATATATAGATATCATAACCCAACATAATAAACTGATACATGAAATAATTGACATGAAAATAGATCATGAAAACGAGAAGGGTGAAAGAATCCCTTAAAAATTCGGCAACCTAACGGCGCCACTTAAACATTATTAAAATGAATTGATGAGACAGAGAGGGGGTATCTCATCATATGAAAATGAAAAGTAAAATAGGATGAATATAAAAGAACATCCTCCAACATATGAACATGGAGCATAAAATAAATGACATAAAAAAGAGTACTTGGAAAGAAAGAGAGAGGTATGATCCCTTACCTTGAAGAGTAACTTCGAAATAGTGAAGTTTGGGGCCTTGGGAAGCTTTAGGGCACCTTGGGAGGACTTATTGGGAGGTAAGGAGATCATAACTTCGTTGAGGTGGATTTTCAAATGGAAAGTATGAGATAATGTCTTCGTATTTATAGGGGAAGTGAGGGGACACGACATTAATGTCCAAGGGACACCTCATTGGTGGTATTGGAAAAACAAGTGGTATTTTCTCATTGTATTGACCACTTGGAACACCTCATACCTTATATTACTATTCATAAGTCGACCATCCCTTAAAATATCTCATGACATCATCATGATGCAATGATGATGTCACTAAACATACTGAAACCCTAAAACTGTATTTTTACTATTCACTAAAAATTCAACTTTTTCAGAAAACTCCCAAAAATTTTCCTTAACATGATATAAATGCTCTGAATTCAAAGATAAACTCCATTTTATAAAAATAATTTTCAGTATATTTTTAATTTAATTTTTAAATAAAACACTATTCACTGAAAATTCATTTTTTTAGAAAAATCCCCAAAAAATACCTTAACATAATACTGATGTGCTGAATTCAAAAATAACATTCATTTTATAAAAATAATTTTCTAAATATTTTTAATTTAATTTTTAATTAAAAAACACTATTCAATTGAAAAAACTAATACTTGACTAATAATTTCTGAAACAGTTATTAACCTATTTTATTGGATCACATTACTTAATCAATGTGACAATATTATATTATTACATTATTTAAGTGAGATTACTAATCCATTTGGTCACATTACTAAACCTAATCGTAAAATACCTATTCATAAATTACTATTCACCAAAAATTAAGTTGATCTTATTATACTCCAAATTTCTTACTGAACTCATTTTCAGAAGACAATTTTTTGAAAACCATTACACATCATTAATAATTTAAGGTTTAAAAAAATATTTTAAAATATCCTTTTTTTCAAATTCATCAATAATATACATCCTACATTTATCCGGACATTTGAGAATTTACAAACATCACCTTAAGAAGAAAACACAATTTTATTTATCTCAAAGGATTACACAAAGCATTTACGGTCTCCTAACATAGCCCCTTATAACCCCAGCATAAGAACAAAGTGTAATGTGTGCTAAGGTGAGAAAATCTGAGGTCAGCTCGGCCAACATCGCACGAGTAGTAATTTCTATCAGTTTTAACTTCTCGCGAAGGAGATTTCGTTCAAGCTTAACACGATGACGTTTGGATTGGGTTTGGTCCAGAGCAAATCCTAGTGGTGCTACCTCCTTCCCATGTTCTGTTAGATGGGATTCAATTGGCCCGAGACTACTGGATGAGGCCATCAAATCTTCTTTCTATATTAATTAACCAAGATCACTTGTATTTAGAGACAATAATCACAACATTTAGTTTCCAATGGTCATATTGACTAATGGTCATATAACAATCGAAACCCAATAGTCGCATTTTAATTATACTCATGTTATCAAATGAAACAGTTTTGTTGAGTATAAAAATAAAATAACACACAAAATTAGGAAACAAGATTTATTCAAAATTTAGGTTCGTTACAATCTTCCCCCCTTAAGAAATTGCTTCCTCACAATTTTATTAAAATTGGGCTTGGAAATTTCATTGAAAGTCCCACGTAAGAAAAAGATTCAGTAACACTATTACTTTAAAAGAAAGAAAGGGAAGTACAAAGGTCACTCGATTTAACCCATACTAGGATTCCATGTAGGAAAACATGGATATGGAGTAGAAAATAAATGGTCAAGTTCTGATGGAGAGTGATAGAAAACATGTCTAAGAGAAAGTTAACCACCAGAAAATCACAAACTTGTGATGGTTTGAGCGGTCTTTGATTACCTAGTAGGAAACTTAAACCAACAACATTTTTGTTTTACGTTCCTTTTAACAATTTTGAGGAATTCATTTACAACATAGAACAAGAACACAAGGAAATATACTTACCTTCAAGTAAAATTCTATCCTTTAAAAAGTTTCTACCAAGACTAATCTTTTCTCCAAACGATGAGCATTCAAAAATACTTGGTCTCATCAAAGAACAAGAATCATCTTCTAAAGAATCGCGTAATCTACAAAAGAATAACTATATACTTTTAAACATTTATCCCAAAAATAGAAAGGGTAAGATAAAACAACTCTTCAAAAAGAAAGAACCCCATAGGAAGGGAAACTACTTTAAATCTTCAATGTTCCATGGTACTACCCAAAGTTCATTATAGACCATTCCATATATAATTTTCCTTAAAATTCCTCAAAATAAACCAAACTAAGATTGAAACCCAAATATAAGAAGGATTTGATAACATAGTCTTCCAAGATAAACTTTATCGTTCATCTCCAAACAACATCAACCACTCTTAACATCTTATAACAAAAGTAACTAACCTAAACATATTTTCACCAAGATAGGTTATTCATGTTCATAAGTAACCTAAATTACTATAAGTTCACCTTAAATTCATTAATCTTCAAAATATAATTCAACCTTTACTCCTCAATGAAAATACCGTAGAAATCTATTTACCTCGATCTTGTAGGGTTCCCAAAATAGTGAACGTCTTCCAAAATAAATATCATCTTTTAATACCCTAATCATATATTTTTCAATAAGAACAGCTTCACAACATCAACATGTGGTATATAACAATAGATGTTCTCCTTAATGATATAAAACCATATTAGGTAGTGACTCGATGTTCGTTGAAAACATTAAAGATATGCTCATAGGGCACAAACTAAAATACAACATGACATAGACAATAATTGTGAATAAGTTACATGTACTTTAGTCATCATGATCCATCTCAGCATAGGACTTGCATTGTTCCCTTGTCCTTGAAGATTTTTGATGCTCATAATGCTTCTCATCCCTTCCAAGAGAGAATTGCCTTGGATAATTTCTAACTTCTACACATTTACGACATTGAAATGTATAAGGTACATTAGATCGAACCTTACCTCTATTCATCACATTTTCCTTTTTTAAAGCAATTGGTTACTTTATTCCTTATCACCCCACACTTAAAACATCTCCCGGTTCCTTTTTGACATTCTCCTTCGTGCCCCTTTCTACACTTTTTGCACAAAGGAAATTGGGTCTTCTTTCCCTAATTAATTTTATCAGATGAACATCCTTGAGACTTGGTCTTCTTCTTCCTTGATAAATTTGGGCATTAAACTAGGTACCAATTATTAATTGTGATTTTTGATAGCTGGTTTGGAATAATCACAATATATTCAACTTGATCTCTCGTCATCTCTGTCATATGATTATGGAAATCATCACATTTCTTATCACATTGGTTGTTGGGACATGTTCTTCCTATTGCCGCCATTAACTAAGAAAAGAAAGTATAATTAGGGGGCTTAAATACTTATCCAATAATCATGAAAATGAAAATTAAAGCATAGAAGTATAAACATTTAGAAGAAAAGTATATCCTAATTTGTGATCCCATAGGTTCTAATCTAGGTTATCCATGATCATATATTCTTATGTGAATCTTTATTTTATTTTATCTTTGTCCCTTTAATAATGGTTCATACAAAGCTTATGAATTTACAAAAGCATATCCCATGGGAGTGACAAACCAAGAGTGCAGAAAGGACCATTGTTGTGCACCAGGTTATCCCAGGTCAAGACGAAACACCTTGTCAAAGTTTTCACTCCTAGAAACATCTGTTCCAGAGCCACCTCTACTTGTTCGTATCCAGACAAGGATTTATTTTTTTGGAACCCACTTACTCAATACTCACCAAAATACCAGGAAGATTTCCTATATTTAAACATTCTTATAGGGTTATTCCTAATGTTTTCATATCCTAATTTCCAAAAATAACTAAACCATCCTTTGATACCAACTATAACATCCCTCCTTTTTATCACATTAACTTTCATTACATTATAAAAAACTGAGGATCTTTAAGGTTTCGTGTCTTGGAATCCAGGAACTTAATACATGATATCATAAAACATTATTCTTAAACAGTTGAGAGGATTATTCATTGTTCATCCTAAGTTCATTATAACATCTCATAACCTGGGAGCATACATAAAAGGAAAGGGTGAGCAGAAGGCCAAGTAAGGAAAACAAGGGAAACATTTTACATGTGAACATGAGATACATAAAAAAGTCATGAAAAATAACTTTAAGTCATGATAAAGAGATCATGAGGCATATCATAATAAAAATAAAGTGTTTCATAACTTGAAGATATGGCTACATCATTTAACATAGAAAATCATTTCCGTTTCACCAAATTCCATCCCGAAGGTGTAATTAAAAATTAACAAGGTTATTTACCAAGGTATCGTTAAAAATGGCCATCTATAGAGATTAAGTCTTTACCCAATGAATTGGAGCGCTATCAGGGTGCACCATTAAATTTTCATTTATTATCATGTGAGCCACATATATCATCATCAAACAATTCATAAATAACCCATATATCATAAAATAAATGGGTTTCATTTCATAATCATAACGTTTTAAAAACTACTTTAAAGACGTGATCTTTATGTCACTTTAAACCCATAGAAAAAAAGAAAGCGGGTTTCATGTATGTAAGTCCTAGAATTAAATAAAAAAATTTGATATATATGTGAATACCCATATAAAATAAAGAGATCTGAGTATTCACTTAATAAAATAAAATAATTTGAGAAAAAGAGAGAGACATTTTGAGACGCAAATTCTACAGCACAACGGCTATGTTATTGGCTTTTAGAAAATATTGAAAAGAAAAAGGACATGGGTAACCACCTCATAAATGATCCATAAAATAGAAGAGGGACAGAATATAAAGTATATAAGAACGTGTTAATTAAATTTGAAAGACATACCATATGAAATAAAAAAAATTGAAGGAAGACAAAAATAAGATTTTTCTTATTAAAATTCGCAAGCCTAACGACGTCACTTAGAACTTAAAAAAATGGATTGACGAGATCAAATAGGGTCTCTCTTCATAAGAACATAAAATATCAGTATGATCGATATAGAGACCATACCCCAACATAATAAAAAGGAACATTAAAGACATGACATGAAAATAGATCTTGAAAACGAGAAGGGTGAATGAATCCCTTAAAAATTCGTCAGCCTAACGACGCCACTTAAACATTCTTAAAATGAATTGATGAGAGAAAGAGGGGGTATCTCATCATATGAAAATGAAAAGGACAGAAGGATGAATATAAAATAACATCCTCCAACATAAGAATATGGAGCATAAAAGAAATGACATAAAAGAGAGTACTTGGAAAGAAAGAGAGAGGTAGGATCCCTTACCTTGAAGTGTAACTTCGAAATCTTGAAGTTTGGGACCTTGGAAGGCTTGAGGGAACCTTGGGAGGACTCTTTGGGAGTTAAGGAGACCAGAACTTCATTAAGGAAGATTTTTAATGGAAAGGATGAGAGAATGGCCTGGTATTTATAGGGGAAGTGAGGGGACAAGACATTAATGGCCAAGGGACACCTTATTGGTGGTATTGGCAAAACAAAAGTGGTATTTCCTCATGGTATTGGCCACTTGGGAAACCTCATACCTTATCTTACTATTCAAAAGTCGACCATCCTTTAAAATATCTCATGACATCATAATGATGCAGTTATGACGTCACTAAACATACCGAAACCCTAAAACTGTATTTTTACTATTCACTGAAAATTCAACTTTTTCAGAAAACTCCCAAAAATTTAGCTTAACATAATATCAATGCTCTAAATTAAAAAATAAACTCCATTTAATAAAAATAATTTTCTAAATATTTTTAATATAATTTTTAAATAAAATACTATTAACCAAAAATTCATTTTGTTTTCAGAAAAATCCTATAAAATTACATGAACATAATATCAATGTTCTGAATTCAAAAAAAGTCCATTTTATAAAAATAATTTTCTAAATATTTTTAATTTAATTATTAATTAAAAAACATTATTCACCCGAAAAACTAATACTGTATTTTTACTATTCAGAAGAAATTCAACATTTTCAGAACACTCTCAAAAATTTACCTTAACATAATATCAATGCTCTGAATTGAAAAATAATCTCCATTTTATAAAAATAACTTTCTAAATATTTTTAATTTAATTTTTTAATAAAACACTATTCACCGAAAATTCATTTTTTCAGAAAAATCCCCAAAAGTTACCTTAACATAATATCGATGTTCTGAATTCAAAAATAAATTCCATTTTAAAAAAATAATATTCGAAATATTTGTAATTTAATTTTTAATTAAAAAACACTATTCACCCGAAAAAACTAATACTTGAATAATAATTTCTGAAACAGTTATTTACCTATTTTATTGGATCACATTACATAATCAAGGTGCCTATATTATATTAATACATTCTCTAAGTGAGATTACTAATCCATTTGGTCACATTACTAATCCTAAGCGTAAAATCACTATTCATAAATTACTATTCACCAAAAACTAAGTTGATCTGATTAGACTCCAAATCTCTTGCTGAACTCATTTGCAGAAGACCATTTTTCGAAAATCATTACACATCATTAATTATTTAAGGTTTAAACAAATATTTTAAAATATCCTTTTTTTCAAATTCATCAATAATATATATCCTACATTTATCCGGACATTTGAAAATTTACAAACTTCACCATAAGAAGAAAACACAATTTTATTTATCTCAAAGGATTACACAAAGCAGTTACGGTCTCCTTACATAGCCCCGTATACCCCATCATAGGACCTAAGTGTAAGGTATGCTAAGGTGAGAGAACCTGAGGGCGTCTCGGCCAAAATCGCACAAGTAGTATTTTCTATCAGTTTGAACTTCTCGCGAAGGAGATTCCGTTCTAGCTTCACACGATGAAGTTCAGCTTGGGTTTGGTCCAGAGCAAAGCCTAGTGGTGTTACCTCCTTCCCAAGTTCTGTTAGATGGGATTCGATTGGCCCGAGACTACTGGATGAGGCCATCGAATCTTCTTTCTATATTAATTAACCAAGATCACTTGTATTTAGGGACAATAATATCAACATTTAGTTTCCAATGGTCATATTGACCAATACTCATATATCCGTTGAAACCCAACAGTCTCATTTTAATTATACTCATGTTATCAAATGAAACAATTTTTTTAGTATATAATTAAAATAACACACAAAATTAGGAAACAAGATTTATTCAAAATTTTGGGTTGTTACAGTATCTAACCCATGTATGGGGGAATATCGGGGTTCCCCATGATGGGACTACTCTCACACCCATTTTTTTTTCTTTTCATGTCTTGGTTTTGATCTGGGTAATTGGAAATACCATTCCTTTTATTGGGTTTTGGGTGAGAATAATTTTTAATTTTGAACTTACATATATATATAATCATCCTACCATTGGTTCCTCTTAGCTTGTTTGGGAGTTTTGGAGAAATGGGTGGTTAATTCATGATTTGGGCCAACCGTGAGACAATTTCTAGATTAAAAAAAATTGTTTCTATTATTACTACTTAGTTTTTCAACATTTTTCACTAATTCCACTTCCTAATTAGCCTCCACCGACATATTAAAACAAAAATATCCTTTTGGACCCCTTATAAATTCATAATCATGGTGAATTTTAGATATTTATTTAGGTATTGTGCCAGCCGGAGGGCCCATTTCCAGTTTTGGAAACAATAAATTGTTTCTTTTATATCTTATTCATTATTATATTATTTTTGGTGATTCCACCTAAAAATATTGAAAAGAAACCTAGGATCAGCCCCATGTTCCATTGTATCTCTTTGGATCTCATCATGTCTTGGATTAGGTAAAATATTCTCAATATTTCTCAAATCGTCCATATTTTCCAAAGGTATTTTGTCTCAATCATAATTCATTCAATTCATTCTCTTTTTTCCCCAAATCATCCTAACCAGGTTCTAAATGACCTTATGATACTCTCCATGTAGTTTCACACCCTTACCTTTCCCCTATGAGTGATGATCTATGCGAAGACCAAGGGTTTTCTGGTTTCCAAGGTGAGATTTCTTCTCATTTCTCCACCCTCTTCTTCCTCCATTAATTATTTTGTGGTTTTATATTATCTTATACTCATGATCGACCTAGTGTTTTTTTATCCCATGATATTTTATGGGTTTTTTTCTTTTGGGTCCGGTCTTCCTAGGTTCAGGGTTTTTAAATCCACGGATGGGGATATTGGGAGTGTGTTTCCATTACACCAAAGATTTGATGTATGATATCCCTTGCACATTCCATTATAATTTTACATTCAAAATTTTATTATTTTTCACTCATAATATATATTTTTATTACTATTTTTTACCCTTTTTATAATTTTCTGGGTGTGGAAGATAGTTTTGTTAAGCATTGTTTTTTGAAAGGTAGTGTTGTTTTGTCCAGAAAGTGCACACCAAGTGTTTGTTTAAATGTTTTGTTATCTTTCTCACCTAGTTTGAGATATTTAGAAGCTATTTTATGATATTTTGAACATGTTCTAGTATCTTTAATAAAATATGACATGCAATTGGTGTTTTATTCCTTGTGATGTTCTTAAAATAAATTGTTTTGTTTAAAAGTGCATGTCATGTGTTCGGTAAATTGCCCGGTTGGATTTTATGTGTTAAGCGTGTTTAAAAAATTATTTGATTGGAATTATAAATGAATTTTAAGAATGAAAAATGTTATTTTTGGGACCTTCTGTGTATTTTCAATGTAAATTTGGTTTTACAAACAAATGGGTTTTGGTTTAAAACATGTTTTGGACTGAGTTTCCAGAAAATTTACCGTTTTACATCCTTTTGAAAATGGTTGTCTTTTAAATATGTAACCAGAGTGTTTTAATGGATTTATGAAAGTGGTTTTCTACTTTAAATAGTGTGTATATACCTTCTTAATAATAGTGAAATTCATACCATTGTCAAATGTTAGTTTTGAGAAAGGCTTAAAGGCCAGTTTGGGATTTTTTTCACGTAAAAATGGTTTCCATGTGTTCATGTTCTATTATTTGGGGACATTTTATGGTTCATGAAATTGATTTATTTAGGTTTTTTAGCGCTTCCAAATATGTTTTGATTTGGTATTAATGGGGGTTTTTACTTGAATAAGCATTTTTGAATGGATTTTATGTTTAAAGCCTTGTTATGCTTCTTGAAATTGTTTTATGAAAATTTAGGTGGTTTATTTATATGTGACTGAAATGTGTGACATGTGTGTGTCTTGTTTGATGTGTGTATGATTTTTAAATGGAATATTCCTAGAAAAACAGTATTTTATTGATGTGTAACTCATTTGAGAACAGAAATGGAATACCCATGTATCCAGGTGGGCAGATGTGTACAAGTATGCTAGGGATCCCGTGGTGTTTTACCCCTATTTTACGTAGAAATATTGATGATGAAAACACTAAATGATGTTGTTGTATGACCACTAGGTTATGGGTATGCTCCATTCTAGTGGATCGTGTGCACAAGAACAAATATTTATTATGGTTACCTTCACCGAGATACGAGGTACATGGGGTTCACAACTAAATAGTGCCTAGGGGTGTTCCTTTGACTAGTGCTCATTGGTTATTTTTTACTCACCATTAGCATATGGTGTGTTTGGTTGGTAAATTAAGTAGTGTGTGTGATTTATTTAAATGTGTATATTTTTTAAAGTATCCCTCTTGAAAACTATTTCTATTTTTAAGTTTCACCTCTTTGAAATTTTATTAATATCATTCTTGTTTATAAAACATGAAAATTTTTGCATGATATTTTTTATTTCATCGAACCACATTTGAAAAAAAAATACTTTTATATCTTGTATTTAAAACATGAATTTGATGTTTCTTTTATTTTAAAGGAAGTGAACTAGGAAGAGAATATTAGTCTAACCAACCAAGTTTTAATACTCACACCTATAGTCTTCTTCTTCTTTTAGCACTTGTGAAGATTTCAAACTGAGTTTGATCACCATGGGTGATGTGGGATCATTATGTTGTCGAGTGTCTAGTGGGTTCACAAAGAGTTAGTAGGTTTACAGGTTTTGTTGGTTTAGTTATTGGTTTAGTTGTACATTCAGTTTCTTGTACAAATAATGTTTGGTTCAATTATTGTGTAAATGTATTTTGGGCTATTCATTTCTTTCCACCGTTTGTTTGATTGTTTATATTTGGGAGAAATAATTCCCTTGTGTACTCTATTAATGCCTTCAGTACTTGTCGCCATCCCTGGAGGATTGGGAACGTCTCTCGGGACTTGTTAGGGGATGGCTTGAGTGACTAGTTCAGGGTCGAATCAGGATGGTTCATGACCAAATGGTATTAGTGGAAGGTTTTCTATTAGTAGATCATTATTTTTAGAGCATCCTTGTTATATGGGGGTTGTCAAGGTAGATAGAGTGTGATTTTTGTGACAAGAGGTGTAAGTACGGGAAGATCATCGTGAACTCTGGATCGTTATGATCCTCAAGTTTCAGGGGAAGTCTAGTTTATTAGTGTCCTTTTTTCTTTTTGATTGTTTAGTGTTGGGATATGAAAATGGGAGTCTGACTAATGGCCTCTGTGAGCTCGTAGGGTCTAGAAATCCATGTGGAGTCGGGCCATAGACCTAATAATTCCCTCTTTGTTAGTGTTGTGTTTGACATATAGCTTCCAACCATATGGTCATGTCACCCACCGAAACTAGTTCCCTTTTGTGGGTCTCTTGAACCTTTCATAAATTCTAAAATTTTATTTTGAAAATCCTTGTGTGAGAATTGTGGAAATTAGTTTTAAAGGAAGGATTGGATTTTGAAAATTGGAAAAAAGTGGGTGGAAAAAATTAAATATAAGAATTTTTTTGGAAGGTTGTGTTTTTGTGAATTTTTTTGAGGAAGTAGAAATGATTTAATAGGATTGGATTACCCATAATATAAATATCAGATTTTTTGGAATAAAATCTTTTGAAAGTGTGAATCATTTTAAGGAGATTCTGAATCTTTGTTTTAAATTGGGTGTTTTGGGATGTTGAAAAGTGTTTGAATCTGATGAATTGGTTTTGGAAATTGGTTTTTAGCAGTTCATGTTTTTCCAGAAAGGGCATTGGTCTCAATAGCCATCAGATTATGAAAATATAGCTTGATGAATTTTAGAAAACGGGAAGGTCTTGTTTGGAGTTGCTTGGTTGTTTTGAAAGATGTAAAATTTAAAAGTAGTATGTTTTTAAGAAAATGGTTATTAATGATGTGTGTTTTGTTTTGTGAAATCTGAAAAGGGTTTTTTACTTTGTGGTTAGTGTTACTTTGGAAGGTACATTATTTTTTCTAATGATGTTATTTTGTTTTAGCCTTTGGTGTTTTCATGGGTGATCACATGCATGGTTTTATTGATATCTGAAGGATGGACTATATGTAATGGTTGTAGGGTGCCTAGGGTGGCATGGAAATGTGTATGCGAGTGATACACGATTAAACACCATTGGTGAATGTAGAAATCCACCAAGATAGATTGTTTTTTACAAAGTGTTTATAGATAAAAAATTACGGCATTTGTTTTCAAAGCAATGATTATGTGGGTAGTTTTTTTTCTATGTCTTAGAAGAGTTGTTCATTAAATATGATTCCTTGTGATCTGGTAGTCATAATTTTATTTTGTCTTGAGATGATATATTGTTCGTGGCTTGGTTTTTGATTAATGTTCAGTGTGTTTCTAAGGATGTGTTGGATGTTGTGATTTGGCCATGGATAGTTCTCCATTCAAAATACTTCATGTTGATAAAACTAAGGATTCATTTCAAATATTAAATCCCCCTATTAGGATGATTCATGGGACAATTTTTTTTTGAATAAATATATTTTTGGTATTTATTTAACGTGAGTCCAAGTGGTGATAATTCTTTTGGGAAAATCAGTTTTTTTCGGTGATGTTGATGATTTTCAATGTATTCCTTGCCCATTCTACTCCTTGTTCAGAGTGAGAAAGAATGGTTCTATATATCTATGAGTCACTATTTCGATGAAAGCGAGTTTTTGAGAAAGTGAGTTGTTTTTGAGAGGTGTGATCCTTAGCACCTAACTTTGGTGCAGTAGATGATTCATGAATCAGGGCTCCATCCATAGGCCTTGGACTGAAGCTTCTCATGTTGTCAAGAAATTACTAGAGGTGTGGAGTGCTCTACTAGGCTCTTGACTCCACCATTTTGGTAAGGTAGTTTCTATTCTATTTTGTTTCCTCATCACTATGAATTTCCTCTTGTATCAACGAGCGTTGTGGACTTACCCCTCACATAGTGTCTATGATTATTCCTTCATGGATGTGGGTTTCTGATCAATGTCTCTATGTGGTCCACCTATGTAAATAAGGTGAGGTCTTAGTTTTACCTGCTCATAGGGGGAGAGTTTTGGGTAGTTCCTTTTTTTTCTTTTCAGTTTCAGTGGCCTAATGATGGGATCCCATTCCCTCACCTACCTGTGTTGTGGGGGTATGGATCCTTGCAGAAAATGTTGGACCCATTCTTCTCCCCTCTGTTCGGGAGTGGGTGGTTTAGATGTTCATGTAGTAACCCTATTAACATGGGTTTTTAGGTTGTTATGGGAGAGTTTTTGTGGGAATGAGAAGGTTATCCCCAATTCTTATTCATGTTGAATTCACCTTTATTTTCATTTTTAGTTTGTCTTTAATGGTGGGGATACTCACTATGGGTCTCGAAGATCTTTCCTTTAAGGGTTTTTCAGATGGTAGTTGTGATTTAATGGTGGGGAGATCATTCCAAAAAACCCCCAAAGTCAATGTATTTTCTGAGTGAACTTTGGTTTTGGTGATCATTAGGTTCATTGGGAGAAGTCCCAACAATCTAGTTCTTGGCTTTGTTGTGGAGGTGGTGGCTTGATCTTTCGGTTGATTCGCAGGAAGTGGTTGTGATTTAGAGTTTTTTTGGGGGAAGATGATTATGTGCCGTTGATGGTAAATAATATTTAATAATATTTAGAGGTTTTATCATGATGATAAGGAATCCTTAGGTTTTGTTCTATTAGCGGTAAAGTGTTATGGCTTTCCAGGGGTGGAAGGATTTAATGGTTGGGAGGATTGTCACACCCAGTTTTTTTCTTTTCATGTCTTGGTTTTGAACTGGTTAACTGGAAATCACAATCCTTTTCTTGGGTTTTTGGTGAGATTAATTTTTAGTTTTTATGATCCATATATTCCTAATCATCATACCATTGGTGACCCGTATAATGTTTGGGAGTTTTGGAGAAAAGGGCAGTTACTTCATAATTTGGGCCAACCGTGAGACCATTTCTAGATTTGAAATCAAAATTTTTTATTTTATAAAACCTTAATTTTTCTAATTTTTTTACTCACTCTACTTCCCACTTGTCCTAAACTGACATTTTAAACCTACAATATCCTTTTGGATACCATAAAAGTTCATAAGCATGGTGAATTTTGGATATTTATTCAAGTATTGGGCTAGTGGGAGTGCGCATTTCTTGTTTTAAAAAAATAAATTTTTTATTTTATATTTAATTCATAATTTCATAATTTTCCATGATTAAACCTCCCACTTGAGGCCATTAACCATAGGTGAACACCTATGTTCCCTTTTATTACTTGGGATTTCATCTTGTCTCGAATTTGCTCAAATATTCTCAATAGTTCTCAAATCGTCTAGATTTTCAAATTGTATTTTGTCTCATTCATAAATCATTCAATTCGTTCTATTTTTTCCATAGATTTTCTTCCTCTAGTTCGTACAAACCATTGGATCATCTACAAGGTGTTTTAAGCCATTAACACTCCACTATAGGTGCAGAGCTAAGGGAAGACAAAGACTTTCCTCGTTTCCAAGTTGAGATTTCTTCTCCTTTCTCCTCCATATTTTTCCTCCATTCATTATTTATTGGATTTATATTATCCTATAGTCATGATAGACATAGGGTTCTATTATCCCATGATTATTTATGTTTTTTTGTTCATTTAGGTTTGGTCGTCATAGGATTAGAGTTTGTAAGCCCTCAGATGGGGATATTGGGTGTGCATTTCCATTACACCAAGGAGTTGAGGTAGGATATCCCTTGCACATGCCATTATCATTTATGTTTCATCATTATTTTTACACCTTATATATATTTTTATTACTATTTTAATCCTTTAGATAATTTTATTGGTGTAAAAAATAGTTTTTAAGCTTTCTTTTTGAAAGGTAGTGTTGTTTTGTCATAAAAGTGCACACCAAGTGTTTGCTTATTTGTTCTATTATCTTTCGTATCTGGTTTGTGGGGTTTAGAACCTGGTTTATGGAATTTTGAAAATGTTCCAATATCTTGAATAAAATATGGCATGAAATTGGTGTTTTATTCCATATAATGTTCTTAAAATAAATGTTTTTTTGTTTAAAAGTGCATGTCATGTATTCGGTGAATTGCTCGATTGGATTTTATGTGTTAAGTGTGATTTAGATTTTTTTATTTGATTTATAAATCCATTTAATGAATGGAAAATGGTATTTTTGGTTCCTTATATTTATTTAAAATGTTTTTTTGGTGTTACAAACACATGGGTTTTGGTTTACAACATGTTTTGGCCTGAGTTGCTGGAAAATGGCCCGTTTTACATCATTATCAAAACGGTTGTGTTTTGAATATTTAAACTGAGAATTTTAAGGTATTTATGAAAGTTGGTTTTTTGATTTAAATGCTGTGTATATAAATCATTAATAAAAGATAAATTTATACCTTTTTCAAATGATTTTTTTTAAGAAAGGCTTAAAGGCCCATTTTTCATTTTTTTCTTGTAAAAATGGTTTCCAGTTGTATTTCATTTTCTATCTTCTAGGGCCATTATATGGTTCATGTAATTGATTTATTAATTCTTTTTGCAGCTTCCAATTCTGTTTTGATATGTTATTGATGGGTTTTGGCATTAAAAGATAATTTTTGAATAGATTTTATGTGCAATGCCTCATTATACTTCGTTAATTTGGTTTATGAAAGTTTAGGTTATTTATTGATATGCGAATGAAATTTGAGACATGTGTGTGGAATATTTTGTGTGTGTATGATTTTAAAATGTAATATTCATGGGGAAATGATATTTTATAGATGTGTAAATCATTTGGGCACAAAAATTGAAATCCCTAGTATCTAGGTGGGAGGACGTGTACAAGTATGCTAGTGATCCCATTGGGTTCGACCCCTATTTCACGTAGAATGTTTGACGATGACAACACTAACTAAACTATGATGATGATGTTGTTGGAGGACCAATGGGATATGGGTATTCTCCATACTAGTGGATTGTGTGCACAATAACACATATTTATTATGGTTACCTTCACTAAGATACGAGGTACCTGGGGCTCACCACTAACTTGTGCCTTGAGGTGTTCTCATGACTTGTGATCATTTGTTATTTTTTACTCACTATCGATATACGATGTGTTTGGTTGGTATATTCAGAAACATGTCTAATTTATTTAAAAGTTTAAATTCCTTAAATCATCAATCTTGGAATCTATTTTCATTTTTTAGTTGCACCTCTTTGAAAAATTATTACTATCATTCGTGTTTATAAAACATGAATGTTTTTGTATGAAAATTATTATATCAGGGAAACTCATTTGAAAAACATACATTTATATCTTGTATTTGAAACTTGAAATTGATGTTTCTTTTATTTTAAAGTAAGGTCACTGGGAAATGAATATTGGGATAACTAGCTGACTTTTAATACTCACGTATATAGTCTTCTTCTATTTTTATCCCTTATATAGGTTTTACCATGAGTTAGATCACCTTAGCTGACATGGGATCATTGTGTTGGAGAGTGACCAGTGGGATCACATGGATTTAGTTGGTTTCCAGGTTTTTGTGGTTGAGTGGTTGGTTTATTTGTACTTTCAGTTTATTGTAAAAACAATGTTCGGTTCAATTTTTATATTAATTTATTTTGGGCAGTCTATTTCTTTTTGTTTTATGTTTGATTGTTTCTATTTGAGCGAAATCATTCCCTTTTGTACTATATTGACGGCTTCAGTGCTTGTCGCCTTCTCGGAAGGATCTGGAACATCTCTCAGGGCTTGTCGCGGGCTGGCCTAGGGGACCAGTTTAGGGTCAAATCTGGATGGTTCGTGACAACTGTTGTTTAACATATTTTCATGTTATAGTTGATGTTATTTCACCCTTGATGGTTCACATGTAGTGTGAGGTTATTATTCTGTAATGTTATTGGTTCTTTATATTTATACTCATGGATCAGTATGACATGAGATAAGTAATCATGCACCATGATAGGAATATGGGGATATATATTAAAATGAATTGATCATGATATGACATATTTATTGCATGTGATATATAACTTCCTATACTAAATGTGATCTAGGATACCTTTTATATTTAGGATATGAAATAAATGAATACACATGACATGATAAAACCATGGTAAGAAAATTTTAGGGATACCTAAAGTATAGTTTCTCTGATTTATTCACATTTTGAAGTATACCTTGTTGTTATATCAAGTGTTCTAAGGATTGTGTTTGTATTGTAGAGAAAATTCCTCCTCTTCATCTTCAACTTGAGTGCCTTGTGAGTGGTAATAATCAAGATCCTAACACAACTATACCATAGCTCCCTATAACTCTCAAGGATCAGATGTATTTTTAGCTTCATGAAATATTGTTGAGGTCCTGTGACCTATGGAAAGGGGGACAACTCACATTGTGCCTTCGATGTTGAAGATGACACGAAAGTTCTAGCTAAAAAGTCTTCTTACGTACACTGGGGAGCGAGGCCCCCCGGTAGTTGAGTTATGGATTGAGTCATTATAGATGATATTTAAGAATAAAGAGATACCAACAGATAAGACGGTGAGGCTTGTTGCATATATCCTTCATGGAACAACCAAGCACTGTAGGGACATTCTAGAGTAAGCTGGCCAACAATTGGAGTTATCATGGATGGACTTCAAGATGATGTTCTTAATCCATTTCAATCTCATGACTTTGAGGGATGATAAGTCTCAAGATTTCATGCAAATTAAATTGGAGGGAAATTTAGCGTTGGACTACAGTGAATGATTCACTGACTTGGAGTCATTTTCACCATCATTAGTAGCTGGAGACATCTCTAGGGATAGATGTTTTCTGGAGGGTCTTCACAACGAGATTTGGAAACATGTGAATATTTTTCAACTGAGTAGTTTTGTGGATGTGATGAATAAGTCACTTATCATTAAAGGGAATCTAGGAGAGGACCCAACCAGAGACAATTCAATTTCTGCTATAAGAAAATGATAGATCATCTTATGGGGGCCAAAAGTGATCCTATGATAGTTTTCTCCTAGAAAATAGTGGGCAGAGTAGTGAGGGTAGTGGGAAGGTGTAAATACCTAAAATGTTATAAATAAAATTCACATTATGGTTTAATTAAATGTATTACTATGTATTATGGTTATAGAAAAAACATGAAAATATTGGGTTATATTATATCCTATTGAATATTTTAACACCCCAGGATTTCATAATTAAATATCTCTTTAAGGCAATTCAATAGCTTGCGCCACACGCAACACCGAGTTCGAGTTCACCACTACATACCAAAATAAACATCTAAAAATATGTTATTAATAGTATTAACTGTATTTTGAATTTTATATACTCCATATAATATTAATATACATATTATGTGTTTTTTTATAGATAATATAATGGCAAATTCAATTTCTTAGAAAAAGGAAGTATTTTTTTAAAAATTTAGTTTTCCACCTTTTAGTGGTGAACTCTTTTTAAATCCAATATTTGATAATTTTATATATTAAATTTAATGAAAACAAATTCTTATTTAGAGGTGGGATATAAAAATTTAGTTTGGACAAACTTTTAGCACTTTTCTGATAAGTTTCAAATTTTAATGAATAGTGAAAAATACTAAAATTTAATTAGAAACAACTTTTTTATTCAAAATAATTTATAGTGTTAAATTATACATTTTAGTGGTTTTAAAGTATAATTATATTATATTTTTATCATTTAATATAATTTAGTTCATTATATGTCATTTCATATTTAAATTGTACATAAAAACATGTTAATATTTTGATAGTTTTTACATCTTAAAAATATGTTTTCCGGTTTTGAAAATGGGAATTAATTTTAAACTAATTAATGAAACATCTATTGTCTTAATTTGGTAAAATTGACATCATTTTTGAATTTGTAATATCAAAATTATATTTGGGTTAATTTTGAGTATTTTTCTGAAAACATTCAATTTCAGATGAATAGTGAAAACTGTATGTTGTAGATAAAAACTGAATTTTTCATTTGAATAATTATTTTTAATTAAAAATTTATCTTAAAGTAAAAATAGATAAATAATAAATATATAATTAAAATTTATTTCATTGGAATCATTTTATAATAAAATTAGATATATAAAATTTTATTGAATCATTTTAACGTCTTTTTACCCACCTTTTAGGCACATTTACTAGCTTTCTTGGCACACTTAAAAATTTGAATAAAACATAATTTTACCACTTTGGTGAATTGAATTTAAAAAATATATGAGACATGGTTGACATCAATATGTAAAATGTGATTGAATAGGATGAAAATAATTTTTCATAAATAGTAACTTTTGAATTTTATTTACCACGGTAAAAAGTTAATAAGGGAATTAAAGGTAAATATAATATTAAAATTACCCCAAAACATTTCCTAATTATATTGGATAAGTTTACTTTTACAAAAACCAACTTTAGGACAAAAATAAGTTCCTTTTTATCCGTTTGGGTAAGATTTGGACATTTAATATATTTTATTTAACGAAGAGTTAACAATGTTAAATTCAAAGTATATTAACTAAACCATTTTTTACATAGAATTATACATAAGATAAATTTGACTATAAGTATTCATTATAAATATAAAAATATTTCATACATCATGGTATTTTACTTTTATTTTTTAGACTTTTAATAGATAAATTTATTTAGGACACAATGACGGAGCATTAATTAACTTGTTAATGAATGATTAAAATAATTAATATTATAAATATCAAAATAAATGTACACTGAGACTTTTGATGCCATAGATTAATTTTATATATGAATATGACATTATAGGGACGATTCAATGATTTTTTTCAAAGTCATAAAGTTTTTATGAATTTATGAAATATCAATTACTATATATTGTCAAAATTGACATAAATGAGTTTTTATACAAATATTATTTTATTAATTAACATAAAAATCATACAAATACATATTTTGTCTAAATGACTTTAATAATGTTATATATGTCATTAATGAACCACATGAGGTTCTCTTGTTATTTTATAGCAAGTTTATTAACCATTTAATATAAAAATACAAGAAGACATGGTAAATGTTAAACTATTTAATGATAGAGTTAAATATAAAAGTTACGGTTAATATGGTGGCCTAAACTTGTCTAAAACCTATTAGTTGAAATTATTTTGACCCATCCCCACCATATCCTCGAAATAAATCTATTTGGAGCTACTAGAAATTGAAAATTATTTTACAATAAATTAATATTTCAAAAGTTTCCAAAAGTGACCCTCACCTCCCTTATAGAAGGGTACTTCCCATTCTATTATCCTCACACCTCCAAAGCCATTTGGATTGGCCACAAAATTCTAAAATCTCCTCCCAATTTCCCTAAATTCAACATTGAGGCCTTACATTGATCATAAAGACAACCTACGAAGCCCTTTTTTCCAAATTAAAAGGAAGAAGTCGAAGAAGAGGTAATTATGTCATCATCTCATTCAAAGTTCTTTTCTTCTTCCACATCCTATTTCATTGTTGTTTCAATTAAAAAATAATAAATCTAGTACCTTCTACATAATGAGATGTTATTATAAATATGGTACAACCATATTCATTATTCTATTCATCCTATGAATGACAAAGTCACCATACGTCCAAACGCACGGCTTACCGTTTCCACATCATGGTGTAGTTTGTTAGTCAACACTTCATTATTTGGATGGGTATAATAATGAGTATAATTGATGTAAATAATTAATATAACATTTCAATTATTATTTATGTATAATATACCATCCAATTAAATTTAATTTCACTATCAGTAGAATGATATCTTCGCACGTGCGTACGTACAACTTACTGTCTCCACGAGGCGATTAGATTCATTTCCACGTTCACCTTAAATGAAGATTAAAAAAATATATATTATTAATAAGTATTTAATATATGAATTACTAATACTACTGCGTAGTTGGGGTTTGGCTTAGTGGTAAGAACCCCATAATTCTACATGGAAAATGGGGGTTCAAAACCCATTAGGCGCAGATTACTGTAGCAGCACTGTAGTGCTACTGTAGCAGCCGAGATACTGTTGCAACGGGGAAACTGTAGCAGTGGCAGGGGCACTATAGTAGCGGCGGGTACTATAGAAGTGCGGGTACTGTAGTAGTACTATTCAAAAAATGGGCTTTGGGCCAAAAAATTGGGCCTACGGGCTATGTAATGGGCTAAATGCCCACTGGGCCTTCAGGCTATGTAATGGGTCTCCCTCTACCCAGTTAAATAGGTCTTTTCTTTGTTTCAATAATAAAAATGAGGCTTCGGCCCTAACTTTTAAAAAAAATTAGTAATACTACTGGATATATATATATATATATGAATATTTATTTACATATATCTCATTCACATACATTTATTCAATACGATATGAAAACGGAAACAACGTTTATGCGTAAGTACGACCTACCATCTCCATAAACTGTATTTTCCATTTCATAAATATATCTATTATAAATATTTATATTCTGAATATATATGATATATAAATCATTTTTTATATTCTTTAAGTATGAAAATAATTATCTACGTGATATGATCAAGAATAAAAAGTTAAAACAAGTACGATAAAGAAAGCGATTATTACCAATAATGTTATTTTAACATGGAAATTATTATTAAATGGGTAGTATAAAGTCATAAATGAATCATATATGATATAATAAATATTAATATGGTTTTGGTATAATTTAATAACATACTACAATAATTATATTGGAGGCTAAACGTACCCTTGACTAAAGGAAAGTAAAAGGTAATGTTTAATTCTTCAATCTCATTATTATCTAAGATTGTTTATGTGTAAGTATTTACTGGGAAAAATTTATGATCCATGTCCATGTTTCATAAAAGAGTTATAAAAATGATTCTTTTTAAGGGACTCATTAACTCAAACATCATTTTAAATTATTTAAATATTTATTATTCTAAATCATTCTGATTAATGTCCATGTTTTCAAAATGGATTTTTAAGGATTTATTTTTATAGACATGAATGTTTTAAAATGTTAATTCAATTCAAAAGTTTAAGTGGTATGGGACACTATGATTCAAAAATGTCTTTCCAATTTCTTCCTTTCAAATTTTTTTGACTTTTAATTGATTTCAGGAAAAGGGATGTTTCACTCAAAGAGTATTAGTGATCATTTTCTACTATGTCAACATCCTTTACAAGATATTATTCATGATTGAGGTTTATTTATTATAATACAATGTTCTATTTTATATTGAATGAGTTATTATATGTTTGACTATGGATGTGGTGTTTTTATAACTTTCATGGTTTATAGATAAAGTATTGGCATTTCATATGATAGTTTTAATATGAATGTTTATGTTATGTTATACCATTTTCAAATGAGGAATGCATTGGACATAGTAAGTGATGGGAGGGGCCCGCTATAGCCCATTGATTCATCGTTAGGTATTACGAGACAAATTAGTATCTTGGCATAAGGCCTTGACAAAATATTTATTTTTTGTCTTGGCACAAGTCCATGAATTTGTGGTTATGATGACTGACATAATGCATTCCCTCATTATGAAATTAGTTATTACTTTTTATTATTCGACTAGTAGAATATCTGTGTTCATTTTTATATGGTAATTATTTATTTATTTTTTACATATTATGTTCATTATTATGTTTAAAAGGTTGTTTTTTTATTACACATCATGCCTTAAAATATTATAGCTTCCTCTAAATTATTTACCCTTTCTAACCATCTGAGCACACCCCTTTATTATGTTTTGTTTTCCCAAGATTCTAAGAAATTTATTATGATTGACATGCATGGTTAAGCTAAGGGAATACTGGCATTCTCAAAGGATTATTTTTGATGTGTTTTATGTTTGAATTTTTAATGTAACGTTTATTTATGTAATCTATTTTCCAAGATTGTTATACTGATCGTTCCTTCATGAATTGATTCCTTGTAATCATTAAAATATATTAAAATAATGCACTACCTCCGGGATTCTAGGGTTGGGGAGTTATAGTTGGTATCAGTGGACATTTAGCAACAAACTGGGAAATTGATTTAGATAAACTCTGCCTTTGAAACATTACCATGAGAGAGAGTTTGAGGATTAGCACCGAAGAAATTTGTAAAATTTATGTAATGTAGATATTTTTTCATCCATTCCAAGAAATAAATCCCTTCTTAGATACAAGTAGGTAGAGGTGGATCTTGTACAGTTGTATAAAGGGGTAAAATCCAAAAACACCACTTTGATATAGACTCGAACGGGGACTGGTGAACAACAATGGGCCTTGAAGCACTCTTGGTTACGACTATCCTAGGGGATATGCTTATGATAATTAAAATTTTCTTTAAAAACAATTATGAAGGATTTTTGTTTAAATATGTTAGTAAAGAAACAATTTTTAATATTATGAGACTATATGTCTGAAAATATTCCATTAATGTTGAGAATTTTTCCAGTTTTTGGATTATACATTATGATATGATTTAACCTTGTGTATTTCTTCATTTTGAAATAGAATCTAGTAAAAGGAATGAGAAATCCGACAATACGCATGATCCAAAGAGTTGGAAGGATCATATATTTCATAGTATTTAGCCAACATTTTGAAGGAAAAAAAGCCTCCCATGTATTCTCATTATATGATAAAATAATATCATGTGTTAAAAACATAAGTAAATAATCCACTGAGTCCTATGGATTTGAAGGGAATCAAGAGAAGAAGATGGTGGAAGAGAAAAAGATGGATAAAGGGAAGAAGGGTAAGAAGAATTTTCCCACATGTGATATCTGTGGAAAGAATCACCTTGGTCAATGAATGAAAGGAATGGGATTTTCCTATAAGTTTGGAGAAAAAGGACACCAAGTTCATGATTGCAAGGGAAAGAAAAATGATTCAAATGTACAATGCTTCATCTACAAGGAGTTCGGACACTACGTGAATCAATCATCAGAGTATATCCAAAATGATGCTATTGGATAATAATCAAGTTATGATACTACCACAGATAGACAGGAATGATTAGTGTTCATGAGTTTTTATTAAATAATTATGTCATTTGAGTATTGTATTAATGATGTAAATGTTATAAGAATTATAGAGTATATAAGGATTCTAATACAGTAATATTTCATTAAGGATTTGAGATTGTGTGGTACCAAGAAAATTTAATCAATAGCCTGTTAATTTCTTTGGAAAATATATGGTTGAGATAAATATAAACCTTAATATAATCCTGATACTGAAGTAGTGATTTTGGAATAAGATAAGATAGATTATGATAAATTGTACTGGATATTATTGACTACCTTGAAACTGATGAATGATTTGTATATTCCATCACTGTTGAAGTTCTCAACATTTAGGGATTTAAGGAGTATATCTAGAATTTTATGAGGATTAAGGGATCATGAATATAATCAATAAGGATTTTCTGTAATTTAGGGTGTTACCATGTTTTATGTGAATACATGATGAAGGTATTTACATGTTATTACATGGAAAAATAAATCTTCAATATGTTTACCGTCCTTATTAATTTTGGAATGTGAGTTTAGACAGAAATATTTTGGATAAGTCTAAAGGTAGGAATGAATTAATTTGGACATTGGATACTATTTTTTATGGTTAAAATATTTCTTAAGATTATTTCTATATTCCAATAAAAAGGAAAACCCAGAGGTTGGGCGACAAACCATCACATCCGGTAGGGCCGCAAGACTTGAATCTGCAACCGAAGGGAGAGAAGGGTGCCTCACCTACAACTAGCCTTCATGATGTCATGTATTGTACAATGTAGTGTTTTTTAAATGGTATGATATATGAATAATAAATTATTTTTTTTGAAACCCTATATGATTTGTATACATAGAATATTTTATAGTTCTATTTTCTTTTGGAGTGAAATATGAGTTTGTGGTAGAAATTAGTTAATGGATGGAACTATACTTGTCATGTATTTATTTTTATTATTCTATAAATAAATTAATTCTTAAATTTTATGAAAAGTTTATTAAAACAAAAATTTGTTATCCTAATACCTTATGTTTTGTTGAACAGATGATATTTTCAATCATCATTGATTTATGGCTTTCAGGACCTCAATTTCCCCTTTCTTTTTCACTTGTTTGTGATTTATGACCTCTATCACTCCCTATAAATATTTAAATTTTCTTCCAATTATGTGTCTTTAATTTCTACCACTGTTATTCTATTCGAAATCCTATTTTGGTGGTGACTTGTTCATTTCCTTTACCTCATATTAAGACAAAATATTACTAACCCTATTTTCGATGTGCGTTTTTTCACAAAGGAATTTTCTATTTTAATCATTTTATTTTCGAGGAAAAAATTAAAATTGAGAGGATTAAATTTATTGAAGGAGTAGATAATTTAACACCCTAGTATTTTATAATACATTATTTCTTTAAAGTAATTAAATAGCTTGTGCCACACGCAACACTGAGATTAAGCGCACCGTAACTTATCAAACTAACCGTTTAAAAAAGCAGTTAACAATAGGAGTAACTCTATTTTTAATTTTATATAGTCCATGTAATTTGAAAATCCATATAATGTATTTTTTAGACATGATATAAGGACAAATTCAATTTTTTAGATAAAAGAAGTATTTTAAAAAAAATACTGTTTTCCTCCTTTTAATGGTGAACCCTTTTTAAATACAATATTAAAAAAAATTATATATTAAATTTAATGAAATTAAATACTTATTTAGATGTAGGACATAAAAATTTATTTTGGACATTTTTTTAGTACTTTTCTGATAACCGGCATATTTTGATGAATAGTGAAAAATATTAAATTTTAATTACAAACAACTTTTTTAATCAAAATAATTTATAGTGAAAAATTATACATCTGAGTGGTTTTAAAGTATAGTTGTCTTAAATTTTATCATTTAATTTAATTTAGTTCATTGGATGGAATTTTACATTTATATTTTACATAAAAACAAGTCAATCTTTTGATAGTTTTTACTTCTTAAAAACCCGATTTTGGTTTGGACAACAACAGTTAATTTTAAATTATTTAATGAATCTTATATGTTTTGAATTTGGTAAAATTGATATCCTTTTTGAATTTTTAATATCAAAATTATATTTGGGTGAATTTTTGGTACTTCTCTTAAAACATTCAATTATAGATGAATAGTGAAAAACACTACGTTGTGGATAAAAACAGATTTTTTCATTTAAATATTTATTTTTAATTAAATATTCATATTAAAGTAAAAATAGGTACATAATACATATATTATTCCAATTTAATTAATTTGATTCATTTTATAATAATATTAGATATATAAAATTTTGTTGAACCATTTTAACGTCTTTTTACCGACCTTCTAGGCACACTTACCCACCTTCTAGGAAAACATGCAAATTTTCATAAAACATAATTTTATAGCTTCTGTGAATTGAATTCCAAAAATCCAAGATAAATAGTTGAAATAAGTAAGTTAATTGTGGTTCAACAGGATGAAATAGTTTTTGGTGAATAATAACTTTTAAATTTTATTTACCCCGGTAAAAAAAAATAATGTAATTAAAGGTAAAACAGTATTAAAATTATGCAAAAACATTTCCTAATTCTATTGGATAATTTTATTTCGACCAAAATCAACCTTAGGACATAAATAATATCCTTTTTATCCACTTGGGTTAGATTATGACATTTATTAGATATTATTTAAAGAAGATTTAAAAGTAATAAATTAAAAGTTTATTAACTAACCCATTTTTAATATATAGTTATTCATAAGAAAAATTAGACTATAAATATTCATTACTAATATAAAAATACTTACTACATAATTGAATTTTAATTTTAATTTTTATACATTTAATAATTAAATTTATTTATGACACAATGATGATGTAATAATTACCTTTTTAATGAATAATTAAAATAATGGATATTATAAATATAAAAATAAATTCAAATTGAGACTTTTTATTCCATCCAAAAATTTTATAGGTGAATATTACATGTTAGGGATGATTTAATGTAATTTATTCTAAGTCATTATGTTTTATGATTTTAAGAAAAATCAATTACTAAATAGTGTCAAAATTGACATAAATGAGTTTTTAATAAAAATGCTATTTTATAAATAATATAAAAATCCAAAAAAAACTATAGTTCTGAAAAATGATTTAGATAAGGTTAAAAATTTCCTTAATTAACCAATTAAGGTTGTCTTGGAAATTTATAGTATGTTCATTAACCATGTAAAATAAAATTACAAGAAGACATGGTAAATGTAAAACTATTTAACAAAGAGTTAAATCTAAAAGATAAGGTTTGTATGGGGACCTAAACTTCCGCAAAACCTATTGGTTGAGAGTATTTAGACCCATAACCTTATTATCCTCAAAATAAATCCATTTTGAGGCATTAGAAACTAATAATGATTTTATAATAAATTAATTTTTCAAAAGTTTCCCAAAGTGCCACTCACCTCACATAAAAAAGGGTACTTCTACTCTCTTATCTTCACACTTCCAATGCCATTTGGATCATCGAAAACTAGCTCAAATATCTTCCCAAATACCCTCAATTCAACATATAGGCCTTAAATTTATTATAAAGTCAACTTACAGATCCCTTTTTTCCAAATCTAGAAGAAGAACCCGAAGAAGAGGTAATTATTTCATTACCTCATTGAATGTTCTTTTCTTCTTTCACTTCCTATTTCTTTGTTGTTTCCATACCAAAATAAAACCTCCATTACCTTCAACATACTGAGATGTTATTATAAATATGGTACAACTATAAACATTATTCTATCCATCCTATGAATGACAAATTCACCGTACGTGCGTATGTACGGCTTACCATCACCACGTCGTAGTGTAGTTTGTTATTCGACACTCCATTATTTGGATGGGTATAATATTGAAAATAATTTATTTAAATAATAAATATTACATGTTAATTATTCTTTATATATAATATACCATCCAATTACATATTATTTCACCATCAATAGAATGATATTGTTTGTCATGCGCACGTACGGCTTACCGTCTCCACGACGCGATGAGATTCATTTCCACATTCACTATTCAACGATGATTATAAAAATATATATTGGTAATGTAATGTCCCTGTTCCAGAAGCCACCCAGAGGCAACCCCTACCCGGCTGGTCACATCTCCTCAAGCGCATTTCCCCAAATGACAGAGGCTACCGACTAGCAGCGAGGGCCTTGGGTGTGATAGTGGGCAAACTATGCACTCATTGGCAGAGTACACAGTGGAAGAAGAATAAACATACAAGAGCGGAAGAAGTAATGACCAACAATATAACAGTGGAAAACTAAATGAACAAACTGGAGCACATATTTATACAAGAAATTATGCATGATACATAACTAGGAAAGCATCCAAACCAGTCACAATGCTGGAAAACACTACAGTACCAAAACAAGTACAAAATAAAAGTAAACTGCTCCTCAGCATCGCAAGCCAAAACTCGGTCCATTGCTCTCCTGCTCCAAGCAATCAAGTTACAGAAGTCGAAGGGCGCTTTCCCTTGTCTATACCTACAACAACATAGTCTGCTTGGGCCCAAAATCATGGCCCAAATAGGGTGTGAGATAAAATCCTAGTAGGCATTCACTCGAAGATCTGTGCCTAACAGTCAGTGAGTATATGGCAGGTAAAAGTATAATAAGCTGTAAACAACAACATCAAGCAGAAGGCAGTAAATAGTAAGTAGTAAAATAGGATGATACAAATCATTAATAAATCCACAACAAATCAAAAGCAGGAAAAAAATAGCTGATAAGCCAGAAACCCTCTGGGAAGTACTCACAGCCATCCCCTCTGGTCCTATCCCAGAAGTACTACAACCCTTTGGGCAGTGCACTCAGCCTAACCCCTCTGGCTTGGTCATATGAATTTATGAGACTCTCTGGGGAAGCTCACTCGGTCAATTCCCCTAATAGTCTAGGGTAGTCAGGGACTCTCTTGAGGAAGATCACAGGGTCTAACCCACTTAGCCCCAAGGTCTTGAGACTCTCTGAGGAAGCTATCTCGGTGAATTATTCATATATCCTCAGGTATACCACAGACTCTCTAATGAAGGTAACTCGGTCAATTCCCCCTCTAGAATGGGAAGGATCTTAAAGAGATTCACGTAAGGTAAGACTCTCCAAGGAAGCGCACTCGGTCTACCCTCCTGTAGTATATAAAATCCAAGACTCTCTGGGAGCTCACTCGGTCCATCCCCTCTGTAGAATGTAATATCTAAGACTCTATGGGAATATCACTCGGTCTATCCCTTATAGTCTACAGCACCAGGTTCTCTCAGCCCCATGACAGTTTGTGAATAATAATTCTATAAGGCCAAAGTACACCTATAGAGTTACTTGGCTAACCAAATTACACCTATAGGGATACTTAGCTAAATAGTCTACAAGGCAACAATCATGTCCTGAATTCACTTCATCCTATAACTGCAAGGCAAGAAAATAGGTGTAGTAGCCAAAGGCAAACAAGACCCAAAGGTTGTAAACAGAAAAAATCAAGGGCAAAAACATCGAAGCAAAACAAATTATCTTATAACAAGGTAAATTTATATCTACACAAGCATACAATAAAGGAAGGAAAACAACGAGGGAAATAAGGTAAACACACAATACCCCATTCACGTGTATTGGTGGAATTTGCACATAAAACATAGAGAATTTGAACGGTAAGGCACAAACCACCTACCTCGATACTAGGAGATCGATATACTTGAACGAGGACGGCTAATTATTCCTAGAACATCATAGATCTTAGAAAATGCACAAAACTCTAAACCTTAGATAACTTGAGAAAGAGGAAGAAATGGAAAACAAGTCTCAAGAAGAATGAAGAACTCACCACTGCACTTCCAATGCAATTGACCGTGCTCGAATTGGAGAACGGACGGAGAGGAGGGAGCTCGGGGAAGATCTGGCTGTATGGCTTGCTCTCGGATGAACCGGACCTAGAAGAAGAGGTTTATGACGATGAGGCATGACCCTGGTCGATTTAGTGAAAAAAAGAAAAGTACACGGTGTGTATGTTTAAAGTACAGGTTGTGTAGTGGGTCTTTGCATACTCCCCCAAAATCTGCCTCCGAGTCACCCCTATACACCGTGTGTCTGGCCCGGGCATGGCCATCACATGGCTTCGAGCTGGAGAAGAGTACATGGCGTGTACTCAAAAAGTACATGGCGTGTTCTTTGAAAATTTCCAGAAACTCAATTTTTCTTAAAAACTACAAAAAAAGGAAAAGCGTACCTGAAAAGAAGATCTGGGTTCTTACAAACATCCCCCCTTAAAGAAATTCATCCCCGAATTTCCCTAGGTGGGCGTAGAAGAAGGATCCTTAAACAGCTCCGGCCACTGCGATCGAGCCTCAGAATCCCTCTCCCAAGTCTCGTTCTGTACTCGCCCGTGCTGCCATAGCACTCGTACCAGAGGAACAGACCAGCCTCAGAGAACCCTCTTACTATGATCGAAAATCCGGATAGGATGCTCTTCAAACGATGCATCCGTTTTGAGCTTAACCTCCTCGGGCTGAAAGACAAGAGACGGGTCTGAAATGTAATGTCGGAGCTGAGAGACATGGAAGATGTAGTGCATAGCCCGATACCTCTGAGGTAGCTGTAACCGATAGGCAACTGGCCCAACTCTCTCCAGAACCTCAAACGGCCCGATGTACCGTGGGGAAAGCTTACCCTATCTCTGAATCCTCTTGTGTCCCAACCTTGGTGCGACACGCTGGAAACCCTGATCTCCGACCTCAAACTCCAGAGGTCATCTCCAATGATCAGTATAAGACTTCTATCGAGATTGTGTTGTATCCATCCTCTTCCAAATCAACTCTATCTACTCTGAGGTCTCCTAAAAAAGACGAGGTCCTAGCAAAGCTGCCTCTCCTTCCACCATTCAGCATAAGGGTGATCGACATGGACTACCGTACAAAGCCTTTTATGGTGCCATCTGAATGGTCGCCTGAAAAATGTTGATATAGGCGAACTCCACAAGTGGTATATGCTTCTCCCAAGAACCTCTGAAGTCTAGAATGCAGCTCAGAGCATATCCTCTAGCACCTAGATCGTGCGCTCGGACTAGCCATCAGTTTGGGGATGGTACACTATAATCCAAAGCACCTGGGTACCCAAAGCCTTCTGAAGTCCCTGTCAGAATCGAGAGGTAAAGCGTGCATCCCTGTCTAAAACAATGGAGTGTGGAACTCCATGTAGACGTACAATTTCTCGGATGTACAGTCGTCCGAGATCATCAACACTGAAGGTTTCCTTGATCGACAAGAAGTGTGCTACCTTCGGAAGCCTTTTGATGATAACCCAAACCACATCACTTCCCTAAGGTGACCATGGTAACCCTGTCATGAAGTCCATCACGACGTCGTTCCACTTCCACTCTAGAATGGATAACTGCTGTAAAAGCCCTGCTGGTCACTGATGCTCTACTTTCACCTGCTGACAAGTAGAACATTTCATGAATAAACCAGCAACATCCTTCTTCATACCTGGCCACAATTACTGGAGGTGTAGATCATGATACATCTTGGTGATGTCAAGATGAACTGCCCAAACTGAGGAGTGAAAATCCCACATCAGCTGCTCGCGTATATCTGCTGGCACCCATACACGTCCCTGGAAACGCAACATCTCTTCCTCGCCCACTATCCATCCAGGAAGAGGGTCCTCTCCTGACACACACTCCCGCATGACCAAGGCCTCTGAGTCTAATAGCTGCCTCATTCATACCCGATCAAGAAGTGTAAAGGTAATAGCCACAGATGAAAGAAAGGTCTTCCCTTTCCTGTCATGCACCTCCAGATGCATCTCACAGAACAAAGCCATAAGCTGCCACTCACTATTGGCCTCCTGAACTGCTTGAATCTGAGTTCGTCTTCTCAACGCATCTGCCACTGCATTTCCCTTTTCTGGCATGTAGGTGAGCTCGAAGTCAAAGGACTGAAGATACTCGACCCACCTGTGTTGTCTCAGATTTAGATCACGCTGAGTGAAGATATACTTGAGACTCTTGTGGTTGGTGAAAACCACAAAGTGCTCTCCCAGAAGATAGCTTTTCCAACAACATAAGGCATGAACAATAGATGCCAACTCCAGATCGTGCGTAGGGTAGTTCCTCTCATGTGGCCTCAACTACTGAGCCCCGTACGCAATGACTCCATCTACCTACATGAACACATCTCCCAGCCCAATACCTGAAGCATCACATTAAACAATGTATCTGTTGCCCGGATCTGGCAAGACTAGTATCGATGATGACATCAACCTCCCTTTCAGCTCCTGAAAGGCTGACTCACAAGAATTTGACCATAAAAACTTCACCCCCTTCTTGGTCAGACCTGTCAATGGTGCTTCTAGGTGCGAGATGTCCTTAATGAAGCGTATCTATTATCCGGCCATCCCTAGAAAACTCTGCACCTCAAAGACGTTCTTTGGATGCTCCCAGGAAACTACATCTCTCACTTTCTCTAGGTCCATGGACACTCATGTCTCCGAGATAACATGACCCAGGAATTGAATATGATCCATCCAAAAGTGGCACTTCAAGAGTTTAGCATAAATCTGATGCTCTCTCAGTGCACTCAGAACGATCTCAAGATGTGTGGCGTGGTTGTGTCGAGTGTGAGAGTACACCAAGATATCGTCCACGAAGAACACGACAAAAGAGTCCAAGTACAGATGGAACACTCAGTTCATCATTTCCATGAAGACTACAGGCGTGTTCATAAGACCGAACGGCATGGCTGTATACTCGACAAGACCATACATACTTCTGAAAGCTGTCAAAGGTATATCTGATGGTCTAACGTGAAACTGATGATAGCCGGGTCTCAAATCAATCTTCGAGAAAACTCTATCACCTCGAAGATAATTGAAGAGATCATTGATCCTCGGCAAGGGATATCGGTTCTTGACCGTCAACTACTTCAACTTCTGATAATCCACGCAAAGCCTATGGGTACCATCTGCCTTCTTCGCAAAAAGAACAGGCGAACCCCAAGGAGAAGTACTGGGTCAGATGAAACCCTTTGCATGCAATTCCTCCAACTGCTTCTTGAGCTCCTGCAACTCAGGTGGAGCCATCCTATAAGGAGGAATGGACACCGGTGCCTCTCCTAGAACAATCTCAATCGAGAAGTATACCTACCGCTCCAGGGGTAAACCTGAAATGTCTTCTAGAAATACATCCCTGAAACAATCCACCACTGGAGGAAAGTCTAACTGTGAAGTCCCCTAGTCATCCAGATAAATACTGGAAATCTGGGCTGTCACTTCCCCTAGCCCATGATTCTCTGGTCCAGCTCTACCCGCTTGGACATCCCACTCGCCTCTATGAAGGAAAGATCCGCCCTCTGGTGATATAAAACTCACCCTGTGGCGATAGCAATCAATGACTGCCTAGAAGGAAACCAACCAGTACATACCGAGAATGACGTCATAGCCTGTCATCTCCAGGAAATAGAGGTCCCATAACAAATGACACCCCGCAACCTCAAGACGACACTCTCTTCACTGATTTACGCTAGATGTCCTTGTTCACAATGGTGTGTCAAGATTCAACACGTCGGTAGACGAAAAGATACAGAGCCCAAGGCTCTCCAAAACCGCAACAGAGATAAAGCTATGGGAAGCACCAGTATCGAAAAGGTATGAAGATAATACTGAGGCTACTAAGATCGTACCTCAAACTGTAGAAGGGTCGAGATCCTACTTCTGATATGTCTGCTCCATGGTGAAAGACTAGCCTGCACCGCGGCCCTGTGCCCCTGGCTGACCACTCTGAGCTGATCCGATCTGATGTCGCTGATGACCTGGTGAGTGACCCCCACGGCCGCGACCTCCACTTCTGCAGAAAAGGCCGGAAGAACTCCCGTTCCTTGACTGGTGGGAAACTGGTGAAGCATCTCCAGAACGTGGGGTCATAGAGGAACCCCTACCACCAATTGAAGGTGATAAGATGTGATAGAAACACTGAAGATGGCCCATCTTGCCGCAAGACCACCACTCCATCAGATCCCTCTGGCACTGAGGTCTAGTATTCCCACTCCTAACACACTGGTAGTATACAACCTGGATGCTAAAAGACGCATCCCGTGAACCTCGATCTCCTCGAGAAGACTCTCTGCGATGCGTCCTACTGTCCGTAGGAGGAACACCAGCTCTGGATGATGAAACGCCCTGGATCACTGCACCAGAATCCCTCAGATTGCGCTCAGTGATCTGCGCTTGGTTGATGATGGAGGATATCAAAGTCAACTAGAAGATATTCAACTTGGAACAGATCTTCTGCCTGAGACCGTCCTCGAACTTCCTAGTAAGGAACAACTCATCACCTCCTAGGATCGGTGTGAAATGTTGCAGCTCAGTGAAGCGAGACGAGTACTCCATAACAGAGAGAGTACCCTGCTACAGACTCATAAACTCCTAGGCTCGATCGGCCCTCAGGCTCTCCGGATAGAAGTAGTCATAGAAGGTGAGTCGAAACTCGTCCCAAGACATATCTTGCTGATGCCCGGACCATGAGATCACCTCCCACCACCTATTGGTGGAGTCCCAGAGCATATAAGTATCCAACTTTACCCTTTTCTCAGGAGGGATCTCATGGTGCTCAAAGATGGTCAGTGTGGACTCTATCCATGAGTGTCTAGCCTGAGGTCCTCCATCCCCTGAAAAAAGTAGGAGGATGATGCTGCTGGAAAACCCACGTCAACATAGCCATCGACGGGGCAGGAGGCGGAGCTCCCTGGAAGGTCTACATCAACCTCAAGAATTCCTCCCTAAACTACGCCTCGACGCCTGCAACGGGTATGATAGCTGTTGCCAAGGCTGGCTCGACTGGAGGATCATCAGGAAGTCCCTGATCAGCCATATCTGGCATCTGATCACTACCTGACGACAAACGTACAATCGGAGGATGTCTCGAAGGCATAGCTCTGAATGATCAAAAGTGTACCTTAGATCAGAAAAACAAGGATAGAGAACACAAGAGTACAAAACCAGAACATGGGGAATAAAAACACACAAGTTTACAAAACACGACTACACGGCGTGTCCTCTGAAGCCACTGACATGGGAATGTACCTTGTCCCTACAGGTCGTGTAACACCTCAAACTACACGGCGTGTTGACCAAACACACAGTGTGTACTTGAAGACAATTCCCCTGCCCGAGTCTCTTTACACGGCTGACTTACAAGGTTCAAACTAGCCTCAGACTACACGACGTGTTCCCTTGGGACACGGTGTGTACTAGACACTGACTCGGCAACTCGTGTTATTAGTTACACAGCCATCTACATGGCTGGACCTTACACGGTGTGTTCCGAAAAAACATGACATGTATAGGAGAAGGTGACACCATCTCGTGTTGTTCGTGACACGGCCGAATACCTGGGAAAGACTACACAGCGTGTTCCAAAAGAAACATGGCGTGTCTTAGAGAAGGTCACGCCGACCTGTGTTGTTCGTGACATGGTCGGGTGCCTGGATAGATCTACACTGCGTGTTCTTCACCCACACGGCGTGGTCTACTCGAGCTTCCCCGACCTGTGTTGTTAGTGACACGGCTAGGTACAGGGCTCAACACTACACGGCATGTAAATACCGTACACGGTGTGCTCTTGCCATTATTTTCACAAGACCATGTTATTGCACACACAATCAGTAACACAGCCTAAAAACTACACGACGTGTAACCAGAAAGTACACACTGTGTATTCTTGGTTTTTCTGGGCAGTAGCTCAGAAACTGCGCAGAAACCCAGAAACACTGAAAACAAGGTAAAGAGGATCCAAATTTCGATCCGTGAGGGCCCATACTCCCTAGGAATCAAAGCTTGTCATCTCCTAGAGTCATATACAAGAGAAAAGGGGATCATGATCCAAAAATTTCCGTTTCAAGTGGTTCCATAACCCACAGGTCATAGGATCGAAACCTCCCTCTGATACCACTTTGTAACGTCCCGGTTCCGGAAGCCACCCAAAGGCGCCCCGTACCCGGTTGGTCACATGGCCTCAAGCGCATTTCCCCAAACAACAGAGGCTGATGACTAGCAGCGAGAGCCTTGGGTGTGACAGTGGGGAAACTATGACCTCATTGGCAGAGTACATAGCATAAGAAGAATAAACATACAATAGTGGAAGCAGTAATGACCAACAATATAACAGCGGAAGACTAAATCAATAAATTGGAGCACATATGTATACAAGAAATGATGCATGATACATAACTAGGAATTCATCCAAACAAGTCACAATGCTAGAAAACACTACACTACAAAAACAAGTACCAAATAAAAGTAAACAGCTCCTCAGCATCTCCAGCCAAAACTCGGTCCCATGATCTACTACTCCAAGCAATCAATTTCCATAAGTCAAAGGGCACTTTCTCTTGTCTATACCTGCAATATCATAGTCTACTTGGGCCCAAAATCATGGCCCAAACAGGGTGTGAGATAAAATGCCAGTAGGCATTCACCCAAATATATGTGCCTAACAGCCTTTGAGTATATGGAAGGTAAAAGTACAATAAGAAGTAAACAGCAACAGCAAGCAGAAGGAAATAAACAGTAAGAAGTAAAACAAGATGATACAAAGCAGAAATCAATCCAAAAAAAATCAACAACAGTGAAAAAAACAACTAATAAGCCAGAAACCCTCTGGGAATTACTCGCAGCCATCCCCACTAGTCTTATCCAAGAAGTACCACAACTCTCTGGGTAGTGCACTCAGCCTAACCCCTCTGGCTTGGTCATACGAATTTATGAGACTCTCTGGGGAACCTCACTCGGTCAATTCCCTTTATAGTCTAGGGTAGTCAGGGACTCTCTTGAGGAAGATCACGCGGTCTAATCCTCTTAGCCCCAAGGTCTAAAGACTCTCTGAGGAAGCTATCATGGTCAATTCCTCCTATAGCCTCTGGTATACCACAGACTCTCTGAGGAAGCTCACTCGGTCAATTCCCCCTCTAGCCTGGGAAGGTTCTTAAAGAGATTCAAACAAGGTAAGACTCTCTGAGGAAGCGCACTCGGTCTACCCTCCTATAGTCTATAAAATCCAAGACTCTCTGGGATCTCACTCTGTCCATCCCCTCTGTAGTCTGTAATATCTAAGACTCTCTGCGAAGCTCACTCAGTCTATCCCTTATAGTCTACAGCACCAGGTTCTTTCAGCCCCGTGCTAGTGTGTGCATAATAATTCTATAAGGCCAATGTAAACCTATAGAGCTACTTGGCTAACCAAAGTACACCTATAGGGCTACTTAGCTAAACAATCTACAAGGAAACAAGCATGTCCTGAATTCACTTCATCCTATAACTGCAAGGCAAGAAAACAGGTGTAGCAGCCAAAGGAAAACAAGACCCAAAGGTCATAAATAGGACAAAACAAGGGAAAAAACATCCAACAACTATAAATTATCCTCTAACAAGGTCAATTTACCTCTACACAACCATACAAGCAAGGCAGGAAAACAACGAGGGAAAAAAGGTAAACACGCAATACCCCGTTCACGGGTATTGGTGGAATTTGCACATAAAACTCAGAGAATTTGAACGGTAAGGCACAAACCACCTACCTCAATCCAAGGATATTGATATACTTGAACCACGACAGATAATTCTCCCTAGAACGTCACAGATCAGAGAAAACACACAAAACTCTCAACCTTAGATAACTTGAGAAATAAGAAGAAATGGAAAACAAGGCTCAAGTAGAAGGAAGAACTCACCGTTGCGCTTCCAACGCAATCAACCGTGATCGAATCAGAGAACGGAAGGAGAGGTGGGATATTGGGGAAGATCCAGCTGTATGGGTCTCTCTCAAATGAACCGGACCTAGAAGAATAGGTTTATGAAGATGAGGCGCGACCCCGTTCGGTTTAGTGAAAAAAAGAAAAGTACACGGTGTGTAGTGGGTCTTTCTGTACTCCGCCAAAATCGGCCTCCACGTCACCCCTACACACCATGTGTGTGTCCCGGTCACGGCTAGCACATGGATTCGAGCCGGAGAAGAGTACACATCGTGTACTCAGAAAGTACACGGCGTGTACTTCGAAAATTTCCAAAAACTCCATTTTTCGTAAAAACTCCAGAAAAAGGAAAAGCATACCTGAAACAAAGATCTGGGTTCTTACAGGTAATAAGTATGTAATATATGAAATAATAATGATAATATAAATATATATATATATATCTCTCTCGTCCACTTACTTCCATTCAATACAATATGAAAACGGAAACAACGTTGAGGCGTACGTACGAACTACTGTCTCCATAAATGGTGTTTTCCATTTCATAAACCTCTCTTTTATAAATATTTATATTCTGAATATATATGATATATAAATCAATTTTTATATTCTGGAAGTATGTAAATAATTATCTTAGTGATACGATCAAGAATAACAAGTTAAAATACATACGATAAAGAAAGCGATTATTACCCGAAATGTTATTTTAACATGAAAATTATTATTAAATGGGTAGTATAATGTCAGAAATGAATAATATATGATATAATAAATATTAATATGGTTCTGTTATAATTTAATAACTAATTATGATCATTATAAATGAGGCTAAATGTACCCTCGACTGAAGAAAAGTATAAGGTAAGGGTAAATTCCTCAATCTCATTATTATCTGATATTGTTTATGTGTAAGTATTTACTGGGACATATTTAGTATGCATGTTCATGTTTCATAAAATAGTTTTCAAAAGGATTATTTTTTATGGGACTCTTTAACTAAAACATCATTTTAAATGTTTTAAATATTTATTCTTGTAAATCATTTTCATTAATGTCCATATTTTCAAAATGGTTTTAAGGATTTATTTATATGGACATGAATGTTTTAAATTGTTAATTCCTTTGAAAATTTCCAAGTAGTATGGGACACTTTAATTCATAAATGTATTTTAAATGTCTTCATTTAAAAATTGTGTGAATTTTAAATGATTTCATAAAAAGGGATATTTATCTCAAAGACTTTTACTGGTCATTTTAACTATGTCAACATCCTTTAATAGATATTATTCATGATTGGGGATTATTTATTATAATACAATGTTCTATATTGTATTGAATGAGTTATGATATTTTTGGATATGGATGTGTTGATTTTATACCATTCATGTATTATGGTTAAAGTATTGACATTTTGTATGCTGTTTTTATTATGAATGTTTATGTTATGTTTCACCCTTTTCATACGAGGAATGCATTGGACTTAGTAAGTGACAGGTCGGGCCCCTATAGCCACTCGATGCATCGGTAGGTCTCATGAGACAAATTAGTGTCTTGGAAAAAGGGCTTGAATTTTTTTTTATTTGTAGTTTTGGCACAAGGCCTTGACTATGTGGTTATGATGTCTGACATTATGCATTATCTTGTTATGAAATTTTTTATTACAATTGATTATTTTACTAGTAAAATATCCATGTTCATTTTTATATGGTAATTTATGATTTATTTTGTCCATATTACATCCAATTTTATGTTTAATAGTCTGTTGTTTTTATTACACATCTTGACTTGTAGCATTATAGCTTCTGCTAAATTATTTACCGTTACTGAGCATCTGAGATAACCCCTTTCTTATGTTTTATTTTCCTAGGATTCCACGAATTGTATAATGAATGTTATTCAGGGATAAGCTAGGGGAATAATGGAATTATCAAAGGATTATTTTTGTTGCATTTTATGTTTGAATGTGTAATGTAATGTTCATGTATGTAATATATATTTAAATAATTCTAAACTGATTAGTCCTACAGGACGTGATTCATTGTAACAATGTCAATGTATTAAAATAATGCACCGGTTCCAGGATTCTAGGGTCAGGGCATTACAAATTTATAAGTTTTTTAATCATCAATACTATTGAAAATATAGCCATCTAAAAGTGAAACCTTGATCAGTATAAATATAGGGTCTTAAAAAATACAATTGACACAGAAAAAGGATGTGATGGCATCAACTAGTAATATCGTACCCTATGAATCCAATTTATCAATGGTAATTTTTATAAGGGTTTGAAAATTGTAATTGTCAAAAAACTCATCATTTATTAAAAAATGTCCACCATTATTTTAAATGTGAAAATTCACCTAATTATAAAATTATTTAGATAAAATTAATATTTTCATTAGATTGATAATTTTGACTTTATCCAATAGTTAATTTTTCAAAAAAATTCGAGATAACTTGATTTTTGGTAAAAATTAAATACGACATAAATATATGATGTGTATTATGAAGCCATAATAACCTAAAAGTGATGTAATAAATACAATAAATTGTATAGATGACCCAATATATGTTTCAAATTTTTAATAATGTGATTTTATGTTTATTTTATTAATTTTATAAGGCCATTATAAATCCTCAAAAACCAATAATATATTTTATGGTTTTATTATAATTTCTTTAAGAGTATGAGTCACCTCCACATAATCAAGGGTGCTATTTTATTATGTTCGAACCTTGGTCTTATAAAATAATGAAAACCACCCTATTTTGTCGAAACCATGGGAAAACCCCATGGTAAGGTTTGTGTTTTTTGTTATTTTATTATATAGAGTCCAAAACATATGTTTGAGAATGGATAAAGAATTACCTACCCATTTCATATATAAACCAACCAATAACCCATTTATCTTTATTAAAAATCTTTCTAAAAATCCTTAATCTCCCCTCCCTTCTCTAGAGTCCTTCTAATGTTTCCCCAAGCACTCATGAACCTCCTATCAAGCATTTGGAGTCACAATCTCAAGGTAAGGGTTCATTTACTTCTCCTCTTTGTTCAAGTTTCTTCATTATCTAATGAATTCTATTTCAAATTACTAGTGTTGGGATATTTTTCTTACATTTACCCATCAATTACCATTTATATACAAAATATGATAGATCCATTTCTTTCTCATCAATTCATTTTGTGAAACTTTATGTGAATCCATTATGCTATAGAAAGTTTACCGTGATTTTCCATGCCAAACAATTATGTAGTGAATACCATAACCATTTCCTATCAATGGTGTTCACCTTTATGAACTTATACATATTTCATTATAGACTTACATGTATGTATTCCACACTACTTTATTGTGTAATAAAATATGATGATGAATTAATCCATGATTTATGATCTATGTGGCACACTTAAGAGTGAGAATGAAATGAAGGTGACAGGTGCACCAGAAATTATATAGAACTCCAAAGAATTGGGTTGTATTTTAGTCTCATTAGACATCATGAAATGGATTTATGGGGTGAGCCTATTCCATCATGGAACTTTATCCATTAGTATTTCTGGGAATCTAGCCTTTTCATATGTTTGTGTTGTAGTGTTTTATGTTTTTCCACATTTCCCATGTTGGTGTTATGTTATCTTGATGTATCTTGCATCATTGTACATATTTGTTTTTATTACCCATTTTATTCCCCATTTATATTCCCATTGTGTAACATGTTATACCATTTTCATGTTATGTAATGTTTATTCCCTTATCTGGCTTTATAGGTCACCCCTTTATTAGTTATATCCTCAGGTTATCTCAATTAGTTTTATGTACGAATGAATAATATGAGCATGTTAAAGATGTTTTTAATAAATATGATGTATTATCTATTTTATGTTGTTATGTATTGATACAAATTATTAAATACACTAGAATTTATGATATTTTGAGTTTTATTATGTGAAAAATTATGTAATAAATCCTGAATTAATTTGTAATAAAGAGATGAGTTTTCATAGTTGGTATCAAAGGGAAACTTTAATAATTTTGGGGATTAAGATTAAAAAACATTAGCGAATGAGATAATGATAACAGTATGTATAAGAAAATACCTCAAAATTTTGGTAAGTATAAAGTAAGTGGTTTATGAAGAAAATACATCTATGTCTGTATAATACAAGTGGATTTGGATATGTAACATAAGTATATAAGGGTAAAACCTAATAATTACCCATTTTCTAGACTCAACTAATAATTTGTGCATGAAAATGAGCCTTACTGAACACCTTGTTTTACACTCCTGGGGGATATGATTTAGTAAATTCATAATCCCAATACAAAAAATTATTAGCGGAACCAAAAACATACCCATTAAAATATATGTTCATAAATTGAGCATAGATAACATATATTAAAGACTGGAAATTCATAAGTTATGGAAATACATGTAATTTGTAAGATACTTATTTAATATCAATTTATTCCCATTTATGTGTTTAGTACTTTAAAAATACTCATCACAAAATTTCCATTTATTCTATAAAATAACAAGCAATTGGAAACAAAATATGAACAACATCATGCCTTCTTGGAACAGGCAGTTTCTGAGGCCTATGCCATTCTAGCAGGGATGATGCTCACTGTGGAACATGGATGGGATGATATCATCATCATGTATGACTACCTTTCTGTTTTCAATGTTATTAACCACAATGATGCCGGACTTCAGGACTTTGGCTTCATCGTCAGGAGAATCCGCTCGCTGCGCCAAAGCTTCTCTTACTACACCTTATCCTTTACCAAAAGGGAAGGAAACAATGAGGCCCATCAGCTGGCGGCCTCTGGCCCCTTCGATGTCAACCAGCTATGGCTGGACAATTTCCCTTCTTGGCTCTTCTTATGTACTGCTGCTGATTTTCGTCATTAATATTATCCTTCCTTCTTTTCAAAAAACAAGCAATTGGAGGAAACACCTAAACAACCAATTTGATGAGCAACATGATGGCTGCCCCAACGATATTTTCAACCTAATGGGAGTATAAATCATGAACTTTATGATGATATTATCTTATCTTTCTCATGTTTTGAATTGAAAACTAGATCTAGTAGAGCACCCAAATCCCAATAAGTTAGTGAAAACTATTGTTCAGACCACTATGAGACCAATGAATATATCTTTCAATGGATAATCTGATCCCTTAATTATGAAAAAATAGATCAACTCCATTGATATGATATTCTACATGATTCCATGCTCTGAGAAATATAAGGTTCTACTAGTTCTATATCATATTTTGGTAGAATCTTATCTGTGGTGGACATTGATCCAAGATAGGAATCCTAAGAAAGATATCACAGTGATGGGGTAGAAGGAATTTTGGAAAATATATTTCGATAAATATTTTCATTCCACTCTAAAAGATAAAACGGAAAGGTATTTCCATGTAATCATGAAAAATATGATGAATCTATCAGGGAATATGAGGAAAGCATCAAAAGACGTGAATGATATGCCTCTTAATTTTTCATTACCTCATAATTCAATGTTTACCACTTATTTTGTGTGCTAAAACATAGTCTAATAAAATCCTTGGAGATATGAGACTTTGATAGCTATAAAGAAATTGTCCAATGTGTCCACAAAGTTGAAAATGGAGATCAGTGAATCTGATGGGTATCATGGGGATAATAAGTGGAAAGTGGAGTTTAATTTTTAACTTCGGATATAGAAATATAAAAATGCTAGGAAATTTCAATTTCCCACATGTCAAAGGTGTGGAAAGAAGCAACCTAGAAATTTCCTATGGGGTATGACGAAATGATTTAGGTATGGGAAGGAAGGACACCTAACAAGAAATTTATAATAGACCATGAATCCCACTAATGAATTTGTGGAGATGAATGCTCTAGACAACCCTTAATGCATTGTTCATTTATTCAACTGAAAAGAACTAGTGGACCTTTCAAACTAATGCACAAAGCCAAGGGTTTTCTAAGGAAATAGAAAACCTTTATGGTAGAAAGGGAGATAATTCTCCATCACAACTGATGAGGTGGATCCTAATAGTGAAGTGGTGATAGGTACACTAGATATCTATTCAATAATATGGAATTTAGTTTTTTATTCTAGTTCTATCTATTATTTAATATAATAAATTTTTATTAGAACTATTCAAACCCCACAAAAAATAATACGAGTAAAGATATCGATGATAAAAAAAATGGTGAAATTATTGAGTCCCAAGTATATAAATCCCCCCTTTTAAAAATTTATGGGATAAACTTCACTAAAACCTTTTCATACTCTCCTTGGTGGAATTTGATGCCATTATAGGTATTAATTGAAATTTTTTATAGAACCAATATAAATTTATACCAGAAGAAAATCACTCTCTATATCATGAATCAACCTCCAATTATATATAGGTGAACGGAGGAGGATGAATAATAATTAGCACTAAGATCTAAAGAAAGGATATTGTTTCCATATAAGTAAGTATATGTTGATAAAATGATTGAGTCTAAGGAAATAATCATACTTCAAGACATTCCAATTATTAGGAAACATGATGATGTATTTACCAAAGAATTTTCGGGTCTTTACCCTCATTGATAGGTTGAATTTTCAATCAAAAATATACCTATGGGATTTCCATTATACAAGACTCCATATAGAATGACTAATTGTGAACATTATGAGTGAAAGAGAAAACAAAGGAGAATCTTTATAAAGGTTTGATACTCCTAATTGATTCCCCTTGAGGTGAAACAATAATCTTCAACAAGAACATGGATGAGTAAATGAGACTTTGAATTGACTATCATGATCTCAAAAAGATCATAATAAAGAACAAGTATCCTCTGCCACTTATTGATGAATTTTTCAACTAGCTGTATGGATAAAAATACTTCTCCAAGGTGGATATTTGATCAGGATATATCCAAGTTTGGGTGATGATGGATGATATTCCCAATACTACTTTTTGTTTGAGTTACGATCACTATGAGTTCATTGTAATGCCATAAAGTCTCAATATTTATATGTAAATCATCATGGAAATGATGAATAGAGTATTTAAATATTACCTCGAAAACATTGTGTTAGTATTTATAGTTGACATTGTAATATTATCCAATACCAATGAGGAAAATGCAGATAATCTAAGAAATATGATCAATATTTAGTAAAGAGATAAGTTTAATGAAAATTACATCAAATGTGAGTTCTGTTTGAAGGAGATCCCATTAATGGGGAATATTATCACAATTAATGGAATATACTTGGAACCATCAATGAAAAAATCTATTAAATTATGGATGAGGAAAACATCTATGATATATATCTATATTTTCCTTGGATTAGAAGGGTATTATCCTACATTTGGGAGAAATTTCTTGTGATTGTTAGACCCTCTATCAACGATCGCTTAGAATAGACTCATGTTTTCATGGAATGATGAATGCGAAGAGAGAAATAAGGTGTTTCAAAAGAGACTTATCAATACAACTATAATCACACAATCTAGAAGTGGATAAATTTTCATGGTATTCCGGGATGCTTCGAATAGGGTCTTGGGGTGCGTGTTAATAAAAAATGAAAAATTGATAGGCAATGCTTCGTGGCAGTTAAAATTTCTTGAAAAAAACTACCCAATGCATGATCTAGAGTCTATAACAGTTATATTTACATTGACGATATAGAAAAATTATCTCTTTGGGAGAAGTGTGAAATATATATTGATCACTATATCCCCAAGTATATATTCACACAGAAAGAGATGAATATACACCAATGATGATTGTTAGAGCTGACCAAAGACTATGATAGCTCAATCAACTAACATCCTGGGAAAGAGAATAAAGTGAAAGATTCTCTCTGTAGAAATGATTCCAAAATTCAATAATTAATGAGAATATATAGGGATCATATCTTCTTATAATATAAAAGGATAGACATGGGAATCATAAAGGAAAGAATATCATCAATCCTATCGTAAATTAATTCTCAGGCATCCCTTATGAAGAGGATAAAGGATTTATAAAGACAAGATTTGTTAATTCATAAAAAATTGAATGCGATAAAAATGGTAAAATACTTAGAGTTTAATGTTAATGAAGAAAGATTTGTGATATTTGGGTGACAACTATATGTACCATAAAATTAGGAGTTAATGGAGCTATTGGATGATCTAACATCATTCAAATATCTCCATATATCCATGAAACACAATGATGTATCAAGATATCTAAGATCACTATAGATGGGATAATATGATGAAGTATATCGTAGAATACACATCAATATTTCTTTTGTGTCAGAAATTCAAGGTGGAAATGAAAAAATCCAAGGGGATGATGCCATAATTATGCATACCTACATTGATATAGGAAAACATCACCCTAGAATTTGACACTTTTCTTCGGAAGACATTAAGAAGATATAATGATATATGGGTTGTGGTGGATCATCTTATAAAGTCGATATTGTTCATTGAGATTATATAGGATATCTCACTTGATAAAATTTCTAGGATATACATTAGAGAAGTGGTGAGGTTGAACAGAACACAACAATCGATTGTATCCGATCGAGATCCAAGATTTACCTATATGTTCTGGAAGAGTATACAATGAGCACTAAATTTGGAGTTGAACTTATATATGATTTATCAACCTAAATATAAAATAAAATATAAGTGGACCATCTATACACTTGAAGAAATTTTGAGGGAATTCTCAATTCACTTCAATAGAGAATGGGACCAACATCTTCCTCCGGTTGAGTTCTCTTATAATAAAATTTTCCAATCAGGAATCTAAATGGCTCTCTATATTACCCTTTATGGGAAGAGGTTTATAATATCATCATGTTTTGATGAAGTTGGGGAACATAAAGTTTTAGGTATTTAAATGGTAGTGGAAATAGAAGAAAATGTAAAGACCATTCCACAACACATAAAATATGATCAAAGTCAAAACAAGAGCTATGCTAACAATCATAGATGAGACCTAGATTCTAATGTCGGAAACATGATATTCCTGCACATATTCCAAAAAAATAAAGTAATGAGATTTTTGCAGGAAGTAGGTCTTATTCTAAGGTACATTTATACCTTTGTGTTCCTTGATCACATTGGATCAATGTATTATCGACTACCACTCATGCCCAACCTATCTCAAGTACCTGATGTATTCCTTTTATCTCTATTAATGAAGAACATCCCATACCCCTCACATGTAATACATCCAATGTTGGTTCCAATGGAGAATGGTATCTCATATGAGGAGTAGCCGGTGGATATCGTAGATTGCAGAGAAAGAGTACTTCGAAATAAAAAAATGCACCTGGTCAATGTTTTATAGAGAAAATACAAGTTTGAATATTCAACATGGGAATTGGAGGAAGTGATAAAACAAAGTAAAACTATTATATTTTAGTGTAGGAAAAGAAAATTTTGATGGTCCAATTTCTAAAGGGGGAAATTTTAAAAGGAATTGAACTGTTGTAAATAATATTCCCCTTATAAATTAGTTAAATGTCTTACTATATAATGTTGTTATAGAAGACACATGAAATTATTTGGTTTTATTATATCATATCATATTTTAAGGACATTCAAGCATCATTTATGTTGATAATTTATTCATTTAATTGTGATCCTACGGTACGTATAAATATATGGTTTAAAAAAAATCTTATTGACACAGAAAAAGGAAGTGATCGACTCAACTTCTGTGATCATACCCTATGAATCCCATTTATAAAAGATTCCCTAGTAAATAGCATAACTAGAATTTTCCCTTGATCAAGACCAAACATAGATCCAAAAACATAATCATGAGAAAAATCATTTACCAGAGAAGTTCAATCTCATCGAGATAATGACTCAAACCATGTATGCTGGACCACCCCATCAAAATCTCAACATCACATACCTTAGTCTTAGGTTTTTTTCAGGATTATTAAAGGGATACAGATCAATATCATAATAATATGAATATTTATATTGTATTTTAAATATAATAATTTTCATATTTTATTATTATTAGTACTTTATAAATAATTTATATTTTTATAAAATAAAACCCAATTTTTTTTGAATTAGTTTTCATTTAAAATTAAGAAGTATATTTTGATGAAATAATAAATTATTGAAATAAATAATATTATAAAAAATATATTAATTAATTAAATTCCGTTTAATATAAATGATTATATATTTTTTATTAATTCAAATGTAATTTTATAAGGGTTTGAAAACTATTATTTTCAGAAAACCAACATTTCTCAATAAATGCTGATTATAATTTTAGAGGTGAAAATTAAAATATTTATAAACTTATCCATAAATAATTAATCTTATTATAGGAATTGTATTATCAAATTTATCCAACCTTTATTTTTGAATAATTTTCTAAGACAATCAAATTTTCACGTAAAAATTAAAAATGGTATAAATATATGGTGGGTATTATGACATCCTAATGACCCAAAATTGATGTAATAAATACTATAAAGGGTATACACTACTAAATATATATTTTTAAAATTAAAATAATGTAATTTTATGTTTTTTTTCATTTTAATAAATCCATTAAGAACCCTTAAGACCTATAAAAATTTTTATGGTTTTAAAATAATTTCATTAATCTTATGACTATATTCCATATTAGTAAGGGTATTATTTTATTTAGTTAATATATTTGACCAATAAAATAATGAAAACCAACCCTATTTGGCAGAACCCATCGGAAAATCTATTATAAGGTTTGGGGGTTTTTGATATTTATTATATAACTTCCAATACATAAGTTTGAGAAATAATAATGAATTCCCACCTCATTTCAAATATAATACCATTGAAGAATACATTATTATTAACTAAAAATATATGGATCATGTCATTATTCTTCCTTCCCCTCTCTAGAGTCCTCCCATAGAACCCCTAAGCTCTCAAGAATCTCCACACAAGAATTTGGTGTCACAATGTCAAGGTAAGGGTTATTTTCATTCTCCTCTTAATGAAAATTTCTCCATTATCTTATTCCTTATATCTACAATTCCTAGTGTTGAGATATGTTTTTACATGTCTTTATTATTATTAATTTGATGAAAAAATTATTATAGACCCATATTTCTCTCATCTACCAATTTTATAAAACTTTATGTAACACCGTTAGGCTGTAGAAATTTCACAGTGATTTTCCATGCCAAAAAATTATGTTGGGAATACCCATACCCATTTACAATCAAGGGTGTTAAAAATTATGTAAATATAATTATTTTTGGGGGGACTTACATGTATTTAGTCTACACTCATTAATCATGGGAAGAAATATAATGATGAATTAATCAATGTTTTATGATCTTTGTGGCACACATAAGCATGAGAATGAAATGAATGTAACTGGTGTGCCCAGAATTGTATAACTCTCTAATTTATTGAGTATTGTTTTAGTCTTCAGTGACATCACGAAATGGTTTGGTTAGTTCACCTAATTCATCCCTATAATTTTTCCTTCATGATTTCATGGCATTTACCCTTGACCAATGATTTTGATATTGTGTTTTAAATTGTTTCCAAATTTCTCATGTTTCCATTGTGTTATCATGACATATAATGACTCATTGTACGTTTTAATGATTCTCACACATTTTACAGCCCTTTTATATGCCTACTTTTTACCCAATTTTACCCTCTTCATGTAATTCCATGATTATTCCCTTATTCTTCTTTACATCTCACCCTTTTCTTATGTATGTCCCCAGATTTTCCAATGCAGTTTTATGTAAAAAGGAATAATATGAGTATGTTAAGGGAGTTTTCAATAAAGATGATGTATTCCCTATTTTAAGTTGTTGTGTAATGTTTCTATTTCGCAATTACACAATAATTATTAATCAATATGGTTTCATTATGTGTTAAATTATGTAATAAATCATGAATTAAGGTTTAATAATGAGAAGGACTATTATAAAATCCATATTATGATCATGTTCCATTTTATTGCTATCTTTGTGGTAGGATGGGCCACAAGAATCATTAGTGATCATACCCTACTTTGGAGTGTCATGGTTGTGGTAGGATGAGACACCTACTGGATATTCTGGTTAAGGAAGGGGATTTATTAACCCAGTTCAATAGTGACTATACCATGAAAAGTGAACAAAAAACACGAGTCATACTAGAGCCCAAGGAAGAGTGGCTAGTCAGCTACATGTTATGTAGACTACTCCGATTATTTGGATTTATAACCCTATAATTTTATAAGTATGGTTCATATATCATCTACCCAAATTTGGATTTTTATTGACACATGATCATTACAAATATTTTTATCATCCCCAATTGAGAATGATTTGGGATTGCTGGTGGAGAGATGGTATAGTTCTTTAACCATCGACACACCATTAGGAGTTCAGTTATTTATTATCAAACTATAGAGGGCGTGTTCTCTAGATATTAGTGGTTACCATTTACTTTTTGGGACCATTTGTTTTAGAAATTATAGGCTTCAACTGTTTTATTGGTTTTAGTTTACTAGTTCTATAAAAAGATCATATCGACTATTAACATATGAGAGTTTCCTTTATATATCTAAAAGGAGGAATATATTTTCACAAGGGTGAGTGGGATCGCCATTATGGTCATGCCATACCAATTCTGTGATGATTAGATTTTCCCATAGCCCCCAAAGATGATTCTCCTCTAGATGGTGGTGAAATGAATCAAGATTCTTTTCCACTAGTGGTAGATCATTTTTTGGGTGAGTTTTCAGATGAGATTTATGGATTATCACCTGCATGAGATATCATATTCATGGTCTAGTTAGTGTCGGGAGTTTTGCAGGTTTCTATCCCTAATTAGTTGATGGAACTATTAAAGAATTAGGATTTGAAATTTTATTTGTATGATCTAGAAACTATAGGTTTCATACAGCCTAGTACATATCCATGGGTTTCTCCATTTATTTTTACCATGAATGCTGATGGGACTTTGTGTTTATATATGTATTATTAGATATTGAACATGATAACATTATAGTAATAGTATCCATTTCCTGGTATCTATGTTCTATTGGATCATTTGAGAGGTTATAATATCATATATAAGATGTATTTGAGATCAAGATACAATCAGTTTAGGATGAGACTATCAAACATACCTCAGACTACATTGAAGAGCATGTATGGCTTGTATGAGTTCAGGGTGATGTTTTTTGGTTTGAAAAATGAACCAGTTCTATTCATGGAATGATGAATCAAATATTTCATCCTTTTCTGGATAAGTTTGTGGTGGTTTTTGTTAATAATATTATTTTCACTACTAGTCTTCAGGAAATCATACCTAATAACTTGACATCATTTTGAGTAGATTGAGAGAGAATTAGCTTTATGTCAAGATTACCAAATCTAGTTTCTGGATTGATAAAGTGAACTTCATGGGTCATGTCTTCTCCGAGGATGGAGTTTCAGGGGACCTGATGAAAATTTTAGCCATGGAATATTGGGAGTGATAGAAGAATGCAGTTAAGATGAAGAGTTTTTGGGGTTTAGAATGTTATTATTTGAGCTTTATCAAGAACTTATCCCATTTAGAAGCCCTGATGTTATGGATGACCAAAAAATCAGGGAATTTTTTTTGGTATAATTATTACAACTGATATTTTCAGGAGTTTAATTGAAGGTTTTATTCTACACCTATCCTCACATAACTTGTGATGAGTAAAAAATATAATATGAATTTTGATGCATCCAAATTTGGACTCATATAAGTTCTTATATAGAAGTATCTAGAGGTTTCTTTTAAATCTAGAATACTAAGACCACATGATAGGAATTTTCTGACTCATGATTTGGAGTTAGAAGTAGTGGGATAATCCCTGAGGTACTGGAGACATTATATAGGTGTGAGAGGTTTTTGGTATATACGAACCACAAGATCCTCAGGTACATACTTTCTCAGTGGGATGTGAACCTTTGGAAGAGTTGGTAGGTCAAGTGTGTATATTATAACAACCTTTTTTTGACATATACACCAAAATAAGGATTTTTTTCTCAATTAATTGAGTTATAAGATATGGACATTAGCATTGTGGGGGTATTATAATAAGTGGATGATGATGGACTTCATTACAAATATGAATATAATTGTTACGGACTCTCTGAGAAGAGATTCTAGGACTTTGTCATCTTTTAAACCCATTTTTTGGACAAGATCAAGACCAAGAAGTTATGTTATATGGGTGACCTAATTTTAAGAGACAACTTATATGGATGGGATGCACCATCAAGATGGTCTATTGGTAGTGGAAATCATCTTATTTCCCAGGTTTGAGTGTGGGTTACTATAGGCTTGTCTGAGGAAATGATGAGAGAGTTTCGTTCTTCTATATGGGTGGTACATCAACGTTTTAAAATAATCACATCATGATCTCTATAGAAAATACTAGTGATTAGGAATAGAATAGGTAGCTTTATTTTTGGCTATATTATTTACCTATCAGCAGGTGAAAGATAATAATCACAACCTTAATAGGATTTTTCACCACTTTCCTATTCATTATATGGAATTGGATGATGTCGCTATAGATATTTTGATTGGATTACCATGAAACCATATAAGAATGATGCAGTATGGGAGATAAGGGATCAACTGATGAACATATCCCACTTATTGACTATAAGGGAGAACTACACCATAAATGATATAGGTACCCTTTAGGTTCACAATATAGTTTGGTTGAATGTTGCTTAAGGAGTATCTCTTATGAAAGATATCCTTCTTTCACATCACATTTCTAGAAAGTTATTTTGAAGGATTTGGGAAAGCTAGGTATGAGAATTGCCTATCATTATCTAACTGTAATTAAATATGAGATGACTATTTTGGTTTTGAAGTATATTTTACGAGTCTATGTTTTGTATTTCGGTGGTTCATGGGAGTAGTATGTGTAAATCAAGTATTTTCATAATCTAAATGTCCCATTTCAATGATTTTTATGGGAAACTATTATATTAATTTATTTGATGGTTATATTTTAGAGAGACAGGACTTATTGGGAATAGATTCATGTAGAATACATCTAGGAAGGATCAATTGATAATGAGGCTATTGGCAACTACACAAAGTAGGTATAAATCTTATGCTAACCATCAGATATGACCACTAGAGTTTGAGTTCGGTCATGATTTTTTCCTTTAGGTTTCACCTAGGGTAGGGAAATGGTGTATCAAGAAATAGGGAAATCTATAATCTAGGGTTGATGTTCCATTTGAGGTAGTGGATAGGGTTGGTCTAGTGGTACATCGATTAGCCCTTCCACAGTGATATATTTTCATACATGACAAGTTTCACATGTCACAACTTTAGAGATATTATCTTAACCCTTGTCATATGATAGTTATTCATGACGCCGTGCTTTGTGGTGGGGCGTCTTTTGAGGATAATATAATATGGATTGTGGAACTTAGTGAGAAGTTTCTTAAGAGTAGGACTATACCTATAGTTTGAGTGTAGTGGAAACATGTGTGTGTTTAGGAGGCGACCTAGGAGGGGGAGTATGAAATGTGAGAAAAGTGGCCATTCATTTTCACCGAGGCCAAAAATTTAGGATTGGAAAAGCTCAAAGATGAGTTATAATATGGTTGGGAGGTTGAAAGATCCCTCCCTTTTCAAAGTATGCTCTTCTTTTTGTTTTTTTAAAATGTGGTGTATGATTATTTTTCATTGATAAATAGAATTTATTGGTGAAAATTATCTAATATTTATGGATATATGTTTTTTTTAATTAATGGAGTATGGTTACTAAGGTTTTAAATAGATTTATGATTAATTTCCCATGTCTTGGAAGGGTTTGAAGGTGGTTCAGATCCTTTTTGTGAAAACCGGAATAAAAACTATCCAAAAGGGATTTAAAAACCAAGTAAAGGTATTAAAAAATTGGTAAATTCTTCTGGATACAAGTCATGAACAAGTAAAGTCTGTAAAATGGTCACATTTCATGTACACCATTCACATAATTTGGATGTTGAGAAAGATACATATTAACCAAAGGTGACAAGGGTTTTTAGAGTATCCCTTTAAAAAAGAATATGTGATGTGTAAAAGAGTAACACATATTACAATATTCCAACCAATAGTTTTAAACAACAGAAATGGGTGATTTTTATTTCATTAATTTTTTTATAATTCATAGTCTCAACATAATCAGAATTCCAAAAGATTTTGGAATCCTTTCCTCCACTCCAAACATCCTGTTTGTGCGATCAATACCAAGTATGTCTTTGGATTTTGTTTTCACCTCCTCTTACATTGTTATTTTTTAAGGTTGTGTAATATTTTTACTACTTTTGGTTTTGATATTAACATTGGATTTTAGAGTTTATTCATTCAATATTCTTAACATTCTTTCACATTGGAGTTACCCTTTAAAAGAAATATGTTAATCACTAGTTAAAGGTAGGGGGTTTAAACCTTAACTATATGGTCCGTTTAATTGAAAAGTATGTGAAATATTGAAATTTCGCTAATATAATATATATCTAAGGTAATTAAATGACGAATTTAATTATTTTTTGGAATACATTTGGATACAATTGTTATTTACCTGACTTATGGAAACCATTAAGGTGAAAAAACTCTTGAGTAAAAATAAATTTACTAATGGCCTAAAGAGTGTTAGCATGAAATGAGACCTTAGGTGATTGCTTGATATAAAATATCAGGGTATTCATTTTCAATTGAGATGGTTATTGATAAAATTAGATATAGTTGAAAGTGTAATAGGAAAATAAGTGGTAATTTTATTACATAACCATTTTCGATTATGATGCGATATTGTGATATCCATGTTGTTATGACTTGTGGTTTCATCATACTGAAATGATTGTAAACCAAGATATTCCTAGAAACCTGATGAAATAATTATATATTGAGTTATTTCATCCATATACTTAAATGGTTATATACCACACAATGCACTAATACATACTAAAATTCTTATATATCAGTGTATTCCTTGACTCATTATTAAATTATTATATCCCAAGCTATGACCTGACATATTCTAAAATGCTTATATGTGAGAAATTCCACGTGGAACATGATGAAAGTCTTATATAGAGAGATTAGACCAGATTGGTTTCATTTTCCATGGATATATAATTATGGTTGACATGGTTGTGATATGTGCTTAGAGATATACAGACAAAGTGCCAAGTAGGTTGATGTGGAATTAATTTAATTGGTTAAATAATTAAAAATGTTATTTATTTTATTGTTAGGTGAACTTATTATTAGACAATTTATGCTTATACATGGTGGTGCATGATTAATTCATTTTACTCACACCCTATTCAAGACATCATTTGGCACCAATGAAAAACTTATGAATGCATGTTTCGAGAAGGGAAACTGACATTTTTATTGATTGTTTTCTTACTTGATGGGTTGGATGTAACGCCCTGACCCCAGTTACCTAGATTTGGTGCATTATTACATAACATTGGCATGATCACAAAAGATCAAGTCTCAAAATACCGATTAGTTTAGTAGCCTTGGAATAACTGGATACATTCATAAAGTTTACCTCACATCATAAAGTGAAAATTACAACAACATCTTGTCTCCACACTCATATCCCCTTATACTTTCCCTACAGTTCATTCATAAAATTATTCTTCACATCCTGGAAAAAATAAAACGTAGAAAGGGGTGAGCTCAAATTCCCAGTAGGGATAATAATATAGCAGAAACTTTCAAAAATAAGCATAAACATTTAAGAAAATGTATAAATAAAAAAAGATTTTTAAACATGAACTTCAGCATAATATAGAATAAATAAAATTAAATAATTACATTTACTTATTCACATGGATATTCTACTAGTCGAATAATCACATGCAATATCAATAACCACATTCATAATGATGGAATGCATAATTCCAGACTATCATAACCACATAGTCAAGGCCTTGTGCCAAGACTAAAAATAATATTTTGTCAAGGCCTTGTGGCAAGACACTAGTTTGTTTCATGAGACCTACCGATGCATCGAGAAGCTATAGTGGGCTCCACCCGTCACTTATTAAGTCCAATGCATTCCTCATATGAATAGGTTTAAACATAACTTAAAACATTGTATTAAAACTAGCATATGAAATTTGAATACTTTATCCATAAACCATGAATGGTATAAAAATTACAAATCCACAGTAAAAAATATCACAAAACCTTCAATACAATATGGATGTTTTGTATCATAATAAACCAACATCAAATAATCTTAAAATACATCAAAGGATATTGACATGGATGAAATAAAAACTATTTGAGAGAAATATCTCTTTTTTTGAAATCGTTTAAAAGGAATATAATTGAAACATTTACTTTGAAAATATTCTTGTAATATTGTAAGGTAAACTTCAACAATTTTATAATGGAGGAAATTAGCTGCACCCGCCGTATAAGTTAAAAAAACATTCTTACCTTAATTCTGTCGAAAAGGTTAAAAAGGACTTGTTTGGAAAATGACGGAAAGATTCCTTTATAAACATCTTATAAAAAGTAAAACAACGGTATAAATGGCTTTAACCCATAGTATATAAAATAGTAATAATTATTTTAAATACATTTTTAAGAAACATGGATGTGGATGATAAAGAGGTCCCAGTAGATAATTACTTATAAACAACCTCGGATAATGAAGAGATTGTGAAATTAACACTTAATATGTACTTTTCCTTGGTTGAGGGTAAGTTAACATCCTGTATAATGGTGAAATAATTGTTATTAAATTATACAAGAATCATATACACTAATATGATATCATATATGATCTTTTAACATTGCATTGTTAATAATATCTTAGTATTATCGTCGTTTCGGGTGTTAACTTACTCATTTTATTTTATATGTCTTGTTACACGAGCCATGTTTGTTAAGGATAAGTTGTATATTATTCATATACAGAATGATATCAAGTCCTTAAACATTATTTTTAACCATTAAATTAAAATTATTCTTGAATGGATACGATGGGTAATGAATCTCATCGCGTTCGTGGAGACGGTATTCCGTACGTACGCACGAGCGACAATGTCATTTTTTTAATATTAAAATAATATATAATTGGATGGTATAGCATATATACAGAATAATTATCATGTTATAATTATTATTTACATCAGTTACACATCATTATCATACCCATCCAAATAATAATGTTTTGAATAACAATTACACCACGACGTGGAGGCGGTAAGCCGTACGTACGCACGTATGGTGACATGTCATTAAAAGGATGGATAGAATAATGAATATGATTCTACCATATTTATAATAACATCACAGTATATATAATATACTGGAGTTATTATTTTATAATGGAAATAACAAAGAAAGATTATGTGGATGAAGAAAGGAACCTGAAAGAGGGTGGTGAAATTATTACCTCTTCTTCGGGTTCTTCCATTTGATTTGATCAAAAGGGAACATTAAGGTGGCTTTATGACTAAAGTAATGCCTTTAGGATGAATTTAGGGAAGTTTAGAGGATATTTGGGAGGGTTTTGGCCGAACCAAAAGGCTTTTAAGGTTTGAATTTGTGAGAAGGGGGAGTGCCCTTTTATAAGAGGGGTGAGGGGCACCTTTGGAAAAGATAGAAATATTATTTTATAATAAATTAATATTAGGTTTATAATGTCTCCAAAGTGGATTATTTAAAGTTTAAGGTGGGTATGGGTCGAAAATCACTCATCCAATTGTTTTTAGACAGGTTTGGGTTACTATATTAACGTTATATTTTTGATTTAACTCTTAGTTAAATAGTTTGACATTTACCATGTCTCTTTGTATTTTTATATTATATAGTTAATAAACATACTATATACTTCAGAGAGACCCCAAAGTGGTCCATTAATGATACAAATATAATTATATATGTCCTTTGGCCGAACCTTATATTTTTAGGAATAGAATATGAATTAATAATGTAATATTTGTTTTAAAAACTCTTTTATGTCAATTTTGACACTATATGGTATTGTTTTTTGCTAAATTCATAACAGAATTATTACTTCGAAAACAATTAATATAAACAACCCTAATATGTTTTATTAACCTAAAAAATTAGTGGAATTCATAAAAAGTCTCAAATTACATTTATTTTGATATTTATAAATTCAATTATTTTAATATTTCATTAATTAGGTAATTACAACATCACCATTATGTCATAAATAAATTAAATTATTTAATGTCTAAAAATTATAAATAAAATATAATTATGTAGGAAATCAATTTATCTTTCTAATGAATATTTTTAATCAAATTTATTTTATATATAACCCAATATTAAAAATGTTTTAGTTATTAAAATCTCATTTTAACTCTTTTAAATCTTCTTTGAATTTAATAATAATAAATGTCCTAATCTAATAAAAGTGGACCAAAGAGGTTCATATTTTATTCCTAAGGTTGTTTTTGGTGGAATTATACTTATCCAATAGAATTAGGACATGTTTTAGGGTAATAATAATATCATTTTGACACTTAATTACCCTATTTACTTTTAACCGTGGTAAATAAAAGTAAAAAGTTACTATTCACCAAAAATAATTTTTATCTTATTGAACAATATTTTACTACTTGATATTAACCGTCTCTCTTGGATTTTTTAAATTCCACTCACTGAAGCAGTAAAATTAAGTTTTATGTGAATTTAAAAATTCTCCTAGGAGATCGGTAAAAGACGGTGAAAAGTTCAATAAAATTTTCATATATCTAAAATCATTATAAACTGACTTCAATGAATTAAATTGAACATATATAGGTATTATGGATCTATTTGGACCTAAAATAAATTTTATAAAAATAAATAACTATTTAAATAAAATTTCGGTTTGAAACTATGACTCATTGTTTTTCATTATTCATCAAAAATTGAAAGTTTTCATAAAAATACCAAAATTTCACCCTTGGCTAATTTCGATATTCCAAATCCAAAAAATGAAGTTAATTTTGAGAGATAAAATTTATAAAATTTCAAAAAGTGGGTATTAATATTCATAACCACTAGTTTGATTAATTGTGGTGTGTGTTAGAACTCAAAGTTTCGTACAACACACGCTATTGTATTATTCAAAGAGAAGCGTACCGTGGAAGCTTGGGGTGTTACATTCTCCCATCCTTCAAATAATTTCATCCTCGGAATTTCTATAGTATTACTGTATAAAAAGACTCGGGTGGTTCTTCATCATAATTTCCTCAGGTTCCCACGTTGCCTCTTCCATCTTATGGTTTCTCCACAGAACATTCACCACACGAGTCGTCTGGTTTCTCTGCACTTGTTCTCTTATATCAAGAATCTTGACGTACTCTTCGCAATAAGACAGATCGAGTTCCAGTTCAAATTCCTCATAGGTGAGTACATGCGTTAGGTTAGGACTGTATTTTCTCAATAGTGATATGTGGAACACATCGTGAACTTTGGAGAGATTTGGCAGCATTCTCAAACGATAAGCTACATCCCCAATTTGTTCTAGAATTTCGAAAGGTCCTATGTACCTGGGACTGAATTTACCCTTCTTACCGAAACGTATAACTCCCTTCCATGGAGATACCTTCAAGAAAACATGATATCCTACCAGAAATTCCAAATACTTCTTTTATCAGCGTAGCTATTCTCTCTACTTTGAGCTGCTTTGATGTGGTTTTGGATTAACTTCACCTTTTCCATTGTTTCCTCCACCAGTTCCGGGCCTATGAGTTTTCTTTCACCAACATCATCCCAACAAGTTGGTGTGCGACATCTCTTCCCGTATAACGCTTCATACAGTACCATCCGAATTCTTGAATGGAAGCAATTATTATAATAAAATTCAACCAAAGGTAAATATTGATCCCACATACCCTGAAAGTCATGTGAGCATGATCTCAAAATGTCTTCTATGGTTTGAATAGTCCGTTATGATTGTCCATCAGTTTGGGGGTGGTAAGCAGTGCATAAACGAAGTTCAGTATCCAAGGCCTTGTGAAGACTCTTCCAGAATCATGATGTAAACTGTGGATCACGATCAGAAAGAATTCATAGGGGTACTCCCTGAGGTCTCACAAACTCATTAATATATTGTCTTGCTAGACGGTCAAGTGGTAAATATTTTCTTATAGCAAGAAAATGTTGTGACTTGGTAAGACGATCAATAATGACTTATATTGCATCGTTTTTTCTAGGAGTCTTTGTTAGTCCCATGACAAAGTCCATCGTGATATTATCCCATTTCCACTCAGGTATGGGAAGAGATTGCATGACTCCTCCAGGCCGTTGCCTTCCAGCTTTAACTTGTTGAAAGACCATACATCTTGACACAAAATCTGCAATCTATCTCTTCATGTTGTTGCACCAAAACTGTTTCTTCAAATCTCTATACATCTTGGTGCTCCTAGGGTTTATAGAGAAATTTGAACTATGATCATCATCCAACAATACTCTTTTTATATCAGGTATATTGGGAACACAAAGTCTGTTCCCAAATTTCAAAATTCCATCTTCATACACAAAGTCACACAATCTCCCATTATTCACAGCTTTAATCCTCCTTTTAAACTCTTCATCATCGGTTTGAAAACTCTTTATCCATTCTAGTAAATATGGGCTGGCAACCATTTGAAAAATCATTGATGTTTCACCTTCCATGGTGATTCCCATATCCATATTTACTAGATCCATGAAAATAGGATCTCTTTGAACTCTCATCTTATTCAAAACCCCATGATCCTTTCTACTCAAAGCATCTTCCACATTATTTGCCTTTCCTGGGTGGTAGTGTACAATGAAATCATAATCCTTGAGTAGTTCAACCCTTCTAATTTTCCTCATGTTGAGTTCTTTTTGTGAGAAAATATACTTCAAAATCTTGTGATCAGTATAAATCTCACATTTTTCACCATAGAGATAGTGTCTCCAAATATTCAAAGAAAATATTACAGTTTCTAACTCAAAATAATGAGTAGGATAGTTGTGCTCATAAATTTTTAGCTATTGTGATGTATAGGAAATAACCATATCATTCTGCATAAGGACAAAATGAAGTCCTTTCTTCGATGCATCACTATAAATAACGAACCCGTCATTCCACGATGGTAGATTCAAAATAGGGGAATTGACTAATATACGCTTCAGTTATTCAAAACATTCTTCACACTCTTTTGTCCAAAATAATTTAACCCCTTTACATGTGATCTTTGTTAATGGGTTAGCCAATCGGGTGAAATTCTGGACGAAACGTCGATAATAACCTACTAAACCAATAAAACTACGTACCTCAGTTATACTCATCGGTGCGGGAAATTCTTGGATTGCTCTTGTCTTAGAAGGATCAACGGAATATCCATCATTAGAGACAATATGGCCAAGAAAAGAAATCTCCTGAATCCAGAATTCACACTTGCTAAACTTCCCATATAATTCATGTCTTCTCAGAGTCTTCAATATAATGCACAAGTGATTTTCATGATCTTCATAGCTTTTGGAGTATACCAAGATATCATCAATAAAAACCACTAAAATTTAATCAAGATATTCTTTGAAAACTCTGTTCATTGGATCCCTGAAAACAGAGGGTGCATTAGTCATCCCAAAAGGCATTAATGCAAACTCGTAATGCCCGTACCTGTTTCGTAATGTTGTCTTCGGAATGTATTCCTTCTTCACACACAACTGGTGGTATCCGTATCGAAGGTCAATATTTGAAAAGTATTGAGCTCCATGGAGTTGGTCAAATAAATCATCAATGAGAGGTAGGGGATACTTGTTCATTATTGTTATAGCATTGATTTCCCTGTAATCGATACATAACCTCATAGATCCATCTTTATTCTTAACAAAAAGAATAGGGGCTCCCCATGGAGAAACACTAGGGAGAATAAATCCTTTATTAATCAATTCCTCTAGTTGTTTCTTTAGTTCCACAAATTCCACAATGGCCATTCTATAAGGGGTCTTCGATATGGGCCTTGATCCTGGAATTAAATCAATGGAAAACTCAATTTCTCGTTCTGGAGGATATCCAGGTAAATCTTTGGGAAACATATCAACATATTCTTTCACAATAGGTACATCCTCTATTTGAACATTCATATCCTCACCTACATTTAATTCATTTTATTCCTCCCCAATAATTGAATTTAGTTGAGCTACTGGGGGTGGATCTAGATAAGAATCAGGTGGTGACGATTCTTCTCTAAAGATAAGGTGTTCTTTATCACCATCATCAAAAATCATAACCTCCTTCTTCTTACAATATATTTTTACATCATGGTCCGAAATCCAATCTATACCGAGGATTATATCAAATTAAATCATGGGAATGACGATGAGATCAGCAGATAAAGAACATTTATGTGCCCTAATGGGAATGGATCCACAGAACTCTGTAGCAATGATACTTCCCTTAGTAGTTTTAACTGACAACTCCCTTGTTAAATAAAATTAGAAATATATAATTTTCTTAGCAAGCTGGGAAGATATGAAACAATGCAATGATCCAGAATCAAATAAAGCATTTGCTAAACTTGAGGAAACCATTAAATTACCTACCACCACATCTTTTGGAGCTTCAACCTCAGCAGTAGTGATAGCATAAGCTTGGCCTTGATCCCATGGCCTTTTCTGAGGTAAGATCTCTTGATGCTTAGGAAATTCATTTTCATAATGTCCCATCTCCCTGCAATTGTAGCATTGAACATCGGTAGCTTCTTTCTTCCCTTTGCAATCACGAGCTTGGTGGCCTTTTTAACCACACTTGTAACAGACACCCATTCCCTTCAAGCATGTATTAGGGTGTTTCTTCCCACATTTACTGCAGGATTGATATTCAACTTTTCCCTTCATCCACTTATTTCCATTTCCAGAGTGATCATCAGATCTCTTCTTCTCTTTCTTTTCTTTAAAGTCGTAAGACTTAGAGAATTCATTTTCTGTCTTGATAGCACATGAGACAATGTCTTCGTATGGCGAGAAGGATTGTGAGACTAATTCTTGAAGAAGAAAGGGTTTTAACCCATCAACGAAATGATAAATATTACTCCTCAGGTTACGTATATAATCTTATGCATGCCTCTCTATCCTTGTAAAGTTAGCCTCATACTTTGCGACATTCTCGTCCTCCTTTTGTCTCAGACTCAGAAATTGCCTTTCCATATCTGCTCGATGGTCACAAGGAAAATATTTTTATAAGAAAATATCTTTGAACTCCCTCCATTCCATATTTGATACTTCATCATCTTCCTTTATGTTTTAAATCAATGACCACCATTGTTCAGCATCTCTAGTTAGGCAGTAAACTACCATGATAACTTTTTCTCTTTCGCTACACCCCAAGGCGTGGAATATTTTCTCTAAAGAAATTATCCTTTGCTCAGCTAATAATGGATTTTTTCTCCCATTGAAAGTTGGTGGTTTTTGCCTCATGAAGTGATCTAAAATTGATCCTCCATGCTACGGATCAGGGTGCTCCATATAGGTATGGTTATTATTCATAACCTGAGTGAGTTGTCCCAGTATGGTGATTAGATGATTAGTACTAGTTGCATCACCAGCTCCACTATAATTATCTTGAGCAGTAGGGAAATCCCTACATGTAGTGCGTGCATTGATACAGTTTCCATTCCTTCAACTAGGCTCCATTACTAAACAATGGCATAAACTAGATCAGTTTATGAATAAATATACATAATTCCATACTAGTAAAACACTTAATATAAATTGAACTATTTATGGATACAGTCTATAATCATAAAAAAATGTTTTCTTTGAGGAAGTCTATACTCATAAACCCTTCATAACGGTTTTTAAATAAAATGATAATTATCCTAAGCATATCCCCCAGGAGTGTCGTAACCAAGCGTGCAACAAGACCCGTTGTCGTGCACCAGTTCCTATTCGGGTCTAGCTCAAAGCGGTGTTTTCGGGTTTTACCCCTAGGTACATCTATGCCAGAGCTGCCTCTACCTACTCGTATCTAGATAGGGATGTATTTCTTGGAAAACTCACAAAATATCTTTAATACCAAAATTCTTGGAAGTTCTTCTACACTAATCCTCAAAGTTTATCTTAGGGCTATGTTCGCTAATCAGATTTTATCTAAATCTAGCTTCCAAGTTTTGTACTAAACTTTCTCTAATACCAACTGTAACACCCTGACCCTAGTTACCCAGAGTCAGTGCATTATTACATAACATTGGCATGATCAAAAAAGATCAAGTCTCAAAGGACTGATTAGTTTATTATCCTTGGAATAACTAGATACATTCATAAATTTTACATTACATCATAAGGTGAAAACTACAACAACATCTTGTCTCCACACTCATATCCCCTTATAATATCTATACAGGTCATTCATAAAATATTTCTTCACATCTTGGGTAAAATAAAACATAGAATGTGGTGAGCTCAAATGCCATGTATGGATAACAATAAAATAGAAATTTTCATAAATAAGAATAATCATTTAAGGAAATGTATAACTAAAACAAAAGCCTTTTAAACATGAATTTCATCATAATATGGTAGAAATAAAACGAAATAATGTCATTTACATGTTCACATGGATATTCTACTAGTTTAATAGTCACATGCAATATCAATAACCACTATCATAATGATGGAATGCATAATGCCAGACTATCATAACCACATAGTCAAGGCCTTGTGCCAAGACTACAAATAATATTTTTTCAAGGCCTTGTTCCAAGACACTAGTTTGTCTCATAAGACCTACCGATGCATTGAGGAGCTATAGAGGGCTCCACCCGTCACTTATTAAGTCAAATTCAATGATCATATGAACAAGTTTAAACATAACATAAACATTCGTATTAAAACTAGCATACGAAATGTCAATACTTTATCCATAAACCATGAATGGTATAAAAATAACACATCCATGGTCAAACATATCACAAAACCTTCAATACAATATGGAAGTTTTGTATCATAATAAATCGACTTCAAATAATCTTAAAATCCATCAAAGGATGTTGACATAGATGGAATCAAAACTATTTGAGAGAAATATCTCTTTTTTTATATCATTTAGAAGACACATAATTAAAAAATTTACTTTGAAAATATTTTTATAAGATTGTAAGGTAAGCTTCGACGATTTTATAATTGTGGAAATTAGCCGCACCTGCCGTATAAGATAAAAATAGACATTTTTACCTTAATTTTCTCGAAAATGTTAAAAAGGACTTGTTTTGAAAATGACGGAAAGGATTTTTTTATAAAAATCTTATAAAAATTCAAAAATGGGTATAAATGACTTTAACCCATAGTCTGTAAAATAGAAATAATGATTTGAAATACATTTTTACTAAAAATGGTTGTGGATGATAAAGAGGTCCTAGTAGATAATTACGTATAAACAACCTCAGATAATGAAGAGATTGTGAAATTAACCATTACCTTGTACTTTCCCTTGGTTGAGGGCAGGTTAACCTATTGTATAATGGTTAAATAATTTTTATTAAATTATACAAGAATCATACACATTAATATGATATCATATATGATCTTTTAACATTGCTTTTTTAACAATATCTTAGTATTATCGCCGTTTCAGATGTTAGCTTACTCATTTTATTTTATATGTTTTGTTATATAATATGTGTTTGTTAAGGATTGGTTGTATCTTATTCATATACCGAATGATATAAAGTCCTTAAACATTATTTTTACCCATCAAATGAAAATTATTCTTGAATGGATACGATGGGGAATGAATCTCATCATGTTCGTGGAGACGGTAGTCCATACGTACGCATGAGCGACAATATCATTCTTTTGATATTAAAATAATATATAATTGGATGGTATATCATATATAAAGAATAATTATCATGTTATAATTATTATTTACATCAATTACACATCATTATCATACCCATCCAAATAAAAATGTTTTGAATAACAATTACACCACAACGTGGAGACGATAAGTTGTACGTATGCACGTATGGTGACATGTCATTCAAAGGATGGATAGAATACTGAATATGATTGTACCATATTTATAATAACATCACAGTATATAGAATATACCAGTGTTATTATTTTAGAATGGAAATAACAAAGAAAGAAGAAGTGGAAGAAGAAAGAAACTTGAAAGAGGGTGGTGAAATTATTACCTCTTCTTCGGGTTCTTCCTTTTGATTTGTTCAAAAGGGCTCCTTAATCTAGCTTTTTGACTAATGGAAGGCCTTTAAGATGAATTCAGGGAAGTTGAGAGGATATTTGGGAAGGGGTTGGCTATAACGCCCTGATCCCAGTTACCCAGAGTTGGTGCATTATTGCATAACATTGGCATGATCACAAAGATCAAGTCTCGAAAGACCGATTAGTTTAGTAGCCTTGGAAACACTAGATACATTCATAAAAGTTACATTAAATCATAATGTGAAAAACTACAATAACATGGTCTCCATAGTCCACACTCATATCCCCTTCTGACTATCCCTGCAGGTCATTCATAAAATACTTCTTCACATCCTAGAAAATATTAAAACATTGAAAGGTGTGAGCTTAGATGCTCAGTAAGGATAACATTATTGCTGAAGCTTTTATAAATAAACATAAACATTTAAGGAAATGTATAACTAAAAGAAAAGCCTTTTAAACTTGTACTTCAGCATAATATAGAAAAAGTAAAATGAAATAATGCCATTTACTTATTCACATGGTTATTCAACTAGTCGAATAATGAAATGCAACATCAATAACCACTTTCATAATGATAGAATGCATAATTCCAGACTATCATAACCACGCAGCCAAGGCCTCGTGCCAAGACTAAAAATAACATTTTGTCAAGGCCTCGTACCAAGACACTAGTTTGTCTCATGAGACCTGCCGATGCATCGAGGAGCTATAGCGGGCTCCCCCCATCACTTATTAATTCCAATTCATTCCTCATATGAACATGTTTAAACATATCATAAATGATAACATAATCGTATCACATAAAACATGCATAAAGGAAACATAACATTTCTAAATTTCAATCACAAGATATCAATACAACACATTGATATAAAAAAACACTTTCAAAACCATTTTCAATACAAAAATAAATGAAAATTAAAACTTTGTAATTATTTTTCATTTAAAAAAAGTTTTGGATTGTAGTGGAAGCTGAAACTCAAATAATGGTCACGACGGCGGAGAAGTCATTGTCACCGCTTACGTACATAAAAAAAACATTCCATTTTGTCTTTTAGTAAAATTATTCGTATAAAAATGATTCCTTTTGAATAAACTTAAAAGCTAGAGGGGTTTATACACCGTATAAAAGAAGCTTGTGTATAAAACAAAATATGCCTCAATGAAAGGAGATTGAGACGAAGTCCCTTACAAAAATCATTTTTTTAAATAAAATAAATCTAATATGTGTGTTATATATAAGTACACATAAAGAAGGTACAAATACAAGATAGGACATAATAATATCATGAAATAATTTGAAATTAGGAGATTAACCCAAAGAATAGAAATTGGGTTAAGAAGTTCCTTTACCCCATGTCTGACTTCACTCGACCATTATTTAATCTCCTGAATAATAAACTAGAGTTAATATCTACTTTATTAGGAATCATTTTAAAGTTCATTATCCCTTTTATATCACTTATTACAATGTTACGAAAATTATGTAGTTATTTAAGTTAATAACGGTCGTTTTGTCGATCTTTGGTACTTGAATCAACAATAAACTTCTTATAATTACAAGTTGTTTATGTGGTAGAATATCCATTATCTGAAGAATTATATTCATGATGTAGGTATCATATATATCATATATATCCATTATATATATTAATTTATAACATTACATAACATTTAGAGGTAAGAAACGAAATGCACCGTTCATGGAGACGGTAAGCCGTATGTGCGCATGAACGCTACTTTCATTACTATTTCGTATTTAATGGAATAAAATCATACTGATATAAAGGTATATTATAATTACAATATAATATCATATATAATATCATTCACTCCATCTTTTATACATCCCACATATGGCATTAACGATTCAAATCACATTGAGGGGGTGGTAGTCCGCACTTCCTAAAATGAAATTATCGCGTTTACCAATAATGGAAATCATAAAGGTATGCCATAAATGATAAATATAGAAGAATAAGGAAAACATAAACATAATATATATCATATATAAATATAGTTACATCTTAACGTCCACCATGAGAGGTGTTAAAAGAAGTTTGAACAATCATCGTTTCGTGAGGGAGAAATTCACCAACCACAGAAACAGTATGTTCTTTAACCATTTGATGAAGGTGTGAGTAAGTGTAAATAAAATACTTCTCATAACAACATCCTAGTATATTGAAGATAATGGTTTTGTTACAAAATAAAGGAATAAAAATATTTTAAGGGGTTGTAGAAGCAAAATAAAACAAAATAACATAAGAGAAGACATTACCTTAAAATCGGGCAACTCTTTTTGATTTGTGCCAAAAGATTCCTTGGGAAGAATTCTGCCCAAAATGAGGCTTCTATGAGTGATATAGATAAGTTGAGATAGTATTTGGGCAGAGGTTGGCTGAGCCAAATGGCTTTGAAGCTGTGAATAAGGTTGTAGAGGTGTGGGCCTTTTAAAAGAGGAGAGGAGGGGCACTCATGGAAAGTAATGAAATGTTACATTATTATGAAGTACTTTTCGGATTTAGAGGGTCCCAAAATTATATATTTCAAGGATAAGGTGATAAGGGTTCGAAATTTACCCATCCAATAGGTTTTTGACAAATTTAAGTCTTCTATTTTACATTATATTTTCATTTTATTTAAAAAGTTCATTAATGAGGTAATCACTGCATCATCATGGTGTCATAAAAATTTTAATTTATTTAATGTCTAAAAATTATATAAAAACTATCATGATGTAGTAAATATTTTTATACTTCAAATTAATATTTATAGTCGAAATTTTTACTTATATAACCCCATGTAATAATTGTTTTAGTAAAACAACACATGTTTGTGACAATTTTATTTTCACTTTAAATAAAAAGTTATTAATGTCATTTTCTTACCCAAGTGGCTCCATGGGGTCCCCAAGTGGACCCATGGAATTTCTTGGTGGTCCATGAATCAATAAATAAGGGTAGGAGAAGTTTAAAGGTAATTTCATATTATTGTAACAATATATTTACCTTAAGTTACACTAATTACCTTTAATCACGATTAATAGAACATAAAAGTTACTATTCACAAAAAAATTTAATCCCATTGAACAACATTTTACTTCCTAATGAAAATGATGTATTTCGGAATTTGGAAATTCAAATCACAGAGGTGGTAAAATTTTACTTAAACAAAAAAACTTTTTTTCAACTACCACATAGTGGTTTCACTATACATCAAAAATCAATGTTTTTGAGAACAACACAAAAAATTAACCCTAAGCTATATTTGATATTCCTAATTCAAAAATGATTTATATTTTAAAAAATTCAAAACATATAATTTGAATTAATTAATTTAATAATTAATTCCCGCTGTCACAACAAATAGCATGTTTTTAAGAAAGAATGTCAATCAAAAGATTGAAAAATGTTTATATCCAATTTCAAAGTGAAATTAATTATAATGACCACCATTAGATAAAATGGTAAAAATATATTCTAATGACACATTAGAACCACTCAATTGTATAATTTATCACTATAAATTATTTTGATTAAAAAAGTTGTTTTTATGAATTTTTTACTATTCATAAAAAATTGGAAGTTCTCAGAAAAATACTAAAAATTCCACATAGGCTAATTTCGATATTCCGAATCCAAAAATAAAGTCCATTTTGAAATATAAAATTTATATAATTCCAAAAGTGGGTATTACTATTCCTAACTGCTACTTTTATTGGTCACGGTGTGTTAGAACTCGAGGTTGCATACAACACATGTTGTTATATTATTCAAAGAGGAGTGTACCGTGGAAGCTTTGGGTGTTACATTCTCCCCTCCTTCATTAAATTGCATCCTCGCAATTTAAAATTTTTCTTTGAAAATAAAAGTTTGAAAATAGAAAATACCTTTGTGGAAATCCCACATCAGAAATAAGGTTAATAAAAATATAACTTTAAAAGAAATAAAGAGAAGTAAAAAGGTCACCCGAGATAGCCCATACTAGGATTCTATGAAAATTTGGATATGGAGGAAAAACAAACCATCATGGTCTGATGGAGAGTTTTATAAAACAGGATTAGGAGAAGGTTAACTACAAGAAAATCACAAACTTGTGATTGGCTAAACGTTCATTGATTCCCCAATTGGAAAAGTTAACCGACAACATTTTTGTTTTAAGTTACCTTTCATAAAGTTGAGGAATTTATTTAGGAGATTTACTAAGAATTTAAGGAAATATACTTACTTGTCATGTATACTTTCATTGCTTAATAAATTTTTACCACAAACCCATCTTTCACTTCAAAAGGTAATAGAACTCAAAAATATTCTATTTATCATAATTGTATAAGGTTCCAAATATTAACACATACCATTTAGATTAGTAAAACTTTTTTGTAATAACCAGGGACTTCCTGTAGGCTAGTAGTAGGTAATAAAGGCCTGTCGCACTATGGTTGTGGGTTCGATTCCTACAGCTTTGTCCGACACGACGGGTTATCCCCCAACCTGCAGGTTGTCCTTTTCCTAAAACTATAGTATTATAATATTCCAAAAATAATCTTCATAAATGTTTTAACCTTAAACAATACTATCCAAAGTTTACCTTAATCCATTCCAACCTTTATAGTTATCCAAAATACCTCCATCCAGACTTTCTCTAAAAGGTCTCTAAATTCCAAAATCAATTGTATCATCAGATTCCTCAAACAAAGTAAAGTTTATCTTATCATCACATATAAAAATATGATTAGATTCATCATATTAAAACCTTAATGAAAGAAACAAGTACTGCAGTACAATCCTTATATATATCACATTATTCTTATAACCAGAATATAATCCTTGAGTCCAAAAGCACCAATACATTAATTATTCCACCTCAACTGTATTAATAGCATAAGATTGTCCTCGATCCCTTGGCCTTTTCTGAGGTAAGTTTCTCTGACGATTAGGACATTCATTTGCATAATGCCCCATTTCCCTACAATTGTAGCATTCAACATTGATAGCCTCTTTCTTTCCCTTGTAATCACGAGCTTGGTGGCCTTTTTCACCACACTTGTAATAGACTCCCATTCCCTTCAATAAAATACCAGGATGATTCTTCCCACAATAATCACATAATGGAAAATCCTTCTTTCCCTTTTTTCCTTTATCTATCTCTTGTTCCACCGTTCTATTCTTCACTTCCTTTACTTTATTGTTCTAATATTTAGAGAATTCCTTTTCTGTATTGATAGAACATGAGACTATATCTTCGTACGTTGAGAAATATTGTGATACTAAAGCTCGACGGAGAAATGGTTTTAACCCATAAAAGAAACGATCAATCTTACTTCTTGGGTTACATATATAATCTATAGCACGCCTCACTATCCTTGTAAAGTTAACCTTATACATTGCGACATTCTCATCATCCTTCTGCCTCAGACTCAGAAATTGCCTTTCCATATCTGCTCGTTGGTCATGTGGAAAGTATTTTTCTAAGAAAATTTCCTTAAACTCCCTCCATTCCACACTTGACACTTCTTCATCTTCCTTTGTTTTTTGAATCAGCAACCACCATTGATCGACATCTCCAGTGAGGCGGTAAACTTCCATGACAACCTTCTACCTTTCGCTACTCCCCAAGGCGTGGAATATTTTCTCTAAGGAGTTTATCCATTGCTCAGCTACTAATGGATTTGTACACTCATTAAATGTTGGAGTTTATTGCCTCATGAAGCGTTATAACATTGATCCTCCACATTGCGGATCAGGGTGATCCATAAGAGTAAGGTTATTATTCATAACCTGAGTGAGTTGCCCCAGTATGGTGATAAGCTGATCAGCACCAGTTGTATCACCAACTCCATTATAATTATCTTGAGCAGGAGGGCAATCCCTACATGGAGTGCATGCATTGATACGGTTTCCATTCCTCCCACTAGGCGCCATTTCAAAACAATGGAATAAACTAGTTTAGTTTATGAATAAAAATACATAATTCCATACTTGTAAAACACTTAACATACATTTAACTATAATAAAAAAAAAATCTTTGAGGAAGTATATACTCATAAACCCATCATAGTGGTTTGTAAAGAAAATGAGAATTATCATAATCATATACACCTGGAGTGTCGTAACCAAGAGTGCAGCAAGACCCGTTGTCATGCACCAGTTCCCATTCGAGTCTAGCTCAAAGCGGTGTTTTCGGGTTTTACCCCTAGGTAAATCTGTGCCAGAGCCACCTCTACCTGCTCGTATCCATACAGGGATGTATTGAAATAAAAATAACAAATTCACTATGATACCAAAAATCTAGGAAGTTCTTCTATACTAATGCTAAAATTTTATCTTAGGTCTATGTGCTATAATCAGAGTTTATCTAAATCTAGTTTCCAAGGTTAGTACTAAACTGCCTCTGATACCAACTGTAACGCCCCGACCCCAGTTACCCAGATTCGGTGCATTATTGTGTAACATTTTCATGATCACAAAGATAAGTCTCAAAATACCGATTAGTTTAGTACCCTTGGGAACACTAGATACATTCATAAAAGTTACATTACACCATAAAGTAAAAAACTACAATAACATGGTATCCATAGTCCACACTCATATCCCCTTCTGACTATCCCTACAGGCCATTCATAAAATACTTATTCACATCTTGGAAAATATTAAAACATTGAATGGGGTGAGCTGAGATGCTCAGTAAGGATAACAATTTTGCAGAAGCTTTCATAAATAAACACAAACATTTAAGGCAATTTATAAATAAAACAAAAGCCTTTTATACTTGAACATCAGCGTAATATGGAAAAAGTAAAATGAAATAATTCCATTTACTTATTCACATGGTTATTCTACTAGTCGAATAATCACATGCAATATCAATAACCACTTTCATAATGATGGAATGCATAATGCTAGACTATCATAACCACGTAGCCAGGGCCTCGTGCCAAGACTACAAATAAGATTTTGTTAAGGACTCGTGAAAAGACACTAGTTTGTCTCATGAGACCTGCTGATGCATCGAGGAGCTATAGCGGGATCTACCCATCACTTATTAAGTCCAATGCATTCCTCATATGAACAGGTTTAAACATATCATAAACCATAACATAATCGTATCACATAAAACATGCATAAAGGAAACATAACATTTCCACATTTCAATCACAAGATATCAATACAACACATTGATATTAAAAAAACACTTTCAAACCATTTTCAATACCAAAATAAAAGAAAATTAAAAGTTTTTAATTATTTTTCATTTAAAAAACGTTTAGGCTCGTAGAGGAAGCCGAAACTCAAATAATGTTCACCGAGGCGGAGAAGTCGTTGTCGCCGGATACGTATAACAAAAAAACATTCCCTTTTGTAATTTAGTAAAATGATTTGTATAAAAAAGATTCCTTTTGAATAAATGTAAAAGTCAAAGGGGTTTATACACCGTATAAAAGAAGGTTGTGTATAAAACAAAATATGTCTCAATGAAAGGAGATTGAGACGAAGTCCCTTACAAAGATCATTTTTTTTAAATAAAATAAATCTATTATGTGTGTTCACTATAATTACACATAATTAAGGTACAAATACAAGATAGTACATAATAATATCATGACATAATTTGAAAGTAGGTGATTAACCCAAAGAATTGAAATTGGGTTAAGAAGTTCCCTTACCTCGTGTCCAACTTCACTCGACCGTTATTTATTCACCTCAATAATAAACTAGTTTTAATCTATACTTTCTTAAGAACCTTTTTAAATTTCATTATCCCTTTTATATCACTTATTACAATGTTACGAAAATTATGTAGTCATTTAAGTTAATAACGGTCGTTTTGTCGATCTTTGGTACTTGAGTCAACAATAAACTTCTTATAATTACAAGTTGTTTATGTGGTAGAATATCCATTATCTCCAGAATTATATTCATGATGTAGGTATCATATATATCATATATATCCAGTATATACATTCATTTATAATATTACATAACATTTATAGGTAATAAATGAAATGCACCGTTCATGGAGATGGTAAGCCGTACGTACGCATTAACGCTACTTTCATTTCTATTTCATATTTAATGGAATGAAATCATAATGATATAAAGTAATATTATAATTTCAGTATAATATCATATATAATATCATTTACTCCATCCTTTATACATCCCACATATGGAATTAACGATTCAAATCACTTTAAGGGGGCGGTAGTCCGCACTTCCTGAAATGAAATTATCGCGTTTACCCATAATCGAAATCATAAAGGTATGGAATAAAGGAGAAATACAGAAGAATAAGGACAAAATAAACATAATATATATCATATATAAATATAGTGACATCTTAATGGCCACCATGAGAGGTGTTAAAAGACGATTGAACAATCATCGTTTCGTGAGGTAGAAATTCGCCAACAACAGAAACAATATGTTCTTTAACCATTAGAGGAAGGTGTGTGTAAGTGTAAATAAAATACTTCTCATAACAACATCATAGTATATTTAATATACTGGTGTTTTTACAAAATAAATTAATAAAAAGAGTTTACGGGGTTGGAGAATCAAAATATAACAAAATAACATAAGAGAAGACATTACCTTAAAATCGGGTAACTCTTTTTGATTTGAGCCAAATGCTTCTTCGGGAAGAATTATGCCCAAAGTGAGGCTTATAGGAGTAAGTCTTATATTTTACAAGTGTAATTCATATATTTTACATTATCTTTTCATTTTATTTAAAAGGCTCATTAATGAGGTAATCGCTACATCATTATGGTGTCATAAAATTTTTAATTTATTTAATGTCTAAAAATTATATAAAAACTATAATGATGTAGGAAATATTTTTAGCTTTCCAATGAATATTTATAGTCGAAAAGTTAACTTTTATAACCCCATGTAATAATTTGTTTAGTAAAACAACACATGTTTGTGACAATTTTATTTTTACTTTAAATAAAAAGTTATTAATGTCATTTTCTTACCCAAGTGGCTCCATGGGGTCCCCAAGTTGACCCATGGATTTTCTTGGTCATCCATGACTCACCCAATAAAGGTAGGAAAAGTGTAAAGGTAATTTCATATTATTATAACATTATATTTACCTTAAGTTACACTCATTACCTTTAATCGTGATTAATAGAACTTAAGAGTTACTATTCACCAAAAAATATTTTAATCCCATTGAACTAGATTTTAATTCCTAATGACAATTATGTATGTCGGATTTTGGAAATTCAAATCACAAAGGTGGTAAAATTTCATTTAAACGAAAAATCAGTTTTTAAACTACCACTTAGTGGTTTCACTATTCATCAAAAATCTATGTTTTTCAGAACAACACCAAAAATTAACCCTAAGCTATATTTGATATTCCAAATTCAAAAATTTTGTCTATTTTACAAAATTCAAAACATATAAGTTGAATTAATTAATTTAATAATTAATTCCCGCTATCACAACAAATAGCGTGTTTTTAAGAAAGAATATCAATCAAAAGATTGACAGTTATTTATGTCCAATTTCAAAGTGAAATTAATTATAATGACCATCTTTGGATAAAATGGTAAAAATATCTTCTAATTACACTTTAGAACCACTAAATTGTATAATTTATCACTATAAATTATTTTGATTTAAAAAGTTGTTTTTAAGAATTTTTCACTATTCATCAAAAATTGGAAGTTCTCTGAAAAATACAAAAAATTCAACATAGGCTAATTTTGATATTCCGAATCCAAAAATGAAGTCCATTTTGAAATATAAAATTTATATAATTTGAAAAAGTGGGTATTACTATTCATAACTGCTACTTTTTTTGGTCGCGGTGTGTTAGAACTCGAGGTTGCGTACAACACATGTTGCTCTTTTATTCAAAGGGGAGCGTACCATGGAAGCTTGGGGTGTTACATTGGAAAAAAAGGCTTTGAAGGTATTACTTTAAGCGAAGGGGGAGTTACCTTTTATAAGAGGCATGAGGGGCACCTTTGGAAAAGCTTGAAATATAATTCTATAATAAATACATATTCGATTTCTAATGGCTCTAAAGTGTATTATTTAATGGTTAAGGTGGGGATGGGTTGAAAACCACTCAACCAATAGGTTTTATATAGGTTTGTGTTACTATATTAACATTATCTTTTTTATTTAACTCTTAGTTAAATAGTTTGACATTTACCATGTATCTTTGTATTTTTATATTATATAATTAATAAACATATTATATACTTCCAAGTGACCCCCAAGTAGTAAATTAATGATACACCTATCATTATATAAGTACTTCGGCTGAACCTTATATTTTTAGGAATAAAATACAAATTAATAATATACTATTTGTTTTAAAAACTATTTTCTGTCAATTTTGACACTATTTGGTATTTTGTTTTTACTAAATTAATAACAACATTATTACATCGAAAACATTTAATCTAACCAACACTAATATGTTATATTAACCTATAAAATTAGTTGAATTCATAAACAGTCTCCAATTACATTTATTTTGAAATTTATAATATCAATTATTTTAATATTCCATTAATTAGGTAATTACTGTATCACCATTATGTCATAAATAAATTAAATTATTTAATATCTAAAAATTATAAATAAAATATCATTATATAGGAAATATTTTTTTCCTTATAATTAATATTTATAATCAAATTTATTTTATGCATAACCCTATATTAAAAATGTTTTAGTTATTAAACTTTGATTTTAACTATTTTAACTCTTCTTTGAATTTAATAATAATAAATGTCCTAATCTAATCCAAGTGGACTAAAGAGGTTCATATTTTATTCCTAAGGCATTTTTTGGTCAAATTATACTTATCCAATAAAATTAGGACATGTGTTAGGGTAATAATAATATCATTTTTACCCTTAATTACCATATTTACTTTTAACCATGGTAAATAAAAGTAAAAAGTTACTATTCACCAAAAATTATTTTTATCTTATTGAACCACATTTTACTAATTGATATTAACCGTGTCTATCGGATTTTTGAAATTCCACTCATATAAGTGGTAAAATTATGTTTTATGTGAATTTTTAAATTGTCATAGGAGATGGGTAAAAGACGGTGAAAAGTTCAATAAAATTTTTATATATCTGAAATCATTATAAACTGACTCCAATGAATTAAATTGAACTTATATGGGTATTATGTATCTATTTTTTTGTAAAATAAATTTATATAAAATAAATAATTATTTAAAAAAAATTGGTTTTAAACTATAACTCAGTGTTTTTCACTATTCATCAAAAATTGAATGTTTTCAAAAAAATACCAAAATTTCACTTAGGCTAATTTTGATATTCCAAATCCAAAAATGATGTCCATTTTGAGAGATAAAATTTATAAAATTTCAAAAAGTGGGTATTACTATTCATAATGGCTAGTTTGATAAGTTGTGGTGTGTGTTAGAACTCAAAGTTGTGTTCAACACATGTTATTGTATTGTTCAAAGAGAAGCGTACCATGGAACCTTGGGGTGTTACATTGGAGTTTGGAAATGGGACCAACATGGGGCTCAAAACTAGGGAACCTGGAGACTTTATTTGAGTATTCATTTCTTTTATTTTTTAATACATCTATCATGACATTTTATTACATATCATCCAATCATTTACTGATTCATTAATGTTGGTTTATTTTTTCCTCATTTTATTTCCCATATATATGAGATATTATTTTCTCTTGTCTATGACTTGGACAATTTTACTTATATTTCCTATTTTCTCTACCATGTAACTCCATTCCAAGGGGTATAGTATGAAAAATATACTAACCACACCCCCACAACTATTCTCTAACCTTTGGTATATAGGGAGGCACACTTGATGTCTTGTAACAAACCCATTATGGACATGTGAGAGAGTGTTAGATTTGGGGATGTTAGAGTCCTTATTACTAGTTCCATACTGATATTTATTTCCCACACCCTACAAAAGATCTATATATTTTATGGGGTTCCAATACAAAGATTTATTTCAAAACACTACATGGGAACCCTTAAGCATGTATAGATCTTAATGTTTCATTTTTAGGTGAATGTTTTTATATCAAATCCAACTTGGGAAGATGGATGGGGATATTGGAAACTTATTCAAAGAGTAGAATGGGTTTTCTAACTGAGCCCCCCTAGTTTTTTTGTTTAATTAATTATTTGTTCATAAAAATATGTAATTATTTTATATATTTATCTATATTCACAGAATTTTTATTATTTCTTATACCATGTTAATGTTTTGTTACTATTCATTGTTGGCCACTCACTGTAAATACCTTCACATAATTTAATTTTTTTTTTCGGATTTGGTTATTAATTTGTTATTATATTAGATTATAATGATTCTATAGTGTCCCCATTTCTATTCATAAGCACTTTATTCTAGTGAAATAACCTTTTGTGTATATGGATGCATGCCTGGGTTATTGGGGAAATTTAAATAAGGTTCCATTCAGGAATTTTTTTAGATAATTACAAAGTGGTATCAGATATTTGGGTTGATTTTATTAATAACATGGTATTTTTTAGCTATTAGGATGTGTTAGAGCGTGGATTTTGTACTATATGGTTTCTTCCAAACATATAACTTAATGGAAAATTTATATTTCTTGAGGTATGGAATTATTACTCTTGAATTAGTTTTTCTGATTGATATATTTCATCAAGCCTGATGTTATGTATAAAGATTATTTTTTTCTCTTAGACCTTTCTAGAAAGGGTATGTGTGTTCATGCATAAAATTAAGAACAAATGTTTATTTATAAATTTACAGGTTTAATTTTCCATTTTAAATGGATCAAAAAATGGAGAAATTGTTTTGAAAAAATATTTTTCAATAAATAATTATTTTAGTTAATTGTTGTAAAATAGTGGCAATCTGATTTGGATTAATTGAAATGACATTAAAAAATATTAATTTCTTTAAAAAATAAAATATTATTGATGTATTAATTAATTAAAACTAAGATAATGTTATTGAATTATTTTCCATGATGTTATGAGGTCAAAGTATTTTAGGTATGGTGGATGTCCTCCCTTCAATGGTTTGTCTCAAGTATTTGTTTTCTAGTATAGATGGTATAGATCATGTGTGCCTATTATGTGTCTTGTTGGGATTGTGAGAATTTATTTAATGATATACCCTTGAAAGAGTTGTGTTTTCCTATAATGCTTACTTATGATAAGATATTTTACCTCTCCAGAGTGAGTAGGGAGTGGATCATGATGAGGGGGTTAATTATTCAGTTAGTGTTGTCATTTGTTTCTAAAGAGGATATAATAATGGTATAGGATCACATTGTATTGGGACTAGCTACACCATAATATAAGACATTTCAGTGTGAGGCATTTGGAATTTCCATAATGAGGAGCTAATAGGTTTCATAACCTCTGGAAAAAGTATTTTTTTTTTGTTGTGGAGTGAAGGTTCTTGCTGTAATGTGGCTTAGAATGAGCATTTGTCATCATTAAATCCCTAGTTACACTACAATTATCCATGGGTATCATGTAATTAGTTATTTATTGGGTTTGAAGTTTTCTTAATTCAGTTGGAGATGGTTTTTAAATTTTCAGATGTCCAGGAATATCCCACCTAGGTTTTTGGTAGAAATGTAAAATTCTTTGAATTTGGTTTATTCTTTAGTAGTATGAGGATGATAAATTTGTTTGTCTGGAATCACCTCTATTTTATTATAAATAAAACCCTAGTTTTTGATTTATGAGGAATGTTTTTGAATTCCCTGAATGGATGATGTGAATGAGTTTTCTTGTGGTTTTAATTAGGGGTCCACGAATGAGCCTTAGAATGGGGAGATGTATGTTTTTCCCCATAGTAGTTAATACCATGTGACACATGGTGATATTAGTAAGTTAAAAGAAGAAGTGTTCTTAAAGAAGCCTTTTTTGGAATTACTTGAGGATTTTTGTAGCAAGGGTTTAAAGAACTAAAAGGATATGGGTGGGTTATTGTGGTTTCATTATTAGGTGATTAGTTTTGCATGGATGAGTCATGTTCAATATATATTCACTATTGGAATGTTAGGGGTTGTTAGGGAATGTCTCCAATGGTTAGTTCCAAATGAAACTAAACTTGACATGGGATTATTGAGAGTATTTAGAGTTGGTAACCTGATCCTGAAATATTTTTAGTGTTTGTTAAATGGTTGAGTGAGTGGATTCTACAGTATTCCCGTGGTTTATATTAAGAGGAGGATAGTAATTTCATGTATTGAGGTTCAAAAAATCTCGGTGCAAGGGAATATATCAAATGGAGTGGGTTGAGAAATTATAAGAGCTTGTTAGGTTTATTGTGGATGAATATAGAATGGATGTAATCATTATTTAGGAGTACGATTTAAGGGTTAGGGGTGATGAGATAATTTTAGTTGGTTCTTTCGGTTGTGTAAATTTACTATAGGGGTTTCAAATTGTTATTGTTTTGCAATGATGATTGGGGCTACATCAGATCAAATGAAGATTATTCAGGGTATATGAAACTCAAATGATGAAAGATATAGATTCTAAAAAAAATGTGATAGGCATTTATGGGAATGTATCATGTTGGTAAATTTCAATGATATTTTATTTTGATGATGTTTTGTATCAACATGATGATGATTTGGATATTACCAAGGTAGGCAGCACCCAACATTCCACATTAGGTATTATATTCAAATAATTCTAGATTAAAATCCCTAGAACCATTTTTAATAATTTTTTGGTATAGTATTAGAATTAGTCATATATGTTTCTAGGGTCTTACCAGATTGGGTTTTTTTTATAATGGATGAAATTAGTGTAATCGACAAATGATAAGCTTTAGATCAGGTGATCAGGCTATTTCTATCTTATTAGTTGGATGTATTTGTACTCAGGAGAGAGAATGAAAATTACATTACGGATTTTATAATTTGTCCCAGATCATATATGATCCATTAATAGGATCAATTTCTAGGTTTTTAATCTAATAGATGACGCTGTGATGAACGAGTTGGGTGGAACTCAGGGTGTTATCAGGTCTCACCCAAGTGGATGCTTCACTTTATGCATGGGAGTTTATAAAACCCTAGGAAAGGGTGGATGAGTAAATTTAATACATGAGGGAGTATAATTATGTTTTTTTGGAAATTTGGGTTTGGAGGTATGAGATTCATGATGGATGTTTCATTTGGGAAATGGTTGTTGATTGTTAAAGATTAGATCGATAAATTTGGTAAATGCCTGTGTGATAGGATCATGATGGTGGATTATTTTTTGGAATATATTTGTGGATTAGAAATGATAAAAGTATCATGTTATAATGGATTTATTATGTTTTATAACATCATATAAAACACAATTTCATAAATATAATCCCTGTGGTGGAGGGTTTTTAATGACCCACATCATTATTTGTTGAATAATTAAGAGGAAATTTGAATTTAGATATCTGAAGAAGGGATGGTTTTGAGTATAAATAATTAGATAAGTTTTCTAAAATATTGTATATCTATTGGTTTTGATTGAAACTGAGTTTTTTTATTTGGTAGTTTCTTGGAGTGTTGGGAAAGTTTTGGAGGATTTTCTCTTGCAGTTGGGTTGAGTTTCCTAATGCAAGTGGTAGCTTACAACAAAAACATAGTGGGGGGTGTTGTAGTGTGGAAATGAGCTATGTGATAATAATGTTTGTATTTGGAGTTGATATAACACCTTTTAATAAGTTATTACATAGTTATTATATGTATAATATTAAATTTTCTCAAATCAATCCAGATCACACATAACCATGGTATTTCTTCACGAGGGATTCTTTTGATGGAGTTGTTGCACTATTAGTAATGGAAATTTAAATGAATATTAAAGGATAGAATAATGTTTCACCACATCATAGTGGATTACTCCACATGGTGTATTAATGGTAGGAATATTGGGATTATTCCAAGAGAAGTGTTACACCATAGGAAACCTAGTAATGCTATAATGGGTGTCTATGATTTCCCTAGTTTTTCAATGGTGAAGGTCACTACAACATGAACCTGGTGGTCACACCAACATGTTTCTTGAGGTGTTAAACTATTTGGTGATCCCCTTTTCTATTCCTCAATTCACACCTATGCCTTTTTATGATTTTTAAATATTTTTAATAATATCCTCCTCACTGTTATTTACTTGCAAGACCCATATCCCCAAAAACTACCCTTATCCCACTTTACTCTATTAGATCCCAAACCACAATCTCTAAATGGATTAATGGTCTATATAAATTTTGATATTACATTATCCAACTATATGGTAATACCTAGGTAGATGTTTTAATTTCCAATTTATTTCATTATTGTTTTGTCCTAACCATCATTGTGGACATTGTTTCTTCTGATTTCTAGATTTCAGGAAAACAAGGGTGAACCAAGACTTGGAATAAGACAATTTAAATTATATAAGATTAATGTAGGTGGTTAATTTTATATTTCACCATATTATATGGTTTCTTATGTGAATTTCATCCATGCTCCCTGGATTTTGGGTTTAAGAATTCTAGAAAGGTATTGGGTGAGTTTCAAAGTCTGGGATAGGCTTCGGTAGAGTATCCTTAGTATTAATTGGGGGTTCCATGCATGGTTGGGTGATTATAGAATGAAAAGACTGTTTGTTTCCAGTATAATGACCTCTTTTTTTGTCCCACACACCCTTTGGTGGTTCAATTGTTTTTAGTTGGTGATGTTAGACCTATATTCATGTAGGGAGATAGGAATTGTGGTCTCTTGAGTGGGGGTGACCTTAGGTAGATATTCCGAAAAGTGAAATGATTTGGGCATCATAAGGTAAGGGGGATCGATTTTCCTTATGAACCCTAAAACCCATGGTAAGAAGATGGGTGATGGATATGTGTTTTACCTATATTTTATTTTTTCTTCCTATAGGGGGTTATGGTTTTGAAAGGGTGTTAGACTTAATTGGATTTACATGTATGGTGATTTGGGTTAATGATTTATGGGTTATAGTTGGTCCATGACCCTAGGTTGGGTTAATTCTTTATATATTTTATTAATTCCTTGTGGATAAGAATTGGTGGGTTCTTGTACTATCTCAAGATTAATTTGGGAAGTGAAACACCAGATGTAATGTGTTACAAACCATTATATACCTTATGGGATTAGTGCATGGGATGTGAATGGAGTTTCCTAAGGGACTAGATTTTCATAGGATGGAATTATGGAAACTATTTATGTCTATTTGAATGATGAGGTGAGTTAATAATGAATTTATGGTTTATGTGATTTCATAAAAGGACTATGTGCATGGATATGGGAAAGTGTCATCAATGGTCTTCATTATAGATGAATTATGGAAACAGGTCCAAAGGTTCCTCATGAGATGACGTGAATCTTTATGTATTCATGTAATGGATGAGAATATCCTGACAGGTCATGAATATTGATGATGAGACATATGGAGAGGGATTATCTAGTTGTGCCTAATATATGGATTAGGGAGTAGTTTGAGACTAGGCATTGAAATTGGTTTCCATAATTATTGCAACATACATGTTCCATGACTATGATCTAATTATTGATGATGAGACATAATGTGGGAGATCATCCTTAGTGATAATGTCGTGGTTGATATATATTGTGTGGCCTCACCCTAATTGATATTGTGGTTGTTAATATATGTTGTGTTACATCACCCATAGTTATTGGGTGTTTATCAAGAGGTGATGTGTGGCCATACATTGACTGATAAAGTCATGGTTGAGATATAATGTTTGACCCCACCCTGAGTGTCAGTTTGGTGGTCAATATGTGATGCATGACCTCAACCAAAGAGATAGGGTGGTGATATATATATGATACATGACCTCACCCTAAGTGATGGGGGGGGGGGGCAGTGAGGATGTGATATTAAAACTCAACCTCAGCGATAGAGTGGTGGAAAAGATGTGATATGTAACCTTTCCTTGAAAGATATGGTGGTGGTTGAGGTGAGAAACCATATTAGACCTTGCCCGTAGTGAGAGGGAGGAGAAATATGATAACACATGAGATTAAGATTTGTTATAGGAGCCTAGCCAGAGTAAGATGGTAGTGATCGAGGCTCTACCAATTGTCCTTTAATTGACAAGTTGGACTGGGGTTAAATTTCACTGGGATACAACTTCTACCAAATTTATCATAGACTTGTAAGGTCAATAGTCATGTTATCCTAGTTATAACAAAAACAATTTATGTATATGCTTGTGCATTTTCTATTTATTTTATGATCATGAACCCACTGTATATATTTTCATATCAGAGGGTCCCCTTTAATTGTCCCCTATTGATACTTCTTTAACACACACTGCATGAACACCCTGTTAGGCTTGAATATCTTCATATTTTACTTTATGGTGGTATGTTGTACAAGTGATCTGGTTTGAGTTGTTGGATTGGAATTTGAATGAAATATTAGTGCATGTACCTAGATTTTATAGTCATATCACCCTATCTGTTTTTTATAAGATTACATTATTATTAGATCATTATATTATGAAATCATTCAATATGGTTGCGTGTAATTTGTGCATGGGTATAATTTCATTATGTCATATTTATATTATTTTCTATTGATGGTTGGATATTCACTATGAATCCTTATAATTTAATGATTTTAATCCACTCATAGTAAATAAAATAGATTGATGGAATACAATTGTGTATTCATTTTTTATTCCAAATAAAATTATTACAACCATGTATAAATGAAACTATATATTTATTATTGAGTATAGAAAAATACCATATCATGGGATATACCATAGAATATAATATACCATCTCTATCTTAGATTACCTTTATAACCACTAATGTATAACAGAGCATCTCAAAATCTATATTGTTTTCCACTCCCTCCAAGACAGTATCATGATCTTCTGATCACATCATATGATGTAGATATCGATAAGTCTTCATCCAGTATTGTCCACAAGGAATATCAAACAATTCATTCAAATTAATAAAATTATACAAGAATCATCATTTTGATCTGTATGATGAATACCCCTCCTTTACAGTCCATGTTCAAAAACTAAGGTCAAATTCATGTTTTATTAATAAGGGTAATGCTCTAGAATATATTGGATTCCTGAAACATTTAAAACATTCTTCATAATAACTACCTAAACTAGAGTTTCGTAGAAAAAAAATAATATAAGGTATCCCAAGAAAACCTCACATTTAGAAAACTCTATATACCACTCTAATTCCGTGATAAAAATATACCATGTACTGATATATTGGTAATTGAAATTTTCAAGCTCCCCTCTAGTAGTCTAGGGGCTGGTGACTAATGCAGAAGAATATTCAATAAATGAAGGGAGGTAATACCTATAGATATAACCTATCACATGATATCATGAAATATCATCAACAATGAAAAAAATAAATCAATTCCCATGAAATATATCTTGATATATATATATATATAATATCTATAATATAATATATAATATTCAAATAGATCATCAAATACAAATAACATATCCCTTAAGTCCATGCCACCATCCAATGAATTTACCACCCATTCTAATATTTCAATATCATCTTACAACTAAATTCTCTAATAATTGTTGATAAAAGAGTGAATAACAAGTGCGTGTACATACATTGGGGGGAAATATTATCCATTATGTTCATCCACATAAATTAACTAACGGCAAAACATATACGATATGTGTGAATGAATTAGTATAGCATAGAAAAACCAACTCATCATATTTCTTTATCAATCATAATAAAGTTCATTAATGGTATTTATGAAGATACCCATAAATCATTTTCATCAAAGTCAATAAAATAATTTTTTTCTGAAATAGAATATATTCATACTTCTCTATAAAATAATATGAAACTTCCGTGTTGACTACATGTCACAAGAGTTCCTCTTGGTGATCATAACTAAATCTAGTATCTATCTCATTATTGGGGAGGCCTTTTATGTAACCCTAGCTATCCATTACCACTATATCTATGATATTGGATCTCATATACACTATATGTGGATGGTAGTCATGAAAAGAGATAACATCTTAAAAAAAAAATAATATAGTTCTCTCACATACCATCTATATATTTTACATCCCAGTGATTCACACAAGATTCACTAATAAAAATAGTCTGGGAGATAATTATCTTAACTTATCCCTAATATTATCTAAAAAATATACATATCTACCTATCTGATAAAATAGATGTTGTTTTGTATATTGTTCTCCCATACCCAGTTTTGTGGGAAAAACAAAAATACATGGTTCATCATCATCCACCTAAATCATAGAGTTATGGTAGTTAAAGAGTGTAAAATATCATTTGAATCATTATTTATCACAATCTCGTACTAGGGATACTGAAGGAATTTCTCATATCTACCAATCATACACTAAAGTTTCTAAAGGTATTACTTATCCCCACTAATCTCTTAATGATATTTTATTCCACATTGATACATATATATGGCTGTTTTGGAATAAATATAAATAATAATTACCACCAGTAACTTCCTAGAAAAGTGGGAGAAAATTGGTAAAGGTCATCGTCATCTCATTCTAACCCTAACCAGTGGGTGAGTGTAAAGGAATTCATAATGGTATCCCCTGACAATTTATTGTTCCCCATAACTATAATGAATAAAATATAGATGTAGGTAATTAGATAAACAATACAATACACTCAAATCAAGGATCATCCTATCAATTATAACTGTCTTTCCATATATAAATCCCGAACTTATAAATCATCATTAATGGATTCCCACATTATAGATATTAGAAATCTAGTAATAATAATTCTATAGTAGTAAAATATAATATTTTATATTATTCAACTATCCAATGTTCTATCATTAAATTTTCAATCCAACTTCAATAATTAAACATTCCACATCGTTTATTTTAATTATTAAATTTAATTACTTTGACCAGGACCAACCACTCATCTCATGACATTATTTTATTATAACCCAATAATTATGATTTTTTTAATAATTATTTAAAAATTTATTTAATTATATTATATTAATTCATATACCAAACTATTATAACCAAGGTTACCTAACATGGAGGATGTTAGAATCATTGAAAAATATTAGTTATGTAGATTATATGTTAACAAAGATGGTTTGAATTAGAGTTGTGTTTGTTTTCAATCACAATTGAAATGGTATAAAGTTTGAGAGAATTTTAGAAGATGTTCGGGGTATTTTGAAGAATATTTTGTGATGAATGCAAAAATCATGACATAATCATGTTGGTCATGCCATAATGGAGGTTTTTTAAGAGTTATAAGAAGATTTAGTGCTTAGTCATGTCATTAGGGAATGCTTCATGCAACATAGGAAGATATCACAATTCAATAAAGAACCCATGATATGTTATTGTAAATTTGGATTGCCAGGCTGGGGGATTCACCTCACTAGTATGGATAACATTCTAAAATATGTTATTGTTTTAGAAATAACGAAGTTCTTATCACACCATAATCAAATGGGTTGCATCGTAACAAGTGGTTGTGTTCTATAATTTTATGACATCATGAATATTTGGTGTGGATTTGGTTATATATGGTTTTCGGCATTATTATTAGAAGGTGATCACCATTCTATAAGACTTTCAATATCATTGAATATTTGGAAAACTGTGTCATGATTTCATGGTATTTGAAAATGGATTTACTTTGGATTTTGTAGATCTATAGTTGATAGATGTCCACGCATTAACGGATCACATCACTCAATAATCTAATAATGTTTAACTACATCTTTCAATAATACTAGACATCATACCCTGATGTAATGATTTTTAATCTACTATCAAATTTAAAATATTTTTTAAAATGGGAGAGGTTATTATTAAAAATTTTGGGTGTTATTGGATTATTGTGAATGGGTTTGGCATCCAATCATTCATAAAAACATGGATAATTAAAAGTATATGAATTTCAATGGTATTATAAATTGGAAAAATTAAGGGAGAGAAATAGTACCTATGGAGATAATTGAAATAAATTGAATTGAGAGAAGTACTACTACCATGGAAGAACAATATCAAAGATTTATATTTCATAGTAAATATTGATATATAAGGAGAACACCATTATAGGTTGGTTCTAATCATATCTATGGAAATTCATGTTTATTTAATATATTCATTATCAGTGGTGATATAAATAAAGAGAGTGATCATATGATCGACAAAGATCCCTTTCATAGACATATAATAAAATTAAATGTTTACAATTTTTAGAATCTCAACACATCATTGATTTATTAAAATTATGAATATTCATTAGTTGTGAATCATGTAAAATCTTCATTTTACTGCATTTTCATACATTATTATTTTTTTCTGTTTTTTTTCTTCAATTTGATAAGTTCAAAGTTTTCTATAAAATATTATAAATATACCCATTAAATAATTAGATGAAATATAATTCAAAACATAATTCTTCCCATCGTTGGGTGTGTTTGGGAAAATATGGATGTAATAAGTAATATCTGATCCATGTTCTCCTGGGTGAATCTTTTTGTAGAAGATCATTATTATAGAGAATTCATTAATCATTAAATGAATTCCACTATTCGATTTATATTACTATCAAAACATTTATGAACCAAATGAGATAACATCTAAAATTTTATGAAATTCAAGTTTTCTCTCCATTTATTTATATAATTCATGTATGTGATGCTATATAGATCTCTAAGACAAGAGAAGGAATACAATATATCAATATTGATGGAAGGTCTCATAATTATATATATAGAGCATTTTGAGATCCAATATACATAAAGGTGATGTGTTATAATTCTATTAAATAATTATGGGATTAATTAGAATATAAATTTTATGGTGATAAAAAATTTAAGGAGGAAATTTTTTGGTTATTCATAACATGGTTAATGATTTAAAGATAATATTAAGTGAAAACATTGTTGATTTCATTGACCACATCATTGTGGTTTTTTTATCTATTCATGGACTCAGTGATGAGATGAAAGATTTTAAAATCATAAAAATGATTCTTAGAATATTTACACAATTTTGTAATAAAAATGTTTTATCATTAAAAGATGGATTTGTTTGAGCTATATCTCACATATATACACAAAAATATGTATATATATGATATTTGTGTAAATACAGAAGAAAAAACACGTCATTAGTCCCAGGAGATGGAATTTTAGGCCATTTAGAATCATGTTTTTTTTTAATTTTAATAAGCCGATGAAGAAATAAGGGATGAGTTCTTATAACTTGTTGTGATAAAATTTATGTGAAGTGAATGAAAATTTTTAGGATATATTTACAATAGGTTAATTTTTATATGTTATGGTTATATATATCATCGAAATATATCATTAGAAAAATTGAGAAGAAAGAAAAGGAGAATACTATACAAAATAGTGGTGGATTTTTCCACAAACATAGATTTGAAAATCTAAAAATACATCATAAAATAAGATTCAAGGTAAGATTTTGGTGAAAAATAAAGATGATGTAGTTGAAGTTTTCTTCAAATAATGTAAATATGAATTCATTACAGATTTGATATATGAAATTTTGAAAAAAATTATAATCATCCAGAATAAACCTAATAAGAAAATTATCCTGAAGGTGTCACTTTTTTGAGGGTTTATCTTTGGTGTGACTTTGAGGTTCGTGATATAGAATGAAATACTAATTTTAAGATCGATTATTTAAAAAATTAATCATAAAACAATAATAAATAATTAAAATAACAAATTACCCAGTTAAAGAATGTTTTGAATGAAAAGGGGGATTATCGTGAAATTCCAAAATAAGTGGCTGATTTCAAGCTAAAAACCAAATAATAAGAAAAGGTTATCAATGGAATTAAGTATTATATCATAGAATGGACAAATGTGGTTAAGACCCTTGAAGAGAAAGTAGTTAATATTAAAAATAAATGAAAATATTAAATTAAATTAGGTTGTTCAAATTGGAATCCATAGTTTTTAATATTATTAGATAAGGAACTAAAGGATGTGGATGAATGAGGTTTGATAAATATTGAGAAGACGTTGAATAATAAATGAACCAACTACATGGGTAATAGTGGAACTAGTTTGGATACTGAATCATCTGAAAATAAAGGTTATGTCATAATGAATAAATGAATTAAGAAGGTTGGAAATAAATTTAATTTGATGTGAACATAACAATGATTGAGTGACTATTTAGAAAATGTTAAAATATAGAGATAAAATAGTGAATTTTTTCCATTTATAATGTGTTAATTATATAGTTTCCAAGTCTATATGATGAAAATATTGAGAATAAGCTATGATCTAACTTAAAATAGAGACACATTGAACATAGAAATGGATGATGAGAACAAATCCTCCACCATAAAGAAAAAATTATTTATATGGATATAGTGATTATTACTCCAACTTAGGACATAAAAATATAGATCACCTAGAACAATGGTATGGGAATTTTTTATATTGATGAACATGTATAATGTTGTGAAGACCCATGAATTATATTGAAATGTTAAATATATATTTCCCCATTAGATGAATAATAATATGATAAAAATAATTTTTGTAATATAACATGGAGAGAACATCACATGTATTAACTGAAAAAATGATTCATTTGAAGGAAAAGAAGAATAAGTAGAAGGTATTCCATGTCAATATTTCTCTTTAAGTGATACTGAAAAATGACACATGGATTCTTGAAAGTGGGTGTTCATCCCACATGATAGAGAATAAGAATTTATTGAAGAATTTGAGAGTCTTTGTTGATGGTATAGATCGATTTGGGAATTTTGCATCCTATCACCGGGAGTTTAATGGCCTTCAATTCTAATGTGTTCTCCTTTATACTAAATCTCAACAAAAATGGATGCTAGTTTCTGTTATAAAATCTAATGAAATAGTGATTTAATCATTCCCCAGTGATCTCCCTTCCCTAATATCCATTTTATACTCTTTGTTCCTTAATTTATTATTCCATATTTTTATCAGGGTCCCAACTTCTGTTCTCATAATGTTCCTTTTATTTTATCTTATATTTGGTCTTTGTTGTTTTTTGTATTTTAATTCGTTTTCCAATAGATTTGTGTTGAATTCACTATTTTGGAGGTAGTTAGTAATTGTAATTTTAGTGATTACCATCGAGGGGTTTGTTTAGAATACCCTTATATCTTTTTTATATATAAAATCATAACTAAAACATCCGAATTCAAGAATAATGGCATGTAGGTACAATTTAGAATAATAATATTTGATTCATTTGGTAGTGAATACCTTTTTTGAAATTATCTGCATTTTCTATAGATCATTGGTATACTCATTTTCTAGAAGGGATATAGATTACCATGGTCCTCTTCTAAATATTCTACATAAAAAACTATAGTGGAACCCAATTTTGATTAGTTGTGATAGTGGTCAAAGTGTTTTGGGAGTGTGTTGGTTGAAATTCATGGTGATAAATCCTTGGAATTTTATTTACATTTGTATCTTCGATATCCTTTTTGTTCAATGTATTAGATATTTTTATATGTTCTCTCCCCAAGATTTCTAGTGTTTTTATCCTGATGTTAACGACTTGGTGTTCTAATTACTCGTGTATTTTTATTCCCATTAGAAACATCCTTTATCTATTTATGTTGTTATTGGAACATTAAATTCCATCTCATAGTTTATTTTATCCTATAATCCTAATTTACAATTGGTGAAACAATTATGTAGGTTTATATAAATAATTTTTCATTGATTATGGTAGCATGTGGTTTTTGTGTTGTGGATTAATGAATGAATGACACTGTGTGGAGATCATTTTTTCAATGGGACCATTTTGATTGAAGAAGATGACTCAAGAGTACTAAATAATTAATTCATGGTTGGTTTTTTTAAAATAATGGCTCAATGGTGTCTAGTGAATCTTCCTAAAGACAGTGTTTGTGGAAGAGTTGTTTTATAGTAGTTTTGTTCAATTGGTTCATATTCTATGTTGGTTGGTGTTTCCATTCATCCTTATGGAGTTATGATTGTTTTGGTTGATATTGGTGGTAATTGATGGAGGAATATGGTGATTCATTACATATTTTATTCTCTAGAATTTTGATGGTTTCGTTGATAGTTTTAATTCTTTATTCGTTCTATCCTATGACAGAATGCCTAAGATGAAAGTCTCTATAGATGGAGGTATTTAGTGAAAGTGCTCCCATTGTAAATGATAGTCACTGTTTGTAGTCGTGTTAATTAAGATGGGATTAAGGTGATTACCAGTATTAGTGGGTAATTTTTGGTAGTTAGAGCACACATGAAATATCTATGATTGATGATGACCCACTAACCCATTCTTTATACTAGTTTCTTTGTTTTTTATATTATGAATTTATAAAAAAATTACTTGTTTTACTATTGTTGGTTGATGGAATTGTTCTTGATGTTGTGTGGGTTCCCACTTTTAACCATACAAGTAATTTTATGAAAATAAAAAAATTGGAACAATGGAGCCTTAAAGATAAAATGTAGTGGGAATATAATGTTCGAAGAGGTTTATATGATATGATATATATATATATATATATTTCAATTGACTTCAACAAAACCTCCTTATGTGGGACAACATGTTGACTCGATAATTGAAGTCAAATTCAACAAAAAAGGTTTTGTAATACAAGGAAAATATAGAATTTACCAAATAAAGTGATAGAGAATAAATGAAAATATATATCATGGGGAGAATAAGGAAAACATTTATCACCACATAGGGGTGGAGGATAACAATTTATGTAATAAAAGGCTTATATAGATACGTAAACAAAGAAAATATATTTTTTTATATATTAAGGGAAAGATAGATATTATAAATCTAATATGTGATTGGGATAAGACTTGTGATTATTTTATGATAGGTAAGATGGTGATAAATCTCTACCAATAAAATAATAAGAGAGTATCAAAATTGTTGGAAATAATTATTATCAATTTTTAGGGTCTAATGAAACATCCTGAAACATTAGGAGAGAGTTAATAAATAATTTTATTGATAATTATATTTTAACAGGTCGCATTATATTTTTATGGACCATGAAGGAATTCATAGAGTACATCAAATGGTTTTATAGGAGAGATAAAAATTTAACTAGAAGACATATTTTATCAATTGGATAATGGAAAAAAGTAAAAATACCTTATGATGGAAAACTATATGCAGAAGCATAAAAAATTATAATGTATAATTAGTTAGGAAAATAAAATAAATAGGTTTTAGGGAATGAATTAAATTTATGGTGATTAATATGAAAATTATTCTACTCACATAGAGTGGCATATTGAGGCCTTTTTAGAAGAAATGTAGTATCTATTTGGACATAAAACCTGGCCTTTAAAAGTCTCTAAGATGAGAAGAAACTGTATAAACTATGGAAAATAAGTAAGAGAATGTTTAAACACCATAATGTGTTTAGAAAAAAAATCTATATTTTTATTAAGAAACTAAGACAAATAAATTAAGAATATGCCAAAGATGTGGAAATTTAATTTGGATACTCTACCAATAGTAAATCCAAAAAATGTTTTAAAATTAGACAGATAATACTTGTGGAAATAAACAATGTTAATGTGATTTAAAATATGGAAATAAATAAATATTGAAATCTATATTTTATTTAAACATTTTCTGATAAATAAGTGGTTGATTTTTTTGGAAGCTTACATAATCTATCTCATGATGAGGATTATTATGTTGAATAAAAGGATATAGAGACTACCGAATAAAGTTAATAATAGATTCAAATATATTAATAAGAGAATATATTAATAAGTTAAACCTAACTAGATACCAATCTACTCTAATCAAAACCAACAGAATGAGGAGTATATGAAACACTCTCTACTATAATTAGTGAAACAAATATTATTTAAATAAGAAATAATGAATGAATCATGGTGTAAATCCAAGATTTAGGAGTTGAAAAAAACATAGAAAAATAAATCACATAAGCTGGTGAGAAGCCCACTAAATCAAAATTTCATAAAAAAAGGATGTTTAAGAAAAATATGATGATCATGGAAATTTGAACCAAAAATGAATTATCAGTTTGTATGGGTAATAAAAAAATTAATGGCATAGAGATGGAATAAAATTTTTCATTGGTGGAAAGAGTTGGTCCAATAAGATATTTCTTATCAAAGGTGATTAAAAATGGATTTAAATTTTATCAAATGGATGTAAATGAAATTTTTTTTAATATACTAGTAAAATAGGAAGTTTATATTTAAAATTGGTGGATTTTCAAATCGATGATGATGAAATAATTGAGGGAAATATAAGGTAGTCCTTATATAAATTTAAATAATGACCTTGAGGTTGTAATTAATAATTGGATTCTTATATAGAAAATTGTTAATTTCAGAGGAATTGTGTTGATTATAAACTCTATAAGAAGTCAAACAAGTAATAGAAGTTTATAGTACTCGTATACGATAATGATATCATATTCTGATAAAATATAAAAATTATAGTGGTATAATTTAAATATTTGAGGAGCTATGAGTTTGAGATATTGATTATTAACGAGATTATGTAATACCCTATGTTTGGATGAGTTATGATATTCATAGAGAATTTGAATTTTTTACCAAGGAGAGGGAATCATTTTGAAAATTGAGATTTATATTGGAATTTTGAGTGCTAGAAAATCTTGAGGAGGTATTTTTCGGTATTGAATGAGACTCAAAAGGGATATATGATTATGGAGAGATTTTTTGAGATACAATTGGGACGATGGGTTACTGAATTTTAGTAGTAGCCTCCTGCTAACTTGCCAGTGAGCAATCTAGTTTAAAACATTAATGGTTAGGGAATTTGAAAGTAAAATTTATAGAACTGCATAGTCATTTTTCTCTAAAGGTTCACTAGTGCTTTGTTTTTTGAATTCAAGGAAAGATTTTTTTATATTGCAACCCCCTTTGAATTAAAGGTGTTGGGAAGATTGGGGGAGTTTTCCTTTGCCATCTCCTTCCACCCTTTTCCCCACTATACTTCACGTTGATATGGGGTGGGTTTTTAGTGTTTTTAGGAATTATTTTAGCATTATTTAAACTATAAGGATATCATACCTTTGTCATAAACATTATTTTTTATTTTTGGGTTACTCCCATTAGGATTTGAGTAAGAATTCACCATGTGCATGGGGGAATTTTCTGATTTTGATATGGATTATGCCTGACTCATGTGGTGGAGGTCTTATGATGGAAATTTCATGCTCTTTATCAGATATTTTATAATGATATTTCATTATATGATTTTTTTTCAATGTATTTCACTTAAAAAAATTAATATCCAAATAAAAGAGTATTTATTATTATGGATTTGTCCCGAGATGATACTATGGGTGTGTTATAGACCCTTTGGGTGTTGTTGGGTTCTATTTGGGTACAATGAAGTCATTGATGAATCATTAAATTATTAGCTCTAATTTGGGTTAATTTTAAATGAATTTGTTAATATTTTATTTATTAATTAATAAATTATATAATTTTATGATTAAATAATGGTGTTGGAGAGTTAGGTCCTCACATTGATTAGTAGTGACTAATAGAATTAGAAATGTCTAGGAAGTGATAGAAAGGAAGTTCATAAATTGGTAATGACATTATTAAAAGGTAGGTGGTCCCTTGTATATACGATATGGATAATAAATGTCTTTACATGGAATGTTAAATGTGATGCCCTTCCTCCTCGAGGAATTGACATTTTATATAAAATTATTTTTATAATTAAAAATGAGTTACATAGATGTGAGTTGAATAATGTAACAACCTCAATGTCCACCTTATGAACTTCATTAATGAATTGGAAACTGAGAGAATAGTCCAAGATGATGATTTCATTCATTTTCATATAAAATGACATAGGAGGAACGTGAATTAAATTGGATATAATGGAATGAAATAAATGGGTGAGACTAAAAAGACCTAAAGAGTAGTTCTTCAGTAAATTCCCTTGGTAAGAGAGTATTGATATACTAAATATGGTGGGTGTCACCTTCAAATACAAGGACAAAACTAATAGACTAAAAGGCCAAGGAGTCCAGATTATGATTTGGGACATAAAGGGGGAAATGATACCCCTATGTAATGACCTTGGACCAACATTTCCAAATGAACCAGAGTAACGTGGGTAAGTTGTCCAGTGAGTGTTCTATAACATAGAGGACCTTGGTAGTTACCTAGTTGGTGTAAAACATAGAGAGGTATTGGACTGTGGTGCTAGGATTTAAATGTAAGTCTTGACCCATATTTTAGTAAAATAGAAAATTAGGAAGGTAAATAACAAATGTAATGGTAGACACTTATGAGGAATTTGTGATTTAATTAAATAGGTAAAACAGGTAAATGAGTAATAATGAAAATGGAAATGTGATGTACGGTTATGAGTCCTCAAGAGTTGTGGATTTCCTAAGTTATTTTTTATTAAATTTTCATGATCTAGTTATGAAAATTCCCTGCGTTCATGTGTTGGTTTATCACATATGATTGGATTATGTTTGTTATTTAGGAGAGGATATGCCTCAAGGTGTTTTATGACATGATAATGTAACATCTGGAACTGGGGAGGGTATTTATCTCTGGGTAATATAGGCATGATACCATTCTATTGGTAGGCTGGGTCTTATTGGTTATGATCATATTAATAGTTTTTGGTAGAGAATCTGACCCCCAAGAGTGGATAAATATGTTTTTATGGATGGAGGATGCCCTCCAGAATTTCATGGACCTATGGGTATAGTATGTTATCCCAAAAATAGATTGATATTCCTTGGACAAGCTTCATGAAACCACATGTTGGGTATATAACCCCCTCACATAGATTTGGATATTATTGATTTTCTAGATTGGAATTTTGAAGTTGAGTCTGTATTAGAGAGGAGTCAGACCCTAGGATTTTACCTTATGTTTACTAGGGTTAGACATTCCAATAATAATAATGTTCTATATATTTGGGTGAGTTAGACCTGAGGTTTGTTTCTCTTATATACCATACTGAGTCATCCTCAATGTATATATATCATGTGTTTTTAGGTGAGTTAGACCCGAAGTTTTTTATCATGTATAATCAGGTGATCTTGGCCCACAAGTCCTTATCTTCTATATATTCGGTAGAGTAATACACCTGGTTTTTATGTTAGTTTGAAGGATTAAATGACATGATCAAAGAAAATTTATAATTGGACAAAGATGTTGAAAGTTGATAATGGGTTCCATGGTACAACCCATGGATCAACAACGGAAATAAATTTCACATTCACAAAAATATTTTATTTAGATTCTGACTGTATCACATTAATTAATTTCATTTATAGGTTGTGTATTAGAATGCATCGGTGGTTCCCTACTATGTTTTACTAACACCCTTCTTGATCATCCATGGTGAATGGGTACCGAAGCAGACTTCACTGATTGTAGGTTCAGATTGGTAAATTTTCCAATATTGTACCATTCAACTTGATAACATGGAAGAGATTATAAATTTTGATACGGCGGGTCTCGGGTATGTACTATAGCATATTATACATTTTATTTTTACTTTTATTTATTTTGTCTATGTGGCCATCCTAATGGATGACCAGTGTGCCTGTATGACTATGTGATTCTGTATTATCATTTTTAATAGAATATTTTTTGATTATTTCTTGTGTACACTTGGTTGAATGTTTATTATTTTTTATTATGTTTTTTATTTATATAAATGATTTCATACTCTAATAAGGGGGTATAGTCTCCCCATGCTATCACCCTAGACCAATGCTTCTATAGGGGAGCCTCTAGCATATGGGGATGCAAACCCAAGGAACATTCACCCCCAATACAGTAGTAAATTCTAAGCATGCTATCCTGGGATTTGACAATGTGGTAATATAGAATAAATGTGATAGATATTACAAGTGAATCAAAGGTATTTTTTCACGTCTTACTATTTGGAGCATGTAGTAGACATGTTATATAAGGATAATTCATATTTTATGATAAATATTAGATTGATTCACTGGTAACACCTTTCTCGATATGTATTATAGGATAATAGAGTCTTGGGATTGTTTTTTTATATTATCTATTACATTTATGGTATTTGGACTAATGTGACACAAATTCATTTTTTATGTTTATTGATATTTCTATACATTAGATATTGTATTGTAGTGGAAAGAGGCATTTCGTGCATCATGATAAGCAGGTAGGTTTCACATGTCATAATCCTACTTGTATGTGGTTTTACATATGATAGGTTTCAACTATTTAAATTGTAAAAACCCACATATATAAATTTTTCTCATGTATCTTTTTTTTGGAAATCGTACACAGTTGGCCCATGATGCATAATTATTTCTGATGGATGGTCATGTGGATCTATGGTATGATACACCTTGATGATAATGACACTATATATATATATATACGATTCCTTATCGATGGACACCAATGGGTTATAATTTATCACTTTACTCATATATATATATATATATATATATAGTGACCCGTACTTTTCATACATAGATATTACATCTAGATAGATTAATTATCTTTCCATGACATTCTTTTTCACATCTAAATTGATTAGGTATAGTTTCTTTGGAATCATGGAAACATACAAGCTAAATTATTATAATCTCCCTATACTTATTAATAACATACACCCATATTATATATATCATACTTAATACCTTTCTTCATTACCTTAGGAAAGGAAACATAAGAAAATGGTGAACTCAGATGCTCAGTAAGGGTGAGAAAGGGATATTTATGTGATCACATAAGAATAAAATAATCATAAGGGTTTAATAAAAATATTTTAACATTTGAAAACAATAATATTTATATCAAAGATCAAAATCTTTATTCATGGGATATATCATGACATTTTATAAGGCCTGAATCATATGGGAATCAAATAACATGAACCATAAAATTTTAACATATGAAAAAGTCTTTCATTTGTGGAATAAAATTAAGCATATAAAATAATTTCCATTTTAGTAATGTATCATTTAAAATATTTTCCTAGTGCAATGGTTTCACACCCCAAACTAGTGTAGTAGTCAAGGTTCTCTCCCAAGACTATTATAGTGAACATATTCCCTTACAAAACTGAGTTCACTCTCCATAAGAGTCCTATTTTTCTCATGAGATATAAATATTTATACAATTAATTGGAGGGTGATATTGTTCCCAACCATAACATAATTAAAATTATACCTATGTGTTCCACATTATCATGAAATATTCACTATATTAGAAACCTATAAATGTAATGTGCTTCATAATGATTTCATTTTTTCATCATAGCGTAAACTGTTGAAAATTAATATGTTTCATAAATATATTTTCAATATAAACCTAAACCATCTTGATAACAAAATAGGATAGTATAATTGTATCATATCCACAATAAATAGTAACTGAAATAAATAGGTTTTATCCTTGATTAATAGAAATACCATTAAAAGATCAGTAAAACATTATTGAGGAAAATAACATTTATATTTGGAAATCACTTATTGTAAAATTGAAAAAATAGAAGGAAAAATAAATTATGTGAAAAGATCATTTTATACTAGTTATGAAATGTTTAAGGAAAAATTATTCATGATAGTTGGAAAACCCATTCATTCCATAAATGTTAAGAAAACATTAATTTCCTATTTTTATGAAAATTTAAATGTTTTTTAATAGGAAAATGAAATGATTATTCGATTCAAACCATTTTGTGAAAATTAAAACATGATTAAAGAAAAATTTAAAAAATCATATGATAACAGTAAAATTATTCTATAAAATATTTCTAGAAAACATGTATATTGAAAAATATGGTTTTTCGACCAGAGGTATAAATGAATATGATTTTACTTAAAAATGAATTTTATATCTATTGAGTACATAAAGGAAGGATAATGAAAGGAAACATTTATTTTCATGATATAATTTGTGGAGAAGAAAATTCATCAATATTTTTAAATTAATATCACAATATTTCATCATCATAACTTAATCATAAGAAATATCGATAAATAATGATATTGTAACATAAAACCCCTTACCTCATGTTCAAATTCCACCACATGATTTCGAACGTCTTGAATTATAAACAAATTTTTGTCATACATCATATTATAGAACTATAATAATATAAATAGAAAAATATAATATTTAATTTAAACCTTTTATCAACTATTTATTAACAATTATTTATGAATATATCTATTCTGTGTGATAATTTTTTTTTTCATGTATGTTTTGGTTTTTAATATTCGGTTCTTATAGATTGATCATAGTTACATAATATCAAAAATTTTAATCATGGTATATATATCATATATATTCATTATATATTTATATATATATTTATAGACATCTATAAAATTTAGGGATAAGAAAAATAATTACTCTATTCAGTGAGACGGTAAGTCGTTTGTTTGGATGAACCCTGTTTTCATTTTTTTATCGAATGGAATGACAAAAAGGTAAATATTAATTAATCATTAAAAGAAAATTATTTTATCACATATATAATATATATGCATAAAATTCAACCTCATTTCCATCGATGTAAAATATATCTGAAAAATAATTATATCGATTTGTGGATCAGATTGTAAATATGTACGCATTAAGAGCGTTATGTTTTCCAAAAGAATTGGATGGTAATAAATTTGAAATGATATTGTAATTATATATGTTTAATTATGTCATAAATATAATATATAAATATTAAATCCATCATAATACCCATCTAGAAAATATTCTGATGAAAAATGAATTGTGTCAGTACATTGAGACGATATGTCATATATATTCCAGAGTGATACTTTCACATCCCATTTGATGGGAAAGAGGATTTGTATTTCTGTTTTCATAATAATAATAAAATTTCATATATTTAAGATACTACTGTTATTATGTTATCAATATTAATAAATTTTGAAAGTGGAAACAAAAAATTTAAAAGAATGTGATCGGTTATAGCGATTAACTCTTTTTAGAAACGACTACATTAGAGCTCATATAAAGGGATTTATGGTTTTTTATTTTTTGAATACCAGGACCTATAATAAGATTATAGGGAAGGGTATATGATAATTTATTTTTTCTTTTTCTCAATATAGATGGGTAAATGTGGTGTAATGAAGAGATAGGAGGGGGACCTTTTTGTAGTTGAGGGGAGGGACACTCTTGGAATTCAATGTAATATTAAATTAATATACATTAATTGGGATGTAATAATATATCCAAAATAAAAATATTCACATAGAATACGATTATTATTTTTAATACTCTCATAAAATATAATTTGGACATGTTTGGATCACATATTTACCCATATATTTTAGATTTATACACCATTAACCCATCAAAAAATTAACATAATAATAATGTTTTCTAATCATTAAGGTTTAATAATGTCCATATAAAATAAATAAAACCCATAAATATATCGTGGTTTGTGTTTAAAAACATATCCAATTATTTTTATTAATATATGATTTTTACCTATTTTATATCATTTAATAAAATATTTTTTATTATAAAATATCATCATTGTCATTTTTAACACTAGTCATTTAATTTCACTCTAAAGATATCAAGAAAAGGTTTTAATGATAAAATAATTCATTAAAACCTCCCTAATATAACATATAGTTATATAACATCCGTGGTAAATATTGACTCAATCAAATTAAATCACTTTCAGATTTTATAAATTCGTTTATTATATATTTTTATTAATTGGATAAGTAGTATATTGGTGTTCCATAAGAAATTAAGGTAATAATATAATTAAAAAAATAAAAAATAAAAATATATAAGGAGAATAATTTCATTAAGACCATAATATAATCTTATATTTTTTCATATTTTTTCAAATATGGACATATAATATATATGTATGAAAAAGAGTGCAATTTGTAACATTGTTTTAATTATTAAAAAGGGCATTTTCAAGGAAAAGTTTCTATCATACTGATAAATTTTAGCCTACGGTGATTAGGGTCAAATTAAATTAATACATTAATAATCCCAATGAAATATTATGGCCTTACCAAATATTTTTAACCTATATTAACTTGTGTTGGTTCGAGTGGACACTCAAGAGGGGGGGGGGGTGAATTGAGTTCCAATTAAAATTTTTGTAAAAAATATTTCACTTAAAATACTCCTTTTATAAAAAAAAGTTAAACTGTAGTGAATTTATACAGAGTGTAAATGTTCAATTAGTTTCTCAACAATTGATTAGGTCTCAGTGAATTTAATCTAAATATTAAGTTGACTTTTGAAACTAACTTACTGGTTTTCAATAAGTATAAACAATTGCTAATTTAATTATCAAAGTAACTTTAAAACAAATTATATTTCAAATTAGTTAGCAGCGCAATATGAAATATATAGTACACTTATGACTTAAACCAAAATGCACAACAGATGTAACCAAGAGGTTCAGTCTCAAGACGAGACTTAGTCCTCTCAAACAATTTATATAAATTGATCCACACCCTGGATCGGGGTAAACAACAGTACAATATTGTTCAGGTCCAAATACCTCTACCACAGTTCTACGTGGGAAAACAAGGACAACAGCTCACAACTGTCCAGGTCGTACTTGACCTCTACCACTATCCACAGTGGGATACTATGATAACCCTGCTTTTATTAAAAAACTTAAACATGATTTATTACATAAAACTTCACTTGATACAACAAGAAGATCGAGAGGTTTAGTTTCTTTGGGGCTTAGAATCATTACATAAAAACTTGAAACATGAAATACAACATCTTTATTGAAAACTTCCTTTATATGACCACTACATTCCCTCGTACTTAGATTTACATGGGATAACCTGAGGAAATGCATAAGAAAAGGGTGATCTATAAAGCCCAGTAAGGGATTACACATGGAATAACATGAGGAGTAAAATACATGTTAGAAAATAGGCATATAAATAGAGCATAAAAGAAACATGAACATAAAGGCATGATAAAGAATGATAATCATAACATGGAATTAGCATGAGCCAAGGCTCATTGCACATAAAGCATGATTAAATGCTCATTTAACATAAAGCACGAGTAAACCCTTGTTTCACTTGAATTAGCATGAGTCAACACTCATTGCACATGATGTATCATAATACTACACTTTACCCAATGCAATGGAGAGCTATAAGGGCGCACCCTTCATCAACATTTCATTTCATGCATAAGTGTGCCACATGGATCATAAAACATGGATTCATAAAACATAATAATTTATTACACGATAAAGGAATGTGGAATTCATTCATGAAACATTATAATCAATAAGTAAATGTGCATAAATCTGAATACTGTTGATGGATAAATGGGCATGGTATTCACTACACAATGAAATTGGCTTAGAAAATCGGTGCGATTTCAGCAGCATAACAGCATGACATAAGAATTCATAAAAAATGGTTGATGAGAGAGAAAAGAGTTCCTCTTAATATTTACATGTAATGGATAGTAAGGAGGTCATATAGATACATGTCCCAACAATTGTAATGGAAATCAGATTCATGATACAAAAATATTTCTTGAATGTAAAAGAGGAGAAAGAGGTTCCTTTCGGAATTTTGGCATAGTAACGAGTGTACATGGGAGGAATTTAATGAGAGAGAAAGGGGTATCACATCATTCAAACATAAATAGGTCAGTATGAGGGAGGTTCTAAACCATATCCCAAGATTCATAATTGAAATTAAAAGGGCAAAACAACTTAAAGAGAATTGGACAAACATGAGAAACGAAGAAAAAACCCTTACTTGGAAGTGTGCTTTCAAAGGCTAGAGAGAGGCTTGTGAGAGGATTCTTGGGAACTTGGGGAACCTTGGGAGGATTATAGAAAGAGTAGGACAGAGGTTGGACTAACTCCAAGGTCTTTTAGTGAGGAGGAAGTGGGAGCATGGGTGGGTTTATATAGGGAAGGTGAAGGAATTCTTTATTATTTAGGTTTGGGTCCCCTTACATTAAATTAATCTAAACCAAAATCCATCCCATGATTTTTTCCCATAGTTTTTGGAAAATGGGAGAGGATAAAAATAATTTATAAGTCCAAAGTCCGAACATCTTAAAATATTAGGGTTTCTTATGTGGAGGTGAGTCACACTCCCACTGAAATTAAATTAAAAAGGCAAGGTGTTGAATAAGTCTTGAGGGGTCCATTAATCCTTTGAAAAGTAAGTCAAACAAACCCAAAATCAATTTATTTTAATGGTAAAACATATATTTCCCGAACATAGAGAATATAGTATTTTATTAAATCACTATTGGGTCATTATGATGTCATAAAACACATTATATATTTAAACGTTATTTAATTTTTACCCAAAAATTTGACTGTCTTAGAAAATTATGTAAAATTCACCGTTGGATAATTTCTACATCCTAATTCTAGAAATAACATTTATTTTATCTAAATAATTTTCTAAATATGTGAATCTTCACTTTTAATATAAAAACCTATATTTATCTAAAATTCACGGGTTTTGACAGAAATGGATTTCAAACCTTAATAAAAAAATTTAATTGCATTCATAAAATTAAAAGATCATTTATATTTAATAAAAAATAATTTAAAAATAATATTATTATTTTATTAAAATATTATTTAATTTCAAAATTACTTAATTTAATAAAATAGATTTCTTAATTAAATAATAACTAAAATCACAATTTGTACTTTAAAAACTATTTACAATGTATCAAAAATGACTAGAAATTATATTCATTATTATATACAAAAATAATGTACATGAACATAGTACTACTTATTTGTTACATAACCCCTTAAAACAGCCGCATAAGACCTAAGGGTATGGTGTGCGATGGTGACAGACTCTTGGGGTGGCTCGGATAACATCGCTCGAGTGGTAATTTCAATCAACTTCCACTTTTCCCGTAGACAGTCACGTTCGAGCTTGACATGATGAAGATCAGCTTGGTCTTGGTCAAGGGAGAAGCCCAAAGATGCCACCTATTTTACGAGCTCCGAAAAATGGGCTTCGTATGAGGCAATTCTACTGGATGAGGCCATCACTTCCTTTGTCTGAGTAAATTGGATTTGTTAAGGTCCTATATTTATACTAATCATGTGATCATTGTTCAATGCCTATATTAGCAACGGTCAAAATTCTTAACATAAAACCAAACAACTTTACATTTTATATAAACATAAAGAGACATTTAATTAGATCAAGAGGTATTTCGATTAATGAAACTTTGGGTCGTTAGAGATACAAGGGAGTTAATAGAGTTTGAATGAGGATTTTAGAATCCTCCAGCTTAGCTCAAGAGATAGTGTGTGAAAAATAAATAGGGTACACAAACTACTAGAAATTTTAATGAAACAATCACTAAAGAAATTGTGAATGAGTTTAGAAAAGATTTAGTGATTTGCAGTGAAGCTCTGGACTCGTTTGATTGGTCAGAAAAGCTTGTGAGTCCTTCCTTGGTTTTTGTTCTGAAAAACAGAGTGTTGTTTTCTTCCTTGGTTCTAGGTTCAGCTTATCAGCCTGAGTGTATGAAGTGTTTTTTGTAGTTCTTCAACCAAGATGTATCTTGTGTTATCAAGAAAATAATTGCTCTGTGTATGCCCACTATTCTTGGTGTATGGATGTAGCCTTGTGTGAATGCACCACGTTTGAATGCTGTTGATCCTTTTTCTTTTTCACCCTTCGTGTGCCTTCATAGTTCCTTTATTCTCTCTCTTTCATTCAATATTGTGTTCACTACTCTCCAGCTAGGTCTTTATCTTCCCTTTTATAGATTTCAGCTCCGAAAAAAATGAATGATTACTTTTTTCATGGGTACTAGGTACGGTTCCCTGACATGGAAACATAAATCATTAAATAACATTAACTGCATTAAAATCATAAAATGTAATCGTTATCTTAATAAATAAATAGAATTGAGAATATAGAGTTTGACTGGTTGGTCAATAATTAGTAGCCTCCTGTTGGTAGATGTGTGCGGTGGACTGTGTAATAGTGACCTTCCATCGGTAGCTCTTTGAACTTGTATCGGTAGCTCATTACATTGGTAGATCTTGGTATCGATAACTCCTTACTCTGTATCAGAATATTTTGGTATCGGTAGCTCCATATACTTGTGACTTCATTCTATTGGTAGATCTTGATCTATTGGTATCTCTTGATCTATCGGTAGCTCTGCTTTGTATCGGTAGCTTCATTCTATATCGGTAACTCTGTATATCAGTAGCTCTTGGTCTATCAGTAGCTCTGGTCTGTCAGTATCTCTATGTATTGGTGACTGTCTGTATCGGTAGCTTGCTTAGTTCCAGTGATTATATGTATCGATATACTTATTCATATCAGCAGCTTTATCTTATCGTTGACTCTGTCTATCGGTAGACTAAGTCTATCGGTAGACTATGTACCGGTAGCTCTGTATCAATAGCTATATGCTGATCAGTGACTAACACTTATCTATTTTATGGAAAACATATCTGATTGGATTAAAATTACTTCAAAACTCATACAAACAAGGATAAACATTGATTAACATATTTCAAGGATTATTTTAATATTATTATCATCTTGAAAATAGTATATCATAGATTGAGCGAATTTGAATATAGATAAACATTAATTGGGATTATCAAAGTATGTGAAAGCATAATTGGGATTATCAAAGTATGTGAAAACATAATTGGGATTATCAAAGTATGTGAAAGCATAATTGGGATTATCAAAATAGGTGAGGTCAACAATCTCCCCCTTTATGATAATCACAACTTATGATATTATAGCTTTAAAACAATGAGTAGTTGTATCAGAGGATATATCATTAAATGCAATTATCTTAGAGAAAATAGTATGTTATAGAACATAATGTATCATAGGTATTCTTAAATGCAATGATATCAGAGGGGAAAAGCATGGTAGCTCTTCCTTAGATAATATTGCTCCCCCTTTGAGAATATTTCTCCCTCTTTGATACTTAGATAGATAATATTTCTCCCCCTTTGTGATAAAAATAAATTGGGAAACAAGAAAGAAAAGAGGAACAAAATGAGAAGGAAAAGAAAGCCAATTGTATTATAGGTTAAAAAAATGTACATATAAAGAAAAACAAAATACAAGGGATTCCTATCAAGCATATTATCCACTTGTTCAATCCACATCCTCAATGTGAGATTTTCCCTTTGGATCAGAAGAGGATTCATACTGTGTGGATTCTGGTGAAGGATTAGGAATTCCAGAGATGATCACAGAAGTCTGAGCCACAGAAACTGTGCTTGTCCTATAATGAGGAGTTTTTTAAGTTATCATAGGTGTAAGGATTTGAATGGCTTAGGCTGGATACATCTAAATAGGAGAAGCAATAGAGGCAGAGGCAGGTAAGGTAGGAGGTACAATCACTGGCCTAGCATCGACATGCAGGAAAGGAAGAAAAATATTTCTGAAATCCATAATTATTCCTCCTCCTCTCTCCATAGCAGATATGAAATCATCCTTTTTCTCCATGATTTTGTCAAAGGCTGGAGTCAATTCCCTTAGTTTGCTGACTTGCTCTCTGAAGGCTTGATTGACAGGAGGTAACTTCAGGTTTTCCAACAAAAGTTTGAAATGATTGTTGAGTTGATGCTTGGTGTAAACCTTTTCAAAATAGGAGTCCACCTTGTCTTTCACTTCTTTCTGAGTGGAAGAAGCTTCTCTCCTATAGTCTTGGACTATCTTCATTATTTCCCTAGCTGAATCTCTAGTATAAAGCACAACATTGCTCAGGTTAGATGAGTCCACAGAGCCACTGGTTGATGCTGAACCAAGATCCTCCTTCATCAAAGCTCGAATCTGATCCATATCCACTAAAGGTCTAGAAGAAATAGAACCAATAGAGAAGGTTACTATTTCATTGATTTTTTTGGTCAACCCACTGATAATATTTTCGAATTCGGAATCCTGGGTTTTAACATGATCTTTCATGGAGGTTTTAAAACCTTCAAACACTGAAACCATCTGGATTACAACACTTTTGACATAGGCTAAGACATTGTCTTCTTGGGATTTTGAGCTCATGTAAGAGTATAAAGAGATAAAATATTTCTTTAGAGCTTCAAAATCAGCTTCAAGTCTAGATACTTGAGTATGGCAGTTTGTAACTTCTTCCATTATTTTGGCCACCAAGGTTGACAAATTACAACCGAGAGAGAGTTCAAAAGATTTTTTCAAATTTCTCATCTCTTCAACAAAGGATTGCGTCAACTTAGCAACATAATCACTAAAGGTCTCCTTCATCTCATCCTTTAAGGATTCAGGGTCAGCTCTGGTGATCATATTAGCAGGAGCAGTCACAAGAGGTGCTCTTTCAGTTGCTATGCTGGCCACTGAGTCTGTCATAATCGATTGGATTGATAACACCATTGAGGCTTCCATCTTCCTTGTCTCTTTCACAAAACTGACCGTGTTATTTTTCTTCAAAATTTTCAGATCATGCATTCTGACCACATCTTCAGGAAAAAACTTAATCTCAACATCATAAATAATATTTTTTCTATTGAGGGATGCCTCATTATCAAAATCAGGATAGTCTAATCCACAAACCATAAAACCTGTTTCTTCTACCTAGTCCCCAATCTCAACAGCCACTGACACACTTACAAATTTGACACTCCCCCTTAATGGGTGCATTCCCATGTATAGAAACAACATTCTCAGTAGGTCATTCTTCCTCAGAATAATATTCTACTATCAATTATTTGTCTACAACAGCAGGAGGGTCCTCTGGATTAGGTACAACTTCTTCCATTTCTTCTATTACATCCTCAGTAGGCACTGCTGAGCTTCCAATTAATGGACTCAGACTTAAGCAGACAGAATCAGAGGCTTCAGATTCATTCTCCTTTTCTTCTTTATGCCCAGGGGCTGGCTGGTCTTCTTCATCAGCAGGTGTCTCTTCTTCTACTAAGTTTTACTTTCTAGAAGAAACAATTTCAGCACCCGGACTTGGAGGTAAGTCTCAATCTCTTCCATAATTCATAGAAGTAACTACTTCTTCTTCAGTCTCATCACTGTACTCAGGTTCTTCTTCATCAGGTCCTAGACCTAGATGCCTCACATCCTTAGGTCTTGAAGGATGATTTATAGGATTGAATTAATCATATATATTCTGGTCATCATTAACCCACTCTCCTCTACATGGGTTCCAATTTATCTTCATATATTTGCAAACAGGGGGTGTGATAAAAAATTTATTCCTTACTACCACTGTCTCATCTTGAGACTTAGCTACCCCTTTCACTATCATCATCACTGAGATCAACTTGGCAAAGAAGAGGGCATTAGTCTTTGATTTTTTCCTTGTCATGTCTTCCATTTGGATCATCATCAATCTGAACACATTCACTTTTATACAATGTATCAAGAGATTCAAGAGATAGATATCCTGATATCTTAAATTCGCAAAGTCTCCTCTCCTTGGTATTAAGACATGCTGAACAAATTTGAACAACAATCTGTTCTCTCCATCCATTTCAGCTGCCACTACTTGTCTTTGATTTCTATCACCAGTGAGCTCCTCCAAGGCAGTATCATAATCTAATATATCACTTGTAGGTGGCATATCTTTCAAGACATATCCATATACACCTTTGTGTGGAATCTTCAGGCATTCAGCCCACTCAACGGATTAAAAAGACATCTCCTTTCCATTCACAAAAAAGTCACCCGGTTCTCATCTTCTGATTTTTCAAAGCTTAAAAACACATAAAATTGATTCACTAGCTTCAGATATTAGGGGCCATTGTTGTTTGAAAAGAAATCTACCCACTTTTGATCTTCCAGCAGTTCGAGCACTAATGACTTTCTAGGCAACAACCATTCCACGCACAACTCTTTTTCAATCACAATATCTCTATTCAGAAAATGAGGATTCACTGGTTGCCTTCCCGACCTAGTTCTACCAACACTACCAATTGATTCTGGCTAGGACTTCTGCTTCTTTGATTTCGGCTCATCGGTGTCTTCTCTTATGGTAGGAAGTTTCCTTTTTTCCATCTCTGGTTCGAGGGATTTAGGGTTTTCGAGAGATTCGAGAGAAAAGGTTTGATGGTAAGGGTTTGAGGCTCGGTGGATTGAGAAGTAGCTAGGACTTTGTTTTAATCATTTATGAATCATAAAATAAATAAATAAAATGAAATAAAGTAAAAATGATGCAGATTATGGCGGCAGACAGAAGTTTAAAACAGTGCACTCATCGGTAGGGTTTATCGGTGAGAATTCCTATCAGTGAGGTCTATCGGTGATGTTACATCAGTGAGGTTACATCGGTGAGGTATCACATCAGTGAGGTGACATCAATGAGGTTACATCGGTGAGGTTAAAACAGTGAGTTTACATCGGTGAGGTATCACATCGGTGATGTATCTACCGATCCAGGTTAATCATTCCCAACTCATGTCTAATGTAACTTAACCTATCCGAACTCAAATGCTTGGTGAAAATGTCAACTAATTGATGTTCAATACCAATAAATTCAAGAGTAATATCACCCTTTTGGTAATGATCTCCCAAGAAATGGTGGCTTACATCAATGTGTTTGGTCCTAGAGTGAGACACATGATTCTTTGAAATGTTTCCTACACTAGTGTTGTCACAGTTGATATAAACATGCTTAAAATAATATCCATAGTCCAAAAGAGTGTGTTTCATCCACAGAATTTGTGCACAGCAACTACCAGCAGCTATATACTCTACTTTGACAGTGGACAAAGAAACAAAATTCTGCTTTTTACTACACCAAGATACTAAGGATTTTCCTAATAAATGACATGTTCCAGATGTGATTTTTCTATCCAACTTGAAACCAGAAAAATCAGCATCTGAATAACTCATTAACTCAAAGGATTGTCCTTTTGGGTAAAATAAACATATGTTTACATTGTGTTTAAGATACTTAAAAATTATTTTAACAACAGGTAAATGATATTATTTTGGATTATCTTTAAATTTTGCACACATACACATGCTAAACATAATATCTGGTCAACTAACAGTAAGGTAAAGTAAGCTTCCAATCGTACCTCTATAATTGGTTTGATCCACTGGTTTCCCAGCTTCATCTGCATCCAATTTACAGATTGTACTCATAAGAGTATCACATTCCTTAATACTATCCAAACCAAACCGTTTTAAAAGATCCTTTGTATATTTACTTTGATTCAAAATAATACCATTTTCATTTTGAAAAACATGAAATCAAAGAAAATATTTGAGTTCTCCCATTAAAATCATTTCAAATTCATTATTCATACTCTTTGAAAAATTAGTACATATGGAATGTTTAGAAGATCCAAAAATAATATCATCAACATAGATTTGTACTATTAAAAAATCTTTGGAAATTCTTTTAATAAAAAGAGTTGGATCAGAAATCCCATTAGTAAAAAGTTTTAAATTAATAAAATTACTAAGTCTATCATACCAAGATCTTGGAGCTTTTTTTAAACCATATAAATATTTAGAAAGTTTAAAAACATGATTTGGAAAACGAGGATTAGTAAATCCAGGTGGCTATTAAACAAAAACATCTTCAGTTATAAAACCATTTAGAAAGGAACTTTTGACATCCATTTGATATAACATGAAATTCAGATGAGCAGTATAGGAAAGTAAGATCCTAATGGCTTCTAATCTTGCTACAGGTGAAAAGGTTTCCTCATAGTCTATACCTTCCTCTTGACTATATCCTTGTGCAACTATCCTAGATTTGTTTCGAACTATATTTCAAGATTCATCAACGTTGTTTCTAAAACCCCATTTAGTTCCTATTGTCAAAGTGTCCTTGGGTCTGTCAACTAATTCCCAAACATTGTTTTTTTCAAATTGATTTAACTCTTCTTGCATAGACATTACCCAAAATTCATCATAGATTGTATCATTGACATTTTTAGGTTCTAACTGTGAAAGAAAGGCTTGATGTTCAACCTGGTTTCTTAGAGAAACTCTAGTCTGTGTCCCTCTATCAAGATTACCAACAACATCATCTAAAGGATTATTCTTTAGAATCCTAGTTGATCTAGTAAAGGTAGGACTAGAAATTTCAGGTTCATCTATAGGTTCGGGTTCAACATAAGCAGATTCTGGAATATGTCAAGAACTGGACATTTTTACAGTAGGTTCTTTAGTTATATCATTAAGGTCTAGAATAGTCAAATCTTATTCAAGGTTTTCAAGAGAGGTTTTAGGATCATGTGGATCAGTTTCATTAAACATGATGTGAAAAGATTCTTCCACACATTTGGTTATTTTGTTAAATACTATATAGGCTTTACTAGTGAAAGAATAACCAAGAAAAATTCATTCACCACTCTTAAAAGTAAATTTGTCCAGATTATCCTTTGTATTGAGAATAAAAACATTGTAGACAAAGACTCTAAAGTTACTAACTTTGGGTTTTATATTATTCTATAATTCATATGGGGTCTTCTTGAGAAAAATTCTAATCAAGACTCTATTAATAATATAAAAAGTTGTATTCACAGCATCAGCCCAAGAAAAAATAGGCAGGTCATACTCATTAAGCATAGTTCTTGCTATTTCTTGAAGGGTTGTATTTCTTCTTTCTACTACACCATTCTGTTGAGGTGTACTAGGGGTAGAAAAGTTGTGAATATAGCCATTGTGTGGGAAATAAGATTCAAACACTTTATTTTCAAACTCACGACCATGGTCACTTCTCAGGGTTTTAATCCTAAGTCCACTAAGGTTTTCTGCAGACTTGGAGTATTTAACAAAGTAAGAACATGCTTCACTTTTCTGAGCGAAAAAATATACCCAAGTATATTTGAAAAAGTCATCTACTAGGACATAGACATTGTTCTTTCCATTTAAAATAGAAACTCTAAAAGGTCCAAAAAGTCCATGTGAACCAACTCGGGAGGTTGAGAAGTTGAAACTTATTTCTTTGATTTAAAAGAAACATTATATTGCTTTCCCTTTTGACAGGGATTACAAACATTTTCATTTGGGAATTCAAGTTTGGGTAGGTCTTTAACTAAGTTCTTCCTAGTCATTTTCCTAAGTGAATAGATGTTTCAGTGTCCTAATCTTTTGTTCCCAAGCCATGAATCTTTATGAAAAGAATTTAAACAAGTAACATTTTTCTTAGCTAAAGAATTCATATCAACAGCATAAACATTTTCATTTCATAAAGAAGAAAATACTAAAACTTTTTTAGAGTTAAAAATATTACAGGAATCAATTTCAAATTTCACATTAAATCCATCATCACATAACTGATAAATAATTAAGTGATTCTATTTATGTCCATCAACAAATAAAACTTTAGAAATCAAAACTGAATTAATGTTACCAATCTGGCCTAGGCCGATGGGTTTTCCTTTAGAATTATCGCCAAAGGTGACATGGCCTCCATAAACTTTGATTAAACTCTTAGAAGCATGAGTAATCTCCAAAAATGTTCCTTGAACATCCACTGTCCAAGTACCATACCTTTTTGTGAGAAATCTTCAAGAAGGTTTCCTAGAACATAAATTTAAATAGAAAATGATTTTGGTACCTAGATCTTCTTGGGTCTAGAAAGGTTAGCAATCAATGTTTTAGGTAACCAGATTTGTCTTATGGGTCTCATATAATTTACAGAATCAATAGATTTTGAAAGATAAAATTTATTTGATCTATAAACATATGAATAAATTTTTGAAGCATACATATTTCCATAACTGGAATAAGCATAATTTTGTCCAGATTTAGGAATAAATCGGTTTTTGGTAAACTATATTTTTCTGGGTTGATATCCCAATCCAGTAGTGTATTTTGGGGCAAATTGCATACCTAAAATTTTAGTAAGTGTATCTTTTCCCTTTTTGAACTTTTCTATGTCCTTTCTAAGTTGCTCATTATACATTTTCAGTTCATTATTTTCCTTCAATAGTTGAGAATTATTATTTTTCTATATCAAAGGAAGATTTAACATTGGTAGTGAGAGCATGATGTTTCTTTAGTGACTTATATTTGTCCTTAAGTTCATTACATGTTTCTTCCAGCATGTTACAATATTCAAACAATTAATCCTTAGAAATATCTTTAGAATAAGAATCAGATTCTTCATCATCTCCAGAATAATATGAATTTAAAACAAGAGTATATAAGGTTACCTCAGATGTGTTGGTCATGAAGCACATGTTGGCATGATTCTTTTCAGAATCAGAAACTTCAGATTCACTTGTGCTGTCTTCTGAAGCACTCCATGTAGATTTCATGGCTTTACTGTACTTCTGGTCCTTATAATCATGTTTCTTTTTTAATTTTTATTTTGTACAGTCATCCTTGATGTGTCATTTCCTCTTGCATTCATAGAAGACTATATCATCTTCCTTATCAGACTTCTTCAAATCCTTCTTCCAATGAACTTTGTTGTCATACTTACGTTTGCAGTTTTATTTTATGAAGAATTTCTTCTTCCGATAGAACTTCTTAAATATCCTGGATATTTGATCCATCTCCTCATCACTGTCTGAATCTGAATCTTCACTAGTTGAAATTTTAGTAGGTACATGTATTTGAACTTTGTCTTTATCCTTTCTTTTCAAAGCAGTAGATTTAAAATCTACAGACTTCTTTTAGGTTCATCATCATCCTCATTATTCACCTTGAGTTCTTCCTCATACATAATTAATTTACCATTAATCTCTTTAACATGGATAACACAAATGTCACATGATTCTATTATTGAAACAGAAGTGCCCCTCCATCAGTCTGGTAGACATCTCAAGATTCTCATGATTTGTTCCTTTGCTGGAACAACCATTCCAAGAGATCTCATAGTATTGACAATCTCATTGAACCTGAGATAAAATTCAGAAATAGGTTCATCAGTCTTCATTTTAAAATTATCATATTTAATAGTATATGTATTCAGCCTCATTTCTTGAAAATTGGTTGTTCTTTCATGAGAAACAGCCAAAGTTTCCCATATTTCATAAGCAGTTTTGCAAGCAGAAATTCTATTAAACTCTTCATCTCCTAAATCACAATATAGGGAATTCAGATCTTTTAAATTATTATTGAAATCATTCTTTTTAGGTTCATCCCAAGTTGTTGTTTCAGTTTCTGTAATTTTATGTTGTGACTCTATAGCAGTCTAGATATAAAAACTCATACTTTCTAAATGAATTTTCATCTTAAGTTTCCACTGGGCATATTTTGTACCATTAAAGTAAGGTTGCCTAATGGTAGGATCACCCTCTAGTATATTATCTGTAGCTAGATTTTAGAAAATAATTTTAAAGAGATAAAATTTAGAACTAACAGAAATTTAAGATCTTTAAAGATGGAACTAAAATCACAGTTGAAAAACAGAATGTTTTGAAAACTTGTATTAATAAAAACAACCTCTGATACCAAATGTTAGTGAAAGAGGACACTCAAGAGGGGGGGGGGGTGAATTGAGTTCCAAATAAAATTTCTGTTAAAAATATTTCTCTTATAATCCCCTTATTTAAAAACCAAGTTAAATAGTACTGTATTTTTACATAGTGTAAATGTTCATTTAGTTTCTCAAAGATTGATTAGGTCTCAGTTAATTTAATCGGAATATTAAATTGACTTTGGAAACTAACTTACTGGTTTAAAATAAGTATAAACACTTGCTAATTTAACTATCAAGGTAACCTTAAAACAAATTATATTTCAATGTAGTTAGCAGTGGAATATGAAATATATAGTAAACTTATGACTTAAACCAAAATGCACAGCAGATGTAACCAAGAGGTTCAGTCACAAGATGAGAATTAGTCCTATCAAACAATTTATATAAATTGATCCACACCCTGGATCGGGGTAAACAACAGTACAATACTGTCCTGGTCCAAAGACCTCTACCACAGTTCTACGTGGGAAAACAAAGACAATAGATCAGAGCTATCCAGGTCATACTCAACCTCTACCACTATCCACAGTGGGATACAAGGGAGTTAATAGAGTTTGAATAAAGATTTTAGAATCCTCCAGCTTAGCTCAGGAGACAGTGTGTGTGTAAAATAAACAGGGTACACACACTGCTCGAAATGTAAATGAAATAATCACTAAAGAATGTTTGAATGAGTTTATAAAAGCTTTAGTGATTGAAAGTGCAGCTCTGGACTCATTTGGTTGGTCAGAAAAGCATATGAGTCCTTTTCTACATTTTTTCTGAAAAATAGAGTGTCATTTTCTTCCTTGGTTCCAGGTTCATCTTATCAGCCTGAGTGCATGAAGTTTTTGTTGTAGTTCTTCACTCAAGATGCATCTTGTGTTCTCTAGAAAAGAATTCCTTCATGTATGTCTAGTGTTCTTGGTGTATGGATGTAGCCTTGTGTGAATGCACCAAGTTTGAATGCTGTTGAGCCTTTTTCTTTTTCACCCTGCGTGTGCCTTATTAGTTCCTTGATTCCCTCTCTTTCATTCGATATAGTGTTCACTACTCTCCACCTAGGTCTTTATCTTCACTTTTATATCTTTTAGCTCTGGAAAAAAGGAATGATTAATTTCTGTGTGGGTACTAGGTACGGTTCCCTGACATTGCAACATAAATAATTAAATAACATTAACTACATTAAAAACATCAAATGTAACCGTTAGCTTAATAAATAAATAGTATTGAGAATATTGCGTTTAACTGGTTGGTCAATCATTAGTAGCCTCATGTTGGTAGATGTGTATGGTGGACTGTGTAACAGTGGCCTTCCATCAGTAGCTCTTTGAACTTGTATCGGTAGCTCTTTACATAGGTAGCTCTTGGTAATGGTAACTACTTACTCTGCATCGGTAACTTTTGGTATAAGTAGCTCTATATACCGGTGACTTCATTATATCGGTAGCTCTTGATCTATATGTAGGTCTTCTTTGTATCAGTAGCTTCATTCTGTATCGGTGACTCTGTATATTGGTAGGTCTTGGTCTATCGTTAGCTCTGGTCTGTCGGTAGCTCTATGTATTGGTTAGTCTCTATATCGGTAGCTTGCTTAGTTCCAGTGATTATATGTATCGATAGACTTATGAATATCAGTATCTTTACCTTATCGGTGACTCTGTCTATTGGTAGACAAAGTCTGTCGGTAGACTAAGTACTGGTAGCTCTGTATGAGTTGTTATACGCAGATCAGTGACTAACACTTATCTGTTTTATGCAAAACATATCCGATTGGATTAGAATTACTTCAAAACTCATACAAACAAGGATAAACATTGATTAACATATTTCAACGATTTTTTTAATATTATTATCATGTTGATAATAGTATATCATAGATTGAGTGAATTTAAATTTAGATAAACATTAATTGGGATTATCAATGTATGTGAAAGCGTAATTGGGATTATCAAATTATGTGAAAGAATAATTGGGATTATCAAAGTATGTGAAAGCATAATTGGGATTATCAAAACAGGTGAGGTCGACAACTTGATTTACCCTTTATTGAGTTGATAAATTTTACCACGGTTACTATTCAAATTAACCAACAAATAAATAAATGGGTCATATTTATCAAATTTAATAATCATAGTGATAAAAATTTAATTAATATAATATAACTAAATACTTATAAATAATAGGAATTAATTTTAATATAAGTTAGCCAAATTTGATGAAAACCATTTTTTGAAAAATACAACTTTAAGCATCAAAAATGGATTTATTATTATTTGACGCATAATAACAAATATTAGATGAATGTTAAATAATTAGATTGAGTATGTAATATAAAATTAAATTAAATTCCTCACTAATAGTTTCAAATTTAATTTATTAGGATAAACATACAATCCACACATATTAATTATTTTTTAGAAAAAAATATATTTTATTTTCAAAAGTTTTTTATTTTATTTTACAATTAATTTATTGTTATTGAATTCATTTTAAAATTTTGTAAAACATATATTTTCATTATTTAGTTAGTTATACTCATAAACAAAATTCCAATGTCTAGGTGATATTTTTAATAGTATATCACCATTTGTCTAAACTCATTGTTGTGTGTAACACAAGATATTGTGGAAATTAAATTTATTTGAATAAAATATTTTTTAAAATCATGGGATTCTACCTTAAACCACTTAAAAATAATTTTTATGTCAAAATTATATTCCTCTCAAATAAAAAACAGAGGATACTTTGTCCTCATCATACCCTCAGGTTTGCATGTGGCTTCCTAAAATTTGTGGTAAAACCACAAATCATTGACATAGTAAGTGGTATTGATTCATAGAATTTTCTATTTATAATCTAGAATATCCACCAATTTTTCATCATAATAATGATCTTTATCTAGTGGTATGACCTCTAAGATCACTGTATGCGAAGGAACCTATATCTAATTCTTTAAGATAGATATTTGGATCACATCATGAACATTATACAGACTCTATGGGAGATCCAATTGATAATCTACCACCCCAATATGATAAAAAATTGAAAAAGGACCAATATTCATAAGGCTTAGCAAAACATTCTTTCAAAGTATCTTCACCCACTTCCAGGGAGATATTCATAGCAATATATTTCCACCAATTTAACACTCTTGATATTTCTAACTATTTTCAATATAGAATTTTTGTTGACTCTTAGAATCTCTTATTTTTTGTTCAATGGATACAAAATTATAGACCATTTACTATTAATGATCAGATCCTAGTGGCTTCCTTTCTCAAGATTTATTCCAACACATCAGACTTTTTCCCTTCCTACAATAGAGCGATTTTTAAGGAGTCATCTGAAATCTACTTTTGTAATAAAATTACACAAATGGAAGGTGTTTATCCACACCAAATTTGAAATCCATAGAGAGAAATATAAATATAGATTATAATGTTTGAATGGTCCTCTAAAAATGGAAACCTACTGGAGGGTGATAAATAGTGATGAAACATGACTCTGTATCCATGCCATTCTGAAGGCTTCCCTATATTATAGAGGTAAATATGAGGTCCTGATCAGATTCAATTAATAGTGGTGTACCATGAAAACATACAATTTCATTAATTTATAATTGATTATGTTGATCAAGAGAGAAATCATTTCTAATTAAAAAAATGTGCTCTATGTTTGTAATGTGATTAACTAAAAACCATATAGTATTATTCCGTTTATATTTTTTTGGGGATTCTGATGGTAAAATCACTGGCGGTGTTTTTCCATTTCCATTCTGGAATTGTTAATGGTTGTAACATCCCCTTTGACATCTATTTCAAAAAATCAAAATTCTAACATACCAGGAAATGAGAAACATACTCTTCAATATATCTCTTCATGACATCCCACCAAAAATACTCTTTTATATCACTATACACCTTTGTAAATCTATGATGAATAGATAATGAAGAACCATGAGCTTCATCCCACAACACCTTCTTTAAATATAGAACTAAAGGGACACATACACAGTTTCAAAACCATATTATTCCATCAAAGTCCAATATGAACTAAAGAAAATTTCCCACCTTATTTTTTATCTCTACATCTTCCTTCTATAACTCTTTAATCTTCACATGTGTAGATGAATGAAAACTCATTTTAGAAACATAATATTTCTAACCTTCTATAATGATTTAAATATCCATCATATGAAATTATAGAAATATAATACCATTTTTATCTGTATCATAGATAATCTAGCATGATCATTTCCACTCATAGCATCTTACACTATGTTCTCTTTATCAGGTGGTGAGATAATTTATTGAAATTTAAAAATATTAATTTATATCCATCCAAATTATTTTGATAATTTTCATATCTTTTCCAGTGAAATATAATTTTTAATTTTGGGATCATTATATATATTCCTCCATTATTCATAGAGATAAATCCACCATATCATTAATGAGAAAACTATTATAGCTAACTCAAAATCATTATTTGGGTATTTATTCTCAGTGACATTCAATTTTAATGAGGTATAATATATAACCATATAATTCCTCATGGGGATTCATCATGGACCCTTTGTTAATGAATTAATGTAGACTACATACCCTTCTCCACTATAGGGTATTATAAATATAGTTGTGCTGACATTCCATTTATTCAATTCTGAAAAACATTCCCCACATTTATCTATCCAATGGAACTTGGATCCCTTAAATGTTAACTTGGTAAGTGGACTCGGTATCCATGAAAAGTTATTAATAAATCACCAATGATATCTAGCCAAATATAGAAAACTATAGTTCTCATTCCAAGATATTGGTCTAGGAAATGTTCAAAAACATCCACCTTTTATGGATACACTGATATACCCTCATATAAGATTATATGACTCATGATTGAATATTTATGAAGGAAAAATATACACTTAGTAATTATATCACAAATCACATCCTTCCATAGGGTATTTAGCATAATTATCAGATGATCTTCACACTATTTTATTCTCTTTAAATGTGTAATAATATCATTCTTAAATAATACAACTAATTGAACAAGGTAATCTCAAGAGACGTTATTCCTTAAATATATGTAGATAGTGGGATAATTAATAAGGCCAAATAGAATCACTATACATTCAAATTGTCAATATGTTTTTTGGAATTCTACATTTGGTATATCATCCCTCTTGACCCACAATTGATGATATACACAATAAAGATCAATCATGGAAATCTATTGAGATCCAAAAAGTTGTTCATACAAGTCATCAATATTGGTAGATGGTACTTATTCTAAAAAGTTATCTTGTGACGTTCTTAATAATGAATGTAGAGTCAAATTGTTCTATATTTATTCTTAACATAAAAAATTGGTGCAACAAAAGGAGATGCACTTGGATGTATGAAACCCTCATCAATTTTCTCTTAGAGTTATTTCTTCAATTCTTGCAATTGAATAAGGAAACTCTATATGGAGTCCTATATATAGGTGGAGCACCAAGTATGAGTTATATTGAAAACATAACATCACAATTCAATGGAATACTATAATAATTTCCCAAAAATGAATCAGTAATCTATTTCACAATAAAAAATGTTTGATTTTGAATTTCTACCCAACCATTTGAGATTAACAACCCCTTTGGAATAAGAATAATGACCCATTTGATGGGTGAAATTCCCACAGGGAGTTCATTTTTTTCATCACATTAGTAGAAGATCATAGGTTGGTTCTAAATATCATACATATCTTGTATCCCTTAGTAATTTATATGGGATTAATGTAAATAAATCATATCCAAACCCACGATTACATTGAATTCCATAAGAGTAAGAGTGAAATTTCTTTTCATAAACACATTCACAAAAATTAGAATGGTATAAGAATCATTGACTTGGGATGAGATCATCATACCAGTAGGGTTTTTACTACAAAATCCATGCCTAATTTTTTTGGTGGTACATTGATACCCTTAAAAAAGTATTTAAATACAAATGTTTTGGTAGATCTATAATCAAATAAGACAGTATCAGTTATAGAGTGGGTAATAATTATACCTTTCAACACTCCATTATTATACACCTAATTAGAAATAGTTATCACATAATATTTCTCTTTGTATGTAGGATTAATAGGCTATTGACATCGATAATCATCAATAACCAACAAATATGGTAACTAGTTAAAATAATTACCATAATCCTTTTATAGGAAAAAGTTGAATATGGGTGGTGTATTATGTGGTTCTTTTTCTCTATTCACATAATTATCTTGCTTCTTCCCATCACATTAGCATTATATTAACCAATAACCATCATAAACACTCTAAAAAATTTACCAGTTCTATCAAGATACTTTTTTCTTATGTTTTTAACCACATTTTAAGAATAAAGTAATGATAAACTCATTCTCTCCATGGTTTTTATTATTTACTTGGAATTCCATTTTTATTTTTTTTTGTAAAAACCATGAGATTGATGAGTCCCTCAAATCTCGGTATCCAACCTGATAACTGATCGAATGATTTATTTATATCTACTGAAGTACCTTGGGTATATTCCCTTCAAAGAAATGGTTCTAAGACACTGAAGAATTGATAAAAATTACTTTACAGTTGGATAATAATACAATATGTATACATCACCAGTCTTGTGAAAATTTCCACATATGTAACAATAGATTCATGATCCTTCTATATTAACTCAAAAAATTCTTTCTCTTTTTTCATATGATGAATATGAGGAAAATAATTTCTGAAAAATAATCTTTTAAACTATTCCTACTCCATAGATTCAAATTCTTTTTATTCTATTATGTCATTGATAAGGGACCACCATTGATATACTACACTTTCCAAATGATAAATAGATAAAATAACTTTACCAAGTTCTGAAAACTAAATAATAGAAAATATCATTTCAATCATAATAATCCATTTCTCAGTTATAAGTGGATTTGTGGGCCCGCTTAATGAAGGTGGATGTTTCCTCATAATGGACTTAAAGGAATGTTATAACCTCCATTTTTTATTTGGAATTTCAACTTAATTCATATATTGAGAATGTATTGTGAGCATAGAAACTTGATTTTTCATTCCAACTCCCACAACATTCTTTTTTAGAGGAAAATCATTAAATTTTATATTTAATTTAGTGTTGAAAAAATTCCATAAAGTTACAACCATTGAATTAAACCAAAAACCATAGTGCGAGAAACAAAAATCATCGTGGGAAACTACAAAATCACGAAATATCAATTATTGACTGTCTATATCATGAAACCTTATTTTATGACACATTATGTTTTACATAAGCCATTCCCGATTGTTACCAATACTGTGGGATTTTATCCTATACATATACCTATCCGTAGGGCTCTTAATAATATTTTTTTCATCAATGTTTTCAAAATATAATTAATAATTTCTCTTAAACCAACTATAGAGTCCCATTTTCTTCATACATAGATATTACATATTAATAGTATAATATTCAATACATAAGAATTAAATCCATGAAAAAATCATTTTGGTCTTGTATATTGGGAATCATGGAAACATAAAAATTAATTAATAATATATTTACATCATTTCCCACTTATTTATACCGAACTAGTAACCTTATCAGACATATTACACTTAATACCGATCTACATAGCCTCAAGAAATTAAACATAAGAAAAGAGTGATCTTAGATTCTCTGTATGGGTAAATGTGGGAGATAAAAATGATTACATAAGAATGTAAATAGAATTAGAGTATTAGAACCCAATATTATCATTTCAAATCCAATACATTAATATCAAAGATCATAATCTTAAGTTGTCGAATAAATCTTGGAAATTCAAAAGACATGAATCAAAAAGGAATCAAAGAACTAGAACCAGAGTAGTTTAACATAGGGAAACAATTGATTTTTGGCATACACATAATCATAAAAAATCATTTCCTTAGTTGTGAAGGATCATATCAATGAATATCATAGTTGAATGTGATTACTTCACAAACCATTGTAGTGGCCAAGGTTCACTTCCAAGACTATCATTATAGACATAGTCCCACACTGAATTGGAATCTCTCCCCATAGAAGTAATATTTATCTCATCAAATATCAATATTTATCACATGAATTATAGGGAGATATAGGCCCCACCATTCATATTATTAAAATAAAACATATGTTTCACATAATATCATTTATCATTCATCATATCAGAACCCAAGAAGAGAAATGGGATTCATACGCATTTCATCATTTCATCATTTCATTATAGCATAACCGATGAAAATGAAACATGTTTCATAAAGTTCTTATCATCACAAACATAAAACCTCTTGAGAATGAATAAGGATGGTATTGATTGTTAATATCCCGAGTAAACCATAAGTAAAATCTAGGATTGTTTTCATTGATGAATAGAAATACAATTTTATTATCGTTAAAACATTCTGGATGAAAATAAAATTTCTATTTTGAAATTGCATATTAATAATCATGAAAAATATAAATGGAAAAATTTTTATTTGAAAATAAATTTATAAACCTGTATGGTTATATTGAAATAAAAAAATAGTCATGATGTTTGTAAAATCCATTTATATAGTATAATTTAAAATGTATTATTTTCATAGTGTTTAATAATGTTTAAAAGTGTCACTTTCGAAAAAACAGGAAGATTACATTAAAACCATCTTTAAAATGTTAATAATGGGAAACTACATATTTTAAAAAAAATAACATAATAAAAATAACTTTACATACTATATTCTTTAAAAACAATGATATATAATAAAAAGAGTGTCTGAACGAGGAGAGAAATGAAGTTTATTCTCCTTTAAAACATATTTCCAGTCACTTTTGTATGTAAGGGGAGAAAAATGAAATAAAAAAATGAATTTTAATGAAATAAACAAAGAAAAAGAAAATTAATGAGTATATTTGGAGTTTTTTTTAATATTTTATCAGTAGAACATAGTGATAAACAATCCAAATAAAAATGAGACTGTAACATAAAAACCCTTACCTTAGGCTCAAATTCCATGGTATGTATTTAAACCTCCTATATAATAAATATTGGGTTTTTGTACATATTTTTCCAACACTATACTCAAATATTTCAAAAGATACATGATTTTAATTTATCATTTTATCTCCTGTTTGTTAATAATTATTGTTTCAAATGATTATTCTGCCTAGTAGTTACATTATTTTTTATATAAATTTTGATTTGGTTGTTTCGGTACTTGTAAATTGAAATTATTCCATAATATACAGAACGTTTATAACTATTAAAATTTAATATATACTCATTATATATATTTATATTTATATTAATTTATAATATTTAGGGATAGAAAAATGGATTGCACCATTTATGGATATAGTATGTCGTGGTACGTATGAAAGATGTTTTAATTTTTTCAATGGAAGGAACAAAATAATGGTAAATATTAATTTAAATTTGTATGAAAACTATTATTAAATATATATAATATATATATTTAAAATTCATCCTCATCACCATCCATGTAAAATATAAATGAAAAAGTAATCAGATCACTTATTGGAAGAGATAGTCCATAAGTATGCATGAGTGCCGTTATATTTTCCCAATGGATTGGATGGTAAGAATGTAGATGTGATATTATATTTCTGGAAATATAACTAGGTTATAAAGATCATATATTAATATTAGACCCATCATAATACCACTATATAAAATATGGTCATGGTAATTCAATTATAGCAGTTTTTTGATAAGATAAGTCGTACGTACACAAAAGTGAGACTTTGAAATCCTATTTAAAGGGAACAAGAATTTATAATGATATTTTAATAATATTAACAACATTTTAATATATAAATTAAATTAAATTTATTATTTTATAAATAATATAATATATTTGGGTGAGTTGAAATTAAAATTTGAAATAAACTGCCTGGTTAATGAGATTAAATCTTACTCGAAATGAATCCTTTTGATATCCTATAAAGTTACCTAGGGTTTGTATTTTGGGAAGAAACAATCATCTAATAAGTGTATAGTTAAGTTGATAAGATTAATTGGTAGAGTTATTTTAGATATAAGTTTCAAATTGGTGAGAGGAAGTGAAAGGAGGGGTCCTCTTTTATAATTGTTGGGAGGTGCACTCTTGAAATTTAATAAATTAAGAATTTAATATAAATTAATTTTGACATCCAAATGAGTCTAAATTAATAATATTCTAATATAATAATAGTATTATTAGATATAATATAATCCAATTGAAGTTTGAAAATTTTAGTACACATTTTTACCCATATATGTAAGTTTTAACCCCCACCCCTCGTTAACCCTTTTGACAATTACTATATATAAATTTTTTTACATTTAAGGATTTATAATTATACTGTAAAATTAAAACTGAACCATAAATGGACAATGGTTTATTTTTAAAACCATATCTCATTCATTTAAAAAAAATTAATATCATTTAATAAAATAATATTCATTATAAAATATCATTAATTTTATTTTTATCACTATTAATTTTATTTACCATTAAATATTCCAATAAAAATGGGGGGATTCAAATATAGTTATTTAAAACCTCCCTAATATTTCCTACAGATCTATAAAATTTTTCGGACATATTAACCTCACAAAATATATAACTTTTAATATTTCTAAAATTATTTATTATGTTTTTTATTTAATGGATAAGTACTGAATTGATGTAGTGTAATTAATTAAGTTCATAATTAAATTATTAAAAACCAAAAATAAATATTTAAAAGGAAATTAATTTCTTAAATCTAAAAGTAAACACTAATATTAATTTACAAATTACTTTTTTCCATATGTGGACAAATTAGAGATATTAAAAACAATTATTGGTATTTTGTAACTTCCATTGAATTAGATATTATATAGGTCATTTTCATAGAAAATTTTCATTTAAACTAATACATTTACAGCCTATGGTGGTTAAGATAAAATTATCTTTACAAAAATAATTAGGATGAAAAATTACGGCTTTATCAATTAGTTTCAACCAAGATTAACATTGTTTACCCTCTATTGAGGTGATAAATTTTACTATAGTTATTATTCATAATGAAAAAAGGGAATATTTACCAAATTTGGAACTCATTGTTATAAATATTAAATTAACGTTATATAATTCGATACTTTTAAATTGATGTAATTAATTTTAATTTAAGTGAAAAAATGCCATGAAAACCTTTTTTAGGAAAAATTAATTTTAACCATAAAACTTGATTTATTATTTTCCTACGCACAAAAAAATTCTAGATGAATGATAAACCATTTTATTGAATATATTAGTTCAAAATTTCATTAAAATAATTTTCCAATAGTGATCAATTTAATTTTTTAGAATAAAAAACATTTCGCATAGAAAAATAGTTTTTATAAAAACACATCCATTATCTACAAATGATTTTTATTTTTATTTTAAATTAAATTATTACTAATGAATTAATCTTATAAATTTGTAAACCATAAATTATCATAATATAGTAATTCCTAATCATAACTACCAATACAAATTTTAGGTGATAAATTTAATAATATATCACGGTTCACCTAAACTTGTTGTTGCGTGTAATGCAGTCTATCAAAGAAATTGAACTTATTTGAAAAAAATATTTATTAAAATGTTGTGATGTTATAGTACTGTTCATTGATATGATTACTTATTGTTCCATACCTATTCTATATTGTTTTTCCATTATGGAATCATTGAGGTATTTCTCGTAACTGAGTCGTGACTGTGACTTTTTATATATGGATTATCTCAAGGAATTTCATTTATATATATATTTAGTTGGATGTGACCTAATCCATCCTGGATTAGTTGGATGTGAGAATTATTAGAGAGTGTGAGTCCCCTATAAGTGGGAATTTAATTTGGAAACTGATTCCTTCTTTGTATATATAGGAGAATCGAGATGGGTATGTTGGGATAAGAGTGTGAAGTGATATTTTGATAACCTAAGGGGATCCTAGATATTCTTGTGGGATTTTTTGGGTGTTTTGATATCCTAAGGGGTTCAAGGAATTTATTGTGGGATGTATTTAATTTTTGGTACATGGAGCTCTTATCATTATTGTTCTTTGGTATTGAAGATGGATTTTCTAGTCAACAACAATCGAGTTCCTAACCCTTTTGACTTTGTGTTCTCATTCAAGAGAATGGTTTGACCTTGGTTAGATTCCATGGACTTTATATTCGAAGCTATTTGGAGGGAAATTATCTAAATGATCCTGGAATGTAGATATTTCTAATTTATATGGAGAATAACTAATAGTTCATAGGGATTGATTGAACTAACATGCTTTAGATCATATCTGTGGATCATTTCCCCTTATCTTGGATCTAGTAATGATTGAATCCAAAGATCATGATTCATGTACATGAATGGGATAACGGGATCATGAAACCACTGAGTTTTAATGACATGAAGGTGGATAGATCATGCTATAAATGCAATGTTACATTTGTCATATATATTGATTGGTATGTGAGAATATGCATGGAATGTATTAGTGATTTTGGTATAGTGTGTGTTGGGTGTTTTTAGTGCTGATTTAATTGTACATTAGTGGGAAGTCATGAGAAAGATAATGACTAATATAATTTCAATGAGTGACTATGGGAAGAGTTGTTTAAGGATTTGGATGAAAATTTCAAATGTCACTTCTATGATAGGAGAAATGATGGATGAAATGGTTTCAGATGTTGGCAGTGGATGATCATGTCCTATGAGGTTAAACATGGATGCAATGATGCTACAACCTATCATTTCTGTGTTCATGGAGTTGTATAAATGAATACATATTGTGGGGAGTTCACTATTATCCCCTATATGGTGTGGACCTCATTATTTCATTAGAGTTTGTGGATTTTTGTTGATGTACATAGTGAACAAGTTATTTGTGATTCTTGAGTGATGATGATGGATCCTAGGTATGAGTGGGAAGACGATGTCATGTCAATGTATATAGTGATGAATGGAGCTTGGCCCTGGTAATCCGTAATTTGATTCAAAAAAGTGATGACAGATGTACTCCCATTTTGGTGAGAATTCGATTGGTTTTGGGACTTTGACCCTCTTGTTGAAATAATCACTGATAAGTGAGACTAAGTAGTCGATGGTCATGATGGAACACATATAGTGGTGTGAAGGTGAAACTAGATTGATTTGGTTTTGTGAGTGACCCAAGAATTTGGATCCAAATGAAAAATTTGACCGAGTATATTCAATTTCATTAAGATATAAATTAATTAGAAAATTTACTAATGAACTTAAGATCGGTGGTGCATCAGTGATTATTGTAAAATTTTCAGACAATATTAGTGGGTTAAGGACTCTACTATGGAATTATAATGGGTGTTGTATTTGGAAACCATATTTTGTGATTGGATTCTCATGGGATTCCTTCAGGATTCATGAAATCATAATTGAGAAAATTTTGTGTCGATGGTTAAAACCAAGAAGTTTTTGAAAAGGTTGGATATAGGATGGATGATCAGTGGTTTTATGTGAAACTAGATTTGGTGGATCAAAACCCATATTGGGTACACCATTTTAGGCATGATTAGTGTTTTTTAGATTTCGTTCTAGGATTTTTGAGGAAAATATAACGTGTTCATGTTTAGTTATTGAATGGTGGAGACTCCTTCGATTTTGTACAAAATCATTAATGAAGATGGGTAGAATTGTTTAGATGGAATCCAAGAATATATCTAGGAATGGTTAGTTGTGAACCACATCATGTAGGTTGGTGTTTCATAATATATTTTTATAGGTGAATTCAATGGGAGGGAGAATCGCGGATCAGAATCAACCACTAAATAAAGCACATTATTATGGGGATAATAATACTATTGATAGTGAATTGGTTTACAACTAGATCATGTGTTGATATAGATGAGTGTGTTTGAAGATCCCTCTCAGTGGTTAAATGTTAGTTATGATTGGTCGTTCATGTTTTATTAAGTGAAGCACCTTGGTTTCGGGGTTGTGATATGGAATTGCATTTAGAATTCAATGATGGAAAATGGCTGTATTATTTTGAATTAGTAACTAATGCAGGTATGCTTAGATTATTGATGTATCGATGATAATTCTTAGGGAAGATAAGTGCTATGTGGGGGAGGTTTCAATATCCCATGTTCAGATGAGTTCTATCATTTAGGGGGAATTTGAATTGTCGACTCTAAAGAGGGGGTGTTTTGTGAAAAAGGATTCAAAATGGAATTATAAGAGTTTGAATATCTCAAAGAGGTTTTTTTTAAAATGGAAGGACACTTTGAAGGGATATTAGACACTCAAGATAGTTTCAAAAAATGAATAGGGTTGAAGGGATTCTGAATTCTAACAGAAGACTACTACTAGCAAACTTATGGGTTTTTTTATATTTTGTTATGTGGGGGAAAGACTGTTATTTTTTTTGATCCCCATATTAATTAAAGGTTCTCAGTGACTGGGGTGTGTTAATATTTTACAACATATCCCCCCATTTTACACTACTCGGTTTCCCCTTTATCTATTGTTTTTATGGCATTTTCTATTATTTTGAGGTACAATTTCATCTATGTTGATCTCATTCCTTCCTCCTATTATTTGTTTACTTATTTTTACGTCATTCCCACTAGGAGTTTAATGATAATTTCACTCGATAATGGTTAAATCAACTAATTTTGATGGTTATTTTTTCCATATCATATATATGAGGTCCCATTATAGAATTTACACACTATTCATTGGTAATTTTACAAAGGTACATAGTTGTGTAATTTTTTCTAGGGGTTTTTTGGAATTGAATTTAATTTCCATTTAACTAGGTGTGAATTATTTTGTATTTTTTCCAAGATTCTTCCAAAACTGTGCTATGGAAACTTTGGGTATAATTTTTTGATGTTTTTGTATGACAAGTTTGATGATGATTCATGTTGTGATTTGGTCTATTTTGGGTTAATTTAAAAAAAATTAGTATTTTTATTGAATAAATTATTATATTATTTTTTGATTTGTTATTGGTTAGAAACCATGATTTATGGAATAAATATGATAGGTTGTGGCTGATTAGACTGGACAGGCCTAGGCAGTGATGGCTAGGTGGTTCTTAAATAGGTAATAACTTTACTAAAAGGTAGTTGGCCCTCATACATTCCCTATCACTCATGCCTATTTTTACATTCCATGTGATATGTGATGTCTCACCTACTCTAGTTATTGTCCTTTTAAAATTAAATTAATTTTAAAATTTAAAATGAAATGAATAGATATGAATTGAACAATCTTCCTAGGCCACAATGAAACTTTTCCAATAGATTGATGCATTGAACACTAATTTCTCAGACCTTGATTATGATTTATTCCCATGTGATATATTTAGAAATATTAGGTTTGTGGATTAAATGATGTGGAATTGAGTAAAATAAATGAGTGGGGCTTAAAATAACATACATAGAGGGGCTTTAGTGTCCTCTCCCATAATAGGGGTAGTGAAGAACAAGAGATAGTGAGCCTTTTATATGAAATTGGAAGCCAATGGAAAACCTAAAAGATAGGAAAGGCCAAAGATTTAATAATATTATTGGTGACATGAAAAAGGATTTTTTACCCAGATGTGATGGGATTGACCCTGCTATTTGAAAGAGGACCCTAGTATGGCTTCCTAAGAGTTTTTTTTTATGAATTTGGGTTCCTTGGTATGATCTTTGTTAATGTTGACCCAAAGAGAGGGATAATATGGTGAGATGTGCTATCAATTATATGCTTGACACATATTATAGAAAACCAGAAAATCAAGAAGCAAAATGATCAATGAAATGGTATATTTTTATGAAGTACTCAAAATATAGTTAAACTATTAAAAACATTAAATCAATAATAATGGAAATGGAAACATGATAGATGTATATGATGACCTGGGAATGGTGGATATGAAAGGTGATTGTTTAATTATTTTACATGATCTGAGTCTGATAGATGATCTGAGTTCATGTGTTTGGTTTTCACTTAGGATTTTGGTATATTTATAATCACAAGGACAATGGTCCCAGGGTGTTTTTTGTTATGTGAAAGTGGAGTCTATATCACAAGTTGTTATGTATCCTTGGGTAATTATGGATTGATACCTATATCCAGGGAGGGTGGATACCCCTGTGTGTAAATCTTGGAAATTCAATACATTAATATCAAAGATCATAATCTTAAGTTGTCGAATAAATCTTGGAAATTCAAAAGACATGAATAAAAAAGGAATCAAAGAACTAGAACCAGAGTAGTTTAACATAGGGAAAAAATTGATTTTTGGCATACACATAATCATAAAAAATAATTTCCTTAGTTGTGAAGGATCATATCAATGGATATCATAGTTGAATGTGATTACTTCACAAACCATTGTAGTGGCCATGGTTCACTTCCAAGACTATCATTATAGTCCCACACTGAATTGGAATCTCTCCTCATAGAAGTAATATTTATCTCATCAAATATCAATATTTATCACATGAATTATAGGGAGATATAGGCCCCACCATTCATATTATTAAAATAAAACATATGTTTCACATAAGATCATTTATCATTCATCATATCAGAACCCAAGAAGAGAAATGGGATTCATATGAATTTCATCATTTCATCATTTCATTATAGCATAACCGATGAAAATGAAACATGTTTCATAAAGTTCTTATCATCACAAACATAAAATATCTTGAGAATGAATAAGGATGGTATTGATTGTTAATATCCCGAGTAAACCATAAGTAAAATCTAGGACTGTTTTCATTGATGAATAGAAATACAATTTTATTATCGTTAAAACATTCTGGATGAAAATAAAATTTCTATTTTTAAATTGCATATTAATAATCATTAAAAATATAAATGGAAAAAAAAAATTTTGAAAATAAAATTATAAACCTGTATGGTTATATTGAAATAAAAAAATAGTCATGATGTTTGTAAAATCCATTTATATAGTATAATTTAAAATGTATTATTTTCACAGTGTTTAATAATGTTTAAAAGTGTCACTTTCGAAAAAACAGGAAGATTACATTAAAACCATCTTTAAAATGTTAATAATGGGAAACTACATATTTTAAAAAAAAAATAACATAATAAAAATAACTTTACATACTATATTCTTTAAAAACAATGATATATAATAAAAAGAGTGTCAGAACGAGGAGAGAAATGAAGTTTATTCTCCTTTAAAACATATTTCCAGTCGCTTTTGTATGTAAGGGGAGAAAAATGAAATAAAAAAAATGAATTTTAATGAAATAAACAAAGAAAAAGAAAATTAATGAGTATATTTGGAGTTTTTTTTAATATTTTATCATTAGAACATAGTGATAAATAATCCTAATAAAAATGAGACTGTAACATAAAAACCCTTACCTTAGGCTCAAATTCCATGGTATGTATTTAAACCTCCTATATAATAAATATTGGGTTTTTGTACATATTGTTCCAACACTATACTCAAATATTTCAAAAGATACATGATTTTAATTTATCATTTTATCTCCCGTTTATTAATAATTATTGTTTCAAATGATTATTCTGCCTAGTAGTTACATTATTTTTATATAAATTTTGATTTGGTTGTTTCAGTACTTGTAAATTGAAATTATTCCATAATATACAGAACGTTTATAACTATTAAAATTTAATATATACTCATTATATATATTTATATTTATATTAATTTATAATATTTAGGGACAGAAAAATGGATTGCACCATTTATGGATATAGTATGTCGTGGTACGTATGAAAGATGTTTTAATTTTTTCAATGGAAGGAACAAAAGAATGGTAAATATTAATTTAAATTTGTATGAAAACTATTATTAAATATATATAATATATATATTTAAAATTCATCCTCATCACCATCCATGTAAAATATAAATGAAAAAGTAATCAGATCACTTATTGGAAGAGATAGTCCATAAGTATGCATGAGTGCCGTTATATTTTCCCAATGGATTGGATGGTAAGAATTTAGATGTGATATTATATTTCTAGAAATATAACTAGGTTATAAAGATCATATATTAATATTAGACCCATCATAATACCACTCTATAAAATATGGTCATGGTAATTCAATTATAGCAGTTTTTTGATAAGATAAGTCATACGTACACAAAAGTGAGACTTTGAAATCCTATTTAAAGGGAACAAGAATTTATAATGATATTTTAATAATATTAACAACATTTTAATATATAAATTAAATTAAATTTATTATTTTATAAATAATATAATATATTTGGGTGAGTTGAAATTAAAATTTGAAATAAACTGCCTGGTTAATGAGATTAAATCTTACTCGAAATGAATCCTTTTGATATCCTATAAAGTTACCTAGGGTTGGTATTTTGGGAATAAAAAATCATCTAATAAGTGTATAGTTAAGTTGATAATATTAATTGGTAGAGTTATTTTAGATATAAGTTTCAAATTGGTGCGAGGAAGTGAAAGGAGGGGTCCTCTTTTATAATTGTGGGGAGGTGCACTCTTGAAATTTAATAAATTAAGAATTTAATATAAATTAATTTTGACATCCAAATGAGTCCAAATTAATAATATTCTAATATAATAATAGTGTTATTAGATATAATATAATCCAATTGAAGTTTGAAAATTTTAGTACACATTTTTACCCATATATGTAAGTTTTAACCCCCACCCCTCGTTAACCCTTTTGACAATTACTATATATAAATTTTTTTACATTTAAGGATTTATAATTATACTGTAAAATTAAAACTGAACCATAAATGGACAATGGTTTATTTTTAAAACCATATCTCATTCATTTAAAAAAAATTAATATCATTTAATAAAATAATATTCATTATAAAATATCATTAATTTTATTTTTATCACTATTAATTTTATTTATCATTAAATATTCCAATAAAAATGGGGGGATTCAAATATAGTTATTTAAAACCTCCCTAATATTTCCTACAGATCTATAAAATTTTTGGGACACATTAACCTCACAAAATATATAACTTTTAATATTTCTAAAATTATTTATTATGTTTTTTATTTAATGGATAAGTACTGAATTGATGTAGTGTAATTAATTAAGTTCATAATTAAATTATTAAAAACCAAAAATAAATATTTAAATGGAAATTAATTTCTTAAATCTAAAAGTAGACACTAATATTAATTTACAAATTACTTTTTTCCATATGTGGACAAATTAGAGATATTAAAAACAATTATTGGTATTTTGTAACTTCCATTGAATTAGATATTATATAAGTCATTTTCATAGAAAATTTTCATTTAAACTAATACATTTACAGCCTATGGTGGTTAAGATAAAATTATCTTTACAAAAATAATTAGGATGAAAAATTACTGCTTTATCAATTAGTTTCAACCAAGATTAACCTTGTTTACCCTCTATTGAGGTGATAAATTTTACTATAGTTATTATTCATAATGAAAAAGGGAATATTTACCAAATTTGGAACTCATTGTTATAAATATTAAATTAACGTTATATAATTCGATACTTTTAAATTGATGTAATTAATTTTAATTTAAGTGAAAAAATGCCATGAAAACCTTTTTTAGGAAAAATTAATTTTAACCATAAAACTTGATTTATTATTTTCCTACGCACAAAAAAATTCTAGATGAATGATAAACCATTTTATTGAATATATTAGTTCAAAATTTCATTAAAATAATTTTCCAATAGTGATCAATTTAATTTTTTAGAATAAAAAAAATTTTGCATAGAAAAATAGTTTTTATAAAAACACATCCATTATCTACAAATGATTTTTATTTTTATTTTAAATTAATTTATTACTAATGAATTAATCTTATAAATTTGTAAACCATAAATTATCATAATATAGTAATTTCTAATCATACCTACCAATACAAATTTTAGGTGATAAATTTAATAATATATCACGGTTCACCTAAACTTGTTATTGTGTGTAATGCAGTCTATCGAAGAAATTGAATTTATTTGAAAAAAATATTTATTAAAATGTTGTGATGTTATAGTACTGTTCATTGATATGATTACTTATTGTTCCATACCTATTCTATATTGTTTTTCCATTATGGAATCATTGAGGTATTTCTCATAACTGAGTCGTGACTATGACTTTTTATATATGGATTATCTCAAGGAATTTCATTTATATATATATTTAGTTGGATGTGACCTAATCCATCCTGGATTAGTTGGATGTGAGAATTATTAGAGAGTGTGGGTCCCCTATAAGTGGGAATTTAATTTGGAAACTGATTCCTTCTTTGTATATATAGGAGAATCGAGATGGGTATGTTGGGATAAGAGTGTGAAGTGATATTTTGATAACCTAAGGGGTTCCTAGATGTTCTTGTGGGATTTTTTGGGTGTTTTGATATCCTAAGGGGTTCAAGGAATTTATTGTGGGATGTATTTAATTTTTGGTACATGGAGCTCTTATCATTATTGTTCTTTGGTATTGAAGATGGATTTTCTAGTCAACAAAAGTCGAGTTCCTAACCCTTTTGACTTTGTGTTCTCATTCAAGAGAATGGTTTGACCTTGGTTAGATTCCATGGACTTTATATTCGAAGCTATTTGGAGGGAAATTATCTAAATGATCCTGGAATGTAGATATTTCTAATTTATATGGAGAATAACTAATAGTTCATAGGGATTGATTGAACTAACATGCTTTAGATCATATCTGTGGATCATTTCCCCTTATCTTGGATCTAGTAATGATTGAATCCAAAGATCATGATTCAAGTACATGAATGGGATAACGGGATCATGAAACCATTGAGTTTTAATGACATGAAGGTGGATAGATCATGCTATAAATGCAATGTTACATTTGTCATATATATTGAGTGGTATGTGATAATATGCATGGAATGTATTAGTGATTTTGGTATAATGTGTGTTGGGTGTTTTTAGTGCTGATTTAATTGTGCATTAGTGTGAAGTCATGAGAAAGATAATGACTAATATAATTTCAATGAGTGACTATGGGAAGAGTTGTTTATGGATTTGGATGAAAATTTCAAATGTCACTTCTATAATAGGAGAAATGATGGATGAAATGGTTTCAGATGTTGGCAGTGGATGATCATGTCCTATGAGGTTAAACATGGATGCAATGATGCTACAACCTATCATTTCTGTGTTCATGGAGTTGTATAAATGAATACATATTGTGGGGAGTTCACTATTATCCCCTATATGGTGTGGACCTCATTATTTCATTAGAGTTTGTGGATTTTTGTTGATGTACATAGTGAACAAGTTATTTGTGATTCTTGAGTGATGATGATGGAGCCTAGGTATGAGTGGGAAGACGATGTCATGTCGATGTATATAGTGATGAATGGAGCTTGGCCCTGGTAATCCGTAATTTGATTCAAAAAAGTGATGACAGATGTACTCCCATTTTGGTGAGAATTCGATTGGTTTTGGGACTTTGACCCTCTTGTTGAAAAAATCATTGATAAGTGAGACTAAGTAGTCGATGGTCATGATGGAACACATATAGTGGTGTGAAGGTGAAACTAGATTGATTTGGTTTTGTGAGTGACCCATGAATTTGGATCCAAATGAAAAATTTGACCGAGTCTATTCAATTTCATTAAGATGTAAATTAATTAGAAAATTTACTAATGAACTTAAGATCGGTGGTGCATCAGTGATTATTGTAAAATTTTCAGACAATATTAGTGGGTTAAGGACTCTACTATGGAATTATAATGGGTGTTGTATTTGGAAACCATATTTTGTGATTGGATTCTCATGGGATTCCTTCAGGATTCATGAAATCATAATTGAGAAAATTTTGTGTCGATGGTTAAAACCAAGAATTTTTTGAAAAGGTTGGATATAGGATGGATGATCAGTGGTTTTATGTGAAACTAGATTTGGTGGATCAAAACCCACATTGGGTACACCATTTTAGGCATGATTAGTGTTTTTTAGATTTCGTTCTAGGATTTTTGAGGAAAATATAACGTGTTCATGTTTAGTTATTGAATGGTGGAGACTCCTTCGATTTTGTACAAAATCATTAATGAAGATGGGTAGAATTGTTTAGATGGAATCCAAGAATATATCTAGGAATGGTTAGTTGGGAACCACATCATGTAGTTTGGTGTTTCATAATATATTTTTATAGGTGAATTCAATGGGAGGGAGAATCGTGGATCAGAATCAACCACTAAATAAAGAACATTATTATGGGGATAATAATACTATTGATAGTGAATTGGTTTACAACTAGATCATGTGTTGATATAGATGAGTGTGTTTGAAGATCCCTCTCAGTGGTTAAATGTTAGTTATGATTGGTCGTTCATGTTTTATTAAGTGAAGCACCTTGGTTTCGGGGTTGTGATATGGAATTGCATTTAGAATTCAATGATGGAAAATGGCTGTATTATTTTGAATTAGTAACTAATGCAGGTATGCTTAGATTATTGATGTATCGATGATAATTCTTAGGGAAGATAAGTGTTATGTGGGGGAGGTTTCAATATCCCATGTTCAGATGAGTTCTATCATTTAGGGGGAATTTGAATTGTCGACTCTAAAGAGGGGGTGTTTTGTGAAAAAGGATTCAAAATGGAATTATAAGAGTTTGAATATCTCAAAGAGGTATTTTTTAAAATGGAAGGACACTTTGAAGGGATATTAGACACTAAAGATAGTTTCAAAAAATGAATAGGGTGGAAGGGATTCTGAATTCTAACAGAAGACTACTACTAGCAAACTTATGGGTTTTTTTATATTTTGTTATGTGGGGGAAAGACTGTGATTTTTTTTGATCCCCATATTAATTAAAGGTTCTCAGTGACTGGGGTGTGTTAATATTTTCCAACATATCCCCCCATTTTCCACTACTCGGTTCCCCCTTTATCTATTGTTTTTATGGCATTTTCTTTTATTTTGAGGTACAATTTCATCTATGTTGATCTCATTCCTTCCTCCTATTATTTGTTTACTTATTTTTACGTCATTCCCACTAGGAGTTTAATGATAATTTCACTCGATAATGGTTAAATCAACTAATTTTGATGGTTATTTTTTCCATATCATATATAGGAGGTCCCATTATAGAATTTACACACTATTCATTGGTAATTTTACAAAGGTACATAGTTGTGTAATTTTTTCTAGGGGTTTTTTGGAATTGAATTTAATTTCCATTTAACTAGGTGTGAATTATTATGTATTTTTTCCAAGATTCTTCCAAAACTGTGCTATGGAAACTATGGGTATAATTTTTTGATGTTTTTGTATGACAAGTTTGATGATGATTCATGTTGTGATTTGGTCTATTTTGAGTTAATTTAAAAAAAATTAGTATTTTTATTGAATAAATTATTATATTATTTTTTGATTTGTTATTGGTTAGAAACCATGATTTATGGAATAAAGATGATAGGTTGTGGCTGATTAGACTGGACAGGCCTAGGCAGCGATGGCTAGGTGGTTCTTAAATAGGTAATAACTTTACTAAAAGGTAGGTGGCCCTCATACATTCCCTATCACTCATGCCTATTTTTACATTACATGTGATATGTGATGTCTCACCTACTCTAGTGATTGTCCTTTTAAAATTAAATTAATTTTAAAATTTAAAATGAAATGAATAGATATGAATTGAACAAGCTTCCTAGGCCACAATGAAACTTGTCCAATAGATTTATGCATTGAACACTAATTTCTCAGACCTTGATTATGATTTATTCCCATGTGATATATTTAGAAATATTAGGTTTGTGGATTAAATGATGTGGAATTGAGTAAAATAAATGAGTGGGGCTTAAAATAACATACAGAGAGGGGCTTTAGTGTCCTCTCCCATAATAGGGGTAGTGAAGAACAAGAGATAGTGAGCCTTTTATATGAAATTGGAACCCAATGGAAAACCTAAAAGATAGGAAAGGCCATAGATTTCATAATATTATTGGTGACATGAAAAAGGATTTTTTACCTAGATGTGATGGGATTGACCCTGCTATTTGAAAGAGGACCCTAGTATGGCTTCCTAAGAGTTTTTTTATGAATTTGGGTTCCTTGGTATGATCTTAGTTAATGTTGACCCAAAGAGAGGGATAATATGGTGAGATGTGCTATCAATTATATGCTTGAAACATATTATAGAAAACCAGAAAATCAAGAAGCAAAATGATCAATGAAATGGTATATTTTTATGAAGTACTCAAAATATAGTTAAACTATTAAAACCATTAAATCAATAATAATGGAAATGGAAACATGATAGATGTATATGATGACCTGGGAATGGTGGATATGAAAGGTGATTGTTTAATTATTTTACATGATCTGAGTCTGATAGATGATCTGAGTGCATGTGTTTGGTTTTCACTTAGGATTTTGGTATATTTATAATCACAGGGACAATGGTCCCAGGGTGTTTTTTGTTATGTGAAAGTGGAGTCTATATCACAAGTTTTTATGTATCCCTGGGTAATTATGGATTGATACCTATATCCAGGGAGGGTGGATACCCCTGTGTGTAAGGAACAATTTAGTTTTTGGTAGGGAAAGTGATTGCATCAGGTTAATTGATATGTGACCTGGGGATGTAGCATTTCTCCAAGAGTGCCGAAGATTTTTAGCTATATGATTAGAACTCCCACATAGTTTTGGATTATATTTAAATTCTAATTCAATATAGGGGTAGTGGATGAAACCCCCCGTATATATTTGGATACTATGTATTGACTTCATCAGGAGTTGACTGTTGATCTTATATAAGGGGGAGTAGGACCTTATATTTTTTTCTAATATAAACCAGGGTGATCTCAAACCAAGTTATTTATCTTATTTATACAGGGATGAGTCGGGACCTAAGATTTTATTTCTAATATACTTGGGTGATTCATCCCCGAGTTTATATGTCATTCATACAAGGGTGAGATAAAACCTTGTTTTTCCTCTGTATAATAGGTTGATCTGGGACCTTGTTTATTTATCTTCAATATATTGATAAGATTTATTCCTTGGGTTGGTATATTGGTTTGAATCATTGCCTAATGTTCTTAGAGACACTCCAGCACTGGATGATGATGTTCATGGTGAATCTCAGGTTCAATGGTAGAACCCATGGATTGAAAGTGGTCATTTATTCTTCTTCTAAATTTCTATTTTATTTATATTCAATGAATATAAAATCGATAAAATACATTTACCAGTTATATATGGGAATGAATTGGTGGTTCCCTACTAATTTATATTCACAGCCTTATTGGGTGACCATGACACTTGGGTACCCAAGAAGATGTTCACTAATTGTAGGTTTGGAATGGGGAAATACATGATATTAGTTCATTCTGAGGGATATATGGGACAAGATCAAATACTGATATGAGGTAGGTCTTAGGGATGTAGTAGATCTTATTGTATATTTATATTGTTCTTGTATTTATTCTATATATTTTTTTGTCCCAATGTGTTGAAAGTGAGTCAGAATTATTGTATTCTTCCACCTGTTCATTTATGATAACATAGTTATTTATTATTTATTATCATTACTATAATGGATATTTATTTTTGTGAAGTTTTTTTGGTTATTTATACCGGTGATTATGCACTCTTATATGAGGGTATAATCACCCTCTACCCCTATGTCCAGTCAGAAGCCTCTGATATATGGGTAGGTGTTCTAGAGGTATGTTCGCCCTCGATCTGCTTTCTGTTAAGAGTGATCAGATTTAGAAATTTACAATTTTCATAGGTAAATTTGAATTAGAGGATGTAATATACCATATTTATTTTTATAAATACATGATGGATTTTTTGAAGAATATAGAAAAGAAAAAGTGAAAATCATATTCAACACCAATTTTAGTTAGTACCAAAATAGGTATGCGTGAAGCAAGAAAAGCTTTTAATCCCAAATATTATGAGATAATTATTGTGATCTTATTGTAATTGATAATAAGATGGCCATATATAATGCATAATATTTTTAAGAGGATCTATTATAGAGAAATATAAATCAGTATCACCTCACTGATGTTGGGAAAATCAAGACGCACCTTCAGTGTAATATTTCTTATGGTTAAATAATTTATGTGGAAAAAGACCAGGTTTTAATCACTTATTTTGATATGTAAAAGGATAAAATCATATTAAATAGAAAATAAATATATGGATTACATTTATTAGTGGTGAATAAGTTTATTTTCTGATAGATAAAGAATAAATATACATCATATCATTCCATTGATAAAGAAAAATATGTTATAGTGTAAAAACATTTAGAATGTTTTTTGGGTAAATAATCTACTAGAGGATCTTGGTTAATATGTGATGTTACCCATGGTGATTTAATATAATATTAGGAGTACAAATGATCATAAAAAAAACATTTTTATAACACTCTTATATAAAAACTATTAAAATGTGTATCATTTTTTAAGAATAGGTTTAGTAAGCAGTTACCAAGATGGATCATTCAGGTTTGAATCAATATTTGTGAGACATTATTATATAACATTTGGATACTCTAGAGTTTGATAATCACAAACTGAATGTTGACATTAAACCACCACCCTCATCATTAGGAATCATGGATCTCCCCTCTCTATGTATGACCTAAATGTACAAAATTGTTGTTCAATGTTCTGTATAAATCTTGCCTTTGCGTTTAATATAAAATGTGTAGAAATTAGCAGTGATAATGAGTAAAATTTATATATTTTTAAGGGGATACATCTTTAAGGATTTCAAAAAACTGGAATCAGAAGAAGAATTAACATCTCAAGGAGGATTTTACCTTCGATGGAAAGTTTGAGATAAATAAGGAAAGTGGAGATACAATCCTTCAGTATGATATTGAATAATTTTACATATTGTTGAAGACCTGAAGAGTTTTAGGGGGTTTTATATTTTACAATATATGGAAATACGATATATTCATTTAGTATATAATTATCTATTGATGTCTTATTTTATACAATAATAATTTCTTACATAATCTCATAGTGATACAATATTTTTTCTATTACAATTTTTGTTTCCAATAATGTTAAATTTTGAAAAAGGAAATGGGAGTTGCATTTGATTTATTACAATCCCAAAGGGAAAAATATTTTGAACATGATTACCTAGAATAAATATTGTTAAAATAATTTGATAATGTTGAATTTATACCATATAGGTTGATAAAGGCGTTTTACTATTTTTATTTTGTGTTTTTCAATAATACATTTCTTGGTGTAATACTTGGGAGAATATTTAATGAGAATTTAGGATTTTTGAATGTGATTTTTTGATAAAGGGAAAAAAAATTTAACCATGTCATTCATTCAATGAATGATTCTTCTTAAGAGTAACCTAAAGTGCTAGGAATTTTTCATGATATAAAGGAAAAATTCGCGATTTTTTGGAAAAAATAACACTACAATAGATACTCCCATCATATTACACTACATCTCTAGATAGTATGGTTAGGATTTCATGCAGTAATGAGGGTAACCGTGTTATAATAAGAATTTTAGCTCATAATAATGTAGTTTTCATACTACCAAATTTATATGGTTTCAACAATAAAAATTAGTGATATTCAACAATGTTATGGAACATTTAATATTTTTATTGTCTGTTGTTTGATGATTTTTATGTTTTTATGTAACTTCCCAATATATTTAAATATTAAATTTTATTTTAATAGTTGTTCCTAAATTAAATAAATGTAAATATAATTTTATTATATGTTAAGATTAAATATATAAAATTAAATAATAATACTTATAAATAATATAACATTATTTGTTTTCAAATAATAATAAATTAAAGAAATTAAATAAATAATTAGAGTTAAATTACTGTGAATTTTTTAATGGTGAATTAATTATGAAATAATATTATCCAAATTATAGTTTAACACTTCATAAAAAAATGATTTAGAATTATAGATATTTAAATTTATATAAATCATTATTTTTAGTAACATTTAGAATTTAGTTTCATATGACATTTATAGTTTTAATTAATAATTTATACTTGTATTAAAAAAGTTAAGTTTAAAAATTATTAATGATATTATGATAAATACAAAACATATATTTGAGTATTATTATCAAAATTCTATAAAATTATAATTATGATTAAAATAATATAATTTGAAAGAAATAGAATTTTTTTTGTTAATATTGTTTTTTATTATAAAATCATATATAATATAAATTTTATAATAAAATTATTAAAAATTTGATAGAAATTTGAATTTTGAAATGAATGAAATATTAAAATTATTAAACAAATACATAAATAAGAGAATAATTTAGGATAATTTAAGATAAATGAGGGTGAGGTATCATTTTCATTGGGTAACCGAAGCCGAAGGATGCTGAATAAGGTCACAATTCAAGGGTGAGTGATGTGGTCTCTGATGATCAACACCTAATGGGGTTCAGATTCTAAAGGGGTGAATCTATAGCTCTCAATAGCGATGTTGAAAGGATCATGATCAGATTGGGATGTCGGTAAAGGAGGACAAATAGAGTTAGTGGTTTCATTGTGATCTAAATATGAAGGATAAATCTTAGATATTCCTTAATATTTTGAGTTTGGTGTTTGTGTGTCTGAATCTATAGTGTTATATCCCGTGTGTTGATTATTTTTTATCTAAATTTGTTTTTGTGTGGCATGTTCATTTCCCTCTGCCTTTTTTCATCAGTTTTTCATTTCCCTAGATTTTTCATTAACCAATAGTACTGAATTAATTGTTAAATCAATTTTTTCAAATATTTCTGCTGATTTTCTCAAATCAATTGTAGAATATTTATTTCGGATTTGGCTTTGATCAACTGGTTGTAACAATATATATAACTATATATATTCATTTTCATGACATGATTTTGTGGATTTCTCTTGATTGACATTCTCAAAAAAAACAAATTAGCGATTTGTCTATTTTGCTTCCCTGTTTTCTTTGAATTAAATGGTGTAGTGAGGGATGATTTTAATATATAATTCTTATTATCATTTAAGATTGCACGAAAAGAAAATATGATCATTATTATCCCTTTTCAAGTTGTAATAAAATATATACATGTTTTAGTCTCACTATATTTATAAATAGGGGATTTGTTTTTATGAGGTATACTACAAGGATGGCAATAACCATTGATTTACAGTCCTCATTTATGATTTCGAAATATGAGATTCATATAGAGGGAAATGTAACTATGAAGAAGAAGATGAAGCTGAAAGTGGTTTCCAACCCATAATTTTGTATGGGATTTATTATTTTTATTTTTATTTAGATAATCATTCAATGATACTTCATTTATATTTTTTATAAGGGATTGATATTGATATTTATGATCATTATTTATTTTTAAGGGTAACACTTATGAATTTCAAATATATATTTACATCAATTATTTCTTTATTTTCATTGATTTAATTTTATTAAATTATGAATATTGTTCCATTATAAAGGGAAATATTTTTTATTTGGAATATTATTTTTGAAAATGAGTAATTAATTATTTATTTTAACATATGTGACTTTAATTCTTAATTTATTTTTAAGGGATTGATTAATATTATGAATAAAATTTTCAGTTTTATTATTATTAAAGGAAAAATATTTTTCAATTATTTCAACAAGTGATTATTTATTTTAAAATATGATATGTATTCTGATCAAAGATTTAATGTTTTCATAAAACTATTATAAATGTATTTATATGAATAAATTTAATTTAGCAATTGAATTGTTTCATTTACAAATTAATTTTATTATGATTTCATTCCATAAGAGCACTTAAAATACAACAATGAATTTATGTATTATTTTCATCCTGACGTTATAATTTTAAACTAAAGCATAATGAAAAATCAATACATTTGTTGTCATTATTTAACCATTAAATTTAAATTGATACTTTATTTTAGTTAAATTTATGTTTTAATATTTTTATGTAATAAATTTTATTATATCATTTTATTATTATAATTCATAGAATGTTTTACAAATAAAAACTATCCTTTTTCTCTGTGTAATACATGAATGAAATTTATCTTATAAGATATGGCCTTCATCTTGACTCATGACATATCATGCTTTCATAATACATACAATAGTTTAAGTTTTAATAAGAATTTTCTATATTTATATGCTTTGTGTGTAAGTAATTAATGGAAATGACGATTTAACAAAATAAGAAAAATAAATTGTTTAATTGTGAATGTTTTTAAGAGTTTATTTTAGTAATTTTCAATGTAATTATCCTTGTTATTAATTTTATAATATATGTATTTTTCTTATAAAATCCATGACAAAGGTAATTATAAATGTTTGATGATATAAAATTGTTCTCTTTTATGAAAATGATTTATATAATTTTTGATATTTTTTAATGCATTGATATTTAGAATGGAGAATACTTAAAAAATTCTAAAAATTTGAATGAGCATTGGGATATCAGGTGAGAGATGAGGAATGGGTAGTGAAACCAAGGACGCATGGAATATTGTTCCACTTGTAATATTGGTTGTGGTAATATGGGTTATCTTAAGGATCTCTAGAGTATTAAAACAACCCATAAAAAATTAATTATTTTTAAATGTTTTAAAAGGTTAAATCTATGTGTTTTTAATGAACTTTTTATTAAATGAATTTTCCAAAAAAGTATTTTGAAAATGTTTTTATATATCAAATATTTTTATTTTATATAAATTATTTTTATGTGTTTTTATAAACAAATTTTCACTAGTTTTGAAAACCCTTAATAGGCAATTGAATACCGATCCCATGTCTTAAAGGTTCTTTACTAGTATTATAGATGTTTTAGAATGTATGTATTCTATTTTAGAGTTATCGCACAGATAATGAGATAGATATTTTATTTTCTATTTGATCAGATCAAATAACATGTATGTTATTGACTAATTTAACAGAACCAATACTAAAAAAAGGCCCTCATTGGTATTCAGTGTTGTGTAATTGTTCAGTTTCTACTATAAAAAAATTACACTACATTTTTATTCACCAAATCTAGATGTTCAGGTTCAGTGCATTATAAATGGTATTTGAGGAATGGTATAAACAACATTGGAGACTTGACGTTCAAATTTGAGGGGAAAAAATATTCCTGAAATGGTTTTTTTTGAACTTTTAGATAATTATGTTCTCATAGAAGTCTAGTCATACTAATTTTGAAAATGGAAATTCATAATTTTCTTATACATGATGAATGAATTGCCATGGCGCAATTCATTCAGGGTGGGGAGAATATAACATCCCATGAAATTTGAATAGTAAATTATATTTTAACAGTCATTCATAATTTAAATAAATGAAAATAAATTTTGATTATATGTTACGATTAAATATGTAAAATTAAATAATAATAGTTAGAAATAATATAACATTATTTATTATCAAACAATAATAACCTGTACAAATTAAATAAATAATTAGAATTAAATTGTTATGAAATTTAGAAAAGTAAATTAATATATTATAATATTATTGGAATTATAATTTAAAACTTAAAATAAAATTATTTATAATGATAAATATCCAAATTTTTAGAAATAAATTTTATTAAGTAACAATTTTATTTTAATTTATACCAAATTTATAGTTATAATTAAAACTTTAAAATTATATTGATAAATTTGTGTTTAAAATATATAAATGATATTGTGATCAACAAATAAACATATATATATATTGTTATCAAAATTCAATAAAATTAAAATTATGATTATAATAATATAATTTGAAATATATTTAATTTCAATGTCAATATATTTTTAAATTATAAATATATTAATAAAAAAATAATTATTATAAAACTATTAATTTTTTTATAAAATTGGAATTATGAAATAATGAAATTTAAAAATGGTTTCAAAAATAATAAATAAATATGAGAATAATCGAGAATGTTATAAGAGGAATGAAGGTGAGGTCTTGTTTTCTGTGGGTAAGATGAAGCTAAAGGATTCCAAGTATTGTCTCGATTTGAGGGTGGGTGATGAGATCATGGATGCTCGACACCGAATGGGGATCATAATCTAATGGGGTGACTCTGGATCTCTCAATGGTGAAGATAAAAGGCTTGGGATTGGGTGGGGATTCTAGTGAAGGATGAAAAATTCAATTAGGGGTTTCAATGAGATCAAAACATGAGGGATAGATCTCCGATCTTCATGAATCTTGCGAGGTAGGTGTTTTCATGTCCAGAACTATAGTGTTAAATCCTATGTGTCTATTAGTTTTTCTCATCCATTTTTTATATATCTTGTTCATTTACTTCTTTTTTTCATAATGAATTTTTCATGGGCCTATATTTTTCATTAACCAATAGTTGTTAGTTAATTATTAAATCATTTTTGTCAAAAATTTCTACAGATTATCTAAAATAAATTACTATATATTTATTTCAGATTTTTATGTGCCCAACCAATTGAATATATATATATATATATTTCATGACATGAGTTTGGGTATTTTTCTTCATTAGTTATCTCAAAACCCCAATCAATGTGTTTCTATTTTTTCGGTTTACTTTGAGTTGAAGGGTGAGTCGAAAAAATATTTAAATAAATACATTTCTCATCAGTTTTTCAACTTTCACAACAAGCTCATCCGATCATTAAAAACCCTTCTCGTTTTGTAATAAAATATATAGATGTTTTGGTCTCACTACATTTATCAATATGGGATTTTTTTTCATGAGATATACTATAAGGAATGAATTTTCCTTTGATTACATTTCCTCATATATGATTTCCAATTCTAAGAGTTATAGATAGGGAAATGGAAGTAGAAAGAACAAGAAATCAGAAGAGGTTACCTACACATTATTTGGGAAGGGATTTATTATTTTATTTTATATAATCATTCTATAATTCATGACTTATATATTTTATATTGGATTGATATTTGTTTTTATAATCCATTTTTATTTTTTAGGGAACACCTATTCCTTTTAAATATTTATTTTCCTTAATTATATCATTATTTTAATATATTTTATATTTTATTTAATGAAAATGGATTTATAGTAAAGGGAATTATTTATTTTCAAAAAATTATTTACTTGGAGTCTTATTTTGGAAAATGATTAATTAATTATTTAATTTAACATATTTTATTTTAATTAGCATTTTATTTTTAAGGGATTGGTTACTTTTTTGTTTATATATTTTAATTTAATAATAAATAAATAAATAAATATTTTTCAATTATTTCAGCATGTGATTATTTATTATAAAATATGTTATGTGTTATGAGAAAATATTTATATTAAAAAAATGATTATAAATGTTTTTATGGGAATAAATTTTATTCCGTAAGGTAATTATTGCAATTATGGAATTAATTTTTTATGTTTTCAATTAATAAGAGTATTCAAAATTTGATCATAAATTTATATATTGTTTTCATTAAGAATTATTAATTTTGATCTGAGGTATAATGTTAAAGCAAGTATTTTCTTGTCCTTATTTAACAATTAAATTTTAAATGATATTTGATTTTATCCAAATCTATATTTTAATACATTTCTGTAATAAATTTTACTATATAATTTTATAATTATATTTTTTCGTTATATTAAATATTGGAAAGTCTCATTTCTATGTGAAAAGTACATGAATGTCTATTATCTTATATGATATGACCTTTATATTAACTCATGACATATCTTGCATTCACAACACATAAAATAGTCTAAATTTTAGTAAGATTTTCCTTATTTTATATGTGTTATGGGTATGTATTTAAAGGAATTTATTATTTAACAAAATAATTAAAAGAAATTTGAAAATTATAAATGTATTTAATATTATTTTTAAGTAATTTTAAAAGTATTTATCATTGTCATCCATTTTATAAAATATTTATTTCTCCTAAAAAAATTATAAAAAGGAGATTAATCAATGGTTGTGGAAGGAAAATTATTTCCTTTTATGGAAATAATTTTTATATGTTTTTAAATGTTTTTATTGACTTAGATTGAGAATGGAAGATCCTTAAAAAAATTCTTATTATTTTAACTGACACTTGGGTAGCAGGTGGGAGATATGAAATGGGGATTGAATCCATGGACTCAGAAAACGTTGTTCCACTGGTTATATTGCTTGTGGCCGTATGGTTTTTATAAGGATATTCTTAATGTGAAAACAAATGATAAGGAAATTATTATTTTCAACTGATTTCAAAGGACAAATATAAGAGTTTTAAATGAACTATTTTTTAAATGAACATTCCAAAAACATATTTTGAAAATGTTTTTTATATAAAATATTTTTATTTAATATAAAATATTTTCAAAATAATTTTTATTAATGTTTTATATTGGTTTTAGAATATCTTTCAGATAAATTGAATTATCATACCATGTTTTAAATGTTCTTCATGGGAACCTTATAAGTTTATTGATGGATGAATCTACTTTTGGAGTTATCGCACACATAGCTAAGTTAATCATTTATTATTTTCTTATCAACTTAGAAAATATGTCAGTTCATTCATAATTCTCTAGAACCTAGACTAGAAAAAGGACCTCATTTTCATTTAGTGTAGTGTAACCGTTCAATCTCTTTTATAAATTTTTTTAAAAAACCTTTTTAAGCATTGAATCAGGAATCCCGAGTTCAGGACGTTATAGTTTCACTATGTTATGGGCACCATGCCACATGAGTTCTATGGTTATTAAATATATATTAGATCATCAGATCATTTTATGTAGATTTAAAAAACATTTGATCAGGATTTTTTGGATCAGTGGTCAATAGAGGATCATGCCATAACTGAGTGTATCACACTATAATATGGTAATGTCCTTGTACATCAATTCATAATACATGCCAAAATTTTGTGATATAACATTTCTAGACTATTTTCAAAAAGTGAATATTTATTAAAACATGGGAGATACCATTGACTTGGGGGGTTTTTATTTGGATAATGTTGGATAGGTTTTCTATATAATCATGAATGTGCACATGGATAATTCAAAGTGGATGAATTTAAAATTTACAATGAAGGGAGAAGATTAAAATATATATAATATCACTTACTAAGAAAATTAACATATCACTAATTGAGAGAGGAACTTCTGTCATTGAAGAACAACATTGAAGATCGATATTTGAAAGTGTAAATTGATGTATAAGTAAAAAATCCCCAACTTTTCTTATTAATCAAATATTTAAAAAAAATTATAGGTGAACATTGCATAATTATTTTTTTTACTAAATAATTTTAATTAGTGGGTAGATTGAAAATTAGACAGTGGGATCCTAGGTTCAGTAATGAGTCCTTCCAGAACCATATAATCATAAACAATGGAGATTGGTTTTGATACGTTGATATATAATTGATATACAATCCTCAGATGATTACCTTAGTGGTGAACTAAGAAAAATATCAATGTCACTAAATTATCCTTAATTATTTCTATTTTTAGTCCTTTATCTTTGTTATTTATAGTAGAATATATAGAGGTGTGGGGGGATTATAATCTATAAATATTAAAATATTTACAAAGGGACCAATCAAATTAAACAGATTTCTATATCATCAAGAAATAAAGCGGACAATTTGATCTGTATTATAAAAGATAATATCAATTTTAATTAAGTGAGTATCCCCATATAAAATTAGTTGAGTCAAATTTTTGTAATTTAAGAATATTGAGATCAATTGAATTAATGTGAAAATTTAAATAGAGGGAAAACTTTTGATAAATATTTTCATCATTTTTTTAGTGTGAGAAACTTTATCCCCCTAGTAAAGAGGTTTCACTTATTAGTCCCTTGGTTTTAATGGAGATTGAGTGACCATTTACTCAATTTGTATTTATGGAAGTAAAATGAATCCTGGATCCCTTACTACAACTAAATAATGTACCTATCTCTCTTTTATATTCACTGGTTGTAGTAAGAAATACATTATCACTAGTAGGATGATATGTTAAAGATTTTCATAGAACAAATGAATTAAAAAAAGACTCTCTTAACTCTCTATAAGGTTTGATACAATTTATAGGAGATAGATAAATAGAATTAGTTGATCCCATTTGATATTTAAAAATTGTATCTTTTATAGGACTCTAGAGTTTGGTAAGATTGTGTCTATTATTTGATCAAATAGTTGGTGTACTTGAGAATTGATGTTCCAAGAGAATGAGGTCCCTTATTTATGGCCTCTAATGGGATATAGAACCTTAGGTAATTCCTGAGGATAATTAATCACATTCTAAAACCAATTAAGAGGATTGAGACCTAGATAAATTTTAATTTTTAACTTGTATAATTGGCCCCACTGGCTAGCTTCCCAATGCCACTGACTAGATAGTAGGCATACTGGGAACCACTAGGCACATCCTACATCAATCAGCTAGAAGATACTCCTTCACTATCCTTATTTTGGACACATAGAGGATGAGGATGCTTCTATCATCACCATTGGATTTCGTGTGGCACTACACCAACTAGTGGATGATTCTTGTTCATTACTTAATCTAATTATGGCCCATAAATATTCCTTCTATGGACTTCAATGAAACCTCCATGTTTCTTTCATAGTTTCACCAATTATATTAATACTTCCTCCAGACATCATAATATCATTAATATATTCAATAAAGATAATCTAATTCAATTAAAATTCATTAATTGTTCTTTTAAGAACATTATTTTCTGTTCAAATTTCAAAATTGGGAGAACTCAATGAAATTTTTAGAACCATAAATGATTATTTGTGAGAATGAAAAAATTATGATAGAGGAATATATAATAATATCCACATTTTTAATGATTAAATAAAACATAACATAAAAATATATATTTAGAGTATATTAATAGTGAAACATGTATTCATATAAAATAAGGATAACAAAAATTAAGATATTCAAGAAGATCCAGAGATAAACATACCACAACATAATCTAACATCACTCCCTTTTAATTAAAAGAACCTTATACCCCAAAAAAAACATTATCTACTAAATAAAAACAACAAATATTGCCCTCAATGAAATAAAAAAATTTCCCTAAAAACCCTTCTCTACTATGATTATCAAAATAAAAACATTGAACGTTAATGAGAAGTTATTTAAAATAAGAAGATAATTACAAAAAAGTCATGAAATACTATCTCCCCATGAAAATATTATTATGAACTCAAAAAAACGATGATTAGAGAAAAATACATATTAATGTAGACAAATCATAAGGAGAAAAATGTAAGGAACAACATATGAATTAAATACGAAACATTAAAGATTAAAATAATTATTATCTTAAAGTAAACTAATATTCAAATAAATTTTTAAAATATAATTTCAAAAGATTCAAAAGGAAGGGATATGATTTATTCTAAAGAATCAAAAAATATTAAACCATGTATAGAAAAATAAATTTTAAAAATTTATTTAAAAAATATAAATAAAGAGAAAATATTCAGAATTTTTAAAAAGAAAAGAAAAAAATTAAGTAGATATGAGTTTTTTTTGAAACAAATACAACTTTTGAAATAATATTAATATAAAGAAATAAAGTAAAAACAAAAGTTAATTTAAAAAAATGTTTTAAAAGATAACCTCTACTATTTTATGTATAATAAATCATTGATGAGAGAGAGAGAGATTATAGATCTTATAATTATGTTCAAAATGGAAAAGTAAAATTTATAGCATATAAAGACTTGTCCCGCATTGTATGAAAGTTGATTTCTAAACATCTTTGGAAATGTAAAATCAAGGGTCCCAGTTAATAGGTGTATTTAAAAAATATCTCATGTGAAAATAATAGATCATTCCTACCTATTGTTGATTGTAAATATTTAATAAAAAGACACCATATGGTCAATAATCCATCATGATTAATGTAAATGAAATACCCTATTTCTTATGAATTTATTACTCAACATCTATTTTGTTTTAATGATCTTACTACATGATAATTACTTTAATTTTATTAATTTTTATATTGTTAATACTCTTCATGTATTCAATATCCATTATCTTTCATTCCCACCTTTAAATGTGTCACTCAATGAGGAACAATACTCATGGGTTGATAAACATGATTTAATTCTTGTCGGAGGCTTCAACAAAGGGAAGATCAGTCTTGAGGTGTACTTACAGAACTGGGACCAGCTGGCTTATGATCTTGAAAATCTGTTGTTATCTATTCCAAGCACCTAGGTATCCTCCATATATTGGAAGTTGTCTAGGGATCTGGTTACTGGTAATCTCAAATTTTCCTTGAATTATTCTGATGAAATGTGTGGAACCTATTAAGTGATTGGGAAGCATGTTGGTCTAGCATTTGTGAATTTTTGGAGTAGTTTATGTTTTTGTAGGTTTATTGGTGATGTTCTTCCAGCTTTCTTGAGGGGCCCCTCCATATGGGGAATAGAGCGCAACCTTCACCTGTGTATGCCATTAGGAGTTGTTTGATTAAGAGGGTATGGCCACACCATTAGTTCCGGGCCCGTGTATTCGTGCACATGACAACTTGCTGAATGGTCAGGTACGGGTGAGGGTTTTTCATTTTCGTATTGGCTAGGGATGGGTGGATCCTCTTGTTTGGTCTGGTTTTTATGGATTTTTGAATATGTTTTTAGGATTTTGGGTTTCAAACTTTCCCCTAAAAAGTGTTTTGGTTCTTTTCTAAAAAATTAATTTTCAGTCAATATTGTAATATCTAATATTATTCTCATCAATTGTTTAGAGTTATTTGAGTATCGTAGTAATATATTGATAAATATTAATCATGGATTCTCCAAGGTGAGAGATAAAACATTTACATTGAGAATAGAGAATACATCCAATTTTTTGAAGAACCGTTATAGTGTTAAAGTGTATAGTGGGGAAATGTATAAAAGTAACATGTGATATTTTAAAAGAGTAAAGTTGTTTATACATGTTACATGATATAATACATATATGAGTGTTTTTTATTTTATAATTTTTTAAAACTTTTTTTTTTCTATTTCATATAATGTCCTAGGGGTATTTTAAGGAATTTGGTAGCCCTTATAAAGAGTAATAAAATAGCTCCAGATGGATATTAATAGGTTTATTTTCTTTACCTATCTCTATCATGGTATTCTTGTGATAATAATTACTCACCTTTATTTCTAATAAGATAATATCTGATAGTTTTAGTGTTTTATTGAATACAAATTGATAGAATTCAAGACAAATTGAAGATATGATTATTCCTTTTTAGAGTTATCAAACTATACTTTCTCTTGCTTCAATATCATGGAAATTTGTTTGATGAACCATAGAATAATTTATATAGAAGTGGAGATAGACATATTTGATGTTATGGAGTGTTAGAATTCATTTCCTTTTCATCATGGGGAGTTGGTCAGTTAGTGTTAAGATTACAGTTGCCTAGGTGTGAAACAGTTCCACCATCCAGCAAGTGGAGACCCACTTGCCATCCAGTGGTGATGGAACCAAAGAATTATGGAATTAGTACACCAATTATCTAGTGGAGATGTACCAGATAATAGGTTCAAGTTATAGAAACTCTATGCATACCAGGAATCCCAGCAGTTGAAAAGTGGAGGCTATTGAGTATCGTATGGCATCGAAGCAGCAATTTTGTGCAAAAAAAATGCGTTCAATTATTTTTTATTTATGTTCGTTTTTGACAACATTACCCCGGAAAAATTAGCGAACCACCCTGGTTATATTCAAGCCCTTAATACGAGTCTCTTAGAGCCTCAGAACGTTATATTTATCCTCAATTATTCTCTCATGTTCAAATCAAATATGAATTTCTAGAATTTTTAGTCCCTCTGAAAGTACCATTCTAAACTTCCAAATATATCATAGGCTCTTAACCTTTCTACAAAATATATCATCCCCAATTGTAATCATCCTTGATGAGATTTTTGAGAAGTAAATTCTTGAGTTTTTAAAAAATAAAACCTTCTCCAATTATCAATTTTCTATATCAGGATCTCATTTTTTAAAAGTGAGGGACACATTACTTAGATACGATTGATGATCTTGTGGGTGATGAAAAAGAATAATTATGAGTGTTGAGTTTCTTGATCACTACTAAGATCAATATATTAAAAATATTGTCCTATAGTTGAGGGGTGGAGATGTAGGGGCTCACATTGAGCTATTTTGAACCTCCATATCAATTGAATTTTATCTATCTTTACATTACCACATTGCATCATTATAAATTGATTCACATACATGTGAATTTTTTTGGATTGTTTACAGGCTAAAATTTGATATTAATTTTTTATCTCATATAAAATTTATCAGCCATTTATCAATTAATTTATCCATTTATAAATTCATCCCATCGAATTTATTTTGTTATAAAAATTTCCTTTAACTTCATATTTATTTTTTAAAATAATATTAATCCCCATCTTACTATATTTCCATGAACAATAATTTGCATCAAAAGTAATATTTTTGTTTATATTAAGAAATAAATTTTTTAAAATTATGTTTCTTTAACTAAATATATATATTTTCAAATATTAATCGATTTACAATCTTTATCTTTTTATTATAAAATCTTATTCTTATTCACATGAACTTATTTTAAGGGAGCTAATTATTTTTATTTGATGAATAAAATGCCCAATTTTTATGGTAGTATTAGTTACCCAATTTGGAAAATTAAAATGCATGAATACATTCCCACTAACGAAAATGAAGGAATATGGATCCCTGATGATTTTAATTATATTGAAAATAATTTTAAATTGATTAATGGCCTACATTGTGGTGTTGACATTATTGAATGAAATCATGTTTTTACTTGTAAAATGGATTATAAATTTTGAATATTTTTATATTTTTTCTATTAAATAAATAGTAAAGTGAAATATATCAGATTATATATGTGTGATCAGGATTTTGAATTCTCCTACATGTATCATAAATATTATTTTACTATAATGAATAGATGATTTAATTACATATGAAATGGTATAAAGTCTCTCAATAGTGACTTGTCTATAAAATCCTTAGAGAAAAAGAAATGTTTGGGTCCCTCAATAAAATAGGGTACCCAAAGTTATATCCATCCAAGAAAATCATTTTTAATGAAAATGGAGGTTGGGGAACTCATTGGATCCAAAATTATATATAAAATAACAATGGATTGATATGATGAAAATGGTCCCAATGAATTTAATTAATTAAAGAAAACTATTGACTAAAATTTTACAATGATGATATATCCCAAGGTGAAGTTATAGGCAATTTAAAAATCACCATTAACTAGAAAAAGTTATTCAAGAGGAATAAATTTTCCTAACTATGCATAAATGTAATTCAAAAAGTGTCACTGATAGTGACATTAAATTGATGTAAATAAGAATGGCCCCATTTATCCGAAGTAACCAATGTACAAAAATAAGCTCAATGAAAATAAATAAGGTAAGAAGGATTTCAAAGTCACAACAAAGAGTGAATTGGATGAATCATTAACTCACCACCTTCAAAATTTTTATGTGACTGAATCCCTAAGTTCATTATCGCACATGTGGATAGACACATAATGGTTATTACCCCACTTCCAATTTCCTCTTCCTCTTATTATTCTCCCAATTATAGTTTCTCCAATTATTCTTCTTACTCCTCTATTCTACATAATTATGAAGACATAAAATATAATCATGATGGAATTTCAAATGGGGTTTATTTACATTAATAATTATATAAATACCATTAATAGAAATTAAAGAAATTGTTTCTTGAAAATATTAAGCATAAATAATATTAAGATCTTATCTTTATGGAAATTGAACAATTATCCATGGAAGAGAAAAATCAACTACATGTTGATGAACTAAAATGAAACATTAAATACATCAGTGATATTATTCTAAATTAACAAACTTTTAAAATATAAAAAAATAAAATTTCGTGCTCTGAAAGACATGTAAAATTAAATTTTTTCTTGGTTTCTCTAATCATGAAAGAATATCAAGAAATCAGTAAAAATCCACTTTTATTATAGGTTTGTTTCTAGGTAAAATTTTTATCTACTTCAAAAATATTAGATATTTAATTTATGAATTTGATTAAAATAATATATGATACGAGATACCAAAATGCATCCAAATTTTATAGATTGTTTCCTAAATAAAACCTAATTCCAAATAAATATAGATTTCTAAACATTTATTGGATAAAATAAGTAGATCTAAGAGTTCTAAGGAACCAAAACCATTAATTTCATTACTAGGTATGACAAGGGACATCCTAGAGAAAAATAATAACAAATGTGGTATCTAGATAGTGGGTTTTTAAGAAACATGTTTAGTTATAACTCTTAATTCAATAAAATGAGTAAACTAGAAGGAGGTCACCTTTTATGATAATTAGAATAGTAAGATAATTAGTGAAGGTACCCTCAGTTTTTCTAACTCATATCTTATCTAAAATGTTTTACTTGTCAAAGGGTTGATTTTTTCGTACTTAATATTCAATTTTGTGATAGAGGTTTTAAATTATCATTCAAATATGAATTTTTTAGAGTTATTAACTCAAAATGAAGAAATTCATTTTTTACATCTTCATGTCAAAATGTCTGTATAATAAATTTAAAATATCATCACTAGATAAAATTTTAAATGTTTGAGTACACATGTTAGTGACATATGGATTTGGATTAGAGTTCTTGGTCATGATGTACACACTCACTCATCAAAATCAACTATTATCAACTAGTTTGAGATATTTCCATCCTTTAGTTCAAATATGACATGGTTTATGAGGAATAACATTATGTCAAGCAACAAAAATACCCTTTTAATGGTAAAATATGTATTTCATCTATATTCAATCTTGAGTTAATTCATCTTGATTTACTCACACCTACTAAAAATGAAAGTCTATGAGGTAAATCTTTTAGTCTCATAATTTTTAACGACTTTTCAAGGTTCACATGGTAATATTTATTATATAATAAAATCGAGTCTTGAAAATCCCTCATCATGATTTCTAAAAAAGGTGAAAATTGAACATGTTTTAAATATAGTTCAATTTAGAGTGATTATAGTAAAGAATCAGATAATAATAAATTTTATGATTTATACTCTTTTGAAAGATATAATAACATTATTTTCCTCTTGAACCCTTAAAAACCCATATAGTAGAGAAGAAAAATAAATCAATCCATGAAATTTCCTGAAATATTCTAAATGATTTAAATCTGATAAAATAATATAGGACACTAGCTCTGAAATGTACATGCATTATTTTTTTTATGTTCTCATTAAATTTATTCTCCAAAAGACCCCTTGCGAAATTTAGATAAAAAAATTCAATATTGTCTTTTTTAATGTTTTATGTTGAAAATGATTTATTTTAAACACACAATACAATCATTGAAAATGTTATTATAAATATGATTAAGGGGGGTACTCCATCACAATTATTTCTTACTAAGTGTTTAAAAAAAGACTAAAATAGTAAAAATCAATACATTTTTTTTGATATTATTTTAGAATCAGTTTAGAAAATGATTTTCAAAGTGATTTTTAAATTAAATGATTCAAAATAAAAAAGTAAAATATGAATAAAAATGTTCATCAAATTATATTCTTAAAAAAACTACATCTTTATCATTTAAAATTTCATTGGTGTTTTTAAACCATAAACATTATACTTAGATCTGTCTCAAATGCTATTGAACATATTTATTCTTTAACTTAACTAGAAACCCAAAATAATTGTGACTACCTTAATGATGAAAATTGGAATTTTTTCCTACATTATAAAGTAAATATATTCACTCAAAATAATGTACATAAACATATAGAAAGATGTAATGATTACCCCAATATAGGCTATAAATGTGGTTTTAGGAATAAACTAGATGTGCTTGGAAATATTACTAGATATATAAGTCCTACTTAGTAGTTAATAGCTATAACAAAGAATAATTAATTGGATTTGGTGAAAATTTATCACCGTTTTATTGGTTAGAATACATTAAAATATAATTGGAATTAATCTCTAATATTAATTTCAAACTCTTCAAAATGATCTGAAAACACCATTTAAAATGGTTTTATTTCTAGAAAATATTTCGGGGGAACAACCACTTAGTTTGAAAATACCTATATTCAGATTATGTTTTCAGACTATTGAAATCTCTTTATATTTTCAAATAATCCCCTCTGGGTTTTTATATAAAAATTTAAAGTTATATTTTATCATAATGACAGAAAATGGGTAAATCCAATTCATCTTTTTTTATTAAATTTATCTTTAATAATAGTTTACTCAATCAATTTAAAATGATGACTTAGTTTATTTCATTACTAATGAATCTATTTGGTTCAAAAAAATTATTTATTGAAAAAGAAATTTGAAATGATATTTATTTATGAACTTAGGTTCTATGTCATTTTTAGTATTTCTCAATGAAATGAAAGGTGTTTTCTAAAACAAGTAAAATACACCTATAGACAATAAAAATTATTGATCTTGGATCATAATAATGAATTTAGTTTTCCCATGACTATGAAATGTAATGTAAAATCATAATAATCTAGTAAGATGATTGTTAAAAAACATTATTCATGAAAGATTGGTAGTCTAATTTTCCTTACCAAGAACCCATGATATATTTTTTTTCAACATTTGTATCTTTGATCATTCTCAATCAAATTAAAATGAATATTATATTAAATATAAGGAAATGATTTTTCATTATCTAAAATTAATAAAAATATTGATTTTTCTATCCCAAATGAATTAAATTAGAATTAACTAGTTTATATAACACTCATATTATAAGATTCTAATAATATTAGAAAATTACAAGTGGGACTTAAAACCTAGATTAAAAATCCATTGAATTATGGGGTAGTAGGAAGCTAAAATTAGTTTATCTTTCTATAAATAAAGTCTAATACATTTCGGTCAATATTTTTTCACACAAAAACATAATATGAAACACACTTTTTTAGACTTAAGGAATATATATGATTGTGCCCCCTTCAAGGTAAATAAAAATAGTTCCATAAATATCTATAAATGTCAAATCCATCCCTTTTTCACTGAAGGCATTAACCTTAGACACCTTTTTGGAAGAGTTAACTTCCGGAAATTTGATATCCTATTTGATTTTGTTCCGCTGGAATATTAACTCATTGGTATTTCACTAAACCCCTTGATATTGACTATTTTAATTTCATTTAGGACAAGTTAGGGATGTTTCAATTGTGACTATTCATTTTACTATGACACTCATGAATTATATATTTACTTTATTAAAAATGAAGATGTCATTTTAAATATTTTTACCACCTGAATTTTTATTTATTTATATTTTTATTATATTTTAGTTGTGATACCTTTATCTTACTTTTTCTATAATTTGTGGTGGGTCCTTCTCTCAATTAAAGTTATGAAATTTTACATTTAGAGAGATTTTTTATATTCAATTTAATTATTACATTCTAAAAATGTTTTATCTTATTTTCAATATAATTTTTTACTAAAATAAGTTGTTTTTATTGTGAATAGATTTAATTTTTTTTTCAAAACTCTTATAAGCACGAACATGTTTTTCTAAAAAAATTTCTCTCTCAAGTGAACATTAATGATGAGTAAAAGTAAGTTATATATATATATATACTTATCTCTCTAACAATTATTCTTGATATTTAATTTATGAAACACTAATAAAAAATTATTTTGACGTATGTTTTTACATTTAATATAACGTCTTCAATATCATTAACTATTTAAAAAAAATATTTAATGTTAATCATATATACCAAATTTATTTTATTATTTTCCTATATTTTTTATTCTCTTTATTTCAACAATTTTTCTTTTTATTCTTCATTATTCTTCCTCAATTTATTTTTCTTTTTCTCCCTTATTTTCTTTTTCCTCTCTCCCTCTCTCTCAAATTATCCTATTAAAAGGGTATTTATAAGTTAAAGGAACGTTTTCAAAATATAGGAATTAATTTTTTTTAAAATCCCTCTTCATTTTTTATTCAAATATTTCTTTGGTTATACATCATTCGTTGCTTTAATCTTCTTGATAATCAAAAAGCGGGATTAATTTAACAAAATGGACATTGAAATGGGAATAAATTTTCTAAATTCTTATTTTTATGATGGGGAGGGAGTTTGGGTTTATCTTATGGGCTATGGATTTTCAAAATAGTTTAATTTATTCAATATTTTAGAAAGGGTGAGGGTGTTTCTTGATTTGTGTATAGTGTTTTTCACTCATACTCTTACTTAAATATGACATTCTAGACATAGTTACTTCTTTAGAATATTTTTTATCTTTTTAAAATTATTTTTATAATTTTTATCTCATTCACTTTTGTTTTATGAATAATTTTTCATTTCATATTAATTATCTGTGAATAAAATGGACTAATATTTGAATATATATCTCTCTCATGGTTTTTTTCACCATAAAAAATACTCAATTTGTTTTCAATAATTTAATTTATGTGAGTTTGGGTGTTTTTATTGAACACCTATGTATTAAATTCTTGAAATAATGAAGATATTTTTAATTATTGTTGGATACTTGATCCCATAAATTATCATTCATTCCAGATCATGGAAACATGTTTTATGTTCCTTATAAGAATTTAGATGATATTAGAAATGGACCTATTTGATGTTTAGATGAATTATATTTCACATGCTATCCTGTGTAGGGTTCCTTACAACTAGTTCCATAATGAAAGTATCCTAGGTGTGAAGTAGGATGACAGGCCAACCAGTGGATTCCAACCATCTGGCCTATGGTGATGGAATAACTAAGGAATTCCAATATCATGTTGCCATCTAGATGGTGGTGGTGTATTGTCTTACTGGTGATAATTCCAGAAGCTCTCTATGTTCCATCCACCCCACTAACTACCTTGTATAGGCTACCAGGTATCTAATGGTGTTAATGAATCATGTATGAGATATCATTAAATGTGTTCAATTTTGTATTTAATGAATTCATATTCATCAAAATTTTACTTTCTGAATTATAGAGTGTTCCCCATCATCACAGAGGAAATTAAAACATGGTACCTAACCTTGATCCCCAATGATTCTATCAAGATCAAATCAAAATAGAATTGATATAATTCTCAATTCCCATTAATGGTCCATTATTATCCTCTCAATATATCAAAGTCTCTTAGTTTACCTTAAATTTATAATCACTAATTGTACTAATCATTCTATAGATTTGTGAGTGTCTTTGTAATGGGGTTTCCAAAAAGAAATCCTCTCCCCTATCATCATCTTTCTATATTGGGTTCACACTCTACAAAAGTGTGGTATAAGTTCCTTGGATACCAAATACTCTCGAGAGGGTTCCCACAAACCAATATTGTGAGATATTAGTTTCCTGATCATGACCATGGTCAATGGATTAATAAAATTTACCTCTCGATTTGATGGGTGGATATTTAGGGGATCACATCAATCAATTTCAAAAATCTTTTATAATTTTGTTTTCTATCTCGTTTCTTTATTGTATTCAATAATTATATGTAAATTAACATACAATCATAAATTCATATTGATATTTTCCATGATTAACATTTATATGAACTTTTTAGCATGGATGTAACTTATTAGGTATCCATCAGTCGATTCATCTCTATATTTTTTCTTCATATTAAATTAATATTTTTTGAAATTATCCATTAACTTATACATTAAATTATAAAATTAATTTTTCCTCATCCCTTCCATATTCCTCTAACTAAAATAATACTCCATACAATCTCTCTAGTTCTCATATTCAAATCTATTCAAGAAAAATTATTTTTTGACATTCTGAGCATCAATGTTTGAAATAGAAATTTCATAAACATTAGAAAATTATTCCCATATGATAGGTTAGTATTAAAAAATTTTAATATAGAGACCATTATTGATACTAATTATTTTCCTAAGTAGGAAAATTCTCTGAGGTGGTGTATTAAAAACATTAACAAATTAAAACCCTTTTGAATGTAGGCAGAGTATTCCAAACAATATCTAGTTAGTCTGTTTTTTAATATATTATAGGAAAATATTTTAAAATAATAGGATTACAAATTTAATAATAAAATATTTTTTAAAAAATAATCATACATTGAATGTATAATATCTATAAAAAATTTATGACTATTTAAAATTGATGAGAGGAATATAAATAAAGTAAAAAAATTATAAATGAGTTATGGATGTGTAATAAAGAATATCTTTTATTTACTAGTAAAACTACAACCATTTTTTCATTCCAAAAATATAATTTTCAATCTAATGTTATAGAGGGATATTATACCCATACCTGATAGATAAATAATGAGAAAAAAATTGTAAACAATAGGTACATTTATTCGGAAAAGAATCTTTCATTCATAAGATTAGAAAGAGAGTTATGGTCGAATTAAAAGTAAAGGGATTTGTGTTGCTAAAAAGTTATAAAAAAAATACAAAAATATGTTAAGTGAGAAGAAAAAATTATATGAAAAAAATTCAATTATTTTGATCTCCAAAATCAAAGAGATGATATTGCTGAAAAACTGTTCTAAGAAAATGATGAACACTCAAATAAAATTTCATCACGGATAGTGAAGTGTGAGTTAGTATACAATTTGATAAATTTATAATTGTAATAATATTTTATAGTTACTTATATAACCTTCATAATATTAATATTGAAGAAAATATTTGTCAGTGCGTGGAAATTTCCAATACTGTAAAGTATTCAATGGTGGCACAAAATGCTTCATGATACTTTTAGGATTTTATGATGAAGTTTCCACTATTTTGTCATAATATATAGATATTTTGTAACAAAATATTCATAATTATATTTAAATAATATTATTTTTATATGAAACATTTATTCATTGATAGGTAGTTCCTATATAGTCTGTTATCTCTAAGCTTGAAAGTGTAGTGATTCTTTTATCTTTGGTAGGAAGTTTTATTATTATACTTCTATTATTGTATTGAAATACATGTATTGGAATTATTTTTAATTATTTATTTAATCTTATTTTGATCCTTTTTCTCATTGGTAGTCATATTGTATCTACCAATATTCCATCTATCCACTCCGTTTGATCTTTGACTATAATATCAGTCATAAAGTACAGATAATCATATTTTTAGTGAGGTTATAAATATATAAGAGATTTCTATATCAATAAAAATAATTCTATAAATATTATGATATTATTAAAAAAAATCTATTTAAAAATAAAAAATTTGTTTCATTATCAAAAATGAAAAAAGAAAACATTTTATCACATATTTCATTGACTCCCCCTCTAGGTTCTCCCCACTATTGAGGATTAATTTTTTTTCAAACTGATGATAAAAAAATATTAAAAAAATCACTTTACTCTCCATGAAAAAATCATATTATATATTAGATAAATGCATCCTAAATGCTAACACATTAGGAGACTGTTTATTAAACCATGAAAAAAACATTGTGTGAAAACCGCTGTTAATGGGAGACTCATTTACTCTAACGACCTCTAAGGAAATTCCAGATGTGTGTGATAACTATCTTATACAATCCATAAATATTTTTTGAGAACATCAATATAATCTTATCAAGAATGGTTACCAAAATTGATCCATACAAATCTGGGTTTTATAAAACCTTTTTTTAACTTTAATGTTCACCAAATAAAGTAAAACAAAACTATACCACATTATATAAAAATACTTTATCTTCCCATATGACTATAAGTATTAGGGTAAGAATATAAAATTATAATGATTGATTCTCTACCTAATAATTTTATAAATATGAATATAATATATGAAATTTTAACCAAATGGTTATGATTATCTGACCCCCTTATTAAATAAAAGTCCTTATAATTTTAAAAGATCATTATTTTCAACAACGTATACGACACGTAACACTAAGTCTAAATGAACCACAAAATATTTTTGTTTAAATATGACTGTCATAACCTATAATTTAAATTGGAATGTATAAATAGTATTAAGGAAATTATGAAAAATATATAAATTATTTACTCAATTCAAATTCATATGTTAATGCTCCGAAAATAAGTACTGAATTTTGAGTAAAGGTATATTATGCTTCATAAATATGATTTCATTAAAAATTAGTTTTATTAATTTGATAGAAAACATAATATAATTAATTTATGTAACATCTATAAACTGTTTTTTTAAATATTATTTTTCAAAATCATCATATCGAAACATGATGAGGGTGAAATTTTTTTATTTTCTGAAAATGTTTTATTTTCTAGTGAATAATGTAAAATAAAAATATTTATTGAAAACTATAGTTTTGTTTCAATTATTTAAAAAGTTTAATTTCATTTTAAAATAACATAATTGTAAAATTATTTGTATTATATTATGAGTTATACAATTGAGTTAATTGTAATAAATTTAATGATTGGATTTTGTTTAAAAATATGTCTATGCCTGAAAAGGGTTTATTCTAACAAACTATTATCCATTCTATTTTGTGTTTTTATTTTCAATTAATTAAAAATACTTAATAAAATTGAATCTTGAAAAATATATTTCTCATTTTGAATTTTGAGGTCCAAATTTTTTAAATAAGCCTGTTTAATTTTCTTTTATTATTAATAATAACCATATTAAATATTTGTCCCCCCTATAAGAGTAAATATTTTTATTAAGGATTAAAATAATTTGACAAGGATAAGAAAATCAATAAAAAACATGAATTATTTTCATTATATGTACCTATTTAATACATACTCATAATATATTTGAATACTGATATATTTTTCTATTTGGGTGTGATTTTTAACTTTATATTATTTTATTAAATGAAACGTAAAAAACATAATTCCTTTATTTTTACTATCTTTAATGTTTTGAAAAAATAATGTTCTAAATGGATATTCGAAATAAAAATATATATTTTTATCATATTAATTTATTTTTAATTTCTTTTAATTAAATAATTACCTTAAATTCTTATGCAATTCTAACCCAATATTTATTCAATTAATAGAATAATAGAATAAATAATTTAAAAAATATTAAAAGTGACATAATTTGAATGAATTAGTGTGTTCGAAGAATTTAACAGATCTATATGGCATGTTTGGTTAGTGTGAAATGATTATATTATAATTCAATATTTCTATTGATGGATTTAAAGTATAATGAAATTAATAGTGCCGAAAATGATCTTAATAAAATTTTATAATAAATAATATTATATTGAATGACTTGAAAGTAAAAAAACTATTTTCACAAGAAAAATGATTTTAATATGGTTTAAAATATAATCTGTTGTACATTTATGACTATTTTATCTTTTTATTGTAATATTATTGACCCATAAATTATAGAAAAGGTTAATATTGCAGTAATTATCAAAAGGGTTGATGGGGTGTTAAAAAAATATAATGTGGAAACATCATCTAAACATGATAAATTTTATTTGATTAATTTTTTTGACCCATAATCATCATATCATAAAAATATATCATTTTTATCCATTTTCCAATGAATATAAATTTATATTAATATAATTAGAATTATAAGAATGGCTTTCCCTCATTTAAAAAATGTCACATACTATTCTCCTTTTACCACAGTTTAAAATCTATCTGGTTTGGAAACTCCCAAACAAAATACATCCCTAAAATCCATTAAAAATTTACAGGGGTATTATTGTGGAAGAATAACAACCTTAGAGGGCTTAATGTGAAATGAAAAGGAGGTTGTCTGAATAAGAGTTATAGCTTTTAATTGAATGTTTTAGTTTAATTTATTCTTGTACATAATTAAAATATTATTAAAAAATAATGACATAATAACACCATTATCTTCTATAAAAATAGTTTAATTTATATTAATGAGATATCCTATATCCATCAACACTTCCATCAAAAGGGAAATGAAACTATCTTTCATGTGTACCAGAGACTACTGTCTCACGAACTAATGTAATTCGTTTTCCATAAACCCCTCCCATGGATGGTTATAATGATGGATTTAATTTTAATATATGATATTCATGAAATATTTATAAAAAAATTAATATATTATCTAATTTATAACATTTTCCATCCATCGAAAAATGATAATGGTGTTCGTGCATACATGTGGACTTCCACCTTCAGGGAGATATGTGATTCATTTTTCATCTCCACATCACATGGATGATATATAAATATTCATTTAAAATAATGATAAATTATTTGTGATATAATTATAATTATATAAAAAAAAATTACTTACGTTATTTCTATCATGGTCGTTGAAAAAAGGAAATGTTACTGATGCATATGCCCGACTTACTGTCACCCTAATTATATAATAGTTTATTTTTCATATCTGTATCTCATGGTTGCTTTTAAAAGTATAATTGATTAATAAAAATGATAATTTATTTTTTTATTACTCTTTTATTCATGATATAATTATTAATTCATTTATTAATGTCAACCTAATGAAGGAATTTTGGATATATGACCCAAATATCATCAAAAGGTCTTATGTGAACATAGTTGATTGGGTAAATAAATAATAATTATAAATAAATTAAATAAAATGAATTATAAACATGAAAAATGTTATTATGATATTATATAATAGAATTAAATTTATTATTCATGAATATAGGGAATGTACATGATGATTTGGACCTGAGGAAATAGATTTCATCTCAATTTCCTTTAATTGATACATGTTTTAATGTTACATATCAAATATTTATATATGGTGTATATGTTTCCCCTTCCGTATGTTATATATTTAATCCTTAATAATTAATGGTATTATGGGTTTCAATTTAAATTAATTAAACCTGGGGTACTTGAATTTTAATTTACTAAGTGATAAGTGTTTTATATCTCAATTTTCATTCATTAGATTTTATCTCTTATTCATTCATTTTATTATTCCATGAATATGTGAAAATTTATCATTATTTGATTTATTTTGTGTTCCCACATATTTATTTTGTATTTAGATTTGATAAAAATATGTCTATATTGATTAATTTCCACTTCAATATTATGATCATTATAAGGGTTCTTCTTTAGAAATAGTCCCTCAAGAGACATTTTCTTTGTTTTACACCTATCTTTTTTATAGTGGTGTATCTATAGTGAAATTGATTTTTTATTTCAGGAATATCATTAAATTCATGTTATATGATGTTTTATTTGATGTTTTTTCTTTCATAGGGGTTATGATTCAAAAGTTACCAAGTGGTAAGGGTTAATTTCACAATCCCATTATTATTCAGGATTGTTAATTTTGAGCCTTCAATAGATAAATTATTTCATATTTCTACCATAAAACCAATATATAAAAATTATAATCTAGTTATTATTGTATAAAACATATTTTAATTTCAATTTACTATCTATAAATTTTCCATAATCTAGAATAAATTTTTAAGGGAATCTTACTTTATTTCGATATTCGGTCCAAAATCCATTTTCTTCCATTACCATGTTTTCTATTAATGTTTTAAAGAATTTTCTCCTATTATAATATGATTTAATAACTACAAATTTAAACATTTTTGAAATTTTTATTTTTTTGACAGGATTCCTCTTTCCATTTTATGGATAATGTATTTTTTGATGTTTTTACAAAAGTTCGAAAGGAATGTTTTTTATCGTATAGGGATTTAATGGAATTTTATACTATTATGACTGATCATTATTTGAATATTCTATTATATTTTTCATTGGTTTTTTTCAAATAAAAGAGTTTTTATTATATTTTAAAACTAATTTAGTACTCAAAAGTGATTTTCAAATTGAAGGGAGGATTTCCCATAATAAATTTTTAAAAAAATTTAGGGTATTTCTATTCATCAATGATAAGAACCATTTTTTAAATTTATGATACACAATGGATATGTTGTAATAAAATCATCCACTATAATAATTTTGATTCCTTATGATCATGTTATAATTATTTATTTGGGAAAGTATTATCATTTATAAGCTAGTTTTTCAATATGAATTTTTATGTTGATTCTATTGACCCTTTCATATCAGGAATAAATTAAACATAGAAGGTGAAGGGAGGGTCTCACTATATCCCCTTGATGAATCGGTAGGTATCATGAGAAAAATATATTTGGAAATTTAGAAGAGGCCTTCCCACATATGTAAAATATTTTGGGATGAGTCCTTTATGTTAATTTTATGATGTCCAATATTATTAATTAAATCATTATGAAATCATTTATTGATGTCTGTGTGATTTTTAATTAATTTTATGATAATTATGGATATATAAAGATCATATTATTTTTATATGGAATTATTTTATCCTAAATTTTCCCTTCCATATTACTCTTTATGTTCATGTTATTGATTAAAGGGTATGTGTTTTTAGTTATTTACCTTTTAATATTGGTTATCACTTATTTAATCATGATAAATTCATCTATACATAAACCTTAAAATGTATTTGAGCTCTTACTTATTTTTTTCCCTTTCGCAAGGATGTGAAGAAGGTGTCTTTGAATATTTTCAGGGATGAAAAGCAATTTATTTCACAATGTTCTTAATTTTATTTCCATTGTAAAATTCTATGCATGTTTTTATTTAGTTTATTGAGACTAGTAAACTATTCATTACTTTGAGATGTGGTCCCCTGTATCTAATACGAATATAATATCGCAACTACTAGCTATGAGATACTAGAGATGAGGTATTTATTGTGGGTATTAGATGATGTTTAATAGAAATCATGGGAACTAGAACTAGGAAAACATATATTATGGAACATATCATTATGATTCAATTTGAGGATATGAGTAAGTATATGATAACATCCTAATTTATTCATAAGTTTGAGATTATGTGGATTTGATAGAAAAATATTTCCATCTGGATAATAAAAGTGGACACAGTATAATAAAAATTGCATCTAGGGGTAAAAACTCCAAAAAGAGGTGGTTGATTATATCTAAGCAGTCATTCTGGTGCATGATGAGTGTTCACTTACAATCGAGGGATATTCTTATGTTAATCCACATTTTCTTTATAAAATATTATGATGAATGTGATAATAGAACATTTAGTAATATATGATATTCCATATTGTTATGGGATAAACATAAAGTGTATTATGTGGATAATTTTAAGGTTGATTATAATATTTGGACATAGATAATCCTTTTGGGGTTTTATCTGATGGGATTTATCATGATTAAGGATATTTTGGAAGACATTTATGGGAATACCACACTTTTGTTTAGTATATTTTTAGTGAAAAGGTTATTAGAGGAATAATGTTTTTACATTTTTTGGAAATAAGTTTAATGTTATTGATAACATTTAGGGTCAATATGATCAACGATGCTAAGCAAGTAATAGTAAATTAATATTTTGTGGAAAAAATAAGTTGTATATAATTCAATGGTTGTTAAAAGAGGTTTTGATGATAAATATTATTTTTTATGAAATTCAAATTTTTTTGGAACATTATTGTAATTATATAGTTTTAAAAAAAGGACAACTCATATACCGCCAACAAACCCATCACATCTGTTATGGCCACATGGCTTGAACCTATAACCAAAGGGTTCCGAGGGTGAAAAATATAGTACCGGCCTACATGATGTCTGGGTTAGTAATTTATTTTATATAATTTATTTAATTAATAAATATTACATTGATTTTGGGAAGAATATTATATGATCAAATATTTTTGTGTTTTTTGGATTTGAAACAAATTAATGAAATTTTGGTAGGAATTTTTTTGGGTTGAGGTATATTTTTTAAAAAATTTACCATATAATATTCTTTGATAGAAATGACATTAATTTTTTTGGATGAGTAATATAAAGGGTATGGGATATGATTTTAGGTTATGAAATTATTTAATTTTCAGTTTATTGAACTTATTTTGGATGTATGGTTATTTATTTTTGAAACAATCTTTGTTAAAACCTTTATGTTTTTGTGGAATTTTTGAGGTAAAATGAATTGTTACTTTAAATGAAAGAATATACATTTTTGGGAACTATCTTACCTTTTGGTAACCATTTTAGTTTGTGTTAATGTATAATGATAAAAGGAATATGTTTTTATCATTTAATTTATTATGTGAGTTGTTAGAAGTTGATTTTAGGGCTTTGGAAATTAAAAAATCTTTTTGAATACTCTTCATCTAGAGAACAAGATGGGATTTTGTTATAAATTAACCAAAAGAATATATTATACTTTTCATATATGTAAATATATATTGAGTTCTTATTATATATATTAAATTAATTCCTAATCTCTTTGAAAAGGAGCTTGAAAAAATAATATCCTATTATCTTTATTTTTGATTAATTGATGGACATTTTCACTCCTCATCGGTTTATGGTTCACTGGTTGTTAAATTTCTCATGATGATACAATTTATGGGGATCAACGATCTATATCACCATTATAAATTATTTATACATTTAATTTTTACTCAAGGTCCATGTTTTAACATTCCAATAATGTTTTTTATTTGGAATCCTAGTTAAGTGATGACTTTCATATTTCTTTTTCAAACTTTTCGAGAGGATGTTTTTTTAACAATTCTTTTGATGTGGTTTTCCCCAAAAAAATCAAATTTCAATCCCTTGATTACATTGAATATGTTCATATTTTTAATTTTTAATTTATTGGGGGGTTAAATAAAACATCCCACGATTTTTAACTAAAACCAAGTTTTTTAGTGTATACGACTTACAAAACCGAGCTTAAACAATCTAAAAAATATTATTATTTAAATAAGATTTTTATAATGTTTCTATTGAATTGGTAGGTATGAAAAATAATATTAGAATTAAAAAATTAAGAAAAAGGAACTTCTCAAAAGAAATAAAATGATTAATGATCAGAAAATAGGTTCTTAATTATATTTAATGTTATTTTATGCTTCAGAAATATGTTTTATTTAAAATGTTTTTTTTGATTTTTTGAAAAAAATATAAAAATTAATTTTATGAACATCTATTATTTTTATTTCGTTAATATAAAATAATTTTTTAAATATTCAAATAAAAATTATTTTAGGGTAAAAGTTTATGATATTTCTTTAAAGATTGATTTTCTACTGAATAGTTAAAACTATCGTTTTTTTAAACAATATATTTGTGTTTAGAAATTTCAATGTTACATTTAAAAAATAATAATTTTAATGTAAAAAAAATTATGTTATATTATTAATAATACAATAATGCTCACTAGAATATATTTTGTGATTTAATTGGGTATAATACATTTTTTACATAAATGTATTTTTCTATAAAAGTATTTTTCATTATATTTTGTGCTTTGATTTTAAATTAATTACTAAAACATATAGAAATTAAATAATGAAAATTGGATTCCATGTTTGGAATCAAGAAATTAATTTTTTTAAAGATATCCATTTTATTTTCTGCCATTATAAATAGTAACCATCATAAATAATTGTCACCACGGTAAAGGTAATATAGGAAATTATGGTTAAAAATAATATTATAAGGACAAGAAAATAACCCTAAAACTAGTATTAATTTTTTTTAATGATCCAATTTCATATATAATAGTCCATTATTTTAATATATGAGCTTTTTCCACTTTTATTTGATATTTACCATTATATTATTTAATTTAATGGAAAGTAAAAAAATTAAATTTTCGTTGATTTATTGTCTTTAATTTTTTTTAGATAATGATAATTGAAGTAAATTTTGGGTTATAAATATTTAGTTTTATGATAAATTATTTTTTATTAAAATTCATTAATTATTTATAGGTATTAAATAATTATCATAAATTCTTATGCAACACCAAAAAATATCTTTTCAATTAATATACTGATAAAGTAAATGATATTACAAATATTAAAAGTGATCTAAATTGAAAAAATGATTCAATCGAATGATTTTTATAGATCTGTATAAAATTTCAGGGATGTTTTTAAGGATATAATTCAAATTACTTATTTTTCATTGTTTATTTAAATTCATATTAAATGAATAGTCTCTAAAATAACATTAATATTATTTTATAATAAATAATGATTTATTAAATAATCTGAAATTCTTAAAAATATTATCTTTGTCCAAATGAATTTAATATGGTATAAAGCATAATACATGATCTATTTATGAGTCATTTTTCAATTTATTGATACATTCTTAAACCTTAAACGGCAAAAAACATTAATATCATGGTAATTGATAAATGGGTTAATGGGGGGTTAAATGAAATGATAAGTGTAAAACATTTATCAGAATTTGTAAAAATGTAATTGGGTGAGTGGATTTGGAACTATCATGATAAAATATTCTAAATTTATCAGTTTAGCCCCATTTTCAATGAACAATAATTTATATTAATGTAATACATTAAAAATATCAAGAGTGACCTTCCCACACATATAAAAGTGATCCTAATATCCTATTGTCTCCACACTTAGAGATCCATTTGGGTCTATAAATAAATGAGACAATCCCTTCCTAAAATACTCTTAAACATTCCAGAGGTCTTATTTTGGAAAAAATAATAACCTTAGAGGGATTATGGTGTATAAAAAGAGAAGTTTTCTGAAGAACGTGTATTACTTTTAACCAAATGTTTTAGATTTATTTATTATGATATATCCCTATAATATTCCTAAAAATTATAAAAAATAAAAATATTATAATAAATATTCCGATATGTTTTTATATTAATCAAATATTATAGATCCAACTAAAATTCCATCAAATATGAAATGAAACTCTCATTCGTGTGTATAGTGAACTACCACCTCAAGAACCGATGTAATTCATCTTACCTAACAATGTCTCACAAATGGATATAATAATGAACTTAAAGTTTATATATGACATTCATGAAATTTATATCATTCAAAAATGAAATTATGTCATCTAATTTCTTATATTTAAATCCTTCAATAAATGATAACATCATTCAGGTGCACATACAAAGTACCACCTCCGCGAAGAGATTAGATTTTTTTCCTTCCACCACATCACATTGATGTCATATATAAGTGTATTGAAATTAATATTTTGGTATTTATTATTTAATTAGCATTATTTTATGATGAAATAAAACTTATGTTATTTTCTTCATGATCATTGAATAATGGAAGCATTACTTAGGAAAATGTATGACTTATAATCTCTATTATTGTAATGTTGTTAATTTTTCATAACCATATATCATTTTTAGTTCCCAAATTAAAATTTATGTTTAAAAATTATAACCACTCCATGATGAATATTTTTTATATTATGCAACAATGACATATTTTACCCTAGTTAACCATCCGAATTCATTTTGGAAATGTGAACTGAATATCATCAAAACATATGATGTGAAATTAAAAGATTAATTAAATACATATACCATGTTAATAAATAAAATTAATGGAATAATAATCTAAAAAAGGATCATCATCATGTAAATAATTTTGAAATTTTAGTGTTCTGGAATATAAAGAACATATGTCATGAGGCAGACTAGAGGTAAAGGATTTTATATCAATTTTCTTTAATTGAGGCATATTTTATTATTATGCACCTGATTTTTTTATATAGTGTATATGTTACCCATTTTACATGTTATTTTATGAATTATTCACACATCATGGCATTTTATGTTTCAATTTAAATTACTTCATCCAAATTGATTTGACTTGAATGTTACCAAGTTGTAAGTGTTTCATAACTCAATTTTCTTTCATTAGATTTTATAACTTCTTAATTAATTATATTATATTATTATTTTGTGTGAAATTGTACTGTTTATTTATGCCATATTTCTAATTATTTTCTATGTATTTTCATTTCATACAAAAAATAAATTCATTAAAAATTCTCACTTCAATGTTATGAACATTGTAAGGGTGTTTCATCTCAAATTGTCTTATTTGGGACATATGGTATGTTATACACCCCTACAACATTATGAGGTATATCTAAAACCCTATTTATATTTTATATAAATAATATAATTAAATTATTTTTATTTAATTCTTTATTTAATGTTACTTATTTAATGGTTGATATGATACAAAAGTTAACGAAGTTGTATTGTTTTATTTCACGATCTAATCATTATTCAGGATTGTTTATTCACAAAAAACCTATGAGTTAATTATTTGATATTTCTATAATAAAACTAATATATTAATATACCCAATGATAATTTTTCTAGAATACATTTTATCTTTTAATTTGACTCTCTTTATGTACATAGAGAACTGAAAGAATATTATTAAATAAAACTGACTTTATACATCTATTAAAGAATGAATACATTTTACTCCTTATAAATTTTTTCTAAAAAAGTTTTAAATATTGTTTTAAATAATATAATATAATTTATTAATGAAAATTTAACCCATTTTGTGTTTTAAGAAATTTTTTAAAAGGAATCCCCTTTTTATTTTCTCAATTAGGAATATTTATAATTTCTAACAAATTTTTGAATGGAATGTTTTTTAACTTATTTGGAATTGAATGAAATTACCAAAATCATGACCAATAAATGATTTAAATATTAATTCACATTTTCCATGGATTATTTCAAATTAGTTATTTTTCAAAATAAATTATACTTAATTAATTTCCAAAAGTGATTTTCAAAGTGAAAGGGTATGTTCCTCAAGAATGTTTTTAATAATATTTTTTTTGTATTTAAATTTATCAATTACAAAAAACTTGTATTCTAAGTGTTCTCTATTAGGTGTAAGATGTAATGATACCATTTTATATGTTACTCTGGAGGCTTATGATCAAGTAAAATTTATTGATTTGTGAAAGTATTAACACCATGTATTATAGTTTTTAATATGATGGTTTAGGTTGATTATGTTGAAGGCTTTCATATTATAAATGAATTGGACAAAGTAAGTGGTGGAATGTACCGCTATTTCCCCTCGATGCATCAGTAGGGATCATGGGACAAAAAAGGTTGGGTATTTGGATAATTCCTTACTTACTTATGGAAATTTTATTGGCACAAGTCATTGATGGAATGTTTATGATTTATATCAACATGCATTCTATCATTATGAAATAATATATTGATAAACTCGTGATTATTTGAATAGTTATGATATCTATGGATAAGTATCATGATCATGTGATTATTTATAGGGAATTATTTGATCAATATTTATTCCATCAATATTATACTTTATGCTAATTCTAATGATTAAAATTTTATTTTTATATTATTTACCCTTCCATATGGATTATTCCTTATTTAATCATGATATCTTCTATTGTACATAACCCTTAACAATAATTTTATCTCCCCTTTATTTTGTTTCCTTCTTCTAGGATATGAAAAAGGTATCTCTAAATGGGTTCCTAGATATAGAATAATTACTTTCAATATGTTTGTTATTTTATTTCCAATGTATACTGGGAGGCATGTTAGTATCTATTTTACCAATACAAAATTAAATTTTTTTCCCTTATGATGAAATTAGTTGTATCCAGTACTAATTTAATAATTCAACCATTGACTACATGATACTGGAGAAGAGTTCATTACATTTAATGAGTTTATAACCGTCTTTATAAATCTTTTACCATAGAAAAAACTGTTTAAATTATTATCTTAAAGATAAGGGTGAGGCCCATTTTTTGAGAAATTTGAGATCATAGGCTCATAAATAAGTATAAAAAATGTTACAAGAGTCTAAAAGAGGTTATTTTTAATTTTTCCCATTGATGGACATGAAGAATGTCACTAGGGATAGTGTTAGAGTAACCTCACACCTCTTCCATCACTCCTAAATTTTTAAGACCATTATCAATGTTATTTTATTCATGAAAGATGTTCTTGATTACGTAATACATTGAAGAAATACTTTCAAGATAGTTGTCCCATTTCAGCATCAGCTTCCCTGAGTAGTGAATCATTCTAGTCGTGATAGCTTTAACAGCTGTAGTTGAGTCACAATAAAACTAAAAGTTGTTCCATCTTCATGTCCTTCCAAATAATGAGTCTATGGTATATCTAATCATTTACAATTCCATTTTTGTGGCATGGAATCAAAGACTGTGGTGTATTTCCCCCACAACACCATTATAATCAATTAAAGTGACCCCATATACTAAAGGCCCCGTATTTACCCATGAGTCTCCCTCTTTGTTGTACATAAGCTATCCAAAGAGGGTGGGGGAGTCCAAAACACCTAATGTGTGCCACTAGGTTTACTAAATTTACCTATGATGTTCAGTCACCTTAGAATAGTGAGGTCCCTCACGATATTGTTTCAGTGCTCATCACACAACAAGTTGGAATTTTCCACTTTTACTATAATATAACCAATAGTTGTTTGAGAATTTAAGTACTTATAATAATGAATGTAATTGGTTTTACATCTTCATATAATATGAATCAGATCCAAACATTCCACTATGAATGTAACTATAATTTTCAAGTATATATGAATTATGAGAATGAAAAACACGAAATTATGGAATGATTCAGCATTCAAGGGATGAATGTCAAAGATATAAAGGATAGTTTTCCAAATAGAGGAAGCTTTTTGACAACACAAAAAGAGATGATTAACATCCTCCATATGTTGATGAAATAGGATATAGCTAAACAAAGAGAGAATCCAACCCACTAGAGATTGGCATCGATATAATCCATATTGGTATAGAGCCTCTAGAGAAGTGTAAATCTAGATGGCAAAAGGATTTTTTGGTTGAAATATCCAATAGATTTGTGGTTTCCATGAAATAGGTGAATATAAAATTTCTTGGAGTTATGAATTCAATTTGGAGATGGATACCATATAATAATCACTTCTTAGATGAGTAAATCATAGTTAAAAATAATTGAAGTAATTTCATATGGAAGGAGATCTAGGTTAGTCATTTGGTCTCTAATTGAGATTTTGTGATCAATATTTTGATCATCAAAGATAATCAGGTCAATAAATGGAGCTCCAATATAGATTTCATTCCTAAATCTAATAGTGTAGTTTATGTTAATATGCAATTGATGGTGCATGTAAATCTTGTAAAATTCTTCCTCCATGTCTGGAAAAATGGAGGAATACATGTAACTCAATTTTACTACTATAATAATTTCAAAAAATAAGGATTTGAGGAATCCTAAAGAGATAGAATGATTACTGATTAACCACCATATAAATTTAGAAATAAGGGACAGGTTAAATTTTCCACATTTTTTATACTAAGGTCACTAATGTAATGAGGTATGTACCATCTTTTCCAAGAAGATGTAATTATTTTTCATTCCAAAATGTTTCTAGTTCAAAACAATTCCTCACCATAATGTTGTTGGATTTAATAAGAGTGAAATTAAAATAATACACCATGAAAAAATAGGCCAAATTTGATACCACCACATTATAAACAATACAAACTCTCCCAGCTATTAAAAGGTATTTTTCTTTCCAGGAGTCCAGATTTCTTCTAAACATACTCAAACCATTGGTTAAATGAGAATCCCCAATTCTTCCCCAAAACATGGGAACTTCAAGATATTTTAAATGGATAGATCCTTTCATTATTCGAGATAATTATTGATAGAATATTTCCAGGAATATGTAATATTTTTCAGAAAATAAATTTTGGATTTGATCAAAATAATTTTAATACCTAAAAAAATCTTATAATGAAAAGGGTACTCTTTATGATGTGGATATTTTTCCAATTTTCACAATTAAATATATTAATATCACTAGAAAAACATATATGTGGGGGAGAAGAGGTTCCCCTTGCCATCTAGGTAGTTATAATTTCACACTTATCCCCCATATGAAGAAGAATCCTACAAAGAAATTCCCTTGTAATGGAGAAGAAGATAAATGAAAGAGGATCTCCTTTTCTAACACCACTGGAGCCTTTATAGAAGGCTTCTAGGGACCCATTTATAATAATAAAGTTATGAGTAGACCCATGTAGGGATTGGATCCAATAATGAAATCTCATGCTGAAGCCAATGATATGCAGAACATTAACTATTAAATTCCCAATAAATTATGTCAAAGAATTTTTTGATGTCAATATTGAGAGAAATATGGCCTCCCTAGTTGTATTTTTAAGGAGAATAACACATTCCTAGGCAGTGGAAAAGAAGTCTTGGGTGTTTCTCACTTTGAAAAATAAAAATTGGTTCCATGAAATGATTCTGTCTGAGATACTAGAAAGTCTATTGGAAATAATATTGTTAATGAATTTATGTATTGTGTTGTCAATAGAAACTAGTCTAAAATGGGTGATATCACTAGAAATATCCACTTTTGGGATCAAGGAAATAAACTAGGAAATTAAAGTCTCGAGTGAAGGAACCACCTTTAATGAAGTTCTTGAAAAGTTTGTAAACACCATTCTAAATGAAAACACAATAATATTGGAAAATGTGATTTTTGAAACCATCTGGTCTAGGTCAAATTTATTTTTTGAGACCAAATATTTTTTCTGTGATTTTAATATCTTGATAAATATTGGTAAAATATTTGTTTTCACCCATGTTAATAATTTTATGAATGATATTATCCTTTAACCTCCCATTCCTTGGTGATCCTTTAAAAGGATCATGTAGAAAGAAACAATGTGTTTATAAAGATCCTTCATTTAATCAAACATACATTCTCCATCTTGGAGTAGAGATAATGGAATATTGGCCTTTGTTTCACTTTAAAGTGAACTAAATAAATCATTCCTTTGATCCCCATCAATAACCCACCTGATTTTGGAAACTTATTTTATAATATTATACTTAATCTTGAAGAGATTTTTTAATTTAAAGGTCATCAAAACATCTTGAACAATGTATCCTGATAAATTATTCCTAGTAATAGATTCTTGTCGATGATGAAGAGAGCATTCAAGGGAATCAATCTCTTCATCAATAAAGTTGAATTTAAATTTTCTCCAACCATTCATTATGATCATAAGAATTTTGAGTTTAGATATGCATACCAAAGTATTGGCATTAATATCCCCTGAGGCCCATATTTCGGGGAAAATTTTATTGCATTCCGAAAGAGTAGTCCAAGAATTATTGAATCTTAGAGGAATATGTTGGATCCTATCATTATATGTAAAACTCACCAGGATATGGTGGTGATTAGAGTTATGTTTAGCCAATGTTAAACAAGAAAAAAATCTACCATTTCCAAGAGATACATAATTCACAAATTCCCTATAAAATCTTATTTCTTTCATTACATTTATGTTCCTTTTGTACCAGGTAAAATCTGAAAAAATGAGGTCAATTTCAATTAACATGGCTTCCCAAACACAGGCTCTAAACTCTTTGATGGAGGTATTACAAAAAACAAGTCATAATTTCTCATCAACATAAGGGATGAAATAAAGACCCCAATAATGACCAATGATTCCATGATAGTGATGGACATGACTTTAATATGCATCTATAATGATATCTTGTCATTGTAGTTGTTGGAGGAATATAAAACTGAGCAGGTAATTTTTTTTGTTAGATTTATAGAAGCTGTAGGTAATATGGTCATCCTCTTGAACTACAGTAGGGTTTTCCATATTGTTGTGAACAAGAAGCTAAAGAAAATCCTAGTTGGAATTAGTCATAGTAGTTTCTATATTAGTGTTACCTCTAGTTTTAATATGGGGACTTTTCCAAGAGTAGATTCCCTTTGGCTTAGAGATTGTAAGCCTAAGGGAACCTTCTGTGCTATGGTTGGATATTTGGTGGAAGTTCCAAAAAATAATTTCTTTTAAATTTTTGTGTTGGGGTGAACCCCAAATTTTCTTTTATCTAATGTTTCTACACACTTTTTAATATTCTAGAGGATTCTAATTTTGTGTAATTAGTAGAATATTATGTCCCTTTTGGAGCCTCATCAATATGGGGTTTTTCTGGGACTATAAATCCCCTTCTATGCTCCTTTACAGGAGTGTTTTTTTGAATTATCTACTAATAGTAGGATACATATCTCACCTGACTCATTATCTGTCTCCAGATTCTATTGATGTCCCACAGGAATATCAACCAGGGGCTTATCATGTTGATAATATGTATTTAAATTAGTATAAATGAGATCATGATGATATTCTTCTGATTTTATTGAAAAAAAGTGGAGATAATTTTTGATGAGTGGGAAAAAATAGGGATGATAGATTTCTCTCAGTGATTTCACTAGTTTTCAGAATCAAGTGACATGTGTAAATACTAAATATTTTCAACTGAGCAAGGATGTTGTGTTATCCCTCATCAACAGGTACAATGAATAATGTTATTTTATTGATAGTATTATACCATTTAAATCCCTTAGTTTGGTCATTCAATTCCTTTTTTCCTTTATTGAATGGATTAGTCTTCTTACCTCATGATACCTCCTTCCAAGCCCTGGTGTTGTTAGCTAGGTTAACCTGATTTTGAACCACTTGAACAAAATTTAATGCATGACCCTCAATTTTATAGTGTTCACAAAGTTGATGAAGGTTCTTAAATTTCAATATAACCTCCCTATGATAATCATTTGGAACATGATTGACTCGTTCTGGTGGAGATGTCTCCATGTTAATCTCAAGAATCAATCCTTTCATACAAACAAATGTCTCTATTGAATGTATGTTGGTTAATCGTTAGGGGGTTCTAATTTAATAATCCAAGTCATTGAGGATTTACAAATACAAATAAACCCACAAGATCCCATGAATCCTGTTCCAAAATGAAGCAATGGAATTCCTTGGGATAAAAGGGTTAAGGTTTTTATCCCATCCAGAAATCCAAAGAAAGTATGGTTTGATTTTGAGGTTTCTAGAATTCTAATCTACATCAAGATCCTCTTTCCTCTCAAAAATGGCATATAAGTAGCCTTTTCCAACAGGAATTAACTTCCATTTTTCAAATTTCAAAAAATTTGAGATTAGGTGTTTTGGATAAATGTAAGACGATGTTTTGACACCTTTTTCATAAGAAATTTGACCTAGGAGTAGGAATGTACAATACTTCATTATTTTATTTATCACATCTAGATCAGCAACAACTTTGATGGAGACATACCCCGAATGTTTAATGAAGGGAGGTTTTTTAGATTTACCTGAGTCATTCAAATATCTAGGAAGGCCTCAGTGAATGATATATCTTTGTGAGGTAGAGTGGAAGAGTCATTCTTGACACTAAGATCATTCTGAGGAGATTTAAACTCTCTTTCCCAATATGTATTTAATGATTCCATCAGGGTGTGGCCCATTCTATTATCCACAATTTGATAAGTTATATATACACCAAAAATAATTTTTTTTTCTGAATAATATTATTTTAACTTGTTTGAATACCATTTAACAGTTTAAGTAAATTATATTTATGAGGGAATCTAGAGTCAAACGAAGTTATATTTCTATATAAGTGGTTTATGTTCATGATTTACAAATAATGCATTATATCATGTAAAACTAACAATACATATTCATAACCTGATTTTATTTATTTCACAATTTATACATTGTTCAAAAAATAATGCAAAGTTAGTACCCAACCATTCACATGTTAAATAGTATATAAACCAAAAAAACATACCATTCAATGTTTAATCAATCCTTATAATAACATAAAATTTCTCTATTGATGTTGAATATTTCATAATAACCACTCCAAAATCAACAATCCATAATAAATTTTAAACCACTTATTTATGTTATATTCCAAACTATATAAATAAATAAATAAATATTCACTTTTATTGGTTTTATAATTTCCCCATGATTTCAATTGTAATTAAATGCTCAAGAAGTACTTAAAAGATCAAGTACTTTTATTTCCAATTTACATACAAAGGAAATCCTCAAAAAAGGAACTAAATTTAAAAACATCAATCAGAACTTAAATCCCCTATATAAATAAATATCAACCAACCGTCAAAACATATAACCCAATTACATTTCATTTATAAAAAATTCCCTTAAGAAGTGTAAACCAAACTCAGTTTTAATAATTGAAATAAAAAATCAACCTTTATAAGAAAATGGAAATTCAGGTCTACAAATGTCAGGCCTATTACTTCATTCTATAATTTTCCATTTTAATTCAACCCAAATAAAATCATTGTATTTGAGTAATAAAAAATTTAATCCATTTTTTTCTAAAGATTCATGTTGGATAACTATTCATAGTTTCAATGCAATTTTTATATAGAGAAATCATTAAAAGTAAATTTTAAATATTTTTAACCCTGTTTCAAAAAACATGATACTTTTAAAATGATATCTTTTATCTAAATTAAATCTACATCATAACCCTTCATTAAAATAAAACATATAAATCATCACTGGATGCTTTAAAAATTCAAAAATTATAAAATATTTATATCCAATCGAACCACTCACACATCAAATAAAAATTAATTTTAAAAAATAAACATTAAACTCAATGAATGAAAATAAAAAAATATATCTTTGGAAGCTAATTTATGGCACAAAATTACTCATTATATTTGACAAATTTTATTTATAAATCAACTAATAAAATAAAACGCATCAATATCAGTAAAAAATAATTCAATTTTATACATTTAAAAAACAATTTTAAACAATTAAACTATTGTGAATTTTCCAAATTAAAATCAATTTACTCATGATAAATAATTAAAACACATCAATCCATAAAGTAAACCTAGAAAACCATACTAGTTAATTTATTACACCAATGAATCCTTTATCCCAAGTTATATGGAAATTTAGTTATTTTTAAATTTAAATAAGGCCAACTAAATTTTATAAAAACCTTTTATCAATCATTAAATATTTACATAACAATACTAGTATTTAAAAATATATATTAATCAGGTTGGTAGAAGACAAAAAATATATAAATATTTTAGTCATTAATCAATTAAAATCAAAATTTTTATGTTATTTAAATGTAAATTACAAGAAATATGGGGTATAATGAATGGAAAAATGGGGTTAGTGATTTTATTAAATTAATTTTTAACTTTTGGTTTCCCAAAAAAGTATTATAAGGATAATAAATTGGAAATAACTAAAATATCATGTTTTAAAGAACTATAGTATATCAAAACCATTTTCAAATTCACATCAATCATATTGTTGGTTAAATACTAAAAACATATTTTCTTTATCCATAATTTTAAATTAACCAAATAGTTTTAATTTAAATTCACTTTTAAACCCTATATATCATTAATGTCCCCTAATATTTTACCAAAAAGTTTTACCCCACATATAAAAAAATGTTTTGTTTTAAACGAAATAAACTTAAAAAAAATATTTCCATAAAAACATAATCCATTAAAATTTTTCCTAGGTCACCAAATTTTTCACATTGAAATTATAAATATATAAAATTTATTCCCAGAATAAGTTATATAGCCAACAAAATTAAATGTATGATTCAAAATATAATTAAAATAATGAATTTTCAAATCCAAATATCCCATAAGATATAAAATTTATAAAAAAATACATGAAATTACTCAATTATAACTAAATATATTTTTTTAATAATCCTAAAAACATGTTGAATTAAATTAATTTGATTTTAAAATTTTTATATCCCATTGTAATTCAAAAATTTGAATACATATAATGATTTCATTGAAAATTCATCAAAAATATCATTCAAAATTTTCACATCACTTTTTTTTACTAATAATAAGGTATTTCCATCCAGATTTATTATAAACAAACATCCATTAACATAAAAATAATTATTAATTTAAAGTAATATATCTATGGGATAGTTCATCTATAAAAAAATAAACACAACTAATAGTTTGAACTACTACAATAATTTTTTAAATCAAACCCTTTAAGAAAATAAATAAATAAATAAATATAAAAAAAATATTTTTCACAATCACATTAACACACCTATCGTGGGGTGAAACAATAATGAATTTAATCCCAACATAAGAATTTAGTATTAGGTGAAACCAATGGTTTTCACTACGGAGGGGTGTTAAAAATAACTTTTCAGTTTGGTGAAATGGTAAATCGATCCGTTTAAATTGAAAAATTAAAATAAAATATTAATTAAGATATTGAAATCAAAATAAGGAAGGGTGATGGTTTTGGGTAGGATGTGCAATTATAAAGGTACCACAATTTCCAATTCTTCAATTATTCTTCTTATTAACTTGAATATGAGGGGTTCCACAATAATTTCACCTCTCAATTATTGTGGATGGTTTTAGTGATGATTTCATTAATTGAGATCTTATCTTGGTCTACCCTCATTCCTAGTGTCCGGAGTGAAAAAACAACCCACTCTTAGTTTAATGAAGAAAGTTCCAATTGATTTTTTAAATCCTAAGTCAACAATTTATTTTCTATAATATTCACATGTAATCTAGGATGATTTGTGTTACTTAACACTGTTACTGAGCCATGGATTTCATGAACCTAGAGTTGGGTTCTATGTCTATCATGGAAAAATCATCACTTTTTACCGAGTAACAATGCTTTGAACCACTTCTAGACAGTGATGAGTTATCATGAGTATGAAATTTATAAGATGGTATCAATTATTCCATCATACCATAGGTGACTAGATTTATCTTATCTATTATTTTCTGAGATCTTTAACTATGCCCTTATCACTGAACGAGACAATGGAGAAGCCTAAAGTACTCCAAAAATAGGTTCAGTGTAGAGGCAAAACACTAGTTCCTCCAATAGTAGGAAGAATTGCCTTGAGGTTTATTATAAGAGAAGTGGTAAATAGAGTATCATAAATAGAAACACAGTTATATGCCATCAGTGTTGAAGGTAGGGTAACTTGAAGCCTTATTATCGTAGATACCTTCTTGAGCTTCATGATTGCATCCATATGGATCGTCTTTAGAGATTTTTCCATAACATTCCATGTGTTTCAAGAGGAAATTGAGTTGAACCAGTTGCACCATCAGGAGAAGGATCAGTTTAGCCATGTCTTGTGGCGAGATGGAGTAGCACCATATGAAAATGAAAAATTATTATGTTATGGTTGTGGTATATATACTTCTTGTTATCATCAAGAGTAGAGAGGAATTGTTCATGGTAGCCCAATTGTAGCTCAAGGCCATTAATTAATCCGGTTGCATGCCTCATACCCCATAGCCTAGGATCATAGTATCAGATCATCTATGATGAGAGGCACTATTATAGTATCCTATAACATCATAAATCCTTCTTCCAATATTGGTTATTCTTACAATTTTATCGCTTTATTGAAAATGGAAAGTATCAGGTTGGAAATTCATTACTTTAGTGGGGTGATTACACCAGACCCAATATTAGTACTTATTAGAGGTTATAATCAATTGGAGTGGTTTTCCACTTGAGGTATGTAGTTATCACTTCTTATGGGACCAATTTTTACTTTAGATAAAGGTTTTATATGTAATTATAGGAATGGATTGGTTGGTTTCAAATAATGGCCATGCAGACACATATCACTGTAGAGTATCAATTACATCTCTATAGAAAATCTATTATATACATAAGGGTGTATGGAATTTACAACATTGTAGAGCTAGACCATATCTTTAGGGGTTAGGTAGTGTGATCACCCATATTTCTTATGTTTATATATAGGACATTGGATTAATTAATATTAACTTCTCTCTCGTAGTAGATCATTTTAGGGACATCTTTATAGAATATTTATCTAGCCTACCTCCCATGATAGAGGTAGAGTTTATAATCGAGCTTGATATTTATGCATCTCAAGTATCCGTTACTCCTTAAAATATGTAACCTACTGAGCCTCTAAATCTTAAGATATAGTTATAGAATTTAGAATCAAAGGGTCTTATCCAACCCATCACTTCTTCTTCATGTTTATCAGTGATTTTCTACAAGAAGGGGGATATGAAAATTCATTTTTGAATGTATTAATGACAGTTGAACTATCTTATGGTTAAGAACTAGTATCCATTACCTCAAATAGATAATCTCTTCGACTTTCTCTAATGAACTAGGTTATTCTTGAAGTTTTCCTTGAGATTTGGATATCATCTGGCATGGGTCACATCCATGACTCATTTTAAAGGTATATTTTACTTAATTTACATTCTATATTTTTTAGGGTTTTCCCATGATTTTTTGGGGGATAGGGTGACTTTTCATGATTTGGGCCAAACCGTGAGCCCATTTCCATATTTAAAATGAAATTTTGTTTCTTTTACAGCACTTTATTTATTAACATTTTTTCACCCATTCCACTCTGAAAATGGCCTCCCCTCCCCTATTAACACCACCATATCAAATTATACCATTTATGAATCCATTAAAATAGTGGATTTCTATTTTCATTTATGGAATTTGGCCATCCCATAAGCCCATGTAAAATTTTTTTTAAATTTTTTTATTCAATATCTTATTCAATTTTTATGATTTTGGTTTTTCAAAATCTCACTTGATCCCACTAACACTAGGCATACCCCATTCCCCCCCCCCTCTTTGGAGCTAATATGAATCACGCATTAGAGAAGAACTGCTTAAGCTTTCTCAAATCATCCAGATTTGAAGAGGTAACTTATTTCCTTCATAACTCCTTCAATTTTTATTCTTTTCCCCCATTCTAGTTCACACATGATCTTATCAGACTAATTATAACCTCAATTTTATTTTTTTATTTTTTTAAATTCATCAAAAAGTGTATTTGGGATATTTCTTCAAGATCACTCAAGTAAGTGGGTCCCCTTCATTATTTCTCCCATTTACTAAAGATTTTATCCATTTTATTGTCTTTTAATCCATTTCTTCTTGATGTTACTAATGTTTAGAAAGTGGGGATTCTATCCTAGGGTTTTATATTGGGTGTTGTTTTCTAATATCACGGTTTTAGGATTTATCTAAGTCACTTTTGGTGCGACAGTGGAACAATTGAACTTTCTCACAATGATGAAAGGGTTTTGGAACTTGTGGTAGGTGATTCCATGTGTAATAATATCCAACATAGTTATCTTCTCTTAATTTACTTTATTATCACACTTATAATTCATTATCATTTCTGTGAAATTTGGATTTGTTGATGTTTTCTAAGAAAATGATTTTTAGGTAGCAATGTTTTGTTAAATTGGGTGTTTTACACTTATATTCTATGTTATGCCAATTGGGGTTGTTTTATAACTCTTGTAATGGATTTATTAAAAAACCTTTACTGCTTAAATTCTATTTTTGTGAATAAGGGTACACACATAGTGTTAATATTTTGGTTTTTAATGGATTTTGTTTGCAAAACATTGTTAAATTTGGTGAAGTTATTCTATTGAAATTCTAATGATTTTATTGAGTGATGTAAGTGGTGAAAAGAATGTAAAGATACTATTTTCAGTTGATTATGATGAGAACAGATTTTTTTATCTACTAATTGATTTTGGTAACATGTGAAAATGGATTGAGAACAAAGGGGGGAACCCGGATGTCTTGGAGGGTGGATTTGTACTAGTATGCTAGTGATCCGGATCAGTTTTATCCATGTTTTGCAGATAATAATGGATAATTAAAACACTAAAAAAGCTATATTGATGATGTTTTGGGACCACAAGGTTAGGTGTATGTTCCCTACTATTGGATCATGCAAGATAATATATTTCTCTATGGTTACATTACACCGTGATTCGATGTACATGGGGCCTGAGACTGCTAGTGCCAAGGGGGTTACTGAGATTAGTGATCATTGAATCATTTGTATTTTACATTATAATATGGAGGTTTTGGAGTAAAAATACATTATCTTACATGTTTTATTGAAATTATATCACTCATGGAATATTCCCTTTGAAAACTATTTTCATTTAAAAGTTTCATTCTTTAGAAATTATTTCCACCACTTCTTGCTTATAAAAATCGGCCTCCTTTTTATCTTGTATTTATTTCTAAATGGAATATACTGGTGGTATACTATTTTTCTTAAGCACTCACAATAATTATTATTCTTTTGTATATGTATACTTTATCATGTTTGAAACAGGTAAAGGCAAGGCGTTGGGTGATAGTGGTTCGAGTTGTTAGTTACCATACATTGTGCGGTGTTGTAGAGATGGCTTGTATGTTATGACCCATTATTGTGTGGAGTCCTTGGGGATGTTTTTCAGATAAATATATTTTAATTTTGACATATTTTTCTATCTCTAATCATATTTATTCAATTATGTATATTTTGTGATGCTTGTTTGTTATGAATTTTCAGATTTGTTTTATAGATTGTTTTTTATTTTTTATGTATCCATACTTAGGTAAATCTTTCCCAACGAAACTTCTATGATACACGAGAACATGTGCTACACAATGGGGATATAGAAGTCCCTTTGGTCCTTTTAAAGGGCTAGGTTTGGTGCTGGATTTGATCGCTACCAGATTTGGTTCGTGATAGTGCATCTCTGGCCCTCAAATATACAACGAACATCATTCTGAAGTCGGTACAGTTTATATGAGTATCTAGATAAGTTTTTTGGTGTTATGAATTCACCCAAAATTTTCATGGCCTTAGTGGATAGGTTTTTATACCCATATATGGATTCATTTATCATGGTTGTTGTGGTTAACATATTAGTTTATTTTCATAATAATAGAGAACTTGCTTCATATATTGATGAGTGAGCACTTTATGCTGTATAGAGACTACAAGAGCCTCAAATTTATATTTATATAGAGTGTATTCAATATAGATAGTGAATATGGGTCAAATATATTTACTTCATTGTTTTTTCTACTTATACACTTGCAAAGGTTATTGAAATAACTAATTTTTGATCTAGAAGACTCGGGAATATTCCATACAGGGATCCAGTTATGAATGAAATTTGATGGACTTGTTTTCTGAGTTGCATCTAGAGTTTCGTGATATTAATCAGAAAACTTTTATTACAACCTTATTTGTCATTTATTCCATTCTATATAGGGTAAAGGTTTGGAAGTTTTCAATATGTGGAGGCATTGTCTTATGGGAATTCATTTATGAAGAGGACCTGTCTCTAAATTATTTTTTTATTAGAGATTTCATCGTACAAATAAATGGGCATGACTATGTGACAATAGATATGGGATATGATTTAATTTGAGAGTCTCATGTGTTGAATTTGGAGCTCATATTGAAATCTCCATGTTGTATCACATTATGAAATGTCAGATAACTTGTTTTAACCCAAGGTGTTCCAGCTATCAGCAAGTGTAGGTGGAGCACCAACGAACTGGTAGCTTGTTATATTTTCTATTAGTACCATAAAAGAAATTATAATATCATTAATTGAATTTTGTATTAATATTACCATTTTCTCTTCATGGTAGATATATAGTTTGGGTTGTCATGGATCAAAAAACAATGGTAGATCACATCCTTTATATACCAGAGACATTCTTAGTTGATGAGTTTGGAAGACTGTATGTCTGCAAGATCATATAGTTTCAAGAGGTCCCACAAACTATCAATTTATAAATGTTTTTTAATTTCATATAAAGGTTATTTAAGGGGTTATAGAAAGATCTAGGTAAACATGTTCTCTTAAGGGTATCATTTCACATGTAAACTAATATCCAATCAGAACGAAAAATACAAGTGTAGGAGGGAATGATCCAAGAATGTTTATTTTATTTCATGGTTTCATTTGAGAAGAATATCCCAGTCATCGAGGTGACATATAATAATTTTCTTAGGAGATTATTCATATGGATATATATGAAGCTTTTTATGGAAGGCTATGGAATTCACCCATGTGCTATCTTGAGGAATGAGATGTAGTTCTACTAGGTTCATGTCTAATAATGGATACTCAAAAGTATATTCAGATGATAAGGATGTGTATTTATAATTCATTGTGTGGACATAAATGTTACGATCATCTCTGTGAGTTAACTCTAGTGTATTAGGTAGGGGATCATTTTTTCTTGTGGGTATCGCCTAGACTTGGGAATTAAAAAATATAGAGGAAAGGGATGTTGTCTCATCATTATATAGAGACGTTTGAGATCTTGGATAGAGCTGGGTCAGAAGGTTCTTAGTTTATATTACCTATAAAGTACCCTTACATGCACATCATCTGCCATATATCATGGAATAAATGAAATTATGCATACCTTTCTCACAGTTTTGATCCTGAGAAAATCGAGCAAGATGATGATGATTCTTTGGAAAATTATCTTATATGTGTCAGTTATCAGAGCATGAAAGATATTTGATGATCATATATTCCTTTAGTATATGTGATATAGAAACATATCCATGTACATGATAATACAAGGGAAAGGTAGTTTTAGGTACATTCTTAGTGACCCGAGTTATTCATAGAAAGAATTTCACATCCCTTAGAAGGGTAACTTGTGGATGAGTTCCTTTAAGGGGGGAAGAATATAAGAACCTAGTTTTTCTATGAGGTATGATTCCTTTAAATTTATGTCTAATTAATTATATTGGATATATAATGAATTCATAATGTTTCAATGAATATTGGGGGTTTAGAGGGAATTTTGGGAGCTTAGAAATTTGACTAGTAGAAGAATGAAATAGGCCGCACAGTTAGTAGAATCCATGCAGCACAGACCACATGGTTTCTCTTAACCATGATAGCAGTTTTAATGGAAAAAAGGGTTCACTATTTTCCCTAACCATGTGACTAGGGTTACACACCCATGCCAATACTCAATAGTTTTTTAGATACCAATAAAATTGTTGGGACACAACTTCGGAAACCGTAAAACCATACCATGTGGGTTCTCTCTTGAGGCTACGAGGTGCACACTGTTTACATACAGTTTGGAAAACCATGCGACTAAATTCTATGAACCATTATTTTTCCAGTAAAATGACTTAAATGATCGTAATATTATTATTAACTCACCCATCCTTCTTATTTTTCTATTTTCCAATGAATGTGCATCCTAGTGTTCTCTAAGAGGAGATCCTACACCACTCTTCATTGATTTTGATCCCGTTTCAACATCTAGGCTTATATTCAAGATCAGATCATCTTATTGGATTCTTCTCAGTAAGTTCTTCAATAATTTGGCTGAGTTGATCTTTTTTATCCAGCTAGAAAATATATTTTGAGGCAGGATAATATGCCCTATTTTCAAGGTGTTGATCTATTATTTAGTTCCATTCGATCATGGACAATATAATGGGTGATAATCGATGAGAAGGGTGTTATATGCATAAGGTATGTGGTCAATGAATTTTCCTGAAAAATATCATCATTTATATATTATTATCTTTTTGTGCACACTATTTTTATAGAGCAGTTCTTCTAAAATTTATCTTTCATAATTATAAATGGTATGGTTTTGTTCTAGATCCCTTTTTATACATGTTTTTCATTCTGTTGTAGGTTGATACCTCAACACTATCGTACCTTTTAGAGTGAATACTACATTATAACATTTTTCACTTTTTTAGACATTGTTCATGTTTTCTGTCTTGACCATGCTTAAGGTAAGTCCATTATAGCATAAAATAATGACTAATTATTAATCAGTAGTAGATGTATATTGTATACAATCATCACTAAACCCATCTTAGGTAATTGTTAAAAATTAATATATTAATCTCAAATGGTTTAATTGATATTATATTTAGTGATATCACATGTCCTTATTAATTGTTTGTAATTTAATGTATAATTATTTCATATCCTTAGAACACATTTTTTTACTATGATACATAAAATTAATGGACCTAATAAATGAATATGTAAATAAAATTATAGATGGTTTCATTTCTTTGATTTAACTTTTCTTATTGATGAACAGTAAGGGATAGAACCGGTTGAATTATAAAAAAGGAATGAGTATTACATGGACTTAAAATAAAAATGACATATATATATAAAGTGACTATTACATGTGGAACTTTTTATCTTTATAAGAATGGTTAGACATGATCCATCCTTGAATTCATGAGGGAATTCATTGAATACTCAGATGACATCATTCATATTAAATTATATTGTTTACAAGGGAGATATACACATTGGAACGTGGTCCTTTTCTACTAGAATATGCTCTACATGATTCCAAAGTGTTCCTTCAATATCAATCTAGACATTAGGATTCTCTGGATATAGTCCATTGATCCAGGTTGATGTATTCGAATGCATCTCTCCATAGATTCACCCCGTTGGGCCCAATCATAAAAATCATCATTTTTCTATAGATATGCTCCATGGAATCTACTAGAATTATATACAATGGAATTCCTTGGGGTTTTCCCTTTGATTAGACTGATAACCATTTATTGTTAGACTACATGCGATAATTCTATGAGTTATCCAACCCTTGAGGTCAATGATGCCTTGGTTTTACCGAGGATTGTATTTCATTATTATCATATTATTTTTCAGTGTTGTTGAAACATTCACGTGATTTATCTATATCATTAGAACTTAAATGAATGAATTAAATTATATCATTTACAAAGAAATTACTAGTGGAGGCTGAGTAGGTTTGAGTTATTATTTTACATAGCTTTACATTTATATATAATTCAACACTGTTATATTTTATTCACAGAGTGGATTGTATAAATTCTATTGGGGAAGATCTAATAAGATTAATCTCACACCCTATGTAGTTCATTATCGGTATCAAGGAATATTAATGTAGTGTATGTATAAAAAATGAGAATAATCCATCCTTGGACACCAAAATTGATTTATTTATTAGGATGGATCTTGGTAGCATATTATTGGGCTAATGGTTGGGATTCTTGGATATTTTACGGTATTTTTTTGAATAGAATGTATTTTATTGTTTTCCAACTACCTAGTATACCTACTTTCCAACCTTTCAGAGACATGGAAATAAATCATCATCATTTAAATATTGTACTATTCAACTTTTGAGTTGATTACTATTGATGGTTGATTAAATGTATCTTTCAATGATAATCTTGTTCATTCATTATTATCCTTCTTCTATTTTTAGGAAGCTGTTATAGTTATTATATCTCATGTTCTACACACTTACATGACAAAATAATCTCACGAATTTCACACCTCAAGAATTTTTTACAAGTTGGACTCCATAGAATATGGGGACGTATGCTTGAGGCCTTGTGTCCATCATCTTGGGGATACTTCAAGTGGAACCCATGTGAGGTTGTCCCAAGTTTTATAAATAATGTAAATTAGTTCCATACTTAATGTAATTTAATAGATTAATTTCTCTACAATTGCATCAAATTGATTTTAAATTAATATAAAGTAAATATAGAAACTAGTCGAACTTCCCTCTCCCTTCATCAACGAAATAAAAATTAATGGACTCTTTATCAGAAAAAAAATTCTTCGACATTTCTTACATATTGAATTTAAGTATAACTTCACAATTTTCTTTTCCTCATATTTATATAGTAGTATCTTTTTTAATTCCATATATAATGAGTGTGATATTAAAATCATACAAAGAGATCATTTTAGTCCATTTATCTTATAATGATGCTACATTGACATAAAATGTACATGGATAAATTCTTATGATATTCTCTATAATAGTAGAGTCTTACCATTTTTATCTATATATTCTTATGGTTCATAATATATTTTTAACCCTTGTGAAGAACTAATTAAAATATTCATCATCTCCCATTTTAATATCTTCATATTTCAATCTCTAAATCTTTAATATTTATTTCTTTATGATATTATTCCCATTATAAATATTTTTCAATATATCCCAAACGCATTTCTATGTTTGAATTCATTTAAACCAATTGAATATTGATTTTTTGATATATATAGTGAGAAAAGTATACAATTTTTTCATTTTCTAGCATTATCTAGACTCTTCTAATATTTAAATATTATGGGAGAATTGTCCTTATTTGGAATAATACCATTTGTATAAACATAAATGACATTATTTCAAATAGATAAAATATTTGGTTGAATTCTATCCTTCTAGATATGATTATTATTCCCATCAATGAAATGAGTACCATTACTATTAATTAAGTTATAAACATCCATTGAAGTGTTATTCTTAATTAAACATTGAATAGTAAAGATTCAATGAAGGAAGATGACTTTAATACCATTTTTAAGGTTTATTTTATATCTGTGTTACCAATAAGAAGGGAGGTGGGTGAATCTGTGTTCCACTCATTCTATGTTTTATTTATTTAAAATGGAAATCACCACTAGTTAGCGTTAAATCAATCTTTTTAAAACATAAGGCATAAAAACATCTATAGAAACTCAACAAAATACATGGTTTATTACTCAATAGGGGTATATAATCCTTATTATAGCCTGGAAAAATTATGAAACCACAAATTCCCCTTTAATAAAATCCTTGTGGTTTACATTAAGTAGCGTATATCCATAACATTCATTATACTATATAACTTTCAGAGTGAAAATTCCTCTCATACATATTATAAGGCCCTAGCCTTAAACATTACATAATCTTGCTTTAATTCAAGAATTCACATTTAGGATCTTTTCAGGTTTAGAGTTTTAGATAATAAGGCCATAAATATTACATTATATCTCCAAATATTACAATGTAGACCCTTCTAATCTATAAAATTTGTCTCACTATAATAATAATCCTTAAAAAAATTCATTTCTTGATATAAATCTTCTTGAATTATGCCTTTGTCTTACCCTTCCTTATACCCTGTGAAAAACATTTCAAATTATCAGGATAAGCATAAAAAGCTTAGTAAGGGTTATAAAATAAGGAAAGAAAACATTTTTCTATCAAAAAATATAATCAATGAAATCAAAAAATTCTATCATAAAACATAATATCAACAACATACCACATGAAATCATTTTATTTATGAATAACACATAGAAATCATAATTCATAGAGGTAACTTTTGGCATCCATAACATACATACATTGTAGGTTTCAAAGCTATATAGGGAGGTACATTTAGTATACCCATCACAGTTTATTCCCAAAATCTATTATGAGAAACATTAAAGTTTTCCTCCGTCATGTTACCCAATTCATTTGAGATCTATCTTGAGCACACCCACCCTAGGTTTATCAAAGAACCACTATTATATGTATACAATTCCCATGAACCATAACATAATCATAATACATAAAGGGAAGATAACATTTCCACATTGCAATCACATTATATCTGTTCAAGATATTGACATAATAATTCCATTATGAAAACCATTCTCAATACAAAAATATATAAAAAATGTATATGTTTTTTATTTTCCTTTTAAAAACACCACGGCTTGTAGTGGAATCCAAATACCAAATAATTCTCACGGTGGTGGAAAGGTCGTTGTCACCACATACGTTAGAAAGAAACATTCCCTTTGCATTTATTAAAATTCTACATAGAAAAAATATTCCCTTTAAATGAAATTAAAATTCCAAGGGGTTGATACACTGTTTAAAATCATGTCATGTATAAATCAAAATTTAACTCAATGAAAGGAGATTGAGACGAAGCCCCTTACAAATATCATATAAATGATGTAAAAATTTATCAATGGGGTGAGTATGTGTAGAAATAGTATATCCACACAATGTTAAGTGGAAATTACAATTTAAATAAACAAAAAGTGATTACACACTTAATTTTGGCATAATATAATCAAAAAATTAATTGTGAAACTCAATGAGAGTAAATTGTGTTTAGAAATCCCCATATAAATATTTAGTAGCCAAAAAACGTCACATAAAAATTCAATGAATTAGTTGATGAGAGGGAAAATGGTATTTAATCACTTGGACATAAAATATACAAAAATAAGGATATATAAGAACATATCAAAACATAAGGAAATATAAATTAAAATACATAACATAAAAGAAGTCTTTGACTAAAAGAGGAGGGTGAAAGGTTCCCTTACCTTGAGTCTGACTTGTCACGTATGTTCCTTTTTCTTCCTAAATAATAATCATAAGTAAATTTCTCCTTTTTTTAAAAAAAATTAACTTTTATTATCCATTATATATCACTTACTAACTTGCTATAATAATTTTTTAATTATTTGAGTTCTTATCAGACATTTTGAAAATATTCAGAACTTGAGTAAAAAATGAACTTGTTGTAATTACAAATTGTCCATGTGGTCAAATGAAAATTATCTCCAAAATTATATTCACGATTTATATTTCATATATATCTTATATATCCAGTATATATTTATTTATGATAGTCCATAACATTTCTATATAAAAAATGAAATGCACCATTCATAAAGACAATTTGTCGTACGTACGCCTGAACACTACATTCATTTATTTTTTCTTATTTAATGGTATGAAAACTAAATTATACATAGATATATTATAATTATATTATAATATATATGTTATAGATGTTACATAAGTTCATTAATTAAATCTTTTATACATTCCATGTATAGAATGAACGATTCATACCACTTCGAGGGAGCACTAGTCCTTACTTCTTCAATTGAAATTATCGTATTTATACAATATGAAAAGAATAAAGGTGTGTTATAAATGATAATTACTAAATAGTAAAGATAAAATAAATATCATATATATCATATTTAATTTTAGTGACATCAAAATGGCCACCATGAGAGGTGGTAGGATATAATTGAAAAATCATCATTTCGTGAGGCAGTAGTTCGTCGTCCACAGAAGCAGTATGTTCGTATCCATTAGATGGAGGTGTGTGGAAGTATAATTGTAATACATATCATAAAAACATCATAGTATATTTATGATACACGTGTTGTTATAAAATAATGTAATAAATTGATTTTATGGGGTTGGAGATGGAAAATAAATGGAAGAAGCTTGAGAGAAGACATTACCTTAAATTGGGTAACTCCTTTTGATTTAAGATAAAAAGCCTTCTTGAATTGCCTTATGAACAAGTTCTGGCTTCTATGATTAATATAGTGACTTTTTGAGCTTATCTCAGAAGAGGTTTTACTGACCAAGGGGTCTTGAGAGGTGTGAGTAAGGGTTAGACTAAGGGTCCTTTTAAAAGTGCGAAGAGGAGCACTTAAGGAATATCTTGAAATATTATTTTATTATAAATTATATTTCCATTTATTTTAGTTCAAATATATAATTAATATATGTATAAATAATACCATACAATAATAATTAGACTGATTTTTGATATTTTTTAATCCGTATTGTTTTTTTATTTAACCCTTTTTTACTCTTACCGTTTTATCAAGAATTTAACACTTTGAGAATAAAAATAGTTTCCAAAACATGAAAAATATCCAATTAAAGAATCAATAATAAAATTTTAGACTTATTATAACAATTTGGGTGAATCATATATTTTTTCTAAAATTTATTATATTTAATGAAATATTTTATATTTTAAAATACGAATTATGTCAATTTTGACACTATTCATAACATGACTTTTTTAAAAATCCATAATAACTTGATTACTTCGAAAAAACATCATTAATAAAATCATAACATGTAAATATCTTCCAAAAAATTAGTACATGATATCAAAATAACAAAATTACATTTTTTTAACATTTATAATATCGTTTATTTGAATCCTTTATTAATAAAGTAATAAATACATCTCCATTGTGTCTTAATTACATTTATTAATTTAATGTCTCAAAAATATAAATAAAATACTATGATGTAGGAAAGATTTTTATCTTTCTAATTACTTTTTATAGTCAAATATATCACTTATATAACCCAATATATAAATTCTTAAACTAAAAGATACATGTTGAGGTTATATTTTCCTTAACTTTAAATTAAAAGTAATTAAATGTCATTTTCACAAAAAAGGGGTTCCATGGGGATCTAAAATCTACCCAAGGATTCCCACAGTCGGAAATATCTCATCCAATAGAGTTTGGACATGATTTAGGGTAATTTAATATTATTATAATATTATTTTTTACCCTATTTTAACAGATTTACCTTTTAACCATGGTAAAAAAAATATTTACTAATGTAACAGTTCATAATGTCTAAGAATAAAATTTATCTGTTTACACAAATTGGACCTCCTATTTCTAAATAAGGAATAAAATTTTCCAAATTCAAAACACAGAAGTTTCATAAATTAATTTAATAATAATTCCATTTGTCAAAACCAAAAAGCGTGTTTTTATAAAGTACAAACTACTAAAAGACTAACATGTGTTTATATCCAATTAAAAATTAAAAATACATAAAATGAAAAACATTGGATTAAATGAAAAAAATATAATCCAATTACCTTTTAAAAACAATTAAAAGTACAATCTTACTCTATAAATAAATTATATTGAAAGGAAGTTTTGAATTAAAATTCAGTATTTTTCACTGTTCATTAAAAAATGACCTTTTTCCGAAAAATACCAAAATTTCATCCAGTATAAATTTTTTTGTCCCTATTATAAATAATAATATTAATTTCTCAAACTGAGCATGTAATGGTTAAAAAACTACATTTAAAAAGGGTTCCCCTTCAAAAGGCTGTAAAATGACCTTTTAAAAATATTAGAGTTTTTCATGCTTAAAATCGTATTCATTCTTATTTTAACCCTCTAAAATTTATTGGGTAAGTGTAAATACATTTAATAATAACATTTTTGTTAGTTCTGTTCATTTTTTACAATAAAATGACTTGGTATTAACTATAAGTTAAAATAATAATTGTAATATATTATTTTCGGGTATAACTCAATGTTGTGTGCAACGTAAGATTTCAAAGAAACCTGTTGTTGCGTGTTGAGTAAACTATCGTACAAAGTGTACTATTTAAAATAAAATTAATATATTATTCATAAATATTAATATATATAAAAATGTATTATTCTATTAATACCTGGATTTTTACATCCTTCCCCCCTTTTGGAAATTGCATCCTCGCAATTTTAAAATTGGTCTTGGAAACACCATTGAAAGTCCCACATCAGAAAAAGAGTCAATAAAACTATCATATTAAAAGAAATAATGAAAAGTAAAAAGGTCACCTGAGATAAAAAATATATTATTCCATGAAAACATGGATATAGAAAAGAAATTAAGTGTCATGTTCTGATGGAAAGTGATAGAAAACACGATTATGAGAAATTTTACCACTAGAACACCACAAACTTTTGATTGGTTAAGCAATCTTCGATTCCATAGTAGGAAAAGTAAATGGACATTTTTTTTTGATTTATGATCCCTTTCATAAGTTAGAGAATTTATTTTTGAGATTGACTAATATCTTAAGGAAATATACTTACTTTTCAAGTAGTGTTTGATCCTTTAATAAGATTATAACAAAAACTCATATTTCCTCCAAACTATGAGTATTCAAGGAGGATTGGTTACACCTGAAGTTCTAGAATCTACATATATAGAATAAAATTTTTCACAAAAGATGAACCATATATATCCCATGTCTTTAGACATTAACCAAAACCAAAAAGGTTAGTAAAAGATTAGATAATCCTCAAAAAGGATAATCTTTTGTAAAAAATACTACTCTTTATCACCAAAATTGAACCAACAATAGCCAAAGCTCAACAAAGACCATCCAATACAAATTTTTCCTTAAAATTATTCAAAATAATCCAAACTTAGTTTGAAACCCAATATTTAAAAGGATTTGACCACACTGCCTTCCAAATTTTTTTTAACATTTATCTTTAAATTACATCAGCTACTCTTAAAGTCTCATACTAAAAAGTAATTAACCTAATCACATATTCTATAAGATAGGTTAATCATTTCCATTTATAAAATGAATATCTATATATACACAATAACAACGAATATTATTCAAAAATAAAATTCTAACAATACCCCCAAATGAAATCCTAAGTATTTTATTTTCCATAGGCATATTGTTTTCCCAAAAGAGAAAACATCTTCCAAAACAACACTGATCACTTAATCAACAAATCCTTTTCTTATACTAAAGATATCCAATTTATAAAATATAAGATCCCAAATAAATTTATTCATGAGTAATAAAATAATTTAACTAAAAAAATATGTCCTACTAACAAGCAGCTTCACATAGACCAGTGGTAGGCGATGCAACCTTTTCGCCCTTCAGTAGTGGGTTCGATTCCTGCGGCCTTGCCACACGTGACGGGTTGTCACCCACCATGAATTTTTTACCTTTATATAAAAATTAAAAATAAAACTAACATGATTTAACCTAAATGGTTGTCTTATAACTCTTATTTTCATCCCAACTCATAATGACCTCAATATCTTGATTCATTAAGTCCAATATATATTGACATTTTTTACCTCCATAAAATAACACTATTCCCAAAGAAATAAATTTGTACCATGATCATGGTGTCCGGATGGTTTTATCATCATCTTGATCATGTAGATATATGGTTCATGCATTTCAACAATGATTTTGATATTCTACAAAATCATCTGGCTAGTTTATCCAAATACACATCGTACAACTTGGGTTATATGGGTGTTCATAGAAAAATAGTTTCAGAAAATACTCATGTATGACATATAATTTCAAAACAACTAATAAAACATTGTTTTTATAAAAAGTTGAACTAAGATTGAGTTGAAATATTAAATCAATGGTTCTTTTAAAATACAATAAGTATGTGATGAAAGACTATACTTTTAATGAAAATATAAATAGGTTGTTCAAGGGTATCCTTTTTTCTCCCCTTTTTTAAAATCATAATATGCTTCAAAATCTTCTGATAAGATAAAATATTTGAAAATTCATTGATAATATTCACCTTTCTTGAAAATATTAGAATATTGATAAAAAATAAATTGATTAAATACAACCCCTATCCATGATGGTATCAAGGTATAGAAGAGGTGTTTTATATCTCAAAACATTTCTTAAAGTGTGAGGTGCATATTAGAAAATGTTTCAGAATCATATTGACATGACTTTTCAATATATATTTCTAGAAGGTCATCAAGAATAGATAATAATTTCATTTGAGATCTTCCTACTTCCATTTGTAATAGTCTTTCCTTGATCTGAAAATGTTACAAAATATGGATTTAACTTAAAAATTATACATAGAGACTAACCATGTGTTTAAAAAGAACTTTTAATCTCTTAAGTTGTCTAAACCGACCTCTAACACCAACTATAGGGACCCATCCTTATAAATTTCATAATATAGAGTTAATTAAAGAATTCACATTAAGGATCTTTTCGGGATTAGAGTTTTAGTGAATTAGGACGTAAATATTACATTACATCTCAAAACAATACAAATTAAACACTTCTACTCTATCCAATTTTGTTCACAACAATAAGAATTTTTAAAAAAATATTCTTTTATTGATATAAATCTTCTTGAATTCTTCTTTTATATTACCCTTCCTTATACCCCGTGAAAAAATTTTAAAAATCATGGGTTGAGCATAAAAATATCAGTAAGGGTTATAAAATAAGGATGGAAAACAATTGTACATAAATATATAAAACCAATGAAATCATAATTTTAAATAATAAAACTTATTCTCTTTAACATACCTCAATAAATCATAAGAATTATGAATAACGCATATAAATCCTAAATCATAAAGGTTTCTTTTGATATCAATAACATACATACATTGTATCTTTCATAGCTATCTAGGGAGTTCTGTATGGAATACCCATCAAGATATATTCACAAAATCTCTTAGGAGAAACAGTAATGTTTACCTCCATCATGTTACCCAATTCATTGTAGAGCTATCTTGGGATCACCGGCCCTAGCTTTATCATGTAACCACCTATATACATAAAAAATACCCATGAACCATAACGCAATCATAACACATAAAAGAAACAAAAAATTTACACATTGCAATAAAAAGATATCAGTTCAAGATATTGACATAATAAATCCATTATCAAAACCATATTCAATACCAAAATACTTAATAAGGTGGTATTTATTTTCATTTTAAAAACACTATAGATTTTGAGGATTCCAAATATCAAATAATTTTCACGGTGGTAGAGAGTTCTTTCTCACTGCACATGTTAAAAGGAAACATTGCCATTGTCATTTAATAAAATGATACATACAAAAAAGATTTCATTTTATTGAAATTAAAAGTAAAAGGGGTTTATACTCCGTATAAAATCATGTTGTGTATAAATCAAAATATGCCTCAATTAAAATAGAATAAGACGAAGTCCCCTTCAAAGGTAGTATAAATGACGTAAGAAGTTTTCAAGAAGAGATTATGTTTAGCAACGGTATATATAAAAAAAGGGAAGTGTAAATTACAACATAAATAAATAAATAGTAATTCCATAAATAATCGTGTCATAATAAAATCAATGATGTAATCGTAAAACCCCATGAGATGAAATTGAGTTTAGAAATTCGCTTACGAATATTCGGCAGCCTAACAACGTGACATAAAAATTAAAAAAATGAGTTGATGAGAGTTAAAAGGGTCTCTCATCACCTGGACATAAAATTTATAGTTATAAAGATATATAAGAACATATCCCATCATATGAAAATGGAAATTAAAAGACACAACATAAAAGAAGCCTTTGACTAAAAGGGGAGGGTGATAGGTTCCCTTACCTCGACTCTGACTTATCTCGTATGTTCCTTATTATTCATGAATAATAAAATTAACATAATTTCTACATGATTAAAAAACATTTTCATGTTTATTATTCCTATTATAACAATTATTACCTTTCAAAAAAAATTAGTCAATTGTTTGAGTTCATGTCATACATTTTGTCGATGTTTAGAACTTTAGTAAAAAATGAACTTATTATAATTACAAATTTTCCATGTGGTCAAATATATAGTATATCCTGAGTAAGATTCATGATTTAGATATGATATATATCTAATATATCTAATATATATGTATTTATAATAGTCCATAACTATTTGATATAGGAAATGAAATGCACCATTCAAGGAGACAGTAAGCCGTACGTACAAATGAACACAACATTAATTTTTTATTCATATTTAAAAGAATGAAAAATAAATTTTAAATAGTTATATTATAATTTTATTATAATATATATGTTATATATGTTACATAGGAAAATTATTTCCATCTTTTATACATTCCATGTATAGCATGAACTAGTCATATCACTTGGAGGGGGTGGTAGTCTGCCCTTCCTCAAATTAAATTATCATATTTATAGAACATGAAAATAATAAAGGTATGTTATAAAATATAATTATAGTAGAATATAGGTAAAATAAGTATCATATATTTAAAATTTAATTTCAGTTCCATCGTAATGTCCACTAAGAGAGGTGGTAGGAGATAATTGAACAATCATCGTTTATTGAAGAAGTAGTTCACCGTGCACAGAAACATTATGTTCATATACATTAGACTGAGGTGTGTAGAAGTTTAGTTCAAATAATTATCATAAAACAATACAAGTATATTTGAGATACTGGGTTTATTTATAAAATAATGTTAATAAAGATATTTTATGGGGTTGGATATGGAAAATAAATGGAAGAAGCTTGAGAAAAGATATTTCCTTAAACCGGGTAACTCCTTTTGATTTAAGATAAAAGGAATTCTTGAATTGACTTATGGAAAATGTAAGGATTATAAGTGGAATATAGGTATGTAGGGAGTTTATTTGTGCAGATTTTTTATTTTCTAATGGGGACTGAGAATTCTGAGTAAGGGTTAGAGGTGGTGGCCTTTAATAAGAGGAAGGAGGGGCACTTAAGGAATATCTTGAAATATTAATTTATTATAAATAATTATTCCATTATAAATGAGTAAAAACTAATTTATATAGAATATAATATGAATATATGTCTAAATTAAATCATCCAATAATAATTAGATAGGTTTTGGATATTTTGTAATCCTTATCTTTTTTATTTAACCCTATTTTACTCTTACCATTTTGTGAAGCATTTAACACATTGAGAATCAAAATAGTTAACAAAAAATGAAAACTATCTAATAAAAGAGTCAATAATAAACTTTTATAATTATTAGAAGTTTTTTTTAATATTATATTTTTTGGAATTTTATAATATTTAAGAAAATATTTTATATTTTTTAATATGAATTATGTAGATTTTGACACTATTCACTTCATGACTTTTTTACGAAGCCATAAAAACATGATTACTGAGGAAAAACCTAATTAATAAAAATAAACTATGTAAATATCAAAAGAAAATCATAGATGAAATCAAAATACCAAAATTACATTTATTTTAGCATTTATGATATCATTTATTCGAATCCTTTATTAAGGAATCAAACACTATATCAACATTGTGTCATAATTAAATTTATTTATTTAAGGTATAAAAATTATTAATAAAATATCATGATGTACGAAATATTTTTATCTTTCTAATGACTATTTATAGTTGAATATATCACATATAAAACCCCATATTAAAATTGTTTTACTAAAAGATACATGTTTAGCTTATATCTTCCTTAACATTAAATTAAAAGTAATTAAAGGTCATTTTCACACACAAGTGACTAAATATGGTCCTAAAATAGACTCATGGATTCCCATGGTCAAAAATATCTCATTAAATACTGTGAATACATGGTTTAGGTTAATTTAATATTATTATAATATTATTCTTTACCCTTATTTATCAAAATTACCCTTTAACCATGGTAAATAAAATATTTAATGTACATACTATTCATTATGTCAAGAAATAAAAGATAAATATTTACAAAATTTGATAATCCTGGATCAAAATATTTAATCCATTTTTTCCAATTCAAAATGAATAAGTTTAAGAAATTAATTTAAAATTTATTCCCATTGTCAAAACCAAAAAGCGTTCTTTTAAGAAGTAAACCTACCAAAATATTGACATGTGTTTATGTAAAAATTAAAAGTGAAATTACTTCCAATGACTAAAATTGGAATGAATGATAAAATTATAATCCAATTAAACTTTAGAAACAACTAAAATTACTATCTAACAATACAAATAAATTTTATTACAAGGCAGTTTTGAATTAAAATTCAGTATTTTCACTATTCATTAAAATATGATCTTTATCGGAAAAATAACAAAATTTCATAAAATGTAATATTTTAATGTCCTTCTTCTAAATAAGAATATTATTTTTTCAAAAATAAAATATAAAACTGACAAAAACTATATTTAAAAATGGTTCTCTATTAAAAGGCAGTAAACTGACCTTTTAAAAATATTAGAGTTTTTCAAGCACAAAATCAGATTCATTCTTAATTTAAACCTCTAAAATTTATTGGATATGTGTAAATACATTTAATAATTATATGTTAGACAGTTCGGTTCCTTCCCACGAATACAAAACCTATGCATTAACTATGATTTAAAATAATAATAATATAATAATATTTTTTGTGTATAACAAGTTATCCCTATGTTTCTTGAATTCATCACAAATTCACTTATGTATGTTGGTTATTCATATTACACTTTTATTTATTTCAAAAATAGTTAGAAAGGCCCTCTTATTCAATCTTTCCTTTTTTTTCTTCCACTAATAAATCTCAATATCTCTGAAACAAAATAAAATGTTCCATAATATTTGTAAATTTAAAACTTGCATGTTCAGTCACCTTCATCTTCTTCTATCTTTTTAATATGTAAAACACCATGTGAATCAATCATTTTACATTACAAATATTTTTAGTAACTAAAATATCCTAAAACAATCTACAGTAGACTCACGATTAAATTCTCTAGACCTGTCTTTTTTTTTAAATTTCATTGACCATTGGTTTCAAGTATCTAATGCTTTGAAACGCATCCTGATTGATTAAAACATTAATTTATTTTATTTAATGGTATAACAAAATATCATATACCCATTCATTTAGATCATTCTAGAAACTTTTCATCCCAAATAGATGGAAAACATCCATATTTTAATTTATCTATGTATCTACACCTGCCTGTTTAATATTACGGGGATAAAGTAAAGACTCCCTTGTTGAAATAGTGGGTTCCCTAGACCCAACTACACTGTTATTTTGATTAAAATATCATGTATACAGTTAGTTATGCATGATACCATCTTACCATTATATTGTATACTCTTCTACATCCACTATTGAAATGGTAATTTCCAAAGATTAATTGTTGTATAAAAATGTTATAGAAGATCCCAAGAAATAATTAGAACCTCAAGATACTATGAAATTAATCTTAAAATATATGTTCTATGGTATAGATACATATTACAGACTGGAAAAAGTAGATGTCTGACTATTAGGTGTTAGGGGATCAAAAGCACAGATACATATTATAATGAAGATTTCACTTTGTGATCTCTAGTAGTGAGATCATAAGGACTGACCCACCATTAGGAACCCCATATGTTTAGGTGTCATTAGATGCTCCTATCAACAATCAGGTGTAATGGCCACTTGAATAGAGATCATTACCAACATATTTAATTTTATTGCGTACATTGATGCAAGATGAACACCATGAAAATGATGTTGTGGTGAGGTAGTTGGTGTTGGGTGTTTCATTGGTGGCATGGCATTGGTTGAATGGTCAAGAAATGAGTTATCGCTTCCAGGTTATAGAAGTAATATATCTCAGGCCATGTTGATATGGAAGTACGTTTATAAGACCATGGGAATGGTAGTGAAGGGTAAATCTTTCCAGTTAAATCGACAAAAAATAAAGCAAGAAAAGGGTGATGATACATGAGTGCATCCCTCTTTATAATATATTACAGAAAAAGAGATTATAGTATAAATTGTGTGTTCGTAGGTTCGTTTTCGCTACTATGGCAATCCATATCTCTTCAGGGGCAATGATGGGTTGATAGATCCCGCTCTTGGTCTGTAAATACTATCACTACTATTGAGATAGGGGCCTAGAGGGTCACACACTATGCATATTCAAGAATCTTCCCTACTTAGTTGAATATGATTTTTGGACATAGTGGGCCCCACCATTTGGGTTCGGAATTTCTCCAAGGAAAAAAGATCACCAATACAATAAATAAATTCATATAATTTGAGTTTAGAATAATGAGAATTGAATTTATTTATTAAATGTATTTATGATTTTTAATTATATACATGAAAAATATTAACAGGTGTATATTAAATGTTCAAATTTTAATTAATATTTATGGGAACAATGTGTCACGTTTCAGACACAATTATTGTCTTGTAATATATATAATATATTTATGTGTAAATGATAATAATATTTATGAATCAGATTATTAGTCATAAAATGTCGTTGACAGTGCATTAAGTATTTGGGTCCAGCGAGGCAAAACCGAGTATTTTATTATTGAAATAAAAATAGAAGAGGGGGGGATTTTTCTATGTACAATTCATAGGGATTATCTCTCTTCCCTTCTCTCCCATGATCTGGAGAGAGAGGCTCAGGATCCAAGGAGCATTGATCAAGCACTCTCTCATGCATTTCTAGAGAAGCGATGGGGAGATTGTTGGACCGTCGAAGGGATCTTCTAAATTTTGCATTGGAACCTAGATTACGACTAATGACACTCCTACAGTTGTCTGGAAGTGCGTGTGGATGATCTAGAGGAGTTCGATGTTGGATTCCCCATGTAGTGAACACCATCAATTAGAAGACATCATATGCGGATTCAGAATTATTCTAGGCACTTTACGAATATTTTTTGTTCTTAAAATCCTTCACATGTGGTCCACATATAAGATCGTGCTGCTATTCACCAACGTCGACATGTTTTAGTCGATCATCTGTGGAAATTTTTTTAAAAACCCTCATTTTTGGGGATTCCGTTGTATAACGCCCCAAGCCCCCTTTTCAGGAGTCTGTGCTTGATGAAAATGCAGTGTAATTTTTTTATAAAAGTAATTGAATGATTACACATTATATTACACGAGGAACATTTACATGTCTAGGTTCTATAGAAATTAGAGTACATTTTTTAATCATTGGAGTTGAACGAAAGAAAATTCCCACCACACATTCACTGCGCTAACTCCAACAGCGATGACATCTGTAAATGAAATTCTATGATACCTGTGAAAAATCATATTAAAACAAAGGAAAAGAATTTAATTTCCCAATAAGGGTTTTTAAAAACATTGATTTAATTTTTAAGAAATCAAACTTTTGAAAATAACATCTAGTTTAATAACATTGAAATTATTTTTGAGAACTCAAATGAAAATATTGTTAATGTACTGGCATATTTACACATTAATAAAAATATTTTCGTCCTGAAAATAGTAATACATTGAAATCACTTTAAAACTAATCCAATGATTTTCTTTGGAAAATATTAAACAAACTTTTATGAAAAAAAATATTATTTTGAAGAAAATTAATTCGTTGAAGGTTGTATTGGGCCTACCCACTTTTCTAAGAATGGGTTCTCTCCCCAATGACCTTCTATTGTTTTACAAAAAACAAGCACTGAGATTTTTTTTGAAAAAATTTAATGATTTTTTACATATATATAAATATACACAAATATATTATTATTTGTTACTGGTTTTTTTACTTTGAAAAGTGTCAATGTATTAAAATTCACATCCATACTTATATATGTATATATATACATATATATATAATTCTCATTTCATCATTTGAATGTTTGGTTACTAGAAAAACTTTTATCAACTAGAAATTACTTATAATTATTATTTCCTTCACGAATCATATTTGATGCTCATATAAACAATTAAATTTTCTTAACTTAACTATAATAATAAATTTCCATACATAAAATTTTAAAGGAAAACATTCAGAACAATTTCTATGATATCCACGTATTTATTAATTTTGGGACAAAACCTTAATAAAAAAATTTAAATTAAGACATGAACTTATAATAAATGAAACGAGTGTCAATGTATTGCATAACCCATGGCCATGTATATTTGCAAATGCGATTAATAAAATTTTATGATTCGCTAGGTTTTTCTTGAAACATGATAAAAAATTCACCATAAAATCACCATTTCATCCATCTATATATATGTGTATGTGTATTGAAGTGGAACATAAAACACTCGTTATTCACAATTTAAATACATGATTGAGAGAAATGTTGATAAATGAAAAGTATTCTTTAGAAAAAATTAATTATAAAATCAGATTAAATCATGGATTAAATACATATACTCTCATAAATTAATTGTTCCAAAAATGATTATACTTAGTTGGACAAATATAATTATATATGCACTTTGGTATATCATAAGCCATAAAAATAATTCTTACATGATACTGAAATAAATCCTGGGGTATGAAATTTTTTTCGTACACGTATATTGAAAATAAAATGTATAATTACATATATAAAAACTTGTTTGAAAATAATTTTCCATTAAAAAAATTAGAACATCAAAATAAGTTCTACATAAAAAAGGTTTTTCAACAAGAAACTCAAATAAAATAACCCCATAATTTCCCTTACCAAATAAAAATTTATGAACATAAGGAAGAATAATTTCTAAAATAAATTCAAATATAATTTTATCTTTTAAAATTAGAATTATAAGACATATAATTTTGCATTATAAAATCAATTTCACAAACATAAATCAAAATAAATAAAATGATTGAAATCATTATAATCTACTTTATGAAAATATAAATAGAAAATTCATAGACTGTATTTGAATAATAATAATAAAACATTACCTCAAATAGAAATAAAATAGATAATTGAACAAAGAAGTGGAATACACGAGCAAGGACTACCCCAGTAGGGTACACATACTCCAAGTATCCCTCTTCTGGAATTCAGAAAAGTGGTTCTTTAAATAGACTCTCTTACAAAAATTAAATTATTAATTATATCAAGTTTCTTATAAAATATATTTTATAACAAGTTGTCTATTTGGATACCCTATTTTTATTTAAACGATTGACCATAATATTGGTGATGAAATAGACCTTTAGATACCCCGGATATAGAAATTATTTTTCAGAATCAGACACAAACAAAATTTAGGGAACCAAAATAAATCTAAGTGGGTTACACAACATTGAAAAATAGGTTCGATGTGAATGCATATGAATATTTTATTTCATAACAATATCATTTCATTTGGGTATATAATGTGGAAATTATAGTGCATTCGAAAATTGTATTTCAAATCTCATCGCTGAAGCGTGACACAAAAAATTGCCACAACTCTAAATAGATGGGGAAAAATCAATTTAAGAATAATTCGATTCTCCATAACCAAAAAATGCACGAAAGAGAAGATAGGAAACCAGACATTTATGAACAAATCTGGTATTACATCTGGATAACAAAAATGCAACCTACATGTTGAACTAAAAATCAACCTCTAGAGCAATCTTATTTGACATGATCTAAAGACATCAAAAAAACATTGATCTGAATCAAGTCGTTCGAATTTTGACTTCGACTCCTCGTTGCCATGGTCAGCTTCGACTTCACCGAATCCTTTGGATCGAAGCAAGACAACGCTCACTTTTCCACTCACCAAAGATGATTCACCCTCTTGGCTTGACTCTGAGCTCATATCCTCTTCCTTGTGATAAAACCTCCCAGAAGCCGACCTCTAGTTTACTAAAGAAACCCTCGGTTTACCCTAAATTGAAAACCCAAAACCCTACGGTATTGAAACCCATGTTTTCCCCAAAATCTTGTTTTTTTATTATCATTTATTACATATTAAAAAAATAATTTTTATCTTTTTATCATGTATCCTTTCATATTATAATTTAAAATTATTTTCTTATATATATATATATTATATTAATATGGTAATTTTAAATATTTCATAATATAATCTCCAAATGTTTCTTTTAATATATTTGTTTGAATGCATAAAACATTATTTTTTATTAGAATATATATATATATATTTATAAGAAATTTATTAAATACAAAAATTTTGTTTATTCAATATCAATTAAATATTAAATAATAATATTCAAATCAACATTGTCCATTTATTTTATTTTTATATTTACAGTTTTCATATGTCATCTTTAAATATTACAAGTTCTAACATATAGTTTCTATAACAGTCAGAAAAAACGTTACAAATATCAATGTCTAAGGCCCATTTAAACACACATAAAAAATACCATGACGCTTATGACACAGCTTTCAAAAATGGTTTTATTTGTTCCTCTTATTCTTAGTTTCATTATTATTCTTCTTATTATAACTTTTTTTCTTTTATCAGATCCAAAATATGTGGACTACCCGATCGACATTGTTGTGTTTCTCAAAGGAATTCCAGTTGTTTTATTATCAATGGTTGTGGGTTTAATGCATTATTTTTGTGTGTGTGTCAATGATTTATTATGGTCTTTGTATAAATAAATTTCTTAATACAAATATCTCTGCGTTCACAAGTTAATGTATTTTATTCCATTTTTGGAACATTGAAGAAAAATAAATCTTACTTATAAACCCAGGGTGTTACACGTTGCATGCCCAGTTCCAACAAATGATATCAAAGGTGCACATGTTGATTTTAAATCAATTATAGAATTAAATTTGCATTAAGCTATGAAGAGGGAATCGATACGGTCCCAACGCCATATACCACATTTTAATTCGATATTGCATGAGCATTCTTTGGTCATCTGATGTTTTAAATTCAGATTAAAACCAGTAGTTTAATGAGGTTCTAATTTGATGAACCAATTTTATCTAAATCTGTTTACAATAGAATAGTATTTTCTGGTGATAATTATTAATCATTATTGTTATAATGATTTAATTATAATAATAATATTTTAACTACAATATTAATTTTATTATTATAATATTATATTATAAAAATATTTTATTATTATTATGTTTTATATTTTTTAGAATAAATATTGACTTAAGAGAATTTTATTTAATAATGTTATTATTTATTCCAAAATCCTAAATAGGCTTTATGAAATTTTAATAAGAAGGCCTCCTTTGGTGGTCTTGGTAAAGATAAAAATGGGGTGGGGGAGACCTACTTTTTCGTGTCACCAAAAAAAGAAGGGTTTTGGGGGCTGTGCGGCCCTTCTGTTCACCTACAGCAGCATGAAGAGGCTGGATCCTCCTCCACCTCACTATGAAGCTGCAATGCCACATCACTAGGCCGCCCCAAGCCACCTCCCGCACTCCACCTGCAGAAGTGCAACACCCCAGGCTAGCTCCTACAACACACCCACCTCTTATCAGATCACCAGGGTGCCTCCCTTACCTGGGCATAATTAAGGGTCTCCCTCTTCTTGTAGCGTAGCGGCACGAGCGTAATGTTGTAGCACCTCTGGCACAATGCGCCCATCCATGCCGGTCAGCCTTCCTCGGCCCCGGCCGTCCTTACCTCATTGCATCTGGCCTCCTCTTCCTGTCGCGCTGCTACGGACCTACGCCACCTCAATCGTCCAGCAGCGCACACTACTCCCCCTATCATGTAGGTAAGCACACCGCACCACGTTACCGGACTAGCCCCACCACCTCCCATCCTCCAACATCATCCACTGGAACCCCCAGCCAGCCTCCACTCCTGTGCCCTGGCCGGCGGCAACCAGCCTCTTCCACCACTATCCAGAAACCCCATGGAAAACCAGGCCGCCTTCCGCCTAACTCGATGAGGCCCAATACCCTACCAGTATAGCCTCCTCCACACTCTCCCATAGAGACCCACGCAGCAGTGCACCTTCAAATTGCTCGCCCACACCGGTACCTCTTCCCCCTCATTTAGAAGAACTCCACGCCACCCACTTCCGACCAACCGAAGACACCCCCGCAAGAACCTTCAGGCCTTTTAGCCTCCAACACGGACCACCCTGGCCGCTATAAAGGAACCCCGGATGCCTCCCTGCAGTACTTGCCACTATGTTGGAACCCGAATCACGGTGTGAACCACAATGCAGTAACCCATCTACATGGGTTTTGACCAGATCCGACCCAAAAATAGGTCTGGGTGGGTCTTCTCATCCTAGAATGGTCTTGGTCGAACCTAGCTGAATCAGAATGCTCATGCACAGGGTCATTACAAGCCAGAATGGGCCTCCGTAGGTTCTCCCCAACCCGCACAAGACCAACACATTGTTTTAAGGGCCCGAGTGTTTTCAGTTAAACAAAATTAATTAAAATAATTTATTTCATTTCATTTAAGAATGACATTAATTAAAAATTAAGTTTGGTTTTTAAAATTTTAATGTGGCATAATTAATTTAATTTGGAGTTTAATTAAATTAAATAATTAAATTTATTTTATTTTTTAAAATTAAATTAAATAATTCGGACCAAACGATATAAATATTGGAATAAAAATTAGTGTGAAATTTTTAATTCAATTGAAATTTTCTCATGTTTATTTTTAGGCATGTTTAATTTTTATTCTTCATTTATTTAATATATGCGAGCTAATGCGTATACTGGTCATGAGACTTAGACATTTCAATGTATGTTTGGTGAGTTTATTTAATTAATTTATTTAATTACTACTTGTTGGTTTGTAATAATTAGTTTAATTATATTAAAAATGATATGTGTGTCATCTCAAGTGTCATTATATGTATAAGGTCTTGCACGCCTATTCTCAGAGTTGTAATTTAATACCCCAGGACCCCTATACTATTGTGTGAGTACTGTTGCATATTCTCAAGATGAGGCATTACACAGATATCACCAAGTGACGACGACGCACCAGATAGGAGTTGGACGCATTGGATGAGCATACATTGCAATTCACATTGCAATCCATGTGACTAAAGGTACTTACCCCTAGGGTTTCAGTTGGTGTGTTATTCACTCAACAGATCAGCCAATAGTGCCGACTCATGATTAGTTTTTTCATTTTATTTCTGAATTGTTTACTATTTTGTGAATGTGTAGTTTGAGTGTGATAACATAGAATAATAATAAACAAGCATTCAAGATAAAATGAACAAGTGACGTGATAAAATTTCGATTTCTTGCATGATCAGATTTGAGTGCAATCACATATTATATGCTTATAAAAAAATAGAAAATGATTTTTTTTCATCAAACTAAAAATAATAAAACCCTCAAAGATATATTAAGTCAAAATAGCATTTCTTCATTCACGTTTGGACAAAATCAGCAATTTGAGGTGTCGGTCATGCCATAGGTGAGGGTGCCTCTTTCTATCGGGGAGTCCTTATAAAAATAATGGGTCGACTTAACTGAAAATTCAGAAAAGAAATAACCATAGCTGAATAGTTGTAATATTGGAGTCAAGCATTGTGTAACTCATGTTCTGATTTTAAAGAAGTTGTGACTTTACTCAACAGATCAAGGAGCCACATGATATAACGGTCGACCATCCAAAATCCCATATAGAAATCTCCATGTTGTGGCATAGACATAGATTGTAGACTATGAGGGGTGATTCCAAGATCCTTTCCACTAGAATACTCAAGCAACAGAGTATCCAAATTCTTGTATATAGGGTTCCTAGATTCAGATAAAATACTGGGAGACCGTACATGATTTAAGTAATTAATAAAAAATGTCTATGACATTAATCTGATAAAAGGCATCTACTAAAATAAATTTTTGTAGAGAAATGGAAAGTTATACCACATGTTTAAACTACGATAAATATTGGACAATGTAAATGTCCACACTAACATGAGTATCCATGAACAGTATAGGCATGTGCGCATAGTACTATGATATAGGAAACTCAAAGTGTCTATGTCCCCAACACTATTAAACTACATCAAAAAGCGAGGGTGAAAATTTCTTATAGGAGACTAATGTACAAAGCATATGATGGTTATATCATTATGATTTCATCATTGTTCTCTGTCAGTTTTGGTCTCTACACCAATACATGGATGATATAAAACATGAAGTCCTATCTCTGAGATGATTTTAAGGAGAAAGCGAAGCATTGGTATGAATAAGGTGTTGGTTACCCCATCATGTGTAGAGGTAAATATTGATCATGATCTTTAAATGGATACCTTTGTTTTGTCATTTACCCATTTACTCAAATTTTACTTTAAGTTACAAAATGAACAAGTATTGAGTAAATTACCTATTACCAATTTAAGCATGGTTCTCCAAGATAATATCAAAGATAATTTCATCTTTAATGATTATGGGGAATAAATGGGAAAACAATGTGAAAAGGCCAAAAGGAAAGTAATGTCAATGACCCATTCAGAAAATCATTCAATGAATGAGGTATTATGAATGTTAATTTTAATTAAAATATTATAAAATAAAACAATGGATGTTTAAAAGCAATAAATTTATTTAAATAAATAATTTCCTACTTCTACATCATCTATATTCATCAATGTAATGTTTTCTTTTTAATAATCGGTTATTTAATAATATATGCCTTTTACATATATGTATTTAAATATAGTTACCAGGTAATTATATAAACCTTACTAGATGTCAGGTTTATTCTCTAAGTGGCTATGAAAAGGTGATTCATAGGCCAGTGGTGAGAAATACATGAATTCATCTATTTCCAAGTGAAAGATTCATAATGAACAATTATTTAGTAAAACCACCAACATTAATCTCATGTGTCCTTCGATGCTAAGATACATTCTTTCAGGTTCTGGAATGAATGTTTTTTATGGTAAACTCTCTCACTAGTTCAATAATACATGAATCATAGGTAATTAGTGATGAATATTATTATACGACATACACCCAGTTGTGGAAAGATAATTCTTTTTCATGTTAAATTAAAAGTGGAAGTCAAGAATATACCATGTAAGGTATTTAGGCTCAGAAAAAGTAAATACTTTTGGCACCATCAACATCTTTAGTATGGAAAAATGATGATTTAGTAACAAAGGTAAGCCACAAAGCTTATGGAAATAGTTCAAAAATTAGGATTGATGTATTCCAAGTAAAATCAAGAGGTATATATATTTCATAAGATTCCATTATGTAATTTATGAATAATAAAGTGAAATATATGCATGTTCAGGAGTTATGAGTTTCTGCAGCTTGATATATAGAAAAACAATCATCCAAGAATTCATCAATCATGATAACATAGCGTGGAGTAATTCCTAAATGCACATTACCTTACCGACATAAAAACATTGATGATAATGAGGAGGACTAATGATGAATTCATACATAACAACATTTATCATCAAACATGTTTTCTGGATAAATTCTTAAACACATATGTCATACATCGAAATTTTGAGGTAATTAGTATCAATGTTCAAACTTTCAGAAACATACATTATATTTCATGAAAATATTTGCAAATAACGGTGATATCGCATAACCATATGCCAACTATAAATGAAAATTGAATATCATAAGAGTCATAGTGTGATGTAAATCCTTTATGTCATGAGGACATGTGTTTGGATTCAATGAGTTGGTTAAGACATAAACAAACATGCATCCGGATACACACATTATACATATAAGATACTTATCCTAATAGTTTCTCAGGATATTACATAAATTTCTAAGATAGAAAAATTTTTGTCAAGAAATAGACTACACTTCTATATTAGGGTTCACATATCTATTAGAGAGAGCGACAGTTGTATTGACTTTTATTTAGTCAATGCTCAAGATGCACAAATAGTTGTCATAGGAAATAGTTCCACAAGTGCATGTGGAACATAGTTTGTTCCAGAGACACATACTATGTAGAAAGGATAAAACCCTAGTGATATTTTTTATATTCACCAAAGTCAGTGATCTATTATTCAGTGAGAATAATATTTCCTACAAGTAAGAAGTGTCTTGAAATTTGCCAAAATTATTAAGACCAACTAAAATTCAATTAATGGATTCCATGTATCAAGGTGTGAAAGGGTTTATTATTTTAAATATGGAAGTGGGTATTCAAGTGAGTTGATACATGGATGGTACAAGCATAGTACCAATAAGGCTAGATTGGTTTGACCAAATCATTATGCCTAAATCTGATATAATTTTACATATCATAGATAATATCTATAATCAAATTATATATAATTTGATGTAATTACCATCAATAGAGGATGGTTTCTATAATACGCAACCAGAAAAGGATGGAAAAGTCCCAAAATGATAATAAAGTTTTCAAGTTACTGAAATTCGGTTTTGGATTAAAGTAAGCAATGTGATCATATAATATACATTTCAAACAAAGGATTTCCATTTATCTACAGGAGGTTAGTGGGAGTGTCAATGTTTTCCAAGTAAAATTTGTTCCACAAAATATCGAAAATAGACATTGGTCTTATAGTTATTTAATACCAAGATGAAATTGATTCTCCAGTGATTGACTTGAAGTAGAAACCTATATTCAAGGGAATATGATCAACTAAGGTAGATCTATAGGTTGCTTTGTCCAAGTCAATCATTCATATTGTGACATTGTATTGAAAAATACAAGTTTGAACAATCCAAGAGATTATTTGTTTCTAATGTCACATGGCATAATCTCTTTACGTTGACAAGTTTGGAACATGGGAAGAGATAAATGCGTTGAATTGAAATCCATACGTCAAAGTGATGGAACTATCACATTGGACATGATATTTACAAGAACTGATATTTTCAAGGTATATTTTCTTGCAGTAAAATATAAGTTATATCCAGGAGCACTATAGGGTATGCGGTCAGAACCATCTGATTGAAATTTGGAATGTAGAATAGATATATACCTGGTAAGTGGAGAAGAAAGGATACAAGTTTTCGGGAGATAAAAACTTGTTTTCCTTAGATCAATGTAATATACTATCATAGTTAGGCTAAAGATGACGAGTGAGTAAAGCTCATATCAACCAGTGGTAGCCATACCTACAAAGACCGAGTACTTTTTAACTTCTGAGGTAGCTAAGAAATAGTTATTAAATGAAACAATTGTTTTCCCGTTCTTGGAATCCCACCTGGTGAGAAAAGTATTTTCATAATGTAAATTATTATATTCTTACTGGCCAAGATGTCAAGCTATGAAAATGTAAAAAAGGGATATACTCGGGATAACATCTCTTTAGAAGTTTTACTCAAGGAGATGAGGTCGCTATAGTAAAATTTCCACATGGTGGAACTGTGGAGGACCCAGTAGCTAAAGTCGATACTCAGTAGAAACATGATATCAATCATGTGAGTAGCTAACATGTTTGGTTAGCAAGTTGGCTCTAGTGGAAGTGAGAGTGTTGAAATAGTGGGTTACCTAGAACCAACTATTCAGTGCTTTTGATTACCATATCTTGTATATAGTTAGATCTGCATGATATCATCTTACCATTATAGTGTAGAATTTTCTGCATCCACTATTTAAATTCTAATGTCCAATGATTAATTATCATATGAAAAGGTTATAGAAGATCCCAAGATATAATGGTAACCTCAAAATACTATTAAATTAATCTTAAATATATGTACTATGGTCTAGATACATCTTACTGATTGGAAAAAGTAGATGTTTGACTATCAGGTGCTGGGGGATCATAAGCATCGAGACTTCCTCTCACGATGTTCGCACATGGTGATATGTAGCAGTGAGATCATAAAGACTGACCCACCAATAAGAACACCACATGTTTCAGGTGTCATTGGATGTTCCTATCTATGATCTTGTGTAATGGTATATTGAATTGAGATCATTTTCAATGTATGAAATTTGATTGTGTACTTTGATTCAAGAAGAAAACCATGGAAATTAAGTCGTCACTAGGTATTTATTATTGGGTGCATCATTGGAGGCATGAAATTGGTCGAATGGTCAATAAAGGATTTGTTTCTTTTGGGTTATAGAAGTAATATATCTCATGACATTTTGATAAGGATGGAAGTACCTTTATATGACAACTTCCATGGAAGCCGATGGTAAATATGTCAAGTTTAATCAACAAAAAATAATGTAAGAAAAGGGAAATGACACATGAGTGTGCCTTTATTTATGAGATATTATAGATAAATAGATTATATTATACATTATGTGTTCATAGGTTAGTTGTCGCTACTGTGACAATCCTTATCTCTTTAAGGGCCATGATGGGTTTCTAGATCACACTCTTTGTCTGTGAATACTTTTCACTATTGTCAAGATAAGGGCCTAGAGGGTCACACACAATAGCATATTCAAGAATATATTCTATTCAGTTGAATATTAGTTTTGGACATGGTGGGACCCAACCATGGGGTCCAAAATGTTTCCAAGTAAAAAAATATCTTCAATGCAATAAATAAATTCATATTATTTGAGTTTAGAAGAATGAGCATTAAATTTATTTATTAAATGATTTTATAAGTTTTTAGTAAATACGTAAAAAATATTAATAGGAAAATATTGAATGTTCAAGGTTCAACTAATATTTATGGGAATGACAAGTCAAGTTTCAGAATCAATTATTATCTTGTAATATATTTAATATATTACAATTAAATGATAATAATATTTATGACTCATATTTATTTTCATAAAATGTTGTTGATAGTGCATCACGTATTCGGGGCCAGCTAGGCAACACCCAATATTTTAATGTAGCACTATAAAAATTAGAGGAGGGCCTTTTTCCATTCACTATTTATGGTTCTTCTATATCTTCTATTCTATCCCATTATCTATAAAGAGATGATTTGGATCCAAGATTCAGGGATCAAGCACTCTCTTAGGCATCGCTTGCGAAGCGATGCAGTGATCGTTGGAGCGTCAAAGATATCATCGTAATTCCGTGCTAGAACCTGAATTAGGACGAATGTATCTCCTGATGATTTCCTGAAATACATGTGGATAATCAAGATGAGTTCGATATCAGATTATTCAAGAAACTATTGCCAATGATGAGCAAATGTTGTGTGTGGCTTTGTAATTAAATTAGGTACTTTGCGGTTTATTTTTGTGCCTAACATCTTTCACCTGTGGTCATTGGCTAAGACTGGCCTACTGTTCACTGGCGTCAACAAGTTAACATTGATCATTAGTGGAAAATTTAAAAACACACCTATTTGGGTCTTCTTCTTCATGCCCGATTCCAACATCCCTTACTTCATGGAATACAGCTTGCAATTCTTTTTCGTACCCTAATAACTGATTTTATACATACTGTTTTTCTGGTACATTACATAAAATTACCAATTCTCTTTAATAGTAAATTCATTTATATAATCCATTCACATATATTGGCCATCATGTTTCCAAATTCACATATGACGAATTTAGTATTCATAGAAGTACAATTAGGTATGGGAATTCTACTAAATATCCAATCATCTGACAAAATTTGAGTAAATTTTGATATTATTCCATGGATATTTAAATATGTATTAGTGCATTAGGGTACATATATATATTAATATACATATACATATATGTATAACCATAATTTTATATGAAAATTCATATATGTGTTTCGACACTTCTTCAACCAATAATGAAACTCCATTTTCTTCCACATTCTTTCTTCCCCATTTATCTGATAGATCATTTTAATGAATCATGATATCCATTATCATGCCATTTAAGAATTATACGATCACAATAATTTAAATCATTATATATATGAACTCTTCCTTGTAAAAGAACTGATTTATGTGGTGAGAAAAAGGCTATACAATAAGAATTCCCACCTCTTGATCATCATATTATTAACCAAACAACATCATATACACAAAATATATTAGTGTCAATAGAAATTACCATGCGCTGGTGACTAGCAATTAGTTGGAATTTTCCCAAAATGGGAGGAATTATCCTAAATTAACTATATACCCACACAAATCACAAAACCAAAAAATGTCGAAATGTTAATCAACTGATAGAATTATGGAATACAATTAAGATCCAACTACCAGAGTATGACATGATGTAACGGTAAAGTAGTCTGTTGCAAATACTGGACCACCACAAGGGTCTTTACACAAGTACAACTGAAGCTATAAAGATTCCAAGCTATTCCAAGGTTGAGGAATACATCAATGGTACACTCCCCATAAAAAACACCTTCTTACAAGATCCACCAATACTTCACCATATTCGGGTCCTCTTAGGACACCGCTAAAAGGGCCACCATCTGCACAGGACATGAAACAAGTGGGAAAATCCCATTCTGGGGTGAGTATAAAAATACTCAGTAGGAAACCGGAGAACACTAAACATGAATCACAATGTATAGTGAGCTTAATTCAATAGGATACACTATATTACAGATATAAGAAGCAGGGAAAAATAACTCAATTATACTGTAGAGAGACACCACACCATCTGGTGGTCATAACCAACTACTAGCCACGTGATTCTTCTCTAAGCACACTAATTCTAGAAGAACTAACTCCTAGTTATATGATATCATCAGAGACCCTCGAAGAATATTTATAGCTCATTTTGGACCCTCTCAATGAGAACACATTGGTCTGAGAATACTATGATACACAGAGAGGAGGTCATGCCTAGAACCACTGAGAGATACAACAAAACCAATCTAGATCAACCCGTTTCATAGGGGATCATGTGGAAATGATTACACAAAACCTATCGATATAGACATTTATATGGAAAATCATTGCCTTGATCATGGAGGTCACTCGAATTCCACAATCTTCACTAGGGATGATAGGGGAACTCACTCCAGTCTCACAGAGGTATTACACAACTTTATCTGATACTTGGCTTCTAAAAAGGATTAAAATCTAGTGGTGAAAATATAATTCCCAACTGAAACCTTGAGTAAAGGACCAAGGGAATGAACTAAACCATTACGGGTCCAATCCAAGCATTCATGATTTGACAGTATTAAAATCCACATCTTGTTTCCGCTGACGGCTCATCATTTGGATGCTCTGTTTAGGAGTTTTGGCCATTTGGACAAAGTTGTCTGCAACATTACCTGGTGCCCACCAAATTACCACCAAATTGGGTCCAACTACTTTTTCAGTCCATCCACGTACCCTGTGGACCACCCACCCTATGGAATGACCATAAAGGTCCGTCCACCTATAACACCTTACTGACTGCTGCGGTCGACCACTAGGGTCGAATGACCGCGAACTGGCCATGTGGTCACTGCGCTCATGCAAGTTTGAGCTGCCACTACACCTTGGTTGACCACCTTGGTGGATCTTTATAGTATATCTCCATGTTAGACCACAATGGGGCTATAACTGATTTCCCCAGAGCCATCTTGGGTCCCACCGAACCCAAATCTGACCCACCAGCCCGACCTAGATCCGACATGGTGACATGACCTAGATTCGAACCATAGAACGAACCCACTCTACATCTGCCGCCACCATCCTATGTCCACTACATCCGATCCTAGCCACCCTGTGCATCCTCTATCGTGGCCTAACATGGACACCCTCCATGTCACCCTCTCTAATCCCCACCGACTCCACCACTCCCGCAACCGTCTACCGTTTCCAACCACCAATTCCACTACGTGTGCCGATGGTCCATATGGTGGACCAAAAATCATCCTTTGATGCATAAAAATAAAAATAGTCCTAGATTTTATCACCTTGGGTCCCGTTCTACACTGATCCAACCTTAGTGGTTAATTCGCCTCAAATACAGGGGGTTGATCAATTTCATAACCACACGAAAACATTGATACAGGAGCATGAGGATCTAACCAGTGAAGAATGTGATAAAGGTGGATGAAAGAAACTAGAAATTTTTTCTATCATCATTGGTCAATCATTATTGAACCATGATCAAGAACATGGTATTTGGGTTAGAAAAACACTATAAATAAATCCCTAAGAATAAAATCCTCCCCACACTGAGATCAATCTGCAAATCATTCCATTCATCGATTGAGTTTCATTCCCCTCAGAAATTAAGAACAAAAAAGTAACCAATTAAAACACACTCCAAACCTCGATTCATATCATTCTTTAACAAAGAATGGTCATCAAATTTTCTCCATTATCGATATCCATCAATATCTGCTTGAAACAATCATTGATCTAAGGTTTCGTCGTCATTCATCTGGAAGATCCTCAAGAGATTCTTTATCCAATCTTTATAAATAATTTTATGGTTATGAGGCTCACCATAGATCTATAAAAAATGTTTATTAAAGGATAAACCACTTCACTATGATAGAAAATGAATTTAAAAAACTTTATTAAAAATTATTATTTGTTTCGTGCCCATGATAATGTTTTTACAAATGAACGGTGCTGACAAATTTTATGTCATTCCTAGTATAAAACATCTATTTTGAACTAAATGGTGTCGTCAAATTTTTGATCTGGAAACCCATTTAAGAGTCATTATGCATACATGATTTGAAATATTTTAAAATATTTAAAACTTTTATTATGGGCACATCGGGTCTCAGAATCATGTTCCATCTCAGCACCAAGTCTCAAAAATAATATATATAATATATAAAAATAACACTTGGAAAATATCAAATGTTACATTCTCCCCACCTTGGAAATTTGTGTCCCTGAAAATCCAAAATAAAGGATACTCAAATAGATGAGGGTAATGAGAATGAATTAGATCCTCCTACCTCCATGTGCTCTCCTAGGTATTCCCATACATCAACTAAATGTTAACCAAAGGAATAAATTTCTCCTAAAGTATCCCCTCCTTCCAATCCTCAATCTCTACTCAATACTTAGCAAAAGTAGTTCCATCATTTATATCCATCTCTCTCCATTCAATAACATGTTATAGGTCATAAAAATAACTCTTCATACTACTAGAAAAATGGTCTATAGCCACGAACCTATAGATACATACCTATTTCCATGGTATTATATGTTCAAGGATATACCACATTTTATAGACATTGTTTTAACTAAAACCATGGCTATATGGTTGTTTAAAGCCATGACGGGATTCAATTCCTCGGGAGACTCTACTCATCTCCCCGACCACAATCCATTACCCTAAAAAACCCCACCCATTTCCCTTGTGACCTCTACTCTCTATGAATCTCCTCTCTTTGTGGTGACATATCCTCTTGTTGGCCCTGCTCTACCCTCATGACCTATCCTCTCAGTGGTGACCTTTTAGTGGCAGTCCTCCTCCAACCTCACAAACTCTCTCTGACCCTACTCCACTGATGCTTCCATCCAACATGGTAACCCCACATCCCCCAAATCATCTCTTAAGTGGCCCCCACCACCTCCTCCTCTCCACTATTGGATGACCATGAGTACATGAGAGGATAACTCTCCCTCCCCACTTCCTACTCCTCTTATCCCTTTGAACCCAGTGGTCCCATGTTTTATTATCAAGCCTATATTAGAAAAGATCCTATTATACATAATCCATTATTCACTCTATTTATCCACCTAAATTTTCAATTTTTTAGATATGGTTTTTATTTTTTATTCCACAAGATTATGGTGGGATCACTTTTATATGATGGAGATTTCATGTGCAGCACATACAAGAGACTTGGAAATCAAAAAATATATTTATTTCATGTCATAAGAGTTTAGGTCTACTACTTAGTGGATTTATTTAATTTTTTGTATGAATTTGGATGAAATTATATGTTTTTATGGATTGATAAATTATATTTTTTTGTTTGTTAGGTCTGGGTGGTTTTGCAGACTGGACCCCACACTTCACATGTTTCCTGAGTGTAGTTATATTACCAGGTAACTTTAGCATCAATTATGCTTATTATAGTTCTAATTTATTAATTTTTTTTGGTTTATTCATATGTATTCATGGATAATACAGGGTATATATGAATCATTGGTGGTTGGTACAATCTTGAGATTGATTTATGGATTATCTACTGAGGTAGGTTTCCTTTACATTACTATGTCTCTCGATAATTTGGATTATATTTTGTTTTTGTAACCATTAACATTATCATTGTAATGGGGATTTAACTTGTATGATACTTAATATAAAATCAGTTAGAATTTATAAAACATAATAGTCAACAAGTAACATATAACTTTCTTAATGGTTCGTTTGTCACACCATGGTCATTCAAGTTACAATTCCCTGTCATATGTTTTTTTTGTAGTGTTAGTTTGATTTTGTTAGGTAAATGTGATTTCCTTATTAATTTTTATTTAAAAAGGGATTTTTGTTTAATGTGAAGTATCATGGAAAGAGTTTTCCTTAATAAAATGGTATTAAAATGGGGTTTCAAAACAAAGTAGGGGTTCATCAAGAGGATATCAATGGGTTCTGGACTAAGGGATATCATGAGTATTTATGAAATGTACTGTATTTTTCAAATGATTCATAAATTGGGGTTGGAATTGGAATTCAAAAAAATCCATGAGGGCTACCTTTAGCACTCATTTTGGTCTACATGACCAAGTGAGGGTTATGATCAGTTTTCTAATGTTTTATTTCTTGTAAATTCCCCTCTTATTTATGGTTTATTTATTTCATAACTATTTTTTCACAACGATTCATGGAAGTTTAGTAAATATGATAGAGTCCTATCATTCTGTGTATGGTCAGTTAGATTTTATTATGATGTTTGTAGGTCTTCCTTTTTGTGAGGGTTTATAAGAACTTTTGGATTCCCTTGATATGGGTGAGAGTTGTTGTGATTGATCAGTAAATAGGTGAGATGTTCATTATTTCCCTTTATAAAGATATTGAAATTTGGTATGGGTTGTATTGAAACTATATTTTTCTTATGAGATAGCCTCATCTTTGACATTGTTAGTCCTAGAAGGGTATTTTGTTAGAGGTATCCTAAAGGGGGTTGGAGGTGGGGTGCACTAGGGTACGAGAATTTTTCCAATTTAACAACATAATAATTAAACTCTTGTTATCCAAAATGTTCTTGACACCCCAATTAATCCAATTGACACTCTAATGTTATCATTTTAATGATGATTTGATTTAAATTTCAATTACCTTTACTTTAATCCAATTTGATAAATTATTCGGTAACCTACACACACATATTTATGTGTTATAAAGAGTAAGTAAATCATGAATACAAGAAATAAATATTTTAATTTGTTGAAACATATTGGGTTAATCTATGTAGCATAAAAAAACACTCTTCCCATGTTCTAAATTCTACAAAACTGATTTTTCTGTAGTGGATTTAGGCTAGGGAACTCAAATCTAGGGGTCACTCCCCTTAAAATGATTCATGGATAGTTCACTACCTCCACATTTTCACTCCCATATCAATGATATAGGGTCTTATCACCCATCTCTCATAGGGACACTCCCTACTTCCAATATTTTACTCACAAATTACATAGTGATAACTCATTGTTACACATTCCAAGGCAAGAATTCACTATCTCTACATAGAAGTAAGTAAGGGTAAGTACTCATTGAGCTTCAAAATAATCCTTAACACAAGACATGTGAAATCCTCCATGAAAATAGTTTCACTTTCAATAATGATATTCTATGTGTCTTTAAGGAGAAATTATTAATTTTTCAAGGTCTTTAATGAGTGCTCATTAACGTTCCTCACTGTTCACATAGTTTTAATTACCAATGACCGCTTTCACAAAACTTATATTTATGTTAGTATGAAAATATAAATTTCTATACAAGAACTCAATCAGGTTTATTTCTTTTGTGATAGACTATTCTTCACGCAGTGAAAAGAGTCACATAAGTAATATATTCACAGAACTAAGTAGTTTCCATATGTAACAATCCCAAAAAAATGGTCCATGTAGCCAATTTTAATAAAATCACTTTTTTTAAAATAAAAGTGTTTGGATATATCAGTATCTTAACCAAAAATATCATCTCCTTATCTATATAGTTATTATTTATAAAATACTATCCATTTTATTCTTTTAAAATCCTTTGTTAATGCGACTCTATTTTATGAAAAAATTCTATTTCATCAGTGATTATATTTCACCAACATAAACAAATGCATAGAACTCCAATGTTATATTAGAGTAATCCTGGGTTGCACAAGAATTAATTCTTTACTCTCCCCTTCTAGTAAAACATTCAAAATAACTTCAATCACCTCTAAAAACCACTAGAACAACTTATTCATGAATGTTTCAATTTATTCATAATCCTACAACTTTATCATTGCATATATCTTCTAATAATTTATTTTATGTGTACCTTAATCACCCATTTTCTTGAAATTTTTATGGCACTAATTTCAATTCATTTTTGAAACTCCACAATTACGCTAACATTAACCTGGTCTGTGTTATAATTATTTGTGTTTCGGCTTATCCATCAAGGTTTTCTCTGATATATATTCAAATTATGATTCTAATTGATTGATATGTTCTCTTGACACTAATAACTTAGTTAGACAATGATACCAGTTTTGATTACTCTAACACCTCTTATTTTCCTCAAGCTCCATCAAATATAGATTCAAAATGATAGAAATTCAATTAATCAAACATCAATTTAAACTTATGATTATGTCTCCATATCACTTGAATATTTTTATGTTCTCACCCCATGTATCATATCTCCCCTAAAACCTATAATACATCAAAAATAGTTATATCTTTTAAATACATGGGAAGAGAGAAATTTCCAACTTCTCATGTTGGGGAATGTGGTTGTTTATGTTGAACAATACCTTTACTTCCAATTTTCTTTCAAAACCAAAAATTATATTACATTTATTATATCCCACTTTATTTCACATTATATGTGTATTTTTTAGGGAGTAATTTAAAAACATCCCTTTCAGCACCATTAAATTATCTTTGAACTGGTACAGACACGAGATTTTGATGAAATTGTTTTCTCAAAGACCCATCTCCTCCCAGTTTTACTATTATTTAATGTTTTAAAATCCTTTCCTTTTCAAGAGTTCTATAATTTTTTGATAAATTATTAAAAAAATTACACATATATTCCATTCATATCATCTCATTATGTTGATTTCATATTTAATATCTCTAAATATGAACTAGTTGACATGGAGATGATTAGCCAGTTGGGGAGGTGCGAGGGAGGGTGTTGTTTGGAGAGAAGGCTAGTATGGGAGGGGGAGATGGTGCAAGTTGGGAAGCTGGTACAGGGGGCTAGGGGGTGTAGGGGATGAGGGTGGGGGGGTGTTGAATGGGTTGGGGGATTGGGGTTGGTGAAGGTGGGGGTGGTGGGGGTGGGTGGTGGAGCATGGGGATGGGGTGGGGGTTAGTGCATGGGGGAGGCTAGTGTAGGGGTATGGTGCAGGAAGGGATGGTAGAGGGGTGGTTCATGGGCCAGTTCATGGGGGGGGGGTGTTACGGGGTTGGTGGATTGGGGGGGGGGGGTAGTGAAGGTGGGAGGGGGAGACTGGTGTAGGGGGATCGTGCAGGTGGGAGGTAGAGGATGGTGAATGGAGGGATCGTTCAAGGGGCTGGTGTAGTGGGGTGCGGGGCTAGGGGGATGGTGCGGGGGGGGGGGGTGGTGTAGTGAACTGGTGTATGGAGGTGTGGTGCGGGGGGGGGGGGGTGTTGGGGTGAAGGTTGGGGTGAGGGGGTGAGCGGGTGAAGGGGGAAGGGGGTGTATGGTCTTCCATCTACATCAATAACAAAGTTACTGGTTGAGAGATCCAGGATAGTGGAATTTAGATTATCCTTCATAGAAATAACCATAGATACAGTGGATATATTATCATCACTATTAAACAGCACAAGTTTTTTTTAAAGAATTAGATATGTCAATCGCGATGCATTTTTCACTTGTAGGACTGGATTTATATTAGAGCTACCACCATTCATCCCTGCTTTCAGAAAATTATGATCCAAGGATATAGAAATCATCTTTTCATTTATAGAGTAATCTGAATTCTTATCAGTGTTCAAATCATTTTTAAGTGTTGGAGTGACACTACCTTCACATTGAGTGATTGAAACATCACTTTTCCAATATCGAATAGATGAAATACCACTTTTATGTTGAGAACTAATCTAATTAAAATATTGAAATGTACCAATTAATTATTTAATAAAAAGGAACTGAGAATGCATCACTAGAAAATAGAATATTGGTTAGGAAATTTTTGAAAAAAACTAGATAATAATTCTATAGAATACTTCATGAACCAAGATAATTCTTACATCATTCAATATTCATTTGTGACATAACTTTTATCAATAAATTCATTTGATACATGTTATTCATTGTGAAATTATCAGTGTAATCATGAATCCCTACACATTACTTCTACAATAATACTAGAAATTTTTATTTACTAAATGATAAATATTTCACTACCCACTATTTTTACTGTTTTTTCCTCATAGATATTTCCAAAGATTGAAATCATTTGTGAAGGTACTACAATTGTTAAATTTTAAATTTGAGAGAGTCATGAACGTATACAGATGAATGGAATTGTTTTTTTTATTTTGTTTTTGTTCTACGAATTAGTGCATGTATATATATATCGGATTTGATATTTATAATTCTTTATGTATGGATTAATAATTGTTAAAATTCCTTATAATTAGGTATAATAACACTGGGATCCTAAAAAACCTTTTTTAGAAGAATATGTTCAAAATGAAATCCATGAGCTAAGCTATAAGGTGGAGTGTACAACCCAAAATTATGAGGTATTTAGGTCTAACCTAATTGTAGTTTGATAGGTATTGAGGATCATAAAAAACATTTACCAATTCGGTCCACAAACATAAAGTCGGTCATGCTGAACAAAATTCATGTTTAGTGTCATGTAGATTTCAGTACTATTTCATCTTGGAGTATTATTTTTTTTGACTATATTATTCATGTGAAGTAGTTTCTTTTAGTTATTTAAAGGGAAAAATTCATCGAGAGGTAATTTAGATAAATTTATATTTGTCATTCATTGAAAAAAATTCTTCTTGTACCCTATATTTCATACCATCTTCTATACTTTGGTAGTTAGGATATTCCAATAATTCTAGACTGAGTGATACCATAAAAAATAAAATTCACTTCAACGTTCCCTTTTAAATTTTTATTATCTATGTAATATTTAACTCCAAATACAGTCCATAAATTCCTTTTGAATTTTATCCAAACTGCTCATATGAATTCATTGTTCATTTTTCCCAGCTGCTTTCTTCATCCTAATTTCAAATATTCATAAGATCTTTCTGTCATCATAAAAAAGCATTTTAGACATTGATAACCATTACTAATCTATTATTCCAAATATTAATGAACCTATTTATTTCTTCACCACTCATAATAAATAAATATTCCATAGATTTTGCGATTTAATCGTTCATCCTAAATACTATTTGGGTTTGAACGAAATATTTTGAATACTTTTAGGTGATATATCTAGAACTTCTCATTTTTTTGAACTATATACCAACATAAAATAAAAAATTACAAAAAACACAACCTTCAGTCATCCATGGTTTTTTATTCAATAAAGGTTTGCGACAATCCGCAAACCTTGTTCTTGAGCAGTAACACCCACATATCTACATGATTAACCGTTGATAAACATGTATTAGTGAAATGAAATTATGTGATATTGAACTAGATACCTTATAATCCTTTCTGACTCCATTTATCATGATTATTACCTTATACTACTTCACAAAGGTTTACTTACTATAAGATACATATTCTATTTGTTTTAGATTACACATTGTTTTGAAAAAATGATTTCCACTCACTTTCTCCAAGGTGTGTTTTGATATTACCAGGTTATATCTCCCCACACATGAGTGTTTTCTTGTCTAGAATACACTAATCCTTCAAAAACCTATATTTGAATAAAATATTGTCTCACAATTTTCTAACTCAATATAAATCCATCTGTATGATCCAATTTTCATTAGTTAACAACATACGAAAACACATTCTTTAGTTCAACAATGGAAACTCATTCTGTAACACGGGAATGTGTTCCACTCCTAAAAAAGACCATAGAAAAAGAACTCAAATGGGTTAAGTATTCTCTATATATATACCAAAACTTTCCTTTAGGAATGAGATTCATATATCTTCATGGAATAATCATCCTAAATAGACTATTCCCTCCAAACAATCTATTATAAACACCCGTACCTTTCATATTTCCATATATGGAAGTAGGTCGAGATTAATCTCATCGAATCAATCAACATATTTTTTTTTCTGATACTAACATCAAATAAATGATCAATTTATTCCTTAGAGCCATGTTGCCACCTTCCAAGACAAAAACATCCAAAACTCCATCATGGAGCATTCTAGATTATTTTCCCAACCCCACATGACCACTATTCTATTTGAATATCAAAAAAATATAACATGCCTTCTCCAACTCCATTCCACTAAAATAATCATCTCACACTGAATTCGAAATTCATGAATTCTAGAATATGTTTATTAAGTCTTCTATATGGTCAAAATTACAATTCATCACTAAACCGATATTTGAAGAATAAACATACCTATGTCTGATTTTTAAACCATTGTAATAATGAATTGATTCAACTTTTTCTTCCCAATACCTCCAATATGAAATTTGAAATCCCAAATCTCAAACATTTAACAAGTCCTAGAACATCTTAAATAAAATGAACCCACAAACTAGATGTATCTCAAACATATAAGTCCCCCTACACTAACCACCACATCAAAAATCATCACCTCTTGATAGGATAATCCATCCTCAACAAAACAAAAAAAACACACTTGAATCCAACCATCTTCACACTCGTTGACTCTTTTATAACTGTATTATTTGGTATGTTTAATAATATTATAAATATTTTCTGCATCTCATCAAAAAATGGATTCAATGGAGTGTAGGTGATAGTGTGGGCTACAAGGTATGAGTCAGCAGCATCATAGGCTGCTGGGTATGAAGCATCAGTTAGGTATGAGGTAGTAGTGTAGGCTACAGAGTAAAAGGTAGCTACTACAACTGTGAGATTTTTAATAGAATCTGAAGTCTATTCCCATGGTTTAAAACCATGGAAACATCCATATAGCCAACATTTCAAACTATATCTATAGTATAGTGTGGCTGAAGTAACTTCCACATTTCCAAACCATGGAAATAGCTCAATTACCACGGGTAGAACTGTGCTTGTAACCCTATAAACATTGTTTGAACAATGGCTACAGTGCTATAACCATGGTTTGGAACCGTGGATATATGTTTTTTCCTATAACCATTCCAATACAATCCCCAGTTCATTAAACCTTGGTTATAACCAATAGACATGGGTTTAGGGTATATTTCCACTATTACAAACCTTGGCTATTGCTTTATTTTTTAGTAGTTTCTATTATGACACATGGAATACTTCATTTATCCCGTCTAACTACATAGGTAGAGATAAGTGGTATGCCACCTATCCAACTCTACAGAGTATCTAGAAAGGGTCAATGAACCTCACAGATTACTTTTTCCCCAGTCCAAATATTTATAATCCTCTTCTAGGTGAAACTGGAAGGAATACATAGTCTCTTTAATTTAATTATAAAGGCCTCCATCGCCTATCATCATAAAACTCCTAATGAATATATGAAGTCTTAATTCAATCTAAGATAATTTTCACCTTCTTTTTATTAGCCCTAACTAATTCTGATCCCATGAGTGCTAACTCTCCCAGGTTAGTCTAGAAAATTGGTGACCTGTAGGGATGCCTATACAAAACCTCGAATGGTTTCACACAAATGGTGTAATAGTTGTTTTTGTTGTATGAAAAATACACCATTGGTTGGTCATCCTCCCAACTATACCCAAAGTATAACATTCAAGCTTTTATCATCCCCTCATGATTATGAATGGTCTACGTAGTACAACCATTCGTTTGTGGGTGAAATGTTGTGGTCAAGCTTAACTTGGTTATGAAAACGACTGGTAATCCCTTCCAAATGAGGGATATAGAGTGACAATCACTATTATAAATAGTCATTGATGGAATTCCATGGAGTCGTACAATATCCTTCACATAGAGACATCCCAAGATATCTAATAAATTCTTCTTTCAAATAGATAGCAAGTGGGACGACTTGTTGTGTCAATGAATGATCATCCCTATTGAATTAGGTCCCCTAGATGCATGTGTTAATCCCATCACGAAGTACATAGATATCCCATCCCTATTCCATTATTCCACCTCAAGGGGTTGAGCTAAACCCATTGGAATCTGGTGCTCATCATTCACTTGTTGACAAGTAAGGCATCAGGAAACAAACTCTGCAACTCTTTTCAATATCCCTGGACACCAATACTAATGTCAGAGGTCATGGTACATATTTTTCACACCTGGATATACCTCTGAAGTGTGTGTATGAAACTACCTCAAAAACTCTTCCCAAAACATCACTGGAACCATCGTGCATCCTTTTAATAGAACGACCTGCTCCAAACCTTTTGAATATCCATTAGGAGAATTCCATGTGGATATCATAGCATGTAGTGTCTCGAAGTCGATATCCCCAATATGTGTCTCCCTGAGTCGATATTAGAGTGGATGGCACAAAAACATCCAATGGACGTAAGCTCCTCCATCTACATCCATAATGGATATCAATAATGAGGCTGACTGATCTGATGCCTCTTTATCCAACTATTAATTGGATATCCTATTGAAAGAATCGACCACCATGTTCCCCTTCCATGGAGTATATACAATCTCAAAATTCATAGTCCTGGATGAACTCTATACCTCACTGATTTCTCAATTTAAGATCATTCTGAGATAAGATAAACTTGATACTCTTGCGATCATTGTAGATGAAAAACCTCCCACCCTTCAGGTAGTGTCACCACATATTAAATGTGAAGACAAGAATTTATAACTCAATACCACAGGTCACATTGTTCTGCTCATGTGGTCACAACTGTTGTGAACCCTATAAATTCACCACTTTCCTATGCATCAGGACACAACCAATCCCCATCCCTGATGCATCGTAGAACACCATGTAATCAACACCTTCCTCTGGAAACATAAAAAAGGGAGCACTCATCATCCTCTTCCTCATCTCCTGAAAGCACTACTGGCACTTTTTCATCCACATGAAAGGCTTCCACATTTTTTTCAAATATTTCAATGGTGTTTCCACTCTAGATAATTCAGGTAAAAAAATTTTATAGTACCCTACCAATCCAAGGAAACCCTGTACTTGAGTAAAACTCTTTTGTTACTCCCACGTATGAACTACCTCAAAATTCATTAGATTCATTGTAACTATTGGCTCGGAGATGATGTATCCAAGAAAATAGACCTCTCAATTCCAAACCAGACACTTTGAGTGATTTCCATAATTTCGATTCTCTAAGAGAGTATTTAGAACCATCCTTAAGTGTCTTGAGTGCTCATACTCGGATTTTGAAAACACTAGGATGTCATCCATGAAGAAAACCATGAAGCAGTCTATATAAGGTTTAAAGACCTAGTTCATGAGTACCATGAACACTGTTGGGTAATTATTTATTCCAAACAAATTCACCAATACTCATAGTTAACTTAATGACATATGAAGTTCATCTTCGGTATATCCTCATCTCATACTTGTAGCTAGTGATATCCAGATCTGAGGCCAATCAACAAGAACCATCTTGCCTCTTAAAATGATCCAAGGGGTCATCGATACTTGGCATTGGACACTTATTCTTCATGGTTAGACTGTTTAAGCACTAGAAATCCACACATAACCTTAATCTGATATCTGATTTCATGGAAAAAAGACTAGAGCCGCCCAAGGTGAAACACTGGGCCTCACAAAGCCCTTCCTCTATATGTCCTCCAACTATAGCCAAAAATCATGAAGCTCTTGAAGGACCCTGGGACACCCTGAGAAGGGAGGGGTGAATCAGGGTGTCAACTTTTTCTTTTAAACTGACAAATCTTGTTCCCATGTTGGTAGAAACTAGTTTAACCTATATGATGGATATGAGAAAAAATAAAACATTCACATGAAAAGAGATGACACAATACTTTTTACTTGCTTCTCCACTAAGGGCTATATCCAAGGATAATATACTGGCATATTTTCAGTCATACCAAATTCCACTATTCTTCACTCGTTGTGGATTAAAAAGGTTTGGGAATAGTCACTCTGTCCCAGCCTCACTTCCTTTACAACTGTTCGGGGATAGCCTACTACGTCCCTCAGGTAACTCCTGTTGACTCCCCCTGGCTCACTGCCTTTGGTGAAGTCCCACTCAGTTTATAGACATTAAAGTCCCTTCATCATCTCTAATGAATACATCCTATGTTGCTTATATATGCTCTGTTGAAGTCCAACTTCCACCCATAGACTAAACTCACTTTGCACCAAATGTATCGGGAAAACTTCATGCTTTCATGCAGCCCCAAAAAGATTGGAGAGCTTCAATCCACACCTGGCACACTTCTCCAAGATAACGCACAAGTTTTAAAGATGGCACGCAAGTTCACCTCTACTACTTGCGCGACAGTTTCTTTTTCAACCTCAAACATGTACGACTCACACTCTTTTCCACCCAAACCAGTTTTGGCGTGCAATTGTCAATGGTCGCGCTTCTTCAAATCCTGGCGCACAAGTGTCACCAAACCACATGCACGAAACCTCCTTCTCCAAATAAAAACTTGGGCAACTCACCCCCTTTATCTCCCATTCCACCTTAGACACGAAGCATACTACTGTCGTGCAACTTCTACTTTCGTGACCCACAACCACTTGCACGACCACTACACCTGCGTGACGGGAGCTCTAATTTTCTCTAAGTCTGAACCTCATCCCAAATGAGGATGGGTTGACCACTATTTATAGGAATTTGGATACCCTGTGCGACGGTGTGCATGTCTTCCCTTGGCGTGCAAGTTTCATCGCGCATGTCTTTGCCGCATAAGTCACTTGCGTGACCAAATATAAAACTTGGGCTCCCTTAACCCTTTGCCGTATTTTCATATTCTGATCTTGAAAAACATATGGTGCGCAAGTTTCTTCTCTTTCAAGAAAATGGCACACAAGTCACTTTTCCAATACCACTTTTCTCCATTTTTCGATTTTTAGGCTAAAAAATTTGGCAAACACTAGAAAACGGTGCCACATTCAATACTATTATCCTTTGTTCTGTATTATCACATTGCTGGTACACATTCTGAACTTCCACTGAGGATTTAAAACAAACACAAACCACACTCAAATTCATGTAAAGAATAACCATGGTTCCAACAATATCCCCCTTTGGGTTTGCTGGCCATCAGTAAATAAATTCAATTGAGCACCAACCACATGCAAACCACAAACATAAGAATCAACTCAGCCAACACTCTAAGTCTACATGAGCAATGATCGGTGTAGAAAACATGATAGGATTCTTGAATTGGGTTCTCGTCCAATGTATTCCTTCCAATCCTATCACCAACACTAAATTCTCAATGAGTCACAAAAGCATTACATTCCAGAATTTTATCCTTTCTCCCCAATTGATAATAAACCCAAAGACGGGTAATTTTTTATTGTTCAGCTCAAACCACACACCCCCTGGATAATATATCCCCCACAAACCTACATTGAATCCCTAAAAATATTAAAAACAATTAACATAAATGAGGAGAGTGGTATTGCGTAACCTCCTTATGCACTGGGAGGTGTCTGATCACTGAGGTTCAACCGATGCTTCTCAAACACAGCCGTTAACAGTGGCTTGGTCAGGATATCATCCACTTGCTCATCAGTTCCCACGTGATCCATTATAATCACACCTTGCTCAACTTTTTCTTTGATAAAGTGATACCTGATTTCAATATGTTTTGTACGATAATGTTGAACATGATTTTTTGTAAGATCAATTGCGCTCTTGTTATCACAGTAAATTACCATTGGTTGCTTCACCTCATCACAAATATCTGTTTGTTGTTGCCTCATACATAGCATTTGAGTGCATTTTTTGTGGTAGAGATATAGTCAGCTTCAGTAGTACAAAGAGAAGTACTTTCTTATTTCTTACTCAACTAGACAGCACATTTATTCCCTATATAGAATGCTCCACAACTGGTGGACTTTCTTTCCACTACATCACTAGCCCAGTCAACATCAGAAAATGCCAATAATTAACTGTCTCTTCCCAAAGCAAATTATAAGATGCAACTATGAATGCCTTGAATATACCTCATGATTCTTTTTATTGATGTCATATGTTCCTCCTTTGGATTACTCTGAATGCAGCCTGCTAGATAGGTAGAAAAGACAATATCTAGTCGTGTCTCTGTCAGGTACAGTAGGCTACCAATTATCCTTCTGTACATAGTGGGGTCTACAGAAGCCCCATCCTCATGCTTTCCATGTTTGATTCCAATTGTAATCTGAGTTGATATTGGTTTGGAGTCTTGCATATTAAACTTATTCAGAAGATCTCTTGCATACCTTTCTTGAGAAATGAAAGTCTAATCCTGCCTTTGAATCACCTGTAGCCCCATGAAATATTTGAGCTCCCCAATCATAGATATTTCAAATTCTGATTTCATGTGATTGGAAAATTCAACCACTGATTTCTGCATGCTGCCACCAAATATAATGTCATCAATGTAGACTAGAACCATGAACTGATCTTTTGGAGAATTCTTCACATATAGATTATGGTCTACTCCTCTTTTTAATTCCAACTTCTTGATATACGAGTCCATCCAGGAATACCTTGCTCGTGGTGCCTACTTCAAATCATATAAATCTTTCTTCAGTTTGTAGAACTTTGTTTCATCAGTACCAAGAAAAAAACCCACTGGTTGTTCAATGTAGACTCCTTATTCGAGTACACCATTCTAGAATTATGTCTTGACATCCATTTGATATACTTTATATCCTCTTTGGAGTTATATGGAAAGTAAAAGCCTGATTGAATCCAGTCTAGCCACTACAGCAATGGTTTCTTCAACATCAAAACCTTCAATCTGGGAGTATCCTTTACATACCAGTTGTTCCTTGTTTCAAATAACACTTTCATGCTCATCAAACTTGTTCTTAAAGATCCATTTTTTACCAATCACATTGTGACCATCAGGTCTCTGGAAAAGATCCCATGTCCGATTCTTGTCAATCTGATCTAACTCTTCATTCATTGCATTCACCCATGATTCATCCTTTGTTTCTTCTTCAAATGAGGATGGCTCCACAACTCAAAGAAATGTAGATTGCATGTTATTCATCATCCTCCTTGTTTGAGTGGGTGCACTCCTATCCCAAATTATGTTAGATGGATCAATCTCAGCTCTATGACTTCTCCTGTGTGGTTCAGTTTAGTTCTCTCAAGCCAGAGTTTCTTCTTTAAATTCTTCTTCTGAGTCAACATCTTGATGTGACTACTAAGTGTTTTTTACAACTTCCACTATTTCTGTATTTGTATTTTCTCCACGTTCACTTTCTTCCTCACTTTCTATCACATCAGCATATGATGTCCTTGAAGCATTTGGGTTTTTCTCTTCAATTATCTTAACATCACTACTTTCCTCAATCCTTCTTAATCTATTGTTGAAACACTTATAGTATTTTCTATTCATTGAGTATCCAAGGGAAATTCCTTCATATACTTTGTCACAATACTTCCCTTGATTTCCTTCTTTGTTCCTTATGAATGTTTTACTTCCAAAAACATGAAAGTATTTCAAAGAGGGCTTCATTCCATGCTACAATTCATATGGTTTCTTCGTCTCATCCATATAAAGTCCTATTCGATTTTGAATATATACTGCAGCTTGAAAAACCTTTTTCCAGTAATGTTGGGGAATACGACTCTCTATCATCATAGTTCGTGCCATATTGTTCACCTGTCGATTCATACGTTCAAAAACTCTAGTTTGTTGTGGATTTCTCATAGCAGCGACCTCATGTTGTATCCCATGCTTCTCTAGGTAATTTTCAAATTCAATGGACATGTATTCCCCTCCATTATCAAATAGCAACACTTTGATTGTTCGTCCAATATCATTCTCAGCGATTCGCCGATATGTTTTCATGCATTCAAGCACTTGTCATTTTTTGTGAATGACGATTAAACATGACATTATACAGTAATCATCTATGAAAAGGACAAAGTACCTTTCTCCATGAGTTCCGACAACATTTATCGGCCTGCATACATCTATATGAATTAGATCAAGAAGATGGGATTCCCTTTTTTTCATTGAATGATATGAACTATAGACCAGCTTCCCATGAATGCTAGCATCACAAGACTTTTCACACTCACGATTAAGGATGGGAATGTCCATGAAAATCCTCAATTTTGATATTTTATCCATGTCTTGTTGAATGATGTGTCCCATTCTCCAATGCCACAAATATTTTTATTCTTCAACAGTCATGTAACACACATTTTCTTTACTATCAACCTGATACAAGTTGCCTTCTGTTATTCATCCCTTTATAAGTGAATTGATTGTATTTTCCTTGATAGTGCAACATTTCTAATTAAAAGTAACTATAAGTCCCAAGTCACAGAGTTGACTCACGCTGAGTAGATTATGACGTAGGCCATCTACATAAAGGACTTCAGTATTCTTCATCGCTCCATTATCTAATTCAGTACTTCCAATGCCTTTGATTTTCAGATCTCTATCATTACCAAATAATACTGTGCCATGAACCTTCCTTTTGATATCCATTAATAGGACAGAATTACCTGTCATATGAGATGAACAACTTCTATCCAGAATCTAGGTACTGTTGCTTTTTGTAGCTTAGAGGGCCACCTCTAGAGGGTTGGATTTCTCAATTTTCTTCCTTTCTTTCCATGAGACATTGGATTGAGTATAGAGCACTGATGTCCTTTAAATTATCTCTTATGTGTACCTAGGTTCTTCATAGTCTAAATCTTCTTTGAGAGGAGAAAACCTGTTTGAAAGAGCAACATTGTCTTGCTGATGAGACTTGACTTGTCTCGATCTTTGGTATGGGGTGTCCATGTCCCTTCTCTTCCTACAATTAACAGCCTTATGACCAAAGTTAGAACAAAAAAAATATCCATAGAAATTGTTTCTTATATAAGAATTTGGATATGAATTTGTTCTCCTATATTGTACTCCTATATCTTCTCCATCCAGATAGCTTCTTGCCTCATCACAATAAGACAAGGTGTGGCCCAAATATCCATAAAACTTACACTTCATGAGAGGAAATTTCTTCTCACTTCTATTTATCCTCATTTCTTCTTCTGTGGGATAATAGTATGACGGATCCTTTTTCCATGAGGCTTGAGGATAAACTTCTTTTCTTCTTTCAGATTGAATTGGGGGTTTCTGTTTCATCACATCAGAAGACTTTCCCACATCACCCACTTTCAACTTTCTTTTATTTTGGTCACCTTTACTTGAAGCATTTGACAATTCGTCCTCACAAACAATTCCACTATTTTCCATGCAGGTAGGTATTTGATTATTTAAAATCTTTTCAACTGCATTAGAGCCACGTTTATCTCTCTCTAACAAGTCAGCGTCTGAGAACCTTCCAAACTATATTTTATTCCTTGATTCTTTTGAAATTGATTCTGTCTAAAGTTTACTCCTAATATTAACAACTTCCTCCTCAAGACCCTCAGCATCCTTGTTCTTTTCTTCTAGTATGGATGTGAGGTCATTGATTAACTTTACCTGCTCTTCAATTCTCAGCTTCAGATCCACTACATCATAATTGATTTCAAGGATTTCAGACTGTACTTTCAAAAATTCTTCCAGTCATTCAATTTCAGCATCAAGATGATCAACATATTTAGTTGAATCCTCTAAAATTGATTTCCACTTATTGAAACTCATACATTTCATCTTAAGATTTCTAAAACCATCCTTATGTTACAACCCGGTATTGCCACTTTTTTTTAATTGATTGTCTCTGACATTATCTTTTGATTTTTAAATAGTAGCCATCAAGGAAGCATGGTTTCCAGTTTTAAACTCTCATTCTTCTTCTTCACAGAATTCATTATTATCATCTTCCTTTTCATAGAAAAAACTATTCTTCTGAAAATTCTTTCTAGATTTGATTTCTCTTTTCTTTAAAATCCATTTATGAGGCTTCCTAATGTTTTTAGTATAACTATCATAATCATATATCTTTCTTAAGCACTGAGAAGCAATGCGCCCGACATTTCCACAACGAAAGCAAGATAGAGGTAACTTCCCATTGAATTTCCCTTTTCTTTTCAAGAAATTCATGGCAATGACAGAAAGAATTTCTTTTTCCTCATCCTCTTCACCACTACTATATCTAGAAATTTTCAGTTTCTCCATGGATTTGAATGCCATTTCCTTGCTTACTTGTGTAGTATAATCTTCTGGTTTGACTCTCATTTCATATGCTACTAGGATGCTCAACAGATCAACCAAAGAAAGTATGGAATGATCTCTTTCCTCAAGGACTGAAACCTTTTCATTGTACAGGGCTGGAAGTATTATTAATATTTTCCTTACAATGTCAAAGTCTTTGATTTCTTCACAAAGACCCCAAATTTCTCCAACCACTTCAGTAATTCGATTGAAGAAGGAGTCTACATTCTCATTAGGATGCATCTTCAGATCATCAAACCTATTGTGTAGGACTTGTAGTTTCACCTCATTCACTTTGCTATCTCCTTCATAAATATTTTCATGTTTATCCCACATGGACTTTTCTAAGGTGTAACTCATCACCTTTAGATAGATCTAATCATAAAGGGTTGCAGTGAATGAATTCTGCACTTTAGCATTAACATTAAGAATTTTCCTATCAGCATCCGACATAGCTAGCCTAGTTGGATCAGTAACATGTATACCTTGGAAAGTGGAAGATAGGAATTCCATTCCAAGGGATCTTAGATGAGATCTCATTCTATTCTTATAGCTCTATAAATTACTTCCATCGAAGAGAGGGACACCCCCGACATTGGATGAATTTTCTATAACTGTATATTGACAGATCAGACACCAGTTAACCTGGATCTGATACCACTTAAAGGACCCTGGGAAACCCTCAGAAGGGAGGGGTGAATCAGGGTGTCAACTTTTTCTTTTAAACTGATGGATCTTGTTCCCACGTTGTTAGAAACTAGGTTAACCTGTATGATGCATATGAGAACAAATAAAACATTCACATGCCAAGAGATGACACATCACATTTTTACTTGGTTCACCACTAAGGGCTACAGCCAAGGAGCATACGCAGACAGGTTTTCGATTGTACCAAATTCCACTATTCTTCACTCATTGTGGATTACAAATGTTTGGGAACAGTCACTCTGTCTCAGGCTCACTTCCATTACAACAGTTCAAGGATAGCCTACTGCGTCCCTCGGGTCACTCCCGTTGACTCCCCATGGCTCACTGCCATTGGTGAAGTCCCACTCTGTTTATAGATGTGAAGGTCTCTTCATCATCACTAATTAATACATCCTTTGTTGTATGTAGATGCTCTGTTGAAGTCTAACTTCCACCCATAGACTAAACCCACTTTGCACCAAAGGTATCGGTCAAACTTCTATCTTTCCTGCAACCCCAAAAAGACTGTCGAGCTTCAATCCATGCCTGGCTTACTTCTCCAAGCTGGATCACATGTTTTAAAGATGGCTCACAAGTTCAACTCTACTACTTGTGTGACACTTTCTTTTTCAACCTCAATCTTGCACGACTCACACTCTTTTCCACCCAAACCGGTTTTGGCGCGCAATTGTCAACTGTCGTGCTTCTTCAAATACTAGTGCACAAGTGTCACCAAACCACCTGCGCAACACCTCCTTTTCAAAATATAAACTTGGGAGACTCACCCCATTTCTCACCCATACCACCTTTTATGCACAACAAACAACTGTCACGCGACTTCTACTTGCGTGACCCACAACCACTTGTGCGACCACTACTCCTGCGCGACGGGAGCTCTGATTTTCTAAAAGTCTGATCTTCATCCCGAATGAGGAGGGGTATACCTCTATTTATAGGCATTTGGATACCCTGCGTGTCGACGCACAAGTCTTCCCTTGGTGCGCATGTTTCGGCACGCAAGTCTCTTCCGCATAAGTCACTTGTGTGACCAAACATAAAACTTGGGTACCCTTCTTCCTTTGCCATTTTTTCATGTTCTGATCTTGAAAAACATATGTCGCGCAAGTTTATTCTCCTTCAAGACAACGACACACAATTTTCTTTTCCAATACTATTATCTTCTTGTCCTTTATGATCACTTTACTGGCACACATTCCGAATATACACAAAGGATTGAAAAAAAACACAAACCACACTCCAATTCATGCAAAGAACGACCATGGTTCCAACAACTCTATGGGTTCCATATGATATTCATGTGTAGATATTGATGTCTTCTTAGGTCATAGATCAATAGAAAAGTATATAACTCTGTGGGGAGGTAATCTTGGAACATTTTTAGGAATGAAATTTTCATACTCCACCACCACTGCCAGAAACTGAGGACTCATAACCTCCAATGCATTGATGGTTAGGCTAGCCAATTGATGATTAATCGGATAGAACCACCTAATAATGAGTCCTTCCAATACTACATGGATTTCCTTTTCCCCGAAAAATCAAAATTTTGTCTAATCACAGAGTGCGTATCACACTCTTCACCTAAAATAGTCAATCTTAGCATGAACTATGGATAACCAGTACATACCAACAATGACTTCCTAAGGCCTTGACACTACTACCTAGAGATCCCAATAGAGACTCTTACCTAAAAGAGTCCCGTCACACTATCGGTACTAGTGTATGATCATCAAGTCACCTCCTATAGAAGTCTCCAAGAATAATGGTTGAGTGGACAGTTATACCGGAATCTATGAGTCACGATCAAGATTCATGGAATGAAAATAATGACTAACAACTTTTTATAAAAACACTATAGATTAGGTAGAAAATATATAGATTATACCTCATATCATCCTTATAGATTAAGGGTCATTGGCCTCTCTATCCTATATGAGACCTTGTCTCGGTCCACCACCTCCCTGAGGCTTGTGTGGATCACCTGAGGGTGGAGGTAATAATATGTCGAACCTCCGACCACTGCCTTCTACCCTGATAATCCCTCTTCCAAGTCTTCCACCATACTGATCACCCAAGTACTATCTTTTTCTCTATCTAGGTGGTCCCTCAACCATCATTCAACCATTTGTACAACCAATCAAGTAATCTCATGAAAATGACGCTGAAAGTCACATGAGAAGAACCGCCTATCTCTTGGCTGATTTGAGCTTCACTGGGATCCCAACACCACTAACCCTAAGACTTGGAATCACCTCATAAAGAGATGAACCTACATGGATCCCTATGACTACCATAAAATTCCTACCATTGAGGTCTCAGCTACAGGATTCCCACAACTATCTCCCACTACTGGTGTTTTCATTGTAAGAAAACATTCCACTAACATGGATCACTCATGTACCCTCACAAAGGTAAAAATTATTAGTGGGGACACTAATGAACTGATATATAATTTTAAGACATACTACAATGTCTGAGAACTAATGAACCGATCTCATACCATATCCATGTAATATTTTGAATGATAAGTTAGCTTCATAGAATACTTTTACATGGTCATACTGCCCAACTACAGATGTAGAAGCATCTATATGCATACTGATCACAATTTGGATGGATATAACTTCTCTCTGAAGAGACTCTCAATTTCTATACCATAGAGAGCTATCTCATCATGTGACTGAGTCACCTAGCTCCACCATCGCCCCATAGAGCCCTGAATAACACTCACATCATGGAATTCCATCTGATCGGTAGGCATCCACACAAGGAGGAAAACACGAGTGACTACCTCAAGCTAGTCCTCATCCATCCAAGGGTTTGGATCACCATAAAAGCCGAGATTTCACTACCTCTGAAACTCATGAAATGTACTCATCGAGCGTGCATCCCCATATGGATGTTCTGGTATTAGATGATGCTCGACGGGTGGTGCTATAGATGGAAAACCACCCAGAGGTGCTGTAACAACTGGACCATGCCCACTAGATGCCCTGCAAACACATGGGCCCCACTCTAGGTCTCACCCACATGCCCGGATGGGTCATATGACTAATGATTGTCCCCATTAGCCAACACATGTCCCTTCCAGTGTGCTTTGTCCTCACTCGCACACACCCTGGGAAAGTTCCCAGAAGGTCACCCTTACTGATCACTACTCCGGGCCGAGCACGATTAACTATGGAGTTCTAATCAGACAGGCCCCCGAAAAGGAAGGTGCACCTTGTTGACATGAGTCATATCATTTAGTCATTTAACCCTTTATCATTTTGGGTGGTACAATCACCCCCCCTTTAGAGCACAACTTCCTCGTTGCGGGCCCTAAAACTCAACCCAGGCAGTGCACTGCAGTTAAGGCTGGGTTCCCCCTCTGATACCAAATGTAACAACTGGGCCCCGCCCACCAGTTTCCCTACAAAGACGTGGGCCCCACTCTAGGTCTGACCCATGTGCTCGAATGGGTCATATGACTAATGATTGTCCCCACAGGACAACACACGTCCTTTCCAGTGTGCTTTGTCCTCACTCGCACACACCCTAAGAAACTTCCCAGAAGGTCACCCATCCTGATCACTACTCCGGGCCAAGCACGCATAACTATGGAGTTCTAATCAGATAGTCCCTCGAAAAGGAAGGTGAAACTTGTTGACATGAGTCATATCATTTAGTCATTTAACCCTTTATCATTTGGGGGTGTTACAGGTTCTACCTACAGTAAAAACCCCTTTATAGATGACTGTTCACTATGCATATCAGCATCATGATCTTGTGGTGGAATCCTGGTTGGTTGTCTATGTGGAGAAATCCTAAAATTAGAGAATATGTACCACAATTAAAAGAGTATATTTGGGGAGAAGACTTAATACGGATATGAAAGACATGACCATTCCCAAATGATACATGTACCATTTTTATTACTTGAAACAATTGTTCTCAATTTTTATGTCAAAATTAAAGTGTTCAGAGTCTTGATGTATTGATTCATCGGCTGCTGCACCAACACTAGAGTCACTAGCCTGAAAAATGAACTGGAAACACTTAACACTGCCACCCAAAACCAATCGCACAGGCTCTCATAACTATAGTAGAACATACCACCTCGAAAACAACCCTTTCCTGACCCATCCTAGAGGGTCCCATTCTATGACTACCCAAATCCCACCTATGATAGGCCAGGGGATGGTGACTATCATCGAGTTAGTATTTCCCATAAACGGGAGGCATTGGACTGAGGTACATGTACATATACACCCATGTCCAATCCAAAATATCTGAAATGTAAAACAATTAACTGAATGTATAAATACAAATAAAATCCCACAAATAGTGTTCAAAAATAAGTAAAAGAAAATTTAACTAGTCTAAATACAAGCCAAATAGAAGAGTCTATACATAAGTCCAAATGAAACTGTAAAGATTCCAACCTACACCAAGGGTGAGAAATACATCAAAGGAATGCTCCCAGTAAACACTATGGTCTACCAAACTATAGTTATTCTCCACCCAATCATGGTACTCATAGGACAACTTTAAAAGTTCTATCATTGGCATAATGCATGGCATGTGAAGGGAAATCCCGTGAAATGGTGAGAATGACAATACTTAGCAGTGAACCTAAAAAAAACTAAAAATGATGCACAAATTATAGTCATATCTATAAAATATGTAACACTATATAACAAGTACAATAAGTTGAAAAGAAGAACACAAACATTAACAAGAGAGACAACACACCATTTGGAAATAATAACAAACTTCTAGCCATAGGATTCTGAAAATATAATTCTCATTCAGGGAGAACTCCCTACTCGAGACATAATATCATCAATCACGCTTGAGGAAGAGTTCAAACTCATTTGGGCCCCTACCAAAGAGAACAAACATCTCTAAGAAGACTATGATACATATAGAGAGGGTCATTACCAGAACCGATGGGGGAAACTTCAAACTGAATCTCAATCAACCTACTACTTAGGTGATCATATGCCAATGATATCACTAACCATACCGATACAGACTGCAAGATGGTGGATCAATGAATTTCTCAAGGAGGTCACGCTGATTCCACAAACTAAACAAGGGATGATAGAAGATCACACTTCAGTCTCAGAGAGGGGAACCACAAATCTATCAGACTCCACCTCTAGAGGGCCTCTAGAGGGGATTACAATCCATTGGTGTGAATGTAATACCACATTTTACACTTTATGGAAGGACCAAGGAGACTTACTAAACCCATACTAGTCGAATCTTGGAAAAGGGAACTACCTTAAATACTATTTGTTTGGAAATATGGAAATCATGGTTACACTTTCATTTATGACTCATAATTTGGATGATCCATTTTGAAGTTGTGGATGTTTGAACGAAGATACTCATAAAATTTCCTCGGACCCGAAAACCTACTACCCCGATCAGTTCACCTACCATTGTGATTGGTCAAACTACCATGAAGACCAGCCTCCCATGTATTGAACCTCATATTTTGTTCACCTTTCATACCTAAACCCCCACTGCAGTCGACCACCCACGGATTGGAAGCAGAGTTAGTGTGCTCGCAACACCTCGAGCAGCCACGACACCTTGTTCAATCACTATGGTTAACCACAAAAGGGCTCCCATGATTTCCCCAGATCTTACCTGGGACTGGTGCAACCTGCATCCAACCCACTATCCGGACCTGGATCCTACCAATTTTCTAAACCTGTATCAAACCAGTTGGACTGAACCACTCCACGTCTGTCGTCGTAGTCCTGTGTCCACTGTTTCCGCTTCCACGTCCATGTCCACTTCTAATCCTGGAATCACACAATGCTTTCCACTATGGCCACCCATCATATCTTCCTCCACTGGCACCTTCGTTCCTACTACGGACCACCTCCATGTGCCACTGCCCCATGGTGGCGACCCCTTCTATGGTCCACCCTTCCCCCTCTAATTCACTAAAATCTAAATAGTCTTAGATCTTAGCTCCTTGGGTCATGATCTATACTGATCCAACCTCGGTTGTTAATTTATATCAAATCGGTGGTCCAATCAAGTTTAGATCCATCCGACAACCTCAAGCCAGGACCACGATCGGTGTGCGCCAATCATTGATTCAATGTTTCGACACCATTTGTCAGAATGATCCTCTAGTGGTTCTCTCTCCAAAATTTCCAGAGAAATCTAGGTTTTTAAAGCTATATCTGGGTCTATTAAAAAGGTTTATTAAAAGATAAACTTCCTCACTGCACCAAAAAATTAATTAAAATTATTTTATTAAATTATTTTTATTCGTTTTGTGCCCACAAAATCTTTTTTCACAAATGACCCACGCTGACCAATGTTAGGTTGCACCTTGGGTAAAACCATTATTTTGAACTCAACATTGCCCTCAGATTTCTGATTCGGGAACCCATTTATGTGTTATTCTCCTTTTATGGATAATTGTGTGTGAGTGATATTAAATATTTTAATATTTTATGAACATTTATTCCAGACACACAAGGCCTTAGAATCACACTCCATATTAGTGCGTGGTCTCAAAAATAATCCATCTAATATCTAAAAATAGTTTATGGAAAATACATTACATTGTTGATAAACTCTTATATAAAATGCATGAATATTCAAGATAAATCAGGGAAAATTACTCAATTAATCCCCCTTAAAAATATTATTATTATCTAATTAAATATTTTTGACATGGTCCATGATTAAAACCCTAAATCCAATGAAATGAATTCATCCTTATTATGAATATTTTAATTTATTAAAAAAATGTTTTCTTGCTTTTAGGGAGATGGGTAGATCAAATATTGCAATTAATGAATGAAAATTCATACCCCTTTATTTTTGATAAGTCGATGAATCATACAAGTATCCTAATGAATAATTGAATCCCATCTCTATTTCATTTCAATATATTTTCTTTTCTTTTTAAGAGAATATGATGAAAATAATGATACATAAAGGATGATAGTAACCCATATCTGTTTATCTCTATCAAATTACTTGAACAATGATACCCATCTCTTTCATATTCTGATATTAAATTCATTACAATGAGAACACAATACATTCCATTCCCTCAGTAAAATTTGAAATAATCATGTAAATATATAAAGATAAAAGGTATGTATGGATAAATTGTCTTGTAATACGGGTTTAACCAATAATTAAATTCAATGTTCTTAAGGAAATTTCACGGGATGAGGTAAAGGTTGGTCTAATGTAAAAAATGTTTCTACCTAGAAAATTTCATAATTTTTTTTAAAAACATTTAATGAAATTAAAATATGTTTAAAATTAATATTCACTAGTGGTAGTTCTAACACAAGTATTAAGTTTATCTTATGAAATTGTTTGTGTTAGGAAGAATTTATCAATATGAATTAGAATAATACTAGGATAGTAAAAAATGTATGTCATTATTATATCAAAATTTATCTGAGAAAATTTCTAGCTAAAACATTTCTTGAAAATAATAGCCAAAATAATCCTATATCTCAACAATAACATAAAAATACTATTTTAAAATATCAAGTAAAAATTTTCAAAATCAACTCATTTTTGAAAAATGGTAATGGATCTTTATATTTGATCAAATTTTAAAAAAATAATAATGAATTAAATAAATTATAAAAAATAAAACTCTAAAATTAAGTTAACACTCATCTGTACTTAAAATATTACTACCCATCAATGAAATAAAAAGTGATAAATTTAGGCTAAAATAATAGTAAGATATAGAAATTAAACCTTGATTTATTCTATATATAGTTGCTTTAGTTGATATATTCCTCCATCCCCAACCTAAAAGAAAATAAAACAGAGAAATAATGAGATATTTATTTAAAGAAAAAATAGAAAACAAGTGAAAGGTAATGATTTTATGGCTGGGTAAATATATATTAGATAAATATAAAAACTATTAATTAATAAAATATTTATTTATGGAATAATATTTTCTATTTGAAAATATTCATTCAACTTATAAATCCTCTAAAAAAAGTTTAGATCTAAATTTAAATATTAAATTTATAAATTCTTTTTTCAATATTTGATTCTAATTAAGTGTTTTGAATGTGATATTTAGTTATTTATTTCTTTTAGTTCCAAAAATATTTTTATAATAAATGAATTTATATCATAAAATTTAGAATATATGATAATCTTATATTCTAATGAAATTTTTATACATAAAAACATAATTTTTTTAAAAAACTATTTTTATATGTTATGTTTTATATTTTTAAAATTAACTTTTCAAACCCTTAGAAATTTAATTTTATTAAATTATTTAAAAATTTGAAATTTTGATGTTCAAATTTTGATGAATTTATAATTTTAATTTTTCTCATCAATATTAATTACTAATTATAAAAATTAATAACCATAGTAAAAGTAAATAAGGGAAACAGTTTAAAAGTTTAAATAAAAATCATAAAAACACTCTATGTTATGTAAAAATTTATTGGATGGGGATATTCCATTACCATACACAATTACCCTTAATGTTTTCCATTTTTTATGCGTTTAAATTTCAGTAGTAACATTAAATTTTTGAAAATGTAATTCTTACTTCCAAAATAACCTTATCATTCACATATAAAAGGGTAAAAATTACACCACATAAAGGCTACCCTCTAATTAGAATTCATTATTCAAATGTAGTTAAATTTTTTCATCCTAGAATTTTATAAAACTTCCATAATATTATGGTCACCTTTAGTTTTTTATTACATTCATTTATAAGGGTTTTCTTGGAAAGAAACTCAATCTTCTATCACGAGCACTTCATTAAATTAATCTTTTATTTTTCTAAAATAATTCATAAAGCATCTAAATACTTTTTAATATAATGAAATAATTACTAATATTATAGTAAAATTTTCTTATATTAATTTTAAAATAGTTATTCCATGCATTCCATCCACTAAGAATACAAATTTACCTAGATCATATATGCATTAATACTACCACTTCCATGATGTGATGTTGTTCATTTTTCATCACCACATATCATGGATGGTATAAAGAATGTTTTAAATGAAGTATATTTATATAATAAATTAAATTCATAACAATTAAATTTTAATTTTTCATATGCCATCTTTTCACCTATATATAGAAACATGTGGTCGTTAATCATGGGTACGTACAGATTACCGCCCCCACAAACAAAAAATTTTGTTTTATATCGCCATCTATAATTTATGGTTCCAATAATTTATTTATTGAGAATATATGTTTTCCATGATATGTTTAAGATTCTATATATGTCCTATTATCATTATCTAAATGCATCCCCTTACTGATAAATTCATTATAACACGTCACTATTTGCGTTGATTTAACCACATATATAAATATGTTATAATGATTATATCAAAAGGATTATAAAATGTACTATAATGGTAATATCATTTAATAATGATATATTTAATTTTTTTTGAATTATTTTCTAATTATTCTCTTAAAATTTAAAATATTTATCAATATATCACCTTTCGCTCATTAATCAAATCCAAAACTAGTTTATCACGATTTCCATTTTATGAAGCCATATTCATGTATTTCACCTAATAAAAATTAGAGTGACTTAATTATTTTAAAAAATTATTATTATATAGTTAATTATCTATAAATTATAATCTTTAAGCTACTTAGTAGAGATCAACATCATCTCCGTGATGTTTTTTACGAAACATACATCTAAAAGTCTTAACACCTGGTGATTAAAATAAAAAATTAGCAGTTAATATATTTGAAATATTTTGTTATAATATATGTTTTTATTTTTTTTATATCAAGGTTTATTTAAAAGTTATTGTGTTTTCTATTTCATTATTCAAGTTGGTAGGTCATGGTTGAGTTAGAAGGAGTACAAAGTACAAGTTTTTTATATCAAAATCCCCTCTTTGAAACATAATTTTTTATTCCAATAATTTATTTAATGAGGTATATATTATCCAGAATAATAATTTTATATAACTAAATTACCTTTATTCGTTTTTATTTAAGTTATATTTGAGGATCTCTCTCTTTCAATAGGGTTTTATTGAAATTATACTCAAATTGTATGGTTTTTTATTGACTCAAGTTCTATTTTAAGGTTATAATAAATCATCATTGTCTAAAACAATTTAAATTTAAAGTATCGAGAATATGATGATTTTATATTGTATTTACACCATATTTTATAAGAAAATAATATTTCAAACCAAATTATTATTCCGTGAAATATATATTACTTCCAAAAAATGTAATTTCTTAAGTGTAATACCAATCAATATTAATGAATTTTTTATCGATATACATGTTATCACTTCCCATAAATGTTCTCCATTCCCTAGTAGAAACTCATACTATTTCCATCTAACATTATCCTTCTACATTCCCTTTATTCAATTTATAATAATTTTTTTATAAATCATTTAATAATATCGATTTTCAAAAATTTCATTTCAAAAAATTTAAATAATTTCTTTCTTTACCATGATTTTATATCATTCCCTCCCACCTCACATTTTGAAAAATATATGATCTCTTATCAATTACTAATTATTTCATTTTTTGGAAATATTTTATAGATATTTATCTTCTTAATAAAAAAAACTAAATTTTGGAATGTGTCTTGAAAACACAACTCTTTATGATGATATTATGAAAAACATTTTAAGAAAAATACTTTTTTATTTATCTTAAATTTTAAATTGGTTATTCTATAATGAATTAATTATTTATAAATAAACCAATATGCACTCTTATTAAATACTCTTTTTGGCGGAGTGTGTTTTTGGTATCAAATGACCATGTTTTTTAATTTTCATTCTATTTAGAAATATTAAGGAACTTAATTTCTCTATATGGGTTATTAATGATAAGATGAATGATTTTAATTTTATTGTCATGCATATATATAAATTTTGACCAGTTGAAGACTATATCACTCTAATACACATTGGTTAAGGATATATATATATATAATAAGATAATGTCGTAAAGTGTGGATACATTTTTTATTCACAAAAAGATGCATGAACATTTTCTATTCACAATAAAAATCATGTGCCTTTTTTTACTCACAAAATGATGAGTGGAAATTCTATTTATTACTAAATGAAGTGTGGGCATTTTTTTGTTCACCACATGATGATTTTAATTTTTTTTGTTCAAAACAAGATGATTGGGAACTTTTCTTATTGAAAATATGAAATGTATGCATTTAAATTTTTCACAACTTGATGCATATGATTTTTTTATTTATATCATTAATCATAGTCATTTTTTATCACAACATGACTCTTGGTTATTTTTTTTTCTCACAACATGAAGCATAGGAATTTGATTTCATCACTAAATTAACTGTGGATTTTTTTATCTAAAACCTGAAACCTATATATTTTGTTTTTCTACAACATGAATTAGAGTAATTTAGTTTTTCATAACAAGATTCTTGGATCTATTTTTGTCACAATGTTAAATATTATCCACGCTTAGGTTTGTTCCAAATTATATTATTAAGCTCTTTTTAAAGGGAAAGTTACATTTCAATGATACATTATTTTGATTATATTTTAATTATTATATTTATTTTCTTTTTATTTCATTCTATTTTTCCATGTTATATATTTTTAACTGGAGATTGGATACCCTTTTACCTTGATTTGGGGAGAAATATTATTATTCCATGTTATTTTATAGATGTATTTCCCCTCTACTGAGGTTTTGTCATATTATTAGGATATAACCCTTGAAAAATGTTAACATGTTTTTTCTCACCGTGCATTCGATCTCACCCCTTTCTTATGTTTTCTTTTCCCAAGTTATATAGATGAGTATAAGAAAAGATATGTTTAGAATCAGATCCAGTGCGGTTCAAATGTTTAGAAATGTTCCCACGTATAGTAAAACATATTACATTGGTAGTTGATCCCAAAATTCAATAATAGTTTCATTATTTATAATTTAATATGGTTTATGAGTTTTAATGATTATCCTGTGGAAAGTTTTGAAAAATAAATATAGTTTTATTTAACTTTTAATAAAATATAGTGTGTAAGGAAAGTGTTTTTAGCACCCCACCTAGGAGTGCATGCCTGGGGAACCTTATTTGGTATTATAACATGGTATTATTTCTGGGGATTATTTTAGTTATTATTTTTGACTAGGATAAGTTAAATTGAAAATAAAACCCTAGGTATCCATCTTATAAATATGTCAATGTATTAGATAACATAATATTGTTTTGGTAAAGTAAAGATTATATTTTTCTACTGAATAATAATTCCATATCTAAATAAAACAAGTGGATGGAGTCTCTATAATATATGTATCTAGAAGTAAAAATTATAAAAGTGAATGTTAGATAGTAACCTAATCATCACCTGGTTTATGAAAAATGCCTAATAGTTAACATAGTTTGTCCCTCCTGTGGGTTATATCTTGGATTAAGCACATTATCATTAAAATAAATTTTAAATGATTTATTATATTAATGAATTTGTATAATTAATATGAGAGAATTGAATATAAGGAAATCATTATTTAACTATTTTGGAATTAGGTTGAACTAAAAAATAATGTGTTTTTAAAGAGTAACACATTTTGAAGTTTATTTTTCCCTAATTCTGTTACAATTTTTATATTTATTACTAATGTCAACCCTTTTAGTTTCATTAATTGATTAATAATAAATTAAAATTGTTAATGAATTATTTTATGGAAAATAAATTTATTTTTCTAATGGGAAACCTAATGAGATAGGAACTATAATAGAAAATGTTGTCGCCTTGATTATCAACAGTAAAATAACTGAGTTTTATAACTCTAAAAATAAGAGAAAAGTGATGTTTCCAAAAATATTAAGTGATGATAACCATTAAGGAAAGAAGTTTTATAATTATACAAGTGAAATATGTGAGAATAAGAATATAGGGAAACATCTCAATAGAACAGAAAGATTTTTTATTTGTAGAAAAATGAGGAATATAATGATATGTTACTGAGAAAAAATGAAGAGTTCAGTAAAAATTGTAAAGGGGAATAATGTTCTATGACTTAAATTAATAGATCTTAGACATTATAAAAATATTTTCTAAAACCAAATGGATAACAAGGATAATAAGCATTAAAAACCACCTCAATGTGGAAAATAATATTCAATGAATACCAATGATGTGTACCATGATAATTGAGGTATTGTTATCCATAAATCTATTTTTTTGTCTTATTTATTTTTTGTTCTATACACTCTATTAAATATATGATGTTTTCTAAGAGAAATAAATTTCCACCCCAATTATTTGATGTTATTTTTTAAGAGAAATGTCCTTTTTTTATTTTACCCTAAGTAAAGGAATATAGAATATAAATCATTAAAGACTCATTATCCTTCATTTAGATGATTGTTTTTGTGATTTCAGAAATTTAATGTCTATATACCCATAAAATCCATAATAATCAAAAAAAAATTGAAACCACATTCTGTATTTTAAATAAACCTCTAATAACAAATGATTACAAGGATGAATGGGATATCTCTTTAAATTTAATTATATTAAAGTAATTATGATACCATATCATGAGGGATGTGTAACTCAAATTATAAGAGAAAAAATCCTTCTTAGGAATGATCTATTATTAAAGAAAATGATATAATACCAATTTTTGTTTATAAAAATAAAGAAATTAAATATTTAGGAAATTCAATCTATTTTTTACACAATGTTAGTTTCACTAGTAACTGATAATTAAAAAATTTAGGGAGCCATTTATTTAATGGCGAAGAGTGTATTGATCCAAAATTCTAGTCCTTGAAAAACTAATGTTATATTCAATAAGTTGTTTTACACACTACAATGAATGTAAAAGATCCAAAAAAATATTATAAAAAATTATTAATAAAGATTTAATAATAACTAATATGGTAAATAATTAAAAAAAATTACCATTGGAAGATAAATAATTATTATATGTTAATATTTAAATTTTTTTTTTCAATAAAATTATTTTTTATATTATTTATTTTATTTTTAGATAAACAATTATTATATTATTGAATTTAAATTTGATTTAAAAATTATTTTTAAAATTTCTCCCCTAAAAATGATTTATTTTCCATTTTTTTTAAAAAAATGATGAATTTTAGTCAAAAAATACGATTTTTAGGAAGATTAAATTTTTACAATTTTATAATTATGTACGTTTATTTTAATTATATTTTTTGAAGGTGAAAATCAATTCTGGTTTTCTTTTAAATCACCTTAAATTTTTAATATTTTATTATAAAAAAATTTTGTTCTTTAAAATTAGTCTAATATAATATTATCATGTAAATAAATTTTTACTCTCAAAAACAAACTTCTTATAAAAAAATATTTTTACTCATTATCTACACTCTTAATAAAAGTAACTGTATAAAACCATAGAATTTTTTTTTGATAAAATGATTTTCAAATTTGAAATAAATATGTTATAATTAGGTAAAATTATTAACAATTTTTTCATTTATATTACTAAGGTTGAAAATTAATTACCTAGGTAAAAGTAAATTAGTACAAAAGATAAAATGTTAGAAGAAAATTCCTAAAAATATAGGTTGTCTAAAAAAATGAACAGATTGGGAGAAGATATACCCAAAAATAATTCCCCTTCATATTTCCCATTTTGGAACCATAAACCATTGAATAGTAACATTATATTGTTGAAGATGTAATGATTAATTCCAAAACAACCTTTCCCAATATTTATAAAAGGGTAACTATTACATAACATCAATACTCACCTATCTTTATAATTTATGTTTTAAAAAACTCCAAATTTCTTCTATTATAATCCTCTCTCACTTACATAAGCTTCTGTCCACAAGTAGTTTACTTATGTCTGTAATTTTGAAGGTGTTACCAAGAGAAAACTTCGGCTTTTAACATGATTATTATTTCACTTTATCATCACTTTTTCTATAATCCATCAAAAATAATATATATAATTATTAATATAAATAAATATATATAATATGTATAAATTAATTAATTTATATTAATTTTTCTACTAATATTCAATATATTTTATCCACTAAGAATTCAAAATAACTCCAACCATGCGTACTTAAAGACTACAACCTCATCAAAGTGATGTTGTTTTTCATCAATGCCCTAGGTGGATGGTATACATGATATATTTTCTTAATTATAATGTTTTTTTCACATTTATAATTCTATAAATATAATTTATCATATCCCATATTTTTTTATGGTTGTAGAGAAATAGGATCTTTAATCGTACGTACATGTGGACTACCAGATCCAGAAACAAAGAATTCCATTCTACATCACCATCCATCATTTATGGTTACTATAATTGATTTAATGATGATATATTAGGTTTATTAGATGTTTATTATTTTGTATATGTCACATTTTCATTATTTAAATACATCACAATACTCATTAATTCATTAGAACACATCCCCATATGGTTCCATTTAACCGCCTATATAAATGATGTTATAATGATTGTGTCATAAGTGATTTTTGAATTTAATATGGTGGTAATATAATATTATAATGATATATTTATGATTATTCAGTGATTAAGGAATGTTTTTGGTTAATATTTAAAATATTTATTATTATATAAACTTTTGATCATTCAACATTCGGAAAACTAGTTCATCATGATTCATATTTTCACATGTCACATTGATGTACTTCACCAAATAGAAATGGGAAATTACTAATAATTTTAATTAAATTAATATTATATATTAAATTATATGGGAATTATTAACTTTAATCTAATTAGTTTGAATCAATCCTTACTTTGTGAGGTTTTTCACAAATATAAACAGTTGAAAGTTGTTGAACCTGATGATTAAAATATACTATAATATGATAATATATTATTAATATATGGATATAAAATAATTATAAAAAATAAATAATACTATTATTAATTATATATGATATTTTCCTAGCATATTTATGTTCATTATATATAAGGTTAGAAAACAAATGAGTGTGTTGGAATGAAATGTAAGAGTTTTTCATCTGAAATTTGCCTCATTGAGAAATGTTTTGTATTATGAACCTAATTTGATTAAAGTGGTGTATATTATTCTTAATTTAGATGTTATGTCCTCAAATAATCTTTATTCATGGTAATTTAATTTCATTTTAATTATCTCTCTCTTTTAAGAGGTTTTGAGTCGAAATCTCCTCAAATCATAAAGGGTATTCATGGATCAAATCCTTACATTGAGTCATAAGAACTCCTATTTTTCTAAATAAATTCATGTTCTATATTATATAACCTATTATAATGTTATTATTTATTTCCACAAATTTTTTTGGTAATATAAAATTTCACATCATATTCTTCATCCTTGATGAATCTATTTCTTGATAAAAAATCATTTTGTTAAGAAAAATTCCCATCCCTTTTAATGGATTTTTTCTTTAATGTCCATTTTTTAACATACCACCATTTTCCTCATTTCTCTTCTGGAAACAAAAATTGTTTTTCTATCTAATTATACTTTTATTTTTCCTTAATTCATTTAAAAAATCCATCATTTTTTTAACGATGTGGGTTTTCTAGAAAAGAATTTGGAAATATTTAAAAGGTATTTTGTTTGTTGTGATGTTATATTATTCCCTTATACATCAAATATTTATAAATTATATATCAATTACTATGGTATATTTTTTGGAATATTTTTATTTAATTTTTTGTTATATTTTCAATTTAAATTTAAAAAAACGTTTTTCATAATGTTACATGAAAAACTAGTATTCTTTACGATTATTTTTAAAAAAAATACATTCATTGATTTCTATTCTATTTTGAAAGATTAATTATCCAATGGAGTAATGGTTCATCAATCAACCTATATGTACCATTTTTAAAAATTCATTTTGGAGACATTGCTTTTGGTTTCAAAAGATCATGTTTTCTTTAATGTGATACCAACTATAAAACATAAAAAATCATTTTTATTTCTATGTGCTATTTTTGATAAAATGAAGTATTTGACATTTATAAACACAAATATATATGGATGATGATGGTTTGGATCCTATATCTCCCTCAAATGAATTGGTAAAGGATTAATATCTCATTATACTACAATTTCAATTGTGGATATTTTTTATTACAACATCAATCCTAAAAAGTTGGTTTGTTCACAATATAAAGTGAGGATTTTTTTTTGTTCAAAAATTCAATAATGGGATGTTTATTCGTTAACAACATAAATATTTGGACTTTCTTGGTTCAAAACATGATGTTTGTGAATTTTTTTTAATAACATGATGTGTGGTAATTTTATTTATTCACAATACAGAAAGTGGGAATTTTTTCTGTTCGCAAGATTTTGTAGGGGAATTTTTTATGTTTACAACATGAAACCTGTGAATTTCATCTGTTCATTACATGGAACATTGGGATTCCTTTCACTACCTAAATTATGGAAATTTAATATGTTCAAAAAATTAAGAGTAAATTTTTTCCCAACATGAATCATTGGTTTTTTTAGAACAAGATTCTTGGGAATTATATTTATTCCCTACATGAATAATGGGAATTTGTTTTGTTCAAAAAATGAATCATTGATGATTTTTTCATAAAATATTAAATTAAACATTATTATAGTTTTCGCAATGTTCAATGTTATTCTCAATTTAAAATTAATTTAATATTTCCATGACATATTCCTATGATTATTCTACATATATCATGTTCGTAATATCTAGAATTCTCATAATATATCAATGTTATATATTTTTCTTTTGAGTATAAATTTACATCAATCCTGGGCCATTGAAAACTCTTATTTTTCCATCTTCTTTAATAGTTATATTACTCCCCTACATATTTATTCTCACATTCTAATGATCTAACACTTAATAACTTGTTTTTAAGAATTCCCTTATCCAGTGCTTGATCTCACAACATTATTTTTTTATTTACTTTGGTTATAAAGATGATTAAAACCTAGAAGATTTCTAGAAGTAGAGATGGTGTTTTTTTAATGTGGATAAATCTTTACAAGCATGAAATATAATCTTCATTTATAGTTGAACCTAAAAACAACAAACCTTTAATTCATGGTATTGTAAGATGATTTATGTGTTTTAGTGTTTATCATCTAGTAACATTGAGAAAAAAAGTATTATTTTTTTCACATTGTTTCAAATCTAGTCTGCAATGAATTTATTTAGCACCATATCTCATAGGGGAGATTTTTTTATCCTCTTTAATGTGTTCCTATTTAAAGTTTAGATCTTCATCAAAATCCCCAAAAAAATCCTCATTTACTCCCTTTAATTGTTTTTTAAAATTTTTGGGGGATACATATACTCCCTTATATATTAATCGTCACAAATATCAAACCTAGAGAGAGGTAGAGTTGTAACGATGATTCATTCTTGAATATATAATGATAATATATCATTTAAATCATTATAAAATCTTTCCTGAATGAATCCAATTTTTTTATCTTCATATGCTTTCCATATATAATTTTTTAAATGTTCTACTTAGGAATTGGTAGATTCATGTCAGGTAAAATGTGTTTTGGTTTTTCTATATCACTACATCATGTTTATTAACCTGTCAATTGAGTGGGTAAATCACTTACTAAACTAGTATTTCCATTATAATTAATTTTGTTCACTTCTTTTAAAAATAATATACTAATTATTCAAATTTTTTCATTGTTCTAGTTTTCCCTCTATATTATTTTGTCAAAATGCTTTTCTTGGGAAATGAACTTATTATTAATTCATTTTTGTGTAGTTTGACCTTTCATAACAATAATATAAAATTTAATATATCATAAAAAAGTTCATATTTTGTTATTTTGTATTAAAACCAATAAATTGTGTTTCAAAATGTGGATGAAATAATGAATGATCGACTAACTCACAAAATTTGGTGTTAATGTTTTGACCGAACTATAACAGATTATGAAAAAAATAGAATTCATATTTTCCTAGTAAATTATAGTTTCTTTCTATGTTTGTATCATAATGATCCTTTCTATAAATTTCTCACTAATCCTGAAACTTATTATATTTTTCTAGTTTTTTAATAGGTTGAAAAACCAAATAATTTTGTGGTTTGTGATGAATAAATTTATGATTTAAAAATATCATAAAGGAATAGAATGAAATAAAATTATTACCTAGTAGTGGATTGCAGGATTAGATAAATGGGGTTCTTCCTAATCCATTTTAACTGATTGTAATTATTTTTACAAATTATCCCATCATACATGAGTTACCATTGCCTACATAAGTTGTGATCCATAATGCACATAAGAGATCTATTCATCTCACAAACTCTAACCTTCTCTAATATTAAATTATGGTTATCATTTCTCAATAAAGTATAAATATCCTTCATAAACATAGATATATCATAATATGTTACATATCTCGAATAAACCCAACTCTATTATTTGATGAGTAGGATGAGCTATGGGAATGAATGATTTTTTGGTTGAGAATAGAATAATACAATGGATAATATCTTGGAATGATGGAAAATATCCACACTAACATTAAACATACCCAAATACCTTTGAACAAATTACTAAAAAATTCATGAATCAATGAAAAGAGATAAATAAACACCATTAAAACATCATTGAAGATTACACCTCTAGGAAGTTCTCCCTCATTATATAACTAGAGTGGCATAAATGGTTTATATGAAAAGGGAAGGAGAAAAATGATTGAAAAATTATTTAAAATACAATGAGAAATTATTGATAAATTGTATACCCTACAATACTATCATCTAAGTAATGAACTATTTATAATATAGGGAATATGTGTTTCAAATAAATTGTATTAAGGAATCAATAAATATAATTAATTCCTAGGGGGATGCCTCTATGTGAGAATAAAATTGGAGGTTGGATGTTTCCAAGTAGTTTTCTAGCATATTATTCCTCATTTCATATTATTGAAAACATTATTGTCCATGTTTTCTCTATGTAAGACATTGTCATATTTCTAGGAATATTTTTGATGCTATGCACTCAGACATGGTGATATTCTGAGTCATAGTGTGCCTGAAAATAATTATTTTGATATATATTGAATATATAAATATTCGGGAGATGATTTTTCTTGGATAAGTATAATAACTTCTAAATAGGATCCTAGAAAAGAAATATAAGGGAACTGTTAAGATTTGAACACATTTTTACCCTAGGTGAAACATATTTTTTTTTTGTATTTGGAATTTGGGAAAAATTTCTCAGGTGCATAGATTGTAAAATAATTAATACATTAATTTATTTTTATATGATGAGGAAAAAACCCAATAAATTCCTTTATAAAATCATTTATAACCAAATTTTAAGACTGGCCTCATATCCTTTAAATTTGACAGGGGAGCTGATGGATGAGATTCAGGGGATAAACACCAACAGATCAAAAATTGGATATTAGTGTGCTAATAGAAGTCAAGGATATCACAAATAATAATGGCATGTGAATTTATTTCATCAGGAATAGGTCCAATTTGAGGTTGTAGGATTTCAATTTGGATTTATCCCTATTTCTTATCCCATGAAGAGTATGAATCAATAAATTTCCAGGTTGTTCTATGAATCAGTTGTTTTGTAGGTTTGGGTTATTTAAGGGATATGGGGATGATGATGATTATTATTATTTTCATGGATTTTTTTAGCTCATCAGAAGTATTTTTATGTTATAATGGACTATGACTAAAATGAGAAAATGAGTAATTTTAATATCACATGTTTATAGATTATGATTTTCTCTCCCCATTATACATACATTCACTTTTTGAATTTCATTTTGGACTACGATTCCATGATTTCCCAGTGAATGATAAATCTATATTCGATCTTTGGAATAAAAAATTTCTACCATCGGTTAGGGATAAAGATTTAGTGTTAAGATTGTGGTTTATGAATATGGTGGAAACTTCTTGGAGAGATGAGGTTTTTTTCTTCATGGTTTGGGTGTGCAACATCGATGTGGTGTGAAGAAAGGGATTCCAGAGCAATGAGTATGATTGGAATCCAGAAAATGATGGAGAGAGGGTTTGGTAAACCTTAGATCCATGATGTTTAGAATGATTTAAAGAATAATTGGATGCATCAAAATGGCCAGGAAAAGACGTGTGTAGTTTCTATAATTTTTACAAATTTCCCAACTACACACTATGTAGTCCTATGAATACATGAATAGTAGTTACTTATGTATAGTAGTTGGGTTTCTTTACATAGATAAGTATCACATGCCACGTGACATGTGGAACACAAAAAGTGACCCTTAGTTGAAAAGATTGTAATGTTGATGGGGTTCATGCCCAGGTGGCTATGTGGAACCCAACACACTTTATTTGGGTTGTACTTGGGTAGAGCCATGTAATCAGAAATGACCAATCACATATGAACTAACTGGTGCACACATACAAAAACATAATGACACACCAAGTTATAGGTAAATATCTACATGTCATGTACCTCATAGAAACATTGGGTATCGTGTAAATGTGTATGACTTGTGATAATGAGACATGGTATGTGCTAGGCTTAGTGAGACACACAATGTACCCCTAAGGACACACAACGTACTCCTTTCAGAATAATCTAGATTCTTATTTCTTCTCATCTAAACATTATTGTGAGCATATGGGGGCTTCCCAGACATGTATCATCTGGGTGTGTTCTCATGGTGCTTTACTATGGGGGTTTAGTGTGGAATCCCCTTTTCATCATATATGGATACCCCTATATAGTTTCTTGATGTTCTATGTAGTTAGGGTGAGTTTACTTATTATGGATTAAGTTTCGTTAGACCACCTATCCTAGTGACATTGTGTCTTGAAGCATATATCTCTTTTAAAATACTATAGTGATCCTTATTTGATTCTTGTTTCCATAAAAGGTTATGTTGGAATTGGAATGACCAATATTTATATGGATTTTGTTCCCCTATATAGTAGGATGTTCCAGTAGGGTCTGGTTCCCCTAGAAATTCTTGGGCATTGACCCCTAATATTTGTATCGATATCAAAACTATTATCTAGTTTATTAGTATAATGGAGTGTTTATCTTGGATAAAACCTATAAGTTTTCCTGTGTGAATGTTCTTGGATAGACCTGATTATTGTGACTACTGAGATGAGTGTTGTCAGTAGCAGTATAGATCGGGGAATGGTTCCTCCAAAGGAAAATGATTATGAAACCTCACAATGGAACGATGACTGGTAGTGGTTGATAAATTTGAGATTCAGAGTCTTTTTTGAGTATATCAATATGTTTATTATATGCATAAAATTATGATTAACATATCCTATGCTGAAATGAATCCTCTTGTTGCTTTGGGCTTGGTTATTTTGGGTTTTCCTACTGTATATTGTTATACACACCCTTGGGATGGTATCTTCCTATACATGTCATGTCTTATGAATTCGAAATACATTTTTATAGAGTCCATGGTGGACTAGGACTATATGGACCAGGTTTGGGATTGATCAAATGAGGTTTATACTAGTGTTTTATTTGATAGAATTCCCATCCTTCCGAGAAAGTCAAACATTTTTTCTTGTTTTGGATGGGCTTGTATTTTTCCACTATTATGCTTCCAGTACATTACATCATACTATAATTTTAGGATTCCCAATGTATGCACACATTGTTATCAATTGTTTTAAATTTAATCATTTTATGAGCTTAGAAATTTGTTTGTGCATACAAGTACTTTAGGTAAATTCTTCCCAAGTGTGTGATATTCCTTATTGGGACTAGTCTCCAGCACCTAAGCTATTGGAGGTAGGATTTGGGTAGTTTCATCTTGGACCCCATCATGTTAAATCAAGAAAAAATGGTATCATAGGATTACCTATTATGAAGTGTTGTAAAACTACTTAGGGTTATGATCATATTTTTTGGTTACTTTTTTCAAGATGTGAGGATTTTATTGAGAACTAAGTATTTTTTTTAAAAAAAAATTCAAGAAAGGATCTCAAGCCAGGATGTCCAGTGTTGTTGTGATGGCTGATATATCCATTCACCAGGAACATGATGACCTTCTTATGATTCATTATATTTATCCACCAGATGTATAGAAAACATTGGTACATTCTTCATAGAGGAATAGTTTGTGATTCTCTTTTCTTTATTGATCTAGATCCACTGATATACACACTAACCATGATACGTCTTTATAGTATTCAAGATACATCTATGGTGAATAAATCTAGGATTATGAAATGATGTCATTATGGGGACTGTACAAGTGGTGAGGCTTCAGTTTAGAGACCAACTCCTGAGGTATTTTTTCTAGGTAGGAACCAAGTAATGCTACCCCCAGTTTAGAATCACTTGTATCCTATTATGGATAAGGAATATTATCACATGTGTGTCAGAAATTCAATAGTTCCATTAGGACATGATGATTCCTTGTGTAGGCTTGGCATGTTATGTTATTTCCAAAAGGGGGATCATTGAGGATCTATGATGAGACTAACCTTTAGCCAGTAGAGGTTTGGATCAAGTAAGTGGTTCGAGTTTCAGGTGTGTGTCAATCCCGATCGAATGGATGATTATTCTTACAATCCATTTTTACAAGGTGTAGTAATTGGATTGAATTTTACACATATATGACACACCAAGGTGACGTGTGGAAACTATATTCCATAGTTAGAGATATTCTAGTCCACAATGCGGTCTAGAACCCATTTTTATGTGGTGGGGGATGTATGTGAGCATGTCATGTGAATTTATTTCACAGATGAGACCCCTCCTTGATGGTACTGATGGTGGAGAGACTTCACTAGGATTACATGAGGTGTCTCTAAAGACCTATTTGGTGATGAGTTTATGATTCTTGTGTGGTTGGTGTTCTTTGATGCACTAATCTTTCAAATCATGCCTCGATTGTGGAAAATAATTTGGATAAGGAAATAAGGAATTCAAATAGGTTTGATCTCATAGAGGATTTGAGTGCGATTTGAGGTATGACGCATGTCATCATTATCCTTGTTTTAGTTACCACTTGGAGTTATGAGCCACATTTTCCTATTTGTATAACCTATTTGAGATCTAGTGATAATAGTGGATCTCTTTATTCCCGCCCCTTGGGCTGGATGATCTTGTATATGGGATCAGTGATTGCATTCATTTAACAAAAGTGTGACTAGGATCTAAGAGGATATAGGGAGCTTCACATGGAATCATTTTATAATGGATGTGAGACTGTATGATGTTTTCCTTAGTAAATATTGGTTTCCTACCATACATGTTAATATTTTATTATCAATGATAGTAAAAGTAATTATGGTTTCTAGGGATATGGTTTCTTCTAATAAAGAGTGGTCCTAGGTATAAATGTATGATATCATGCGAAGGATGTTAGGACCGAATTCATATCAATTGTATAGTGATACATTTGGAGTATTAGATTCTTTATGTTTTTAGTTCCTTCTACGGGGGGGGGGGTAGTATGAGGGAATCCTTGTTGAGAATGTTCTAGGTTTTTCTCACCATTTATAGTTGTATTTTAACATGGACTTTAACCAGGGATGACCCAATATCTGAACTAGCATATCTATTGACCCCACATTTCTATGAGCAGTATAAGAGTGGTTAGAGGAGTCTATAGATAATGGGATTCATAATACCCAATGTGTTTTCCAAGGTTGTCCTATATTTTCATCTAAGAGTAAAATGAGTTCTTGGGGTTGGGTGAGGATTGGTGTCCCCTTTACCAGGTGACATGAGGGAATATATCCACTATTGGGAAATGATGATATATTTTTCCATTGGATGGAGGATAAATTGATCCCAATGCTTGACGTCAAAATGGGTTATCACCAAGTCTAGGTCTGAGAGGTGTATGTATTGAGTGTGGTCTCCTAGAACCATTACAGTAAATTTGAGTTTTTAGTGATACCCATAAGTGTGCCAAACACACCATTAGAGTTTGTAAGACAATAGTGATGAATCCTTAATCCATTATGGAAGAGTTTATGGAATTATTCATCAATGACACTTTCCTATTGTTATCATTAGATTTAGTGCACCCAAGACATAGGAGGATGCTTATAGACATTCTTGAGGAGTTCTTGTGATATGGATGGCCTTGTAGAGTCTATTATAAAAATATATTTCCTAAGACATGTGAGTCATCTTTTACCTAATATATTTTATGGTGACATGATCTTGAGGGCCTCCTTGGGTGTGGATATGGTAGAAGATACTCACAGCAAGGCTCTCCATTCATTTTTTTCAAGAAAGGTAATAAAGAAGTTATCCTCTTCTTAGTTGACTATTTTGGGGTGAGGATTATGGAAAGTACTTCTAGTCAATGGTTGATACCACGTCACTTATTTAGTGAATTAGGGAGGTGTAATTTTTGAAAATCCATGAGGAGATCTTCGATGATCAGATATCCACTGGATATAATCTCGATAGATTCTTTAATGGAGGGAATCCTGTCATACTTTTTTCTAAATATGGATGGTGATTCCATTTATGATTTCATAGGAGGTGGTAAGGGTTTTTTTTCTTTATTAGTACATGTGGTGGACGTGATGGTGTACTAGGATCTCTTGGAATTATTGGGATATACCTAGGAGTTAAAATACTTTATTGAGGTAAACAAATATTTTGTCATATATCTATGGGTTATGGCTCTTAGATATTTATAGAGATTTTGTAACTCCTTTTCATGTGGGAGGTAGTACAACTTCATGGAATTCCCTTGTCGATCATTACTGAATGTGATTCTTACTTTACAACATAATTAAATTGAGTATATAGGAAGCCGTTGTGGACTTATTCGTAGTTGGTAAAAATGTCTTACCCCATCTATATATCTTGTAAAAGTGGTCCATTCAGGTTCAGGTAAATATGATTTGTGTTTTTATGTGCGGTTTAAACCATAACTAGGAAGATCAACTACCATTTGTGGTGTTTTAGTATCATTTTAACTATCAATCCACCACTGGAGTATCACCTTTTCAAGTTTTTTTCATGATATTCCTTTCCAAAAACTATTTTACTTACCAGATATAATGAGTAACAATTGTTAGGTATTATTTGTGGCGATATTGGTGGTTTTAAAGGGAAAAATTAATCCAAGAGAGGATGATTAATTCCCGGTAAACATCAGCAGTCCTCAGTGGACTGATGATGATGTCTTTTGTAGTTATAGAGTTATAGAGCCTTATATAGTATGGTAGGCTATATTTAGGGATCTTATGCCCCTTATTTTATTATTGATGTGTTTGGTTTCTGAGGTGGTGTACTACATTACCCTGATGTTACCATAGTACTGGGTTTCTTGGTGTTCTTCACATGTTGCATTTCATGGGGTATATACACAAATCATTGTACCATATCGACCTAGGGGTGATGGTCCCTGATAGTGGAGTTCCCATTATCAAGGATATGGTGACATTGACAACCATTTGGAAAATTTCCCTTCATGTAATGATTTTTCATTGGGTGTGTTTTTGTTGATAGCACATGGAATTGTTTGGAGAGCTCATTGGAGAAGGAGAGCCAATTTAGAGCTCAATATCTCTATGTTTTACATAGTTTCTAATTTTTGGGGATAAAAACTAACGAATTATGGAATTATTTATTTCCCTAATTTTTATTATGTAATAATTTTTAATATTTCAAGGAATATTTCTAGAGCCCCACGATAAGAGGACAAGAGATTCCATTTCCCCAAGTGCCCAGAAATAATTTCCCTGAAATATATTAAATTAATTAATGTCCCACCTGTTCAATTTTCTAGGAATAGTGGAATAAAAATTGATCGGGAAAATATATTTTAAATAAAAGGGAATATTTGAGATTAGAACATAGGTTTTACCCTAGTAATGACATAAACTATGTCAACATTAGGCATTTTTTAGAATGATATCATGAGAATAATTAATAAATATTTTTTATATTTTATCTGATGAAATAGAAACCTAATGAAATACCTTATCAAGCTATTTATAAAAAAAACCTTGGGTAATGAAAAAAATAATGAATTTGGGTGAGGTCCAGTGGAAAAATTCAATTAACAAACCCTGGTGGATCATGATTTGGAGATCAGTGTGCCAAAGAAAAATAAGGACCTCAACCCTGATAATAATGTCAAATCCTTCTTCCTAATCAACTTATCCAAATCAATGTATGAAATTGTATTTTTTTTATTTTTACATTTTCTTGTCCCATGGTGAGATCACGTCAATAGAATAATATATTGGTTTATAGATCAGTCATTTTTTGGGTGTGTGTTGTTTATGGGATTTGGGGATGATTATTATTTTTCCTTTTCTTGGATTTTTATACCCATTAATTGAAATTTTCCATGAAACAATAATGAGGATGAACTAAAAAAATTATAATTTTCATTCCTCAGGTTTATGGATTATGGTTTTCTCTCCCCCTTCTATGTATTTTCATCATTGGTATTTACTATAAGGCTATGATACAATGATTTCCTGGTGAATGATCGTTACACATTTGATCATTGGTGAAATACATCACTACTATGGGTTTGGGATAGATATTTATAATCCGGATTACAGAATAAAACTATGGTGGTAGATCTTGGGATGGTACATGAGTTTTTTATCATGTTTTGAGAATGTGACATTGATGAGGCACAATGACGGTGGTTCCTGAGAAATGGGTACAGTAGGAATACGACCAATGATAGTGGGAGGGTTCAGTCCAAATCAGATCCATGACATGCAGTGTTATTCTCTGTGGAATTGGAGGTTGTTGAAGTATCTAGAGAATATACATGAAGTTACTAAAAAATTATGTGAAATTCTAAACTACCAATAATGTATTCCTTTGAACATAGGCTGTGTAGATCCTTCTGTGTGGTTCTATGGTTTCCACGTAGAGTAAATTTTCACACGCCCTGAGAGGCATGTTAGATGTTGTGTGATCCTTAAATGACAATCTCGATTTGTACAAGGGGTTCACACCTAGGTGGGAATGTTACCCCAAAGTCTATTTATTTGGTATGTACATGGTCATTCTAGGGTAAATTGGCAGAGCCATGTACTCATACATGGCCAAGAACATGGACATGATTTGGGTACACAAGCATGGGAAGAATGACATTCCATGTTCCATGGTAAAATTTACATGTCATGTACTATATGGACATGTCATATATCATGGAAAAGTGCTTTTCACGTGAGCATGAGATAGGGGTAGTTCTAGGCTTAGTGAGACATTCCATATACCCCTAGGGACACACCATGTACTCCTTTAGAGGATAGGATTGCTTCCCCTTTATTCACAGCTTATCTTCGTTGTGAGATTGTGTGAGATTCCCCAGACCAGTATCGGTTGAGACAATTCCATTGGTCCATTAGTAGATTTTTTTGGTTTGGTATCCCATTTTCATCATAGATGGTGATCCCTCTGCAACATCATGATGATTTGTAAAGTGATGACGAGTTTCATTTTTATGGAGTCAGTTTCCTCACACTAGTTCGACTACGGAATTAGTTTCTTGGAGAATGTATCCCTATGAGAATCCCATAGAATTATATATTTCCATTATGACTCCTAATATTGGTTTTTCTAAATTAGAATGACTAATATTTTCAAGGAATTGATCCCATGTCTTGGAGGATATTCCAGCAGGGTGTCTTAACTCCACATAGAGTCTTTGGTGGTGAACCACATTTGGTGGATTAATATATGATATTTCTGATGGTGTATTAGTATGATGGAGTGTGTATATTAGATACAAACTATCAGTTTTCTATTATGATTCTTATTAGATAGACCTGATGAGTGTGACCACAAGGATGACTGCCAACAGTAGCATTATATCTGGATGAGTGGTTCCTCCTATACGAGCGATAATATGAATCCTTGTTGTGCAACAATAGCTAGTAGTGGCTAGGACCATTGTGAATTGAAGCCTATTATGATTATATATTCATGGTTTATCATATGTCTCACATTACGATTGATGTATAATTTTATTATTATAATCCTATTGATGCTTTGTGTCTACAAATTTCAGGGTGTCCTACAGGGTATTGTTATACCCACCCCTTCTTGGATCTTCCCACACAAGTTATGTCTTATGGAGACCATGAACATTTTTTTGAAGTACTTGGTGGACTAAGGGAATATTGAGCTAGTTAGGGATTGAAATACCAAGGTTTATACCATTTGTTCCTTTGAAAATAGTCATCTCTTATGGATAAGTTCATACGTTATTTTCAATTTTTGTTGGGATTGAATTTGGACTCTTTTATTATTTCTTGTACATTATGTTATACTCTGCTTGTGGGATTGTAGATGTATGTATACAATTATGTCACATTTTTTACATTTCTTTGTTTTTTTGGGTTTAGAGATGTGTGTTTTAATAAAATTACTTTAGGAAAACAAATCACATGTGTGTGATATTTCATCGGGGTGATAATCACCATCACTTTGTGTATTGGAGGTGGGATTGGGGAAGTTTAATCTTAGACCCTATTAGATGTGGTCCTGAAAAATTTCTTTAAATGAAATTTAGTTCCTTATTCTCCTCTGAATAAATCTACATGTTCAAATAGTTTATTTTTAAACATATTTTTTGTTGATGGTCTTGGGATTTATTTCACAAGGAAATTAAATTCGATTAGCGGATTATGTTTTGTTATAGATTATCAGATTCAAGATACAATAATATATTCTCTATTACATCAAAAAATATATGTGGTCCATTCATTGATTCAATAATTTTGGATATATTTGTGGGATATGGGTGTTATTTTGAACTAAGGGATGAAGGAAACATGATTCTCACATAACTTTGACTACAATTCAGTGATTCTTACATAGGGTTAAGAATTTTAGTTTAATCACTTGTTAAGTGACTAGTCATCTGTTTATTCCCATACAACATATTCTTAGTGAATATTATTCTATAATTATTCATTTTAGGCACTCCTTATTCTTACATTGTTTTTTATTTTTTCAGGTTAATCATTCATAGGCCTCTATAAAGAGGTTTTTTCTATTATAATGGCTCTCATATTTTCATTGAATTTATGGTGATTAATTATAATTACAGATAATATTATTTTATTTCATGTTTTACATTATAATGACTAATATTCTGAAATTTATGGACAGGTAGAATAAATATTATGTGGAAGATAACATCCAATATTTTATTCTTACATGATATGAAATCCATGGAAATGATTCTCTCATAGGTTTTGGGAACCATTTTTTTATCATATATATCCATATAAATTCTCATTCAATTTCATTTAAGACTACTACAAAGAATACTATTCTTATAAAACATATAAAATTCATTTTTATCTAGAATATATGAAAAAAATCCGATTTTAATCTTTTGATTCTCCTCAAATCAATCAAAACATTAGAAAAACAATTAAAAATTTATATATTTTTTAATTCAAAATAATTAAAAAAAACAAATTAATCAATTAAAAATCATGAATTTTACAAAATTCCATAAATATCTTGAATTACTAGTAATGTCAATTGTAGAAACTAATGCCTTTGTTGGCATTATGTAATCCCTAAATCCTTTTTGGGTGTCTTATTTGATGCCACCCATGTTTGAGATTATATAGTGGGAAAAAATCATATAGATTTAATGGTTTTTCATATCTTAAATTGATATAAACAATGGTAAATTGAGATATTTAGATACATGTACTAGATACTGGACACTGAGATATCCAAAAATTATATTTATGATGCTATTGTAGAGAATCATTTTATATAATGATGTCTTGAGGGTTATTGGGATTAGAGTAGCATAATAGTAGGGTGAAAATTTACCCTCAATTAGGATTTCATGCTTGGTATATGGGGGAGTTGTGTGGGAATATAACATTAGTATAGATGGTTTTTGTAGAAGAGTGAGACAAAGTTTTAATTTCATCGATTATAATGGACATAAAATCACATTTTATTCAGGATGTCTACTCTAGCATCATGTATTATGGGATACTTAGTGATCATGTATATATTGTTAGTGAACATGTCATATTCTATTAAATTTGTTGCTTTATTCATAGTTGTGTAGTTGTGTTTTTCTGAGAGTAATATTCGGTGTTGCGATGAGTTATTTTGAACTATAGTCTCCTAGTGGGGTGTGAAGCCTTGATGGTGTTGGATTAACTTATCCAAGGATTTCTTCATGTGATCAATTATGATATATGGTGATAGATTCTAGTCTGTGGGTTGAGGGTTTTTTGGGTGTTCAGTTTCTAAAATGTTTTATGCTTTGGTGTGCATCCTATATTTTCATGGTTATATGAATTAATCTCGATCTCCAACAACATACTTTTGTGGAATTTTCACTAATGATAATTGGGTTGTTCATATTGATTTTTTATGAAGTTGGTTTCCATTAATAATTTACTCATAATTCAACTTTACAAAAGAGATAATTATAAACTACATGATTTGAGTTTTATAATGGTTTCAGTTTGGTAGTTCTTTGGATTTGGTAATAAATTTAATCATGTTTTTGAAAACATTGGTACATAAAACTTTTTAGGTGATGACGAGAGTTTTATTATGATCCAAACTACCTCTCTCTATGGGATCTTATAGAATCATGTGAGATATTTAACTAAATCTCCCTGGAGTAGGGTTGGATGTGGAATAATAGTTTTTTTGAAAAATCATGTAGGAATATATTTAAAGGTGTAAATCATAATGATCTCCCCAATAGTTCCCTTGTTTCAAAATAATTTTATAGTTTGTACAAATAGTTTATGGATCTTTATTTATTATATTAGGATGATATAATCGAGGATGTAAATCTTTTCAAAAAGTAATTTAGGTGGGATTGATTTAACATAATCTTATTCTCTTGATGAGGCCTTGTCATACTGGTCTTGAGCTAAAGGAATCCTCTAAGAAGATAAACTCTATGGGAGGTAATTGGCATGTTAAGGCTAATAGGGATAATTCCTTATTTTATGGTGGTGTTTCATGTTCTTTTAGATCCTATACTTTGATAGAGAGATTTAGTTTATATAAGAATGAGTTGTTTTCATATGAGTTTGTTTTATAATATTTAAGGTTTGGTGTCCTGACAAGTTTCCATTTCAAGGATGAAAAGCATAATGGATAGGAGCGTAAAACCCAAAGATTTTTTGAAACATTTATTTCAAAATGAATTTAATATTGTTCATATGATGTGTTACATGTAACATGGATATTAGATTGTATTACATGAAACATTGAGGTTAAACTAAATTTAGAAAACTATAATAATACTACCAGGATGTCGTTATAATGTCGTATAAGAATTATATTTAATAAATTTTGAAAATATATTATTTACACATGTCTATTTAATGAATTATTGGGTGGTTCAATGAGTTTATTAATATTGGGGTAATTCATGATAGGTGAAGAATGATATTGACTACGTAGTGAAGGGTATGGTTTGGCAAGAGACTTCATTACTTTTGTCGAATTTGAAAATTGAATCTTTTTTCACATTGTTCATCACACTACTAGTTGATGGATTTATTCCACCTTGATTGGGTGTGTTCCTTTAAGGATTTGGTATAAGAAATTCCTACAAACAAGTATCCAACTAAACATAATGTAAATATTGAAAATGAATCATATATAACAAAAATAAAAATGAATTTATTTTCTGGATTATCTATGTGGTTTACATATCTTGAAGGATGGATTTCCAAGATCTCCAGCTTTCAAGAAGATGGATGTTGGTGGATTTTTGGTAGTCGTTGATCCAAATTCCCCTTAATGATGCCTCAATTTTTGTAAAATCACAATTCTATGGCATATTTTATACTACATGAGAGATAAACCATGATCCAACCCAGATATAAAATCCATTAAATCTTTTTTCTTGGGAGGAACTGAGTGGAAAATGATTTTTATTGTAAGAATATTCCTTCATATTCTCCTGAGGAATGAAGATTATATTGAATTAGTTTAGATAATTGGTACTATTCTTTTTAAACATTGTATAATGAGTATTTATAAATGGGATATTTATTTTAATCCATTAAATCAATGGAAATCCACATCCCTAATTTGGGTTAGGCAACATAAATTGAATTGCGTATTTTGGCATTAAAAAGTACTAAGTTATCTTACATATTGTATTTGTATTCCATTTAATTTGGATTAATTTAATCTAAAGGGAGGACATGGCCTTTATTACCAGATTTTGGTTGATGCCAATTTTAATTTAAAGCTTCCATATGTTGTCATCTTTATTTCCAATTATTCAGGAAATGATCTTGAATTTGTGTATGAATATACTCCGCCTTTCTATGAGGTTTTCATAATTTTTGGACACAACATTAAAAATAATAGATTGATTCAGAAATAGGTTAATCCAACCAATGATCCCAATTCATATAAATCTATAAAAAATAGAAAAGGCATAGCCATTTTCCTTAACCAAGGCGAGACCTCCAGGATGAATGATCCTTCAAAATTGATTAAAAATCAATCTTATAATTCTGAAATTAAGAAAAAAGTCATTTCTTGGAATACTATTGTTGATGTAGATAAATTAGATAATAATATGGATGTTCCATCCATGATTTTATGCAATCCTTATATATTTCTACTGATTGGTTTTGGAATAATTAAATTATTGAGAGTGAGGATGATTCCAACATTCTTGATGTATCTCATGAGATCACAAGATTTGTAATGTCATGAAAAAATGATTCAATTTATTATACTTTTAACATTACCAAGGGAATTCCAAATTATTTGAAAAAAATGGTTACATATCCTTGAAAACATACTGAAAATTTTATAGATGTTCTTGATTTTTAGTGAATATATTAAAATTGATACAACATTGAATCAGAGGAAATTCATCCAGTATTACATTGTACCAGGTGAACATTATCTGGATGACTCCGATAAGAAGAAATTCATTATCAATCAGTATTTTTCTAGTTAAAGCATAAGTAAAACTACCAATATATCTCATGTTATCAATATTAATGGTCAAATCCACCAGGAAATGAGATTAATGAATAATTGTAAAATCAAAAAAAATCCTTCTGAAGTTATAATTACATCTTCACCCTATGACGATATAATGAACTATGATAACCCTACTATTAGATCTTCAATTGATTCTAGAGAAGATAAAATAATGAATTCTATAGATCTTAAAGATGTGAATTTAACTGATAATAAGCTTCAGCAGGTTTCTATAGATAAGGATGATGTTTTAATTTTTAATTGTAGTCCCAATATGAGTAATTCACATGATGAAAGAATTCATGAGAATGTTGAAATTATAGAACTAGAGGGTTACATACATCGTTATAGTGATAATTTGGTAGAATCATATTCTATCAATAAGAATGTGATTACAGTAGAGTAATCAAACAAATATAGGATATTTAAATATGATGATTTTCACAAGGCTGACCTTGTGGAAGAGAAAAATCCTTCCACTGAAAATTTATTTGATAATAAGGAATCAACGAGATGCACTACTCCAAACATAGTGCACAATGGAAATGTTGAAATCATGATAAATTCAAGGAAAATGGACACTATCACCAAGAAATAAACTAGAAAGAAATTTTCTAGAGGATATAAAAGGGATCTCCAAATACAAATGAAATTATAAATAGGAATAATATTTTAGAACTATCATGGAATATTCCTCCCAAAATAGTTAGTACTCATAGGCTTTTAATTAAAGAGCATACACCAGATTTTACAGGTCTATCCTAAAATAAAATGGTTTTTTCTACAAGGGACTCCACTCTAGAAAGTGTGGGATTTCATATCATTAACAAAAAACTTTTCTCCATAGACATCGAATGTTTCTGGATTTGTGCTCATTCATGGATGGATGACCCATTTATAATTAACTCTTTTGAGAAGAGTATCACCCTATGTTGAAAATTATTTGTTATGAGTCACTATGGTTCTTTCATATATTCTCACAATTTATACTAGGAAATGATGGAATTATCCCATGATATTCAAACAATGGTTGGAAAATTCAATGATGCAGGGAAAATATTGGGGGAAATAAATTCCATTCTCAATATATATGAAATGATAGTCTTGGAGAAATTTTCTATATCAAATGGGGTTGTCGAATCCCACATAGAAGATAAAAATCTCTATGATGTTAACATAGAGTATGATAAATACCCTTGTTGAAGAAAATATCTCAACATAATGATGTAACATAAACTGAATATAGTATTTTTAAATGAAGCCATAATTGAATCTTGGGTCACTATCTCATATACTAACCTACCAAGAATTAATTTGCAACATTATCCAATTTTTGAAAATTTTCTCATTCGAGATATGAAAGCCATTTTCTATTTAGTTTCAATAATTTATGAGTATGGCTATCATATTTCAACAAACATATTTATGATACACGGGGTGATTTTATTTACATAGAAAATTATTTAACCTTTTTTATGTTTTCTGTTCTCAAATGGATGTTAAAGTATTGTATTAGAGAATATTTCAGCTCTCTTGACAACAATATTGAACATCTAGATGGAAATCTATATAAAATAAAAAATAAAAATACTCGAAGTGATTTTTCTACTTTTGTTCAAGATATTTTTACATATAATGATTTAAAAAAACTTATAAATTTGAAGGATAAATTATACAGGTAAAAGGTTATTATGAAATGGATTATTGATGTTTATAGAAATTCAAAATATTACAATTATCTAAAAATATTTAGAAAAGTAAGCATCCCTCTTTCCATTTTAAATATTGAAAAGAACCTTATTAAAATGTGGAAATAACTTATTGAGAATTCTATTTCTTATTATAAGAACCTTTTAAATAGTAGTACAAATTTCATTGATTTTATGGAAAATATTATTTCTATGATTTTTAGTCAAGAGGATAACACAATTCTTACTTAGACACATCTTGATTTTGAGATAATGTATAATATATTTGTAATTAGAACATATAAAACTCTTATACTATATGGCTTCACTAATTAACTTTTTCAAACAAAATGTGATGTTATTTACCTTTTGGTTTATTGGATTGGCCCAATTTTTTTAAAGGTGGGATACTTATTCAGGGTAAAAATGATTGAATTCTAAATACAATACACAAGGAAAATAATTCTAGTGAAACAAATATATTTAAACATGTTTATCTTCAAAAAAATCTACAAATTATTGGAAATATTTTGTCTATCAGGTTTTTTAGAATTTCTAATAATATTGTTTTTATAATTATTTTGGTTTCAATAATAGAATATCCATGTAGGAATACAAAATTACTACCACAGATTTTTTTAATATTCTACAGAAAAGACCAGAGGTAGAAACATTTCATTAATTTTTTTTTAAAAATGACTATTATACAATGGATTGTGGGTTTAGTTTTTTGGTCCTCATCAATTTTTTATTTGATTAATCTTTCATAATGTGGGACAATAAATTATTGAGTTCATACTATATCACAGTTATTTTTATTTTGTCTTTTGAAGGATATTTTACATGTTATATGGGAGTTTTCCTATGTGATATCCTATCTTACATGATTTATTCAATTATAGAGGACAATCTGAGAGGTTTTTTTATCAATCTAGTGGGGAATCAAAAGATTAAACCCATCCGATCTTCCAAAAACTTATTTTCACCCACTCATAACTTATATTGCAATTAATAAATACTTTTTACTCTGGAAGACAAGATAATCATAAAGAATATCCATGATTCTATCTAATATTATGAGAATATTTCATAGAAGTAAATTAAGTGGAATAAATATTTCTTATACATTGGAAATAATATTTCTATATCCCAAAAAGTGGACATCATTAATAAACATGGAATTAGAGAAGGTGTATTACACATAATTTACCATGGTGTTCCCATACTTTTGGTTAGTCCACATTCTTTTCACATTACTCACATCAGTTTCCATATTGGAGATCAACTAGCCTCTTGGAAAGAAATTTTTTATCAATCAATAGAAGTATTTTCCCTTTGAAGGGAGTTATAATATCTAATTTTTTTAGTTATTTTTTGGATTACAAAAGGATGGATTCTTTTATTACAAGTATGAAATTTATCATTAATAACTTTATTTTGGGTGGGAGTGTTTAGAAAAGGAAAATCATCACATTCCCTTGGGAAAAATGTTTTCAACTAATCGATTGAGAAGGAATTGGTATTAAAAATACTTTTATTTTACATCTCTCTTTTCAACCACAATTTATGTGGAGATTAAAAAATTAGAAAAGTAATGATATATTTTCTCATATCTATATTCCTTGGAAGGTTTTAATATAGGAAATTTAATTACATTTATTCCTATATTTGGAATGATTTTAAAACATTCTTCTATAACACTTCAGCTAGGTATAATTGGGTAGTCATTTTTAATTATTCTCTTAGTTTTTTGGATGAAAAAATGGATAGGTACACCACTCTTCAATATTTTAAATCAATCTATTGAGTTATTGGATACAAGTGTATAAAAAATGATTGAAATGGAATGTTCCCTAGATAGTCTTTCTATGATAGTAAAATTAGAGATTCTTAATTACATTTTCATAAATCCTAATGATAAGATTTTGTTTTAGGTTGATTTAAATGAATAAATCACATATAAATTACATTAATTACATGATATAACTAGATAATTGAGATAATGGATATCCCTTATTAATAATACATTGCTCCTCCCCACTAGTTTTTATCTTGGGTGGAGACTGGACTGTCACAAGTTCCTGTAGATGATTGTGTTAAATCAGCTAGCATATATTTTTCTTCATAATACATACACAATAATCATCACATGGAAGAAATAAATTATATATTTTTTGACATTGAATACAAATAAAGATATTTGGAAGGCTATTATATAAATTTTTGAGGTGTAGATAAATAAGGCTGATATCATTTATGAAAAAATTCAAATGTGCATGAAAATAAATATTTATCCATGATTATTTAATATCTTTCATGTGGCCTATTCAAAAGTGGTTCACATTTTCGGGAATTGCTACACTAGGCTATTTCATGAGAAATGTTTCATTCAATATTTCATCTTCGATTTCTTAAATCATCATGGTAGTGAAAAATGACTCTCCTCCTCAGAATGGTCATTTAAATAATTCCTTACATGATATCACATTTATTAATAATATTGGTATTCTAGGTAATTATCATCCCTCTTTCAAAACATTGGATGTGTGATGGATTTATCAATTTAATGGATGGATCAAATGCAATAGGGATGTAGGGTCCAGAAGAAATCTAGGACCTTTGAGATTTTGTTTTATATTTAAAGACCACAATGGAAGAATCAAGGGATGTATCTTTGGAAGAAACCTGAAATCCACTTCCCAAGAAGCTGAAATGCATGGAATAATCAATTCATTTGATTTATAAAAAAGATTAGTGAAATTTATTGATGGAATTTGATTCTTTCACCACTGTTCAAGCTATAAAGCATGGTTTTATTCTCCTCTCTTTGAAGTTTATATCTATATATATCTGATTCATGGATACTCTCATCCATGATTTTTTTCACATATTCAAATAGATAATCTAATCACCTTGCCTATCTTTTTTTAAATAAAGGGGTGACAACTTTGGAAAAAGAATGTTGCGATGAATTACTGGATGTGTTTCTCTCTCTTTTTCATATATATTTACGTAAAAATACCTAAATCATAGTCTTATAACATTTTTATTTTATACAAATAATAAAGGATTATCCATCTCGTCATATTCCCCATACTATAAAAATAAATTAATTATTTGGTGGCCCATTAATATGAAATGATAATAAAAACCATTTGATAATAATGGGAATCATTTTTTGAGAATTTAGTTTTATGAAAAAACGTGTTTTACCTAAATAAAATAATAAAATCAATTTTGGTTAGTGATTCTACTGAAATTAATATAGTATATATCTGATGAACTATTTAACATTCAACAAATGTGTTTTTTTTCTTCAGAAAATAGATATAGATAAACCAAATTGTGTGCTTAAAATTGTATATTTTTGAAAAAATGTTTTGTCCGGAATTTTTACCCTAAATTAAATACTAGTTTTTTTAAATTTTATAAAAAAATATTTGAATAAATATATTTCATTTTTGGAATCATCATATTAAAATTATCTTAGGGTAAATTATAGGGAATTTTCATAAAATAATTACTTTTGGGTGAATACTAGAAAAATATTAAATTTTATTTGAAAACTACCATTTTTTTAAATTATTTATAAATTTTTGTAAAAACTCGGATTCATAAACATATTAATTTTGGATACTATATGGACCATTTTTGGTGTGATATGTTGAGACAATGTGAGATTCCAAGACCTAATGAGCCTGCAATTTATTTTTGGAATATATTAAAAGTATTAAATATCACCCATGCATAGTTCAAGTGGAATTAATTATAATGGAGGATATAATTATAAATATTATGGTTCTATTGAGCTTAGATCATGGGATATTCCTTAGGCACTATATAATATTATCCAACATCAGGCATGTTTATAAAGTACAGTCGTGGGAGAATTAATAAAATAAGTGAATTAAATTATTTACTCTATTTTTATGATGTAGTGACTTTAAATACTCTATTTGTATATTGTTATGAGTATTCATTAGGTTTGTAATCTTAAACATGGATAACTAGAGATAATTTTAGGATGGTGTTCTTTGTAGATGATGCTAGAACATGTCGGAATCGAGGATCGTCACACCATTGGAATTCAAGGATCATTCCAATGATAATGATGCAGATTCATTCTTCATCAGAAATCCATCCATCACAAGGTTAGAAGTTTGTTTTATGTGTATTTACCCACATTTATTTACTCCTACGATGAACATGAATCAACCAACTAATGAATTTATTCCCAGATCACACATATTTCATGTATGGCTTAGATTATTAGGGAATTGGGGATATTCAATGTTTATTTTGTTATATATCATAATTTATGTTTATAATGGCTATAAATAATGGAAAAAATAATTAGCTTCTATGATCCATACCAAATGTGTGTGTTTTTTCAGTTATTCCCCCACTATACATTTATTTTTGTCAATTCCCTTGGCCGATGGTTTGACAAAATCCCAGAAAACAAATCATTGCACACCTGTTTCTTGGTGAAAAAGATTAATATCATGGATCCAAGTTTGTATTTTTGATTTGTTTAATATGTAATTGTATATTGAGACCAGATTTGAATTATCTATATGGTTCTTTATGTGTGGCAACCAGGAGATGAATTTTTTTTCCTATGCAAATCGACAGGCCGGATTCCAGCTGAGAGGACCAGTTTGGGATATACATAACACTTAGAGGGGGGTGAATCAGGGTTGGGGACTTTTTAAACCAATTCTAAACTTTTATCCCTGTACCTCTTGACCTATTTGGATCTTGATTCTCTTATTCTCTTTTCCCTGTCACATGCAATAATAGAAAGCAGTAAAAATATGCACACAATATTTTTACAAGGTTCATCGCTCAATAAGTGTAGCTACGTCCTTGCCATGCCTGGATATGACCAGTGTATAGAATCTCCACTGTGATGTGATATGCGATTACAGTGGAGTGGCTAGGAAAACAATCCTCTAGCCATTGTGAGTCCCTATACTTTGGAGGGGGGTGGGAAATAATCCTCTTCCCTGGACTGGTGATGGCCTAGTCCAACTTGCAGCCTCTAGCTGTTTCTTTATACTTCCTATGGAGACAGTATTCTTCATTATTAATAAGGTAGGTTATGCTCGTGGTCTTCTTTAGTGCTCTTCACTTGATTACTTACAAAGCAGTAGGCAAGAAATTCTCTTCTCTCTTTCTCTTCTTCTTTAGTGCAAAAACCAATTGTACTAGTTCTTCTTCTTTCCTCCACTTAGTGCAACAACTGACTGCACTAATCTTCTTATTTCTCTAGCTAGAATCACACAAACCAATGTTATTATTCAAACAATGAGGATCCGCTCACATAGAATCATCTGAATAAAACTTCCCTGAATAATTGTCAGCCTTCATTTGGGCAAACTCTGTTCTTCCTCTTCTCTTCCTTCTTTTCTCAATACCAAAACCTGAGTGTATTGGTATACTAAATTCTTCTTTTGTGTAGATGTGATTTAAATTTCATGTCCAGTTCTTCTTCACTTCGCAAAGCACAATGAGAGTGATGAACACCAGTCATGTGAGTGCAGTACAACCTCTCTTTGTGAAGCTGAATGGTTCACAGTTCTTTCTTCATCGCAAAGCTTCTTCGAGAGTTCTATGCACCTGTCGAATTCCAAAGGGACCATAAATTATCCGCGCACCCTTCTAGGTGTCTTGCGCATAAAATTCAAGCCTTGCATGTAAAAACACGTTTTGGTGCGAAAAACCCTTTTCACGCAACTCTTCTTTTTTCGCGTAGAACTACCATTTTTTACGCAACACTTCCTTTTTCGTGCAACACTTCTTCTTTTCGCCTAATACTCTATACTTCAATTTTTTCGCACGCCAGAGCTCGAGATTTGTCTATGTGTTGAGTCTACCTCTATGAGAGGGGGTCACCTCATATTTATAGGCGGTTTGGACCCTGCGCGTAAAACCCCTTTCTGCGCGTAAAACTGTCTCTCAATTCTTGAGATTACGCGCAGCTTCCTGGATTTTTGGCGCACCTCAGGACATTGCCATTTTTCGAATATCAAATCAAAATACACCAATTGCATGAAAAATTGCACACTGTATTCATTATTGTGTGAAAACCCAATCTTTCCCACGACATCATATTTCGCGCACTGATCCAATCTTTCACGCATTTCATGCCTTTTCCAATTTTCACTATTCTAAGCATGAAGCACCAATTACAGTCAAAATTTCACACCGCATTCCATATTGTGTGAAAGCCCATCCTTTCACGTGACACCATATTTCGTGAAATGATCCAATTTTTTGCGCAGATCATGCCTTTCCAAATTTTTGAGCTTCTGATCTCGAAACACATTTTGCGCGAAAAACATCATTCCTCTATTTCGCGTAGCCCGCAGATATTGAACGCACCATTTTATTTTTGCGACCAAATTGCCTAAATTTCCACGCACTCCATGCCTTTTTCATTTTTCGATGTTCTAACTTTTAATCATGCCTTTAACACAAAAATCTAAACCTTATTCAATCTTTTATTCTTCATCCATTGCCAAACACATTTCTTCATCTCCCGATTTTCAAGCCCTAAAATTTAGAAAACACTGGAAAATGACACCACCTTAAACTGTGATTTTCTGCCATCCCCAGATTTTCCATTGCTTTATCATTTTCTCTCTTCACAACTTCCCATAACTATTCTTCTTCTCTTATACTCAATCCCACTATCGTGATATTTATCCTTTGATAGATCATCTTTAGCATCATCAGAGTTGCAATGGGAACTGAAACATCCCTATCCTCCAGCAGAATCATTCCTTCCAATGAAAACTTTATATGAATGGAACCATAATTTATCCCCCTTTCCATCATAAGGCTTGCGTCACAAGTTCTCATGACTTATGATATTTTAGAAATACATATCAGCAAAGCATCGTCTAGTTTGGATATAATGTGAAATGCATGGCTACCTCAGAATGTCAAGCCCTTCCACATTCTCTCTTCTTCTTCATCCATCATTCTACACTTCATGCAAATAATATGATTTTTTCTTCAAGTAATCACTTGCATGGATTTCTATCATGAAGAATTTCATGGTCTTCTTCAAATCCTCATTCTTCTTCAATCATCCTCAGATGGATGATACTTCTCCATTATGATCCAATCATCCTCAAATGGATGATACTTCTACATTATTCATTGTTGTAAACAATGTGTCACCATTGACATATGTTCTTTGAACTTAGGATCATCTCAACAATCCTATGAATTTACTTCATGGAGAATTTCCCAAGCATGACATTCAATGCTATGATTACATAACAATTCTCCGTGCATCGTCACTTCAGTCGATCTCCATTAAATTTGGAGTCCTTCTTCATATCCTTCTTCATTTTGACCAGTATTGAAAACTGTTGACAAAAATTACAATCTTCATACACAAAGTGGCCCCAACACCAGCATGTGACTACAATGAGGCTCATCTGGAATTTATCCATGCCATTTAGCATGATTCACGACCGGATCAAAGGTCATAGTTAAATATGATGATGTGTGAAGATGATCTTTGGGTTTTTAAATGTACAACTATATACTGTTTGAAATACGAGAATATATGTTGTATGAGTACCATTCTTAGGCGCTAGGGTTTCTGCAGAGGAGATAAGTATCACATGATAGAGGATACATTTCACACAGTGTGTGAAACTACCCATAAACTCAAAATATATATTGGGAGTACACAACCAGGAATAAGACCATGAAAACAGCTAGGCTAAGGGAATATGTGATGGCCCTTGTACATGGACAAGGTCAGTAGTATATGGGTTCGTATACCCTGTGTACTCAGAATGGACATGGAAACGAGCCATGATACAAAATTTAAACTCTATACTGAAGGGTCATGTCTGGTACATCAATTACATATCATGTACTTCGTAAAATATGGCATAGAGAATTTTTCCTCTTTATCTCGTACAACTCTCTTTTGGGTACATTCCCATGGTCCATTCCGACAGGGTTTAGTACGGAACCTTGTCCCATGAATATGATGGTGATATATTTTTAGGAAATTCAGTCTAGGATTGAGTTGTTGGAATCCATCCATATAGATTAGATTGATATTCTCTATCATCATCAGTTCAATAGTTGTGGTTCTTGGTATTATTGTGATTAAAACTACATGTTCATCAATCCTCTATATACGGGATAATCCATATTAGGTTGTTGGTATACCCTCTGGCCTTTGGTGTGATCCCCATATGTCTATCGATCTCATTTTAAAAACATCATTGAATTATTCTAGAAATACATCATAATCATAAAATCATGGATGGATTCAATATAATCTATATGAATCATGGATTTTTTTTCTATTAGACGATTGTTATATGGAAACTTCTAATAAGAATCCAAAGTTGGAAATATTTTTTTGACCTTAGATGTGGCAGTGTGTCAACAATGTGGATTATCTACACGTTCTTGTTATATATTCCACAAAAATATTCTTATGATGATATGTCAACTAATATTTATTCTATATGATTAGTTATTTCAGGAGGTCTTATTGGATGTTGTTATACTTACCCCTACACGGGATTAGGTTTCACATGTCATGTCTTATATAGATGATAAACTTTTTTATGGAGTCCTAGAGGGACTAGGACTAGGAAGATCATAGAGATCCAGATAGATTGTGGTGTGTTCTGGCGGTGGGATTTACAACACTCCCATTCTACATTAAAAGTTGGACATGTTTTCAGTTTCTTTTGGTGGGATTGTATTTGATACCTCACTTTCTAGTACTTTTTTTCATCCATTTATGGCTGAATATTAGATGTACGCATGAATCATCATCAGGTGTTTTTAATGTCAATATTCTATTGTAATAGAGATGCTTGAATGTGTAAATGTGCATTATGATAAGGCCTCAAATGTTTGTGATATTCCTACTCAGTATTGGTCACCCTCACCTGGCCTTTTGGTGGCGAGCTTTGGTAAGTCACGGTGCATGCCCCATTGGTCCAGGTTGTGATAGTTTCATATCAAAGCAGTTAGTTCTACCTCAACACCAAAGTAAATGATAATGGTTTGTGGTAATAGTGTTATGTGTTTTGACATCGGATCTCATACTAGGGATTTCAGTGTTTGTGTGGTGGCTGATGTATCCATACACCATGAGACCGATCAACTGTATTTTGATATGATACATGTAAACATTAGTTCAAGGAAAATCTCTGGAACATTCATCATATATGTATGGGTTATTGCTTCCATGTCTTTCATGAGTCATCTCTATAGATATACAAATTTACCATGGTATATATTATCTTTTTTATAATTATACCAAGATGTTTTTCTAGAAGGATTTAGTAGAATGATCAGGAGGATGATCCCCTCAGTGATAAGGATTCAGTATAGAGATCTATATAGGAGGTGTTACCTCTAGGTGGTTATCCAGTATTACCACCACCTATTGAGTAGTATATTGTACCATCAGTACTATCAGAAAAAGTTCATATACAGAGTGTGCCTTTTTATTTTCAATGATAGTGACCCATCATGTTCTAAGGTGATCTTGAACCATAAGCAGATAAGGACTAGCTTTAGAGGGTGACAGAAGTCTTTCATCTTCTTATAAAACCTAAAAACTAGATGGCAGTCCTAGTTGAGTGATTTCTCCATGCCTATATAGGACGATGGTGGGGTTTTGTGACCCATTAATATGATGAGGCAAATCTTCCATGGTCAACATTCCAGGGCCTTTGATTTGAGGAGTTTCCTCTAGCTATGTTGAGGGATGTGCGTATCCAACAGCATCTAAAAATTCCATAGGGTGGTTTAACTATGGATGAGTATTCATCGAGGTTCACCAACCACAGTTGGTACCCAATTAAGATGGAACCACATTTTTTATTTTAGGATTGGATCTTTGAGTGAGTAACATGAAGATACATATGAGATAGCCTGTTAAATATTTGAATCCCAATATATTTTGTTGTTCTAAACTGTGCTATGGTAGTCAATTGTTTCCTAGATAATTTGATGCAGACAATTTGTGATGAAATTGGCCACATATAAGTAGAGATTTTGGTGGAAGGGATCCAATGTTAGATTGAAGGAATTTAAAAATAAGAAATTTTTGGATGATGTACCGAGACATTTTTTTGTGCCATAGGGATCACAGGATAGATCTAGTCATCCCATAGAGAGTTTTTTCTACCATTATATTGGTCAGGAACATCTGGAACATGATTGTCCAACCTGACATGTAGCCAATAGAGAGACATTTATTGGGATACCCAGGAAGAGGTTGTAGAAGAATTATGATGGTTCACTAGGACGAGAACATGGTAGGTGATAAGGGAGAGAAACTAGATTTTGTAGAATTATTGAATTATTAGCACCGCCACCCCTAGGAGTTCCATGTTTGGATTAGGGAGTAGGGGTCATGGGAGAGGGAAACTACTAGTTTTCAAGGATTATGACCTAGGGGATCCATAGATGTTATGATGTATGTTTATTGTCTTTTATACAATAGATAAAATATTTATAGACATGGGTCTAAACCACTCCTTTATTTATACATATCTAGTTCGAGACATAGAGAATCTGGTTAAGTCCTTGGCCTAACCATTGTTCTTGGAGACTCTGATTCGAGGTGGCTTGATGACCAAAATCATCTTCTGATGATGTGACCCGACTCTTGGAGGTGAGAGTTTTATTTTGGGTCACTTCATAGAAGTGATGATACATTATGAAGTAATCTTATGTTTGTAATTACCATATACATTTCATGCCCAAATTTATTTTTTTTGGTGTAGGATGCGGTGTGTCTGTAGTGATGGGGTGATGTTTTCCGTTATGTGTGAAAATTAATCCTAGGAAGAGAAGTATGAACTCATGCTTTGTAGGGTGCAACAATTTACACACTATATATATAGCATGACTATTGATGAAGTGGATTCTATGAGATTCAATTTTTCTATAGTGGTTAGAAATTATGAAGATGTATTTATTTAGGATGGTTCATGTTTAATTATCTATTGTGTGATAGAATTTTTTATCGACTTACACCCCATAAAGGCCCTACTATATACACTTTAATATTGGGTGACTCCCACAGATATTCAGGAGTTTGGGGATTAATTGGAGGACTTGTAGATGAAGGTATGGAATTGTATCTGTGTTTCTCTCTGGGATGTCCGAATGTTGTTCTCCAGTAAGGCAGATAGGAGATTATGGTTGTGTGTAAATTACCATCACATAAACTAGGTTCCCATAAATAAATCTTATCACTACCAAGGATCAATTAATTATTCAATTACATCAGAGGAGAAAGATGTTTCTCAATGATTGTGGTCGGATTATCCTTTCTTCAGCTATAATTACAAGAAAGGGATATAATGAAAAAACCATATATATTATGTTACATCCATTATGAGTCATTAGTGGTTTCCTTAAACATGAAAAAATTCCCAATAATTTTCATGGGACTCATGAAATAGATATTTTAGTAATTATTAATCGAGTTTGGGGAAGCCTTATTTTAAGATATCCTAATGTACTCGACGTCTGAGGAGGATAATTTAAGACACATGAGGATGGACCTAGATATAATCTAAGAGAACATGATTTACATGAATCTATTGAATGTCCTGTTCTAGATTTGGGAGGTCCACATTCTAGGACATGTAATCTAAGAAGATGCTGTAAAATAAAACATGAAAAAGGTCAAGGAAGTTTCAGTTGGGGAGCTAAGGATGTGGATGATAGTGGTACATAGCTTCGATGGATTCGATGACTACTATCAGGCATCCATACATGAGTTCTCTAGGATATCATCTCCCTTATAGATTTGAACCGAATTAGGATACCTTTCATATGAGAAGAGTGGTGACCGCAAGATTTCAAGTAATTGAGGAAGATATTAATGGGAACACCCATCAGGATATTTCCATAGGAGGGTGTCAAGTACATATTATTTTTCATTGATTTGGAAATGGTAATTTTTGTCCTAAATTGGAGTGTTATAGTGATTACCTATGGTTCATGTTATTTGAGATCACATTAGACGAATTATGTGACCCCCAATATTAATCCAGATGTGTTAGTCTTCGAACTAAATATGTAAAAAAACAAAATTTTGGGTGAATAAGTTGTCATCTATTGTGACTATAAAATTCTCATATATATCTTCTCTTAGAGGGATATTAACATTAGATATAGGATATTCCTATATTTCCTTAGGGAGTATTACTTAAACATTGTATCTGCTCCTAGGAAGGGGAATGTGGGATTAGATTCATTAAATAAGAGATATTGTTCACAACTACTAAGAGTGGTGTTGGATTAGTTAGTCTCATTAATATTCTCCTTTGTAGATGGGGATAGAGAATCTTAATTCTAGTCTATGGTTGTTATCTATCTGATATTACAGCATGTTTGGGAGGTACAACATGGGGATAGAGACTATGAGACACTACGTACTCAGATAAAAATTAGACATTCTCATGATTGGATTTTCTAAAGGTGGGAAGCAAGTAATTATTTATTAGTATGATTGATGGTACCAATGTCTCTATGAGAGAAGATAATGATGGAGATTAATACATCTCCTTTGGGTTTACATTCATGTGTGGAAAATTTGTAATTTTACCTCCCTCATCAATTTTAGTGGCCAAGGATGAATAAGGGTGTTACAGAGTTTATCTATAGATTCCATACACTTCTAAGAGTGAGGGAGGAGCACTATGTCTCTATGAGTTTAGCTCAACCCTTTACAGCTAATGAGAATAATTGTGTAGGGATATCCCTAGAATTTGTGAGGGGTAAAAACATATGACAAGTAGACACAGTGAAATCATGGTGATTATAGGATGACTCCCAATATAAGCCCAATTCCTACTATTTAAAATAATATTTTATGAGAGAAATTTGGAAATCATAATATAGAGGTGATAGTAGGACTCCATGGAGTTACATCTATGATCATTTCAGGCCATGATTCTTGATGCACATCTCAGTTGTGGACAGGATCACAAGAGGCCTTTGGGACTATTTTTTGGCAAATCATTTCCCCCCGACTGATAGTTATACTAATATGGCCATCTTTGTCCTTGACTACATAATGTGGGAATGCATGTCAGGGTTTTTTGTATATGGTAGGATCAACTACCATTGGTTGTGTTTGTGTACAACCACAAATACAATTCTATCTTCCATAGGTTACCATATGATGCCTTGTATGGGTGACCCTATAGGTCACCAATATTTTGCACTGAATTAGGAGATTTAACAAATAAGGTCCCAATGATGGTGTGACCCATGAGAAATAATGCTCAGATCGCCCGAGAGTGGATGGGGACTTGATAAAACCGTCAAAAATCCCTTGAGGACCCAAAAAAGAGGCCTTTAGAGTCTTTGGAAAGAGATTGTTTGTTCCTTAGGGTCTCACCTCAACATGGGTATAAGAGTTATGTATAGTTTGGAAAAGTATTTTTGTGGTTAATTTTCCCTTTCTATATTCTTTTTAGAGTTGGTGAGGTGGATTACCTCTTATCTTTACCACCAGAGTAATACTGGGTAAATGAATTCTTATACATTTTGTAGTTGAGGAGGGAAATTCATGGCCCATTGCACGTTGTTGATTGGGATGAGATGGACATCGATGAAGGTGTTACTTTTGTAGAATATGTAGTAGATATTTAGAATTGGAATGAGTATATACTTCATGGTAGAGATAATTTTAGTGATTTTTTGGCGGCATCATTGTAATCTTTAAGAGAGAACCTATGCGAGGGAGACATATATGTGTCCTTAGTACCCACATATCTTTGTGTATCTTTTATTTTGGATTTAGTAGGTGTAAATATCCTTGTTCAGAAGATTCTAATAACTCTAGTTTTCTAAATTATTACTTTTGGATAATATATGGATTATTTTCTGAACTATGCATTGATAGAATGTAAGATTATGAAACCCAGTCAGCCCCGAATTAATTTTTTTAAATATATTAAATACATTATATTTCATGCATGTATATTTTAAGTGGAATACCTCTTGATCATGGGCTCTAATAAGAAATATGAGGCCACCATTGAGATCATAACATGGGATTCACCCTATGCACGACATAATATTTTCTGGTATCTGGAATTTTTATAAATTTAATTCAGGGGAGAATAACTAAAATTAATAAATTATTTATTTATTTAATTTTTATGATTCAATAATCTGAAATAATTATTATGTATATGGTTATGAGTAGTTTTTCGGGTATTCCTCCAAACTATGGAGACCTAGTGAGTATTGGAAGGGAGAGTTCTTGGAAGATGACATCGGATCATTTTATAATTCGATGATTATTCAACTATAATAATTAAAGGATATCATGTATGTAAATTAAATAGATGTGTTAATCATTAGAAATTGATCTTTTTCAAGGATTTAAGTTTCCTTTATTTGGATTTATCCCCATACATTTATTTCAATGAATAATGTGAATCAATCAACTAAATTATTGATTCTCAGATTATGTGTATTTTTTATATTTGATAAATTATTTGAGAATTGGGGATATCAATTTTCAATAATGTTATTTCCCTCAATTTTTCATTCAAATAGTAATGAATTGATTCCAATATGAATATTTTCCATTGTTTCTTTTTTGGATTTATCCTTGTTTATTTATTCTTAAAATGAATGGCAATTAATTAACTAACTAATTGTTTCTCAGATTTTGTGTATTTTTGGGTATGGGTTAGATTATGTTAATTTTATTTTTTTTTGTTTTTTTAATTTCTATTTTCATTCATCGTTCATCAAGGAAATTTTTTTGGCCCATGGTTCAATAAATACCATGAGATCCATCATTCTGCCCTGTTTCGTGGCACAACAGATGGATATCATAGATCTGGGATCAAAATGATGATTTGATTGTGAATTTATTACATATGAGGATCAATTTGGATGTCTATATTCTATTGATAAGAAATGGGGAGGCATGGATAGACCAGTTCCATGATTTTCAACGTGACTTTCGGCCATATTATAGAATGAAGGAGAGGATGATGACATTTTATGTGCCTCTATGGTTTTTCGAAAATCTAAATATACACTACATGAAATCCAGGAGTAAAAATCCAATGTTGCCATTTCTATGGTTCTAGGGTTTTTATGGAGGATATTTCATTCACACGGCATGTGACACATGTCATATGGTGTGTTAAACAACCTTGAAACTCGATGTGTTCATTGGGAGTAGAAAACTAGGTACACGAACATGAATACTACCATACAGACAGCTAGGCTAGGGGAACATGGGTAGAACCATGTACTTAGAAATGGTTATGAGTACATGGGGTCATGTACTCCTTGTAATTGAACACAGACACAAGAACATTCCATGATAAATGTGTATAACCTAATTATGAAGGGACATTCCATTTACATATAGTACATACTTTTTACTTCTTAATTTATTTCATAGATCCATTGTACTCTTTTTAATGTTGATGTTTCATTAGGTTTGGTTCCATTAATCCATCTAATAAAGGTTTAGTATGGGTTCCCGTCCAATGCATTGGATGGTGATCCCATCTAAGGAATTTTTTTTGCATACAGTTGATGGAATCCATCCATGGTTCTTACAGTGAGATACTCTATCATCATCACTTCCCAAGGTGGGGTACTTGGTATTTTTAGTAAAAACACTACATGGGCGTTGATCCACTACATTGAGGGTTAATACAGATAGGTTTATTGGTACACCTAATTGCCCTAGGTGTAGTCCTCATGTGTGTATAGATATTTTTAGAAATCCAATTTGTACTTCATGTGGCTAGAATCAATTATCATAGCATCTTAGGTGGATTCCATTAGTGTTATCTGACTCATGTAGTGTGTTCACCCAGACGTGTGTTATATGGAACCTTCGAGTAGGAATCCTAGGCTCTCTATTTGGTTATGGCCTTCCTTGAGATAGTGTGTCTAATATGATTATTATATGGATTTTATTGTTATATATTCTATTTAAATGTACCATTTATATGCTAATGTATATTATTGATGCTATATTCATTGTGATTTCAAGGTATCTTATTAGTTAGTTTTACACTCACCTCAACATGGGATTTACACGTACATGTCAGATCTTATGTAGATGATAAACCTTTTGATAGAGTCTTTGGGGGGCTTGGATATTCCATATATTAGTGAGAAATAGAAATAAATGTGTGTTCTAGTGTTTACATTTATAATAGTCATCTTCTCTTTTATTGGTAATAATTCCTTTAGTTTATTTTGGTGAGCTTGTATTTGGACCCTTACTACAAGTATTTGTTTCAATATTTGATGGTAGGATTTTAAATATATTATTTCATGGTTATCATTTTTCTAAAATTCAAAAATATTACGGTCTTGGTGATGTGTTCATGTGTATAGGTACATTAGAAAAAGGCCTCCTGTGTGTTTGATATGGCAACTCGATCCGGGTTTCCAACCCCTGGCCAATTAGAGGTTGGTACGGGGTAGTAATGTTTCGGGCCTCATTGGACTTGGTCATGAAAAGTTAAATTATATATCTATTAATAAAATTTGGGTCATTAGAATAATTTTAATATTTAATTTTGACATAAAAAACCTATAATCCTGTTCATATTTTCACTTTGAGAACTCGATTTCTCATCGCATATGCATGATTCATTTTAAATTAAAATTTTACAATAATGTGACTGGATTTTGGGAAAATGGATTCTATATTTGGAATACCAATAATTTATATTATACAATAAGGTCAACATAACTTTGTTCCAAAATGAATATTGAAGATATTAAAAATTATTTACCATGGTTAATGTAAAATTGGGTTTGCTAGGGGTTTCATCTAAAAGGATAAGAGTAAAAGTGACATAAAAACAATCCTAAAATCTTTATTATGGCCATATTTCAAACCTATAATTTAAAAGTGTCTAGAATAATTTATTTTGGTTCCTTTTTTCATTAGATAAATGTGGGGGCACTTTTTTTAAAAAAATTACAACTGTACCACTAACCTCACTTATAAAAGGCCATCCAATCTCCTCTCCTGTTAACACCATAAAAAACTTTTGGATCAGAAAATACCTACCCAAATCACTTCCCCAATTTACTCCTCTCATAATAAAATCCCTATTTTTGGTTTAAATCCAACATAGGAATAATATTGGTCAAAAACTAAAGAGGATACCTAAAGAAGTGGTAACATTATTCCATAAGATTTTTTATTTTATTTCTTCATTCACTTCCTTAAATTATTATTAAAACATTATTTTATAATAACCAATGTATATTAAATATAATAACTTAATTTTATTATAATTTCATAACATAAAACCATGTCTACATTAATCAAATGGGTCATGAAATCATTATTCATGTGTATAGAGGACTATCGCCTCCTGAAGTGATGTCATTATTTTTTCCATTATCACATCTTATAGATGGGTATGATGAATGATATAAAGTATATATATATATATGATATTTAAAAAATAATTATATATCCTTAATAATAATATTATATATATAATTTTTTACATTAAATTTGAATAGTGGACCCAATAAAATCATTCATGTGCATGGTAGATTGTTGCATCACAAAGCGATATGATTTTTTCACTAACACATTACATGGATGATAATAAGGATAAAATTAAAAAATATATGTGATATAGATGAAATAATAAATATATAAATTAAATATATATCATTATTAAAATAAAATATGCCATTTCCTTTCTTACCTTTTCACTAACTGAATGATGATAACGTATTTTTTATATGTGTGGACAAAAACCTTCATGATGTGACGTGACTATATTTATTCATCACCACACAAAATAGATTATATTTATAAATTTATTTCAATAAAAAATATCATAAATATAATATTATAATAATTATGGAAGATAAAATACTACATTCCTACTTTCTATAATGAAGCTTGAAAAATTGAAACTTTGCCCATGGATATGTATGTCCTACCATCTCTATGATTGTAACGTACTTTATTTATAACAAACTTCATTCAGGGATATTAAAAAAAGAATAATTTTTCGTAAAAATGTGATAATTTTTTCATGATAATTTTTTCATATAATTTCAAACCATGACCAATATATAGTAATAAAATAATAAATCAAAACATACATGAAAAAACAAATAGTTATTGCCCAAAACATGATTTACATAGAATTGATAATAATTAGGTAAAAAAAGATCATAAGAAATTAATATATGGTATTATAAATATTATTATGGTTTTTTAATATATTTATAATAAAATTATATTAATTATACAATGCTTTTTGAATGTGTATAATTGAAGTCGAGACTTAAGGTAAGAGATTTCAAATCTCTCTTCTATTTCTGGGAGACATATGAAAATTCATCATTTGTTTATTTTTTGTGGTGTATATATTACCCCATTGAAATTTTTATCATTAATATTGTTTTTTATTATATTTAATGTTTAATTTGATTTTATTCCATACATGGGCTTAAGATTCCAACGATTACTAAAGTGGTAAGGGATTTACATAAATTTTTTTTACTTCTGTGAGATACATGACTTATTCAACAATTGTTGCTTATATGTGGTGTATATAAAATAAACTGATGTATATTATATTTAATATAAGGAATATTATGGGGACATAAATATAAATTTTTTTATCTCTTTAATGGGGATTATGGTTCAAAATACACCCAATATGTAAGGAATTTTGGTCAGAATTTTCTTCTTTTATAAATATATTATGTTACAATACTAAAATTTTTATAATGCGTATATATAGACCTCATAACATATAATATCATGAATTTATTTATTCATGTTATATTTTATGTTTCCTTTAATTATATTATTTCGTGGCACATGTGTTTCAATGTTACCAAAGTGGAAAGGTTTTTATTTAAATTCTCGTCATTTTCTCATTGTTGCTCATGATTATGATTCCAACAAGGATATATTATGATCTAGATATAAATAAACTCATGTATTTTATTAAACTCTATTTATCTATAGATAAATCATTTTCAATTTATTTTACACTCTCTATGTACTCAGGAGTTAAAAATAAATTTTTATGAAACATATTTTTTCTTTCCCACTTAGATTGAAAAATCAATTTTTTTTTCATAATTCATGTTTTATATAACAAAATTAATTATGTTTTAACATTCATAATCTTATTTATTAAATAAATATTTATCCATGTTTTTCATTTTTTCAAACATTTTTTAATGAAATATTTGTTTTATTTTCCAAAAAAATTACGGTTTTTCTTTTTCCCAAAATGTTGTTGTAATTTCAGTGTTAATGTATACACCTTAAATGAAAATTCACTCCATTTTGACTATTATTTTATTTTATACTTCCTTTATATATTTTAAAAGGTATTTTTGAAGAAATATATTTTCAAATTTTTTATAACCTATTTTAAAAGAGGAAATGATATTTTCCTCATGATAATTTTTAAATGAATTTTAAACATTTATTTATCATTTTCAAGAATATTTTCAAAGAAATGGATTGAAAAAATATTTTATAATTCTTATTTTAAGAAATTAAATTTCAAATAAATGTTATTTTCCTCAAGAATAATTCCAAGTGATTTTCTTTCAAAATCATTCTCCATATAAAAAGGCATCCATTGAGGTTAATTATACATTATTGTGAATATAATCCAGGGAAACCATTATTATTTTTCTCTAAATATTTTATATTTATAATATTGTGATTTTCATGAAAATATTTTCTCTTCCATGGGTTATACCATGATATAACTATTTTGAATTCCACTTCTTTTCATGGGTTATTCTATGATGAAATGATATATATATTATGAAGCCTATATATTTTCCATAGGTTATAAAATAAGGAAATGTTTAGGAATCCTCTTTTATTTCTTGGTTTATGGTATGAAAAAGGTTTTATGATCTTACAGAACAAATATATGTGATTTAATTATTTGATAGTTGTTACATTATAATGAAGGTAGGTTGTTATGCTATAACTAAGGATAGAGGTTATGTTATAACTAAATAATTGTGAGACCTATACTCCCTCAAATGAATTGGGTAATGATTAATTTATCATGAGATGGAATGGAGTAGAACATGGATTAAAATTGGTCTTTTAATGGATTTTTTCTACTGTACTAGTCTTAGGAGTGAACCTTGAATAATATGAGGTTTTGAAGTGTGAACCAATTCCACTATGATAACATTTTAAGAGATCCTTAATTATTATGGAAATTATTTCTATTCTTATATATATGAAACAATTATGTGTCTTATGCCAATTTTAGGCTCACGTGGATCAGGATGTTGGATTTCCATATGATTCATGTCTTAAGAACCACCAATCTTTATGATCTAACTCATGATTAAAATCATCGATATATAGGGTGTGGTTTTAAAATATTATGCTCATGTTCTCATACCCTCATATTCTTTTAATTCTCATGTATCTCCATTTTTTAGTCTTACTAAGCATATGAGCTCACCCTTCCAAATGTTTCCTTAACTTAGGTTATGAATAATTGTATTATGTAGGGAATGTAACAAGCTATTAATTTATTTTGTATTCCAATACTATTTTTTTCCTTTTTGGGATATTTTCTATGGGATATTTGGGTTAAATTTGGAATGTTTTTTAGGTTTTCTTGGATGTGACTAGTAGGAGAACAATTTTCCCAAACCATGCACCCCCAAGTAAAAACTGTGAAACCCAATATAGTGAGAGTTTTCATGTTTTAAGAAACCATGAATGAAGTTGTGAGAAACTATGAACCTTGGATAGTGAGTATGGAGGAGGAGCATGGTTAAGGAATTTAGTTTTTCTAACCATGTGGCCCTCTCCAAGAAACCATGCATATATAATTTTTTTATTCTGAAAAATAATTTCAAATTTTTTGAGCCCCCAATTTATGTTTCTATCCCACCTGATAAACTGTATTACGATTTCTAGGGATGATAAGGAACCCTAGAAATTGTTTAGGCTCTTAATAACGCCTCCTATGGAGAATTAAAGTGACAGTAGAAGATCTGATCACCCTATGATAAGTGGATATCCAATCATTTAATATCTCATGATCTATCCTTCCTTCTTCTATAGTGTTTGATTTATAATCACATCATGGATGGGTATAAACTCATTTATATGGGATATTTATTCTAGGTTTTATTTCTAGATCTCCATCTACTCTGACCAATATTGGAATGCCCGTTATGTGTATTGACCATTGGAATAAATGATTAAAGGTATGTGGTCCCCTTTAATATTTTCTCTATAGTTAAGACCCATTTTCTTAATTTATTTTCGGTATATTTCACTTAAATCAATTTTTTTTTGAAATGACTTGTAATAGGAATTTTAAATGAAAATAATTTTTTGGAAAAAACAAAAATTCTAGTGAAATTTTTACATTTGGGGTATTTTGGAACTCATGGAGTTGATAAAATAATTTGATATTTTTTTCTTTTGAAAAATGAATTAAATTGAAATTATGAAGCTAATGATTATTTTTTCATCAAAAAGGCATGAAATATTGAAAAATCCATTTCTGGGTTTTGAAATTAAATTGGAAAATTGAATATAAAAATTGGGAAATTGAATTCTAGAAGATGATCTATTTGAGATACGATGATTTCCCATTATTTATTGATTGATTGACACGTGTAATCTATGGCTGTTAGAGGATTATTTAGGATAAGCATGCTAGGATCTTGATCCCCTATCATTGGAATGACATTGAAAACACTAAAAAAACTATTTTGGAATATATTATCCAATATGGGATGTTCATGAGTCCTATTTGACATGATCCGAAGGGATGTGTATAAGCATACATTTCTATGATCATAGATATGAGAATTTTGATGATCCTATAATCAGAAACTAAATTACAAAATGGAAAATTACCCTGGTACTTTTTTATATTGTTTATATATATATAAGTAACTTATTATTGAGTGGTTTTGTTAGTGAAAAATGATTTATATAAATTATTTTAAATTTTTTAAGACATATTTGAAATGTTCTCCATCATTTATGTGGGAGGATATCTTGTTTTAAATATGAAAACGATATATTGTGCCCTGCCCTTTTTTATTTAAGTTGACATCCTCATTTGGTTTATAATTTTTGAGACAATTAGAAAACACATGGTGAGACCCTAATGGTATTTATATATAACAACCTACCATTTCCTTTTGGTGTTTTAGATTTTCTTCTGATATGTCTGAGTAAAGGGAAATGACTATATGGATGTTGTAGATGTTCTAGATCCCTTGATCATGGAGTTATATTTCTTTTACTAAATTTTAGTTTTGTAATTATATTTTATGAGTAAAGTTATGATGTATTTATATTAGTTTCATTATAAATTTTTTTGTGTATTTTTTCGTTTTTGAATGTTGAGACTAATAACTTATATCTTTTATCTTCTGCTATTTTTTAGAAAATTCATACCCTTTTTATATTTTATAATTCCATGTTATAGTCTCCAACCCATTGGGAATGGGAATGGACCTCAATCTATGTTAAATCTTGATTGGGAATTAGGTAAATAGGGTACATGGATTGGTTTGTGACAAATTGGATTTAAATGTGAAGGATTATCAACATTCCATGATGTTAGTATGTAGTTTGAATTTTTTTGAGACTTATAAGGTGGTTATGAGTCAGTTTCTAAGAATATATCATTATAATTATCCTTATGTCACCATTAGTGGTATGGGGTTGGACTCTTAAGGAAAATTTTTATCTAATTCTAGTCTTTTCCATGCTTTTGATTTGGATAGGTTGAAATCCAATGCTTGATTTCTAATCAGGTGAGATTAATTTCCCCATTCCTCTTGTTTGAGTAGTTGATATGAATAAAATTTTAAATCCTTCAGGTTTATTAGTAATGTTTTGAAGCATCATTACATCATGAATCCCTATTAATATGACCCAAGAGGATGTTGTTAGTGAACCACAGTTAGCATATCCTCCCATGGGATAAAATGTTATTGAGATTATTTTGCATGATTTCAAAGCTCTCAGATAAGAATTTGAACCAATTCCTATTTAGTGTCTAGTTTTGGATCCATAGAGGGATGAATCTTGGAATCATGAACAAAAATTTATTCACGATAATAAAAAATCATTTCTTATATCAAATGATCCCCAAGAGGCAGAGGACTAGATGAGGAAGATAAAGCTTTTGTTTGATTTCTTGGAAATTCCAGATTCGATTAAGGTAAAATATTCCACCTTGAAGTAAGGGGGAATAAAAATATATGGTGATATTTGATGGTTATTTTGAATAATAATAAGTGTTTAGATTGGATGAAATTTAGAGTTCTTTTCATTGACTCGTTATATTCATAGTCTATGGTGTTGACTAAAGATAATGAGTTTTTCAAACTCAAACATGATAACAAAACTATGACTGAGTATATGAATTTATTTCTGTATCTTGAGAATTTTACCGAGATATTTTATCTAATGATATGATGATGAATTAAAAATATTATGTGTTTCATCTACCTAATATTAATTCTCATGTTTTCTTAATAAATCTCACTTCATATTTTGAAGTGTTGTATTTTCATTTTAGTGATGAGCTTGAACTATATGGTATATTTGGGTTGATGGGAGAAATATTTTCTCTTAATGGAAATACCATGATTTCCATTCAATTAAATAAAACTTTTTATGAATATCGTGGTGGTTCTCAATATCAAGTGTCCTATAGAACAGCTGCAGTTCATGAAAGATGACCATTGACTTTCTTCTAGTATGGGAAGCCTAGGAATTCCATGTGGGATTGCACTGAGGAACCCATGATCAACATTTATTTTTGACACCTAAGTTACATTCCAAAATTTAGTTATGTATTTTCTACTACATATTGTGACATGATGTCATCATCACCTAAAAGTACCATGGAATAGTGAAATGCGTCATAAAAAATGGGTTTCTAGACACATTTATCTAGAATGAAGATTCTTCAACCAGTGGAAGAGTCTCCAATGGAATCTAAAATAATTCTATCAACTATGATATGTTCCATCACTATAACTTTATATTTAGTTACTATTTTAATTGATATTCGTGCATCTCACAAATTTGTGTTAACTCGTATTCTGATCCTGCAAAAATTTCATATGGGTATTTTGACATTTGTAGTTGATATTGTTGTGTCCCTTGAAACAAAGAGATATAAGGGTCTCCCATGTCATCCTTATACTTTATCTTTATTAGAGATTGATGTTACCTAGGATTTTATGATTCTAAAAATGAAACCACCTGATTTCATTTTTAAAATGGATTGTATTTTTTCCAATAAATCTTGAATTGGTTTCTATCTATGATGGGTATCCTTCACAACTTCTGATGGGGGTTTTTGTATCTTTCAAGAATAATGGGACATGATGTTGAGTAGAAATAAACCATATTATCTAGATATGGGGAAATTAATATCAATATTCTCTTTATACATAGAGTGGGAATCATTTATTAATAATCTCAATATAGTTTTAATTGAATTTCTTGACATATTTCATTTTGATTTCATTGGTTTCAATTAGTAATAGTGGTAGATTTTTCAATTCATTTAGTACATAGCTCTCATCGAATATCTATACCTTATTACTTCATGAAAATTCTAAAATGATTTAGTTAAATACTCATTTATATGTTCTATTAGAGAATGGATTTATACGTTTGAGTGTGTGATCTTGGGAAGAACCTATTTTGGTTTCTATGAAATCTTATAGAACACTTCATATACTTGTTGATTAATGGATACTCTATAGATTTATGGAAAATAAGAAGTACATATTGGCATAGATTGATGATTTTTTTTGATTAGTTGAAAAGGGACAAGTGGTTCTCGAAGATTGATCTTCAATTTGGTTATCCCCCGATAATAAATAAATAATATGACATTAATAAAACCAGCATACAAACTAGGTATAACCATTATGAGTATGTTGTCATGTCATTTGGTCTTACCCATGCTCATTCAGTCTTTATGAAATTTTTGAACATGATATTCCATGAGTGTCTTGATACATTCTTAGAGGTCTTTGTGAATGAGATCTTGGGTTTTTCTCAGTCTTAGGAGGATCATGTGTGTCATATGATATACGTTCTTGAATTTTTGAGAAATCCTTGAATTTATGCTAATATATAGAAATATTATTTCTATATTTATGAAATAATTTTCATGGTACACGTAGTATTGATACATTGTTTCTCATTTGATCCTAAAAAGGATAATTTTTTTATAACATGTTAGGAATTATGGAATGGTTTCATGATACATAGCATACTAGGACTAGATAGGTATTACAACAGGTTTATGAAGGATTTATCAATGTTTTATTATCCAATGAATTATATCAATAGGAAGGGGTTAAAATTTTCTTGGAAACTTACATTTTTGTGTTCTCCGTGGATTCAAAATGTATTTTGAATTCTACACAGTTGTTGAATCTTTTATCGTATGAGAAGGGCTATGTGGTGTTCTGTGAAACATTCAATTTGGGTTTGGGATGTGTTTTTAAAAATGGTGATCAAATGGTATCATATGGTTCTCGAAATCTTAGGACACACAAGATGAAATATCCAACCAATGATGTTGAACTCACAATTGTGATGCATGAAAATAAGAGTTAGAAACATTAACTTTTCGGAGAAAGGTATACCATTTATTCTAACCACTAGAGATTTAATTATAGATTATCTAAAAATTATTAATATCTACCAATGAAATAGTGTGGAGTGACTATAGTATTTTTATTTCAACATTTCCAATACCCCAATAAATTATAATGTTCTTTCTATATCCTTGAGAAGGAAAATTTTGGCATAGGACAGGAAAGAACCATCAGAATAGTTGAAATTGATTCCTCTTTTTATACAGCTATTTATAAGAGTTCTGGAAATATGGTCAGAGGTTTTCTTGGATATTTTCAGCTAACATCCTCTATTATTGATATGATTAATCAAGTTGAACATCTTTGTGATAAATTAAATATCTTTAGGTACTCTCTTTATAGTGGGGAGTCACTTAATTTGTTTTCATTATCCATAGAGGGTATTCTATGTTTTCTAAGTTAGTTTATTAAACCGTTATCCATAATGATTTATATGATGGGATACTTCCCAAATTGCTAGTGGGATGTGAACCCATGAACTATAAAGATGTTATATGATATGTAGTGATGATTTTGGTGGAATGGTATAAGATGAGACATCACTAAAATAATTTTAAATTTTTATACATTCCAACAGGTCAAGGAAAAGCACCATAGAAATTTGGGTTTTCCTTAGCCTCTTCTAGTACAAACATGGAAGTGAGAAAATTTTATATGGAATTTTTGGTTGGGTTTCTACATACCCCTATAAATAGTAATTTTTTATATATGTGGTGATATACTATATATCCAATTCGATCACATTATACCCATCCATGATACATAAAAATTTGGTGATTTGGGAAGTATCTATGTTAAATATATTTTTTTTCTTCACAGACTTCAATCTGATAAAGTCTCTGACCGAGAACCCCATTTTTCACTACAATTTTTGGTGAGGCATTTTGGAGGTGATGGGATCACATGTTTTTTGGAGTGTGGTAGACTATCCTTAAAATGATGGCAAAAAAGAGTGTTCTATACAGATTCTAAAGGATATTCTATATTAATGGAGTCTCAGTTTTGGTGGAGCCTGGGATTACCATTTGGTAGTGGACGAGTTTTATTATATTACCAGTTATCATTTCACCGTCATAATTACTTATTTTAATGATATGTACAGTTGGATATGAAAATATCTAATTTTATTCATATATTGGAGGAACATCCATAGTTGGGATAATTTTGGCCCAAGAGAAGACAACAAATATTAAATTGTTTTTTCCGATAATGTTGAAAGAATAGACCACGTTCAAATAATTCGATGGTTGTCATAAGAAGTTATTAGAGTGTTTAGTGAGTGGATATGCGTTCTTATGAGTTTCCCTTCATTTGGGTCTTCGATAGCTTGGTAGGAAAGGTAATCATTCTCCTCATTTTGTGGGACATTTTGAGTTGTTTAAGAAGGTGGGGAATGTGGATTACCAATTATATGTTCTTCTATAGTTGAATTTGATACATAATTTGTACTAGGTATCATAGATATTAAAATATATTTCCCACCCATACCTTGTCTTGAGTTAGTAGGATTATTATTATGAGCCTAATTTATCCACGACATAGCATCCAACCAGGATAATTGATTATGAGTCAATGGTACTTAATGGGAGGAAAATACAGTTGGTTTAGGTTCTATAGAATCACGATTTTGATTCACATGGGACATGGAAGAGGGAGGCACAAATGAGATAGAAATGGCCTCACCTAAATGATATATAAACATCTATAAAGTATTTTAATTTTAAAAAAAATGTTTCTATGGTGTGGAGTTTATAACATCATGTTATTTTTTTTATATATTCAATAACCATTGTTTTTAAACTTTTTTATCAATCGTGTGTAGTGGTGATTTGGGAGGAATTTGGATAGTGAGTGTTTGAATGTTTAATTAAAAACTTAAAAAAATTGTGTCCTTGGACAATGAGTATAGAGGTGGTTCACAATGACAGGATACAAATTTATAAAACAGTGCATCCCTTTCTAGGGAACCATGTGTGGATAATTTTTCAAGAAATTATTTAAAAATTTACTAATCCTTTTGTTTAATTTCACAACCTACTTTCTTGAAAAGATAATGATTCACATAGTTTAGATGGTTCCATATAAGAATTTTTTTTTTCAAAAAAACCCCTAATTTTGTGAATCAATGTGCCAATCGAAGATCCAATCCCTCTCTGGTAAGTCAATATCCTATTATTTAATCTTTCATGACCTCTCCTTCCTTCCTACATATAGTTTTATGGATCATCATGTATTAGATGGATCTAGACTACATTTTATAGGATCATTATTTTAGGATTTATTTATTTTTATCCTTTGCCTTTTATATAAATCAGGGTTCTCCTTATGAGTGTTGACCATTTGATTCCATAATTAATGGTACGTGGTTCTGTTTGAGATTTTCCAAAAAAATAATACCTTAATTTTATTGATTTTTCTATATTTCTTTTAATTGATTTTTGAAAACCCAATTTGATAAGATTTGGAATTTTAATCCTAAATGGCATAGAAATTTCAGGATACCCCCTAATTCCAATAGAATTGGAATTTGATGCATATTATGAAATTGATGGAGTTAATGAAATGATTTTAGAATTATTTTAAGAGAAATTATTAAATTGAAATTATAAAATCATATAATTCATTTTTGTATTGAAAATGCTTAAAATGATAAAAAACACGTGGTTTGTTTTTAAAATTGAGTTTTCATATTAAAATAGAAAAATGTGAAATTTAATTTTGGATGTTTATTGTTTTTAAATGACATTATTTTATTATTATTGATTGATTGATTGGGAACATGTGATCCACGATAGTTAGGAAGTTATTTGGGATACGAGTGTTTTGATCTTTATACCCTAGTATTGGATTGATGATTAAAACTCTCATAATAGAATTGTTATAAATCTCTTTTCATCGATGGGATTTTGATGAGTCTTATCCAACCCGAGCTTGATAGACATGTGAGCACATAGGTAGTGATGATCATTGATATCAGAATTTTGAGGATCCAATAATGGTAAACTAATGTAATAAGGGGAAGAGAACCATAGTTATTTCTATGACTTATTTGATATATATTCCATTAATTATAGAACTATTTTATTCACACCAAATGATTAATATAAAATATTTTTAGAAGACTTGTTTGAAATTTTTTCCATCATTTGAAAAGAAACATGTTTTATTTTAAATATTAATATAATATAGTATTCCATGACCTATTTAATTTAAATTAAAGGAATGATTTTGTTTTTTATTATGGAATCAGTTATGGAACACTTTGTGAGACCCAAATGATATTTATATCTCATACCAATCCTTTTCCTTTGGGAATTTATAGATTTTATTTTTCCCAGTCTGAGTAAAGTGAAAGAACAATTAAGAGGAAATTGATGTTCTTAATCTTTTGATATTGGTTTTATTTTTACATTTAGTATTTTTGAGTTTCCTATTTCTAGTTTCTTATTACATTGATTTACTAATTTGGGTTTAGTTATACCTATTTGGTTTCTACTACTTTCCCCTTTTATAGTGTTGATCATATTGACATCTATCTTTTATCTCTTACTTTTTTGTGGGAAAACAGATCCCTATTTTATCTTGTGTGATTCTAGGTTCAAGTTTCCAAATAGTGTGGATTTGGAATGCCCTTTAGGCTATGTTAGTAATGGTTTTGGTGTTAGGATTCTAGGGTATCCAGGCTAGTTCATGATGGGGTATGTTTGTGAAGAGCACTATAGAAATATATCTTAATGGGACATGTTGATGTTATTTCTCAAAATTAGAATATTGTGCACCTTGAATCTAAGAGAACACAACTATTATAGTCCCTAAAAGTATGTTTGTGTAATGTATGTAATATTGATAAAAAAAATATACAATATCAATGTATGTATATAATGTGTCACTCTAGTAGGTATTAGAGGAATGGTTTAGTTGACCTTTGTAAACTAGGGTGAGAAATATTTATTGAGATCCATAGTGTTATTTCTAAGGATATGTCTTGGGATGACACTAAAGATAATCCACAAGACCATTCAACATATAAGAAAATGTACTAGAATTTAGGTAATGGATAGAGAATGTTTTTCCCAATAATAATATTCTATTTTGGATACTAAAAGTGGATATTGTTGTGGTACAGATGTTCCTAAGGGTAATGAATCCAAAAAACAGTGTATTGATTTGGACTCAATCTTTCCCCAGTGCATGGTAATGGGTATTTATACATATATGGATTGAAACTCTTAGGAGATAGGCCTTAGAATCTCACAAACTCTTCACAAACCATCATCAATGATTTAAAAAAAAGAAAAATTTTAATGACCAAGGAAAAAATACGATTTCATATATTAAAATTTATGTGTCATGATTTGGACATCCTATAACTATTTTTATCATTATTATGTGGTCTTCCTCTATAATTATTTTTTCTCACACTATAGTTTTTTTGTCAACAGTGGGAAACATAAGTAATAGAGTTAACATTGAATTTGAATGAAAACACGCTAATGAGTATCCAAATGATATGATGACTATATTGAATGGTATTGTGATTATTCCTAGTCATTTATCGTGGACAATAATTCAAAACATTCCCCTTAACCATCTTTGGACTATCTAAATAAGAGAAGGGTAGAGTTCGGTGGTAGTTTGGTTAGTGAATAACATGGTGGAAAGAATATTCATTTTACTGTATATAAAAAATTTGAAAAGATGGGGTCAATAGAATGTATCTGAGAGATGATAAGAGGGTTTTAGTGTGGGAAACATGGGAAAAAGCAAGTAAATGCAAAGGGGAAACATGAAAATTTTGGTAAAAAAATGGATTAAAATAATGGCCTTCCTATGGTTTTATATACTATAGAATGTTTTAAATGTGGAAAGTACAGGGATTATAAAAATGTATGTCATAAGGGAAAATATCATTAAGATAATTAAGAAGGTTTTATGAGTGGTGGTTATATTGTAGATTATAAAGATACTACCAATGACATGTGAAATTAAATAAGTGTTAAGAAATATGATGAATAAGAAAAAATAAAGGTCTGAGAAGTGGGATGGTTGATGTTATTATGTATTAGAATTTAAGAAATATGTTAAATAAATAATTAAATATATATGTATTGTTCATTATATATTTTTTCATTAAGGATATTCAAGAATATTTTTAATATTACGAGTGACCAAAAAATGTGATTTTATAACATGGTAATTTTTTTTTGGAAAAATGCGATTAAGGGAAGATAAAACATAATATGTTAGGTTGGTTGATAAAATGGTGCTCAATATGGATAAAGAGATGACTTATATGGATAATTTATATATTATAGTATTCAATTCCTTATAACTGAAAAAGGAATTGTTGAAAAAGTGGTTTACATTATAATTAATAGAGTTTACAACATTATTGAATATGTGGAATATGTTAAATAATAATTTATTTATTTATGGAATAAATAATAATGTATGTTTTAAATAAGTTTTTATGGTATTTTTGGTTATTTCCATGTTTCAAGAAAATACATCTTGATGGATTTCACATATTTGGTTTTTGACAATCAGGAGCCTCTTTAAGATATATATTTATTAATGTTATGTTGATTTTCAGAAAGTTAGTGACATTCATTATAAATTATTAAATTTGTAAGGGTTATATGGTAAATTATTTATGGAATGGTTTGAGTTTAAATTTAGATGATGTTTGAGATATTAACGTATTACTTCACAATTTTACGATTTATCTATATTGGGTAACCAATTTTCAAATGTAGTTTTTTACTTGATAATGAAGGAATGTCTTATCATTATTTAATGGTTCATATTTAGTGATTTAGACATGATAAATTAATATTTCTGAGTAATATTTAATGTGTCAATTGATCATGAAATGACCAAATAATGAAATTGTGCCTATGAACAAAAAAGATATCAAGTAAGTAAATACTAATATGTTCTCATTCTATAAGTAAAAGGAATTTTCAAAATTTATGAAAAGGGTATTGAATTAAAATATTGACTTGTTTTCATCATTTTTTTATGATATAAATTTCATTTTTGAATATGGTTTTTTGTATTGATTATTGGTTATTAACCTTCACTATATCACCCAATTTATTGTGATCAATGTTCTCTATTAGTCTCTATCAGTATTTGGGTGTTATTTTTCTATTATATGTCAATGTTTTCAATTCCAACATATTTTCTGCTATTTTGAAACCTAGTGTTTGTTACTCCAGATGAATATCTCACATCCCTCTCTCTTTTTTAAGAGGTTGTTTTATTTAACCTTTTGACGATGTGGGATTTTAAAAGGAGATCTCCAATGTTAAACATTTGATGACTGAGATGAATTTTGAGGGTGAAATTGATTTTATGTGGGGTATAATATAACATTACAATATTTTTTGGAAATATATTATTTTTCAAATGAATTCAATCTATTCTATATTTTGTGTTACATGTAACATTGAGTTGATCATGTGTTACAGAAAACATTGAGTTTAAAAGAAACCTGAAATTCTGAGAAAATATTATTATTATGCCATTGGAATTGAGGGTATGAATAGTATCACCCAAATTATGAAAATATATGGTTTTCCCAAGTATATAAAGTGAATCATTTTATGGATAATTAATTATAAATTAAAATAAAATCCAAATTGAAAATAATTGAATCCATTTACATAAAACTGATTTTTATGCAAAAATATGTGTTTTAACTCAATAAATTCAATAAAAAATTTCTAAATTATTATAATGAATTTTATGTAGGATACATTAAATTAAATATTTAAAAATAAATTACATCTGTTTGGTAGATAAAGTAGAATTATAAATCCATTTTTATGCTTTAAACTCTATTTTTCTCAAAAATGATATAGTCACATTTTTTAATAATAATTATAGAAAAATTATTGAAAATTATAGAATATTTATATGATAAAATAAATTTTATTTTTAAAATCATAATCTCTAAATTATATTAGTGTAAAATGTGGGTAAATGTTCAAAAAATATTGATGTTTTACAAACATATGAAAAATTATTAATTTTAATTGAAAACATCATTTTCATTTTGCTTTTTTATAAAGCGTAATTATATTTTAAATTTGTTTTAAATTGAAATTTGTTCAATTATATATCTATTAATCCAATTTTGGTCCCTGGAATCATTTTTAATCTAAAATTTGATATAAAAACCATGTAAACGTTGGAATATTTTCTATTTGAAAAGCCTTTTTCTTGTCATGTAAGTGAGATTAATTTTAAATTCAAATTTTCCACTTCTATGGATTTAATTTGCAATAATGAATTAAATATTTAGAATCAGAATAATTTATATTATATAAAACGTTTAATAATATTTTTGAGCAAATTTATTATGGAAAATTCTAAAATTAATTAGAACAGTTAGGGTACAAATGAGATTACTTGGGGTAAACTAAAAATATAAGGGTGAAAATAAAATAAAAATATTTATAATATGTATTTTATGGACTTATTTCAACCATATCTTGTATATTTCTTGAAAATAATCAATTTTTGAGCCTTGTAAAAAGGAAAAAATGTGGATGCACATTTGCTTCTCAAAATATTACAAGTGTTCCACTCACCACACACATAAATGGCCACTCTTATATAATCATCACACATTCAACGCATTGTGGTTCGATTATTCACTTACCAAATAACTTATCAAAATATGTTCTATAATCCTATTAGTATTATTATTGGATGAAATATTACCTTGGACATCTTTTGGTGAAATCCAATAGAGGATACCCAAAGAAGAAGTAGTGTTCTTCAACTAGATTTTTTTATTTATTCCCCTAAAATTTTAAATAATTATTAAAACATAATGATATAAAAAAATTATATTAACTCCACTATGATATATTTATTTTATTTTTAGGACCAAAATCCACATATAATTTCGCCATATTTGTAAAGAAACTGTTATTCATGTTCATAGTAGACTACAACCTCAGAAACCGATATTATAGATTTCTCCATTACCCCCTGTCATGGTAGGGTATGATAGTAGATATAAAATATAAATGTGATATTATTAACATAACAATACAAATGTAATAATTATATAATATATTACTTTCTTACATTACATTCTGTATGTGATATGATAATGTTGTTTGTGTTTATAGTGGACTACATGCTCGTGATGCGATGTGATTCATTTTCACTTACTCTTTACATGGGATATAATAAGTATAAATTTAATGAATATATGTGATAAAAATGAAATTATTTTGTTATTAAGGTATTATTTATCACTCTAATAATATAATATATAATTTCTTTTCTTACCTTTTAACACACTGAAAGATGACAATACTGTTCAAGTGTGCATGGACTAATACCTTCAAGAAGCGATGCGACTCTCTCCTTTCATTTAAACACCATATGGAAGTTATTAATTAATATATTTCAATAAATAATATTATACTTATGAATTTATTAACATTATAAAAATATAAAATACTACTTTATTCCTTTTCATAATGGCCGTTGAAAAATAGAAATATTACTCATGCGTACACATGACCTACCTTCTTTAGGACCGTAACATAGTTTATTTCTAAGAAAAAACGTTCATGATTTTTATGAAAATTATAGTTTATTTATAAATATGATAATTATGTAATTATTATAAGTAGGTATATTATGTAACCATGATCAATTTAAGAGGAAAAAAAAATCAAAAATCAAAACATACATAAAAAACAGATATTGCCCTAAATGTGACATTAATAAAGAATTATTAAAAAAGGTAGTTAATGGTCTTTATAAGATCATAAATTATATTGTATATATAATAAAGTATATTTTGTATATTTAAAATAAAAATATATTTACTATAAAGATGTTTTTAATGTGTACAGGGGATGTTCAGAATTATTGAAAAGGATTTCTGGTCACCCTTTTATTTTTGGGAGACATATGAAAATTAGCCACCCATTTATGTTTTGGGGTTTATATACATAAAATTTGATATTTTATATCATTAATATCTTTATATTATTTTTATTTTTAGTTTCATTTTATTTTATTATATATTGGGTATTTCTATTCAAAGGATTACCAAAGTTTTTAGGGATTTTCATCTCACATTTTACTTTAGTGAGATACATGTCATATTCTCAACTTGTTTCTTATATGTGGTGTATATATGATCCATGAATTAAATTTATGTAGATAATAATTATAATTATGGATATTTATATAAACATTTTGGGATAACCTTTTCAAGGGGTTTATAGTTCAAAAGATACCCAACCAGGAAGGGATATAGATCTCAATTTTCCATCATTGAGACATATGTTATGCTATAAAAATATTTTTTTTGTGAGGATTATATACAAACCAATTAAATTTTAATATAATTAATTTATTTATTATCAATATATAAGTAGTTTCATTAAATTTTATTGTTTCATGGGGCTTATAATCCAATGTTACCAAATTGGTAAGGTTTTCGTGTTACAATATCATCAATTGTGAGGAATTCCCATGATTGTCCTTCTAATGATGAAATATTATGATCTACCTCTAATGAATAAAATTTATTTTATTTTACAATGGTCATATTTATATAATAAAATCTTTATAATTATTTTTCACTGATCTTTGTTTCTCCTTTCATCTGAAAATCATTATTCCCCAAAAATAAATTTTTCTAACAAAAATTTACAAATGTTCATAAAATACATAAATTTATTTATTAAATATATTTTTACCCAAGTTTGAAATTTATAATATTTTGTTTTAAAATAATATTAACTTCCTTATACAAATAATTCCTATTTTGGAATTACTAAAAATGAAAAATGAATTTAAATTTTAACATCCACAATTGGGAATAAAATTCTTGATGTTATGACTATTATTTTATTTAAATATTCATTTATTTGTTTTATTTTTTTTCAAATAAATGGATTTTAAAAATGTTTTAAATAGTTTCAACCAGTTGTGAGGATATGTTCCTCAAAAAAAATATACATTATTCTTAAATATTCATTTATATGGTCTCAAATTTACATTCAAATAAAATTATTTCCCAAATTTTTAAAAATGTTTAGTTGTCATTTTTTTTTAAAAAAAACAGTTATTTTATTCATTAAACATTCCAAGTGATTTTTATTTCAATATAATTATTGATCTAAGATGACACCGTTTAAGGTTAATTATTCTTTATTGGGTATATTTTCCAAGCATAGCATTATTTTTATTTTTGACAATGGTTTATGATTATGAGAATGTGATGTTTATGAAAACAGTTTCTCTTTAAATGGTTATAAAATGGAAAAACTCTTATGAATACCACTTCATCTCTTGAGTTATTATATTATTGAAATATGAGATGACTATGAACCCTAACCCTTTTTCTAAGGTTAGGAAATGATCAAATTTCTATAAAACCCATTTCATTTTATGGGTTATGATATGAAGAATGTTTTTTGATGTCAGGACACACATATGTATGATTTTCATTATGTAATTATGGTTACATTATAACCAAGTTTGGTGGGTATGTTATAACCAAGGACATTGGTTAGGTTATAACAAAAAATGGATGGGTCCTATATCTTCATCCAATGAATTTGGTATTGATATATATCTCATGAGATAGACCAGACTGGAATGGAAAGTGAACCCTATACAGTGAGGTAAATTGTCCACTAGGATGGTCTTGTGAGTGAACCTTTACTTATATGATGGTTTGGGGAGTGATCCCCTTAAACTATGATTGCTTTTTTGGTGACCCATGACTTGTATGATAATGATATTTTATGAATATATGTATGCTACAATTCCATGTCTTATGAAAATGTTATGCCTCTTTATCCCATATTCTTTGATTTCCTTATGATTCATGACTTATGAAATTCCAATAATTATTTTATGAATCCAGATTATAATCTTTGATATGTCAGGTATGGTTTTCAAATGTTATTATATTGTTCTGATACCCTTATGTTAATGTTATACATATGGATCTCCCTTGTTAACCATTAATAAGAATCTGAGCACTCCTTTTCTTTTGATAACTTTACCGAGGTTATGAAGATAGGTTTTAAGTAGAGTATTTTTCTAAATATTATTAATGGGAATATATTAATGGGTCATGTGGATGATGTTTCACTAATTTATAATATTTGTTACCTAGTCTCTAATGAAAAAAAATATTATGGATCTCATGTGAGTGTTCATGTAATGTTTTGGTTATTCATATAATGAACAATATTTTTATCCAAGAGAGACATAATGGTTCATTTTTGTCACAATTCCCATATTGAGGTAAAATAATAATTTTTTATCAGATATAAACTTCATTTTTTTATCATTCCCTTTTTCTAATAAAGTGTTATTTACAGTTGGTCTAAAATATTGTATAATTTCAACAAAGCCTATTTTTTTGGAATATTTAGTAATTATTAATAAATTAATATATATTTTTCAGGATTTAATGTTTTTATATAATAAATTGAATTCATAATGAATAATAGATAATCCATTATGAGAATTTCTCCTTGAAGAGTGTTGTGGGGTAATACTACTTGTCATTGGAATACATTATAAAGTGAATAGTGGATCGTGTAGGTACACTGATAGGGAAGTGAATCAATGTACACAAGTTTTATTGATTTAATTTTCTTCACCTTTACCAAAATAATAAATTAGAACCTCTACACATGCTAGAGTGAATGGATCTCTCTTATTTACGTGTATAATTATACCACATGCTAGACAGAATGTCAATGACACATAAGATATATAATTTTTGAAAGGTTCTCCCTATAAGTAGGTGAATATGACCTTATTGTGTTCAGGATGATCCAAGACAAAGATTATCCCCTATAAATAAATCAACAATTATAGGTGCGTTATTCAGGTATCACCATGAAACCATGTTGGGTAGGTTTGAACCTTTTCCCAAATTATATTTATATCCCACTAGTGTTATTTATAATCACATCCTACCAATATTTAAAAAATTATTTAACATAATGAGAATGATAATAATAAGAAAATGATTCCATTGTAACAATTTGATTATCTTCCTCTTTGAGAAATGATCATAAGAACCTCAAGCTTTGATATAACTATAAATAGATCTTCAACTTCATGACACTGAGAATAAATTGATTTTTCACATTCTAACTTCAAATAGATATCTTCAACAGCCCCTGAATATAATCAACAACACTTTATTCCAGTCATCTTAGTATACTCTCTTCAATTATGGAAGAGAAAACTTACAATTCAACTTGTTATTGTAATAGAATGAGCAAACAAAGATATATCAACAAAACCCAAGTTTTATTCATCTTTTCATTATTGAAAAATATTTCCACTGAACAAATCAATTATAACACACATCAACATTATTTTTCCTTAATTATTGAAGTTTTTATCAACACATGAATATATTTAATACTTTTAATTATTCATAATATTTATGTTTCTAATTTGTGAAATAACAAATGCACAAAATTGTATTTTTTTTATCTTATTTGTGGAATTAAACAATGATAACATGCACACAAATACACTATCACATTCCTTGACATATTACCTAGACCATGCATGTATATCAACATGTTAATTGTGAATAGTCTTTACAACATGAATACATAAAACATTTTATGTGTGAAACTCAAGCCATTTCTTTTAGAATTTATTTTGTGTATGATAAAAACAATGTGAGCACCCTCCGTTTAATTTTCTCAAATATAATATCCAATCACTATACTTCAAATGTTTTTTTCATAACACATTATGTACTGATTTTTTCCCAAAAAAAAAATTAAAAGTGTATCATGCTAGTTCATCACACAAAACTTCTTCATATGATCTCAAAAACATTATTCACGTGATGTTTCCCTTCCCCAAATCATACAAGTAGTGTTGCTTGGATTTTTGAAATGCATGTCTCACATAATCAATAAATGAAATGTCACCGTCAAAGTATTCATTTTAATAAACACAAAATTTCACTATCTTCATCCACATTTCTAAATTGAAAATAAATCTCCTTCCCGTAAATCAGCTTTACGTGAATACAGAAAATTAATGGTGAAATAAAACATGTTTTTTATTCACATAAACTAGACTCAAGAATGATCTTTACATCCTTCATTTACCATGTTTAGTTTCATGGGAATAATAGTTAACAAGAACATTAGCTCATGAGAATGTTAGATTGTGATAAATTCTTTATGTAACAATAGTTTGGGTTTAATCACTATTTTGTGGCAACACACCTTCTTCACTGATTCACTTTATTTTCCAAAAACATGTCCATTACTTCTACTTCTCTAAAATAGTTCGTGAAAATTAAATTTCATAATTGGAATGTATATATAGTTTCATATATCTCAATTATATTACTCAGCTAACCTACAAAACTAGTTTGTAGATACATCTTGCAAATGTGTTATTTTTATAAAAATTGGATTAAATGCATGGAAAATTCCTCATAGATTTAGAGCACTGGTCTGTTTCTCTCTTAGTTTCTCATAGATTCTCTGAGATGAGTGATAACATTATAGATTAAATGAGCCACTCTGATGGTATTTATAGGGAAATATCTGTTTACTCAATACCTCAAAAAATAATGGAGAACCATCAATTTCTTAATCTACTTAAACAATACATAGTAACTAGTTCGGTTTGTGTGATATCACTGTCTTTAGAAAATAGTATTTTATTCTGTCTAATCATCCTTTTATATATCTAAATAGATAAGAAGATTATTTCCATCAAGCCTAGATTTTTGTAATAATAAATCAATTATCATAATTATTCTATCAAGCTTCATATGATGTAGCATAGAGATATCTCGATGAACTGTAGCTCTTAGAAGGTCTTGGTGGAGAATATAATGAATGGAATGGATCACACAAGCTATATGATCAGATATGAAATATGATATGGTTTTTGTTCTTTTAGAGCTAAAATACATGGCCACACATCAAAGTATTATGATATAGAAATCTTCTTTATAATAAAATATGCATCATAAGTGTCCCCAGAAATCGGATACCAGATACTCCCATCACTACATGGCATCACTCCATTATCGGCGCCACTCTGCTGCCATTCCACTATACAAGGTGGCTCTACTATGCATCCCATGCACCTTTGGGGAAATCTACTTGGTAGATCTCTTCCGATATTCTTTCTTGGATAGGGGTTGAATTTCCACCTAAGTAGTGGATATAGTACCCTTGGATAGCTGGTATTCTTGGATAATTTTTTGATAAAACTCTATTAAAAAACTTTTTCTTATTTCATATAATACAAACCCAATTAATCCAACATTCAAAAAACAAAACAATAATAATTCCAAACAATTCAATATCTTAATTGTTTCACCATTATTTCATTTACAATAACTAATGAAACATGTTTTTTGGGCAATTTAATTGTTCAAAAATTGTCAAAAATTGTGTTTCTTTATTAGAATAATATCTTCCCACCAAATCATCCTTGAAAACTTATGAATATTTCTAAATAAAAATTTAATCACAGAACTCCAGAACACTAATGTTTAATTATTTTCACACTGAATTTTTATCAAACATGTGTATTAATGAAAATTAAAACCCAAATATTACATTTATTCATTTTTGGTTCATTAATCGAACCCTTTGGATTTTTTTATAATAACCATTTCACATTCAATGTTAATGTTTTATTCTCCCCCTTACTTTAAAATAAAACTAATAATATTAGTATGGGAAAAAATACAAGTTATCTCATTCTAAAACGACTGAACATTTCTTCATCTCTCTATCAATATCCTTATTTTATAAGACATATAATTATAGACAAATTTAAAATTTATCTTCTTGATAGAAGAAAAAATATAACCTCTCCTAAATAATTGATCCATTAATTAATTTTCCCAATGTAAACATGGGTAACACGGTATAGTAAACAAGTGTGATCAATTCAAACAAAAAATATGTTAATTATAATTCCAATATATAATGCCAACATTGAAACCTTATTTCAAGGGATGTTAAAAATATTTTCAACCAATATCCGAAATTTATCTTAAAAAATAGATTAAAATCATCAATTTAATGAGATTACTTACCCATTATCAATCTATTTTACATTTTTCATCATTATATAACTTTCTCCCCTTTTGACACATATTTTTTAATCATATATAGATATGAGGACATAAAAATTTACTAAAAAGATTCAATTTATAGAATATAAATTTATCTAATAAATATATAACTAGTATCCTTTCAAAAAAAATATAACTAGTAAATTAAATATTCATTTTATACTACTTGGGATATTCAAATAGGGTATTTATTTTTCTTTGTACCCACTAGAGGGATGGGATTTATCCATCGTCATAATCATGACTAGATTTCTTCAAGAATTATCTTCAAGAACAATTTCATTAGAAATAAAAATAAATAACACCATTGTTGATAAACTCCACGATATAGTATAATATTTTTCAATACCCTCATATTATAAAGAATCACCGTGAATAAATGAATCACCTTTCAATTCCTTTCATAAAAGAAACAAACCAAAAATATACATTGTAATAATGTAGTTCTTCAATGATTTTTTAATTAGAGAAATAGGGATGATATTTACATATCAACCTAGTTGCCCCTTCAAATTATTCATCAGATTTATGAAAACCCAACATGACTGATCCCTTTTTTACTTTTAAAATTTTATCTTTTAAGGTATGAATGAACTTATTGATTTCTTTAGCATTCATCTTAGATGGAACACACTTATTCACTTTAACAATTAGTTCACTTTAATTCTTATTTTCCTTCACTTTCTTTATAGAGAATTCCATATTCTTTGTCCATATGATGAAGCATTATTTTGGTTTATTCTTAGAATTCTTATTTCATGTATTCTTCCTTTTTATAGTAGAATTTTTAGCATAAGTAGCCACTGGTTATTTTCCATTATTAATTAACAGTTATATCTTTTAGGCAATTGTTTCACACATTTTTTTGAAATATATTAGGGAATTTTTCACCTGCAAATAAAATAAATAGAATTCATAGGATTTTCCTTATAAAAAAACCTCACTTGAAATTCGAATTTTTCTTGTTGATTTTCATGAACCAAATCAACCATTTTCTTTTATTCTGATATTGAACTCTTTTTCTTTTTTAAATTTCTTGTACTTGTGTTAGTGATTATGATCTACTTGAAATGGTCCGTGATATGACCATTTATTCCACACTATAAGCATATTTTAATTGGTGTCACATTCATATAATCATTTTTCTTGGGTGTACATTTCAACACAATTTACTTAACATTATTCTCCTATTTATACCCTAAATAATATTCTTCTACTATTATTAATTTCCACTGCATTTATTGTGGTCATGTCTTCATATTAGCATTTTAGTAATTCATTGCTGGTAAATACTAGTACTAAACACAATTCTGACAGCTTCTATTTTAATCATCAAAAAATTATTTAACAAATTTCAATCAATTATTTATACATTGAATCATCGTGATATGTTAATTATACATCACTCTTCCATATATTTATTCCCATATGATCTTACCCCCCTTAAAAATTTTCTTATCTAATTATTAGGCTATGAGAAATTATCCCAATAGTAAATATCCCAATTCCCAAATTTCAAACAATATCCAAAATAGTAAAAAATCATGACTTGTTCTTCAGTTATATCACATGGATAGATTTGGAATCTTAATGTTTTTTATAGTATGATTATTTATCTAATACCATTATTAGGAAAAAGAACACACATTTTTATTTATATCCACCATTGATGATATTGTGGATTTATCAATAGTACTTTTCGTTTAGGTTTGAACGGAACTCTTTTTGGAACCTATCATTAATGAAGAAATAGTATTAGTACATACTGAAACTCCTATATAAAGGGTTACCCATTTCAATGAGCATGAAATATTCATCTTGAATGTAATTATGTTTTCTTAAATTCATCTCTAACCCATGATATTTTAGCTTTAGAGAGTTCTTCTAGTTATCAAGTGAATTCATCATACATTTACATTATTTATGGGTATTCATTAATTTTTATTCCTTCATATTTGACAAATTAAATTTGATTTTTAGACCATTAGTGCTGAATAAAAATTTCTCATCCTCGTAAAATTTAGAATTTCCTTCCCATTGAGTATAAATTTTATGAACATGAACATCTGGAATCTATGTTTAAATTAGGATAGAATTATTCAACTCTTTAACTCTCATTTTCTTAAAATATAGTTTTAATTATTTAACTTTCAAAGTGGTTATGTGTATTTTCTATAATTTATGGATCACTTATGTATAATATATTTCAGTGAAATTATTTAAAAAAAATCTTTTATAATTACCCTTTCATTAATTTGAATCATTCATTACTATTAAATACATATTGTTCCTTTGATTATTTAGTTGTGATGAATGTCTCATCATTATCTTTGATTTCCAAATGAGAGTCCTTATATTCATAATAGTATTATTAGATTCTTGAAGTGTATTAATCATCTTAGTATGGAACTTATCTATTAATTCTTTCTTAAACACATTTATTTTCCATTATTATTCAATATAGGAGAAATTTTCCTTGCAACATGATACACTTTTATCTTTTGAATCAATAATTTGTGTGATAAGTTTACATAATTGTTAATTAATTTCAATGGAATTCTACATATACTCATATTCCGATTCAAACTATGAATTTTCATCATATAGTCTTTTGATAAATGAAACTATAGAAATGAAAAAATTAGTAGGAAAATTCATCAGATAATTTTTCATTTCAGAATTAAATTCACTGAGTGATTTAAAAAATTATTATCCATCACTACTTGAAAAATATACATTAAAAGGATATTTATTAGTTTATTTAATAGATATTTCTGATAAACTAATGTTCTGACTATATTAAGATTGTGATGAATCATCTTTATTATTCAAATTAGCTCTCAGCTTTCTTGCCTCTTTCATATACCCATTCATCCTTATTTTTGAAGAAATCACCCTGTTGGAGCTAATAAAGATAGGAATTGAATTTTTTATCTGAGACATCACTATTACTAATTCAAATTCATATATTCACATTATATATGTATGATACTAAAAAACTAGGTAAATAAAATAGATACAATAATAGGTGTATCCTTTCCCCAGATACCAATTGAAGGGCCCATTAGATCATGAATTGACACTAAAATGGGGGTGAATTAGGGTACACAAGTTTTTCATATTTTCAATTATTCACTTCTACCAACATTAAATTTTTTTACCTCTGTACTTTTTAGAGTGAAGGGATCTTCCCTATTTAAAAGTACAATAATACCACATTAAAGAAATTATATAAATGATGAACATCCCAAAATATTATTACATGGTTCTACCATTAAGTATGTGTCTACATACTTCCTATTTTCTGGATGATATGAGACCTAGATTCTACAATAGACATTAATAAACAATTATGTGTGGGTTATTCAGGAATTACCCTGAAACCATGGTGGGTAAGTATGAAAATTTTCCCAAATTATACTAATATCCCACAAGCCTTTTTTATACTGGAATCTTGCCAGTGTTTACAAAACACACACTTAACAAAATTTTAAAGAACTCAAGATCCTTAAGCTGCCATTGCAATAATATCCTGATCTTAATCTTCAAGAAAGGATCACAATATCTTTAAGATGCCACTACAACACTAAACTGATATTCTTATTCATGGCACCAAGAATAAAGGGATTCTACAATTTTTTAGTTCAACTGAAACTCTTTGATTTTCACATAATATAAGAAACAACCCTAGATAATTATCTGCTCAGTATACTCTTCTGAATTTTATAATATAAAACTTTTAATTCAACTCATTGTATGAATAGAATGAAAAAATGATTTTATATCAATAAACTAAAAGGTTTCTTCTTCTTTTCTTCAATAAAAAATATTTCTTTTTCTCAACTCAATTATTACACATTTCAACATCATGTGTTTTTAAAGCATGTTGTTCTCATCATCATATGCACATATTTAATTCTTTTAATTATTCTTAATATTTATATTTCTAATTTGTGAAATTAAAAATGAAAAACAAAGTATATTCTTTTGATCTTCTTTGTGCATACACATCAGGCAATTATGGACATGAATACTCTTTCACTTATCTTAACTCATCACATAGACCATGGATTCATATAAACATGTGAATCATGAATGGTCATTATAGCATACATATATCTATCTTTTTATGCATGTGACTCATACCTTGTATTTATAATTTTCTTTGTGTATGAAAAAACACAATGTCATCACCCTCAATTTAATTTTCTCAAATATAACATGAAATAATTATACGTCAAATTTTATTTGCATAACACATCAAATAATGATACTTTTTGTTGAATATGATTAAGTAATAGTGGTTTCCACAGATTATTCACAGTATAATCACACATAGGATCATGTAAACATCATTTATGTGATATTGGTATTCCTCAAATTATACATGCAATGTAGCATTGATTTTTACAGTTGATGTATCACATAAACAGTATATGAAATTTCACTGTAAAATTATTTACATGAATAAAAATACACTTTCACTATCCTTTTCAACCTTTCATAACTAACACATATTATCCTTCCATTAAATTATCTTCATAGAATTACACATCATGAATGGTTAAATACAACCCTGATTCACTTCTCAAAAACTATATTGGAGCTTGAGTGTTATAACATTCATGAAAAAGATTTAGTTTCATGAGAATACTAGTTCTGTAGAACCCTAGATCCTGAGACAATTTTTCCATGACAACTTGTTCATGTAATAACAATTTGGGTTCCGTTACTTGTTCATGGATACAAACCCTCATGGGAGATTCACTTTCTGCTTCAAAATACAAATTCACAGCTTGTATTTCACTAAACTAATTCGTGAAAATTCACGTTTTTCATGGGAATGTATACTTTGGATCTTTTATCTCAATCACATAACTTAGTTAAACCAAAAAACTGTATTACAGAAACAACAAGAAAAAATATAAGTTGTAACAAAAATGGAATAAATACATGAAATATTCTTCACATATTTAGAGCACTCCTCTATTCAACTCTTAGGTTCTCTTTGATTATATCATATGAGAGATAATATGACACTAAAAATGAGCTTCTCAGCTGGTATTTATAAGAAATCATTCATCGAATCAATACCTCTAAGAAATATAGAAAACCATTCATTTCATCGTTGGCTGAAACACTACATAGTCTCAGGTTTGGTTTGCATGATATCACCATATTCAGAAAATATAAATTTCTTCTATTTGATCATTGTTTAATATATTCACACAAATAAGAATATGATTTTGATACTATTATGATTCATTAAAATAATTAAATCGTTATTATAATTTCTTGATCAAGATTTAGATGATATAGCATGGACATATCTCGACCATGTATAACTCTCGAATGGGATCTGTGGAGAAGAGGATGCACAGAAACAATCAGATGGCCCAGATGATCAGATCAGATAGATGACATAGTTGTTGTTCTTTCGGAGCTACAGTGCATGACCCAACATCGAAATGATAGGAGATAAACTACCCCCATGTATTACAAGATGATGATTTAGAAAATAAGAAATCAGATACCAAATACCCCCAATACTGCTTGGCACTGGCCTAAGATGGGCACTAATCCACAATCATGACACTCCACATGGTTTCTCTACTCTGCCTCTCAAGCACCATTAGGGTGCTGTAAACCCATTAGAATTTGATATATTTTTTGAATTTATTTGATATTTTGCCTATATTTTTCATTTCACACAACACTAAATATAGCTTTTGTAATATGATTTAATTATGTTTATGTTGTGTTATATGTTACACCAAGTTATGAACACGCTATATGAAACACTAATCATGTAAGGGAATATAATATCCCAAGAAATTAAAATATATTAACTATATTAAATAGATTATATATATTCTGCATTGCTTTCAATGAAAACAATACCTAGTTAGCATTAACATACATTACACCCAACAATGAGTTTCTTTGGTGACTTTCATGACATGAATTATTGATTTTTAGTATACAACCAAATATTATAAAGACATTATTATTTAATATAATAAGATATATACCAGAGGAAAAACTATTGGTGCTAAATACTGTTATGTTACTTATGAAAATATATGGATTATGATAATATAATATGTAATCATTGGTTAGAAATTAATTCGAAATGAAAATGTAAACCAATGTAATATAAAGGAAATATTTTTTTATATTCATAAGATATATTTGGTAAGAATAAAATAATAACAAAAACAACATTTTTCATAAAAATAAATATACTTTTAAAGGCATTTTTACAACCATTTAATGGAGAACCAATTTTAAATTATATTTTTGGAAATTTTATAATGGTAATTTGTAAAAATAAACATTATCTTGAAAAGAGAAATATGATCATTATATTATGGTGGATTTTTGGAATTTTTCTATGAAGATTCATTTTTTGATGAATGGTAAAAAATACTGAATATTAATTCAAAACTATTTTCCATAAAATTTATTTATAATGATTAATTATATTTTAAGTTGATTTTAAAGTTTAATTAGATCAATTTTATACCTATTAATAAAATTTATTTCTTTAAACTAAATATCTCTTTTAATTTTTCTATAACAACATAACAGACAATGGAACATTATAACTTTAAAACCCCACATTTTCATCCCATCTAGTGGATTAAAATTAAATTAATTTCTTAAAATTATACAATTTTACTATGGATAAATTTATTAATTTTTTGGAATCATTATAATATATATTTTATAGTATGTCAAAAAACTTTCTGATCGAAAATATTATTGAATGTAATTAATATTAATTAAATATATTAAGGTAAAATTAGGCTTAACAATGTATTAAACCGTAATATTAATGGCCCAAATGTGCTAGAAATATTTCAAAAATCCTTTTTATAGACATATTTATACCCTATACTCTATTTGAGCAAAATTTTACAATTATTGGATCCACTAAGAATGGGATAAAATGGGTTGAAATCCTTTTCCAAAAATTTACAAGAGTGGCACTCCTCCTCTACTATAAAAATTCACTCACCCCTCCCACATTATCACACCTATTAAAATATTTTTGCATGAATAGAATCTACAAAAATATCTCTTCAAAAGACATACCCTGAACCTATATGGATACTTTTAGTTATAAGGCCTTCCAATTGATCCCTTTGGTGCGAACCAAATGGAGTTACCCAAAGAAGAGGTAACATCCTTCTTCAAGCTCCTTTTTTTCAATTCTTCACCATCTCAAATAACCATATTACATTCTTATATAATAAAAAAAAATTTGATGATATATTTTTATATTAAGGGTTCGGCATACACTTACACACACTTTCATCTAATGTTTAACGAACGTACTAATGTTCTGTATAATAAACTACTGCCTCACAAAATGATGTTGTTAATTTTTTCATATACAACCATTAATAGTTGATAATTATAATGTACATGATGTTTATATGTAAAATATATTATATTTATTATGTATTAATTATTATATAATTATTTTATGACACATTACATTATACATTCCAACTTGTGTTTATATGATAACATCTTTTGTGGACGTGTGGACAATTACCTCCTCAAAGCGATGTGATTCGTTCATGATTTACATGATATTTATTAAGGAAGCTTTTAGTGAAAATATATGATATATATGACATAATAATTTCAAAAAAAATGATATTATATAAACATATACATATATGTCATTTACATTCTCTCTATACGACAACAAATCAGAAATAACATTCATGTGCATGTATGATCGACCATCTTAATGAGAAACATTTCATATTATTCACTCTTTTATTTTTTGTGGTGTATATACATCACATGAATGTATTAGATTATTATTATTCTTAAATTTAATGGTATTTAAATATCCATTTTATGACCTTTCTTTAATGAGTCTATGTTTCAAAAGTTACATAACCAGTAATGTAATTTTGTCTCAATTTTCATTCTTTGAGACATATGTCATTTTATGCACATACAGTCTTCCATGATTGTTATACAATACCATTTGGAATATAATTTAATTAATATAATTATTTTCGTTATATTTCTATTCTTCATGTAATTTCAATTCTTTATATGGGTATTATGATTCTTAGTTACCAAATGGTAAGAGTTTATTGAAACATTCTCATCGGTTTTCAAGACAATTTATGATGGTGCTTCCTTTAATGAAATATTATGACATATATCTGAGTAACACAAATGAGTGATATTAAAATATGGATTTTAATGATATAATCATGTATTAGTAACTTTTTTCCACTCTTTTTTGCATTACATAATTATGAAAATGTTTTTATGAAAATCTAACATTATTTATCCATTTGGTCAGAAATCTATGTTTTTTGAAAAATGTGAATTCTAAAAATATTATAGAAAAATATTTTTCTCTTATCCAATAATAATTAAATGAAAATTTTACACTTATTTTAACTTTTAAAAAATGTTTTTTTGAAAATAATTCTTCTTTTTGTTTTCTGGTTTAGGCACTTTTCTAAAATTTTTATGGTGAAATAACAATGCTTATATTGTATTAATTTACCTGCCATCATTACCGATATCCCCTTGATGGATCCCTTAAAGTATTAAAATGTTATATTTTAAAAAGAATATTTTTTCCTATTATTATTCAAATTTGTTGTCTTAAAGTGGGTTTCAATGATAAAGGGATTCAAAATTTGTTTCTCTTAAAAAAGTTTTCTAAATGATTTTCAAAACTTCCTTTATAAGTATTCAATAGGTTTTTTTAAAATAAAATGATTTCAATGATTTTGTTGCCACTTTTATAAATTTTAAATTTATTTTCATAAAAATGTTTTTCAAAAACAATTTCAGGATTCTTTTATAATATTTAATGGAAAATGTGTATGAAACAATTTATATGTTTTATTTATATTATTTCAAAGGAAAAGGTTTTCAAAATTTTCTCAAAGCGTCCATTATAAGTTTTTTTCCAAATTAATTATCACAAAATGGTTTTCAAAAAGAGTTATGTTTCAAAATGAATTTTTCAAAGAAGAATGGTTAGTTTCCTCAGGATTTGTTTTAAAAAAGATCTTTATAAATTATATATCATCTAATATTACATCCATTTTTTAAGAAATACTTTCCATTTAATGATCTAAAGGTTATATTCATATATTCTTACCTAAATAGTTTATGTTTTAATTGCATGATATTTATGAAACATGGTTCACATTCACATGATATATGTTTGTGAAACCCATTTCGCTTTCCCAGGTTGTGTGTTTATCAAACCCATTCCTCTTCCATATGTTTTATGCTTATGAATTGTAATTAATTTTCATGGGTTATTATTTGAAGGAATTATTATCAGAACTATATTTTTTGACATGATAAGATAATATTATAGTTTTATGACACCAATTTAATTTCATGGGTTATGATATGATTGTTTACGTTCTGGTGGCACACATATTTATGATTTTATTATGGTATTGGTGGGACCTATATCTCCCTGAAATGTATTCAGAAAAGTTTTATATACCGTGAGATAGACTAAGAAGGTCTTGGTAGTGAACCATGACTACTAATATAGCCATGACAGTTAACCATGACTATCATGATGGTATTGGGAGTAAAATTATACAATTATTATTTCCATGGGAGTGAACCCTGACTAACATGATTGTACAAATAGTGAAACCATAAAACTAATATGGAATTGTTAGAGATTCAATTACTACTACGTAAATCATTTTATATTCTTATATGCCTTCCCAAATTCCGTAACATATTCCTATATTATGTTCTAATGGCTTAAGATCTTGTTTCATTTATGATTAATTTCTTATGAACTACAAATATTTATTCCATGATTCATTTTTATAATCTTGATATGTATGTTATTATCTTAAAATGTTAAGATCATGTTCCAGTACCCTTATGTTCATGTTATGCTTATATATTTTATCTATTTACCCATATTGAGAATTTGATATCACCCCTTTCTTTTGATTCCATTCCTCGTGTTATGATGAAATGGGTTTATTAGAAATAATAAAGGGGAATATATTTTTAGAGAACATTGAAGATATTTCATTGGGTCAGAAGATTTTTGTTCCATGTTTCCAAAGGCACTAAACTAACAGTCCTTGGGCGTCTGTTTTTGTACTATTCTATGTATTCTATATGAAATGATGAAATGTTAATGTATAAAAATAATGGGTAACCATTCACTTGTACCTTGACATTTTTATATTAAAAATATATATTATCTTGGTGTTGAGTGATTACCTATATAGTGGATATAGTCCCCTTGGATGGATGGTATGCTTGTATAATTTTTTTATAAAAGTCTATTAAAAAACTGGGTCAAAATGAAAATAATGAAATGACCATTAATACAACCATATTAAAACCATAATAATTACAACTATTTAATTATTAAAAAATTTTAAATATTTTTTGAATTCAAATAAATAATGAACCATGTTTTCTGAACTACTGAACAGTTCAATTATTTTCACAATTAACATTGCTTCATTAGAAGAAACTCTTCTGACAAAAGTCTAATGGCCAACTTATGGATATTTCTCAAATACAGTTCAATGGTATAACACTATAACAACAACCTCCAATTACATTAACATTTTATTTTTATCAAACATGTGTATTGAAAACTATTACAATAATATTTTTAATTTTAATCAATTTGGGTTCTTCACATTTATGAGGTTTGTTTCTAGTTTGTGTTCTTTAGAAACTAGGAGAAGGTGATGGTGTGTGGTGTGATACATAAAGAATACAAAAGGTCAGTATCTTATAGTTTTTATATTACTTTGGTAAGTGTTTCATCTATACACATAGTGGAGTAGGTAACCCCACCTGTGATGAAGAATGATTCATTGACTAATGGATTGAGTTACCCCTTGGTCTATTTACATTTCATATGACGAGTTTTGGGACCTCTATAAGGGTTTTTATTCCCTAGATTCACATAAAAAAATTTAATGAGGCATGGGTGAACCACTATATTTATAGATAGAACATGTTTTAGGTTGTAACGTGAGTAGATATAGTTCAGGTACTACCGTAGGATTTGAGGAGTGATCCAACAACCATGAATTTAGATATGTGACATAAGTGTTATGAGTAGATGGTTTTTTTAGAAAATGATCGTTTTCAATTTTATCGGTTCCCGTCAACATAAAACCCATATTTGGATAGAATATGATGATTTGGGGAATCATTTTACACTCCATATTTTGACTGAGGTGTAATTGATAAATTGGTTTTCAATTTTATATACTGTGGATATTTTGTTCTTTTAAGAAACACTAGTTTCATGTCATATATAATCCTTTGAGGAGGTGAGCTAAGATGGCAGGGACTTCACATTGTCCTAATAATTCTTACCAACAATGAATATCAAGGGTTCCGTTCATTATAGATTCCCCATTTTTCAAGAGAATTGGGCTGATTTATTGATTCATATTATATTTTTTAGGGAATCCTACATGTTATGTTTATACTCACAACTACTAGAGCCTAGTTTCTACATGTGTCAAGTCTATGAAGATGTGAAAAAGTATGGTTATTGTTCGGGTATATATAAATGTAGAGAAGTTCATGTGGAGTAGATTATAGATAGTGCTAAGTAAATTTCATCGAAAAGGTTTCTATTTGAGATCGCTTTCCAATATATAATGTAGTGAGGTGGTGGTAAAATTTTTTCCATATTAAATGGAGACTTTATCATGTGAATTAGTTAACAATTACAGTTTTCCCATGTTATGTTGTTTTGAATAAATTTTTATAGATACATGGATTTATTATACAATTTATTTTTCATATGTCATTGGTAGTTGTATGATATAGTTTATGTATTAGAGTTTAATATCTTTAATAGGTCATTATAATTTAAAGCATCCCAAGAATGTTATTTATTCATGGTGCTATTATGTAGAAATTTTATAATTGGTGAAAGGACTGGGGTGAAACCATCACCTTATAGGTGACTGATGTGGGGTCCCAAAGGGTTAGATTAGGTCATTTGGGATGCTCAATTTAGAGCTAATTCATATAATGTATCAGAAAATGCCCTAAAAAGTCAATTGAAATTAAAAATGTTGTCTATCATAAGATTTATGATAATATTATCTGTTCTATTCAGTTATTAGAGGAAATGTTGAAAGCATGAAACCAATATTTTAGTGAAACATAGGACAATAATATTATATTGGTTGATTTTAATTATAGAAGTAAATTATACTACCCTATTTATATTGAACTATTTGAGAAACTATATAGAAAGTTATGTTGTTAACCTAAATTCTAGTGAGAGATCGATGAGTCTTTTTTAATTTCAATTAATCTAATGTCAGAGAGATTGGATTATATTCATTATATTAAAATGAGAATGTAAACCTCTCAGAGTATGAAATGATTATATATAGATAGATGATGTTAAAATGAAGAGTCTGAAGTGGATGAAAATTTATTATTGAGAGTCTACCCGCACCTGAGATGAAATCTATTTTACTCGGAAGTGATGCTAGTGCTATGATTCATGAGATAGTTCATTGTTGTTGAGTTGATTGATACATTGGATTATATATTATTACATGTTTGAAGATAATATCTAATGCATGATGTATTATATATATATCCTATTATTTAAGATATTATCAAAACACCCTCATGTAATCAGTGTTAATGATGTTGTGTTGGAGGCTGATGAATCATTCAATAAATGACTAGCATTTTATTGTGGATTGGAGTGAGAAGATCATTTGAGGGAATACTGACTCACTTGTGTATATATGGTTGATGCATATATGTATATAAGAGTAATTTCATGTTTTATATTTTCACATCTAAAATAACCATGGGTTGGGAGAAAATTTAATGCCGAATATGTAAGATTAGTGGCTAGAGATTATCCTCAATGAGGTATAGTGATATATATCAAATTAGAGAGGTTTTATGGTGGGGGGTTTTAGTGACAAAAAACTCAGAAGTCTGAATTTGGTTAAAATATTAACAATGTATTTTCTTTTTCTGACTATTTTAGATTCTAAAATTGGAATTAGAGGATCAAGATATGAAAATGGGGAAATGACCTCGTTTGATAAAAAATCCTCCCAATGAGTTGGTTTCCATGGGATGATTAGTGGGTGGCCACCAACCTTACATTTTCCTAGGGAGGGTGGAATTCCCTACCCCCACACATGGTTTTTGGTTGTTTCACCCATATATGGTAAGTGTTATTTACAAAACTACCTGTAATGACCAATCAAATATATTTATCACACCATACATGTATACTTTCATGGGCTTAAATAAATTTTTGTCAAGGAAGTTGGTAAGTGAAAGGGACCTAAAATTAATGCATTATTTGGGATAATAACTTAATTGAGTTACAAGTCTATGAAATTAATCGTAACCATGTTTCTTATATCTTTATTTTAGTTATTTTGGATTTATTATTGTATGCAATCATCCTATCAAGGGATCCATCACATTACATATGGATTGAATGACAATAAAATGTGTTTATAATTTGTTATGGCTTGTGAGGTTTGATTATTTCATCCTCATCATTATAATATTCATATCATTCGATTATATGATTTATGAAATGTTATCATTAGTTACACTATTATTTATAGTTATCCAAGAGATGTTATAGTCACCCAAAAGTATCAATGTACCCTCACTACTAGTAAACAAATTTGTATATAGTGACGTTCACTTGAGGTCATGTGCCACACCCAGATTGGGACAATTTAGGAAAACTGAGCCCAGTATGTTATATATAATATGACAGGAAATAAATTATAAATTATTAAAATTACTTTAATAAAAAAGTTTTTATAATAGTCTACAAGCATGTTTTATAATCTATACAATTAAACCACACTTCCCTTGAAATTTTTTATTTTTTATTAAATTGATTAAAATTAGAATTATACAAAAATATTTCAATAAAAACTAGAGTGTTATAATCTATAAAAAATTTATATATTACAAATAATATTTAGATGTGGATATATATATGTGTGTTTCTATGTGTGTGTGTTAATAAAAATGTGTTTATATTAACCATAATTTTATATGTATGTATACATATTTTTGTATTTTTACTGAGAATATAAAATTATTATATGCACACAAAAAACTATTTATGTATTTAGATATGTATATATTTATATATGTGCATAAGTATATATATATATATGTATATAGGGTTGTGTACAAAAAATTAAGCAGTTTATATAACACTAAGATATGTTTTTTTGTGGGGTTCTATGTATAAAAAATATTTTATAAGTGTACATTATATTTTTGATGTCACCTGATTGTATGTGTGATTATTATTGTTAACATAACAATTATATAACTACACAAAAAACATTTTTTAAAACACACACACAAATATATATATATATATATATATATTCTGATTTGGTTGTATGTATGTATGTATGTATATGAATATGGATATATTTGTGTGTGTGTTATTTACATTTTACTTGCACTATTAAATAAATGTTATATCAACACACACACATACACACACATATGTACATAGATACACACAAACACCCAGAAGAACACTTTCAGATGTTTGGTGGACTCATATAATTTTTTTTCACGCATGTAAAAAGGAATAATTACATGTATATATACACCTATGTGAATATATAAATGTTTATTCAATAAATATTCTATTAACAAACACACATGAAAAAAATATACACAAAATAATTATGTTTATATACGAAAAAATATATAAGTTATTATATATGATATATTAAAATATATGAATAACGTGCACACACACACACACACACATATATATAAACATATGATGTATTTAAATTGATATATTTTCTATATATGTAAAAAATTATGATATATATTAAAACATTCATATAATACATATATAATATATACAAATCATTAAATATAAGTAATTGCTAATACATAAATAACATATATGTACCAAACATAATATTAATAAGAAACATGTTTTTCATATTTGTGTGTTGCTACAAAATATGATTTCTATATAGTTTTAGATTATATTATATGGTTTTATATCATTATATATATTTTTTGATATGTCTTCAGTTTTTTATTTTTATTAAGTTCTATGTATGAAATATGTTTCATATCTACTATAATATTTCTTATCTGTTGAAATAATATTTGAGTATTTTTTGATAAATTATTCTTGAATACAATTAAATTTTTTTTATTACAATTATTCTTATATTTTGAATTTTTTGTTCCATTAATTTATTTTTTCTTTTTAATATTTAATATTTTTTGTTTTAATTTCATAACATGCTTTGTAAATTGTATTTAAATATCCATGGATATTTTTAATGTTTTGTGTAAATTATGAAATTTCATATATTTTATTTATATATTTTATTACATTATTAATTTGTTTTATTCAATTAAATATTCAAATATAATGTACATTTATTTAAATTTTCCTTGATAAGGAAGTTTTAGGCATGTTATTTGTTATCATGATACATATTTTTTTGTTTTTTATTTAAATTCCTGTCTATATTTGAATATAATATGTTTTTCTAAATATTTCTATTTAGGTTTTATGTTTTATATTTTATTCAATATTTGTTTTATGTTCCATTACCTTTTTTAGAAATCTTGTATCCATATAGAAGCTATTTGTGTTAAAATTCTAGGGTTTATTTATATTATTACATTCTTTGTGTTCTATATCTCAATATTAAACTTTTATTTTTTGTGTAATTTAATGACTAGATATAATGAGAACAAACCCAAAAAACATGATTCAAAATATTACTTGGCCTTAAGATCACCTCTAGATCACGAAAATATGACAATAAATAATGGTAAAATAGAAAATTCCACAGTGGACAAGTTTAACCCCTGAATAAACAAACCCCATATGAAAATTTTTTCTTGGAAAATTTTCAGGTGGTGTTACATTTTTTGAGTTACCTATAACCTAAAGTAAAATAAATAACTCGATACCTAATGAAAAATTACCACATTAACATTAACTGTTATAATTTTTTTGTCTTATAGTCCAAAAATATGAAACCAATGTATGTTATAAAATTCCATGTGTGGTACAACATGTGTATAAGGGAAACTCAAAAAACGAGGTCGATTTGGGATTAAAAAGGTGATAAAAATAATGGTTATCCATTAACTACAATACAAATTTTCAATGATCCATATGGAATAATTGATCAATGATAGACACTAAAACCCCTATAGGTTCACTGATGTGTTTGTTATCAATCACCAGTGAAGTAAGAAGTATTTACATTGGTATTAATAAATTCCCAATGGAATTATTTAAATGTGAAATATTATTACCTCCTGGAAATTTCATTCATAACAACATGGGTTTGATTCATTTTTCCATATTCAGTTTGTTCAGTGATCATATCCGGTAGTTTGGGAAGCATAGGGAGTGTAATTAGAAATATTATGTGGATTAATTAGGTTTATATTTTTAGTGGATTGGGAATATAATTCTTTGGGTGGGGGAAGCAAGAGGCCATTATTTACCCATTCACTTGTCACTCGATACCCAATAGACAAGCTATTAGGGATATCTCCACTAGGCTTCTACTAGGTGGCCGGTGGGTCTCCCCACATGGTACCGAGTAGAGACTACCAAATTTTAAATGTGGGGAGGGGGGAGGTAGTATAGTCATATCGCTCTAGATTCAATAAAAACAAAATTTGGAGTACTTTGAAACCACTATCTCTAGTATATTTGAGAGACCAATCATGGTCGTATTCATCTTATCTTGTTATGCCTTTTAATAAAGTTTTTTTCTATGGTATTTTATCCCTACAAACTATGGTAATCCAACAAAACTTCTCTTATACTATTATTAATCAACCCCCATTGATTTATTTCAACATGGTTATGGATTTTGATTATGATTTCAACAAAGAATGGTGAAATAATCATATATATTATGGACTACTATTTTCATAACTGAAAGAATCTATTTGTTTTTATCCAACTCCATTTAATTTTTTTTCTATTAATGAATAATGAGGTATGATTTATTCTAAATATTAAATAATTTTTGGATTAAAATAGGGGATGATAGTTTAGAATTTATTTTTTCATTTGTTACTATGTTATGGTATATATACGTGGAGTTATCTTCAAGTATTTTATTTGGATTTAGATATTTTTAATTAAAGATAATAACTACTTAGATAACATTTTTAATTTATTTTAATTTAATAATTTTATGGTTTTTATGGTTGTAGGAGTAATTTTACCTCATCAAGGATATATTTTGGTAGTCTATGTCAATCAACCATGTGATATTTTGTGTATGCATACAACATGAATGGAATAGACATTATAAATTTATAATAATTAACAAATATTAATATTTCTATATATAAATTGATAATTTCAAAAATATTTTGATATACCACGAAAATATTCTTAGTGGAATTTTAAATGAACATATGTCATGATTCTAATATACTTGTTTTAATTCAAGGCTTATTTAATTATTGTTAATACTATTGGTTATTAAAAAATTATTATTCATTGTGGCTCATTTTATGATTTAAAATTAAATGTATTATATATGATTATATAAAATATGAGTAATTATAGTAAAGCATGTAAAATAGCTTCCGTTTTCTAGTTTTCTTAAATAACAATGAATGTTTTCATGAGAAATATAGGCATTGGTAAATCTTGGTTATTTATAAATAACTCATGGAAAATGGATTTTCTTTTTCATGAAAACAATAAGTTCCCTTTAATATTTTGATAATGTTATTTCATTTTTCCTATTTAATAAAAATATGGAAATTTTCATTTTCTATAATAAAATTATTCCATTTATTTGTTCATTATCTAGAAATAGTTAGGAAACATTATATGTATTGAGGAACAAAAGAGGTTTATTTTTTATAAAAAAATTGTTTTATTACATATGAATTCATTGTGGTAATATAACTCAAATGATGACTTGTAATAGGAGTTGGTTCACTAAATGAAATTAATATTCCCAAACAAGTTCAGGGTCTGAGAAAAACCCGTCCCTATCAAATTAATACAAAATAGAAATAGTGGCAGTGTAAGAGGGCTCATAAAGATGAAAATAACACACACCAAACATATCCAGATCCACAAAATGTGAGAAAATTCTGGAGTAATAAAGGACCATCTCGAGGAGACCCCTGATGATATCCCACTTAGAATGAGCATATGAAACTTAATTTGCCTCCGAGTAGACATGAGTAACATCCAACTACAAGTGATCAAGAGAACTCAATCAAGTGCTCAATGACAGAATCACTTTCCAAGGAACATTCTGGGAACACATATTCGAATTTAGGATTGCTGTGGTAGAGTAAGATTCCACCCAGATATGCTTCTGATTATGTTGAGTCGCATAATTTATGGCTCTGATCAATTCCCAAATCTCAGCTTCGATAGCTAATCCAATTCTAATATAGTGGTAAAAACAGCCTTTAACGAAGCCCTGATGGGTTTAGAAGATGCCACCACAACCTAACGGTCCTGGAACACCAAAGGCCACCCCATCCTCATCCATATTCAACCATTGGAAGATGGGTGGGATCAATCTGATAGATTATAGCACCATAGTTTTTTTGACCCTTCTAGGAACGTAGAGAGTATTTAGAATAATCAAGTCACATACAGTGTTATTCATCAAACCTGTTTGAATTTTGGAGGTGGCTAACATCACCCTGTAAATCAAATTCATCCCAACCTTGAATTAGGCCATGTGGCTGTCAAAGACAGCACTATTTTTCCCCTTCCATATGAAATAATATCCATTAGAAACAATGACCAACAAGAACGCATAAATCTGTTCACTGTGTTTGACACCCTAGATGGATCACATGAACCGATCAATGTTATCCTCTTGGAGGGAGGTGCCAAACTGAGCCTTCAACTGATTCCAGATATGTCAACAATAATTTCATGATAAGAATATATGTTGTATATTTTCATCAGCCTACATGCACAAATGGAAGATAGGTGAAAGTTGCAGCTGAGTTCACAACAACATGCTCTGCATAGGCAGCCTGTAATGCTAGACCTTCCATATGTGAAGGTACTAAGAAGGACGTATGGAGTACTTTCTAATGCCACATAACCATGTAGGAGTGGTAGTAGATCCACCACACATGTGCCTATAGCACTCCCTAGAGGTGAGTATCCAATTCACGCTATGATTCAAGTACAGAAAATCATAGGCATTTTAGCTATAATGTTGTACCTAAAACATGATAGGACTGGGTAGACATCCCTATCGATCATGATGCTTGTATAAATCAACAATTTAGATTGTTTTCAAGGGAGATGGAAGATCCATAATGTCATTTATGGGTCTCTCTAACCACTTGGTTGTCCATACATTAAGACCATAACTAAGAAAGACCATTCAAATAGAGCATTGCCTAATGCCATGGTAGGCATGCTTGATGGAAGGCCAAATAAAGGAAGAAACATACAAGGAATTCCCATTGTAATGAATAAACAAAAACCTATATGAAAACAATTCCAACAACATATCACCACCAGAAACTAGTTACCATGTGAACTTACTAATAAGGGAATCATTGAATAAGCTAAAATCCTTAACACTCATACATCCAAGGTCAACTGGTTTGATACATTATTTCTCGGAAATTGTGATATGATTCTTATCATAAATTGATCCAGTGCAAGTATATTTTTTGATCAGAACATGAAGCTCCATAATGAGGTTGTTGGGATATTTATAAATAAAGATGTCATAGAAAAACATGGTGGTAGTCACAAAATTCACCAAAACAATTCTACCATCTTGGGAGATGGATTTTCTTTTCCATTCCCCTATATGAGAAATAATTCTAGAGTAATTGCTTTCAAGATAAACATGTTTGACTCTTCCACAAAAAAGAGGCACCCCAAGATAAATGAAATGAAGTGTTTTCCTCATCACCCCAAGGGTCCTGGCTATTCGGTTCTATCTGGAGATGGTCATGCCTTTCCTAAACAAAATAAAATATTTATTCCAACTAATCACCTACCCTGAAATATCCTCATAGTGAGAAAATAGTTTCTGAATACAATAAGTGGTCATTTTATCATCATTCCAAAAAATAAGTATGTCATCTGAGTAAAAGAGGTGAGTGGGTGTGATGTAATCCCTTCCAGCTCTAATTTTTCTGTATAGACCAGCTTTTTCAAGGTCATTTATTCACACGATTAGGTAGTCTTTAGCAAGCACAAAAAGAAGTCCAAAGAGGGCCCCCTTGTACGAACCCTTTAGTACATTTAAAGTACACTCTTGGTGACACATTGAAGAGAATCAATAACCTAACACTACTCCAAATGGTAGAAAACAACTTAATAAAGGGCTTAGAGAATCCATGTTTCCTGAGAGTCAAAAATAAGAAATTCCAAAAAATGGTGTCAAATGACTTGTAGATATCCATGTTAAGATCAAAACATTCATTCATGAATTTATTTTTCATGATGTTAACACTTTCTGATACCGTGATAAGACTGCTCTGAATGTTCCTCACAGGCACAAACCCGAATTGATTAGGAGTGATTAATTCATCAGTAATGCTACTTAGACATAAGGCAATGATTTTTATGATGACATTAGGTATCAGGTTCCCAATAGGAACTGGCCCAAAGTCTTTAATTTCCAAGGGACTTTATTTCCTTGGAAGTAAGGTAATAGAACATGCATTAACACTATAATACATGGATGCATGATTGAATAATTCACCCACAATGCTAATGACATGAAGGAACACAATGTCCCAGAAGAACATAATTTTTTTTATTAAAATGATCAGGCCAAGAAACACTGTCAATATTTTTTGAAAATAATACTTCCTCGATTTCTTTATTCGTTAGTATTTCCACCATTATCTGGTTTTGTTGAGCACCAATAGTGGCTGGAATATTATCAAACAGGAAGGACAAATTATGATTCCATTTATCTGAGTATAGGTCATAAAAATAACTAACAATAGCACTGTATATTTCATCCTCTGAGCTGTATAACGATCCATTTATTTTAATAATAGTAATAATTCGATTTTTCTTCTTCTCTCGATGTAAAAATTTGAAAACTATTGAGTTATTATCCCCTTTTGGTAGCCATTTAATGTTGTATTTTATTTTAGCTAGACTTTACTGAAGTGAAAAAAGGTCATCTAGGAGTGGGAGGTCCTGAATCTCATACATTATTGATACATACAGATTTAGAATTGAATTCTTGCGAGACAAGAGGTATTGTTCATCCACCTTAATGAAATTTTACCGATCAGAAAATGGCACCTTGCTATAATCATTGAGCTTCTTCTTCACATGTTTTAGCTTACTAGCCAGAATTGCAAGTGGGCTGCCCATCACAGCCATAATCCTTGTATTAGATATGAATTCCCTACAACTAGGAATAACCATCCAGGTGTTGTTGAATTTGAAGGGAAGGGGGGAGTATCACTACTAACATGTGCAAATGGCCACTAAAATTAGACTATGATTAGAGTGGCATTTAGGTAAAGTAATCCCTGAGGCTACAATTACATCATTCCTATCATAAATTTAAATAAAACACCTGTCCATTTTACTAACTTAATGCCCATTGGGTGTACACATACTCTAGGTAAATTGTGAAACCATGATGGGTACTTCATTCAGATGATAACTGTTAATGCATGAGTAGAGATCAGTGGCTGCCAACTTATCAAAATGGGTGCCAGTTTTCTCCTTTGGCCAAAGAATTGTATTGAAGTCACCCATAGAAAACCAACTATGAGGAACCTGAACATAAATTGTTTCAAAATCTCTCCACATATGCACTCTTTTGATGTAGATTTTGGATGAATACACAAAAGGGCATGCAATGGTGAATCCCTAAAACATTTCATTGACAGAGACAACATTAAGATTCATAATGAAAGAGAAAATATTGATGCTATAATGCTTGATAACCCAACAGGATTCATCCCCACTATCACTCACATTCTATGATTCAAATGAGTTACCAAGAGTTTCCTATTTAAAAGCAACCCACTTAACAATGGTCGCCTTTGGTTCAGCTAGGAAAATAAAAAAAGGGTTGTTGGTTACAATGACATGCCTTGACCATAGGAGCATTCCAATGTCCTTAACAATTCAAAAATAGGATCTTCATTTAGAAAGGGTTGTTTTTACTCGGGTTTGAGGCCCACCCTTCCTTTGCACTTCCATGATTATCTTCTTACTCTTACCTTTACCTTTCCTTTTAGTCCTCTCTTCTGACAATGAAGTCTCATTCTTCTCATCAGATTTATCAGGAGCATCACAATAATCATCCCATAACTTCTCACTAAGTGGAATGAATTTTTTGGGTGAATGAGTGACACCCAAAGGGTAAACCTATGATATTCTTCTCTTGGCAGATTTCTCACTAAGGACTTGGGAGATAGGGTCCTCTAGTACCTGAGGTGGATCATCCGTAATAAGAGGATCCTTGGTAAAGTCATTTACCTCTTCCAACTGATGTAATGCCACCAAGAAAACGTCCCCAGAAGCCTTGTCTGCATATCATTCATGCTCAGGAACAACCTCATGCAATGTAGTAATGATTACCAATTCATGAAGGGGATAAACTTTCCCACCCACTAGACTCATTAAAGCTGAGCCACTCCCATGAGCCTGCTGCTCGGAACAGGTCTAAACCATGCACGATACTACAACTGGGGTCTGAGGAGGAGGGATGCCATCATCTTTGTTGAAAACTGGTGAATATACAAAAATTTTACGAGTAATCACATGGGGAGGGTTGAAATATTTATCCTCCTTGTTAGCATTTAGAAAATATACCACAAGTTCATTAAAAACCACTGCTTTATTCCTTGAATATAGTGACATATCCATTTTAACCATCCCTATGTTGATATATCTTGAGTACTCTTAGTATATGTGGAATGTGTTTTTAATGCTATAGTCTTAATGATTTATATATAAATCGGTAAATCAAGGATTTTTTTAAGTAGTTTATCATGACAAAAAAATTAAAATATTTCATTCCACTACAATAAAAACAAATTACGAGTTAATGAGAAATTCCATAACATTCTTAATAACTGAATGAGTGATATGAAGTAATGTATTGGTTTGATCTAGTGTGAATCAATGATTTTTAATATAAAACTTGTTTAGTTTATAGAAAAAACATAATTCCTAATAAACACTATTAGTATTTTTTATATATGAATGAAAATAGTATTAATTTTATGTAATGAAATTTAGTTTTTAGTCAATAAATATTAGGAACATATTCTAGGGTAATTTTATTTTCCATTTATATTAATTGTAATTTTTTATAAACAGTAGATAAAAATTTAAATGATATAATTGTTTTGAGAATGTTTTAAGTTTGTAAATTGTTGTTTAAACTAAAATTTAAGTGTAAATAACCATATTTTTAAATTTTCATGGCAAAATGATAATTATAAAATCATTATTTGAATCAAAAAATAACATGAGTAAATTATTGTTCAACAAGATAAATTATTGGAATGAATAATCTTCTTGAGCCAAAAAATGAAATGTATAAATAGTAATTATAGATATATATCATTTTTTATGTCACTTATACCTTACCTTTTATTTGTATTACTTTTTTATTAGTTTTCCATGAATAAAATCCCATTTATCATGGAATTAATATGTTTCAATTATTTTTATGTTATTTTATAGGATTATGTATTATACCACTTGTAGGTTTTAATTTTTTTGTCTATATATGGGGAATAATTTAAACTAATACTAAAATGATTGATGGTTTTCCATGTAATTTTATATCGATGTATTATTTTCCCAGTTATAACAAGACGACTTGTATAATTTAATTATATTATTCTAGAATGAAAATTTATTTTTTATACACACACATATCAAATATATTACTTAATTAAGAATGTAGATTCTATGGATAGTGATTTATACATGAGCATGGACATTGATTTGATATATTGGGCATGTTAAAGGGTAATATATTATTTTTATTGACTATTTAAGAATGAATTCTATCCCATTGTTGTCATATTTTAGAAATGTAACAGGCCAGATTTCCGTACATTGTAATACAAATATTGTTTTCTCATATGAATGGGTTATAAGATTTCCATGACTTGGTATACACTATTCAATTTTTTCTCATAGGTTATTTCACCAGAAATCTATTATATTTGATCATAATTGATTTTAGATATGCTCAAATTTGGTATATATAGGTTCAAAACCTCATGGGATAGAGAGTTATTTGTTATCATTAATATTAAATTGTATATTTCTTATAGAATAATATTTTTAGGCTCTGATTATTCTTTTTGAAAATGATTATATAAATATATGTATGTATATCCGTGTATACATGTTTATTAATCTACCTGTTTATTCAATTTGTGTGGTATGTCACCTTTGGATGTGACCTATCGAGTATTCTTTATCATATCCAAGATGGTGGGCATGCGCTTTCATGTGACACATTTTTTTTATAAACATGTATACATGTACTTTTTTTATTCATTTTATAATATATGGAAGATAGTATTGGTTTGGTGAATTTAGTATCTTGGAGGCATTAGAAAAAAAGAAAATTCTTCACTGGGGGATTCATTTTTGTGGAATCTTTTACTTCCTTCTATTTTTTCATGCTAGTTAATTTTTATCAGTCATAGATTCAAATTTTTATTTATTTGATGATCCGATAATTTTATTGAATTAATGTAAATGGATTCATTTTTATATCATTATAAAATTATTCTATGTAACCTAGATATACATGTTACTCCATATGGTAAATGGGTAATATACAATGTTTGACATGTATATAGAACATGTTAGATCTTCAGAGGAATCTATAATTATTTTATTTTATTAATTAAATAGGGTTAATTATTTATACATTATAAAACATTAGCCTTGGGGATAATCACCATCCCCATTTTATTATGGAATTCATTTTTGATTAGTGGTGGTCTCATTCAGAAATTGTTTTAATATGTAGGTTGAGGTCAGTAAATAGTGTTATCAGAGTGGTGTTTTGGGGTAACTTTGGACTATCTAGATAAGATATGATACATCAATAATTTTGGTGTACTCTATGTTCATGTATTTACAACATTGATATGATTGAAAAAAAAGTTACTAAGGATGTCTTTGAGTTTAGCCTAACTTCCATAGGTAAGGGTGATGTATTTTTTCAGATTTATCATGTTTATAATGGAGAATATATTGAAGAGGAATATGGATAAAACAATATTAATCTTCATAACCTATTATGGAATAATTTATATTGTATCATATCAATCCATACGTATCTTATTTATATTATAACAGTAATACATGTTAAAGATGTAAATTAATTCTAAGCAACTAATAATGAAATCAGTGTTATCCTGAACACCCTATTAAAGGTGATGTAATTAATTAAGGAAACCCTAAAATAATTTTATATAGATATTTAATATATATTCACTAAAAATAAGTTTATAATTTATTTACGATCATTTTCATTCTTTTCGTTTTATACTTTTTATCTTTTTATTATTTCACTACTAATTATTGTATAGGTTGTTCCTTTCTGGTATCTCTGTGAAATCTGTATTATTTTACATGAACAACAATGTAAAAAATTTATGTTTCTTATAATCTAGATACAAAAGTTTTATAATATTATTCATTATGTGGTATTGTATTTTGAAAATTAAAAGTTATTTAAAATCAGTTAATTTTTTGTAAATTTAAATTATAAATTATATTTCTTAAATTTGTTATTTAAAATTAATCTAATTATAGGAAAAATGGTGATTTTTAAAATTAATTGTTTCTTGATTTATGAAATTAAAATTTCATATTTTATTAAAACTTATTTAGTTAATAACTAGATTGATAAACTATAATTCAATGGAAGGAATATCATTGACATAACATACATGATTATTTAAGAGGGGATATCCATGAGGTTAATTTTTCATGGGTTTTTAGTATTTTGAGGATTTAATCTAGGAATTTCATGTCTTTTATTTTTAGAGTCCAGTGATGAAAATTAATTTTTATTGGTTCAGGTAGTTTTACATCCTAAAAATAGAGTAATCATTATTATTAGTGTGAATGTGTAAACCATGAATTAATTATTAGGTGATGCATTATGAGTTTGTAAGAGATAATGATTTATGTTTTCTATTATGAAAAGTTCTATGATGGGGAGTGTTTGGTAACTTATATTCATGTGGAATTATTTAAAGGATAAATTTAGTTTAATTATGGTAATTTAATATTTGAAATTGTTGGTTTTCTTGAATTTTTAGAATTCGATGAGGATAATGGGATTTGTTTTTGTGTTTTAAGAATCATAAAGTGTGTATTTGGAAATGGTATAATGTGTAATGAGGTTTGAAGTAGGTATTTTCAAAGATTTTATAATTTAGTTTTGACTTTTTTCATAGAAATTATCCATTGGGTACCCATACTCCTCCCACTTATTACCCGATTGATATGCCATTCGGTCAGTCCCCACTAGGGTAGTACTGGGTTGGTGGTGGTGGATCATGTTTTCCATATTTTTTTTTAAAATGGGGCAGTCTAATCATTTTATTATTTATAAATAAAACCTCACATTGGGACTCATTAGAACATTTTCTATCTAGGATATCTGAGATCACTCTCATGGATTCATTCAACCTCTCTTTAAATTCCTTTCACTCTAGTTTTTTCCATGGTGTTTTGTCTTAATAAAATGAATATATCCACCTTGGAAACATATATTCTTCTCTTTTTTATCATATCCTTTAAATTTTAAAAATAAAAATTCTAGATAAATGTAATATTAGATATCATTTATTCCCTCACTTATATGTTCACACATTTTTAACAGTATTCCCTATATAGTACCTTGGTTGGATATAATTAATATGTCTTAATTATTTTCTATTTCAGTTTAGTGACTTTTTGGATTTCCACTAATATGCATTAAATATTGTAATTTCATGTCTTTTTAATAATTTTGTTTGATACTAGTACGACGGATTATTATCCAAATTTTAGATTACCCAAGTATGAATTTCTTAATTATTCCATGTTCCATTATATCATTGAATAATTTTATTTTTCTATGGTCATTAATGTTGTACCCTTGAGTATTTTCAATACATTATTATATAATTCATGTCAATGATATCTTTAGTGATGTATACAATATTTCAGCTAACAGACTAATATATTTATAAATTTTATATTTTGTTATGTTATTGTTATAGACTTTTGTTTAGGTATTCCGACTTTGAAGGAACATGTTATTTAAATGGGATGGGTTGTAAGATTACCATATATTTTTATATACTTTCCCTTTTCCAATGGGATTTGATACATTATTCATTTAAATTACTATACATTCATCTCTTCCCCTAGGATGGGTATTCCAAAATTACACTATTATATTGCTTAATAAATTTTTTTTATCTATTATTGAAGAAGGTATATATATGTATGGACCATTATGCTATAGATAGTTACCTATAATGATTAATAATGAACTGTATTATTATTACCGCCAGTTGATGCAATTCTATAATCATTTTCTCTAAAAAAATTATTATAAAAAACAAAAATTTAAAGTAATTTTAGTATATAAATATTTCTATTTATTTTTATACAAGAAATGATATTGGTGGAGGCTTACTTAGTATTTTTGTCTCACATCTGGTATGTGAACTCTAATGGACATGAAATTTAAAATTCTATAGTTTAGGTACAAGAAAGTTTGTTGGAATTTTTTTCAAAAATATCTATGTATAAATATGATAGAATAAATTCTGGTTATTAAGTCTAAATGAGGTATTGGAGATAAATACTATGTTTCATAGGAGGATTTATTTTGGTCTCATCATATAAATTATCCACTTGTGTCCAGGTGGTTTGGTGATATATGACATGTATTATTTTGTTTACATATTAGTTATTTTTATAATTTCATTAATTTCATATAGGTAGATTTGTGTTCACACATTTCTATAGTTACACCAATTATTGTCTTTGTAAAAGTTACTCCATATGGTGAACATGTCATATTTTTATATTGGAAATGTCTGTCATGTGGAAATTTCATGCAATATCATTAGAAACATCTATTTTTGAATAATTTTACAAATTAATAATGAAATAATCCCCCAATCAGAAAACAAGTCCATTGAAATAAGTCATAATACCTTGGGAATCACGAACATTTCCTAAAGATAGTATTTTTCAAATTTTGGTACTGTTCAATTTTTTTTATTGAAATTCCATTTAAATTGTTTTTAGAAAAATGTATTTGGGTTTTTATGATTTTTTAGATGTGTGATAGGATATTTTTACAAAGGGGGTACACAATATATATGTAAGTATAATTAATATATAGTGGAAACCTATGTTTCCTTGAATGTATAGGTATTCAATATACAAACCATATGTATGAGTTTGGATTTTATTTGGGTATCAAATGTTTTGTATTTAGAATCATGGTAAGGGGGTTAGGACTCAATTGAAATCCACCTTATTCATTGGTGCATGCATTCATCTAGTTATTATCTCATTTCTAAGGTTCATCTTATTTATATTATAGAAATTACATATTTGTAGGGATTCAATTAATTATACGAAACTAATAAAATAATTAGTGATTTCCACAATTCATTATTAGGGAATATTTAATTAATGAAATCCATTAACATATATGTTTATATTGTTATTTATTATATATTTATTTAAAAAAATTGAATTGATATATGATAATTTATATTCATGATCATTTAACTTTTCCACCATTTGTTATTTTACTAATGAGTATGCTAATGGTTTTTTCTTATCTAAATATACATGATATCTATTTTATTCTATGTAAAAATTTAATTCAACAATTTAGGTACATTTTATTGTTAACAAAAAATGTAAATTTTTAATTTTTTATGTGGAATGAGATGTTGAAAATAGATAATTACTTGTAAATGGATATTTTTTAGAAATGCTTAAACAATAGGTGTTTATCTTAAATAAAAATTGTTAAATATGATAATTTTGTGAAATATGGTATTTTTTTGAATAAACCATGTAGTGAATTCTAAAAAAATGTACAAATTAGAAAAATTAGGTTAGTTAAATGTTGTGTTGATAAATTGGAACTTAATGATTTTGTAAACATTATTTTTCCCAAGAAAGTTATTATGGTGGGGATCATTATGTTATTTATATTGATGTGTTGTCAATATTTTGTGGATTTTTGTTATGTTTTTTAAAAGCTTACCAGACAAAAAGTCCATGGAATTTTTCGGTTAATAGAAGTGTTAAAAAATTATGAAAACATGGACATATTTAAAAATAATAATTAATAATGTGATGCCAAATTAGATAAAAGAGTATCTGACCAAGTGAGACTCGTACTAACTATTTTTTTAGCAAGCCCATCTGCCACCTAGTTTTACTCTCAAAATACATATGGGATAATGAAAATTTGAATTCATTTAAATGTATGGAATTCAATAAAGGGATGGATTTTTTATATTTTAGAAAACATTGAGAGTGTATTTTAAAATTTTAAAAGGATTAATAAGGTTTATAATTGGTATTTTTATAGGTTCTTCAATATAATTTTTTGGGTGGTGGTAGTAGGTGGCCAATGAGTACCCAACCTCTTATCATTGGGTAATTAGTAAACAAGCCTTTGGGGATATCTGAATTGGCATACTATTGGGTAATCAGGGGGAATCCACTATATATGTAGTGGATCTTTCCTTATTTTTTGTAATGATTGGGGGGTGTAGTATATTAGTTACTAGCAAAGTTATTGAAACCATTAATTGGGATTTCATTGAACCCATTCATTACCAATTGTCTGTGATCCCTCCTATAGATATCATCTTCCCCTCTCCATATAAAATTTAATAATTTTATTCCATATTGTTTTGTCTCACCAAAAAAAATTATAACCACATATATACATTTACTTCTCCTCTTTTCCTTTCATTTTCCCAATGTCTTGGGTTTTCTATTACGATTTCACTAATGTAAAGGTAAAATCATATCATGTCTTAGGAATAACTATTTTATTGACTAGAGAAAAAAATTAATGATAGATCTCATTCTATTTAATACTATTTTGGTTTTAGGAAGATGATATATGGTTTATCGTAGTTATTTCTTAATCATTAGATGAAATTGGGGGATCTAACCTTGAAATTTAATGCATATTTTGTTGCATTATTTTTTGATATAATTTAAGTGATATATTAAATTATTATTTATTCCCTAAACTAAGATGACTTATTAATTGGATTTAATTGGTTGCAGAATTCCATATATTGATTTTAAAACATTTTATGAGTTATCTACCACATTTTTAATTAGATTTAGGTATTATTTAACTATGTTTATTGATTTATTGGATTCATTTTAGTATGGAATTTAATTTAATAAATTTCTAATATTGATTGGTGGTCATTATTGTTTGGCGAGCTTAGTAAGGCTATATTTTGGTAGGTGGTATCAACCCTACCATTGGTTTTTGGGTTATTCTTTCAATTTGAATAATACCTATTTTCCAACATTATAAGAAGATTAAATAAATATATGGAGAATTAAATGTTGGTGGTTTTGAATGATATTTTAATATGTCAATATAATGCTTTTTAAAACAATTATATATTAACCATTTTCCTAGTTATGGGAATGAATTATTTTATTTAGTTCCATTTTTTATTATTATGTCAATTGTTGGTTTTTAATAAATCATTAGTAACTCTTATTAAATTTTCAATTTTAAACCAAATTTATAGTAATTGACAATGTTGGAATTGAAAAAGTGTAGTTTATCTTGTCGAATTCTTGATGCTTTTTCCTCCATAATAATGGAGGTTTTTATATAAAGTAGAGTCCACGGTAAATTTGTGGTTATTTATAAAAAACTAGTACAAATGGGATGTTTTTTTCTTAATTTCTCTGATGTCCCTTGAGTATATTGATTATTTTAGTTTATTGTTATAATAAGATTGAAATTTGTACCTCTGTATATTATCCAATAGCATATTTTTATTTATATAGATTATTGAATAGAAATGATAATGAAATTATATAAAGGATATGGAGATAAGATGGTTATTTTTTAGAATACATTTGGGTTATTAAAATTGACTTTATTTTGATTATGATACTCAAATAGTCACCTGTATCAGGATTTGGGATATGAAAGTAAATTAAAATTTGGTTATAAATGATCTATTCTTTCTAACATACTTTTAATGAACAAGTCATGTTTTTCAAATGTTAGATATTAAATTTCATGTTCATACATTCGTTCAGAATAAATATTTAATAATTTAGAATGTGGCACAAGTAAAATCATTTATTTACACTATAACATCAATTAATTAAAATATAGTGAACATCAATTAACCTTAAATTATTTTTTCCCCAGTGATGAGGTAATTGATTGTTTTTATAAATTAGAAAGGAATGATTTTAAATCATAATATCATTTTGTTTCAAAAAAAACACATAATGTTTTATAAATAGTGAAAATATTTGTTTTTATATGAGGAAAAACATATAATTATATTTATATATAAAAATTAGTTATTTTTTAGATAAACTTTATTATTTAATTTCATTATTCCTTAATATTCATTTTTAAAAATAACTTTTCATCTATAAATTTTTTTAACTTGTAAATGCTATTGTTTTATTAAGAAAGTATTAAGTATAGAAATTGTTTTTAAAGATCAATTTAAATGTTGATAAAAATAGTTGTAAGTAATGTTGAGAAATTTATAAGAATAAAATCAATATTTAAAGGTAAACATTCATGATTACATTAATTCATAACACATTTGAATATATCATCAGAAAAAAACTCCATAAACTTTTTAAGTGTATAAACTATTAAGTATAGAAAATGTTTAATATTCATATTTGAAATTCCTTTCCATAAATCATGAATATATTTTTATTTTTATTTTATTAATATCACTACATTTGGTTTGTATTGAATATTTTTTAATTATTCTATATTTCAGGTTTAGTATCCTTTTAGAATTTCTCCTAGTCATTTATAAATATTGATTGCATAATGTCCTATGACTCATTTAGCTCAATGCCAGTTTTCATGATTGTTTATTGAGTTTTAGTTTTTCTATATATTATTCTGCCAATTATTACTTGTTTAATTATTTCATTGACTTATACTATGTTAGAATGATTATATGTGTTTTACACTTGAGTATGTCTAAGACATTGATTTATTATGCATGCAGATTCTATATTTAGTGACATATATCTTATAACGAATATTTTATTGATATATTGAGCATACAAAATGTGTTATATATTATTATTATATATAGAAGGATTAGTAATTCCAATCAGTGATGGAATAGCTTTAGAAATTTTATATTCTACAATATTTCCCATATTTGTTATTCAATTTCCCTTTTCACGATGGGATATGCTAAAAGATATACATTTCATGGTATAAAAAATTATTTTAACATAATATAATTAGTTTACTTATGTTTATTGTATTCATTCAACATAGAATTCAAGATATTTTCAAAGAAAAGATATATAGGTATAATCCCTCATAAATGGGAAATTACTCCTTACACTTATAATTTAAATGTATGTTAATTTTTATTGTCTATAATATACCTTGATTATTGATAATGAAACTATATATATATATATATGAGTGTATGAAAATATATATAAATGATAATTAATATATTTTTTCCATTTTATGAGCTTAAACACCAGTGGTGGTGGCCTACTAAAAATTTATTATCGAACTCTTGAAGCCCACTCTAGTGGGTTTTCTTCGTCACATGATATATTTAATGTAAAAAATTTTTTATATAGATATTAGGATTATTTTAATTCTATATGGAAGATATTATAGGTTTACTAGAATTAGTATCTGTGGATCATTTGACCAAAAGACAACATTTCACTGAGTGATTATTTTTTGTCACATCTCATACAATATTAATTGTTTTCCTAGTTAGTTCTGTTGTAATTTTATTGGATTATTATATTTATGTTTCAGATGTTTTTATAATTTTATTGAATTCATATAGATGTAGTTATTTTAACACTATTATATAGTTTTAACATTTTTCACCAATATAAATTTATTGAGTTAATATAATAACAAAAATATACATTCCAATTTCATTTCAACTAATAGAAAATAACAAAAATTTTAAAATAATGAACAATATGTAGATATTTTAATTAAAAAATTAAGAAAGAACCTACATTTTTCTATGGAGAGGAACTTGATAACACACTCATTATGATTTTAAAACCCGAGGGAACACTTAAAAACACAATCCTTTTCACCAATTGGTAAACCTTGATGAGAAGTAGATAATTACCTCCCAAAGCCTCGAGTTAGGACTCGATGGTGCGCATAAATAATTAACTACCCATATAAAAGATAGTTTCAACACACAAAAGTTGGAATAAATTCCTCATGATTATACATACAACCATAATTAAATAGATAAAATTACATTTCAAAATCTAATTTTATAGATAATCGTGGAAGCCCATTCATCTTATCACATTGTTTTATGATTGACCAATTATTATTATTTTATTAATAACAATTTTCAAACTTATTCTACCATTATTAACATAATAAGATTAAAAAATCTCCAAAATCAGAAGCAAATTATTTTATTATGTTTATGATGTCAAGAAGAGTCTAATACAACTTTTGGAGTCTAAATCTAATACCCCATGAACCCCTACATGACCAATCTCTTCCAAACCAACTGGTGGTTCCATAAAGCACCGCCACATGCCACAACATGGATCTTCCTACTATTATTCCATGCTATGTACTTCTAATAAATTTAGTTATCTTATCATGGGATGGGAGTCATGGATTTAGTGGTTTAGATACAACCAAACTAATTTATGTGCATCAAAAGTGGTAATCTAGGATTTCATTCATTCAATCTAAATAGATGGACCGTATCAATGGAAATACAAGTCAGACATCATCAATGTGACATTTTAGGATGTCTTTTGATCTATATTATCATAAAAATCATGGTAACCCTTGAGTTCATTCCTGTTCGTAGCCATGAAACATCAGCTCGATCCATATATCCAACAATCAGATGAATCCTACACCACATGATATATAGCTGCACCCCAATCCATTATCTAGGGCTATATGGAATTCTAATTTCCATACAATCAATGAAAAAATAAGACACATCACTCCAATAACGCCTCATCATGCCATATTTTCCATTTAATACAATATATAGTGGATTATGACTAAAACAATGTTACTGATGGACACTAAAATTCACTAGAATTATATTCTCAATATAAGGATTACCATAATTATCCATATATTCCATTAATTAATTCACTCACAATTCATATATTGGAGATAATATTTATATAGAAATAATACATTATATGTTCTCTATAAAAATTTGAACTTAATTCATTTTAATTGAAATCCCTTAGTTGAATTTCATAATGGAATTTTCATGGATATAATTTTTGAATAGTGCTCTATTAGAATGATGAATTCAATTCAATTTTATCAAAAAGAATAAATTTTTTCCATAATTTAATCAATATAGTATCTCATACTCCATGGCATAGATTTCTGTGATTGTTGGACCATTGGAACTATATTTTAATAATTATTTATATAATTAAATTTCATGAAATTCTTCAATGAATAGTTTAAATAATATGAAGTTGGAATTCAATGAAATGACGCATATCATAATAGATGTGTTGGAATCAATGATCTATACCCTAGACACCGCGATTTACTATTCTTTATTGATTTCTACATCTCGAATGGTGGCCACTATATGAGTCAATTAAACTAAACATATGCCCCTCTCAATAAATATAGATTATAAATATATAGTTATAGTTAACATCAATTTGTTTGAAAAAAAATTCATCTATTTTGTATTCTCACTAATGACTGAGAAAATTTATATAATTTTTAAGACAATTACCAAAATATCATTATAGGTGAATAATATCATTCCAATATCTAAGTAAATTTATGTTTATGAATTTGATATTTTGTTAAGAATAAATTTAATATATTACAAACTTTAACTGAAAATAAATATTTCATGTTAAATTATACTTGGAATTTTGATAATGAAAATAATATAAAATTTTAAATTAAAATGTGATTTAATAAATTTAGAGAACATTAAATGACTAGAAATTCATAGAATAAAAAATTCATTATCATATTTAAGAACATTCTATTACATTCCCCACACATTTGAAATTTTCATACATGAATAAAAACAGCATGAAAATTTAAATAAATGCATCTACTCATATATCCTTACATTTTAAAATAAGGAAAATAATTATAAATCTGAAAATAAATATGATGAAAAAATATAATAAAATGTTCTTTCTAATATCCTCACTCAACTGATAGAGAGAAAACACACATTATTAACTGCTCGATTAGTGAAATACTAGATATCAATATTCACCACATTTTTAATCTCATTATCCAAATGTCTATGAAATTATCAATATATTATCTCATTGATTGATAAATTTATTAATTCATCATTATAGAAGAGTATCAACATCACCACCTTCAATTAAAGCTTATGGTTTCAACCAAAATACATTTAACATCCAAAAATATCCTAATAACATATATACAGATATATTATGAAGAAAACTAATGGATCCTCAATCCTTATTGATTCCCAAATAGATATAAATTCACATTCTTGACCTCAAAAAACCTCGTAGGTTAACCTTGAAATTTTACAAAATCATTTAACATTTTCATTTGGATGATATGTCCGCTAATTGAAAATTTAAAATATCTCAATAATGGGGCATCATAATTTCTATTTACCATTTAAATATTCATGAAAAAAATTCATCCAATTTTAGAAAACTACTCCATGGGTTAATTGTATTAATGAAACAATGTTATTTTATAACTTTTATATAAAACCAATGAATAATTCTCAATAGGTTGATAGGTGAAACCATTTCATTTCATAAAAAATATATGAAATTTTTTATAATTATTCAATTATAGATAGTGATGATTAATAATATATTCATGGATATATATTTTTATTATTCTATAACTACATTCTATTTACACATGGAATTAATATATTTGTGGTTTATCTCTCATGCTACAGGTAATATCATCCAAAATCTTCACAATACTCATGAATCAAATCCATGGAACACAGAAAATTCCTAGATATCCAAACATTCATTAATATAATATACACTATCCACATCATATAGTAACTCATGATTATTTACACACTTGTTTTTTGAAATAAAATCTAGAATTTTCCAGTATAGATTCTTATATTTATCCATTTATTAGTTAAGAGTATGATGTAATAATCAAAGGAATTTTATTAATGAAATAAATTTACTTCCACATTCTCTTACTGCCATCATATTACATCAATAACCGAATATCACATCTAGAAATCCTCAATTCGAACTCTATAAAAGCTTTTAATAGAAATTTTTTTAATCGGTCCGTATTTACACAAAAATTAGAGAAATATTTAGTTAAATTATCATCACAAATATGTAAAAGAAATTATCTATAAGTCTTCTCATTTGTAACCTAAAACATTCAATAATTGTAAAATATGGTTAATATGTGTGAGGATCCATATCAATAAATATAAAATAATATAATTATCTATGTATATATGAACATTATTGGTATAGTGTATAGACACAAATCATTATGATTTAGAGAATTTAGAAGATATTTGGAATGGGAGCTTCGGAGAAGGGAGAATTATGTGAATGTGGATTAAAATGGACATTTCAATGACCAAAATTCCTAAGGGAATGTTTTTACACATTTATTTGTTTATATATTGTTTTAACTATAATAATACACTGTTTAGGGATTTAATCTTGGACTTTCTTTGGTTTTTTAGCTACATATAGTAGCACAAAATTTAATAGGGGACGTCAATGTATGGCAAACAAAATGCATGACGCCGAATTCTTATGTTAGAGGGTTGATCATGCCATAAATTGAGGTATTAATTTAACATGTGATGTTTATGATTAAATTTTATTGGATTGACCCAGGTCACATAATATATAAGGTATTTAACTGCTAGGGGTTCTCATGATGGAAGTGTTACACTACGACCAATAGTGTTTCTTCAAAATGGTGCATGATTGGGGAATGATGCAATATGAATAAGGGGGGTTCACCATGGGTGGTATTTAGGGGAATTAGTTTCATGAATCTCATAATAGGAACATCATTCTATATGAAACCCGATCTAATGATACATAGAGGAAGAAATTTCCACAGTTCTACCTCTTAGAAGGGAGTTGTGATGTGATCTTAGTGGCCACATAGTAATTTCTCCCAAGAGGGGGAATTGAACAATGATCTAGTATATCATATTGGAAAGAACATATATAAGTGTTTTAAATATATTTTTTAATATTCAAAACTGGACCCCACCCCCCTTTAAGCTTCATGACCAAGAATGCCCAGACCCATCCAACCCTCAATTTTCCCTCTCCCTCATCCATCTTTTAACTCTCGAATCACCATCCCTTGATTTATTGAGATTATTTTTGAAGAAGGAAGATACAATAATCAATCATAAGGTAATACCTAGGCCCTATTTTTAAATCTTGTATGTTTACTAATTTTTTTCTTACCATTGTTTTGGTATATTACTCAGATTTCATGATTTTGTGAAAATGAGGATGAACCAATACATGAAATCAGATGAGTCAACTCATATTAGTTTTAGGTTAGTGGATCCATTCATACTATACAATTAATGTTTTTCATTTTATGTGAAAGTAAATTATAAGTGTTTTATGTTTGAGATGTTTAGAAAGGGTTCAGGTGAGTCTAAGAGTGTGGGAAAAACCTGGGTAAAGACTTATAGATAGGAATTAAGGGTTCTACAAATGATGTAGTGATTATAAAGAAGCCCTATGACTATACATTAAGAGGTCTAGACATCTAGTTGGGTCATATGGTCCTAGTTGTGGTTGGTAATTGTGTATTTGGTGATGTTAGGCCATGTATTGATGGATAGAAATTTATTAGGGTCTATCAAGTGGTGGGTGCCTAAGGTAGAGATTCTAATAAATGAAGTACTTTATCTATCATCATGAATGAGGGTCTGGTGTGGCTTATGAACACTGAAATCTCTTTTCATTGGTTGGATTATAAAAAATGAGACTTCATTATTCTAGATTCTACATTTTCCTGGAGGGTTGATGAATCTTTTAGGGAGGTACTTTAATAAATAACAATTTTATCAATGAAATTTCTTGAATATATGATTGTGTCATATTTTCTAATATATTATTAAATAATTCTCACAAACTATATGATAAAACTAACTACATACTATGATATAAATTAAAATTTAACATTAATATAGTAAATATGTTCATATTGATTTAAATAAATACAAATTTACAAAAAATGGAAAAGAAGTTTACCAAAATATGAAAATTTGGATCCTCTCAATCACCTAAAATGGTCACACTCAGGATGAATAATTTAGAAATGAAGCATAATACTAGTAATTTAATATGAATTTTCCAAATTATATATATATAACATTGTGATAAAGTATAATTGAATGTAGAATGATGGAAATATGAGGAATTTATAGAAAGTATGGAACCCATATGATTGTTAAAAATATAAATCTTGGAATAATAATATGACTACTTGAACACTAGTTTGGTTAGTAATATAACCTTTATAATTTCATCCTAACCCATGGAAATGTAAAATAATTTTTAGGTATATTATAAACAAAAAAAATATGACATATTTCTATCATGATTCAAAAAATTAACAGTTTTATTTGATAAAAACAAGTGTATGTTTTTTTTGTAAAATAGTAATGAATTATTTTCATTTTTATAATAATTATAATGATATAAAATAAATATCATTTTAAAAAAATTGTTTATAATTTATTATTTGGATTATTATTATTATGATATAAATTTATGATTCCATAATTAAATTTTAGAAGTGAATTTTTTTTATAATATTTAAAGTGGTATTTTTCTAATAAATAAGGACCTTGTTTTAAAATTAAATTTATAATATTTAGAAAAATTTCATCATGGAATAGATTTTTCCTTTATAATATAAATGTATAGTGTTTAATTTTGGTATTTTTCTAAAATAGTTAAATATTTTTTTTGTGAATAATGAAATATAAAAACATACATTGTTTAACATTACAGGAAAAATATATGAATTATGGAGTCGTTGATGATATATAAATCCAATATTTTTTACTCTCATGGAAATTCTTTTCAATATGTTCAAAATATTCATAAATATTGGATTCTTAAGCCAAAATATTAATATAGTTAATATAATTTTAAAAAACACCCTTCCCCTCCCCTTATAGATAGCACCCCTCACCACCACTTCTCAACCTAACTTATATTCTTTGTAGATTGATAAATTTCCTACAAAATATATTCCTAGTAAAATCACCCACAACATTATTCTATAGGATCACAAAAAAATCAGTTCATAGAGCCTTAATGGGTGTCCCAGAGGAGGCAACCAAAGGAAGAGTTAAAATTCTTGAATAAACTCTTAAATTGTATTCTTCTACTTTCACATACTACATTTCCCGTCAACCTTGAAATAGTAATATCAGTATCCTTAATATACTAATATTTTATTATTATTTAGGAATTTATATCTTCTATCCCCTTAGTTATTCATTAAAATGAAAACATTGTAGATAATATGGTTGGTTCACCGCCTTATGAACAACATACATCATTTTTCTCCACCGCCTTAAAGGTTATTAATAAAAAATATTATTATTCTTATAATTTAAATAATAAATATATTATAACTTTAAAAATGGTCAATAATTATTATAAACACATAATATTAAATAAAATTAATCTAGTTTCTAACGATCTGTAAAGCTAACTGCATAATCTAGCTATAAAACATTAATATTTTTACTAAATTAATAATTCATGTATTAGAACACCAAAGGATATTTTGGACCATTTATATTTAAGGAAATTATTACCATTTAATTTAAATTCTAGAGTTATATAGCTATTTTATAAAAAAATCAATTATTATCTTATAGTGATATGACCATGGAACCATGCAACAATTGGTCTCAAAACAATGAAATTTCAAATTTTTTATCATTTAATGGTTATAAATGACCATAATAAAAATATAGTATATCAAATATATATGAATAAATTTATCAATTAATTAATTAACAAATTTAATTATTTCCGACATTAAGTGAAGGAAAATAAATATTGTGGAACATATGGTATATGATATCTCAAAACAGCCTTTATTCTCTTAGTGATGACCTTTCCCTCTCTAAAATATTCAATTTATCACTTTAATGTTATGTAATTCATATTAACACAATATATATGTTATTAAAATATATAAAAGTATTATTCTCATGTCCTTTGTTGGGGTGATATATTTCTTAAGTTAATTTCTTAAATACCATCCGTGAAATCTAGCCCAATTTAGGGAAACTAGCATATACCATAATAATTTTCATTGAAACTAATTTACTATTTTTATTCCCATTAATGATATATTATTAGTATAACAATTATTAATTTACATCTATTTTTTCATGGAAATTTATATCCTTGTTATTTCTCTAGAATCATTTAACAAGTTCCTCATTATACCATCTTCAATGTTTATTTATATACCCAATCATCTACCCTTAATAATAATGTTTTCCCAATTGAAAACCATATTTTGATACCTAATATTTTAAATTTAGTTATTAATATCCAAAAATATATTTTTCTCAATCTATAATTTGCAATATTTTTTAAATATCCATTGACTTTGATATGAGAAAATATTAGTCAACCCATTTCATCCATGGGTAATTCATAGGTTTATTTCATTTGATTGATTTCCTTTTAGAGAACCCTTAATATTTTTCATGATGTTATGGGTGTTACCAAAAAAGGATCCAATGAATTGGGTATTTTTTTATCATGGAAGATGAAATTTATGTTATTAGGGAGTAAACCGAATTCACGGTGAGGCTCTATCCTCCATGTGATGATGTATTGGCGGTTATAATTGACTTATGCTGATTTCTTATTATATTTATTTGAAAAATTTCTATTTTATCATGATATTATGATTATATTTTCAGTATTTTATACTACCATATGAATATTAATGATCATTTTCATTCATTATGTTATTTTATAACTTTTAACTCTTATGTTATTCTTTTTTTCATGTTTATTCCATTAACAATGTACTTAACTCACCTTTTTCTGTAATCCCTAAATTATGAAATTTATTTTTAGGAGATAATTATTGAGATTAAGATATAGAAATTCTAATTTAGTTTCATGATGCTTTTATTTACATAGTCTCCCAATGATTCCTAATCCCTAAGTCCCTAGTTTGTATTTCAGAGATGTTTTTCTGACATATGATGTAATATTTTTTGTAAAAGGCTTGGGTCACTATAGTTGGTAACCGAGAAACTTATAGTTATTTTAGGTTATTATGAATATATTAATTTATTTATAACCCGAGGTATAATTCAAATTTTGAGAGAATATACAAAAAATAGAGTTGAATTATAGCGTATGTAATTTCTAATAAATTATATCCATGTATGGATAGTGGAAGTGGATGTGGCTCTGATATTGTTATACCTAGGGGTAATAACCATGAAAAGGGAGGATTGGGTATTAACATGGTCATAACATGTTTCATGATAATGATATCTTACATCACACCAGTTTTGACACTCCTAGGGGATGTACTTTTTAAAAATCAAAAACTATGTATGAACCATTATGGAGGACTTGAATAAAATGTTAGGTTAGAAAACATAATATGGAAATTTAGATGGATAAAATTTATTTAAATCTAAATAATCATATGTTATGATATATGTGACATTTTTTATTCATTTATTCTATATTAAAAGTGGATATTTTTTCAATATTTTTATTTTGTGTATCATCATCCATAATCTCATTTCCTTTATTTTAGATAATGGATGGAAATTGGAAGAAATATTTTAACACCAATATAATATGAAATGTAATGATTTAACTAATAAGAATCCTAAAATTATAAGATTGGGAGCTAAAAACATCATTGAAGTAATGTCTTACCTGGGTCATGTTTTGAATAATAACTTTAATCATGTGGAATTATCGCATTTTATAAAGAAATATCATGTTGTAGTCATGTACTTTAGATAAAAAATTCCTTGAATATTTAGTAGATCCTATAATCTGATAATAACAAAAACTTGGATTAAATCCAATGAAAATATATTCTATTTCCTCTAATGATCAAAATATGAGAATATAGTATTGGTAATTTATCGCATGGTGGAAAGAGACGATCCATGGTTGAAACTGATTAAGAAAAATAAGTCCAAATAAAAAATTGATTCAATTGAATGATAAGGATTAAAGAAAATATTTTCCAATATATATTTTTCTCCAAAACAACCTCCAAAAAATGGAAAGGGATTTCCTTATACTGAAATTAATGGAGAATGAGTCTATAGAGAATATGAGTAAAAATTACACAACTATTTTATAATATTCATCCAACTTTATCATAAACACTAAAAATATGGTTGAATGATTGGTTATTGGATTAAATATGATTCTAAAAAAATATTTGGAAATTCAAGAAAATTATAGCTATGAAGAGATTTTCATTTCTTCCCTTAACACCGAGATAGTGATAAGCAACTCTCAGGGGACAAATTTGGTTTAAAGTAAAATGATGTTTCACTCAAGAGGATTTATATAAAAATCCTAGTGAGTAAAGAAAACACAACATCCAACATGACTAAACTGGTGAAGAGGCATACCAAAAAATGTATCAAGGGAACCAGGAGATGTTTCATATGTGAAAATTGGTAAATCAATCTAATCAATGTTTAAGAGAGATAATAAAACACACCAATTATGTGGAATAAATTTAGGATCTCATCAACACTAATCCCATGGAACAAGGATTCAAATATAAGAACTATAGGATTATTGAATGCTAATTTTATAAGTTAATTGTTTTCCTAGAAAATCAATGAATAAAACCTCTACAAACTAGAGACAATGTTTGGTAATATTCTCTAACATTTACTACGGTGGATCATAAAAATGATCTGGTAACTGGTATTCAATTTATTCATTCAACAATAGTGAATTTACATTTTGATTATATTTTTACACATTATTTTTTATGTTTCATGTTTAATAGAACTCTTCAAACACCACATCAAAACATGGGGCCTGAGCTGTATTTTAGAATAAAAAATATATAAATTATTTCAGCCCAATAATATAACACACCCCCAGTTAATATATGTGGACTACAACTCCCAAAAAATATTTTTATAAATCATTTCATCGAATTTTATGCACTTTTAGGAATATATTTTCTATACTTATAAAAATCCAACATCAAATTTCAGGAGAGGGAGATCATTCTTCCCATCTCGATTCATAATCTGATTTTTTTAAAAATATAGGGGGGTGAATATCCTTTGGGATCTTCTTATCTTGTGTGGATTTTACTTTCATGTGAGAAATAATATATGACAAAAATTATTGATATAATGGATGTGTTTATAGTCAAATACATGACCATTTTGAGGTAATAAACTGATGTATTACATAAAGAGTTTTATGGAATTCATCCTAACCAAGAGGTGAATTCTAAATTAAATGTATACCAAGATACCTCCCCATAACATAGACTCCCCATATAATTATCTTCATTTATTTAAAGAAAATAAAGATAAATTTTAAGATAATATGAAAAAGGGATTTATCCACATGAGTACCTCACTGTGTGGTGCATCAGTCCTTTTTATAAAACAAGGATAAGAAAATGAACCTCTACATTGGTTATATTAAACAAAAAAAATCAATATTTGGAAGATATATATCCCAAAATAGATGGTTGACTTGTTTGATCAACTATGTGGAGCTAAAATTTTGTTAAGGTGGACCTTTGGTTGGGATTTAACCAATTATTGATAAAGAAAGAAGATATTTCTAAGATATAATTTTTAATAATGTATATACACATTCAGTTCATAGGGATTCCATTAAAACACATAAATTATCCAGTAATATTTATCGACAAAGTGAATAGAATATTTATAGACTACATAGAAAAAGTTTTTGCAGTATATATAGATAACATTATGATAAACTCAAAAATCAAGGAGGATCATGAGTAGCATTTCAATAATGTGCTAAATATTTTTGTGAAAGGATAGGATAAATGAAAAGTATTGTAAACATGCATCAAGATGGATTATGTATTGTTATTAGGGCCTAACATCACTAGAAAAGGGATATTTTTGGATCCTTCATAGAGAAAATATATTAGGGAGTATCCTTGACCCTAATATAAAATTGATATATATATATATACATATATTATGGAATTTATAGGTATTATTGATTATTTATGAGAAACTAGTCATGATTTTAAAACAGGAAAACCATGAGCATTTGAAAGGGAGTAATGTTTTTCCAAACTAATGATTGTGATGATACCATAAAAGAATTTTAAAAAGGCTTATCACTTCAAATGTCCTTATACTACCCTATAGTTGGGATATTTTTATAATATATTGTTATGCTTCATTAAATGGATTGTGTAGTTTACTAAGGAAGAATGGAAATGTAGGAACCTATACAACATTGTCATTGAAATTTAGTGAGTATAATATCCTAAAAAAATAAAGAGTTGGATACAATTATATTAATATAGAATATTTTTTGGGTCTATATTTATGGGGATAATGTTGAAAAATATATAGATTAAGAGGGCCTCAAATATATAATCACAAAGAAAGAGAATAATATGTACATGTGAATATGGTCTATACTAATCGCGACATATGACTGCTCAATCCACTATTATATTGAGAAAAAAGAGAAATTTGCATATTTTATATGTATAAAAGATCTAGAGTACTTATCATTGATGTGATTTGATAAGGATCCTACCTCTGAAAACATGAAAAGGATGGACATTAGGATCATAATGGATGGAATATCTTCATTAATTTATAAATTATATATCATCCATCCATTATAGAGAAGATAAAGGATGCTGAAAGGGATTATGTGGAAATTAATAAGATTTTGGAAGTTATAAGAATTTGGAAATCCCCATAGTTCAAAATTTGGGAAGATATATTTGTAATATTTTGATCACAACTATGTATACCAATAATTCTTATGATAAAGAAGGATCAATTTAATGATTCAAATAGACCATCCTTCTTAATATTCCTAGGTATGTTAACAAGGTAGCAAGATTTATTAGATTACTATTGGTGGGATAATATGAATAAGGATGTCAAAGAATATACATCAAAATTCCTAGTAAGTTAGTAGTTGATGGTTGAAAGGGAGAAGTCTAAGGGACAGATGTAACCATTTCCTATTACTATATGGAAATGTGAAAAAACACCATAGACACTGTCATTTTTCTCCCAATTATTTCAAGAGTGAATTGTTATATATGGGCTATGATGGATCTCCTAATAAGGACTAATCATTTCACTTAAATTTTATCTGATTTATTAGTCAATCAAAATGAAAATATATACATTAGATATGTGTTGATGATGTACCAAAAACAACTATTAATTGTATCTGATTGAGATATGAGATTTACCTTTATGTTTATTTTAAAATCCAATATTATATATATAAAAATTGAACATAAATACCTCTTATCACCCCCAAATAGATGGGGAAATGATTAAAATATTGAATAACCCCAATCCATGCGTTTTGATTGCTTGATGGACTTGAAAGGATGGTGATATCAATTTCTTACTATTGTATAGTTCTTGAAAAATAGTATTTTCCACTTGATAATGAATATTGATCCATATAAATCCCTATACGCGAAGAGATGTAGAACATGTATGTGCTTGGATAATTATGGATAATTGAAGTTGTTGGGTCCAAAAATGTTTGATTAAATGGTATAAATGTTCAAAACAATCAAAAAATCATTAGGGTTGGTCAACGTCTCTAGAAGAGTTATGTGGAAAATAATAATTAAGAATTAATTTTTAGTTTTTAGAAAAAGTGTTTCTACACATATATACATGGAAGTGATTCATGATATTTTGGAATTAGGGAAATCTATGTCCATGGTACATCGACCACTTTGAGATTCTCAATATAATCAAAACTTTGGCCTATCAATTATAACTCCCACAAACCCATTCATAAGTACACGACGCATTTAAAATATTTCTATTGTAAAATTACATACCAGACACTTCACATTTAAAAAAAATTATAGGTGGTATAACTAAAGAATGATATATCTAATGTGGATAAGTTGTTGAATATCTTGGATAGAAGAGAAAATATTCTATTAAATAGTAAAAATCATAATGTAAAAGCACTATGAAAAAACAACAAGTATAGAATGTTGAATTGGGTACTATAGGAAGCCATCAAGTAGAAGTACCCTTACATGTTTTCACCATATTACGTAAAAATAATTTTCGAGGGTAAAATTAATTATGAGAGGAATAATGTAAGGACCCATAATTTAATCAATCTATTTTCCCTTAAAAATATTTAATTTTACAGTAGTTTTTATCATAATATTATATAATTTAGACACACCACATGTTAAAATCAACTATAGATTATTATATTAATATAATCATTTCAATTAGATAATAAACATGGCTCTAGAAATTGAAATCACTATAATTCTAAAAAAATATAAAATAAGAAAACAGTAATAGAAAAATTTGAATCTTGTCGATCCACCAAAAATATTTTAATCACGATAAAAAAGAGATAAATTAAGCAGAATATGAGTAATGAAATATAAATTTTTGAAATAAAAATATATATAAAATTTTTAGAAAATTTAATTTAATGAAGAATGAATGAAATACAACACATTTATAAATGGTGAGGAGCCCATATGACAATTTCAAACCTAATCTTTGAAAAAGCAATATGACTATTATGAATAGTAATATAACCAATAGAATAGTAAAATCTCATAGGGAAATGTAATATAAAAGTTTTCATTTTACAATTCTAATATGACATATTTATATCATGATAATACCAAATAAATGTTTTAAATGATAGCACAAGTGTTTAGATTTTAGTAAAAACGTCATTTTTTATTTAATTTTTGTAACAAATACAGAAATTTGAAAGATTTGTTTTCATAAAATTAGATTATAAATAATTATTATGTTTCATTATAATAAAATTATAATTTTATGATGCCATATGTAATTTTTAAAAGGTTCCAAAGATTGATCATAATATTAATAATGGTATTTTTAAAATAATTACGTTCATTAATTATAAATAAAATTTCTCATATTTATAATATTATATTCAAAAAATGGATTTTATTTTAGGAATATGTACATCAAAATTTTTTAAGGAAAATGATTTATTTTTTTAAAATATTTTATTTTTTTAGTGAATAGTGAGATACAAGAAAATAAGATATTTAACATTATATGAAAAATACATGAATTTTTGGGTAATGGATAATGTAATAATCCATTAGTTTAAACTCATATGAAAAAATTATGATATATGATTATAAGATTTAACATTATCAGTTTTCTAGAGCCAAAATAATAAACATATTAATATAATATTCAAAACATCTCATATCCTTCCCTTATAAATACCACCCTCACAACATAATTTCGTTAGAAATTATAACCACTGGATCATTCCAAATTTCTATCCAAATAACTTTCTAGCCAACTCCCCTTGATCCAAGATCTTAGTATCTCAACAAATACCAATTAAACGCGCCTTATGGGGTTTTCTAAGAGGAGGCTACCAAAGAAAGATGATTTTTGTGATAAAATATTTCAATTTTTTCCTTCTCCTATGATCCCTTATTTTTTCCATCAACCTAGAAATTGTAACTTTAGTATCATAAATATATTTATTTTCAATTATTTTTTTAGAATATATGTCTCCCAAACTTACTTCATTAGACTCTAAAATTAAAATGTTATTTACAATATGGTTGGTTCTTTTCCTTTATAAACAACAAACTTTTTTTTCACCACCTTCGAGGTTGGTCATAAAAATATTATTATTGTTTGAAAAGTTGTTAAAAATAATATCAAAACATATTTCATGTTAAAAATTTAATATATAAATATAATATTAAATAAAACTAAACTAGTTCATGATGATATTTACAACTAAAAAAATGAATAAACTGTTAAACATTAAATATTTTACTACATGAGTCATCCTTTTATTAGATCACAAAAGTATATTAAGGACTATTTCAATTTTTAAATGGAAATTAATTATAAAACATTTCATCGTTATAGTTTTAGTACCATTTTATAGGAACATAAATAATTATCCAAAAGTGATCCGACATTGGAATTGTGAAATGATTCTCTTAGAAAAATGAAATTAAAAATTATATCTCCTTGAAATGGATATCAGTGAATATAATAAAATTATTTTCAATAAAATAAATATGTAAATGGATCTCAATCATATATCTAATGAAGTTTATTTAATTATTCATTATATTAAGTTCAAGTGATGAATGATTCTGAAACATATGGTATGGTATATCTATGAAAAACGTTTTCTCTTCAGTTTATGAACATTTTCTTTAAAAATCACTTTATCTATCTCTTTGATGCTTTGGAATGATTCTAAATTATGTATATATGTCTCTAACATATATATGAATCTTATTCTACCTTACATTGATGGGGTAATACATTTTTAAAGTTTACTTATAAAATTCATTCATCTAAATCAAACCTAATAAAATGGGACTTTTATATCCCATAATTAATTTATGTAATTCTCACCTAGAGTCTTTAATCCCATTCATGATAAATTTTTAGTGTAAACATTTTGGTTTAGCTATTAGTATCAAGGAAAATTCCATATTTTTTCTTTGAATGAAATTATTTATTCAGTTTTTTATAACACAATTTTAAAAGTTCATTTATATTCAAAATTTCCTACCCATTTCTGTTGATGTTTTCCCCCAAAAAAACCCTATATTTTGAGACCTAAGAATATGTAATCAGATAATCACATCGATAAAATTTAATACCTTATTCTATTTGGAATCATTAGAAAATACCAGTTTTTATTATATGATGAAGGATTATGAAGCTCATTTCTTTCCATGTGTTAATTTTAATGTTTCGTCTTCACTATATGAATATCCATTACCTTACATAATGATCTATGGAAGAATAAAATAGGTGTAGTATATTTGGAAAATTTTCTTCAAAAAATAGGTCTATAATTGAACTACATCATCTCCAACTGTGTTCTTTATTAATAGAAACCATCTTATAATTATCATACTTAATTTATTTATTTATAATAAAGGGAAATTAAAAATAAGAATGTCAAATCTCAGATACTCAAAATGGGTAAATAATGGAGATATCAATTTTAAATTAAATATAAATTTAGCATAAGGGTATGAGAACACAAGCATACAATTAGAAAACCACACCCTTTATATAATATATCATTATCTTGAGAAATTGTATAATGATTTTCAATTTATAAGAAATGAATAATAAAATAATAAAAAAATATGATCCATGGGGTAATAACATTTCAATAATATATATGTTTATAGAATACACATATGAAGAGAAAATAACGTCCATATTAGTCAAATATTACTACCCAAATTACCATAGTGGATTGTATTCACTCCCAAAACCATCATAGTAGTTAACATTCCCTACCAACACAATCATAGTAGAAAATTCACTTACTAAACTGGGATTATTCCATATTATGGTCCTATTTTTCTCATGAGATATCAATATTTTCCCAATATATTGGAAGAATATATAATTTTGTGTCCACCTATAACCTAATTTATATAATACCTGAATGTTAAAAATGATCATTAATTATTCATTATATTACACCCTATGAAATGAAATTGGTTTCATGAAAATTTCATCATCGAATAACCCATGGAAAAGAAACTAGTTATATAAACATTTCACCAATTTATCATATTGTTTCCCATGGAAATGTAACATGTTCTGTAAAAATTTTATCATCTTTGTAATAAAATATCTACATAAATAATATGGATGATATCATAAGATTATATATCTAGTAAATATTAGATAACATCAAATGATGTCATCTTATATGAAAAATGACTTTAAAAGTTCACATGGAATATTTTTTTAGGAAAATACACTTTCACTTCAGAATTTGATCATTAAAATATAAAAATTTCAAATATATTATGGAATAATTATTCATTAAAAACATATATATAAATATTTAATATAATATTCAGTGTATTAAGTATTCATGACCACAAGAAAATACATTAAGTTCATATATTTTAAAACGAAAATTCCATAAACATTTTAAGTAAAAAGTCAAAATTACCTTGTTTGGAAAATGACTATAAGATTGTTTTTAATACATTTTTTGAAAGAGTAAAACATGGGTAAAAATAAATTGAAACATTAATTGGTAAAAGAATAGTAATTGGTGAAAACGTTTTTAGAAAGCATTGACAATGATGAGAAAAGAGTTTCAACCGAATAGAGAAAGAGGGTGAATTGTTTTGTAAACCTTTTCTTTTTTTATATTAATTAAAAAAAGGGAATTAAATGAAATCAAGGAGTTAAATTTGTTGGAATAAAAATAGGATATTAAATTCATGAAATTCTTGAGATGTATATCATGAAATTTCATCATTGGAAACATAATCACAAATAATCCTGATAAATAATGATATTGTAACATTAAACCCTTACCCCATTGAAAACTTTGGAATCATAATAAATTTAAAATAAAATAAATTATATGGAAATTTATATGAAAAAAATTTCATGGTATTTAATATAAATGTAAATCTTGAGATGTATATACACCACATTAGAAATATAAAAATATTGAATATGACATGCGTCTCCGACAAATAAAAGTGAAAAGAAAATCCATAAGAGCCAGTCTAACTTCATTTTTACATGTTTTAACCTCCTTATAATAAATATATACATATTATAAATATATTATATAGCCAAAATAATATATATCATACCATATATTACTTAATTATAACCTTTTATCCCATTTTTATGAAAACTTAATTATTAAAATCATTGTTTTTTGTGATAATTATTTTATTTCTAATGTATGTATTGGTTCGATAGATTTGGGCCATCTACATTGATTGTGTTTCATTCATAAAAATAATTTAAATAATTATATATATATAATATGTTAATTATATAAATATATATATATATTTATAGTCATCCAAAAGTACTAGTGATTGTAAAATTAATTACACAGTTCTTGGATATGGTAGGATATACGTAGACATGAATACTATTTTCATTTTTCACTTGATGGAACAAAGGAAAGATAAAAAATAAATCTCCTTTAATTAATCATTATTCTATAATATTGTTTTTTCAATATTTTATAAATATATCCTTATTACCATACATGTTAAAATAAAATGAATAATGAATTACATCATTTCCTAGATGTGGAAGTCCACATGTATATATGTATGACATTATCATTTTTAATAGATTCAGAGGAAAGAAGGTTGATATAAAATTGTAATTCCATAAGAATAATTAATCCATAAAAATTATGAATATACACACACACATTTAATCCATCATTATATCTAGACATGAAAGGTGTTGATGTAAAACAAATTATAATGGTTAGCGATGCAGTAGTCCTCCATACACACGATCAACAATATCATTTATGATTTGATAAAAGATGAGTACAATGGTTTTTATAATAAATTAATAATATAAATGTATATGTAATATATTTATTTTTATTTTTCAATATGTATGAAGAATATTTGTATGAGTTATAAGAAGAAATAAAATGAAAATGCATGGTTAAGAATTACACCTCTACTTTAGAAAAAGTCTACAGATTTATAAAAAAAGTCCTCCTATGATTTTTTTATTATCAAAATAAATAATATAATACTTTTTGAGTGATTTAGCTAAGGCATTTTAGTGTGTATTGACTGAACGAAAAGGTATTTGAAACGTGGGAAGGAAAGGAGAGACATATTCATTTATAAGTGGGAGATATGAGTAGCTTGCAATTTTTGAAAGAATTAATTATATTAATGTATTATTCACAATAAATGGATACAAAATGGACCGTTAAAAAATAATTGATAATATAAAGAAAAAATATTTATATTAAATTTAATTTTTACATTTTTCTAGTTCATTTTAATCCTTATTTCTTTAGTTAAACCCCATGTTACCATATTTTTACATAAAACATGGAAACGATTTGTTTTACTATTTTTTATTCATTATGAATTAAATTATGTTAACCTTATCAACTAATATTAACTATTATTATTAATTTTATATAATAAATCATATCAAATCAAATTCATAGACTTTATAGATTGTAGCTTAAAATCAAACATGTAAATGTGATAAAAACCACTTTTTAAAGAAAATGATTCAATATTTATAAAATGTTTTTATATCAGCATTCAAAATTAAATTGACTCAAATAACCTAAATTATATATCTAAGAATATAATTCAACTATTTTTAATTTGTAAATAATTTTTGAATAAAAAATTAACTTTTTAAAAGATTTAGATGAAAATTCATTTTTTATTAAATGTTACTGTTTTCACAATTCATTGAAGAGTTAATCCTTTTAGAAAATTTTGAAAAAATTATCTCAAATATATTTTTGAAATTATTATGTTAAAAATGAATTTAATTTTATATAACTCATTTTTTATATTTCAAAATACTACTTATATAATTTTCTCAAAAAAATAAATAAAAATAATTTCAAGGAAAACCTATTTCCTAAAGCATATATCGACTTTACTAAACATATATTTTCATTATCTAAAAAATTAATACATTAATTTAAAATTAATATATTTTGATTTATAATGACTATTTAAATTCTATGTTATAATATTTTACTATTTCATTGTTAATTTATCTTTATGGATGCATACATCACAAGAAATCAATGAAAATTTATTTGTAATGAAATGTATCATAAAATCACAGGGTCATTCATTTTAGCCCCATTAAAATTAATTTCACTCCCAAAATACTATCACTTAGATATGTTATATATATAAAATTACATGATCTAGTTCACGTGTATCTTCTTTAGATTTTTTTATTCCTCCATTGACCTTTAATTCATGGACAATTATTGTCCCATAAAACATTATATCTAAGATCAAAAATTTAGAACGATTATTCTATATAGTAAATATCTTTATCTAGTGGTACAAAATATATGTTCATTGAATGTAAAATATAACATATGTACTTCCATATAATAGATACATAGAACACATCTTGATCATTATAGAGGTTTTTCAGAAAATCCAGGCGATAAGATACTATAACTACATAGACAAGAATATCGTGTGAGAAAATATATATAGGGATCATATTTCGTATATTCGAGAATCTCATAACCTTCTTCACTGGAGAAATTATCAAAATAATCTTCTCACTGACATTTATTTCCAACACCACTATTGATTATTAATATAACATTTTTATCAAATTTTAGTTTACTTGATATTCTATTGAATGACTATGACATCAGTTGATACTTCCATAGATAACTAATGTCCCAATACACTTCTGTCTATAACTTTATCCCAAAAAATTATAGTTATACAATTATATCAAAAGATGTCCTTATAATAAGACATTTTATTGGTAAAGTGAATGTTATTTTTATATGAAAATTCAACTAGGGGAAGTTATTGATATTAACCACCTTTGAATATTAGAGAACAATATATCAACATACTATCTATGTTTTTAATGTTTCTCTCATATTGACCATCTATATGTGGATGAAAATTAGTACTGAAATAAAACCCTATATTAAAATCCAACCAATGGCTTCACCAAAACTTCGAGGTAAGTCATGGATACTATTCAGATACAATAGAATATAGTAATCGATGGAAACCTACCAATTTCCGAATCACTACTGGAAAACTGCCCTATACCCACGGTTCAAAACCGTGGGTATAGCCCCCAAAACCGTGGGTATAGGCTATATCCACGGTTTTGGGAACCGTGGGCTGGAACAGTGTCGGGATAGGGGGGTCGACCTATACCCACGGTTTGAAGAAACTGTGGCAGGTGCATGGACATGCTGGCACCGCATTTACCCCACGGTATGAGAACCGTAAGGATTTAATTTTTTTCCTCAAAAAATGACGCCAGGGGGTTTTGAACCCAGACCTCGCGCTACGCAGGCAGTTGCAACTGCACCAACACACCACTCGAGCTGCGCCTTCAATCTATTATATATTCATATATCTGTTCATTTATATTAATATGCGGTATTAATATTCCAAAAAACATCCAGCGTGTTTCGAACCCGAACCTCCCGAATATTCTCACGGCCGCTCCACACCGAACAACCAACCAAGCTGTGATTATTATTTATTTGTACACAGACATCTGCGTATATATATAAATATAATCGAAATGGATATTAAAATTCAAAAGATGCGGCGAGGGGGATTTGAATTCAAAAAAAATTCCCAGCGGGGAATTGAACCTGCAACCTCCCAAAGCCTCAAGACCGCGCCGCACCAAGCGACCAACCAGTCTATCGCCGTTATTGATATATATTGATAATTTCATTTTAATATATTAATATAACAGTTATAATGGAAAAGAAAAGCCTTCCGGGTTTTGAAACCGCGCTTCACAATCGCTGGACAGTAACTGCGACCAACTGAGCCGACTTCCCAATTGATATACGGTTATAATTATATATTCTTATAATAATATATCTGCTACAATCAAAAAATAACAATACGCGGGTTGTCGAACCCGCGACCTGTCCTAAGGGATTTTAGGGAGTGACCAACTAACCTAAATATTTTATACGGTTTAATATTTGATATCCCTATATTTATATTATTTCATATCGTCTTTTCACCCAAAAAAAAATTCGGTCCCGCGTAATTTTTCGTTCCCGCCATAACGCGGGAACGATATACCCACGGTTTTGACAAACTGTGGGTATAGGTCTTTGAAAAATTTACCACCTATACCCACGGTTTGTGAAAACCGTGGGTATAGGTCTGTAGAACAACATCTATACCCACGGTTTTGGAAAAACCGTGGGTATAGGTCTTCAAAAAAAACCTATACCCACGGTTTTGCCAAGAACCGTGGGTAAAGGGGACTTATACCCATGGTTTTGGAGAACCGTGGGTATAGGTCACAATACTATCCCTATACCCACGGTTCCTAAAACCGTAGGTATAGGGGGGGACTATACCCACGGTTTTATGTAGAACCGTGGGTATAGACCCATTTTCCAGTAGTGAATGTAAATTTTGTAAATTTAATAAATATAAAAAATATATCTAATATGAATTAAGTCTTCTGATTTTTTATGGTGATAGACTACATACTGAATAACATTATAGAATTTAAAAAATTGGTGAATCTTATTATGAAATCCATGGTGATATTTTCCCATTTAAATTCTTGTATGAGTAATGGTTGAATGATCCCCTTTGAACTTTTTCCCCAGTTGCAACACGGTGACATATTATGCAATGAGATACGAAATATTAAATATATCCTTTCATGTAGTCCCAATAATTATACTTATTTATATATATATATATACATATTCATATGTTGAGAATTAATAGAGTGCAGGGATTGATGATACCCCTCCAATGGATCTTTCTTCAAATATGGTAGGGACAAAACACATGAATCGTTCTTGAACTATATATTTCCATCACAAAATGTGTCGAAATAAGAATGTTTCTTAGCTTCTTTTATTGATCTATATCATCCGTCTATTCCACTTTCTTATTTACATGGATGGATGGTGGAACAATAATTTGGGAAAGATTTGATTTTTACACTTCCATAATAATTTCAAGATCCACCATTTATAAATATATAAATATTAGATCTTTTTTGATCCCCATCATCAGTAATCTAGAATGATCTGTTTGAATCAAATAATATGCCACAATTTTAGATTTCCCGTGGTGGTAATTTATAGATCAGCTAAAATATTTGACCATCTCCAACCATGTTCTCTGGTTCATATTCAAAACTTTATATTTTAAAAAATACATTAAACATTTATGATCTGTATATTTCAAAACTTTATCAATAATTATAATGCCTTAATATAATTAATGAAGAAATTATAAGAACTGACCTTGAATCATGAGTTGGGTAATCTTTCTTATTATTATTATACTTTCATGAAGCATAACCTATAAAATATCATTCTTCCTAAAAATCCATCCCCCTATCATCATAGACATGTCACTATAGGTTAAAACCCATTCCAAACTATAGGGTAATGTTATCAAAGGTGATTTGATTAAATAAATTTCTATTTCATTGAAATTTCCCACACATTCAACTGTACAATGGAAACTGGATCCATTCTGAGTTAACTTTGTGAGTGGATTATAAATTCATGAATATTTCTCCATAATGTTTTGATAATATCAAATTTAAATAAAAAATAAAAACTAATCACATTCATAGTGTTTGGTCTAAACAATGTTCGATAACTTCCATATTTGATTGATCCACAAAATATACCCTTTATTGATAGTATACGACCCATAAATGAGAAATTTTATCATAAAAATCACAAATTCTAAATTTTTCATGCATATTACCTTCCTTAGAGTATTTTGTAAAATACGCCAATGATCTTTAGGAACATTATCTGTTATTGAATGTATAAAAAATCATATATAAATAATACCACAAACTAGTCAACATAATATCTATAGACATTATTCATTCAGTCCATGAATATTGTGGGGGAATTATTAAGGAAAAATAGAATCACTATATATTCATAGTCCACATACCTTGTACACATTTTTTTCTTGGGTATGTCCTCCTTCAAGACAATCAAATGACGATATCCATAAAGAAGATCAATCTTGGAAATTTATTCATCTCAGAATAGTTGATCAATCAAATCACCAATACATGTAAAATGATACTTATTCTTTATTGTGAAATTTTTGAGTTCCTGATAACCAATGAAGAGTTTCATTGATATATATTTATTGTAAAAAAATAATAAGAGTGCCCCACGTTGAAACACAAGGTTGAATGAATCCCATTTCAAGATTATCTTGGAGTTTCTTATTTAATTACTACCAATCAATCATGTTTATTTTATATGGTGTTTTATTTGTAATTTATATAGCACCTAGTAAGAGTTATATTTAGAACTCAACTTCACAATTCAATATAAAAATGTCCAAATCTTCCATAAAACATCCAGAAACACCCAAATTATTAGAATATCATCTATTTGGAGTTTCCCCAAATCATATAAGATAAGAAAACATTTTTAAGAGAAAGTAATATGCATTTAATGGATTTTATTTCCATTAGATTTTCATATTTATCATCACACTAATAAAAGATCATATGTTGATTTGGAATATCAAACACGAGTATTATTCCTAGGAAATTAAAATGGGTATTATGTATTTAATTCCAATCCATACAAATAATAATATTAAATTCCTCCAAATAGTGAATAAAAAGATTGTTAGGGAGTAAATTCATATAAACTACATGTAGAGAATAATCATATGGGTGAGATGAGATCATTATATGTATATGTGTTTTCACTCCTATTTCAATATATAATTAGTTGGGTGGAATTTTGATACAATAAAAAATTTATTCAGATTGAAAATAATGCATAGATCAAACGTCAAGTAAGAAATTTTTAGTTCTTTATTGGATATTAAGTGTACCTTTCACCATGTCATTATTTTACTGTGATTAAAAATAGTTATTTTATGTGATTTACATTTTTTATGTGTGCTTAATAGGTTGATGAAATCAATCATAGTCATTGAACTTTATATTTGAGCACCGATTATCAATAATACCATTCTCTTTACCTTTGGAATAATAGAATTTGGGTGGTCTATTATGTTTATTTTTCATTTATTAACAACAATAACTAGATTCTTCACATCAGTTATGAATTTAATTTACTAATGAACATTTTTGAGACATAAAAAATAATTTTAAATCCCTTTATATCCATTTAATCTATTTTTAGTCCACAAATTTATGATAAATGACGAATCATTTTCTTCACTCTGTATTTTTTAGTGCTTCCTATACATTCATTCATTCCATTCTTATCAAAACCAAGAGATTGATGGGTACATCTTATCTCAATTTCCACCTTGACAGGGCATTAAACGATATCGTCATAGCTATTGATGTCTTATATAGATAACACAGTATAGATATTTGGTTTTAACATAATAAATAATTTATCAACATTAATTTCAGGTAGGATTATAATGCTATAAATAGACCTCTGAAATCTTGTAATATTTCCCTCATTAGTACCAATTTATTCATAATACTTCTTTATTAGCTCAATTAAATATTTTTTAATTTTTAGATTATGAAATTAAGGAATGAAATTATTGAAAAATAATCTCTTTAACTAATCCAACTCCATGGAATCTACTTATTCTCATTTCTTTTTAATCTTGATAATATTACATCATTGATCCACCTCTACTAAAAAATGATTGACAACCAAAATAATTTTTTCATTGTTAGAACACTGATGAATAGAAAATAAATTTTCAATGGTACTGATACATTTCTCATCAACTAGTATATTATCCAACGAACTAAAATATGGTGGCTATTTCAGTATGAAGGACTCAAAAAACATTTTACCCTCATTTTAACATTTGTAAGTTCAACATGATTCATAACATTATTAAATGGTTTAAGAATAAAAAAATATTTTTCATTCAACCTTCCATATAATTTGGTTTATCAAGAGGAAACCATTGCATTTTCTATCACATTCAGCTTTAAGGCAACCCGATCAAGATAAATTCATTGAATAAATCACAATAGCATTGTGTAATAAAAACCCACTATAGTAGAAGTATATATAATTAAGAAAAGTCATTTATTAGATATATAAATCCTAGAACATTATTTTAAATCTACAATACAATAGTTTTTACCTAGTTCATTCATGGTCATTATGAATTCAAGTTAGTTATCATGGTTCATAATAAAAATGTGAATTAATCTAAGAATATCCCATGAAAGTGTCAAACCATATATGCAATAAGGGAAAACTCACCGTGCCCCAGAATATTGACCAGGATATAATAAAACAAGTGATTTTATTGTTATTATCAATAGATAAATATTTTCAAAAACCTTGTCCACATGTTGTATCCTGACAGGGTTGGTTTTCTATGAAATCCAAACATTAATCTTGTCCATTTGTTATGATGTTCTCATTACTGAGGATTATCCTAAAGGTTCTTATTAATGTTATAAAATACATGTTTCCAAAGGTAACTAAAGCTTAAACTGTTACAAAAAATGACGAACTATAATTTACATATATAGAAATTAAATCTGATCAGATGAATATTCATTAAATAACAAATTGTTCCAAGCTTCAATGATATGTGTAAATTATCTTTGGAAACATATAATCATAAAAAATATGTCCATAATTAGACATAAAAATCTCCCATAATATTATTAAAAACTAGAACTATTTATTAACATATTATACTTGATAAATTCCCTTATAACTTAGGATATCAAAGAATAATTAAGGTAGAGATTATATTATGAATAAGGGTAATAACGGGAGATATGAATGATCACTATAATTTAAAATAAGAATATTTTTATGATAACATGATCATGAAATTTGAAAACCATACCCTATATGTCATAGATTGTAATCTTGAGTCATGTGAGAAATCATAGTAGCTCATAAGGCATGAATCATAATATAATCAAAGAACCTGAACCATGAGTGCATCACATTTTAATATGACATTTATTTTTGAATAAGATAATAATAGGAAATCATTTCCTATGTATTCATGGATTACTAAAAATACTATCATAGTGGATCGAGTTAAATTCCCAAAAAATCCTAGAAGTCAAGGTTTAATCCCAATAATATCATAGTGATTGCACCCCTTACTAAATTAGGTTCACTTAAAATTCCATTAATATTTATCTGATGATATATCCATCTTTACCCAATTCTTCAGAAATATTTATAATTTATAGACCACCCATATCATAATAAAAATAATATATATGTGTTCCACAATATAAAAAACAATTTAACCTATGAAAATCTATGATATGAAATTGGTTTCATAAATATTTCATCCATGAATTACCCTTGTAAAAGAAATGGGTTTCAGAATGATTTCATCAATTCAAACATGTATAACCATTGGAAGAGGAATGTGTTTCACAAACCTCTTACCATAATAATAATAATAAAATATATATAGTAAAAATTTGTATGATATCATTACATCATATCACCATAAAATTGAGGGAAACATAAAAGGATTCCATCTTAAATAAAAAATCTCTTAAAAGATCACTTTGAATATTTCAGGAAGAAAATACCATTTTCAATTTTAAACCACTTATTTAAAATCTATAAATTTACAAATATTATGGAAAAATTTTAAATTGAAAAGAACCATGTAAAATTATAATGTAATATTCAAATAATTGATCACTCATGATGGTGAGAAATTCAATTCATGTTATATCCGTTAAAACAAATATTTCATTCACATTTTTAGTAAAAAGTAAAAACAACCTCATTATGAAAAAGAAAATATGATTACATTAAAACAAATATTATAATATTAAAAAATTGGTTAAAATAACTTTAAATAGTAATTTTTGGTATAATTGAAACAATCAAGAAAATATTTTTAGATGTTATAAACATGGAAGATAACATATTTTCGATCGAAGAGAGAAATAAATTCAATGTTACATAAAAGAGATCTTTGAATATATTGACTAAATTAAGAGAGGAAAATAAAAAAAAGTTATATATTTTATATAAAAAACTATAACAAGAAGAAATTAATTAGATTATTGAGATCTAGATCATTAAATTTCATCATTAGAAACTTAATCATAACTAATCATGATAAATAATGAGATTGTAACATGAAACCCTTACCAAATAAGTTACTTCGGAATAATAATACCTATTAGGAGAATATATATTGATGGATATATATATCAAATATTTTTTTATAATAAATATTAAATAAATTATGTTCTAGTGTATGCACCATATAAAATTTAAAATTGGTGAATATGGCATGTGTTTTGTAGAAATAAAATTTTGATTAAAATCCATAACCCTAGGTCCAACATCCATCATAAATGTTCAAACCGCATATTAAATTAATATGTATTTAATAAAAATCATTTAAATAAACATAAAAATATATATCATTCCATCTATAAATTACATAAAACCTTTAATCAGATATTTATTGATAATTATTTATTAGAAACTATGTTCCAAATGATAATTGCTTCATTTTTCATGAACATTTTTGTATAACAGCTTTTTCCTTGTATGTTGATAATGGTCCCACATTATATATAATTTTAATCATGATATAAATATAATATATATTTATTATATACATATTATTATTTATCAACAAATGTTAGAGATAGATAAATGAAATGCATCATTCATGGAGCTGGAAAGCCGTACGTATGCATGAACACTATTTTCAATTTTTGTAGGATTGAAAAAAAAATTAATAGTAATTCAACTTCATGGAATCATTATTATATCATATATATTATTATATATTCATTAAATATATCCATATTATCATTAATATTTACATAAAATGAAAAATGTATCACATCGCTTCATGGTGGTTGTAGTCCATTCGTACACATGAATGTTATTATCATTTTCAAAAATACTAGATTGAAATAATATATATGTGGAAATATATTTTAGAAAATTTAATTATTCTATATATATAATATGTATAAAATAAAACGTTAATTATATCCCATAGTGATAGGTAGTGATGGGAAAATAAGTACACTAGTTCGTGATGTGGTAGTCTGTTGTACACGTGATTAACAATTTAGTTTCCCATTTTAAAGAGTATGGGAAGGATATTGGTTATGCCTCTAACATAATAATGTATATATATGTAATATATTGGTTTTATAGTTTTTTTCACTGTATAAATAGATTTTAAATAATTATAAGATGAAATAAAATTAAAACACATGGTTATGAACTATACATATTCTTTGTAAAACCTCTTTTTCTTTATACCTAAAACAATCCTTAGATGGTTTTATGAGAAAAAAATGTACAATAAGTTATGTGGATGGTCATATGAAATAAATTTTAAATGGAACTCAATGAACCAAAATTCTCTTGATGTGTGAATAGGAATGTTTAAGTGGTATCCATTAATAAGTGGGGAAGATAACCCACTAGGAATTTTTTAAAATTATAAAATATATGAATGTCTTATTAATAAAAAATGGAACCGAAATGGAATTTTCCTAAATTTTAGATGATATAGGGTTGATATATTTATATAATATATAATTTATAAATGTTTTTGGTTAACATTATACCTTATAAATTTACTTTAACTCCCCAATAAACTTTTTTTCTCTTTAAACACGGAAATACATTAATACTATTTTTACCAATAAGTAGGTAAAATAATTAAGGTTATATTATTATCTAACCCAAATTATACTGACTCCAAATAATGAACCCATTTTATCAAATTCATTATATATAATTGGTAAAATATAATTTAAAATTAAACACCCAAATGAGACCAAAATCACTCTCCCAAAGAAAATGTATTCTTAAATATTATAAGTTTACATATAATAACGAAAAATAAAATTTATTCGAGTTAAAATAATTTTTATTATTAACGATATAGTTGAAATAATTTTATCTGAAAACCCTCATATTTATTACATATTAATTAATGGTTTTTTACATAATGTAAAAAATAATATATCCCATTAGATCAAGAAGTATAGTGTATTAGGGAATTATGTACACATAAAAACATATTGAACATGGGATAAAACAAAATAATTGAAAAATTCATTAACATTATTATAAAAATTTGATACCTTTTAAAACTACATGGGATAACTTGGGGATAGAAATAAGAAATTGGTGACATGTAATGCCCTATAAGGGAATAAATAAATCATAACATGATGTAAGCATTAAAAGTTATACTATTATAAATTAAACAATACATAAAAGGTATGATATAAATAGAAATTAGCAATGAGGCATGATAGTGTTTGGAAAACAATGGAAATTAGGGAAATGTAGAACCAACTTTAAACCTAGTATCATAAACCTTAGTCAAGGGTAAATGCCCAGATATCATGATGGAAAAAGTCCCATGATGGATTAGGTTACCTCTTAAATACAATGACTTAAATTTCAGGAGACTAAAATTTTGACCAATTCATTGGATCAACATATAATTCCGGACGCACCTGCAACTTTTTTAACATTCACATGCATAAGTCCACCACATATATCATACAACAAAGAATAATATTTCATAAAATTATATTACATGAACAAGTAGTTTATAATAGAGACATGGAATTACCAAATAAGATAAGGATATTTATGTCTATGCGACTACCCTTGAGAGGAAATAGTGAGAGTATTCATGATAAAACTGGTTTCACATGAAAAAATCATAGTGGAATTCTAATAGCATAATGGGGGCACATAAATGTTCATAAGAGGGAATAATGATACTGAAAGGGTCATATAATCATTTATAAATCATATGGGATTTAAGGGGGGATATGAAGAAATTTATACCAACATTAGTAATTTGAGATAAAAGGAACAATATAGCAAAGATACATGAAAAAAAGGAGAAGGAGAGGATTTTGGCATTACCATGGATTTGGTAAAAATTATAATAAGAGGGTATATGTGATCTTCAATTGAAAAACATAAAGTGGAATGTAGAGGGATATTTATAAGGTCATGAAAATATAAAAATTTTAGATGAAAAATATAAAATATAATAATAGTGACTGACACCCAATGAAGAGGGAGAGGTCCCTAAATTTTGGTATCTAAAATTGTATGACAATTTCTTTAGAATGACAAGTGTAGATAAAGGATAATGGGAGGTAATAAAGATATTGAAAGTATTAAACAATCACAAATAAAATAAATAAATATAAGAGGGTTTAATGAAAATTTACCAAATAATAAAAAAGGAAATGTAATAGGCACAACATAAAAGAGTGGCTTGAATAAAAAAGATGAGAGGGAGAACCCTTACCTTGAGAGGGTGATTCAAAAATCTTGGTAGGATATTGTTGAGATATTGGGGGAACATTTGGAGGAATATATTGAGTGGATGTTATAGTAAGTATATACTCTTGGGTTTTTAGTGAACAATAATGGGATTATGGGTGGGTTTTTATTGAAAATGAGAGAGGCATTTTTTATTATTTCTCAAAAAACGTTTTTGGACTTAATGTAATAAAATAATCAAATATAGAAATCATATCATGGTTTTAGACTATGTAATTTAGAAAACTGGAGTGTTTTTATATATTTTGTAAGTAAAAGGACTAAAATCCTTAAAACAATACCTTCTATGATGAGAAAGTCGGACATTCCCTTGATGAAATGATTTTGATAACTTAAAATATATTTTAGGTTTAGGAGGATTCATAATGGTATTATAAAATTAACCGAATAAAAAATCCCATTTTTAAAGAGTAAACATATATTTGGACAGGGATACATGTTATAACATTTATTAAAACACTTTTGGGTCATTATGATATCCTATTACACTGTATATTTATACCTTATTTAATTTTTTCCCAAAAAATCCACTGTCATAAAATATTATGAAAAACTAACTATTTGATAATTTAAATTTATGATACAAAAAATAATTATTATTTTATCAAAATATTTTTCTAATTTTATGAATTTTCAATTTTAAAATAGAATCAACATTTTTTCAGAAAGGATGGTTTTGTTGACAATAACAGTTTTTAAACCATTATAGAAATTACAATTGACGTAATAAAAATTATATTATAATATACATTTAATATTAATTATTTAAAATATATCCTTATTATATAATAAGTTATTCTAAAAATCTATTAAATCATCAAAATGAATGTCTTAATTGAAGTTACAGATTACTCAAAAATAAAATTTTTGTTTTATCATATCAAAAATTAATTGTTATCAAACTAATTACATAATAATTTATAAAGTAAAAAAATCTGAAATAAATATAATAATAATTTCAATGAGAATGAAATAAAAATATCCATACTATTATGGATAATTTTTTATAGTTATTGTTAAATTAATTTTACCCTTAATTAACATATTTCCCATTTTAACGTGGTAATAAATATTTACTAAAATTACTATTCCATTTTAAAAATTGAGATGAAATTATTAAATAATATTAATTAATATTATTCAATATATTGAATGCATTTTATCAAAATAAATCCATTATTGTGGAATATTTTCAATTAAAATAAAACCCATAAGGGCATTGGGAAATAGGTTTTCGGAAATATTCATTTTTCAAGGAAAATATGATTTCACTTTAACTCTATAACTAGTAGTATTCATTACATGTTTATTTAATCACACATATTGTCATGTAATATAAAAATTCAATTCAAATAATTCCTCATTATGTGTAACATCCCAAGTAATTATAGAATAAGACTTTCTTATATATAATAATATTTATGAAGTATATATTAATTTAAATTTAAAAATTACTCCATGTCTGAGAGTGTACCTGACATACAATAATGGGGTTCTATGAAACATTACGTTGTAGAAAAGATTTAGTTGTATAAAAAATAATATATTAGTAACATTATTATTTTATGATCTAGTTATCGCATAGCCATTATAATGGTTGGAACATTCGGTACTAAATCAATTAGGAAAATATGGTTTAGAGATGTTTTTATAATTATTCATTGGTAAAAAAATTAATTAGAAATGATAATAAAAACCAATTGAATATAAATTATTTGTTTTTTTGAAAAACTATTTATGTGTAAAAAATTATGTTTCTACAGTAAAATAACACTTTTCGATTTATATTAATGATATATAAATGAAATATGAAGTTTAAAATTCATCTCTTATGTTTTCTAAATATGATATAAGATGAAATTAAATTTTATAAATAAAATGGGTATTTTTCAAAAAAGGAATTTTACGACCATTTGGTGGAGAATGCATTTTAAATCTAGTTTTACCACTTTTAAATGATATATTTGAAAAAATAAAATTCTTATTTGGAGTAGGGACCAAAAATATCACTTTTGTCAAATTTTTGGATTTTTTTGATAAAATAAATATTTTAATGAATAATGAAAAATACTGCATTTTAATTCAATTTTAATCTAATTTATTTATATTTTTAGATAAATAATTTACATGGTTATAAGGTATATTTGGATGAAGTTATTATTAAATAATTCAATTTAGTTAATTTGTTTCGTTTTAATATTTAAATTAAAAAGAAAAACTATGTGAACTTTTGAATGTTTTACATAAAAACCTCGTTTTCTCGATCCGTGAATGAGATTAGTGTTAAATCTAATTTAATGACGTCTATGAATTAAATTTTCAAAAACAGAAACACATTTTCTTACACAGTTTGAAAAATTTGGTCAAATATGATCGAAATAATTTTTTTGTGAATAGTTACTTTAGTATTTTATTTACCTCAGTTAAAGATTAATATGGTAATTAAAGGTAAAATTAATATTATAATATTATAAAATTAACCTAACACTTGTAATAATATTATTGGATGTGTACTTTTCGACCATTACCATCCTTGGTCAAAAATTGTGTCCGTTGGAAGCCACATGGGTGTGATTATTACATTTATATCTTTTAATTTAAACTAATGGAAAATATGTCATAAATATGTCTCTCTATACTAATGAAATTTTAATATAGCGTTATTTTTGTGATATATTTGAATATAAATAGTCCTTATAAATATTAAATTATTAACTACATTATGGTAATTTATTTATAATTTCTAGGAATTAAATAACTAAATTAAATAGTGACACAATGATGATGTAGTAATTTATTTATTAAATAAATAATCAAATAAATTATATTAATAATATTAAAATAAATACAATTTAAAATATTTCATACCATAAAATAATTTTATGGATTACTATGAGATGTAAGTATCAATTTAATTTAATTATTTTGAAGGAATCTAGTTGTTATAATTGTATAAAAAATTCATGTAATGAATATTGTCAAAATTGACATAATTCATTGTATAATTTATAAAATTCAAAACTAAATTATGTAAAATTTTTAAAAACACATTATTGTCCCAAAATGTTGATATAATAAATAAAATTTCAATAATGATCCATTAATTAGTTATCTGGCATGATTTGGTAATTATTTTAACACTCAAAGTGTAAATTACTTGATAAAATGGTAAGACTTAAAAATGTTCAATTAAAAAGATAAAGACTAAAAATTATCCAAAACATGTATAATTATAATAGGATGATTATATTTAGACTCTTATTATTCCTATATATTATTTAAGTCAATATGGACCCATTTCGAATCAAAATTGAATTTTTATTATTTTAGTACTTTCAATAATATCAACGGTGCACATCCCCTATCATATAAAAAGGAACTCATTATTCTCTATTAATAAAACTTCCATAACAATTTGGTTCTTTCAATCTCTTCCTAATCCTCTTCATATAGTACCTACCCATATTCTCATTTCCTTATTATATGTAGAATAACCACCTTTTAGTTCTAATGGTGTTCTTCAAAGGTGATCAACTAAAGAATAGGTATTGTTTTCATTAAATATTTCTATTTTATTTATTTTACAGTTCCTTCACATTTAATTGTTCCTATAATATATTTTTAAATCTATTTACATAATTATAATAATATATTATCATGATAATATCATCATCTAAATTTATCACCACTTCCATTAAATGAGGAATAAATTAATCATTTGTGCATACATCTGAAATATCACATCCACGAACCGATCAAAATATTTTTTCACAATCATATCACAAGTATGGTTATAATAATGGATTTAATGATCATATGTGATATTACTTACACATAAACCAATATAAAATAATATTATATCTATTATGTTCTTACTTTCCATGTGAAAAAAATGATAACGTCATTTGTGCATATGTGTGAACTATCACCTCCAAAAAGCGATGTGACTCATTTTTATTCATTATATCACTTGTATGATATATATAAGTATATTTAAATGGTTATTATGATATTAATTATGTTATGATCATTATTTAAAGTTAATAATTTAATAATTTTTTTCCATAATGATTAGTGAACAATGGGAAATGTTACTCATGCGTACATAGGACTTACCATCTCCATGATTAGAACATTGTTAATTTTTCATAACCACACATAATAGATTGATTCAATGATATATATTATGGATAAAAATGTTACTAAATTCATGAATATTATTTTTTAAATGAAATATTTATGAACATATGAACTAGTGACACCAAACAATGTTCATTTTCAACTCAAGTACAGAGTAATGACAAAATGTCTGATATGAACTTAAGAAATTATGTAATTTATATAACATAGAAATAAGTGACATAAAAAATAAAATTGTAAATGGTTCTAAGGAAAGTATAAATTAACTAGAGTTTGTTATTCGGGAATATAAATATTGTACAAGATGAGTTGGACTCACTGTAAGGGACATCATCTTAATCCCTTTTCATTGAGGCATATCGTGATGTTATAAACCATTATTATCCTATAAGGTTTATGTATAACCCTTTTGAGATGTTATATCATGAGTTACTATATTCTCATGATATTTAATGTTTTGATTAATGCTATTCATTAATTATGTTAATTCATGTGTATTCTCAAAATGTAGGGGACTCATTAACTAAAACAACATTTGAAAGGTTTCAATGATTATTTCATCTAAATCATTCTCATTATTTCCAATGTTTTCAAAATGAATTTATGGATATATATATATATATATATGGATATTGATGTTTTAATGTGAAGATTCTTATCAAATGTTTCAATGTTTTAAGGCACGTTTTGATACAAAAGTATTCTTTTAAAATGATTTAATTGTGTTTTTAAAATGGATTGAATATTTCAGTACCTTGTATTTTTTTAACATATTCAAATAGTGAATTTTTTTTGAACATTAAGTATTACAGTTGAATTTTGGATATTAAATGTTGTTTTTCAACATCTAATGGTTTATTATTTTTAAAGAATTGTTTTATCTTATCTTAACCATATTGGGTTTGGTTAATGATTCAAGACAAGAGAAATATATTGTTAATATTTTTTGAATTATGTGATAATATAGAATTTTATTCTAATTCATTATATATAAAAATTTCTTCTTAAATACTCATCATTTGGAAATAAAAATGAGTTTTTGGTGGAATCTGACAAAAGGATGAAACTCTGCTTCTCAAGTAAGTATGTTTCCTAATGTTATTATTCTATGTAATAAAATAATTCATTAACATTATCAAAAGGATATTAAGACAAAAAAGGATTATTTTTTACTTCTCCAACAATAAAATAAATGTTATTTTAACCCATTACAAGTTTGTGGATTTATGATTTTTAACATTATCATGGTGATGTTTTCTATTACTCTCCATCAGAACATGATGATTAGTTTTTCTTTCATATCCATGCTTCTCTACATGGAATCCATGAATGAGTCATCTCAGGTGACCATTGTACTTCTTTTTTTCTGTTAATTTGTATCTTTTGTTGAACCTTTTTATGATATTGTAATTCAATGAAGTAATTTTGAAAAGTGAAACCTTATTTACTGAAGCCAAATTTAAAATTACGAGGACACAATTTTAAAAATGTGGGAAGGATGTACCATCCCAGGTAATTATTGAATTATATTTTTTCATATTTATTAATAATTATGAATGACATAATAATATTAATTTATAGAGGATAATATTTCTAATAGCATACCCGACACACAATAATGGGCTTCTCCAAAATCTCAAATTGCATACAAAATTGAGTTATACCGAAAAATAATATATTAACAATTCAATTATTTTATGTTGTAGTTATCGCATAACCATTAAAATGGTGGGAGTTAATAATACTATCTAAATAAGGAAAATGGGTTTTACATATTTTTATATAAATATTTATTGGTTATAAAATTAATTATAAATGAAATTAAAAACCAATTTATTATAAAAGATGTGTTTTTATGAAAAACAATTTATGTGTGAATAATTTTGTTTAAAAAATGTAATCACTCTATTGGGATTATATTAATGAAATATAAATTAAATATGATATCTAATAGGATCAAAAAAATTTGGTGAATGGTAACATTAGTATTTTATTTACCACGGTTAAAGGTAAATATGGTAATTATAGGTAAAATTAAAATTATAATATTATAATATTAACCAAAAATATTTTCTGTTATTATTTGATGAGTAATTATCAACCATGACCCTCTTGTAGACTAATATGTGACCTTTGGGAGGGACTTGGGGGTAATTAACACATTTATAACATTTAATTTAATGTAAAAGAAAATATGGCATAAATATATATCTCCTTATAAATAATTTTAATATGGGGTTATATTAGTGCTATATTCATCAAGGAATAGTCCATAGAAAAATAAAAATAGTCTCTACATCATGTTTATTTATTTATGATTTTTATAAAATAAATAACTAAATTAAATACTGACATATTGATAATTCAATAATTCCTTTACTAAAGAAAGAATCAAATAAATTATGTTAATATAATTAAAATAAATATATTTTTAAATATTTAAGGCCATTGATAAATTTTTAAGATTACTATGACATGTTATTATTGACCAAATCTAGTCTGTTTGAATGAATCAAATTGTTATGATTTCCTAAAAAATTCATGTAATGAATAGTGTAAAATTTTTCATAATTCATAAATTAAATTATAAAATACCAAATTAAATGATATAAAATTTATAAAAGTAAAATATTTGATGAAAAGAATTAGATATTTCTAAAAATTACATTAATTACTCATTAATTGGTCATTTACATGATTTGGTAAATATTTAAACTCTCAAAGTGTAAATTATTTGATAAAATAGTATGAGTTGAAGAGGTTAAAATGAAAACATAACGATTAAAAATTATTCAAAACATGTCTAATTATAATTTTCTTATCATATTTAGATACTTACTCATCCTATATTATAATTAAATCAAATTTTATCCATCTGTAATCAAAATTGAATTTATATTAATTTAATAATTTTTATAATTCCAAAAGTGCCCCTCCCCCTCCAATAAAAGGAACCCATTCCTCGCAATTACTCACTATTCAAAAACATTTTGGATCTTCCATGATCTTTCCAAAACCATTCCTATAATCCCTATGAAAATTATTGACCTATTAGTTTAGGGAGAACATACTCTTTAGAGGTGTTAAGGTGTTCTTCAAATGCGATCTACTGAAGAAGAGGTATCATTTTCTTTAAGTATTTATATATTATTTCTTATTCAAATTCTTTAAAATATTATTCATTGTAGAAGAAATAATTAATAAATTATCCACAAAATAATTATATTTCATTATGATAATATCATCACCTAAATCCATTTACACTTTTATTATATAGGAAATGAATTAATGGTTCGTGTGTACGTGTGAACTATCACATCCACAAACCGATCTAATTAATTTGTCATAACTATCTCTCCTGACTGGTTATAATAATGGAATTAATATTGATATGTGATATTAATGAAATATTAATAATTCTATGATAATATTATTTAAAATTTCTTTGTACTTTGTATGCACAAAAAATTATAATGTTGTTCAAGTGTAAGTGTGAACCATCACCTCTACAAAGTAATGTGACTAATTTTTCTTCCTCATATCAATTTTATCATAAATATAAGTATATTTAAATTATTAATATTATTTTAATTATGTTGTGATCAATATAGAAACATAAAATAATACTTAATTTACTTTCATAATGTTCAGGTAAAAATAGAGAATTTTACTCATGTGTACGTACAGTTTACCGTCTCCATGATTATAATGATGTTAATCTTTATAAAAAAAATTAATTATTTAATTTAATAGTATAATTTTAGTATAAAACTAATAATAATTTCATTCATATTATTATGATGATAAAGGAATTACGACCACATGGACTAGTGACATCAAACCATGTAAACTTTTTACTCAAGTACCGAATATCGACAAAACATCTGATATGAAAATAAATAATTAGTCAATTTTTATAACATGGTAATAAGTGATATTGAAGGAATAATATACCCGAAAAGGTCTTAATGAATTTAAAAACTGACTTATGTTTATTAATCAGGAATATAAATATTGTACATGATGAGTCAGACTCACGGTAAGGGACTTCTTCTCAATCTCTTTTCATTGAGGCATATCACCATGTTATGAACCTTTATTACCTGATAAGGTGTATATAATACCATTTTGATGCATTTTATAATGAATTACTATATTCTAACAATATTTAATGTCATGTATAATGTTATTTATCAACTTTTTTATTCATGTTCATTCTGAAAATGTAATGTACTCATTAACAAAACCATCATTTTAAATGTTTGAATGATTTTTTTATTCAAATCATATCTCATTAATTTCTAAGTTTTAAAAATTGGTTAAAGGTATTATTTATATGGAAATAAATGGATTAAATTCAAAATTTCTCTTAAATTTTTCAAATAGCTATGAGACACTTTGATACAAGAATCATCCTTCAGATGTTTTAATTTTGTTTTTAAAAATGGATAGATTATTTCAATAACTTGGGATGTTTATTTAACATATACGACATGAATAAAATTTATCACTTTTATATCACTATTTTGTATTAATGATTACATTAAATGTTTATCATTTTATTTCAAAATAATGCATCTTCATTTATAAGTGTGTGTCTTGTAAAGATGAAATGTGATTTCAAAGGAGAAATTTTATTTTTCCTTTATAGATGTTTTATATGTTATGATTATTTTATGGTTCATGGGAATTTCTTATGTGTATGGGTGGTTCCATGATAAACGGAGGGAGGGTGTTCCTATAATATCTCTCTAATTCATTGGGTAATGATACATAGTTTAACGATAATGTTTCTCTTAATAGATTTATATAATATACTTTGATGGGTATTCCAAACGTAACCATGAATGTAACCCTCTATGTATCTATGAAAGCTATATTGTAATTATTTTATGGATGCAATATGTAACCACAATGATTTATGATTTCTTATAATTTTTTCAAGAATCATATTATTTTATGAGGTATGTTAATGAACTTATGTTTTATGGGTGAAAAGTTTTATTTTTTGAAAGTGTTTTAATGAGTTTTAAATAGTTATGGACTAATGGTTTCATTCCTTATTGATATCCCTTACTGAGCACTTTATGCGTATCATATGTTTTAAAATTGTTTTCACTCCTCTAAGGACTGGAGAGGACAAATATTATTACTTGATGAAATTATTGGGGATATTTCATGAAAAGATATCATGTTTTATTTAAAAAGGGTCTCAATTGGTGAAAAAATATGATACTAAGTATAACTGTCCACTTGTAATGTACAAGTTTAATATATAAGAGTTATTTTCCAAATTTTCTAAAACTCTAAACTGAAAAGATCCAAGAATGTGAATTATATTTCAAAAAACACAATAATATGTTATGTTTACGGATGATTCCTTATTTTATGTGTTATTTTAAATAATTATATTTTAGAAACATAATCCATTTTAAATCAGTATTTAAAAAAATTTGATTTCAAGAATAAAAATAAACTTATTCTAAAATCCAGTATAAGAGAAATTTAAATATAATTAATTGAAATAAATTTGACTAATTAATTATTAAATTACCATGAAATCAAAGAGAAATAATATTCAGACTTTTATATTACATAATTTATTAAAATAAATGACAATTTTACATAAAAAGTATTTTCAATATTCATTGGAAAAATTATATTTTCCAGAAAATCACATAATTTCACCATAAATTAAATTTGAAATGATTGTATCGAAAATGATGCTTATTTTATCAAATATTGTTTCTATAAGTTCAAGAAAATTATATTATTTTTTCACAAAAAGAAAAACAAAAAATCCATTTTGAAGAAAACATATTTTGAGGATGAAAAATAACGAAATAAAAAAATTGAGTGATTATTTACTATGAATTCATAAATTCATTTATGATGTGTTGGAAATAAATATATTTCCTAATGTAGTTAATGATACTCATTTATGAAAATGTTATAGGAAGTTTAGAAGAGTCATATTTATATAATCCTGGTATGATTGGGTTTGATGTTGTGTATCACATATGCTATAGAATTTAGTTTTCTATTTTAAAAAATGGATTATATTTTACTTTTTAAACCATTTATAAATAAAATATTACATTATAAATGATTTAAATGGAAGTCATTTGTTACCAAAATATATAATTTTCACTATTCACCAAAGCATTATTTTATTAATAAAATTCCCAAAACAATTATATTCTAATTTTGAAATTTAGATAAAAAAACAAAAATATTTCAAATATTTTTTCAAAAATTGTAAAACATTTATTTGTATTATTTTATCACCAAAAATAATAATTATTATTTTAAAAAAAGTATTTTTTAAATCATTTAATTATTTTACTAAATATAGAATTTATTTATCTAAAACCTTTATACATATTTCAAAAAAAATTTATTCATATTAATACCACTAATTTGAAAATATTGTTATAATGTTAAACTATATTATGGTTCATTTATACTCTAGTTTTCATGTATCACATGTTATAGAAAAAAAAAATATTTTTTATAATAAATACATCATAAAATCATTGGGTGTTAGACGATTAAACATAATATAGGATGAGACTCTATCAACTATATGATATGGTCTTTGTAGTTTTCCTTTAATAATGATTGTGTTAGGTTTTATGTTCCTTCAACTTTCCCATGTGGATATGATCTTATAAATCCATGTTATTTATGTTATTATCCAATATCATTATTCACGAGTCTTGTCTTTCATACTATATTATTTTACATTTCTGAATCATATGCTATGATTCATTATAATGTTTATTCCCTTAAAGGTATTTTTAGCTCACCACTTGTGTATATTTATTCCCCAGGTTATACTATAGTGTTTTTGGACCAAAAATAATTTTATTTTTGTATTATTGAGATTAAAATAAATAATATTTATTTTATTTCCATGTTGTTTTTTATTTACCTAGTATTTTAAAGAAACCATTACCCTCAATCCATGGTTTTTATTTATTAGAAAATTATGTTAATAATTCAGTAATAAAATCTAATGATGCCTTGGGTCTCTATAGGGACCATGAAACTCAGATCGTATGGGCCTTTAATAAAAAACAATGGAACCTCATCCATTTAATCCACTTGATGTTCTTATGTATAACAATGTAATAGAAAACATAACCTCTAAAACCTCAATTCCCCTTGAATAATAGTTTCAGAAGTCGGAATTCATGACACACTACTCACCACAATAGTGGAATTATCACATACTTCAGAAAAATACAACAAAAGAAGCATACATACACACAATAAAGGCACATGGAACTTAACTACATAGATATCTAAAAATAGCATAAGAGAGTAACGCAATTTTAAAAATATTTTCTACATCCACGAGACAAACCACTATGATGTTATTTTTTTAGGAGTGGTAGAATGATTATATAAAACTGAAAAACTATTAGTAAGAACCCAACATAGAGTTATTAATACACATTAAAATATTTAAAGACTATGTACATTTATCATGTACTATTCTTGAGAACGATTCTATATTCATTATTGGATCCCACACATATTTATAAGAATCCCAACTAGTTTTACATATAAAACTACTATCCCACATTCAGGGAGTTCCACCATATGGTCCATTGCATTTGATTTCTAGTGACACTATTTAACTAAACTGCTTCTACAGAAACAAACCTATAGAGTATTCCTTCTATTGAGTTTCGACTAGAATTTTTACCAATAATTTTGGGCCACTGTTGGTGTCATTATAATATAAAAACATTTGAGGGCCCAATTACCACAGAATATGTGAACGTACTCTACATTCATATCGGGTTCAAGATCCTACCTCTCGCTGAAATTCCAGTGCAGGTATTTCAAGAAAATAAAATTAGGGTGACTAGAAATTTAAATTCCCATACCAAAAATCTCCCATGTTATGACATATTCCAATTAAATTACTACAATAAATCTTCAAAAACTCCATTCTATTCCTCACTTGAATTGATCCTCCCCCTTCTATGGTTCTCATAAAACCTAATTAGGCATGATCATTCCATATACTTTCTCGATACAATGTCATAGTGAACATGACCAATAAACCATCATGATACAGATGAAGATGTATTTCAGGTATCTATAATTTATCCCTAAATGGAATACTATTTTTTTCCTATTTGATTACACTTTAGCTATAAAAAAAATAATCCATACTTTATGAATTATTTAGTTTTTATTCTTATATTTCATTAACCAAACAATCTTCTTTCCAGCTTCCATTTCATCTACATACACTATTACAATAATATTTTAACTAACAATATCATATATCCATGAAATATTACTGATTTCTATTTATCTATATTTAAATATAAATTTTTCTGTGCTCTTATGGTTTGATAAATATCTAGTTATATATGAGTAAGAAAAACCACACAATAGATCTTCTCGAAAACAATGATCTTGATCATTTGATCCTTAAAATAAAATAGGATACACTAAACAACTTCCAAAATGTTTCATTACACAGTTTTATAGGAATCAATATACAAATACAACTAATAAACAATGTAATAACAAGTATAAATCATTTCATACAATAGAATTTTAAAAATTAATTAATAAGACATTTTTTTGGGTTTGAATTCTCATCTCCTGTTGGATAGGATTGTGCCTTTGACAACTTTATGTATCTAATAAGAGGAATAGTGACTAGTTTTAATTTCCTCATGAATTTATTTTCAATTATATTATTTATAAAATCCATCTACAAAAGAACCAATGTTTTGGATACCCTATACCAATCCATCCTCAAACCAAAATTCATCATGGTTTTCCCGAGATATTTTATCTCAAAACTTATCAACAAATTAATTTTGAATTTCTGAATTATTATTTCTTTTGATGTTATGTGCAACTTATAATAAATAAAAAATAAAAAATGATGAAATTAATATCATCCCATTGACTCTAGTTACAAAAATGATTAGTGAAACAATTATAAGAAACTTTATCCTCCATACAAGTGTCTAATTTTTTACTCCACTATCACGGTGCATTCTTCAAGGAATACATGATTTTGTTCATTATATAAACATAATAATGATTCCTAAATTACAGTATATATATTTTATGTTCCATTTAAGTTTTTTATTCTAACTAATTATGAAAGAAATCAATCTTAACATCCAACTTCAAGCCTATATTTTCTTTTAGTTTATTCCTTACCAAATAAGACAAACTTATTCATAAGTATCTTTTTTCCTTCCAAATGTTCAGTCCTCTTCCAACTTCTGATAAACATTAAGGAATCCATTTCCATATTCATGGATGAATACCACTAATTATCCCCATTGAGTGAAGATACTTCCCACAAAATTTTGGTTCTCTAACATATATAATTAGTATAATATTTATTCCTTACCCATTCCTTTTAACTAGTCTCTTGAATCTAAATAATCTCAACAATTGATTTATCTTAATAGAACTACTTGACTATGATCATTCATATAGTTCATAGAATATATATATACTAAATTCTAGATCTTATAATTCCAGTTCTAATACTTGGGTATAAAACTACGATTTTTTTTATAATTTTGATGGCATTACTCTTATAATTCAATTCCATTGAGTACTATATTTTTTGAGATCATCCATTACTCTATTAAACCAAAAATTAAACAATTTACCTTTATTAAACATCATTCACATCAATATTTTAGTCATTTTATCAAATTGTTTAATTTAAAAAATCTATACTGTTAATGATTGTTTCCGTCTTCATCCCATTTTCAAAATTAAAAAATGTCATTTCCATAATCCAGGGAAAAATTCATTAGGGTTATTTATTCATGTTTATTTATATCCTTATCATTTAAACATATATATACTAAAATAAAAAAACACAAAGATTTTTTCCTTGTGTACATTTTCCAGACAACAATTCCATTATATATTTTTACAAACGGTGGATTCCCTCATTCTAAGGATTTGATTTTCCTTTGTGTTGTGTAACTATTCCAAAATATCCTCAGACATTTTCATGTGAAACCTGATGATTAAATATCTCTCTGTAAAAGTATTATTCATTATTTGACATACTCTATTTTTTATTTGAGTTTTGGGAACTATATTTTCATTCCATATTCCCTTATTTTAGAGAAATTTTCACATATTGACTATTGGATAAAAGGATACACCAATAGTATTGGAAAACATTGTTGGAATAGGTCACCCTAAAACCTATGATTTTATAAAAAAACACGGTTATATGATTTATTTCATATCCTATAGCCCTTGTTTTGGTATACAATTGATATAGATTGTAATTTACAACCTATTTCCATGAGTTTTTCAAAACTGTGGTAATTATTCATCCCCATACCCATGGTTTTGCAAAAACCATGGGTATAAGGTTTTCATAAAGATTTATAACCAAATTTATCCAAAATACTAAGGGTATATGTCAAATCTATACCCACTATTTTCCAAATCCAAAGGTATAGGATTTGGTTCAAAACCAATTCCCCTGGTTCTCTAAAAACCATGGGTATAGGTTAACCATATTTCCACAGTTTTGGTAAACCATGGCTATAAATTTCCCGAGTAAGAATGGGATAAAATATTTCCCATGGGGAAAGGATGGGAAATCGTATTTCCATAGTTTTCCACATATAATAATGGTTTAAAATATATATATATATATATATTAATAAATGTATAAGGAGAAGTGGTTTGGAACAAGGATCATATAGCAGCGGTGTAGGGAACGAATTAGGTGGGATACATTTTATAATACTATATCCATGGTTTTGGAATTATGGGCATAGGGTTATTGACATGGTAGACAATTTCCCATTCACATATTCCTAAGATTCATAACCGTGGGTTTGTAATTTTCAAGCCTTGGCTATAGCTTGGAGCTGTAACAATGGCTTAAGCTCCCACAGTTCTCTGAACCATAGGTATATCCTACACCCATAGTTTTATTGGTTATACCCATGGTTCCAAAACATGGTAATAAGGTAATTTAATAGTAGTGATTGGGTGTAGTTTAACCACTTTTGATGTCGGTATAGATTCTCTTTCTTATCCATATGTATTCCATTTCCAAAAAAAACTCCATTCATTAATCATATGAAATATTTCTTACATACACTTTTGAAAAAAATTCTTAAATTTATTATATAATAATCAATGAAAAGTTAATGTGTAGGAGGGAATTGTATGATTGAAAATTTTACGGTCCCAAAAACATCTATGTATTGAGGATCCAACATCCAATTCCTCGGATTCATGTCGTCTATGTTGAAGGAAACACTTCTGTTATTTTAAACCACAAAAATTTATCCTTTTACAATTTTTGTGAGATCATGAATCTATATGACCAATCATATTGAACAATAATATTATTCTTACTGATATAGAAAAAATAACTTTCCAAACATCTATACCATCTGAGGTTATACTTCCAAAAACTATATTTCAATTTATTATTCTAGTCATGTACAATGTACCATTATTTACCTGTCATCAAAATATCATTGATCCTTGTGTAATCATTCATACCGTAATTGGAAACATATTTCCATGATATACACTGTCCTTTTGTACAATAGAAATATTATTTACCATGATCCATGAATTTTTCTCTCTTTTATTATTTTTAAGAATCCCTTATTCTTTATTCAAACATTAATGTCAAACTTTCCAGCAACATCATAGGATACAACCTCCACTAGATGAATATTTTAAAAATTCATAAATTTATAATTGGACATGAATATTTCATCCATAGATTAATGATAATATTATTCATATTAAATTACTCTTGTTTCTACAGGAGTATTGACCCTCAACATGTAAGTCATGTTATATTTCTTTTTTTAATGTAATCTAAACTATAGATCATTGGTCCATTTCTAGTGTTCTTCTTATGAATCCTGAAATGATTCATAGATTTCTATTTCTTTAAAAATTTGAATAATTAAGGACTAAGACTGACTAGATTACTTTAACTTCATTCACATGAATTTTATTTCATTGGTTTCTTTTTTTTATTTTCAAGGGTTGAACTTCCCGTTTTGTTAGAATTAAGGGAGAAACTAATAGGAAACAGAAATTTTCTTCACTAAAGTTTTTTGATAAGTATCAAATTGTAGATATCATCTAATACCTATAACTTTATTCATCTTGAGTTACTAAAATCTATAAACACAAAATACCATCTCTCAAAAAGTTAATACAAATAATTCAATTCCCATATATCATCATGAAATGTTTACTTTTACTATTTCGATATTACCACATATCATATTGAATATATTCACATGGAATTTGATTCGTATTCCTTTCAACATACATAAATCAAAAAATTATCTCAAAATGAAAACATTGTTATGAGATTATGACTTTTCATACATATATCACATGGTCTTCAAAACAATAATTGTAGTTTTATACTATCAAATTACAAAACAAAAAAAAAATTGTAGAGAAATCCTTAAGATGTCCAATTTCGTCCTATCCAACCATTACAATTCATATTTCTCTTTCAGAACTAATCTAACTCTAGTAATTAAAACTTTTACATCCTGTTTTACTAGTTTTTACTCAATCTATATTCTCATGAAGCCAAAATAAGATCTATTGTATTTTTCAATATAAATATTTTATTCCTCTAATTCCATGGATCAGAAATAATTGCGGTGTTGATGTTTTATCCTAGAACCTATCTTTGATAACACTTATATGGATTGGATATAGTGACCCTTTATTTTTATACATTAACACAATAACGTTTTGGTGTAATACTTAATAAATTACAAAAACATATACCCAAAGGTGATTTTTGTTTAGTGCCTTTTGTAACATGGAACAATAATCTTCTTACTCCATGAAAGATATTAAATATTTCCCACAATGAACCTCTTCTTTAGTAATTCTTCCAAAACAATTTTATTTATAACCTGGGGAAAGGAAACATAAGAAAGGAGGGAGCTAGAATGCTCATTAGGTTTAAATAATGGAAATATGTAGGAATAACATGAATATAAGAGAATGGGAACATGAGAATAACATTTGATGATCATACCCTACATACCAAATATCGGAAATATTAATCATTGCACAAATATTATAAGCTAATAAGACATGAATCATTAGGAAAACATGATCTTAATCCATTAAAGCATAACATAGTTATAAGACTTGGAATTATGTTAGGACACATAATATTAGAAATTGATTTCCATTATAGATAAGACGTTGCTTCCAAGGCCATATTAGTAGTATTGTTTAACTCCCCAAACCATATTGGTATTCATGGTTCACTACCATGGCCTTCTTAGTAGTATGATCTGACTCCCCACACCATATTGTTTATCATGGTTAACTACCTTGGTCATCTTATTAGTCAAGTTTCACTCCCAATACCATCTTAGTTTATCTCAAAAGAAATAAATCATTACCTAATGCATTTAAGGGAGTTATAGGACCCAAACATCTTATTGTTAAATTATACATATATGTTCTACAAGACCATAACCAATCATATAATAACCCATGAAATTAAATGGGGGTCATAAAAAAGTAATAATATCATTGCCTATGGGAATGAAAATGTTTCCTAATCATTTAATCAAAGAAAAAACCATGAAATTAGTGGGTTTCAAAAGCGTAAAACCCATGGAAGAGGAAATAGTTTCATAAACATATAACCCATGATAGAGAAACTGGTTTGATAAACATCATGGCCTCAAAACCTAAACCATTTAGTGAAAAAATGTAATATTTAGATCATTTCCCCATAATTAATGAGAAATACCAATGGATGAAATATTATACGGAAAATAATTTAGAAATATCTTTTTAAAAACATTTTAGTAGTAAATTATCCTTTTTTCTTTGAAAAAAACTTTTCAAAACATAGACACTTTTAAAATCCTTATTCATGAAAATAAACATGAAAAGAAACTTATAATATATGCTTCAAGAATATTTTTAAAACCTTTTTCATTGAAAACTTATAATGAAATATTTTAAATTATTTGAAAACAATTTTCCCTAAAAACATAAAAAAGAAGCCTGAATATGATTTTTAATCCATTTCATTTAAAATACATTGAAAATTTATTAAAAGAAGCTTCAAAATCATTGAAATAATTTTATTTTTAAATCGAATTTTTAAAATATATAAAGGATGTTTTGAAATTCATTTAGAAAATATTTTTAAACACAAAACTTTTTTAAAACCATTTTTATTGAAAAACAAATTAAGATTGTGAATTTCCATAATATTAGAAAAAAATATTCTTTCTGTAAAAAAATTACATGTTTTTCTTTTAAATTAAGCTTCAACTGAATTTCAGTATTGACTATAGGAAAATTCATACATACCATACATTTCTTTTGATTAATGAATTTTTTAGTAATGTGCATCGACTAGAAATCAAAAATAAGATTACTTTTTAAAAACATTTATGTTTTATAGGTAATAAATAGATATATATTTATTTTAATGATAATTAGAGAATAGAATAATATTTGTTGAAAACTTTTTGAAAACATGATTTTGAGGAAACACAAATTACCAACTAGAGAGAGAGGTAAAGTTATAATTTCTTAAAAACACATTACCAATCATCTAATGTACCAATGAGTTGAAAAATGGCACCATTACTTGGATATAACATGAATAACCATATGGTAAAAAACATGCGATTTATTGAGATATGGATCCTGATATTTCATTAATGAGAGTATAATCCTAAAAACCTCCATAAATGGTGAGATATTAGCTATAAACCATTACCAATTTTTTAACATTTAGTCACAATACAATAGAAATAATAACATTACATATAGCTTAAAATACAATTAAAATATAGAGATTAGTTATATAAAAAGACAATGGAAGTATATACACATCATGGAAAGACATAGGTGAATAACATTTCATGTTTAAAAGAAGAAAAATTGAGAAAAAATTATTTTATTGGTTTGGTAAATTTTGCAACATAAACCAAAAGATAGAAAGATCATAAAATGGATATGTAAAATAAAAATAATTTTTTTTATAAGATTCATATAATATATTCCATGTAAGTATATAAACCACAAAAAATAAATGAGTGGTGAATTAGGCATTTATATCCCAAAAATAAATGGAGAGAAGAAATTCCATTACCGTATGTCCTGACTATCATCGTAATCATACAAACATCCTATATAATAAAATTAAGATTATTATACTTATTTTAAAAAATTATATTTCTATATCTCATATCATATATTATTTTATTTTGACTATATATTTTATGATTTTTAATTATTATATTTTATGGTTTCACCTCAGGTAATATCTGGTTTGTTCTTTGTACAAGTTTTTTACTTATTATTCAAGATTTTCATACATTGATCCTTATTTACTTACTTACATAATGTAAAAATTATATAAATATGTTATATATTAAGTATATATGTATTTTTAATACTCAATATAATATATTAAAATGAAATGGAATACACCATTCATGGAGATGGTTGGACGTAAGTACACATTAACATTGTTTCCGTTTTGTTGTCACGTAGCAAGAAAAAAAGTAAATTAAATATTAATATATCATTATATAATATAACTATAGTAGAATTATTATGTTATATATATCATATATTATCAATAAAAATACATAATATATTCCATGTAAAGTTTGAATGAATCATATCCTTTTCTGGAGGTGGTAGTCCACACATCCCTAAAAAATATTATCATATATACACAAGATTGGAAGTATGAATACATGTGTTCAAAATTAATTATATAATTATAAATACAAATTAAATAGAATTTATATCATATATAAACATTGTGTCGATCACAAATATCAACTGTGAATGGTGGTAAAGGAAAAATGAACAACATCATTCCAAGAGGTGGAAGTTCACAGTACACAAGAATGGTAAGTTCATTACCAATTATATGTAAGTGTATGTACGTTTAGGAATAAATATTAATATAAAAACATATTATTATATTTATTATACAGGTTTTAGTGTATTAGTATGAAATATTTTTAGTTGAGGGGTCAAGAATGAAAATAAAAGGAGCTTGCGGAAGCATGTTACCTCTTCTTTATATAATTCATTTTCATTTTCAACAAAGGGATTATATAGATGGAATTATTCCCAAATTAAGGATTATATGTTAAGGTGAAGGATTATGAGGATATTTTTTAGGTGTTAGGTAGATTAAAAGTGTATTTTTAGATGTGAGGAAGTGTGAGAGGTGAGTACCATTTTATAGTGGAGTAGTGGAACTCATTTATTTTTTTGAAATAGAATTCCACCAACATTATTCCCATTTTCAGTTTAACTGATAATGGTAAAAATTACACAATACGGTTTATAGGGTCGAAATATTTTCTGAAAATGTCTTTTGGAAAATATTAAACATCATTTAGTACCTTAAGTTTTTGGCTTATTCTCTTGTTAAGATTAATTTCAGCATAATCATTGTAGTTAATATTAGTTACATCGACTAATAATTTTGCGATGTTTTTATGGTAAATTTCAAAGAGAAATTAATTCTAATAAACTAAATTGTATTTATTGGTAAAAAAATTATTTAATTATTCTATAGAACCATGTTAAATTATAATTTTTCCTTATAAATATGATCGATGAAAAATTAGTTTTGGATTACAATTCAGTATTTTTTCATTATTCATGAAAAAATTAAGCTTTATAGTAAAATATCAAAAAATTACTCCAATTTTTTTTTTCAAATATCATGTTTATTTTGAAATATAAAATTAATAAAAGTTCCAAAAATTAGATTTAAAATATGCTCTCCATTAAAATGTGGTAAAGCATCCTCTAAAAAATATTGTTTTTTTGAAAAATATTGGTATTGTTAATATCTAATGCTCATCAAATATACTAGATGAAAGTAATAGATATTTTATTAGATAAATAATATATATATATATATATATATTACCTTAAAATCACAAACTAATTTTAATTATTTTAATTTATTAGGATAAAACAGCTTTGTAGGAATAAAAATAAAAAATTTCTGTTATATTGAGTTGGTTTACTTTTCCATTTCTAATTATTTTGTAACCAAATAATTCATATAATATTATTATAAACCATATATTTTCGAAATATAGTTAATAATATTCATTATTTATAATTTAATGGCTAGGTTTAATCTTATTATATTAAATAATAATGTTTTAATAATATTTAGTTGTCTGATAAAAATCGTCAATGAGTCTAACAAAAGTCATCAAAGAAACTCATTATTGCATGGAATGATCACTAAATATATATCACATTCACTAAAATATTTTTATAATATATCATATATACATAAAATATTAAAAAATATTGAACCTTTTTAGGATTTTGTATTCCCTTACATTCTTGGTCTTGTGTATCGTCCATGCTTAACATGGTGTTGCATATAATGCATTCCAAATATAGAACATTCATAAAAAAAATAAAAATTATATGTTATGTGAAATGAAGAATATAGAAAAAAGGATAAATGAATTCAAAAAATAATGTCAAAAAATCTTGTCATGTTATATTCTATAACCCTTAAAATTAAATTCACCCTTGAAATTCCTCTAGGTTGTTAATGGTTTTATACATGACATTTACATACATCGAAACACACATCCTGGAAATAAATACAAAAACATACATAAAAAATGAAAAATGGAACCATAATTGTTACCCATAATAACTCATAACATGCTTCTCACATAAGATAAAATAGGTGTAAAGTGAAAACATGGACATCGAACAGAATTAAAAACATTATGTTTTGAGGGAGAGTGATATATAAAAATGTCTAGAGAAATATGACAATCAAAAAGCCATAAATCTGAGATGGCCTAAAGGAACATATGATTTATTTTAAATGAATCTACTATGATATCATTTTTGGTCTCAGATACATTTTTTCTCATAGTTAAAGGATTTTCATGAAAATATATACAGACAAGATTTCTGGATAATCATACTCTTTATTGTTCCTTGATAAACTTCCACTTCATCTCTTATTCAAAAAAGTGAAGGTTACATTATCATTTTTTAAGAATTAATAGATTTTGAGATCCAAGTATATAATTCTAGGTCATTCCATATATCATTATCACAAAAAAGGTTTCCAAAAGTTTTAAATATGCATACATTTTTATATGGGGAGATAATTCTTTAAAAAAACATTCCCTATATTTTTTACCTTATAAACCTTTTGAAAGATAGAAGTACAAACAATTAGAAATATGGTCACCAAATTTCCAAAAAATATTTTAACATTGATCCCCCACATGTTGTGATGTAACTCTAGGTTGTTGAAAACTGAACATGTGAATACCTTCATTACTTATTCCCTTGAAACATGGTAATAAACTGAATTACCTAAATCCTTATTTAAAACATGCATATTCCCTTATTTGAAATTTTATTGGATATATTTATGAAATCTAGAAATATTGTAATACTTATCAACAATAACATAAAATACTTTTCAACATGTACTTAATTAGTTACAAGGTAATAAGTATTTTCCAATTTACATATTCACATATTAAATATCATTATCCAAAAAACATTATCTAGACATTAAAACATATTAAGGGTCATCATTGCCTTAGTAATGTGTTCTATATGAACATCTTCATCCCATTAAATCACATTTTTATTACATCAAAACTATTCAACATATTCTTTTAAATATATAGTGAAAAAATAAACTGAACATTCCATACATCTTTCCTCATTCATATAACATAACTATTGAATCTAAATACATAAAGCTTTGATTATTCATCATTATCTAAAAAACATAAACAAGGATACGTCATCCTATTACAAAATACCTTTTTCATTCCACTTTTTATCTCTAGTCCCATCAACATTATAAATATTACCAATACTCAAACCACCTTGAGGATTCTCGTTCTGAGATTTACTCTTAGAAATTTGATTTTCATAATGACAATTAAATAAAAGAATAAAGCATTTATCCTTCGATGAAGTAATAGGGAGGCTAATATTCCCATCTATTTCATTTGTAGAACATTTCAATTTTCATATGCAGTCTCTTTTTTGTGTCCTTTTCCACAATCAAAAAAACTTCTTGTTATTAAATGACATTACCATGTGATATTCCTTCTACACTCTCAATATGTAGTAAATTGAATATTCTTTCCTCATGGTCTCCATTGCCCAATCTCTCAATGAGCACTTTCCATCCCTTTTTTGGTGAGTCCGAGAGTCGATTTAGAAACAAAATATTTATCATGTTCCATGAAAATTGATTAGGCATGATCACAAAATTTTTTACTCCCTTGATCATCATATTTGACTGCTCATCAGAAAATTTTCTATCATGTTCATCATTAACCTTATTCCTTCTGGTTTCCTCTATTGACTAAAAAAAATAAATCACGTGAGAAAAACATTCCATAGTGTAAAGCCACATAATCATGAAAAAAAATTACTTATAGGATGTCTAATTCCTAACACCGACCCAAATATATGATATCTTAGGTTTATCTTAGTTTATTCATTAAATAATATTTTTAAATCCATAATGATGGTTCATGATGAGTTTTTCAAATCCCAAATCATATTCACAAAGAGTTTCAAAATGGGTTTGCAGCATTGTATGTTGTCATATACCTTATTACATTTAGTCAGACTCGACACACATTGTCAGACATGATACCCCTAGGTAAATTTGTTCCAAATCCACATCCACTTACAGCATCCGGACAGTGATATATTTATATGGAACCACTCACTCTATCAATTACCATATTTCCCAAAAATTTTCCTATAATTTATGTCATCTATAAACCTATCCTTACTAATATCACTAGACTTGTTCTTAGAAAAATTTATATGGATCTCACTAATATTTTTTCATCCTAGTTTCCAAATGTTGAATAAAAAATTTCACTAATACCAACTATAAATACCCTACCTTTTCATATTAACATTAACACATTTTTATTTAATATAAAAAGAATTACAGAATCATATGCCCCAAGAACATGTTAGTATTGTGGCTTTGGAAATGTGGAATAAAAATCCTCTGGCTCAGTGAAATGTCATTAATGTTTCCTAAAACGATCCAACCCCTTTGTAATTATACCTAAATATAATTCTTCATAACCTAGGTTTTGTCAACATAATAATGGTGTGGGATCAAATGCTCTACATGTGTAAATAAATGAAATAATAAATAATTACTTGAAGAAAAGGATTCGAGAACACGAGCATAATATTTGATGATCATGTCAGAAATATAAATGATCCTAAAAATGATTCATGTCATAAATATTGTAGTTTATAATACTTGAATAATAATGGAAATCATATATTAAAGCATAAAATCAAAACATATAAATAATACATGGAATTATAATAGACACATGAGCATATAAAATTATTTCCATAGTAGTCAATGCATCCTTTCCGAGGCTATATTAGTAGTATGGTTCCACTCCTTATACCATAATGTTAGTGATGGTTCAGTCTTATGAAAAAATTTGTAGTATGAGTTCACACCTCATACTATCATGGTTGTCATGGTTAACTCCCCTAGATATTTCAGTATCCAGGGATCACTCCCAAGATGATCTTAGTCTATATCATGAGATATAAATATTTGCGCAATGATTTTGTGGGAGATATCTCTCCCACCAATATCATTATTAAACCATACATATGCAAACCAAAAGATCATAAAATTAATTTCATGACCCATGAAATGAAATGGGTGTCATAAACATGAAATCATATCTTAACCTATGGAAAAATATTGGTTTCATAATCATTTAATAAAAGAATATATCTTGAAATGAAGTGGGTTTCATACACATATAACCATTGGAATATGAATGAGTTTCATAAATTAATAACCTATGAAAGAGAAACGTGTTTCATAAAAATATAAACCTTGAAATAGAAACAGATTTCATAAACATCATGCCATCAAAACAAAAACCATTCAATTAAAAATATATAAATGGGGCCTTTATATTATTTTTTCTAAAGGCGTTAGTAACACCAATATATATCATCTTAGATGAAAAAAAATAATTTCAAAATATATTGTTAAAAACATATTATGAAAAAATTATGCTTTCTAATTTTAATTTTTTTTGAAACTTAAAACTAGATGAGAACTATATTCTTGAAAATAAACATGAAAAAATAATTATAACAGAATCATTTATTGAATTTGAAAAAACATTTTATATGAATTCTTATTAAGAAATATTATAAAAATTTTGAAATCCTTTTTCCGTAAATACATAAGAAATATCCTGGAAATTTTTTGCATAACCATTCATTTTAAAATTCATTAAAAAATTATAAAATGAGATTCCAAATCACTGAAATAATTTCTATAAAAACTTTCTTTTGAAATCTTATAAATGATGTTTTGATAATCATTTTAAAAACATTTCAAACATAAATCATTTTGAAAATATAATTCATTTAACATAACTTTAAGACAAATAATTTCAAGAATATTATGAAAGAAAATAATTTTCAAAAATAAATTTGTTATCATATAAATGATTCTTCAATAGAAGTTCGATCACGATGGTAGGCAAATCCATATGTTCCAAACATTTCTTTGGAAAAATAAAAAGTTTAGAAAAGTGTATCAACTAGAAAATGAAAATGAGATTAAATTTTAAATACTCATGTATTAAAATGTAAAACATGGGTGAAAATGTATTTTAAATATCATAGGAGACTAATAAATGTTTTCTAGAAACATTCTGGAAAACACTATTTTAAAGGAATATTTATTTCCAACAAAAGAGAGTTAATGTCATAATTTATTAATAACACTTTCTTGATCATATTATGTACCAAATAGTGTAAAAAATGGAAAAATTAGTTATATATAAATTTAATAACAAGAGTTTATTAAATATTATGGGTTTTCTTGAGATATAGATCATATGATTTCTTCAATGAGAGTATATTCACAAACAATCTTGATAAATTGTGTGATTCTATCTATAAAGAGTTACAAATTTTGTTAAATTGAATCAAAAAGAAATTGAATGATTAAAAACAATTTAATATTAACATATCATGAAAATAATGATATTAATTATATAACAATTCAATGGTATTAGATACACCTCGTAGAAAAATATAGGTTCATATCATGGAATGTGTTTCAAAGAAGGAAAACTGATACAAAATAACTTTATCTACTTGGAACCATTTCAAATATAAAACCCACTAAATAATTCCATGAAATAGATGTTTAAAATACACATAAATTTAGGTATAATATTTAGATAATAATTTCATGGGAATTATATAAACAACACAATAGAAATGAATGTTTATTAAGTCATGCATCTCATGAAAACAAAAAGTGATATGAAATTCCCTTACATTATGTCTTAACTCTCACTATACTTGTACATAAATATGGTATAATAAATATAAGTTTATTATAAATATTTTAAGGAAACATATTATTATATCTAATACCATATATAATTTGATTATGACTTAATATTATCCACTTATTAATAATTCTATGTTAATGTTTCTCTTTGGGTAATATCTATTTTGTTCATCACACATGTTTTTACTAATTATCAATTATTTTATTATATTGATCATGATCTACATACATAAAAAATTGTTAAACATTATATTAATATCTTATATATTTATTATATGTGTATTTATAATACTTTATAAAATATAGAAATATGAAATGTAATACATCGTTCAATGTGACGGTAGGCTGTATATATGCTTGAAGTCGAGTTCCATTTTGTTTTCGTATTGAATAAACGTAAGTAAATGAAATATATGTATATATGTATATAATATATTTAAATTTGAGTTATTATTTTATATATGTATTATATGATCACAAATACCATCCTTAATACATTCAATGTAAAGTGATAATGAATCACGTCGCTTTGGGAGATGGTAGTCCACACGTCCATAAACAATGTTATTTTATTTATACAAGACAGAAATTATAAATTAATCTGTTATAAAATAATTATATAATCATAAAAAATAATAAATCTAATAAATCTAATATATAAATATATTTTTCATCATATGTACCAACCATTAAAGGTGGTAATTGAAAAATGAACGACATTATTTTGCGAGCTGGTTGTTTATTGTACAAAAGAATGATAAGTTTGTTACCCATTAGATGGAAGTATGTGTCTGTTTAGGTCAAAAGCATAATATAAAAATTTCAATGTATTTAGGAGACATATTTATTTATATATCCATGAAAAATGGTAGTTTATGGGGGTGGAGAAAGAAAATAAAAGAACGTATCTTGAGGAAGGATGTTACATTTTCTTTGGGTTACTATTTTTGGTTTTAACCAAAGGTATTCCTTGGAAGTCCTTCATCCTAAATAGAGGATCATATGTTTATGGGAGGTAATTTTATGATCTATTTTGTAGGAGTTTTTTTGGAAAAAACGTTCCTTGATATGCATGGGGAAGTGGAAGGGGTGAGGGCCTTCTTTAAGTGGGGGAGGAGTGTAACTATTATAAATTTTTGGAAAAGAAATTACAACCATATTTTTCCCATTTCCTATGGATTCAATAATGGTAACAATTTTATCCATGGTAGGATAGTGTAAATATACATCTGATAAATTTATTTTCGAAAAATTTACAAGTCAATTAGGCCCTTATGTTTAAGGTTTAGTACCTTGTTAATAATAATTTTACTTTAATTGTTGTAATTATTTTTAATTACTTTCACTGACATTTTTTGAGAAAAAACTAACCTCAAATTATTAGATATTATTAATTCTGATTATCCAAAATATGGAATCATTTTTTATAAATACAATCAATGAAGTGGAAGTAATTAATTTAAACTAAATCCCTTATATGGGATAACGATGAATGTTTTTAAATTAAAAACCTTCCAATGATTGATATGTTTTTATTATCAGTTTCAAATTTAAATTGATTAAAATTACTTAAATTGTATTAATATGCAATAAAATGATCTAATAAATCTTTATTACTGATTTAAAATATAATGTTTCCTTATAAATATATATGATGATTGGGTAGTTTTGAATTAAAATTCAGGTTTTTAACTATTCATCATCAAATGAAACATGATAAAAAAATAATTAGAAAGGACCCTAAATTAATTTTTATGTTTGTATTTTAATGAATTTTTTTTACATATTAAATTTATAAAAGATCCAAAAAATTTATTTAAAATAGTTTCTCTATTAAAATAAGTTAAAACAACATTTATTAAAATACAAATTTTTATGAGAAATATTGCGTTTGTTCTTATCTTATGATTATAAAATCTGTTGTATGAATATTAAAATATTTTATGAATATAAATATATATTAAATTAATATCACTCACTAATTTTAATTATTTCCATTTTATAGGATAAAATAACTTTGTTGGAAAAAAATAAATATTTTTTATATATTCAATTGGTATACATTTTTGTTTTAAAATAGTTGTTAACCAATTAATTCATATTATATTTTTGTAAACATTATATTTTCATCAGTTTGTTAATCATATTCATCACCAAAAACTTAACAGCGAGGTTATATCTTATTATATTAAATATTTATTTTTTAATAATAACTTTTTCTCGGTAAAACATAGTAATGTGTGGAATGAAAGTTATCAAGGAAACTCGTTATTGCAAAAGACATACACTAAAATGGTGTCACGTGAATTTCACGATATATAGAATATATCTAATGTATTTAATATAGTATATATATTTTTTATTTTCTCAGGTTGTCATATTCTTTTAGTCTCTTAGTGTTGCATGAGGTGCAAGCCTAACTTGGTGTCAGGTATAATTTAATCTAAACCTAGCGTATTCATATAAAAAATCTCTATCTAGTGTTTAATGAAATAAAAAATATAGAAAAAATATTAAATTAAATTGAAAAAAATCACAAAAATCTTTGGGTGTTATAAAGTAACCAAAAAATAAAAACAATTAAGATATTGGATAAAATAACTAGAACATAAAATCTTTAATCCAACATATACTCCTAGGTATATTATCACAGAATAAAACCAAACCATTAGAATTTTACTTCCCCTTGACTGTAATTAATATAATTTGGTTTTAGATTCAACCTAATCACTTTTAAATGTCAAATGTTCACCAATGTTAGTCCAATACTATAAAAGAATAAAAAATACATGCATTAGTAGTATGTAGAGTAGAATTAGATAAATTATTAATATGAACACAATATATTAACATGGTTTAGATAAGTTAATTATGATCATGGGAGGAACCACTATGATTATCATATATTATCAAAGGTAAATATATTACAAACAAGTGAAAAAATCATGAGTAATAACTCCTTGTTGAATGATTAACACACTATATTCCTAAATTTCACTAATTACTTTTCAAATGTACTATTAATAGTTAGGGTTAACTATTCAGGATTAGCCCCTAATAACTTATATAAGAATCCCATCTATTTGTCTGGGTAAAATTTACATTACATATTCAAAGAGTGACTCTATATGGACATTAATATTGATATCCAGTAACACTATTGACCTTAAATTCATGAAACAATGAACACCTTTTCAGTCTTCCTTAAATAGACTACCTATTATAATGTTTTTTTATCATTCCAAAAAACCCTTATTTTCATAGGAAGATATGTACTTATGATGACCTTTCTTCCCTAGAAGAGGATAACTATTTCTACATTCATTTTTAGTTAAGAATCTTACTATCGATCAAAATGATAGTGAAAATGGTTTTTTTATTTTATTTTGGTGACCTGAAACTACGGTTTACATCCTAGTACTATTATGCAAGGACACATAAAATAGGGGGGTTATTGTGTGTGTTGAAATCAGTGAATGAATGAGGTTTTCTTATTAGTTGAGGACCCAATTGTGGGTTGAGTCCTGATACATATAAATAAATTATTGTATTTATATCATAATGGTTGATTTCTCTAAATTAGGTTACATTTAGGAAGTGGGATCCCCAGTTAGAGGTGTGGAAACCCCATAGATCCCATTCAATTTCACTGAATGGGAAGTTTAGTGAGTGGATTGTGGAAATGATTTTTATTAGAAACGAAATGTGTGTTATAGTAATGTTATAAAGAATAATGAGTAGATTTCCTTGGATATTTTGGGTTTTGTCTATTCCCTATAGCGAAGATACGGATTGGTATGGGTGTGTATGATAAATGAAAATGGTTTTATATGATTTGTGGATATATGAACATGGAGATATCGTGGAATGTTGTGTATCAATTAGTGTATGCATATGGGTTGAGAATAATATGATAGGACTAGGATACTGATTATGTTCCATGTTTTATGGTATTCTATAGTGGTGTTATAGATGTGAATAAATGGCTAGTTTGGGACTGGGGATATGGATAGGTTTTAATTATGGTTTCTATGTGTGTATACATTATTTTTTATTCTTTTTATGTAGATAAGACATGATGTATGGCCTCAAACTAGGTTATATGGGTGTGGTTGAGATATTAATTGATAATTCACCTTGATTTATAGGGTTTTATTGAGATGTGATGTGTCACCTCACGTTTAGTTATAGATTTTTGGTCGAGATGTGTCATTTAATCTCAACCTAGGTGACAAGTTTGTGGCCAATTTGTGATGCATCACATCACCACAAGTAATAGTTTGGTGGTTTATATGAGATGTTTAACCACGCGCTGATTTATAGAGTTTTCCTCGATATGTTATGCATACCATTTCATATGTTATAGAGTGGTGGTTGAGATGAGATATAGTATTAATCTTCAAAGTGGGTGATAGAGTGGTGGAATGTGGTAAGATATGAGATTGAAACATGTAATATGACCCAAAATTGATAGATAAGGTATATATTGGTCAAGTCATGATCGATGGATCTAGACCTGAGGAATAGGACCAATGACTTGTTACACTATGAGATAACTTCATCCATCAACTTTTTCCACAACAAACAAGGATGATCCAATTCTATTTCAAATTATTTTTTTCATTCTTTTAATAAATACACTCACTACATATTATGGTATATCATAGGAAACATAATTATGGGTCCTGAAAAATAACTACTTCATCCAAGATACATGGTATCATTAATTAACTTATAGATCTTCATGTTTCAATTTTAGATTAAATGTTTTACAAAATGTCTATATTGGGTATTTGGATGGGGATTTGGAAGTCTTGACAAATGAGGAACTTGATTTTTAAATTTGATTATACCCTATGTTTTTTTAAATTTTGTAATGAAACATCCTATCAGGAAATCATAGTATATTGTTTCCCGCGTTTTTTCCATTATAATCATTTGTTACATCAGGTAGATGTTTTTTAGTAATGTTGGATGGAAACTCACTATTAATCATTACACATAATTTAAAATTTTTTACTAATTGAGTAATTTATATGTCATTTTATGTGATGATATTGTGATTTTTTCTTCATATTTTTGGTCATATTGTATCACCACTATTTCGAATACATTGGCTTACATGAGGCACAAATTATTTTTTACTATGTATAGTTTTTAATTATGGTGATTTTAGTTAGGGAATTACTAAGTGGTATATGATATTTGTATCTTTTATTTTAATATTTTGGAATATAGTATAAGGAAATTATAATATTTCATAGTTTATACAAGATACATGACTAGTGCATCACAACTTCATTTCGTAGTATAATATTTATGTGCCCAAGGGTGTGGGTTTTTTTGGAATTCGATTATTTGGAATGATATTTTTCATTATGTATGATGATTTTGATTGAGATTTTTATTTATCCATTTTTTATTGGTCAATTGTATCCAGAGCATGTGTGTGCATGCATCAAATAGGGAATATAAGATTATGTTGACATTGTAATGAAATGTTTTCTAGGTCCAATGGTTTAACAAAAAGAAAAAATAGTTTTGGGGAAATTTTATTCAGTAAATAAATTTTTAATATTTTTTTTTAAAATTGTTGAAAATGGTTATCAATAAATCAACACAGTAAAAATAAATTATTCAGGGTTTTCCCTAATAATTAATAATTGAATTTTAAATTAATTTAAATTGAAATTGTGTTGTTATATTATTTTAAGTGATATTACGATGTAGTATCTTAAATTTATTGTGTATGAAATCTCTTTAGTGTGTTATGTTGAGTAGTGGTTATGTTGTATAGATGTTATATGGGGAATGTACCTAGTAGTTTCCTGTTGGGATTGGGATAATTTTAAAGATGTGATACCTTCTATATAGGTTTTTTCATCTAAATTTACCTACATATATTGATTTGGAAATATCTTGAGATAATAGGGAGTGGTTCTGGTTGAGGTGGGTGATTATACATCATGTATTGAGGTATTGGTTTGGGTTCAAGAAGGATATATATAATAAGTAGAGGATGACCACTCATTATGTATCGCTATGCCATGGTGTTATCCTTTTGACTATGAACAATTAATTCATGACCTATTGAGGATCTATGAGGCTTCAAACCATCTAAAGAAGGAATTCATTAAACCATGATGTGAAGGGTCATGTCACTTCACCACCATGAATTAGGGAATTAAATGATGAAATCCCTTGTCACCCCAAAATCTACCCTAAGTAGTTGCTTGGTATTTCTTAGGTGGGTTAGTGTTCCTAATCATTTATAGCTAGAATCTTTTGTTTTTGTATGTGTTTATAAGGAAAAAATCTAGTTCTAGGTAAACACGGTCCAATTCTATATATTTTGGAGATTCAAAAATAATATGAGGATGATAATACAGTTTTCAGGGGTTGATTCATTTTTATTATAAACAAAATCTTGATTTAATATTTTTTAGGGAAGTATTGGAATACAAGGAATGGGTAAGGTGAAATGGTTTTATTCTAATTTTATTTTGGGAACTGAGGTTGATCCTTATAATTGTATAATTTAAGTTGTCAATCCATAGATTATTGAAGATAATTTGAGACACAATTATCTTAGTTAATGAAATAAATAATCATAACTAGAGAAGATTTTTTCGAAATTATTTTGTGTTTTGGATACAAGGTTTGTGGAATAATGATGATATGGATTGGTTATTGAGGAGTTTCCATTCAGTGAGTATTTTAGTATAGAAAAGTTATGTATAGTTAGAAGTTTATATTTGGATTTTAGGTTTAGTTAGGGAATGTGTCTAGTGGGTAGTTCCTAGTGATTATACCATGAGAGAGGGATTTTTTAATTTATTCAGATTTTATGAAGAGACTATCATGGATGATGAGTTATTTTTTTTGGTTGAGTGTATGGATTGTAATTTAGTCTTGTGTTCAAGATTAATTAATAGAAAATGATTTCATTCCGGGAGGTGATCTAGAACATGGTTGATGAGAATATCTTAAATGTAGTAGTTAATGACTTTTACATAGCTTTATTTCTAGTATATAGTGGAATATGGATTGAATCCCAGAAATAATTTTGATTATTATATAGTGGATTGTGGATGATTTGATAGGTTTAGTAGGTTATATATGCTTAGTCGATGTTAAAAACGTGGTTGGGGTGTGGCATTTTTTTTTGTTGCTAAATAGGGGTTTTGAAGATCAAATAAGTATTTTTTTTAAATAATATTATCCCCATAAGCACCAGAAGAGTAATTCACTCATCAAGGATGATGGGTCTTGATTGGAAGGATCATTTGTTGAAAAATATTTGTCCTTTTCTGATATTTTTTTGGCATTAGTGATATGAAGTTATAGACAATTCTACTAGGCAGATTACCCAACTGAATATATTAGGTATGATGTTTTAATTAAATCTATCTCAATAACCATAGTAGAATGTATTTTACTTCATTTCAAGTATGCTGATTATAATATAGATATATGTATTAAATGATATACATGATTGGAAAATTGGATGTGGTTTTTAGGGTTCTGAGTCTATTTATTAATTGATGATATGGAGATCTGTTCATCGAGTTGTGTGTATAATACCTATTAGATATTTAGTACTCTAGAGAGAGTATGATATGCCTATCAAGGTTATGGGATTTTTTCATGAATCAAATGTGACTTTGAAATTAGTTTTCAGGAAATTAAGCTATTGGTTAATGTTGTGATAAAAAAATATGTGTGGAGCTTATGGGGATACATGGGGTTTTTCATGTGGAGGAATCATGTTTAGTATGGGATTCAATTTATTAATGGGTTAGTGTGGATGAACAAATTTGATGAATGAGATAGTAAACTAATGATTTCAATGAATTTTCATTTTCATATATGGTTATAATGTTTTAAATATCATTCAAAAAATGATTGATGTTTGTTACAAACCAAAAAAATATATTTGGGACACTCTATTGTCGTGGGATTGGGTTACTGGTCAATTAGATGGAATATATTCGGATATTGAGAATGAGTATCCATACACTTATACTACGACTTTATTAGGTAAAAAAATAATTTTTATTGAACCATATTTCGGTTAATAATCTAAAAGAAGGGGATTTTTTAACAACCCACACTATAATAATGTTGATAATTCATCATAAATTTAAATTTAGAGATATTGATATGAGAGTATTCTGATTATTAGGATTAATATTAAAGATTAAAAATATAGGATATAAATATGGGATGTTTTAAAAAAAATTGGGTAATTTTTTATTTTCTATTAGCTTTATGAAATAAATGGAGTAGTCAAACATAGAGTTATGTTGAGTATTTGGATGCAGGTGATAGCTCGCACTGCAACACTGGGAGTTGTGGCTTGGAAAAGTGTTTTGTGGTATTAAATTCTAATGTTGGAGTATAGATAATTCCATTGAATATGGAATTTCAAAATGATAATATTTATAATATTATATTTTCTAAAATTAATCTAGAGAACACCACAACTAATATATTAATCTACATGGGATACTTGTGATGGAATTTATGGACCAAGACCAATGAACTATGATGTGGTGGGTGAACAAGGTATAATATAATTCCCTATCCTCGGGTGTTATTCCAATGAGAATATTTCGGGTAGGATTATTATTTTATTTATAAGAGGATAATTACAATATAGGGCTAATATTTATAGAATAATGGCTTACTGAGATTTCTCTATATTTTCCTTATGGATGGGAATTGTAACAGCCCACGCTTCCACTGTACGCTTCTCATTGAATAATACAGTAGTGTGTGTTGTACGCAACTTCGAGTTCTAACACACACCATAACCAACCAAACTAGCCATTCAAAAGTTTTTATGAATTGTATTAACTGAATTTTGAACTATATATAATCCTTATAATTTTAGAATCCATATTATGAGTTTCTTAGATATAATGTAAGAACAAATACATTTTTTCCAGATAAAAGAAGTAATTTTCAAAAAATACAATATTACCGCATTTTAATGGTGATGCCTTTTTAAATCTAATATTTGAAACATTTATATATTCAATTTGACAAAATAAACTTCTTCTTTATAATCGGGACATAAAAATTTAGTTTTAATAATGTTTTGGTGTTCTTCTGACAACTTTCATATTTGAGTGAATAGTTAAAAATACTATATTTTAACAGAAAACAAATTTTTTAATAAAAATAATTTATATTGATAAATTATACATTTGAATGGTTTTGAAGTATAAATAAATTATATTTTTACCATTTAATCCACTAATGGTCATTGTATGTAATTTCACTTTGAAATTGGACATAAACAAGTGTCAAACTTTTAATAGTTTTTATTTCTTAAAAATACGGCTTTTGGTTTTGACAACGGGAATTAATTTTAAATTAATAAATGCAACTTTTATGTTTTGAATTTGGTAAAATAGAATTAATTTTTGAATTCAGAATATCAAAATTATCTTAGGGTGAAATTTTGGTATTTTTCGGAAAACATTCAATTTTTGATGAATAGTGAAAAACACTGAGTTATTGGTTAAAACTGACTTTTTATTTAAATAATTATTTATTTTATTTAAATTTATTTTAGGTCAAAATAGATACGTAATACCTATATAATTTCAATGTAATTCATTGGAGTCATTTTATAATAATTTTAGACATATAAAAATTTTAGTGAACTTTTCACCGTCTATTACCAATATCCTAGGAGAATTTGAAAATTCACATAAAACATAATTTTACCGCTTTTTTTAGTAGAATTTCGATAATCCGAGATACACGATTAAAATCAACAAGAAAAATGTGGTTCAATAAGATAGGAATAATTTTTGGTGAAAAGTAACTTTTTTACTTTTATTTACCATGGTAAACAGTAAATAGGGTAATTAAGGGTAAAAATAATATTATTATTACCCTAACACTTGTCCTAATTATATTGGATAAGTATAATTCGACCAAAAAAACCTTAGGAATAATTTATGAACCTTTTTTGTCCAATTGGATTAGATTAGGACATTTATTATTATTTAATTCAATGAAGAGTTAAAAGAGTCAAAATCAATGTTTAATAACTAAAACATTTTTAATATAGGGTTATACATATGATAAATTATATTATAAATATTCATTAGAAAGATAAATATATTTCATACATAATAGTATTTTATTTATAATTTTTAGACATTAAATAATTTAATTGATTTATGACACAATGATGATGCAGTAATTACCTAATTAGTGAAATATTAAGATAACTGATATTATAAATATCCAAATAAATATAAATTTAGAATTTTTATGAATTCACATAATTTTATAGGTAAATATGACATATTATGATTAGTTATATGAAATTTATTCGAATTAATAATGTTGTTATAAATTTATCAAAAACAAAATACCCAATAGTGTCAAAATTGACATAAAAGATTTTTTAAAACAAATATTATATTACTAAATGATATTATATTCCTAAAAATATACAGTTCGGCCAAAGGACATAAATAATTATAGTATTAACTTTAATGGACCACTTGGGGGGTCTCTTGGAAGTATATAGTAAGTTTATTAACTATATAATATAAAAATAAAAAGAGACATGGTAAATGTCAAACTATTTAACTAAGAGTTAAATCTAAAAGATAAGGTTACTATAGTGACCCAAAACTATCTAAAATATATTGGTCTAGTGGTTTTAGACCCATCCCCACCTTATACTTTGAATAGTCCACTTTGGATCCATTATAAACCGAATATAAATTTATTATAAATTAATACTTTAAGTTTTTCCTAAAGAGCCCCTCCTCCCCCTTATAAAAGACACCACTTCTAACCAATTAATCACACCTATCAAGCCTTTTGGATTGGCCAAAATCAACCCAAATAATCTCTCAAATATCCTCCCTTAATCCTAGATTCATTCCTTTAGTCAGAAATCCAACTTAAGGAGCACTTTTGATCAAATAAAAAGGAAAAACCCGAAGAAGAGGTAATGTTTTCACCAACCTCTTTCAAGTTCCATTCTTCATCCACTTCTTCTTTCTTTGTTATTTCCATTATAAAATAATAACTCCATTATCATATATATACTGTGATGTTATTATAAATATGGTATAACCATATTAAGTATTATATCCATCCTTTGAATGACATGTCACCATATGTGCGTACGTACGGCCTACCGTCTCCACGTCGCGGTGTAGTTGTTATTCAATACATTATTATTTGGATGGGTATAATAATTTTGTGAAATTCATGTAAATAATAAATATAACATGATAATGATTATGTATATATGATATACCATCCAGTTATATATTATTTTAATATCAAAAGAATGATATTGTCGCTTGTGCGTACGTACGGATAATCATCTCCACGAACCCAATGAGATTCATTCCCCATCGTATCCATTCAAGGGTAAATATTATTTGACGATTAAAAATAATTTTTAGAGACATGATATCATTCTGGATATGAATAATATAAATCCCGTACATAGAAAATATGGCTTACATAACAAAGAATATAAACAAAAATGAATCCGTTAACACCCGAAATGATGATAATACTAAGATATTATTAACAAATCAATGGTAAAAGATCATATAATATATCGTATTAATGTATATGATTCTTTTATAATTTAATAAAAATTATTTCACCATTATACAGGAGGTTAACCTACCCTAAACCAAGGAAATGTACAAGGTAAGGGTTAATTCTACAATCTCTTCATTATCTGAGGTTGTTTATATGTAATTATCTACGGGGACCTATTTATCATCCACATCCATGATTCTTAAAAATGTATTTAAAAACATTTTTTCTATTTACTAGACAATGTGTTAAAGTCATTTATACCCTTAAGTGTTATTAAAGGAATATTTCTTTCATTTTCCAAACAAGTTACTTTTTGACCTTTTCGACAAATTTAAGGTAAGAATATCTTTTTTAACTTATACGGTATGTGCGGTTATTTTCTGCCGTTATAAAATTGTTGAAGATTATCATACAATATTATAAGAATATTTTCGAAGTAAATGTTTTATTTTATAATCATGTGACTTTTAAATGATTTCAAAATGAATATTTTAAGAATTATTGAAAGGTACTTTTTATCAAGATCAGAATTTTAAATGTTTTAAAGATTTATCATTATAAATCTTTTTAATTAATGTCCATGTTTTCAAAATGATTTTAATGATTTATTTATATGGAAATGAATGTTTTTAAATGATATTTATTTTAAAAAGTTTCAATGTGTTATGGGACACTTTGATTCAAAAATCTATTTTAAATCACTTCCTTTATAAATGTGAGACTTTTCAATTATTTAAAAAAGAGATATTTCTATAAAATTGTTTTGATTTCATATATGTTGACATCCATTGATGGATTTTAAGCTTATTTGTAGTTGATTTATCATATCACAAAACATCCATATTGTATTGAAGGTTTTGTGATATGTTTGACTGTGGATGTGTTATTTTTATACCATTTATGGTTTATAGAGAATGTATTTACATTTCGTATGCTAGCATTAATACGAATGTTTATATTATGTTTAAACCTGTTCATATGAGGAATGAATTGGACTTAGTAAGTGATGGGAGGAGCCAGCTATTGCTCCTAGATGCATCAGTAGGTCTAATTAGACATACTAGTGTCTTGGAATGAGGCCTTGACAAAATCTTATTCGTGGTCTTGGCAGGAGGCCTTGGCTACATGGTTATGACAGTCGGGCATTATGCATTCCATCATTATGAAAGTGGTTATTGATATTTCATGTGATTATTCAACTAGTAGAATATCCATGTGAATAATTAAATGGAATTATTTTATTTTATCTTTTCCATATTATGATTAAGTTCAAGTTTTAAAGGCTTTTGTTTTAGTTATACATTGCCTCAAATGTTTATTCTTATTTATGAAAGCTTCCACTATATTTTTATCCCTACTGAACATCTGAGCTCACCCCTTTCTATGTTTTATTTTTTCCAGGATGTGAAGAAATATTTTATGACTGACCTACAGGGATAGTCTCATGGAAATATTAGTGTGGAATATGGAGACTATACTATTGTAGTTTTTCACTTTATGATGTAATGTAAACCTTATGAATGTATCTAGTGATTCCAAGACTACTAAACTAATCAGTCTTTCGAGACTTGATCTTTTGTGATCACGCCAATGTTTTGTTATAATTCAATGACTCTGGTTAACTGGGGTCAGGGCATTATAGTTGGTATCAGAGAATGTTTAGTACAAACCTTTGAAGCTATATTTAGATAAACTCTGATTAGAGCACATAGACCTAAGATGGACTTTGGATATTAGTACAGAAGAACTTCATAAAATTTTGGTATTGTAATGATTTTGTAGGTTTTACGAGCAATACATCCCTATATGGATATGAGAAGGTAGAGGCGGCTCTGACATAGATGTACCTAGGGGTAAAACCCGAAAACACCGCTTTGAGCTAGACTCGAACAGGAACTGGTGCATGACAACGGGCCTTACTGCACTCTTGGTTATGAGACTCCTGGGGGATATTCTTAGGATAATTCTAATTTTATTTACAAATCATTATGAAGGGTTTATGAGTATATACTTCCTCAATTAAAACAATTTTATGATTATGGATTATATCTGAAGTTCCCAGATCAGTGTGAATCACTGAGAGGGGGAGGGGGTGAATCAGTGATCCCTTAAAACTTTTTACTAATTGATTCTTAATCAATTAAACCTCCTTGGCTGGTTAAAGCCTCGATCCACTCTTCTTGTATCTCTCACATTTCCTCGAATGATGCAGTAAATATAAAGGCACAGGACACAAGGATTTACAAGGTTCGGCACCAAAGGCCAACGTCCTTTCCATGTTGGTTATACACCCCAACATGGTTTTTCCATTATAACTTCTTAGAATTAAAATGGTCGATACAGAGTCCCACTGTATCTCTCTTGAGTCCCACAGGAGGGTCTTTATACTGCGTCCCACAGTGTTACCAGAGTCCCACTGGCCTGCTCCAGAATCCCACTGAAGACTTCTTCCACCCTGAGTCTCACAGGGGGCTTCACCTGGCTCCTCGAGTCACACGAGTAGCACTTCTTCACTTTAAGTTCTTCAAGTATCTTCAGCAGCCTGGGATAAAGGCTTCTGGACTTGCTCTGTTCCTCTGATCACTTGAGTTGATCAGGTCTTCTCGTCTTGCTCAGGCTTTATCACCTTCTTCTTAGGATGACCTGGCTTCTCTCTTCAACTACTGAATACTCAGACAACTGATATCTTTAACTTCAGTCTGGTCCAGTCTCACTTCAAAACAACTTCATGCACTGAATGCTTGGAAACTCTGAATCCTCATGCACTGACTGCATGGCCTTCTCAAATTCTTCAAGAACCACTGGTCTTGGATTACTCAGATGCACACAGCCTGATTTAGCTTTGTTCACATGTGCACGTGCATGCATGCATGCATGCACTTCCCCTTTCCTCTTCTTGGTGCAGTAGACCCACAAAGGGTGTAACACTTTTAGCACACACACCTTCTTCCTTCTTCACACTTTGTTCTTTTTGTTTACACACTCACAAGTGTGTTGTACTTCAGTGTGAGGGTCTCCTCTTTCTTCCTTCTTCTTAGTGTGTTCACTTCAATTAGTGCACACACAATAGGTTCGGCCTTTTTATTCCTTTGCACACACACCACTAAGGTAAGTCTTTAGCCTTCCTCCTTCACTTTGGCACACACTTGAGCTTGGCCTCCTCTCTTGTGTTTAACACCCACAACCCATTTTGTTTTAGTTCATTTAGGTATAAGCCTTGGACTTCTTGTTTTGCACATACACCACTAGGGTGTGTTCTTTCACTTCACACAAGGCACTAAGGCCTTGGGTCTTCTTCTCCACTTGGCACACACACACTGCCTTCTTCTGTTTTTGCACACACAGCCCGAACTCCTTGGGTGCAAGGCAGCCGCGCAAGTGTCAGTGGGTGCAAGGCACCTTCTCCTATTCTTCTCCGTGCAAGGGTGCAAGTTCTACCACTATGCAAGTCTTCAAGGAGCAACAAGCAACAGAATAGCCGTGCAAGGCCTAGGGTGCAAGAGCACCACGTCACGGGCGCGCAGGGTGTCAAGGACACCTACTGCCGCTCAAGCCAAGTTGCCGCGCAAGGTCCAAGTACCGCGGGCGCGCAGGGTGTAATACCCGCGGGCTCCTTCCTCCTGCCGCGCAAGTGAGGCATGCAGGGAACCTCCTTCAGAGCCTCGGATGGCTCTGGAACTTCAGTCGTGCAAGTGTGCGCGGGGCTTGTACTTCGTGAGGCACAAAGGCACTCACGGGACTTCTCTCAAATTTTTCAGCAAGCAGCAGAGAGCCTCGACCTCTCTTTTTATAGGCAGAGGAATGCCTCAAAACATCCGCGTGGTTAAATCTTGAATCACCGAAGATTTCGGATCTTCAAAATCTTTCCAAATCTTGACCTTTCTCCTCGGTTCTCCGCGGGTTCTTCTCTTTTTATTTTCCATCACATTTATGCGTTTTTGAACACATGCATGCCTCTGTTAATACCTGTCCATGCAGATCAACAACACCAAATGGCCTTGCACCTTCAGTTGCTTCGGCCGAACTTTGAATTCTCCTCTCATTGCATGCAAGCCAATTTTTGGGCATGGCTCTGTTCAGTAGGTCCATACGAACTCAATGGAGCCTTCGGCTTCGGAAATGGTGGCCGGGAACTCGAATTTTGTCGTCGGGGAGGCCTCTGGTTCGAACGGAGCTCGCGGGTGGCAGCGGTCGAGCTCGAGGTAGAAGATGCACCGGGAGCCATTGGATCGGGCGAATGAAAGACATCGGACGGCCTGGATCTGAACGGGAGCGGCGTGATGAGATGTGTGGCCGAGATCCGGTGCGCGATCAATCGAGCGGCCAGGATTCGCTCCTGGAAATTTTTCCGCGTCCCACATCGAAACGGGGCGCGGTTTTGCCGCGGCTTATCAACCTAGCGCTGCCTCTCAACACTCAGTTGTACTTCCTCCTCCACGGTGCCACCCCGCACCGTGTTCTCCCTGCGGCCGCGCTCTGCGCCCACTTTCTGCTCCCTGCGGGCGCGCTTCTAGCGCCCTCCATGCACTCCGACACTCTTGGGGCCGCTCTCCTACGCCCCTGCCGCGCTCCTTCGGGCGTGCCCCAGGCGCCCATGCAGTGTCCTGGGTGCGGCCCTGCCGCCCTGGCTCGACCCACGGGTTCCCCCATGGGTGTGGTGCCCTAGCGCCCATGCCTTGGGGTTGAACCCTCAAGGTTCCTTGGCTGGCCATATTTTTTGGCAAAGTAAAGTACAAATACTTTGTCAAAAACAAAGTAACCCATGAGTATAAGACAAATTCCAAGTGCCATTCAAGCCATTTCTTCTTCAAATGGATTCCTCCTCTTCTTAATCACGTATTCAATATTTAAGAATGGATGTCCCGAAGGTTCTTCTTCATCAACCGACCTCCTTAATCAAATAACTTCTTCAATGTTCTTCATTGATCTAATTAGAGATCAGGTTGGATCATCTTCAATTCATCATGCACTAAGAAATACTACATGGACTTTATTAATCCACTTCATCCACTTAGAAGTTGTGGATGGATCACTTTCAACTACTCGTGCATTGTCACTACAATGCATGGTCTTCTAATCATGTTGTGACTTTGTATCCAGTTGATACAAGTTCTTGGAACTTAAAGATCAGCCCAACAATCGTCAGATATACATAGAGAACGTTTCAACCACAACATCCTATGTCACATAGTGAATCTCCTAAGTGACATTCATCTTAGTACCATGGCCATTCTCCTTCATCACCATCACAATCACATCCTTTGTCATTCACATCTTGACATTCCTTGACATCCATTCATTCCATGACAACTTCATGCCTCATTGACAACATATGCAACACAATTCACTTCAATCTCCCCCTTTGTATTTGTTGGCAATACACTAGAGCACATATGAATGGGTCAATATGTGTGCCAATATTTCTCCCCCTTATTGGCAATCAAATGCAAAGGTGTGGTGTGGTTCTCTTCAAAAATCTCTTCCTCCCTTATAAAAGCATTTTCTTCAAAATACAAAGAGAGGGATGATGTCACATGTTCTCTTGAGCAAGGAACCTTTAGTAGATCAACTCTAAGTCTACTTGGGCTAACCCGGTGTAGAAAACAAGAGTGATGTAACCAAGGTACTCAATGTTGTCCAACATTCACTGTACATGTGAGATCATGCTTCAGGGGTTTGAAAATTTTCAGATATAACAATGAATTTGCTAAATCCTGCACAACTTCACAAAACTCATTAGAAAGTTCAGGTGCAAAGATAAAGCTCCCCCTTTCATCCATTTGTCTTCAATCCATACTCCCCCTTAATTGACAAGATAAACTCAATTAAGAAACAAGGGATGAAAGTATGATTGGAATACCTTCATTATTCTCAAGATGGTATTAAATATCAGAATCCCATCTTCTACAGATTGGCTCCCCCTCAAGGGGTGCACTCCATTCTGTCCAAACCATCCTCCAGCTGAGAATGATCATCATCTTCAATTCCCTGCAGTGTTAGCACATGTAAATACAAGTGATTAGGGAATAAGATGGAACCTCCTTGGTTCATCAATGTGAACAACAAGGTTGAGAAGATTCTCTCAACCGAGATGTCCCATTTTCACCATTCTTCACACTTGCACATTTGATCTTAAATGATGTTGGTGCTGGTGTGGATCTCAATACATCTTCATGTGAAATCTTTTGTTTCCTTTTTTCCTTAGCAATTGCCAGTTCTTCATCTTCAGCTCTTTGCAGTTCTTTGGCAGGTTGCAACTGATTTGGCCATATGACTAAGAAGTCATTTGGAAGTGAGGCCTCAGTTTTGGAAATTCCACATGGTTCTTTTGATACTGTTAAGCTACCTTTCTTAGGCAACTTGTTTTCAATCAATCCCTTCTGCTTATTCTGGATTGATTGTCTGTTTGAGTCCAGTCTGCCTCTATTGAATTTCATGGCTTCTTTACAAAGATCCATGATATGTCCTTTCTTTCCACAGTAGAAGCATTTCTTATTGGTGGCTCTTCTTGATGCATCACCATTCTTGGATTTGAATTCCAAGGAATTCTTTTCCTTTGAAAAAATCTTCTTGGGAGCATCTTCAACTTTCTCCTTCTTGCTTCCCAAGGATTCCATTTTAGCCAGGTTCTGTGATCTTTTCTTCTTTTGAGCTCTGGATACAGTTGGAGATTGACATGTATCTATTTGAACACTTTTGCACACATCCCAGATGTTATCAAGAAATCCAAATCTGTTAGCAGTAAAAAGATGACTCTGGACCTATGGATGTTGCTTCTTTCCTTCTGGCTTTCTCCCCCTTGGCATGGGCTTGCTTTGTGCTTTGACATTCAGTGGATTGTACCAAGAATCCTTTGCACAGTTCCCATACTTATTACAACACCAACACTGACCCACAAATCTTGACCTCTTCAGTCCTTCTGATTGTTGGGTACTTTTCTTGACTTGCTGTGTTGTTTCAGGATAGCATTCTTTCTTCACTGTCTTCATCCATACTTGTTTGGATTCATTATTCCATCCTGCACTTTTAGTAGAAACACTTTTAGAAGCATGAGTACAAGATGGTATGGATGGTACCTTCTTTTTAGAAGATGTTGCCCTTTCATTAGAGGATGTCTTTCTTTTAGAATCATCCTTCTCAAAATTCACTTGAGTAGCAACATTTCTTCTTTCAGCTGACTGGGAGGCTTCAGCTTTGGGTGATTACAGATTTTTCAATATCACCTCCAGTTCTAAGTATTTCATATTGAGGGAGTTCTTCTCATCCTCAACAGTTCTTAGCCTTTCTTCCCAATTTTCTTTCAGCTGTTCTAGTTGGTCTTCATGCACCTTCTTCATTTCTTGTAATGAATTGTAAAGCTCCTTTACCCTGTTTACTTTGTCTTCAAGTTGAGCATCTCTGACATTCATTGAAACTTTGTGCCTCTTTTCCAATGCATGGAAAACTTCTTTGATCATTATCGTAAAGATTTCTTTCTCAGAAAGGCTTCTTTGCAATTCTTCAGCAGTGTCTTCATATCTTTCATTGCAAAGAGAAACGGTTTCATCTTTAGCCTTCACCAGCTTTCTGAGAGTGTTGGTTATGCCAACCCTTTTAGCCAATTGGACTTCTAGAGAATTGGGTTCATCTTCTAGCTGTAATTTTTCTTCTTGAAGATCAAGGAGGCCTGTAGCTATACACATTGCCACTTCCTTGGGGACTGTCTTCTGAAGATATTTGATTGCATTTAGAAGATCATTGTTCCTTCCATCTTCATCACAGCTAGAGCAGGATTCATCAGAAGAATGATAAAAGGAATTGTCATCTGATGTGACTTTCACATTTCTTTCCATAGAAGGAGTTTCTCTGATTGCAACAACCTTCTTCTTCATCTTCTTTGCCTGTTTCTTCTTTCTATTTTTCTGAGTCTTGCCAGATATCTCCATTTGAGGCTGTTCTTTCATTTCCTCAAATCTGCACTCCATATAGACTCTCTTGGATCTTTTAGAGGTAACCTTCGCTCTGATACCAATTGAAGTGCCCAGATCAGTGTGAATCACTGAGAGGGGGAGGGGGTGAATCAGTGATCCCTTAAAACTTTTTACTAATTGATTCTTAATCAATTAAACCTCCATGGATGGTTAAAGCCTCGATCCACTCTTCTTGTATCTCTCACCTTTCCTCGAATGATGCAGTAAATATAAAGGCACAGGACACAAGGATTTACAAGGTTCGGCACCAAAGGCCTACGTCCTTGCCATGTTGGTTATACACCCCAACATGGTTTTTCCATTATAACTTGTTATAATTACAATGGTCGATACAGAGTCCCACTGTATTTCTCCTGAGTCCCACAGGAGGGTCTTTATACTGCGTCCCACAGTGTTACCAGAGTCCCACTGGCCTCCTCCAGAATCCCAATGAAGACTTCTTCCACCCTGAGTCTCACAGGGGGCTTCTCCTGGCTCCTCGAGTCACACGAGTAGCACTTCTTCACTTTAAGTTCTTCAAGTATCTTCAGCAGCCTGGGATAAAGGCTGCTGGCCTTGCTCTATTCCTCTGATCACTTGAGTTGATCAGGTCTTCTCGTCTTGCTCAGGCTTTATCACCTTCTTCTTAGGATGCCCTGGCTTCTCTCTTCAACTACTGAATACTCAGACAACTGATATCTTTAACTTCAGTCTGGTCCAGTCTCACTTCAAAACAACTTCATGCACTGAATGCATGGCAACTCTGAATCCTCATGCACTGACTGCATGGCCTTCTCAAATTCTTCAAGAACCACTGGTCTTGGATTACTCAGATGCACACAGCCTGATTTAGCTTTGTTCACGTGTACACGTGCATGCATGCATGCATGCACTTCCCCTTTCCTCTTCTTGGTGCAGTAGACCCACAAAGGGTGTAACACTTTTAGCACACACACCTTCTTCCTTCTTCACACTTTGTTCTTTTTGTTTACGCACTCACAAGTGTGTTGTACTTCAGTGTGAGGGTCTCCTATTTCTTCCTTCTTCTTAGTGTGTTCACTTCACTTAGTGCACACACACTAGGTTCGGCCTTTTTATTCCATTGCACACACACCACTAAGGTAAGTCTTTAGCCTTCCTCCTTCACTTTGGCACACACTTGAGCTTGGCCTCCTCTCTTGTGTTTAACACCCACAACCCATTTTGTTTTAGTTCATTTAGGTGTAAGCCTTGGACTTCTGGTTTTGCACATACACCACTAGGGTGTGTTCTTTCACTTCACACAAGGCACTAAGGCCTTGGGTCTTCTTCTCCACTTGGCACACACACACTGCCTTCTTCTGTTTTTGCACACACAGCCCGAACTCCTTGGGTGCAAGGCATTCGTGAAAGTGTCAGTGGGTGCAAGGCACCTTCTCCTATTCTTCTCCGTGCAAGGGTGAAAGTTCTACCACTCTGCAAGTCTTCAAGGAGCAACAAGCAACAGAATAGCCGTGCAAGGCCTAGGGTGCAAGGGCACCACGTCGCGGGCGCGCAGGGTGTCAAGGACACCTACTGCCGCTCAAGCCAAGTGGCCACGCAAGGTCCAAGTACCGCGAGTGCGCAGGGTGTAATACCCGCGGGCTCCTTCCTCCTGTCTTGCAAGTGAGGCGTGCAGGGAACCTCCTTCAGAGCCTCGGATGGCTCTGGAACTTCAGCCGCGCAAGTGTGCGCGGGGCTTGTACTTCGTGAGGCACAAAGGCACTCATGGGACTTCTCTCAAATTTTTCAGCAAGCGCTAGAGAGCCTCGACCTCTCATTTTATAGGCAGAGGAATGCCTCAAAACATCCGCGTGGTTAAATCTTGAATCACCGAAGATTTCAGATCTTCAAAATCATTCCAAATCTTGAACTTTCTCCTCGGTTCTCCGCGGGTTCTTCTCTTTTTATTTTCCATCACATTTATGCGTTTTTGAACACATGCATGCCTCTGTTAATACCTGTCCATACAGATCAAAAACACCAAATGGCCTCGCACCTTCGGTTGCTTCGGCCGAACTTCGAATTCTCCTCTCATTTCATGCACGCCAATTTTTAGGCTTGGATCTGTTCAGTAGGTCCATACGAACTCAATGGAGCCTTCAGCTTCGGAAATGGTGGCCGGGAACTCGAATTTTGTCGTCGGGGAGGCCTCTGGTTCGAACGGAGCTCGCGGGTGGCAGCGGTCGAGCTCGAGGTAGAAGATGCACTGGGAGCCGTTGGATCGGGAGAATGAAATACATCGGACGGCCTGGATCTGAACGGGAGCGGCGCGATGAGATGTGTGGTCGAGATCCGGCGCGCGATCAATCGAGCGGCCAGGATTCGCTCCTGGAAATTTTTCCGCGTCCCACATCGAAACGGGGCGCGGTTTTGCCGCGGCTTATCAACCTAGCGCTGCCTCTCAACGCTCAGTTGTACTTCCTCCCCCACGGTGCCGCCCCGCACCGTGTTCTCCCTGCGGGCGCGCTCTACGCCCACTTTCTGCTCCCTGCGGGCGCGCTTCTAGCGCCCACCATGCACTTCGACACTCTTGGGGGCAATCTCCTACGCCCCTGCCGCGCTCCTTCGGGCGTGCCCCAGGCGCCCATGCGGTGTCCTGGGTGCGGCCCTACCGCCCTGGCTCGCCCCACGGGTTCCCCCATGGGCGTGGTGCCCTAGCGCCCATGCCTTGGGGTTGAACCCTCAAGGTGCCTTGGCTGGCCATATTTTTTGGCAAAGGACAGTACAAATACTTTGTCAAAAACAAAGTAACCCATGAGTATAAGACAAATGCCAAGTTCCATTCAAGCCATTTCTTCTTCAAATGGATTCCTACTCTTCTTAATCATGTATTCAATATTTAAGAATGGATGTCCCGATGGTTCTTCTTCATCAACCAACCTCCTTAATCAAATAACTTCTTCAATTTTCTTCATTGATCTAATTAGAGATCAGGTTGGATCAGCTTCAATTCATCATGCACTAAGAAATAGTACATGGAATTTATTAATCCACTTCATCCACTTAGAAGTTGTGGATGGATCACTTTCAACTCCTCGTGCATTATCACTACAATGCATGGTCTTCTAATCATGTTGTGACTTTGTATCCAGTTGATACAAGTTCTTGGAACTTAAAGATCAGCCCAACAATCGTCAGATATACATAGAGAATGTTTCAACCACAACATCCTATGTCACATAGTGAATCTCCTAAGTGACATGCATCTTAGTACCATGGCCATTCTCCTTCATCACCATCACCATCACATCCTTTGTCATTCACATCTTGACATTCCTTGACATCCATTCATTCCATGACAACTTCATTCCTCATTGACAACAAATGCAACACAATGCACTTCAATATCCATAAACTGTTCAGTCTACGTTAGGTATTTTACAATTTCAGAATTATTCATTGCAATTCATAAACTGACATAGTGTATGCCATTGTATATAAATGGCACCCAGTAGAAGGAATGTGAACTCCAGCAATACGTATAATTTAAAGAGTAAGAAGGATCATATCTATCATGGTATTAAGCCAAAATATAGAAGGGAAATTGTCTTCCATGTATTCTCAACATATGAAGAAATAATATCATGTGTTACTAAGAAAAGTAAAGAATTTTCTGAGTCCTATGGATTTGAAGGGAAGAAAGTGAAGAAAAGGATGGAAGAGAGAAAGATGGATAAAGGGAAGAGGGAAAACAATAAATTTCCCATATGTGATAACTGTGGGAAGAAACACCCTAGAACTTGCCTGAAGGGAATGTGAGTTTTTTATAAGTGTGAAGAAAGGACACCATGTACGTGACTGCAAGGGTATGAAATTGGTTTCAAATGTACAATGCTTCATTTGCAAGGAGTTGGGACACTACGCGAACCAATGTCCAAATCATCAAAGTATGCCTCAAATGATGCTATTGGATGATAATAAAGTTATGATACTACCACAGATGAGGATGAATGATTAGAGTTATTATGTTATTATTAGAGAATTTTTTTCATTTGAGTGTTGTATCAACAATGTACTTGTTATAGTAATTATGGAGTATATAAGGATTGTACTATAGTACTATTTCATTAAGGACATGAGATTGTGTGGAACCAAGAAAAGTGAATCAATATTAGGTTAATTTTTTGGAAAATATATGGTTGAGAGAATGATAAACCACAATATGGTTTGGATACCGAGGTGGTGATTTTGGAATAATACATGATTGATTTAGATAAATTATATTGGATATTCCTGACTACCTTGAAACTGATTAATGATTTGTATATTTCATCATTGTTGGAATTTACATCATTTTTGGAAGGATGAAGTATATCCAGTATTCTATAAGGAATATGGGATCATGAATGTATTCAATATGGTTTTATGGTAATTTAGGATGTAGGAGTGTTTTAAAAGAATACATGATGAAGATGCTCATATGTTATTACGCAGAAAAAGGATCTTCATTGTATTTACCTTCCTCATAAATTTAGACTGTGAGTTTGGTAAGAAGTATTTTGGATAATTATAGTTTGAGATTATTTTTGGATGACCAAAAAAGGACAACCCAATGGTGGGGCGGCAACCCGTCGCGTCCAGCAAGGCTGTGAGACTTGAACCCGCAACCGAAGGGTGATAAGGGTGTATCACCTACCAATGACCCACATGATGTCCTAGATTGAATAATGTATTTTTTAAAAAGGGTCTAGTTGATGAATTATAAATTCATTTTTTTTAATCCTATACGAACCGGATAAATAGAATATTTTTTTAAGTTCTATTATCTTTTAAAGTGAAATATGAGTTTGTGGTAGAAATTAGTTAAAGGATGGAACTCAACTTGACAAGTATAAATTTTCTTTTTCTTCTCTTATTCTATGAATAAATAAATTCTTTAACATTTGGTAAGGAATCTTAAAACCAAAAATGTTTTATCCTAATAGCATATGTTTTATTGAACCGATGATATTTTAAATCATCATAGACTGGTGGATTTGAGGCCCACAATTCAAAAATTGTATGTGATTGATGAACTCAATCACTCCGTATAAATATTTAAGTTTTCCTCTAATTAGGTGTCTCTAATTTGCACCAATGTTCTCCTAATAGAGATCATAATTTGATGGTGACTTTTATTCCACCTTCTCCTCTTATTAAAACTAAATTTTATTAACCCAATTTCCGATCTGGGTTTTCCTATAAAGAAATTTTTAATTTTCAACCATTTATTTTCAAAGAAAAATTTCAAATTGTTAGGAAGCAATTTTTTGAAATATGGGAGAATTTAAAACCCCAAGCTTCCACGGTACCTTTCTCTTTGAATAATACAGTACCGTGTGGTGTACGCAACTTCGAGTTCTAACACTCACCATAACCAACCAAACTAGCCATTCAAAAGCGGTTATGAATAGCCTTAACTGAATTTTAAACTATATATAATACTTATAATTTTATAATCCATATTATTAGATTCTTAGACATAATGTAAGAATCAAAACATTTTTTTCATATAAAAGAAGTATTTTTCAAAAAATACAATTTTACCGTCTTTTAATGGAGAAGAATTTTTATTTAGATATTTGAAACATTTATATATTTAATTTGAAAAAATAAACTCTTTATTTAGAATCAGAGCATAAGAATTTAGTTTTAATAATGTTTTCGTGTTCTTCTGGCAACTTTCTTATTTGAGTGAATAGTGAAAAATACTATATTTTAACTGAAATTTTTTTTTTTAATCAAAATAATTTATATTGTTAAATTATAAATTTTAATGTTTTGGAAGTATAAATAGATTATATTTTCACCATTTAATCCACTGATGGTCATTGTATGTAATTTCACTTTGAAATTGGACATAAACAAGTGTCAAACTTTTGATAGTTATTAATTCTTAAAAATACGACTTTTTGTTTGGACAGCGGGAATGAATTTTAAATTAATGAATACAAATTTTATGTTTTGAATTTGGTAAAATAGTATTCATTTTTGAATTCAGAATATCAAAATTATCTTAGGGTGAAATTTTGGTATTTTTCGGAAACTTTTCAATTTTTGATGAATAGTGAAAAACACTAAGATATTGTTTAAAACCGACTTTTTATTTAAATATTTATTTATTTGATTTTAATGTAATTTAGGTCAAAATAGATAGGTAATACCTTTATAAGTTCAATGTATATCATTGGTGTCGGTTTATAATAATTTTAAACATATAAAAATTTTATTGAACTTTTCAACGTCTTTTACCCATCTCCTAGGAGAATTTTCAAATTCGCATAAAACATAATATTACCGGTTCTTTGAGTAAAATTTCAAATATCCTAGAGTCATGGTTAATATCAAGGAGTAAAATGTGGTTCAATAAGGTAAAAATAATTTTTGGTGAATAGTAACTTTTTGCTTTTATTTACCACGGTAAGATGTAAATAGGGTAATTAAGGGTAAAAATGATATTACTATTACCCTAACACATGTCCTAATTATATTGGCTAAGTATAATTCGACCAAAAACAACATTAGTCATAACATATGAACCTCTTTCGTCCACCTAGATTATATTTGGACATTTATTATTATTTAATTCAAAGAATAGTTAAAAAAGTTAAAATCAAGGTTTCATAACTAAAACATTTTTAATATAGGGTTATACATAAGATAAATTAGATTATAAATATTAAATAGAAATATAAAAAGATTTAATATATAATGGTATTTTATTTATAATTCTTAGACATTAAATAAGTAAATTTATTTATGACACAACGGTGATGCAGTAATTACCTAATTAGTGAAATATTAAAATAATTGATATTATAAATATCCCAATAAATGTAAATTGAGACTTTTTATGAATTCCAATAATTTTATAGGTTAATATGACATATTATTATTGTTTATATGAATTTTATTCGATTTAATAATGTTGTTATGAATTTATCAAAAACAAAATACCAAATAGTGTGAAAATTGACATAAAAGATTTTTAAAAAAAAACATTATATTATTAATTGATATTATATTCCTAAAAATATAATGTTCGTCCATTGGAATTATATAATGATAGGTGTATCATTAATGGACCACTTGGGGGTATCTTGGAAGTATATAGTTTGTTTATTAACTATATAATATAAAAATACAAGGAGACATGGTAAATGTCAAAGTATTTAACTAAGAGTTAAATCTAAAAGATAAGGTTACTATAGTGACCCAAAACACTCTAAAATCTATTGGTTGAGTGGTTTTCGACCCATCCCCACCATAGAATTTTAATAGTCCAATCTTTAGCCATTATAAACAGAATATGAATTTATTATAAATTAATACTTTATGTTTTTTCTAAAGAGCTCCTCCTCCCCCTTATAAAAGGACACCACTTCTAACCAATTCCTCACACCTCTCAAGCCTTTTGGTTCGGCCAAACTCTGCCCAAATACCCTCTAAAATATCCTACCTTAATTCTAGAGGCATTACTTTAGTCAAAAATCCAACCTAAGATGCCCTTTTGATCAAATAAAAAAGAAGAACCCGAAGAAGAGGTAATGTTTTCACCAACCTCTTTCAGGATCCTTTCTTCTTCCACTTCTTCTTTCTTTGTAATTTACATTATAAAATAATAAATATATTATCTTCTATATACTTTGATGTTATAATAAATATGGTATAACCATATTCAGTATTCTATCCATCCTTTGAATGACATGTCACCATACGTGTGTACATACGGCCTACCGTCTCCACGCCATTGTATAATTGTTATTCAATACATTATTATTTGGATGGGTATAATAATGATGTATAATTCATGTAAATAATAAATATAACATGATAATGATTCAGTATATATGATATAACATCCAATTGTATATTATTTTAATATCAAAAGAATGATATTGTCGCTTGTGCGTACGTACAGATTACTGTCTCCACGAACGCAATGAGATTCATTCCCCAATACTGATGGTTACGACACTCCCGGGGGATATTATTAGGATAATTCTCAATTTAATTACAAATCATTATGAAGGGTTTAGGAGTATATACTTCCACAATGAAAATATTTTTGTGATTATCGATTATATCCATAAACTGTTCAGTCTACGTTAGGTATTTTACAAGTTCAGAATTATTCATTGCAATTCCTAAACTTAAATAGTGTATGCCATTGTATAGAAATGGTGCCTAGTAGAAGAAATGTGAAATCCAGAAATACGTATGATCCAAAGGGTAGGAAGTATCATATCTTTCACGGTATTAAGCCAACATTTAAAAGGGAAATTGTCCTCCATGTATTCTCAACATATGAAGAAATAATATCATGTGTTAATAAGATAAGTAATGAATTTTCTGAGTCATATGGCTTTGAAGGGAAGAGAGTGAAGAAAAGTATGGAAGAGAGAAAGATAGATAAAGGGAAGAGGGAAAAGAAGAATTTTCCCCCATGTGATAACTATGGGAAGAAACACCCTAGAACTTGCCTGAAGGGAATGTGAGTTTTTTATAAGTGTGGAAAAAATCACACCATGTACGTGACTGCAAGGGTATGAAAAAGGTTTCAAATGTACAATGCTTCATTTTCAAGGAGTTGGGGCACTACGTGAACCAATTTCCAAATCATTAGATTATGCCTCAAATGATGCTATTGGATGATAATAAAGTTATGATACTACCACAGATGATGATGAATGATTAGAGTTCTTATGTTGTTATTAGAGAATTATTTCATTTGAGTGTTGTATCTACAATGTACTGGTTATAATAATTATAGTGTATATAAGGATTGTACTGCAGTACTATTTAATTAAGGACATGAGATTGTGTGGAACCAAGAAAAGTGACTCAATAGTAGGTTAATTTCTTGGAAAATATATTGTTGAGAGAAATATAAACCATAATATAGTTATGATACTGAGCTGGTGATTTTGGAATAATACATGATTGATTTGGATGAATTATATTATATATTATTGAGTACATTGAAACTGATTAATTATTTGTATATTCCATCATTGTTGGAATTTACAACATTTTTGGATGGATGAAGTATATCCAGTATTCTATAAGGAATAATGGATCATGAATGTAATCAATATGGTTTTATGGTAATTCAGGATGTAGCAGTGTTTTAAAAGAATACATGATGAAGATGTTCACAAGTTGTTTCATGGAAAAAATGATCTTCATTGTGTTTACCTTCCTTATAAATTTTGGACTGTGAGTTTGGACATAATTGTTTTGGCTAATTCTAGTTTGAGATTATTTTTGGATTGCCAAAAAAGGACAACCCAGAGGTCGGGCAGCAACCCGCCGCGTCCGGCAAGGCTGGGTGACTTGAACCCACAACCGAAGGGCAACAAGGGTGTATCCCCTACCACTAACACATGTGATGTCCTGGATTGAATAATGTAGTTTCTTAAAAGGATCTATTTGATGAATTATAAATTCATTTTTTTGTAATCCTATACGAATTGGATAAATAGAATATTTTTTTTACGTTCTATTACCTTTTAAAGTGAAAGATGAGTTTGTGGTAGAAATTAGTTAAATGATGGAACTCTACTTGATAAGTGTACATTTTCTTTTTCTTCTCTTATTATATGACGAAATAAATACTTAAACTTTAGGTAAGGCATCTTAAAACCAAAAATTTGTTATCCTAATACCATATGTTTTTTTTGAACCGATGGTATTTTAAATCATCATAGACTGGTGGTTTTGAGGCCCACAATTTTACAATTGTTTATGATTGACGACCTCAATCACTCCCTATAAATATTTATGTTTTTTATTTAATTATGTGTCTCTAATTTCCACCAATGTTCTCTTAATCGAGATCATAATTTGGTGGTGACTTTTTCATCCCCCTTCTCCTCTTATTAAAACTAAATTTTATTAACCCAATTTCCGATGTGGGTTTTCCCACAAAGGAATTTTCTATTTTCAACCTTTTACTTTCAAAAAACATTTTCAAATTGTGAGGACACAATTTATTGAAGGAGGGGAAAATGTAACACCCCAAGCTTCCACGGTACGCTTCTCTTTGAATAATACAGTAGCGTGTGTTGTACGCAACTTCGAGTTCTAACGCACACCATAACCAACCAAACTAGCCGTTCAAAAGCGGTTATGAATAGTATTAACTGAATTTTGTACTATATATAATCCTTATAATTTTAGAATCTATATTATGAGTTTCTTAGACATAATTTAAGAACAAATACATTTTTTTTAGATAAAAGAAGTATTTTTCAAAAAATACAATTTTACCACCTTTTAATGGCGAAGACTTTTTAAATATAATATTTGAAACTTTTATATATTCAATTTGACCAAATAAGCTTCTTATTTAGAATTGAGACATAATAATTTAGTTTCAATAAAGTTTTGGTGTTCTTCTGACAACTTTCATATTTGAGTGAATAGTGAAAAATACTATATTCTAACTGAAGACAAATTTTTTAATCAAAACAATTTATATTGTTAAATTATACATTTTAATGGTTTGTAAGTATAAATAGAATATATTTTTACCATTTAATCCACTTATGTTCATTTTAAGTAATTTCACTTTGAAATTGGACATAAACAAGTGTCAAACTTTTGATAGTTATTATTTCTTAAAAATACGCCTTTTGGTTTTGATAGAGGGAATTAATTTTAAATTAATAAATGACACTTTTATGTTTTGAATTTGGTGAAATAGAATTAATTATTTAATTTTAAATATCAAAATTATCTTAGGGTGAAATTTTGGTATTTTTCAGAAAACATTCAAATTTTGATGAATAGTGAAAAACACTTAGTTATTGGTTAAAACTGAGTTTTTATTTATTTAATTATTTATTTAATTTAAATTTATTTTAGGTAAAAATATATATGTAATAACTATAAAAGTTCAATGTAATTTATTGGAGTCCGTTTATAATAATTTTAGACATCTAAAAATTTTATTGAACTTTTCTCCGTCTTTTACCCATCTCCTAGGAGAATTTTCAAATTCACATAAAACATAATTTTACTGGTTCTTTGAGTATAATTTCAAAAATTCAAGAGGCAAAATTAATATCAAGGAGTAAAATTTGGTTCAATAAGAAAAAAATAATTTTTGTAAACTAGTTACTTTTTACTTTTATTTACCACGGTAAAAAGTAATTAGGGTAATTAAGGGTAAAAATGATATTATTATTAAGCTAACACATGTACTAATTATATTGGCTAAGTATAATTAAGCCAAAAACAACCTTAGGAATAAAATATGAACCTCTTTGGTCCACTTTTATTAGATTAGGACATTTATTATTATTTAAATCAAGGAAGAGTGAAAAGAGTTAAAATCAAAGTTTAATAACTAAAACATTTTTCATATAGGGTTATACATAAGATAAATTTTATTATAAATATAAATTAGAAAGATAAAAATATTTCATACATAATGGTGTTTTATTTATAATTTTTAGACATTAAATAATTTAATTTCATTATGACACAATGGTGATGCAGTAATTACCTAATTAGTGAAATATTAAAATAATTGATATTATAAATATCCAAATAATTGTAATTTGAGTCTTTTTATGAATTACAATAATTTTCTAGGTTAATATGACATATTAGTATTGTTTATATGAATTTTAATCTAAGTAATAATGCTTTTATGAGTCTATCAGAAACAAAATACCCAATAGTGTCAAAATTGACTTAAAAGAGTTTTTAAAACAAATATTATATTATTAATTGATATTATATTCATAAAAATCTAAAGTTTTCCCAAAGGAATTATATAATTATAGTTGTATAATTAATGGACCACTTGGGGGGTCTCTTGGAAGTATATATTAAGTTTATTAACTATATAATATAAAAATACAAAGAGACATGTTAAATGTCAAACTATTTAACTAAGAATTAAATCTAAATGATAAGGTTACTATAGTGACCCAAAACTATCAAAATAAATTGGTTGAGAGGTTTTGGACCCATCCCCGCCTTATAATTTGAATAGTCCTCTTTGGAACCATTAGAAATAGAATATGAATTTATTATAAATTAATACTTTAGGTTTTTCCTAAAGAGCCCCCCTCCCCTTATAAAAGGAAACAACATCTAACCAATTATTCACACCTCTCAAGAATTTTGGTTCAGCCAACCTCTACCCAAATACCTTATCAACTATCATACCTTAATCCTATATGCCTTACTTTAGTCAGAAAGCCAGCCTAAGGATCCCTTTTGATCAAATCAAAATGAATAACCCGAAGCAGAGGTAATGTTTTCACCAACCTCTTTCAAGTTCCTTTCATCTTCCACTTATTATTTCTTTGTTATTTACATTCTAAAATAATAAATCCAGTATCTTCTATATACTATTATTTAATTATAAATATGGTATAAACATATTCAGTATTCTATCCATCCTTTGAATGACATGTCACTATACGTGCATATGTACGGCCTACCGTCTCCACGTCATGGTGTAATTGTTATTAAATACATTATTATTTGGATGGGTATAATAATGATGTTTAATTAATGTAAATAATAAATATAACATGATAATGATTCTTTATAAATGATACGACATCCAATTATATATTATTTTAATATCAAAATAATGATATTGTCGCTCGTGCGTACGTACGGATTACCTTCTCCACGAACGCAATGAGATTCATTCACCATCATATCCATTCAAGACTAAATTTTATTTTATGATTAAAAATAATTCTTAGAGACATGATATCATTCTGGATATGAATAATATACATCCCATCCCTAGAAAATATGGCTCACATAACAATGAATATAAAGAAAAACAAATCCGTTAAAACTCAAAACGATGATAATACTAAGATATTATTAACAAATCAATGTTAAAAGATCATATAAGATGTAATATTAATGTATATGATTCTTGTATAATTTAATAAAAATTATTTCATCATTATACAGGAGGATAACCTACCCTCAACCAAATAAAAGTACAAGGTAAGGGTTAATTCTACAATCTCTTCATTATCCGAGGTTGTTTATACATAATTGTTTACTAGGACCTCTTTATTATCCACATCCATGTTTCTTAAAAATGTATATAAATTTTTTTTACTATTTACTAGAAAATGGGTTAAAGTCATTTATACCCTTATGTGTTTTGAAAGGAATCTTTCTGTCATTTTCCAAACAAGGTACTTTTTAACCTTTTTGACAAATTTAAGGTAATAATCTCTTTTTCTACTTATACGCGAGTGTAGTTATTTTCCACCATTATAAAATTGTAGAAGCTTCCTTTAAATTATTATAGGAATACTTTTAATGTAAATGTTTTATTTTATAATTATGTGACTTTTAAATGATTTCAAAATGAATATTTTATGAATTTGTGAATGGTACTCTTTATGAAGATCAGAATCTTAAATGTTTTGAAGATTTATCTTTCTAAATATTTTTAGTTAATGTCCATGTTTTCAAAATTATTTTAAGGATTTATTTATATAGACATGAATGTTTTGAAATGATATTTATTTTCAAAAGTTTCAAAGTGGTATGGGACACTTTTATTCAAAAATCTATTTTAAATCACATCCTTTATAAATGTGTGACTTTTCAATGATTTCAAAAAAGAGATATTTCTCTCAAATAGTTTTTATTTCATCTATGTCAACATACTTTGATATATTTTAAGCTTATTTGAAGTTGATTTATCATATCACAAAACATTCATATTGTATAGAAGGTTTTTTATATGTTTGACAGTGGATGTGTTATTTTTATACCATTCATGGTTTATGGAGAAAGTATTTACATTTCGTATGCTAGTTTTAAGACGAATGTTTATGTTATGTTTAAACCTGTTCATATGAGGAATTCATTGGACTTAGTAAGTGATGGGTGGAGCTCGCTATGGATACTTGATGCATCGGTTTGACTCATGAGACAAACTAGTGTCTTGGCATGAGGCCTTGACAAAATATTATTTTTAGTCTTGGCATAAGGACTTGGATAAGTGGTTATGATAGTATGGCATTATGCATTCTATCATTATGAAAGTGGTTATTGATATTGCATGTGATTATTCAACTAGTAGAATATCCATGTTAATAAGTAAATGGAATTATTTTATTTTATCTTTTCGAAATTATAATGAAGTTCAAGTTTTCAAGGATTTTGTTTTAGTTATACATTTCCTCAAATATTTATGCTTATTTATGAATGCTTCTGCTATATTGTTATCCTTACTGAGCATCTATGCTCACCCCTTTCTATGTTTTATTTTTCCCAGGATGTGAAGAAATGTCTTATGACTGACCTGTAGGGATAGTCTACAGGGGATATGAGTGTAGACTATGGAGACTATATTATTTTAGTATTTCACTTTATGATGTAATGTAAACCTTATGAATGTATCTAGTGATTACAAGGCTATTAAACTAATCGGTCTTTCGAGACTTGATATTTTGTGATCATGAAAATGTTATGTAATAATGCACCAACTCTGGGTAACTGGGGTCGGGGCTTTAAAAGAATTACAATGTGAACATGGTGGTCTCACTATAATATATTCCCAACTAGGGAATTATGCTATGATCCCATAGTTCATGAAACAAATCTCCCATGTTTTATTTTTTATGATTTGGATTTGTATTTCTTAAATTACCCACACATTTTTTGCAGAATAACACTATTCACCCAAACCTTGATGACCTAAAATTTACATGCATTAATATTATAATATTTTTTTATGAATATTAAATTCCTCACATAATAATCAATACCCTTAAAAAATAATGGTCTAGTGTATTTATAGTGTTTAAAAATTCATATTAATTTATGAAATATATTCATTATCTCCCATTATATTTTAATCACATTGGAAACATCATAAAAATTCCCAACTTGAAACCATTATTCATAACCATTCGAAATAAATGATTATAATGAGTGTTATTAGATTCAATATAAGGGTAAATATAATAGATATAAATCAATTATTATGAATGAAATATGTTGAGAATATTGGTATGATAACAAGATCATAACTAACTAATTTCATACCTAATCCGTCAAATATAATTAATCATTAATCATGGAATATGTATTTTTAATAAAATAAATATGTCATGCATGTGAATCATCATAAATAATTAATCATGATCCATGAAAACATATCATAAGAATAAGATATTTTTTTTTGGTGTACAAATATTCATATATATAATTTCCATAATCATGGATAACTACCAAGACTATAATAGTGGATTGGTTTGAGTCCCCATTCCATAATTTCAATAGTCAATGTGCACACTCAAAACTATTAAAATGTATAAGGCCCCTTAATGAAATGGGTTCACTCACCATTCCCATACATATTATCTCATGAGATATTAATCATATCCGAATGTATTAGAGGGATATATAATTCTAATCTCATACTTTAAAAAATCAAAACAATACATTTTTCTACCATAAGATAAAAATAAAATTTTCATCATTTCAATATAACATAACTAGTGGAAAAGAAACTGATTTCATAAATATTTCATTATATCTTAATTTACCCATAGGAAGGAAGTGGATTTCACATAGTTATCTTTAAATGATAATTATCAAAATGCACATACATAAATAAATTTGAAAAAATAATACAACCACATCCCTAGTGAATCATAACAATCCTAAAATAATATTGATATAGATTAAAAGAACATTTGGAAGGCCATTTGAACATATCCTTGAAAATATAGAAAATAAACTTTATTTTAGTATATTTAGAATCAAAAAATTCTCAAATATTAATAAATTCTAATTACATGAAAATAACCATGGAAATGACCAATTTAATCTTCAATGCAATAAATAGTCTCAATATTATAAAGATTCATTCATTAGGTAAATATTAAAATGATCATCCCTTTTAAACTTTAAATAAAAAGTCATAAATAATAACTACAAAAATATTTTAAAATAATATTTAACTTTCTTGAAAGGAAACTAATTTTTTTTAATTATATATAAATAATATTTGAATTATTAGAAATAATATTATTACAAATACTTCATTGAACTTAGAAAAAAAGGAAAAATTTCATCGACCAAAGAGGAAATATGGTACTTTAAAAACATTTTATTAGTATTTTTTTATAAAAAAAAGTGAGGAAAATTGAAATGATATATAAAAATTATCAGAATAAACAATATAGAAGGAATTATATTGGGTATAATAGATAAGAATAATATAATTCCTATCAATTTAAATTTAACATAAATAATCCCAAAATGAAATGACATTGTAACATAGACCCATACCTCAAGTCATGCATTTCTTCATATGAATTAAAAAACAGGTATAATAAATATATATTTACTAATCATCTATTATAGAACCACATTCTAAAATTATTTTTTATATATCAATAATTTATAATTTCCAATTATCTATTTATTAAAAATTGTTCATCGAAGTCATTATTCGGATAAAACTAGTTCTTTTTCTAGACAAGTTTAGGTGCAATGGTTTAAGTCCAAAAACCTTGTTCGTGGAATCATCATATAATAAACATAATCATATCATAACTGATTTATTTATTAATTATATTCCATTTATAACCATTCAAATAAAATTTTGATGAGAAATTAATTTCATCACATCATGTAGATTGAATTATGTAAGTATACATGAGTGATATTTTAACATTCTAAATGATGGTAGGAAAGAATGGTAAATAATAATTCAAAATTAAAAATTCCTAATTATATCATAGTTATCATATATATATATTCATAATATTTATCCTTATGAAAATATTAAGAATGTTGAAAAAAAAATTAATTACAGTGCTATATGGATTTTGTAGTTCACACGTATACTTGAGTGACATTATAATTTTACAAAATATGTGAAGAAGAAAGAAAATGGAAATATAATTAATATAAAAAACTCATTATAATTAAGATAATGATTCCATAATTTTAATAAGGATTTATAATATATGGCACTGGAATAGAAATATTGAAACCTAGAATGGATTGGAAAAAATATATACCACTTCTTTTGGTATCCTCCTTTGAGAAGCACTTAATGGTTTATTTTATGGGTATTTTTGGAAGACAAAACCCTCAAGGTCATGTATACTAATGTAGGGAGAGTATTTTGTTATATATTTTTTGACAAAAAGTGGTCAATTGTTTTAAAAATAGTTTCTATTTGGTTCATTTTTATAATAGAGGGGAGTGGCACTCTTGTAAATATATGAAACAATAAAATATAATAATGTTAGATTCTAGTGAATGTGTTACAAGAAAACAGAAAAAATAATATAATATATGTTTGGGTATATATACACTTAACCAAAAATATTTAAATATTTTTTTTGGTAATTTGATCTCTTATTTTTCTAGTATAACCATATTTTAACCTATTTAACATTTTCCGTAGTAGTGAATTCTGACCTTAGTTTCTATTCGTAATGATAAAAAAAATTGAACTAGTTAATAAATTTAGAAAGTAAAAATAAAAATAATTAAACCATTTTATTGGAATTAATTTTTATAAGTTGTAAAAATTTATTTTAAAATAATTTTTCACAACACCATGAAAAAATATTTTAGAAAAATTAATTTTTAATCACAAAAAATAACTAATTCTCATTAAATTTCTTATAAAATCCATATTATGAATGTTAAAATATTTTATTTAATATAATATATGAAAATTTTGTTTTATATTAATCATAAATAGTGATTATATTAATTTATAATGAAAAAACACCTTCCTCGCAAAAGAATAGTTTTTCAAAAAAACATCTTTTTATTCGTTCAAATGATTTTATTTTCATTTATATCAAATTTATAATAGTGAATTAGTTTTATATATGTGTAAAATAAATTCAAAAGTTATTTAGTTCTATTAGAAATGTCCAATACAAAGACATGGAGATAAAAATACAATTTAATAAAAATGTTTCAATATTATATCATGGTTCATTAAGACTAGGGGATGCAGATAAATCAATATAAAAAAGATATAAAACATATTTAATGAAAATATATCATAAAATCTTGGGTGTCACACTATACCACCGTTTAATAATTTATCCATAAAAATTATCCCTTATGATACAAAAAAACATAGGATACAATTTATTCATCACATCCTTTGGTTCCTATGTATTTTTCTCAAATTTATCATTTCCCCACAAAACAATGAACTCGTGAGTGGCCTTATTCCATAAAAAAAAAATCTCTTTATAACCAAGAATCTTCATCAATTATTCCTCATATATGTTATAATACTTCATTGGTAGTACCTTTGAGTCCAATACATGTAATGGATCTAGTATATATTTTATTTGGATTGATTCATGGAATACATAATAATAGTTGGAGTGATTTGTTGGAAGCATAATGCATTAAGAAACAACCCCAATACGATCATGAAATTTGAAGAAGGAAATACATCTAGGAAAAAAATTCCCATAATTCTAAATCTAAAAAACCAATTCCATGGAGATATTAATATAAATACCATTTCAAAATTTTAAAACTCTTAATCTCACCGATTATTGTCTGCAAAAAATTTCTATCCACTTTAAGATCAACTGATCTTCTACAGAATAGATCTTATATTATGTTCTATTTCCTTTGATGGAACAGGTCTGATTGACATTCTTTCTCTAACTTCATCACAACTCATTGGAGTTCTAAACATCCTACCACTGAGGGAAATATAAGGATCTATATGAATTATTATGTAAAATAAAATTCTAAAAAAACTATGCAATCGAAATATATTGATCCTAAAAATAAGTGAAATCAATTGAAGACAAACTAAAAATTTATTATATTGTTATATTGGTCCAATGAGATTGCAAATCCTTATTATAATGATATAGAGTCAAACATTTCAAAACCATATTCAAAACTTGTTAAAGATTTCTTGAAAACCTTGATTTAAACCACAAATCCCAATCAGATACAATAGAATGATGTATTCCATATGACCTTATCACTATATATATGTATATACTAGAAATATTAACAAGATATTTAAAATTAAATGAGCTGAATTCATATAGATATAACATTAATTTTATAATTTCCTTTAGTTTTTTGATGGAGTAAGGTTAAAAAATTCATGTTGATATTTTACCACATACAATCTATTATAAGAGATTTTCATAACATCGCCTTATACTTATGTCTCTCAAAATTGACATTGTGACAACATATGCATTGATATTATTACTATAAAATATTCATTTTCATGTTTTATCAAGAGAAATAAAATTTAATATCTCTATAAATCATCATAGATACTAGATAAATCCAAAATGGAAAACAATGAGGTTCATCAAAAATATATTTCATCAAATATATTATTGATGATACACATATATTGTTCCATTACCTTATCATTACATTATAATCATTGTTGAGGACAATAATATTTCTAAAATTATTTTATATTTCGACATCCTACTTCTAAACCTAATTAAATCATTATTTGTATGGATGGTTGATCATTTATATGAGAAAGATATGACTTGCCTACTTTTATCAAGATTTATTGATCTATATTCAAAAAATGCATATGTATTGGATGAATATTAATCCTCATCATGGAAAAACTGCCATGTTCCTTGTAACTAAGACCATCATCCACCGAGTTCAAATTTTCGTTGTGGTAATGTATTGACCAGTGATAATCATTAATCAAATCCAATTATCACCTTAGAAACATATTCAACTCTTTCTGTGTGAATATGTAGTTCATGATTTCATGATTATAATATATATCCAATATTTCACCATAAAGACGTGGCCTCTATATTTTTAATTCAAAAATCACTCATAAAAACTCTAAATGTTGGGTTGGGATAGTTTTATTATGCAATTTCAATTGATTTGAGACATAATATATCACAATACCTTTAATCATGTGGAAACATCCAAAACCCCTATTTTATGTATCTCTAAAGATCACAAATCCTTCTCAACAATGGGATAGTGTGAGAATATGATAATTGATTATCACTATTTTTAGATCTTTGAAATTTTACACACATTCTTCTATCTAATAGAGCATGGAAAAATTGAAGAAATTGTTGTTAGTATATTTGAAATACAAGATAAATTTATCACAAATCATTGAATGTATCCACAAAACCAATGAATACTATATATATCGATCACCATGGTTGGTCTAGGATATTTTGCACTAACATTTATCTTTTATGAATCTATTGATATACGCATGCATGAGATTATATAACCCAAGAATGAATATTTATCTTTCCAGAATACAAACTTAATAATTTTAGAAAATAAATTCTCCTCTATTAGGATCATAAACACAATCCTCGAATGATATTCCCACACTTAAATTTTCTATAAATATATAAGAATATCATCTATAATGACTGCACCAAATGAATCAAGATAATCCCTAAATACTATATTCATTTTATTTGTGATGATATTTGGGGAATTGACAAGCCCAATTGGAATCAATGTAAATTCATAATGACCATAAAATGTATGAAACAATTTGTTATGTATGCCCTACTTCAGGACCCTTCATTGATGATATCTCGATTGATGAATAATCTGGTAAAAATATTAATCACCTAAAAATTGATGAAAACGATCATCATTTTGGGGTAGGTGATATATGTTTTTCATAGTGATCTTGGAATGTTCTTGATAATCAGTGGAAATATATATTGACCCCTCTATGTTCTTTCTAATAGGAAAAAGTTCACCCTTTATCATCCACTAGGTAATACGAATACCTTATATATATTATACTTGATATTATTCTTAAATTCCTATAACTTAATTGATGTCATTCTATATAGAGGCTCCGAAATAAGTGCAATAGTAAGTGTGAGTACTATTTAAAACTCTATATAAATATTCAATGGAATACTTTGAATGTATTAAAAAAATGCATTATTATAATCCAAAATAATAGTCATAGATATTTCAATGAGTATCTCCTCAACCATTTGTGATTAATATCTCTTATAAAGAGGTAGTAAGACCCATACAATGGAAGAAATTTACATTGGATGTTCATATTTATCTTCACACTAATAGATAATCATGTATTGATTTATAATATCAATCATCGACTCACTTCCATAGAAATTGATATGGGATGTATATAAAAAAAGAATATCAATGTTCAAAATCTAATCAAATTCTTATAATGTATGAATAAAAATATTTTCATAGAGTACATTCCAAAAAACATAAAGTAGACATTCCTAAATCTGGAGTGAAGGATAAGTGTTCCTCAACCATCATTATCCACTTCATTAATTGACATAGCCTAAGTCCTTAATTTTTTATGAGTCAATCCTTAAATTAGAAAATTTATATATATAATTCACACATTCTCCAAACATAAGAAATTGAATTAGTAGTTAGACATTAGTCTGAATTTTATTTATCAACACCAAAATATTTCTTTTTCCTAAGAAAACTAATTTTTTATACCCTTATTTTCTAAACAAAAAACATATTCTCATTATTTAGTGAAATTTTCCCTGGTTATTAATACCATATTTATGACATGAGGGAATATGAATATTTTTCCATCCATGGTTATTATTATTATTATTTCCTCAAAATTATATATTTCTCTTACCCCCAAATCATAATAATAATGAGAGTATCCAATATCAATTTCCCTCTTGAGATCATATGAAGCGATTAATACATAGGTGTCAATGTCTCTTATTGGAAAATAATTTTGGAGAAATCATTCTAAACAACAAAATAACTATTCAATTTTTCTTTCAAGGTCAATGATAAAACCAAAAGAATAACTCCAATATATTGTAAAATTTCAAACAAAATTACTAATGGATTCCATATCCTTCTAGTTTAGTTTAATAAATTTCCTCCTGATCTTATTTAAAAGAGTTTGAGAAAAATACATATTGAAAAATTCCTTTATAAACACAACCCAAATCATGAAGTCAATTTCCACCTCTTGTATATTATTCTTGGTAAGTTTCCACCATGGACAAAATTCATCATCCAAATAATACAAAACTAAATTAATGTTATAATTGTATGATCATTGAAGAATATTTAATAATTTTCCATATAATTTATCCATTCATCAATAATAAATTAAGCATAAGAACCACTGAAGGAAGGTGAAAATTTCCATATAAATGAGTCAATACTGATTTTCTTCTTACATTGGCTATTGGGATTTCCACCTGATTCATTTTACTATTCAATGATTACGAGATTTGGAGAGAATAACAACAATATTTTACATACCATCCCCCATATAACATGGTTTCTCTTGGGGATAGTCATTGCATTTCTATTCCCATTGTATGTTCACAATATTCCTCCTAGTTATATCCATTGACTAAAATGGAAAATTGTAGTATCAGTATTGAAAACAATTATTAAATGTGAGTAATAATTAAATCATGAAAATAATTCAAATGATATCCTAAATTGTTAACTCTTCTTATCAACTCAGGACACTTTATTTTAAAACTATGCCACTTATATTTATAAAATATTTTCAAAGGTTCAACCCTATTATTTATCACAATTATTCACTAAGATAATTTGAATTAACCAAATCATATCCATTGAGAGTTTCAAACCTAGTGTTCAGTTGTCCTAAACTTCATGCACTAGGGGAAGATCATGTTAATAACAAAACAACCTCTTCTGAGTTATTACTCATTGGAAAATATGTTATAGGGACTACATTCACTTCTTTTAACTAGAAGTATATTTTATTTATAAGAAACCAAAAAATCTCTAACCCAAAGAAGAATCAATATTTTATTATTTTATTATAATTTTTATTAGGTTTTTAATCAAAATTTTGTAATTATGTTCTCCTAAAATTACTAAAACCCACCCTAATGTAAAATGAGGTGGCCAAACCATTATATACATAAATATTATATAATTTTTAATTAATAGTCAATATAACTCATAAAAATATATTCCCTAGACCCATAAAAGTGTAGTGTATTTAGATACTAGATATATATTCATATTACCCCACAAAATATAATCAACATCTCTCACAAAGTTCACAACACATAGTACACTTATTAGACAAACCCCACTTAAAACAATTATTAATAACCCTAGGAATAAAATCATAAGAAATGGTGAGATTTGATTTTATGTATGGTTTAAAAATGGATATATTAAATAATGACCATAAATGTGAATATGATTAGAATAATTGTGTGGTTATATGATTGTAACTTACGAAATTCAAATCCAATCAATCAACAATCTTTAATTATGTGTCATGGAATATGTACTTGTTGTAAAATAAATGGGTTTTAAGATTATGGAATCATCAATAATTAATCATGCTCTATGATGACATATCATAAAAAAACCTAGGTTTGTCGAATATACATAAGCATAAAAATTTATATCCTTATTCAAGGATCACATCCAAAATAATCATAGTGGATTGGTTTCACTACCAATTCCATCATTTCATTAATCAAGGTTCATACAAAAGATTTTTATACTAGATATATTAGCTTACTAAGTTAGATTCACTCCCCATTATAGTATATAATATCCCAAGAGATAGTAATAATTTCTTAACTAATTAGAGGGATATAAAATCTTTATACCATAGGTTACATAATTATAACCATATATTTTCTCCACCAATTAAAAAAACATTCCTATTTTCATCACATCATAACCTCTATAATTAATCAAGTTTTTAATGATTTTTATGAGGTAATTGACATGTTTTAAAGTATAGGGTGTCAAATAATAATCCTTAAATAATTTACATCATAACACATCTGGATAATTAAATTCAATGGTATCATAAAGTCATTTCCACAGTGATTCATAAAAATTTGAAAAGGTTTTATGCATTGATGAAAAAACCTTTTGAATATGATTTTAACATTTATTAGAGAATTTTAAAAATTCCCTTTTCCTTTTTTATATTTGAAAAATCAAAATTACTAGAGTTTAGAGAAGAATTTTTTCTCTAAAATTAGTCATGGAAAATTGTAATCGAATATTCAATTAAATTAATAGTCATGATGGTGGTAAAATTAATTTCTGTGATAAACATTAAAATAAAGATTATTTTTACACTAGAGGAAGAAGTATTAAATAAAATTTTTAAAAATAATTATTAAACATTAATTTAAAAAAAATTAATATAAAGAAATTTTTTTTAATAAGTTTGTAAATAGTCCATATTTCATAAAAAATAAAATTATTGAGAATATTACAAATAATACATACATTTGATAAAATGTTAATCCACCAAATAAGAAAAATGCATATTTTTAATTAAAAATATTTTCTTGATCATTTTATGTACCAAATATGGGAAGATGGAAATAATATTTAAAATTGAATAAATTAGAGAAATATAAGAAAAATATATGGGGTTTAAAGGACAAGGATCATATAATTTCCCATTATGAAAATTTATCATAATCAATCCGAAAGAGAAATGATAGTGTAACAAAAACTCATACTATAATTAACATTCATCAAATAAGGCATTCAATAATGATTTACAATAAATATATAATTATTATAAATCTATTTTATAACCACATTGATACATATATTCTTAAGTATCATTCAGTTATAATTTTAAAATATTAATTAAATAATAATTCATCATTAAAATAATTATTCAGGTGAAAACTGGTTCATTTTTCCACACATGTTTCAGTTAAATCATTCTTATACTTTTATATTAGTTTTCATTTAATTATATCTAAAATTAAAATAATTTAATTAATATTATATTTATTCATTATTATAATATTTAATTCATTTCTTATAAATTGGTTTTGAAAATTGAATCACATTACATCATGGAGATGATAAGGCATACATATTCATAAGTGAAGTTTTCACGTTTTGGTGGTTGGATAGAATGAACATTAAAATAGAATTCATCATTATAAAATCATAAGTATTTCATAAAATTAATATATATTTATTTAATATATCATTATGAATAACTATATAATGTGGAAATTAAAAATGAATCACATTGCGTTGTGTAGCTGGTAGTCTACATTTACTCCCAAACGTCATAATGATTTTCTAACTAATGGTAAAGAGATATAAAATTGATATAATAATACCATAAAAAACAATATTAAATAGTTTAAATAATTATTAAAACATGTTGATAAGGTTATATAGCATTTTTATTAGGTACAATATGAATTAAACATGATAAAGACGGGTAAGAACATGTACCTCATCTTGGAGTATAATCCTTTGGAAAGAACCATATGGATTCTTGGATGAGTCATTTGGGAGGAGAATAACTCTCATGGTTTTGTATAATGATTTTTTTATGTTATTTGGGTTGAGCATGGTTATGAAAATAGGATCATCTTGTGTGGATAAGATAGGAGAGGAGGATCCCTTTTATATTTGAGGGGAGTGACACTCTTATAAATACATAAAATAATAAAATATAATAAAGTAATATTAATGTTATAGTGGGAAAAAAGTTACCCAAATTCGAGGATAATATAATTTTTTGTCTAAATACGCCTATTAAATAGGATTATTGTTTTTTATTTTATCCATTCTTTCTTTTGTTTAACCCCACATTAACCATTTTAACATTTAATGTAGTAATGAATTTTTACCATTGTAACTCTTAAAAAAAATGAAATTAAAATGTTTACTAAATATTTAGTTTTTGAATAAAAATATATAGAACACTTTATTATATTCAAATTTTTCGAGGGGAAAACATTCATTTTTATATAAGTTCTCAAAATGTAGTGAAAATAATTTTTAGAAAAAAATACATTTTTTGGAAAAAAAGAGTTATTATTAATAATCCTTTACTTCTAAAACCAATATATAAATAATAAAATATTATATTAAATAATTATTTACAAATTTCATTAAAAAAATTCATAATTATTGATTTATATCATTTATTATGATAAAAACACGTTGTGCACATAAAAACATTTTGATTGAAATTTTTTTACCCTCAAATGAATTTGTTTTAATTTCTCACAAATATATGACCAATTATTTCTATTTCCATTTGTGTAAACAATAATTTTTTTAATAATTTCGTTTTTCCTATTCATACTTTCTAATTTAATGATTGTTTTATAACAGTCGCTTTTGATAATAATTTTTTAATAGTGTATTAGGCTATATTTAAAGTCAATGTTGCGAATAAGGAAATATATCGAAGACATAAAATATATTTAAGTTAAATATGTCATATATTATTTTTTTTACACATATCACTCTCATTCACAAATTATCTTCTAAAACTTCTATGTTTTTTCCCTGATTCATCGTCTCATGGAAGATGCTTGTTGCATTTGAAGTAAGATGTTTCTAATGCAAATGATACAATATTCAATTTTATAATTCATATAGTCGTATAAAATTCAACATTGTTTTTACTTAAGCCTAATTTTAGGTATAGTTTTCCAAATTTTTCATTATTTTGTTTAGAAAATGATTAATTCACATGTGATATTGGATGAGTCAACTTCTACAAGCTTAAGGATGTTGGATTCATTTATATTTCATCATATCCCATGTATTCTTAAGTGATGTGTATGCATATGTCAAGGATTCTTGGTTCGTGAATTCTAAAAAGAGGTTAGGTGAGATTATGAGTTTGTTATAGTATAGTTTATATCCTCATAGGAGTGAAGTGTGGTTGTAGAATATCGTATATTGATTGTATGGTGACCTAATAGTAATTCATAATAGGGGAATGGCATGTAGTCGAGTTCCATTTACCATGTAGTAGTTGGGAATTATATAGATGGTAAAATTTGTATAAGATTCATATTTGGGGGAATTTATTATGTTTTATCGGGTGTAATGGGCCTTGGTTAGTGATTATTAAAAATTTTACATACTCTATGTATAATATGATAGGTTCTTCTGGTGTCTTTTATGGACTTTGAAACCACATTTTAGATGTTGAGTGACAGATATTCTTTTTATTTGGATTTTATTCTCTCTTAGAAGAAGCATTTTGGTTTTTTATAGGAATATTAATTACGGGGTTTCTTTTTATGTGATATTAGGTGAATGATTGAATGTTTCTATTAAGGGAATGATACTAGGTTGTGTTGATTATTTGGTACATTAGGAATGTGTTGTGATTTATAAATAGTGGGTTATTAACAGGATTTTAAAAACATTTTGAAGTTAAAACCCCAATTAAACGTGTTAAAATACCTTAGTGACCATTTGATTTTAGTAAATTCTATGTGTTTGGACTACCCTAATGTCTATTTATGACTTGGGATGGAATGACATGAAATAGTGACATGGATGAAAAAGTTGAGGGGAGTTCCTAATACATTTAGTGTTTGAGGGAATCCCTAGAGGGATGTTAATATTGGTTGTGGAAAAGTGTTATTTATTAGATTCATCATAGAAGAATTATGGACACATGGCCTTGGTGTCCTCTTGTGATATTATGTACCTATATGTATTTATGTAATGGATGAGTATAGTGTGGTGGATTTAGTCAATCAATAATGAGTTTTGAAGTGAGGTATCCATTAGAAATGTACATGATGTGTACTAGTGGATATATAGGGGTTAGGAATGGGTAAAAAATTACATTCATATTTCTATATATATTTTACATTTTTTTAACCTATTTGGGTTAATAAGAGTTGGCTTTTTACATCATCCAGATTGATATGGTGGTCATCAAGAAGTGATTTTTTACCTCACCATGTGTGATAGGATGGTTATTAGTATATGATGTTTGACAAAATCCAATGTGATAGTTTGGTGGTCAGTATGTGATTTTTGATGTCACTATAATTTCCAACATTCAGATAGGTCGAAAATTCAAAAAGAATTTGAATTATTATTACTAAATGGGTGTTATTCTGAATGGATAAATGGAATGAAGTTACATTTGTTATGATGTATCAAAAGGGTGTTTTAAGATAACTAAGGATTCTTAGGAGGTAATTGGGTGTTCAGATAATCTTGGGAGGCTTCAGGTTAAGTCTGGGGTGTTTTATCATATTTTGTTTTCCAGGCTCATTGTTTGGAGTGAATGGATTTGGAGGAACCACATGACATAATAATTACACATTCTTTTTAGTTTATTTTTAACTATAAATTTTTGAGTTTCATTGTTACTACAAGGTTAAATAAATACAATGAAAGGTTCAAGGGGAAACTATATGAGGATGAAGAGGGTCTCAGATATGGTTTAAAAATTGTGAATGGTTTCAGAAATACCATGTGTAGAATTGAATAAGTCTTCTAGTGGGGTGTGAATGAATAAAATATGGTTTTGGAAACCATGATTGAGGATTTTTTTAGTTACTACATGCAACATTGTTGGAACATGATTTCAAAATCCATGACAAATTTTTTTTCATTTTCCTAGAATAACATCAAAATAGTGATTTTAGCATTTTACCCTTTGGTATTTTGGAGTATCCATTACCTTTCACTTTCCCTTGTGTAAATAAAATGGATAATGGTTACTCCTCCCTTCCTCCATTCTTAAATCCACTTAAATGAAGTGTTCATGGTGGTTTTCATTAGCATCTTATGGTAAGACTCATCCACTTGTGGCATTCATTCGTTATCTTCTTATCTCCAATTTTGGAGGTCTTCTATTTTGGTTTTGTGGAAATTCCAATGGATTATGGTAGAATAAACAATTTATCAATGAGAATTGGGTTTAATTGAATAGAGGAGATGTTGGTATTGATTTTATGGTGGTGAAAATTTCATTTGGGTGTCGTGGGGTTTGGACAATGATGGGAAGATCATTGTCAAGATCTCAATGCTTTGAAAATAGAATAAAAGGCATTATAAATGAGTTGGGTGGTTTGAAAACATTACCCATAGTTGTCATATTTGTTTTTCATGTCTGTATTGTATATTCCTTAGGTCCCCTTTTAGTGGTGTTTCCCCCATGGTTTGAGTTTATTTCCTTGGGCCATTAATTTTTTTTAAAGTCCTTCCATAGATCTTATTGGATCCATAGTGTAGTGAGACTGGAACAATAAACACTCCTAGGGTGTTACAACCTTTAAAAAATATAATGTTTTGGGTATTTATTTTAATAAAAATTATATGTAGCCTTTTGTAATTATTATATAGTGATATTTATGTTTTATGTTTTTTTACTTTCCAATATTGGAAAAATATATTTTATATAAATGTGTACTGACCTCAAGGATATTTTAGAGAGGTTTTAAAGGGGTTTAAAATGAATATTCAAATTATGTTTTCTTTATTATGTATAAAATGGTTTACTATATCATTTAAATGGATTGGGTGGTAAATTATGGTCTTAGACCTTTTTCGATTTCTATTAAATAAATAACCCAAATTTTTAATGGGAATTTTAAAACTTGTAATGAATATATTTGGTTATGGTAATTTTATGAGAACTGACAAGGGTTTGGGATTTTATTAATAATATTTTAGCTTTATGGTCCCTTAGGATGTCGGTGATGGTCAAACAATAAATAGTATTTAATATTGATAAATGAAAATTGGTTCACCAATAATGTTATTATATTACAAATAGTAAGCATGTTTAACCTTTAGTACTATTATTGACTAATTATAGAGTGGATTAGGTTTTTTGAAAATGATGCTACTCATCCATGGTGTGGGTGCTAGAATGATAGTGGAGGAAACATTTGTATCTTTCATGGATTAGGATATTGTACATAGAGTTCCTCGTCTATGGTCTTGGGAGGACTAGATTTATCTTATAGGCACCCTAGTCCACCGTGTTTTTAGATGATAGTCTGATTCTCTTGAATACAAGGGTATGGTAATAGAGTTCTATATCGGTGGTTTCTTTTTTTGTAAATCACATTCATCATCCATTGTATATGTTCTAGATTGATTATCAAGGAACCAATAGTATTATATATGACTGGGATGGTCAGAACTGGAATTACAATTCCCTTATTTGAGGAAGTAGACTAATGCTTGAAGGTACACAAGATTAAATTAATTGAGAAATGAATTCCCTTGTGACGTAAATATTGTGAACCTTATGGTATATTTCTTGGAATCATGGAACAGTGGGAGTTGTATTCAATAATTTGGTGACTTGACATAACCCAAATTATTAAAAAGGATCATGATAAATGGTTAACAGTAAAACTTGGTTATATAAATATATTATTTATTTACTGAACCTTTAGATATCTTTATATCTCATTTTAATGATTGGTATTAAAATTATACATGATTTTTGGAGGCTTAATAAGTTATTTTCACGCCCTTCTTGGGAGACCATTGCACAAGGGTTCTTGGGAAGATCTCACATGTATATTTTAGGCACAGGTCTGGTATAAAAATCATGTTGATTTTTTCCATTTTAGGATGGATGGATTAGATGGTATCATGATATTTGATGAGGTTTATATTGGTGGGGCTATACGAAAATATGTAATTATTTTCATTTGTTCATTTTATGAATTTGATCAGCCCAGTGGGTGACTGATGTTGTTTGTATGACATAGATGTTATGGATTTTAGTTAATTTCATTTTAGGAAAATAGTTCCAGTGGATTTATTCTTTATTCACACACATATTTGTATGATACATGGTTATTTATATTATATATTGAACTCTAATTTGGGGTTATAGACTCCTCATAGTACCTCCTTAAACCCTAAAATAGTGAATATCATCTGGAACACGAGGAGTCACAATTGTGGTCTTATGGAGAAATGATACGGGGGGACAATTTTAGTGGCACATAAGTTGGGTTGCTAAAATGGGGAATCATATGGCATACATTCTGGTTATTTTATTATTTTAGTTTTGGTAGACTAGATATATAGTAATGCGTCAGATCTTTATTCAAATACCAGGATGGTAAATCAAGAACAATTACTCCAGCAGGATTTCTATGATACTAGGAGATAGGGTAGATGTTCTTGTTTTTTGGTTTCATGGTTTTTTAGATTTAATATATGGATGAATCGCATTTTGTTTTGAATGGACCACTAGACATTTTATTGGGATTTGGTTTTGTCTCTTATGCTATAATGGTCATAGGAATCTCATGTATTATGTTTACAATGTTAGACCCAAATATTATAGGCCTTTTAGTGTGTGATTTTATGGATTTACTTATGATGGTAGGTTATTTGGATCAGTGATGAGATGGTCAATGATGAGGATTCTTGTGTGGTCCTCATTAATTATTGTTTTATTGACCTTACTAGTGTAGTATTGTAAAAGTATATGGCCCTTGGACCCATGGTGGGTGGTTTTTACTCTATATTGGCTGCATGGATTGGTTATCTAGGGATCTTTCTGAATTTAATATTCTCAAAGGGGATCTGTAGTTCTAAAAATATGGTTGGTTTGTGATGCCTTTATATTGTGAGGCCATATATTATGGTATTTTTGGCATGTTTATGGTGTGAAATGTTTGGAAATGAGTGTGTTTGAAAACCTGTGGGTTGTGTCCTCTTATGTGTTATCATAGGCCAAGGTTGTTGGACCTTGAACGTATTGTGACAAATTACTAGTGGTCCTCAAAGGGATTGTATTGTTATCTTCTTGACATGACTACAATTTATAGAGTTTTTTATAGGTGGATTTTCTAGAATACTGAAGACTGGTATTTTCTGAGTTGTATGTTTATTTGTGTATATATAAAATGAGTGGATTTTTTTTGAATTTTTATATTGGTCCATAGGCAATGAAAAATAGATTTAGGTTTAGGTGATTTGGATACCTTTGGTTTTGGGAAAGAGACCTTGATTTCCAGTGTTTTAGAATAGTGGTTAGTTTTTAAAGGGGAATTGATGTTTGGGTTCGTTACATGGGTGATGGTTGTGTAGGATAGATGTTCCTTATGACATTGATAATTTCCTAATGTGAAAGATTACATTAATTTATGGACATATAGGGGATATTGACCTCGCATGTTTACATCGTGAGACACATGAAGGTGTCTATTTTCTTTAGGTTGGAAAGCACTAGGAGTGTTGACTCTTCGATGGTGCTTGTGGTATCTTAGGGAATTACTAGTTAAGTGACTATCATGTTTACCTCTAGATATGTCTCCATGAATGAAGTGAGAGTATACCTAATATTAGTGGAACATTTGAATTATTCTCAAGTCTTGAGTAGTCTTGAATGTGTTTTTTACTCAGTGAGTTCCCTTTTGTTTTTGGAAGTACCATAGTTTCCCTATATTGTTTGAGATGTGAATGCATGGTATGAATGGCCAGTGCAGAGGGGTTGTGAATTAAGTTTTTGTAAATCCTAACTCATTAGATTTACAAACATGTTTTCTATTTGGGGGGGGAGTCACACAATACTGTTTGTGGAGGCCAAAAATTAATTTGATCATGGGTTCATGAGTGAACGAATCCATTAATTATTAATTGTTTTTTGGATTAGACATCACATGTGTGTATGTTGAGGGTCTTGTGTTATGAATGTATCCATGAGTAGGATATGAGTTAATATGGGTGTGATGAGATTCTTGTGGCCAGGGAGGTCTGGGGACTTTGAATGAGTTTTTTTTATTTCCCAATGGTTAGCGGTTTCATCAGAAATGGATGAGTTTTTGTGGTATTCTTCGACACATTTTTTTTGTACACTCAGTATAGAGACGAACATACACCATATCTTGACATAATCTTGGGGAACTATGTTTTAAATAACTATATTCCAAAAAAACTAACGAAATTCTTGGTTTGATGAAAGGCCTCTTTTATGGTGAATCTCAAGTATAAGTGTTACCGGTGTGGTATGGTGGTAGGTGAACATTCGACCATCAATATGAAATTTCCTCGTAAAGGACTAGATGTTAATAAAATCCATGGGAGCTGTTACTAGATTCTAAGAATTGGTGATGGTGGATGTTTTGGTATTCTTCTAAGGTGATAGTAAGTTGGACACATCAAGTTCTTTGTATGTAAGTGAATTATTCATGGGTCATGGTTGTTGGAGTTATTTGAGTGAGGTGATGATGATGACACTCCTATTGAGGGGAGTGATGTGTTGGTCATAGGGGTGTGGCCCTCATGCTGTAAGGTTCATATATGTGTGGAACTAACATTTCTGGTGATTGTTTAAATTATATAAGAAAGCTAAATGGGAAATTAGATATGGTGGATGAACAAACCAAGCATAGGATTCAGGCAAATTGTATTAGAGTTACTTTTATTATGTAGTAGGTAACAACTATAGTTTTCAGTTAGTAGAGAAAATAATAGTGATATCTCACTGGGGGTTTGGTATGAACTTAAGTGATCATGTTTGGGTGTTTAGTGAATGCCTATAGGTTTGAGGTAATTGTGATAAAGTGTGATGGTGACATACTAGTAATTAATTCGGGGACATTTTGGGATGATTCAGTCGGGGATAGTTTAACTTGGGTTAGTGAAAAATTTATGTGTGGGGGGGGGGAGGATGCAAGATACACCTAGTGTGTTATTTTTGGAATAGTTGTTGCATTTCTGGTTTTAGTTGGTATTCAAAGGTAAATATTTAATGTTCTCAGTTCATTCAGAGACAGATGGTATGCATATCTGTTGATTTGTTTTCGATGATGGTGATGGGTTCTGATTATGAATGGAATTATCATATGTATTTGGGTGGAGTATATTGAGAAACATTTTGGGTGCTTTGTGGAAGAATGATTTCAAATTCTACTAAGCTTATGTGATGGAAAAGTATAATGTATAAGATTTTTGTTTTTATAATATGATGCTTATAGTGGGAACACTAAAGATAGATGAATAAGTGGGTGATATTATAATCAATGCATTAATTTTATGGTATTAGTTATGTTTGATCATGGTTTTTTAGTTTGTGAAAAAGGGGATTGATAAAAAATTTAGCCTGTTGATGGCCATGAGTCATAGGTTGGGTCTTTTTATTGTTTCAGGTTATCAGAAGCTGAATGGGGCTATGTGATAAAATTTGATGTCTGGCGTAGGTCATGTAGGGAAGATGGCTGACCACTATAGATTCATGAGGAAGGTAAGTACTATGGTATGAGGTTTTAATATCCCACATTTATATAGGATGAAAATTTGTAAGTAATTGGACTTTTAATCTTTAATTCCACCAAATATTCAGTCAATACATAGAAAGGATTCCTCAGAGTTGGAATTTCTAAAAATGGTATTTTGAGAAATGAAATGATTATTGAAATGATGCCTATTTTTCAAGATGATATTCAAGGGCTTCAATTTAGGATTCAAGAAGTTTCATAACGTCATTCATAGGTTCATTTTTATATGTTAATATCTTGAGATAAATCATGAAACACAATGATTATCTAGAGGTTTTTAGTTTATTTTTAACCGACCAAGGTTATGTTATACGGTTACTACATGGTTAAGGAAGAATTGTGAGGGGTTCAAGGGGAAATCATGTTAGAATGAGAAGGGTCAATGTAATGATCCTTGTATTTATAAGGTTTTAGAAAATCTGTTCACCTGGTATTTAATGTTTTCCGATGGGTTTTTCATAGTTATAACATAGTTTAGACAACTGTGCAGTCAAACTGTATGAGAGGATTTGTTTGGATAGTTCCAAAAACATGGTTGGTGCATGTTTAGGAATACCATGTTTCCAAACCGTGTGTCTACCCGGAATCTCACTGAATTGATGACTTTATCATTTTACCATCTTGTATTCATAACTTACCACTACCCTTTATAATCCCCCTTTTTAAAAAAACCAGTGGATGATTTCTCCTCCCTTACTCACTTCCACAAGAATCAGGAAGAAGGTGTTCTGGGTTGTTTTATTCAGGATTTTTAGGTAAAAATTTAACTCCATTGACTTCCTTCCTTATATTTCATTATTCTCCCTAATTTTGTTGATCAACAAAATAGGTTTTGTTGAAAATTACATCGGATCATGTTAGAATAATCATTTTATCATTGGGATTTTGATTAATGCGTGCATAGGAGATTCTATGATTGATTCCTCCACCATTTCATGATTTTTATTTAATATATGTGTGGAAGGTGAATTTTCATAGTATTTATGAGTTAAGTTAATTTATTTATGTGTTTAACGGTATCTACTCTAATTTATTTTTTCATAGAAATTGTGTAGCGAGTCTATGTGGACATTCCAGATCAGTTTCATGGATTTTTAATCACAGTTGATAAATTTGGAAGGTAATTTAGGATTATTCCACATTGGGGTTTAGTTCCTTAATTAATTATATTTTTTATTATAATTAATTTTGTATTATTGTTGTAAGACTAGAGATCAGGTGGTGATGAAGATATTGGATGGGAGATGAGGGGTTTCTATGATTCTTAGATGGGCCTTGACAACACTATTTTTCTTTTAAAACATATTTAGAAAGCTTATAAAATATGTTAGGTGGTCTAGTATATTTACCCACAGTCTATATATTTATTTTGCTTGTGTGTGAGATATTTGACTAAGAGTCCTTGTGTGGAGTGTCTTCCCATTTGGTTTGACTTTGTGGTCCTGGGCCTTCATTTATTTCCTTAGGAATAATGTCTATCCTGTTGAAACTATGCAATTGTGACACTATAACACGACCACCCATTGGGTGCACATGATTTTAATAAAAATGGAGTTTTTTAGGTTTTGAGTTTTGTTTAAATCCTATGTGGACTTTTGAAATTATTAAATAGTGATCAAGGGGATTTTTATTTCGTGTTAATATCCAATTTGGGAAAACTATGAGTTAAAATGGATGTTATAATAACCCAGTATCCACACTTATATATTTAATGAAAAAATATAAACATTACATTCATGACATTGAGTCTGATAAACGTGACCCAATTTTTTCCGACAAAACATAAAAAATCAAAAAAATATATTCAATCAAAAAAATACCAATGTACCATTTATTATTAGAGTTATATATATATAGGAAAAACACTTAACAACATGGGTTTACAAAAAAGGGGCTCCTAAAACTCATTAATATCTCCCACTATACGAAAAGGATACAATTGGTTATAAAAATCAATGTGAAATCCTTATTTACACAGTTAATTTGACATATTTACTCATGAAGTGGGAAAAATTATAAGGGTGATATCAAATTCTCAGTTGGGGAAAACATAAGAGTAATCAAACCATGATTTAATGAAAGAATAATATGACATAAGGGCATATGATCGCGAACATAACAATTGAAAATTATACCCATTATATAAATGGTAAAAATATTAATTCATAAAATAAATAAATAATGTTCATACGAAATGTGTTATAAAAAAATCGAATAACATGAGAAATGATATCATAACCTAAATTATGGAATTGCGGCCATGGCATATAACATGACACAATCTTGAGTCAATGATAACTACTAAGACAATATCACATGGTGAAAAAGGTCCTATAAAGGATTTTGGTTTACTCCTTATCCCATAATGATGTCTCATGGGAATAAACCATCACCCAATTACTTGTATCACTATAAGGGTTCTCCCTTTTCAACATGCTCATCAATTTCGGTGCCACATAAGGAATAAAAAATAAGGGCTTGTCATAAGGGTTATGCATGGAAGGAAATAAAATTAATAAACAGCATGCTATCATAATAAAAAAATATTCAATGACAGAATAAGAATGGTATTATTGGATTATATCCTTGGTAATCCATGAGAATCGCTAACAAAAGTCATCTTATATGAAAAATAATTTTTGAAGATCATTTTAAAATACTTTTGTGGAAAAAGATATTTATGCATTGAAAACATATTTTTTATATAATAAAAACATTTATTATATAATTTTATTTTATTATATCGTAGAAAAATATATATTTTAATATTTTAAATCCATTGTAAACTTATTTTAAATCCTATTTTATGAATATTCTTTACATATTATTTAAAAACATCTTTGAAAATGTTTTCTGAAAACATTGATTATTTTTGAGTAAAAGAAATTCAAGAGTGATGTTAAAACTAAATGAAACATATTATATCATGATAGGAAGAATATTAATGACATGATTTGTAAAATTTCAGTATATACACCTTTTAAATTAATGTACATGCATAAAAAATATAGGTTTTAAATAATGAGAATTGAGACAAAAGTACATTACTCATTTGGTAAATATTGAACCATAAACCCCATTAAACTGAGATAATAAAATGGATATGTAAAAATCCATATATTTAAAGAAATGATCATAGGTTATATAATTGGGAATTATATAAACCACTTAAAAAGAAACTTGTTGTGAGTATGGCTTAAGTATCATATTAATAAAAGATAGACTAGAAATCCCATTACAATTATCAGATAATTTAAGTGAGAATTAAACATTTGAATTTATTACATATATTCACTATAAATAGACACAAACCAGGTGGATATAATAAAATTAGATAATTGAGATTCACTTCACAAAAAATCATATATCGACACAATAAATGAAATGTTAGTTTAACAAAATTAATTGATATTGAGTTAAGAATTTTCTTACCACTCATAATCGGTCAAATCATATAACCCATAAAATCTATACTTATTGAATGCAACATTTAATATCATGAATGTAAATTTAGTAATGATATTTAATATCAATTTTCATTATATATACATCAAATAAAAGAAATTATTTTCAAATTAGGAATATATCTCTCTGAGGAAAAAAAGTAAGATAAGAAATCCTTACATCACGATTCCCTACAGTTATTGATACTTAAACCTAATGTATAATGAATTAAATAGTTTTATTATTTAATAAAAGGAAGATATGTATGATTATAATACCTCATATGGTTTTTTGATAACATATTATCACCCATTAGTTAAAAATATTTAATGATTTCCATTATTTTTTGTGAGTTTCTCTCACAATTTCCATGATGGGTTTTTGGTCTATAATTATAGATTTCTATGTGAAATGGAAATAAAATAAATGAAGTGTAATTAAATGAAATTAAATAAATTACATGAGTTAAAATGATTAAATTTATCAATTTTATTTCATACATGAAGATTATTCATTTGGTACAATGTTTATGACAAATGTTTAGTCAAATTTTGCGATTTTTCCGACCACAAATAACTAGTTTTTTTTCTATAAAATTATGACTATATATAGGTTACACTAATGGAATCGATTCCAATATACATAGTAAAATAATATTTACTCATAATAATAGTTTTTTAATTGCTTTGAAGGAGGTAATGGAAAAAAAATCATTATTAATGGAGGCGATTAAATAACATAATTTGTGCAATAGTTTCATTTCTATGAATAAGAGGAGGTAATAAAAATGATGAATATAATATATTTTTTTATAAACAAAAATTTAAATTCTTTCAATTATTATGTAATTATTATGTCACGATGGATGAATTGGGTGAGGAGAAAATAGAAGAAGAGAGTAAATTTAGAGAGGTACTTTGTGAAATTGTTTTATTAAATTCTACCTCCTTGAGAGACCCTTGAGGAACGTGGATTTGGTATTTTTGTGGGACCATTAGAACATGTAAGTGGGTAGACTGAATAATGGATGTTTAGGTAGATATTTTGGGATCTTAATACCTTGTGAGTCGAAATGGGGTTGTGAGGGGTTGTATTTATACTTGAGGAGAGGTGGGTTTAGGTTATTAAAATACTGATTGTTTTATGTAAAATTCCAAAAGCATGAAAAGTTTTTTTTATCCAATTTCAATGAAAAATTGATTAAAAGAAAATAAATTGGAATCATTGATGTATTATTATAATATTTATATTAAAAATATAATTATACTATATTATTAAATTAGTTCGAAATGTTATTTTCAAATAAAATGTTGTATTTTTAACGATTATCTAAAAAATGAAACGTATCTAAAAAATTCCAAAAATTCAATGTAAGATAAATTTTCATTTAAAAATTAATATATTTAGTTTATTTTTTCAAAATAAAATTTCCAATGTTCAAAAATTTATATTTATAGAAGGTGTGGAATTTGAAGGGTGAAAAATTGTTTTCCAGAAAATATACCTTTTTATGATCAAAATTGAATTTATTCATATCTTTAGCCTGTATAATTTTTTAGATAAGTTTAAAAATATTTTACTATATAAATTTCATTATTTTATTTCAATATTAATGATTATTTTAATTTATAAATATAAAATCCATTATAATCCTAAATTGTTTTAATAAAAACACTCTATTTTGTTTTAATTGGTTTTTACTTTCATTCCTATTTAATCTGTAACCAATGAGTTCATTTTATTAACATGTGTAAAATTTTTTTTCATAATTTAGTTAATTTCACTCATTCTATAAATTTTAAGGTCTAGGTGATATTGGTTTTTTTAAAAATATAACATTTTGGAGTTCGTTTAAGCTCGATGTTCTCTGTAAAGTCCATTATCGAAGAGATTAAATTTATTTAAAAAAAAGAATTATAGTAAAATCAATTCAAATTAAATTATACCCCATTAAAATGAATTTCACCATTGAAATTAATTACATAGATATAAAAATATAATATTAACTCTTCCTCATCACATCCTCATGTTCCCACATCACTTTCTAAAATTTGGGGTTTTTCTACAAAACAATACCTTGGTGAATGGTCTTGTTTCGTAAAAGTTTATCAACACAAACCAGATTTTATACCATTTTTTCTTTATATGAATATTCTTTCTCTTTTGGTATGACCTATGAGTTTAGAACATATGACTGATCTGGTGTATACTTCCTCTAGAGAGATACATGGAACACATCATGATCTTTAGAGGGATTGGTGGATGAGTCAATCGATGAGCTACAATCCCAATATGGTAATCAATTTCAAAAAAAATCATCAGAAATTTGAAAATTGACATATAAAATCAAAGGTGGATATCATAAAATTCATTTATGGGAATCCCAAATCACAAAAAGGGTCAATAAAACACTCCTTTAATAATAGGGAAAGAGAAATGTGAAGGTGACTACAAAATTAGGCTTTTAAATATGTAAAAATTAGTGAAAAGTTAAAACTAGACATGTAAGGGAAATCAAACTATCATACATTGATGGAGAGTATAGAGAACACAGTTGTCCAAATTTCTACCATGAAGAACATGTAAATCTATGATGTATTAATGAGGCCATTGTCTTTTGAGTATTAAAACTAATAAAATAATTTTTTTCAATATCATTTCCATATATTTTATGAATTTAATTACATAACTATCCCTGAAAATGAGTAAACATATATACATGACTAGTATTGTTTCTTCCCTTATTGAATATACACCACAAACTCATATTTTTATCCTAATGATTAGTATGATTTTTTATTCCTGAAGAAATTTAATAAACTTCTATTATCGAGTATATCTAAAAACTATAAAAATATATTCCTCGTATCCTTTTTCATTAACCAAAAAAAATGGTTATATGATATATAATATTCAAAAAATGTTAAACCAATATATGATGAATAAAACATTTAATCTTCAAAATTTATCAGTAATACCCAATGTTAAACATGGATAATTTGATCAATAACTATCCTAATAATTTATCAAAACTATTCAAGACTAATATCGAAACACAAAAATCAGAAAATTTTTATCACATAGTCATATATGATAGATTTTATATTTATCTATAAAAAACATCTATCACTATTAATGTGTCATAAAAAATGAAAATTCCTAAATCACATAATCCCTAAGATATTTTAACAATTTTCATAAATAATATGACTCACCATAAAGACATAATAGAATCACACATGATTCCAAAATACAAATCAACCTTTATTTATCAAATACGATCTCATAGTATGTTATTTACCCTAGTCATAAAGTGTTCCCAAAAATATGAAAATCTTCAAAAATTACTTTAATCACTCTATAAAAAAAATTGTTTCCCATGGCATGGTTATCTATAAAAACCAGTTTACCAAAATGAACTTAAAATTTATCCATAATATATTTTAAATAAATGAAAATAATTTTATACTGATAGTGAAATCAAATAGGCCAGTAGCAGGTAATGCACCATTGTTGTCCTTCAGTTGTGTGTTCAATTCCTGTGGCCTTTTCATACACAATGGGATGTCACCCATCATCGGGGTTTTCCTTTTAAAAAAATTATATTATTATAATCCTTATAAATAAAAATGTGATAAAAATACTAAAAATATCCTTAATATGTTTTAAACTCAAATTTTATCTCATTCCATTCAATTTTCATCCCAAAATATAATATTCCATAATTACCATAACAATTGGTTTCTCTAAAAATATCATTAGCCACCTTAAAATTTCATAACATAAAGCCTCAAAAGAGGATTCTAAGACACTTATCTTATGATTAACTTGAAAATTATATACCCATGATGATATCCATTACTCTTAAGAATACCCCAAAAGGAAACATGCTAATATCCAATGTTTTCTAAACCCTCCTTTGATACAAAATTTAACCACCCAAGATCCACACTTTTGGATATGATGCCACAAAAAAATATAAAATTCATGTAATTGATAATGATTAGTGAGACCCAATATTTTACAAACAATACAATGTAAAAAATAAAATATTGGATCACTTACATACCCAAGGACCCTTTAGGTTTATAGTTTAAGATATTTCATAAAAACTCTTAATAACTTGGGTTCATAAACAACATGCTCATAAAGATCAACATTATCTCAAATTATACACTAGTTTTACAACACATCACCAAAATCATCAATTTTAAATAAGTCTAGACATAGTTTATTTAATATATTTCTTATAAAATGGGTAAATTAAAACATATTAAGGTAAATATCATAAGATAAGTAATGGTAAACATAAGAGTAATCAAACAATGATCCTATGAAAGCATAAGATGAGCATATGGTGACTGGATCATGAACATAACATTTGAAAATTATACCCTATATATATCATAGGAAAAATATTGAGTCATGATAGAAAACTTGGATTTTCAAGAGAAATGAGTTATAAAACAATAAAATAATATGACATGTGAGGGGAAAACATAATACATTGAATTATGGAAATAACATAAAACTAGATGCAACAATGAGGAAAGGATACAGACAAGACTACATCAAATTGTAGAGAAGGACCCATAATGGAATTAGTTTTACTCAATATCCAACCATGATGTCTCTTGAAACAAAAACAATACCCAATGAATTGGATCACTATTTGGAAGCACCCATTACGACATGCTCATGAATATGTGTGTCACTTAATTAATGAAACAAAAGTAATAATCATAATGGTTTCCCATGGAAGGAAATTAAATTCATAAAACTCATGATATCATAAAGAAAAACCATTAATAGAATGAATAAAAATTTTATCCTTGCGTCATTTCCCTCGAAAGGTATGAGAAACACCAACAGAGGTCATCTAATAAGGAAAATATATTTTAATGATATTTTTAAAATATTTCTCTAGGAAAATTACATTTCCATATTTAAAATTGTATTTTAAATCATAAAACATTAAAAAAACAATTTTATATAAAAATAATCTAGAAATTTTTTTAAGGAAATATTGAAAACCATATTAATAAACATCGAAATAACCTTTTTTAAAATACATAAAAAAATAACAATATTTTTGGAATACTTTTATAGAATCTAAGTGATTCATTGAATAAAAAAAATTGTAATGAAATAAAAATATATTAAACATATAATATCATTAAATCAAGGATATTTTTCATACAAAATGTGAATGGTTAGTGTATACACCTTGTAAATGTATGTATCTGCTTAAAAACACGTGTTTAGAAGAAGGAAAATGGGAAAACATTAAATTATAGATTTGGTAAATTTTGAAACATTAAACCCAAGAATGGAAAATAATAAAATGTATATGTGAATACACATAAAATTAAGGATAAGGACACTATATAACATTAATGGGTAGATTATACACAAACTCAAAAGAAACTACTGGTGAATATGGCATAATTCTCAAAAAAAAGTGGGATTTGAAATCCAATTACAATTACCATATGATTGAAATGAGCACTGCTAAATTGAATTGACTGTTCATATTCACTGTAAATTCACATAAAACAAGTGGAAATTAAAATTAACATAATAAAAAGTCATTTCATGCATAATCATATAATGCCATAAGAAATGAAATGTTTTTCCAACCCAATGAATGTAATTAAATATTGAATTCTCTTAGCAGTTGTAATCTATCAAATTTTATGACCCATAAAATTAATAAAGATATAATGAAACATTAAATATTAGGAAGATAAATAGATTCATTTTATTTCATATAAAATTTCAGTATATATTCACCACACAAATGAAATTAGTACTTAATAAGTTATATATCTCAAAGAGGAAAAAACTGAGACAATAAATCCTTTCATCAGGATTCACATTAGTTTTTCATACATAATCATCATGTAAAATGGTTTAATTTTTTTAATTAATTAAATAACTATATTTTTATTTATAATAAAATATATGATATTTTTATAACATCTTACCATGGGATCATTAATAATATTTCATGACTTCCATTATTTTGAGTAAGTTTCAGGATTTCCCTAATGGGTTTATTTGTGTATAATTATGGGTTTCCATGTAGAATGGAAATAAAAATATATAAATTTAATGAAATATTATTAATTAACATTAAAGAATTTAAATAATCTCATTTATCATTATTATTTCATACATGCAGATGATTTATTTGATATAATTTGAATGATAAATGTTCTTTTTAATTTGTTTTTTTTTCTTACCTGAAAAAACAAGTTTTTTTATTTAAAATTATGAATATATATTGATTCCAAAACAAGAAATAGATTATTATATAACTATTAAAATATTATTTAAAAACAAAAATAGTTATTGAGCATCCATGAAGGTGGTAATGGAAAACAAAAAAAAATATTATTCAGATAGGCAATTAATTGACATAATTAGTACAATTGTTTGGTTTCTTTGAATAAGAGTAGGTAATAAAAAGGATGGATATAATATATTTCATTAGAAAAATAAAATTTAATTATATACATAATTCTGGAATTATTATTTCTAGATGTGTGATTGATACGAGGAGAAAATAGATGATGAAAACAAATTAAGAGAGGTACATTGAGAAAATTACCTCTTAAATATCACCACCTTGAGGGACCATTCAGGACATTAAATTTTGTATTTTTTTTATACACAAACAATTGGGATGTAAGGATATTTATTATTTGAGTAATGGTATGATATGTTTTGAGTTATAAGTATTTATAGTCAAAATGGGGTGGTGAGTGATAGGGTTTATACTTGAAGGGAGGTGGTTTTTCTTGATTAAAATATTTCTTATTTCTTATTTAATACCAACCACATTGAGGTGGAAATAATTTTCAAAAAATTGGATTGAAATTATTATTTAATAGTACTTTAATGGTCTATAATTACTTTATTCAACCATAAAATTTTGTAATTTTTAGGTACGTTAATATTTTATCTTTTATCTTTAACCCTTGTCACTATTTTACATATATTGTTGTAAATAATTTTTTTACGACAACTATTTTTTAATTCCTATAAATGTAATTGAGTTTATAACATAAATTTTACATTCTTATGAAAAATATGTATTCTATTTTCATAATTCATTTCACATAATTTTCAAAATTATATTTAACATTAGTCCCATAAACACAATGGAAAAGAGGGTTTTAAAATTGAAAATTTAAAACGTTTGAAATATTTTTATATAAACTTTTTATTTCATATTGATTTAAATGACCACAATTTCTCCTATAAATGTATAATTGAACTAATTATACAATAAAACCAATTTAAAATAAAATTTAACAAAATAAAAAAATTATATGAAAGTGCAGTTTTTAAATAAAATGTAGTATTATCAATATTCCCCAAAAATATCAAATATATTAGGAAAATAAAAAAAGTAAATATATGATTATTTGGAGTTAATATTTTAAAATTTTAGTTTCTATTTACAAATTAAAATTATAAAATTTTAAAATTTTAGATTTATGGCAGTTGCACCATCAAAAGTTGGAAAATTTGTCTTTTTAGATAAATACAGCTTTTTATGCTCAAAATTGAACTTATTCATATCATAATCCAAAAAATATTATTTGGTTAATTTAAAAACCTTTTAATACATAAATTTAATTAATTTCTTTCACTAATAGTGATTAATTCAATTTAGAAATATTAAATTCCATTATTATCATAAAAATAGTTTTTTACAATACCAAATCCATTTGGAAAAATAGGTTTTTCTTATTTCATAATGGATTGGTAACCAATAAATTCATTTTATAAAAATGTGTAAACTATATTTCCATAATTTATTTAACCTCATTGATTCCCAATCTCCTAATGTCTAGGTTATAGCGGTTGTGTTAGAATAATAATAATTTTGAGTTTGTATAAGATCTGTGTTTTGTGCAAAGTAATGTATTGAAGAGATTAAATTTACATTAAAAATGATACATTTGATAAAATATTGTTGTTTTATAGCTGAATATTTATAATTGGGTGTTGACATCAAGGTGATTTTAGATGGGTTCTAAACGGATTTCAATCATTTAATGAAATGTGGTGTTCTTTCTTATGAAGAAAAAGGTATAATATATCTTTTAAATGGATTCGTTAGGAAAAAAAGTCATGGATATATTTTTTCATTTAATTTAAATTACTAGGTTTTAATGTGATTTTTATAGACATGTCATTATGATTCATATTTTTGGGTTTTTTATGAAATTTGAAAAGGGGATGGGATTTTTTTTAAAAAATGAAGGGCAGTTGGGATAAGAGTAATAATGAAATTATAAAGGTTATTGAATAATGATAAATGAATAGAGGTGAACCATTGATGTTAATATGTCATAATTTTTTATCATGTTGACCCATGAATAATTGAATTGAGTAACTATGGAATTTTTTGGGATGCATGATATTTTATTCCTTATCCATGGTATAGGTTATAAAATGATGCTTTAAGAAGGCCTAAAATTATGTATGGTTTATGATTTTGAACTTCGTGTTCCTCATACATGGTTTTGGGTACGCTAGATTGATACTCCATGCAGCTAGGTGCAATGTAGTTTTTAGATGATGGACTAATGATCTTTACATTAGGGTAATGGACACGACATTCCATATCAGGATTATGGATGTTGGACATGTCAATCTGCATCCATGGTATAGATTCTAGAAAATAAATTGTGGCACCAATAGTAGAATATATCATTGGGAAGGTCATACATGGAATTTGGAATCCCTGATTTGAGTACCTAGATAGACACTATGAGGTTCACAAAATTATTGTAATTAATAAATGATTTTTGATGTTAATTAATGATTTTGACACATATTATGTATGGCATGGAATCTCCACATGGCCAGATAGGCTTGGTTGATTGGGTGACCCAGTAGAACCCAAACGATTAAGAGGGAAAGTGATAAGAGATTAATGGTGAACTATGTTTCTTTGATGTATTATTTATTTAGTTCAGCAGTATATATCTACCTAAATAATTGCAATGAATGTTTTATTATTTATACACAACTATTGGTGGTCTACTTTTTTATACACACACCCTGATTGGTCCACCACAACACATGGTTACCCAAGAAGAACTCACATATTTATTATAGTCACAAGTTTAGTAGGAGTCCCTTGTTGAGTTTTTCTTGGTTGGGATGGTTGTATTAGATGGTATCAAGGAATTTTAACAGGTTCACCTCGATGAGGATATAGGTATTTATGTGCATATTTTAAATTTTTTATTTTTTCGTGGGATAATCCTAGTGGGTGATCAATGTTGTATATTTGACATGGGTGTTTGGGAATTTATTACATTAAATTTTATTACATGTGTCCTATTGATTTATGTTTTCTACTTAATATGATGTGTATGATACGAGTTTATTTATACTTCTACCACATAGTCTGATATGGGGGAATAGTCTCTTAATTGAACCATCTTAGACCTTCGCTACTCATTAGTAGCCTCTAGCCTATGAGGAGGAGAACATGATTCAATGTGTAGAACTATATTAGCGAGTTAGTTTTAGTGGAACCAAGGTTAGGACATTAAACTCTATCTAATTGATAGGTTTGTGGTTGAGATGTGATGTGTGACGTCACTATAATTGATAGGGTGGTGAGATGATACATTTGACCTCACCTTGAGTGATTGGGTGGTGGAAGAGATGTGATGTGTTCCCTCACCCTGAGTGATAGTTTTTTTGTCAATATGAGATGTTTTTACACACCCTAAGTTGTAGGTTTATGGTCGAGTTGTGATATATGGACCTTCTATGAGTAATAGGGTGGTGATTCAAGTGGGACATTTTATTCAGACTCATTGATAATGAGATGGTGGAATCAGATGATAAGACATGATTTCAAGACGTGGTATTGGTCCCAAACATGGGTACGGTTATACTAGTCAATTAGATAATATTTTTCCCTGGCATGACCCATTGGACCTGGGATTGATTACACTCTATGATTAAATCATCTACTAGATTTATCTAGAATAGGTAAGGTTAGGGGTCATGTTGTCTTGGTTCACACATGATGAATTAACATGTATTAATTTTTGTTGAATATTTATTTTCTGTGCATATACAGACATTATAATTCGGTATATTAGAGGACCCCTAGGGTCTTACCCTATTTGTATTTTTATCTTATACCATGTATGAGCACCCCGTTCCACATATAGATCATTATATTTCACATTCATGTGGTATTTTGTACATGAGATCTAGATGGAGTAGAGAGATGGGAATTTGGGAGACCCACCCAATGTCGTTTATGGGATTTAGATTTTATCCTCACCAATGTTTTTTTTATTTTTTTACTTTTGTATTGGATCGAACTATCAGGAAATACATTTAAATTTTTATCAATTTGCTGAGCATGGGTATCATTTTATTGCAGTATAATAATGTTATTTTATTTTTATGGTTGGATATTCATTATAAATTAATGTAGTTTAATGTCTTTTAATTATTCTGTTATTTACTGATTTTTATATATGATAATACTGAGAGTATATTCTCCCCATGATTGATTATAGATAATCCCCAATAGTTAACATCTTTTGAAATATACTAAGGAAAATAAGAGGTTTTGTGGATCTCTGAATAGCATTACTTTTTATGTGATTTTATCCTAGGAATTGCATATAGTAATGATCCCAAAATGTCTCCCCAAATGATTAGAGTATCTGTAATCCCAGTATATGAATTTTAAACATATCTTTATAGTGAAATATCAAGAATTCTAAACACCCAAATAAATAAAAAAAATTGACCTTAATGAGAATAATCACATGACTTTTCCACATGGAGTCCCCTAAAATAGAAATTGAGAATATTTGTTTTACTTCCCCTACAAATAATTACCCATGTTTGTTAATGGGGAGTAATTACGTTATGAAATTAACTTACTATAGATTCATACATCAACATGATATTTTTTTTAAAATTCCATGTTCTTTTACATCATACCTCTAGTAATAAAATATCTAACATTCCAACATCAATTACATGTAGAACTCTAATCAGTTAAAATATTATTAAATAACTCTTGATTTCACAAATAATTCCATAATTTATCCAATATCATGCAATAAACAATTCAAAATTTTAATCATGTAATTTAATATATGTGATAAATTTGTTACAAATTAGATATTTCATAAGTTATTATATAATAAATTAGTAACAAACTATTATAAGGCTACTATTTATGTCCACTTGAGTATTAAATAATTCAATATCTTGGAATATTTCATATAATATCATCTACTATCTTCATCATAACACTTAGTCAAAACCACTAATTTATAACAAAACATCTTAATCATTGAAATTAATTCACATTGTCTCCAACACAATATCATTACATTGAGTTCATAGCATATGGTATGCAAATTTATAAGTCTTTATCTATCATGGTAAAAAAAAAATGTCCAAAATTTAAGTCAAATCAATGATAAAATCATAGAATCATCATATGGATATATATGATGCATGTCGTCCTCGTTTAAAATCCCAATTTTCTGACAATGGTCACCGTGAAGATTGATCAACATGATTTATCTGATAGAATATATTGGCGGCCTAAAACACTGACAAAGTTCTATATTCTGACTATATGAACAAGAGTTACTAAGTAAACACTTGTATAAACTCTCCCAAAAAACATGACAAGATCCTAAATCTATAAACCATCCAAATACAGTGACACCAATATATTATTTCCTAACATAAAAGTAAGTGTACTCTCTATGATTTCATTCAATAGGCTAAGGGACAGCGATTGCAGTTGAGGCATCTTCACAAATTTATAAAAGAAAATACATCCAAATATAACTTATCACATGATATGCAGCATTATCCACCATGATAAAAAAATCACAAAAAAACAATATAAAATTTAAATATATATAAAGTGTTTCTATCAAAAATTTATAATATTAAAATATATATTTGATGTAACACCCCAATCTTCCACGGTACACTTCTCTTTGAATAATACAATAGCGTGTGTTGTACGCAACACTGAGTTCAAGTACACCACGACTTACCAAACTAGCCGTTCAAAAGAGGTTATGAATAGTATTAACTAAATTTTAAATATTATATTATCCTTATAATTTTAATCCATATTATGAGTTTCTAAGACATAATTTATGAAAAAATTCATTTTTTTTCAGATAAAAGAAGTATTTTTCAAAAAATGAAATTTTACCGCCTTTTAATGGCGAAGCCTTTTTAAAACCAATATTTGAAACTTTTATATATTCAATTTGACACAATGAAATTCTTCTTTATAATCAGGACATAAGAATTTAGTATCCATAATTTTTTGGTGTCTTTTTGATAACTTTCATATTTGGGGGAAGAGTGAAAAATACTATATTTTAACTGAAAACAACTTTTTCAATCAAAATAATTTATATTGTTAAATTATAAATTTTATTGGTTTGGAAGTATAAATAGATTATACTTTTACAATTTAATCCAATGATGGTTATTTTAAGTAATTTCACCTTGAAATTGGACATAAACAAGTGTCAAACCTTTGATAGTTATTATTTCTTAAAAATACGCCTTTTGGTTTCGAAAGCAGGTATCAATTTTAAATTAATAAATGAAACTTTTATGTTTTGAATTTGGTAAAATATACTTCATTGTTGGATTCGGAATAACGAAATTATCCTAGGGGGAAATTTTGGTACTTTTCGGATAACTTTTTTATTTTGATGAATAATAAAAATTACTAAATTTTAATTAAAAACAACATTTTTAATCGAAATAATTAATAGTGATAAATTATTAATTTGAGTAGTTTTAAATTATATTTAAAATATATTTTTACCATGTAATACAATTTGGGTCATTGAACATAATTTCACATTTAAACCGAACATAAACAACTGTCAATATTTTGATAGTTATTCTTTCTTAAAAACATGCTTTTTATTTTAACAACGGGAATTAATTTTAAATTAATTTCTGCCACTTCTGGGTATTGAATTTGGAAAAATGGATTCCATATTTGGAATCAGGATTTCCAAATTGTGTAAATAGGAATCTTTTATTTTTAGACATTTTGAATAATTGCTTCGGTAAATATTTTATTTACCATGGTTAAAATGTAAATCCGGTAAATAAGGGTTAAAAAAAATAATATTATAATAATACAAAATTACCCTAAAATATGTCCTAACCTTATTGGTTGATATATTTCTGACTATGGGCATATTTGGGTTGATTTTGGAACTCCATGGTGCCACTTGTAAGTGATAGGGACACTTTATTTTAATTTAGGTAAAATGAATACAAAAATGACACAAGCATATATCTTTTAGAAAATCAATTTTTACATAGGGTTCTATATGTTGGATTTTCGACTAAAAATATTCATTAGAAATATAAAAAGATTTTCTACATAATGGTAGTTTATTTATAATTTTTAGACATTAAATAATTTAATTTATTAATAACACAATGATGATGCAGTAATTACCATAATAGTGAAAAATTAAATTAATTGATATTATAAATACCCAAATAAATATAATTTGAGACTTTTAATGAATTACACTAATTTTATAGGTTAATATGACATGTTATTAATTATTTAATTAACTTTTTTCGAAGTAATAATTCTGATATAAGTTTTAGAAAAATCAACTATTGAATAGTGTCAAAATTGACATAAAAGAGTTTTTAAAACAAATATTATATTATTAATTGATATTAAATTCCTAAAAAATATATGGTTCGTCCAAGAGACTTATATCATGATAGGTGTATCATTAATGGACCACATGGGGGTCTCTTGGATGTATATAGTAAGTTTATAAACTATATAATATAAAAATACAAAGTGACATGGTAAATGTCAAACTAATTAACTAAGAGTTAAAACTAAAAGATAAGGTTAATATAATGACCCAAACCTATTTAAATTCTATTGGATGAATGGTTTTATACCTATCCCCACATTAAACTATGAATAATAAACTTTTGAGTGATTAGAAACCGAATATGAATTTATTATAAATTAATATTTCTAGCTTTTCCAAAGGTGCCCCTCACCCCTCTTATAAAAGGGAACACCTCCTTCTCATTTCATCACACCTTAAAAGCCTTTTTGTTCGGCCAAACCCTTCCCAAATACTCTCTCAACTTGCCTCACTACAACCTAGAGGCCTTATTTTGATCATAAATCCAACCTAAGGATCCCTTTTGATCAAATCAAAAGGAAGAACCCGAAGAAGAGGTAATGTTTTCACCACCCCTTTTCAAATTCCTTTCTTCTTCCAATTCTTCTCTCTTTGTTATTACCATTATAAAATAATAACTCCAGTATCTTATATATACTGTGATGTTATTATAAATATGGTACAACCATATTCAGTATTCTATCCACCCTTTTAATAACATGTCACCATACGTGCGTACGTACAGCTTACCGTCTCCACGTCGTGCTGTAATTGTTATTCAATATATTATTATTTGGGTGGGTATAATAATGATGTGTAACTCATTTAAATAATAAATATAACATGATAATTATTCTTTATATATGATATACCATCCAATTATATATTATTTTAATATCAAAAGAATGGTATTGTCGCTCGTGCGTACGTACGGACTACCGTCTCCACGAACGCGATAAGATTCATTCTCCATCATATCCATTCAAGTATAATTATCATTTGATGATTTAAAAATAATGTTTAAGAACTTTATAGAATTCTGGATATTAATAAGATACAACCAATCCATGACAAACATGGCTTACGTAACAAAACATATAAAAGAAAACGAGTAAGTTAACACCCGAAACGACGATAATTCTATGATATTATTAACAAAGCAATGTTAAAAGATCATATATGATATCATATTAATGTATATGATTCATGAATAATTTAATGAAAATTATTTCAACAATATACATGAGGTTAACCAACCCCCAACCAAGTAAAAGTACAAGGTAAGGGGTTTCTTAACTCACTCTTAATTTCGTGAGAATTCCATTGTTCACCACTTAATTATTTCATGAGGTGTATGTGTACTACCATTGATTGTATTCATTGTGTAATATAATTTAATTTATGGGTATTTACATCATCATTGTATGATCCTTCTTTCATGGGTGTATGTTTCGTATGTTACCTAATCGATAAGGGAATTCAAAATTTCAATTTCCATTTATTCAGCTTTACGCAAACTTCATTGATTATTTTACACCAAGATTATGTGTGGAATAACTATTCTTTTGATTATGTCATAATTTCCACTCCCCTTTTCTGTGGATATACTTTTGATACACATAATCACTCCATTGATAATTTCTCAAGTCACCGATATGAATTTGATAAGAGTAATTTTAACTCATTCTCCATTTGTTGAGTTAAACATCCAATTCATTGGTGTTGTTTTTACAAGATTATGTGTGAATACCCTTTGATTGTTTTACACTGAATATCCAATCATATTTAGTGTATTTATATATTCACACATAAATATGTCTTTGATTTATCCTTAACCTAAGGATACGGCCTTTATGAGAGATTTCATCTCAACTTAAATTCCATTGAGACTTCTTTGTTAATATACACCAAATCACTTTTAGGTGGTGTATATAATGTAATTTGACATAGTATATCATGAATCCCTTTATTCTAATGATATTACATAGTTTTGATTACCTCGGTTATTTGTATTCAAGTGTCTCTCGTTTGGTTAGAATCTCTAACTAAAATACCATTTTTAAATGTTTTAAAGACATATTCATCTAAATATTTCTCATTAATGTCCATGTTTAAAAAATGGTTTTAAGGATTTATTTGTATGGACATTAATTTTTTAAAATTAAAACTCCTTTTTAAAAGTTTCAAACTGGTATGGGACACTTTGATTCAAAAATCTATTTTTAAATGGCTTCTTGACAAATAGTGTGACTTTTAAATGATTTCAAGAAAAAGGGGGATATTTCTCTCAAATAGTTTTGATAATTATTTTCATCTATGTCAACATCCTAAATTATTCTTGATTGAGGATAATGTAATACAATACAATCATCCATATTGTATCGAATGAGTTATGGTTGACTGTGGATGTGCTATTTTTATACCATTCATGGTTTGTGGTTAAAGTATTGACATTTCGTATTCTAGTTTTAATACGAATGTTTATGTTTTGTTTAAACCTGTTCATATAAGGAATGCATTGGACTTAATAAGCGATGGGTGGAGCCTGCTATAGCTCCTCGATGCATCGGTAGGTCTCATGTGACAAAATAGTGTCTTGGCACAAGGCCTTGACAAAATCTTATTTGTAGCCTTGGCACGAGGCCTTGGCTATATCGTTATGATAGTCTGACATTATGCATTCCATCATTATGAAAGTGGTTATTGATATTTCATGTGATTGTTCGACTAGTAGAATATCAATGTGAATAAGTACATGGAATTATTTCATTTTATCTTTGCCATATTATGCTGAAGTTCAAGTTTAAAAGGCTTTTCTTTTAGTTAAAAATTGCTTTATGTGTTTATGCTTATCTATGAAAGATTTTGCTATATTGTTATCCTTACTGAGAATCTGAGCTCACCCCTTTCAGTGTTTTATTTTTCCTAGGATGAGAAGAAGTAATTTATGAATGACCTGCAAGGATAGTATGAGGGGATATGAAGATAATATGTTGTTTTAGTTTTTTTACCTTATGATGTAGTGTAATACTTATGAATATATCTAGTGTTTCCAAGAATACTAAACTAATCGGTATTTCGAGACTTGATCCTTTGTGATCATGCCAATGTTATGTAATAATGCACCGACTCTGGGTATATAGGGTCGGGGCGTTACAGTTGGTATCAGAGGAAGTTTAGTTCAAACCTTGGAAGCTAGATAAACTCTGATTAGAGCACGTAGACCTAAGATATACTTTGAGGATTAGTATAGATGAACTTCCTAGAATTTTGGTATTGTAGAGATTTTGTGAGTTTTCCGAGCAATACATCCCTGTCTGGATACGAGCAGGTAGAGGCGGCTCTGGCAGAGTTGTACCTAGGGATAAAACCTAAAAACACCGCTTTGAGATAGACTCGAACGGGAACTGGTGCACAACAACGGGCCTTGCTGCACTCTTGGTTACGACACTCCTAGGGGATAAGCTTAGGATAATTTACATTTTTTTTAAATCCAATTTGATGTAATATATATATATAATATGAGAGTAAATGACCTTGGTTAATCCTAATATGTTTCAAATTGAAAATATGGTGACATGTTAATCTCTAAATGATTTTATGACTACTGCTACTCACACAATACATTCTGGTTTTAGTCAATGGCTAGATTCCAAGGAAGTCATAGTGACAGTGAGAATGATGTACAAGGTGGGAACGGTGGTGGCAATGAGCAACAAAATGGAATGTTGATAGGCGTAAAAGATATCACCTTTATACCAAATCAGTTTTCCAAAAAAATGATCAACAATATATATATTAACCAATTACTGGACTCAACAATGAAGAGAAAGGTGATGAATGATAAGAGCTTCAGTAGTGGAGACCATGGAGAAAGAAATCATCAATTTTCATCATGCAGGAAATGTGGAAGGAGACGCCCAGGAAAGTGTCTCAATGGGACAAAGAAATGCTTTACATGCGGGAAGGAAGGACATAAAGTGAATAATTGTCGAAGAAAAATAAAGAGTACTGTGGAAGAAGATAAAAATGGTCCCAAGAATCCATTTACAATCATTTGCCTTAAATGTAGGGGACCTGGCCATTACCCGAGTGAATGTCCTATTCTATAGGATATTTTCTTGGTCAGAGATGAATCTATATGGAAATAAATGGTTGGATAAATGTTTAAAAATTATTAGTGATCCTTGTTGAAGGGTTTAGTTTGGAATAATTTTCTCTTCTATTTGTAACCCTAATGTTTTCCATGTGAGAATGATATTTATGGAAGAATTATCTTTTCTCTTGTGGATATAGTTATAAATTACCATTTGGTTTTATATGATCCTTGGGTTTGAGGCAATTACAAATTATTATAATTTGGGATGAAAATTCAAGGTATTAGATAACATTTGTGGTTAAATTATGTTATGGTTATTTTGAGGAATTTATCTCATTTTGGTAATGTTATAAAATATATTTTTTGAAAAAGGACAACATGTAGACCATGTGACAACCCGTCGCGTCAGAAAAAGCTTTGGGAATCGAACCCACAACCAAAGTGCGATTGGGATTTATCACCTAACACAGGACTACGTGAAGTCCCTGGTTAGTGTGACTATTATTTTTAGTTAAATGATTTTATTGATCAATAATAATTTGATTTGGGATCTTATGTCTTGTCAAATGAATACCCTTAGTATAGGAAAATGATTTGGTGATTAAGTGATAAATGTTATTTTGGAAGATGTTCTCTTTGTTGAGAACACTATATGCCAAAGGAAAATAGAGTAGTATGGGATTTCATTTGAGGATTAATGGTGGATTTCTATCTATGTTTTTATTTTGGATTTATAATGATTTGGGTTATTTAGGGAAATGATTAGGTTAATTACTTTTAATTATGTGACTTTAAGAGTAATTAATGTCATTTGGAGATAAATTTTAACATGGGAGACTACATAATCAAATTCTTATATGTTTTGGGTTTCAATATTAGTTTGGATTATATTGAAGTATTTTAAGGACAATTGATTTTTGAATGGTATTTATTTAACTTTGGGGTATTATTGGTTTAATTTTAGAAATTAAGATTAGTGTGTATTTCTCTCAAGGAATATCCTTTTGGGGGATCATTAGATCATCTACTAACCATTCTGGTTTTGATTAATCTCTAAAGACAATGTAAATATATAGTTTAACTTTCATGGATCATGTGATTCTATAGAAGTTTATTCTAGCTCTTCCAGTGTGACCAAGTCTTCTTGAATACTCATCGCTTAAAAAAATGAGTTAGTGGTGGAAATTTATTAAAGAATGAAACTCTACATAAAAAGTAAGTATATATCTTTATATTCTTAGTCAATATCATAAATGAATTCCTCATCCTTATGTAATGTAACTTAAAACAAAAAATGTTTTCCGTTTACTTTTCCTACTAGGAGACTAACGATCGTTTGTCCCAACAGAAGTTTGTGGTTTTCTTATTGTTAACTTTCTCCTGATCATGATTTTTATCCCTCTCCATCAGAACTTGACACTTAGTTTATCATCCACATCCATGTTTTCCTACCTGGAATCTTAGTATGGGTTATCTTGGGTGACTTTTAGACCTCTCTTTCATTCTTTTAAAGTGATAGTTTTATTGACTCTTTTTCCGATGTGGGACTTTCCATTCTCAGGACCAATTTTTTAAAATTGCGAGGACACAATTTATTGAAGTAGGGGTGAATGTAACACCCCAATCTTCCACGGTACACTTATCTTTGAATAATACAATAGCGTGTGTTCTATGCAACACTGAGTTCAAGTACATCACGACTTACCAAACTAGCCGTTCAAAAGAGGTTATGAATAGTAATAACTAAATTTTAAATATTATATTATCCTTATAATTTTAATCCATATTATGAGTTTCTAAGACATGCTTTATTAAAAAATTCATTTTTTTCAGATAAAAGAATTTTTTTTTCAAAAAATGAAATTTTACCGCCATTTAATGGAGATGAATTTTTAAAACCAATATTTGAAACTTTTATATATTCAATTTGACAAAATGAAATTATTCTTTAGAATCGGGACATAAGAATTTAGTATCAATAATGATTTGGTGTCTTTCTGATAACTTTCATATTTGGGTGAATAGTGAAAAATACTATATTTTAACTGAAAAAAACTTTTTTAATCAAAATAATTTATATTGTTAAATTATAAATTTTATTGGTTTGGAAGTATAAATAGATTATATTTTTACTATTGAATCCAGTGATGGTCATTTTAAGTAATTTCACCTTGAAATTGGACATAAACAATAGTCAAACTTTTGATAGTTATTATTTCTTAAAAATATGTATTTTGGTTTCGAAAGCGGGAATCAATTTTAAATTAATAATTGCAACTTTTATGTTTTGAATTTGGTAAAATATACTTCATTTTTGTATTAGGAATAACGAAATTATCCTAGGGTGAAATTTTGGTAGTTTTCGAATAACTTTTATATTTTGATGAATAGACAAATTACTAAATTAGCCTAGGGTGAAATTTTGGTACTTTACCATGTAATACAATGTGGTTCATTGAACATAATTTCACATTTAAACCGAACATAAACAACCGTCAATATTTTGATAGTTATTCTTTCTTAAAAACACACTTTTTATTTTAACAACGGGAATTAATTTTAAATTAATTTCTACCACTTCTATGTATTGAATTTGGAAAACTGGTTTCCATATTTGGAATCAGGATTTCCAAATTGTGTAAATAGGTAACTTTTATTTTTTGACATTTTGAATAATTATTTCGGTAAATATATTATTTACAATGGTTAAAAGGTAAATCCGGTAAATAAGGGTTAAAAAAATAATATTATAGTAATAAACAATTACCCTAAAACATGTCCAAACCTTATTGGTTTACACATTTTCGACCATGGGCATCTTTGGGTCTATTTTGGGACCCCATGGTGCCACTTGTAAGTGATAGGGACACTTTATTTTAATTAAGTTAAAATGAATACAAAAATGACACAAGCATATATCTTTTAGAAAAGCAATTTTTACATAGGGTTATATATGATGGATTTTCGACTAAAAATATTCATTAGAAATCAAAAAATATTTCATACAAAATGTTATTTTATTTATAATTTTTAGACCTTAAATAATGTAATTTATTAATGACACAATGATGATGCAGTAATTACCATAATAGTGAAAAATTAAACTAATTGATATTATATATACACAAATAAATATAATTTGAGACTTTTAATGAATTAAACTAATTTTCTAGGTTAAGATGACATTTTAGTAATGATTTAAGTAACTTTTTTTGAAGTAATAATTCTGTTATAAGTTTTACAAAAATCAACTATTGAATAGTGTTAAAATTGACATAAACGCATTTTTAAAACAAATATTATATTATTAATTGGTATTAAATTCCTAAAAATCTAAGGTTCGGCCAAGAGACTTATCTCATGATAGTTTTATCATTAATTGAACACTTGGGGGTCTCTTGGATGTATATATTATGTTTATTAACTATATAGTATAAAAATACAAAGTGACATGGTAAATGTCAAACTAATCAACTAAGTGTTAAAACTAAAGGATAAGGTTAATATAATGACCCAAACCCATCTAAATTCTATTGGTTGAATGATTTTAGACCTATCCCAACCTTAACCTTTTAATAATCAACTTTGGAGCCATTAGAATCCGAATATGAATTTATTATAAATTAATATTTCTATCTTTTCTAAAGGTGCCCCTCACCCCTCTTATAAAAGGGAACTCCTCCTTCTCATTTCTTCACAACTTCAAAGCCTTTTGGTTCGTCCAAACCCTGCCCAAATACTCTCTCAACATCCCTCAATACAACCTAGAGGCCTTATCTTGATCAGAAAGCCAACCTAAGGATCCCTTTTGATCAAATCAAAAGGTAGAATTCGAAGAAGAGGTAATGTTTTCACCACCCCTTTCTTCTTCCACTTCTTCTTTCTTTTTTATTACCATTCTAAAATAATAACTCCAGTATCTTATATATACTGTGATTTTATTATAAATATGGTAAAACCATATTCAGTATTCTATCCACCCTTTGAATAACATGTCACTATACGTGCGTGCGTACGGCTTACCGTCTCCACTTCGTGGTGTAATTGTTATTCAATATATTATTATTTGGGTGGGTATAATATTGATGTTTAACTCATTTAAATAATAAATATAACATGATAATTATTCTTTATATATGATATATCATCCAATTATATATTATTTTAATATCAAAAGAATGATATTATCGCTCGTGCGTACGTACGGACTACCGTCTCCATGAATGCGATGAGATTCATTCTCCATCATATCCATTCAAGTATATAATTATCATTTGATGATTTAAAAATAATGGTTAATAACTTTATATCATTCTGTACATGAATAAGATACAACCTATCCATGACAAACATGGCTTACGTAACAAAATATATAAAAGAAAACGAGTAAGTTAACACCCGAAACGACGATAATTCTATGATATTATTAACAAAGAAATGTTAAAAGATCATATATGATATCATATTAATGTATATGATTCATGAATAATTTAATAACAATTATTTAAACATTATAGAAGAGGTTAACCTACCCCCAACCAAGGAAAAGTACAAGGTAAGGGATCTCTTAACTCACTCTTAATTTCGTGAGAATTCCATTGTTCACCACTTAATTATTGCATGTGGTGTATGTTTACTTCCCATGATTGTATCCGTTGTGTAATATAATTTAGTTTATGGGTATTTACATCATCATTGTATGATCCTTCTTTCATGGGTGTATGTTTCGTATGCTACCTAATCGATAAGGGAATTCGAAATTTCAATTTCCATTTATTCGGCTTTACGCAAACATCATTGATTATTTTACTCTGAGATTATGTGTGGAATAACTATTAATTTTCTTATGTCATAATTTCCACTCCCCTTTTCTGTGGATATACTTTTTATATAAATAATCACTCAATTGATAATTTCTCAAGTCATCGATATGAATTTGATAAGAGTAATTTCAACTCATTCTCCATTTGTTGAGTTAAACATCCAATTCATTGGCGTTGTTTTAACAAGATTACGTGTGAATATCCTTTGATTGGTTTACACTGAATATCCAATCATATTTAGTTTATTTATATTTTTCACACATAACTATGTCGTTGATTTATCCTTAACCTAAGGATACGACCTTTATGAGAGTTTTCATCTCAACTTAAATTCCATTGAGACTTCTTTGTTGTTATACACCAAATCACTTTTATGTGGTGTATATAATGTACTTTGACATAGTATATCATGAATCCCTTTATTCTCAGGATATTAAAAAGTTTTGATTACCTCAATTATTTGTATTCAAGTGTCTCTCTTTTGGTTAGAATCTCTAACTAAAATACCATTTTTAAATGTTTTAAAGACTTATTCATCTAAATCTTTCTCATTAATGTCCATGTTTTAAAAATGGTTTTAAGGATTTATTTATATGGACATTAAAGTTTTAAAATTAAAACTCCTTTTAAAAAGTTTCAAAGTGGTATGGGACACTTTGATTCAAAAATCTATTTTTAAATGGCTTCTTGAAAAATAGTGTGACTTTTAAATGATTTCAAGAAAAAGGGGGATATTTCTCTCAAATAGTTCTGATAATTATTTTCATCTATGTCAACATCCTTAATTATTCTTGATTGAGGATAATGTGATACAATACAATCTTCCATATTGTATCGAATGAGTTATGTTTGACTGTGGATGTGCTATTTTTATACCATTCATGGTTTGTGGTTAAAGTATTGACATTTCATATGCTAGTTTTAATACGAATGTTTGTGTTATGTTTAAACCTGTTCATATGAGGAATGTATTATACTTAATAAGTGACGGGTGGAGCCCGCTATAGCTCCTCGATGCATCGGTAGGTCTCATGAGACAAAATAGTGTCTAGGCAGAAGGCCTTGAAAAAATCATATTTGTAGTCTTGGCACGAGGCCTTGGCTACGTGGTTATGATAGTCTGGCATTTTGCATTCCATAATTATGAAAGTGGTTATTGATATTGCATGTGATTGTTCGACTAGTAAATATCCATGTGAATAAGTAAATTGAATTATTTCATTTTATCTTTGCCATATTATGATAAAGTTCAAGTTTAAAAGGCTTTTATTTTAGTTATAAATTGCTTTAAGTTTTTATGCTTATTTATGAAATCTTATGCTATATTGTTATCCTTACTGTGCATCTGAGCTCACCCCATTCAGTGTTTTATTTTTCCTAGGATGAGAAGAAGTAATTTATGAATGACCTGTAAGGATAATATGAGGGGATATGAAGACAAGATGTTGTTTTAGTTTTTTTTACCTTACGATGTAGTGTAAGACTTATGAATATATCTAGTGTTTCCAAGACTACTAAACTAATCGGTCTTTCGAGACTTGATCCTTTGTGATCATGCCAATGTTATGTAATAATGCACCAAATCTGGGTATCTAGGGTTGGGGCATTACATTTGAATACAGATATTATATACCAAAACTCCATGCCACCATCTTTTATGTTTACAACCCATCTCCAGCCTGGTCAATTATCTTCCAATGGACTCACTGATCTTCTTTGATAAAAGAGTGAATAATGCATGAGTGTGCATGTATGGGTGAGAAATAATACTATGTATGGTCATCCTTAGCATTAACTAAACCCATTAACATCTAGTGTATATGTGAATTAATAATAAGTGAAGTATATAAATACTAAAATCACCATATGTTCATATCAATCATTATGATATTCTTGTATGATCTTTATGAAGATAAATATAAATCACTTTTAATTCCCTCAATAAATAAAACTGTTTACTCTAATAAATTAAATTGATAATTCCTTATTAAATATGAAGAAAGGGCCTCTAGAATATATGATTAATGTGTTACTCTAGATCATCATATCTCAATGTTATATATCAATTAGCAAAGAGGAGGGATTTTATAATACCCATTATATCTGTTCCCACTAAATTCATTATATTGTATATCAATTATGTATGATATGGATTATAGAAATGAAAAAAATAATATCTCTAAAAAATAATAATATTATTCTCTCACACCCCTTTCATAAAGTTTCCATCCCAATGATTCACTCAAGATTCACCAATAAAAATATAATAGGAAATACACATTTCCATCAATATATGAGATAAAATGGAAAATAAATGTCTCGGCCTATCTTGTACCAGATCTATAGTTTTATATATAGCCATCCCAAACCCAATATTTTTGGTAGATGAGATAATACCATATGAATCACTATCCACCTCTTTCATAGAGTTATTGTACAGAATGAATGTAAAATCTTAGGTGAATCCTTATTTATACACATATTGTATAAATGATACTAATTGAATTACACATCTCCACCAGTCAAAAATGAGAGATGTTTTAGTGATAAAAAATATCCACCGATCTCTTAATAATATCTATTCCACTATAACCTAGAGCTATGGGTGAGTGGGAATGGATATAAACAAAAATTACCAAAAGTCTCTTCCTAGAAAATTGGTTTAGAGGAGGTAACTATCATCATCATCTCATACCATCCCTAAATACATGGTACGTTTAAAGTATGTCTCAATGGTATCCCATGAACAACATTATCCATTCATTAATAGAATTCATTAAATCTAAAACTAGGTAAATATTCAAATAAAACACTACACTTAAATCAAGGATCGCCTGATTAATTTCATAAAAATTTCTTTATATATCTATAACATTTATATCGACCTCCGTTAATAATCTCATTCCTGAATCATTTAAAAAGTAAAATAAAAATTCAATAATAATAATATACAAGTTATTAAATAATTCGAATAAAAAAGTATTACATTTAAATTTGGAATCCCACTTTAATAATTTCGAATTATGTAATGTTTTTCCCGATGATAAAGAGAAACCTTCCATATCAAGTATTTTTTTATGAAAACCTAATTATTATTATGTTTGAAATAATAATTTTCACATATATTCAACTCTCATAATCTTATTTCATCTACAAAACATTTAGAACTGAGTTCACATAACATAGATACAATCAGAATCATTGGAACATGTTGTACTTATAGATTACATGTTAATAATGTAATTGTGTTGTTCTTAACCACAGAAAACACTATGTAATGATAAAGGGATATATGGATGAGGTTGAATGAGTTTTAATTTTGAAGGAAAAAATAATAGTTCCCTCATGTTGGTCATGAAATGAAGGATTATTTGTAAAATTGGCAAGTACATTCATATATTAATCATATCATATTCAAATGCTTCACTATACTTAGGAACATCTCACATCACAATTGAGACCCCATGATAATTTGGTGCATCTCTAGATATTTAGGATGGGAAATTATTATCACAAGGCAGGGGTCCATGATGTAATATGATCATGGGTTCTAAATAAGGATGTTCTTATCATTCCTTTTTCGAATGGGGTTTCGATAGAAATAAGTGGTGTGATAAAATTTTCAAACATCATAAATATTTGTTTGGGCTCTAGTTAGTTGAGTTTGAAGGCCTTGTGTGAATAATGTGATCACTATTCCATAACAGGTTTGAGATTTTTTTTTTTAAAGTGTCATGATTTTAATTGAGTTTTAAATTGGATATGATATTGATTTTATTGAGCTATTATAAATAGATATTTATACTATAATATATAATTTCATGCCGCAATATTGTAATGTCGAAGTACATTTTTCTGTAATAATGACCATGACTCCATGATGTGATGAATTCTTGGATTCTATTGAAATTTAATTTTTTTTCTTAAATGGAATATATTAAGATTGATGTTGGTTGTTTTTAATGGATGATTGTTAATTGTTTTGATGTCCAATCATTAAGGAAAACAAATATGATTCAATGTGATGAATTTCAATGGAACTAAAGATAGGGCGATCAAGGGTGGGAAAATATTTCTTATGGAGATAATTAGAATAAATATAATCACTTGAGGAACTGGTATTGTTGAAGAAATGTAATGATGATCCAAATTTGATAGTTTATATTGATGTTCAAGGAGAACACCCTTATGTTTGGAAATAATCATTTCTATGGAAATTATTATAAGTTTTCTTTTAAAATTTACCTCAATGTTTTTAATCAATATGTGAATTGAGAGAGTCACCCTAGGATCATTATTGAGTTATCGATAAACATCTTAATTAAAAAAGGATAGTGAATTTGGTATATCAAAAATCATCGATGAATTCTTCTCATATGTAGCCCTTATTGGTGAACCAAGTAAAAGTTTTTGTCTTAGAATTTTCATTAATTATTTTTATTTTATGGTTGTGTGAATAATTGAGATATTTTTGAATAGTTTTTTTATAATTTGAGAAACATTTACACAAAACATTGAGATAAAAATGAATTCACACCTAAATTTAGACCCTCTTAGTGGGTGATTGTTATATATTGGTTTCAATATGTTATAACAGATCCAATTTTCTGATGGTGAATAATTTATTTGAGTATCATTTAAATGGAGAATAATATAAAAATAAAAAAAGATAAATTATTTTAGGTATATAACTATCAAATCTATTTGAACCAATGGAGGCCACATCTACGATCTCATGGGTTTGATTTTTTCTCTACCACTATTCATGTAATTTATGTAAAGGATTCTATATAGTTTTATAGGAAAAGAATAGAAAAAAACCAACCTGATTATTAAAAGTCCCAAGATTCCTTATTTAGAGAATTACTAAATAAAATATAAATGAAGGTGATGTGTTTCAAATCCACTAAAAATATGGGAAAAATTTTAAAGTATATAATAACGTGAATTTTTTTTGTATTTATTATGATTAGATAAATATAATATATTTGATAATATAAAGATAATGATATGTTAAAAAATTAATGGTTTATTTAGGAACCTCATTGATTTTATCGGACTTATATTTAGAATCAGTGATGAGATGAAACATAATAAAATCATAATAATATTCTTATAATATTTCCACTATTACAAAATTGAAATGTATGACCTATGAAATGAAGTAATGTTCCAAAAATTTTACATAAATATTTACACAACAAGATGGTAACATATGATATGCATTTAAATTCCAAACAAATATTAATTCACGTTTTTATAAAGACAATATTTAATGCTATATAGAATCTAGATATTCTCAAAGTTAAATACATTAAAGAAAATGTATCTGATGAGATATTTTCACATGTAGGGATAAAATTAATTTGAGTTAATTGATGGTTTTAGGTAAATTTTCCAGTTTTTATTGGGTGTTTAATGGTTAAACCTAACGTAGAAATATTTTCAAGGCCACAGAAAAGAGAATAAAGAGAAGGTGAATACACACAAAAATATGGAGGATAATTTTCAGAAAAATGTAACCATAAATCTGGAAACATTTAAAAAAGTGGTTCAAAGTGTTGATATTAGTGGTTAATGAAAATGATGAAGATATAGGTTTCTATTAAGAAGGTGAAACCGAATCCATATTTGTTTTAGAATATTTTATTATTTAAATGGTTGGGAATGATAAAAAATAATAAATTAAAATATTCAAGAAAATGTCCTGGATTTAATAGTATAACATGAGTTTTATCTTGAGAATATTTATCTAAATATAATGATAAATAATATGATTAGTGGATTTTTGAAATAAATTATTATGTATATTCACCATATCTATGCTAAAAATAGTTGGATATAAGTGGTTGTGAATGAACAACATGTTTCGTAAGATATTTATTTTTAGGGGTTTATTTCAAGATAATAATTAAAGAACATGATAATTTCACTTGTTACCTAATCTTAATAAAAAACAAATAAGGTTCAGTATGTTTAAGAATAAGTATCTAATCATTAAATAAATCATGAATTTGAAATTAAATAAAGTGTTTCAATGAAAACATATTATTTTTAAAGTCATTAGATTAGTGACTGGTGGAATGTGATGAAAAAGGCATGATAAATATTTATTAGGTGTTCAATAATTAGAGACCGAACTACATCGGTAAGAGTAAAATTGGTTTATATGTTGCATCATATTAAATAATATTAGTCATTATAAAGGAAAAAGAAATGAAAAAGGCTATTGATAATTCTAAATGAATTTGAACAAATCTAATACTGAGTAGATGTTCAAAAACTATGAATTTCTGTAGAAAATATAGTTTAAAAATAATTCACCTCAATGAAATTTTAATTCTATTTTTACCCAGTATATATGATGAAATACTATAAAAAAGCTAAAAGATAATTTATTAAATAAACACCATGAAACTATATATTAAGAATAAAAACATATCCTACAGCTCAAATAAAAAATTAATCATGTGGATATTTTTTTATTAGTGTAATTTTGGTTATAAATGTAAGAATTATTGGAAATAATGTAATGAAAATGTTTTAAATGGAGGTCCATGTATAATATATTGAAGTCCCATGAACTCTATTCCAATGGGAAATATTTTTTCAAATTTGATGAAAAAATAATATGATAAAACAACCATTTATTATAGAATGTGTAGAGTTCATGTAATGGATTAGCTCAACCAGGAATTTATATATTGGAAAACAATAATAAATAGAAGGTGATCATAGAAACTATTTCACTTATTGTGATAATGAAAAATTACAAATGGATTCTTGATAATGGGTATTAATCCCTAATGAATATAAACATGAATCTCTTTATGGTTTTTAATTTCTAAATTAATATTTTGGAAAAATTTTGGAATGATACGGCCTATAATGGTAAGGGATATGGATGGATCTACATTTTCTCATGTCTTATTTTTTTTCTCACTCTCGGAGTTCTATAATGACTAGGGTTTTTTGTGAACTCTTATTTGATTGTAATTCCATTGATCATGAGTGACATTACTTCTAGAATATATATTTATAATTATCTTATACTAAAATTATTATTTTTATCTAGCTTGTTTCTCTTAGGTGATATCATTATTTTTTAGTATTTTATTCTTTCTATTCTAGTTGGTTCCACTTTTTAGGCTATTTTTTTGTTTTCCACTATATTTTAGTTTATTTACCTATATTGGAGTTAGTGTATTTTTGGATTGTATGTTCTCATGCTTAATGGATTCATTTGAAATCCACTTATTCCAATTTATCGCAAAAATCCATTCTTGATCACATCCTTATTCAGGGTAAATGGTATATATAAACGATTTGGGATACTGAGAGTGCATGAATTTAGTGGTAATGATCTACATTAGCATCCTCTCCACTTTTTAGGGATTTATATTGTTCCCTTATACTAAAATGTATATATCTCTTATGATCTTCTTATACACATATACAAAATCCATCAGGTAAAAACCCATATTTTCTCATTAATTCTGGTTTTCATGTTGGTTTGGGGTAGTGTTGGTGGATTTTCATAATGGTGGATCGCGTGCATTATATTTTCATTTTTTTATTCCACGTCCTTTTTGTTTAGTGTCATGGGGTTTTTTATAATTTTATTATTTTCTCTTTATTTTTCATTATTGTTGGTATTATATTTTTAGAATAGATTTTTGGAATCATGGTCTATTACTATTCCACATGGTATCTTTTTTCACTTCTGAAATTATTAATTGAAAATTCAAATTCAACTTAAATATTTAATTAGTTTGGTCATTCAAATTTACACATAGTGTAGTATGTAAGAAGGGTAATCTGAAAGGGTTTTCATTGATGATTGTAAATGAGGCTTCAATGTGGTGTCCTTTTAATGGGATAATAATATATGTTTATTACTATTTTAATAGGGGTCTATTCTGATGGAATAATATGAATTGAGAATTTGTTATATCATTTTCATTAATTTTGGTTATCTTTTGTTCAATGGTGGTTGATGAATATTTATGAGTTTTATGTTAGTGGAATTGTTTTTTTTATAATTTTCTTTTTTATAGTATAGTTTTCAGTGATTTCTATCCTTATTATGGTGTTATTATTATTTTTCATAATATTGGTGTTCATCGACAATGGAAGCTAGTGAATCCTTGTATTAATTTTGTCCCTAGTTTTATGATTATCACATTGATTACTGTTACTATTACCATGTTCATTCCAATTAGAGAGTTACAAAGACTAATGTATGTCCAGATGATGTAGTCTAGTGAAGGTGTACTCATTGTTGAATGTAGGCACAATTGTGAGTGGGGTAGATGATTATATATTTAAGGCGATGTACAATTATGGTAGGTTGTGTGAGGTAGTTGGAGAAAACATGATGGATCTAAATATAAATTTGTCCCACCTACCCTAACACCAAACTATTATCATTTTTCTAAATTCTAAATTTTTGGATTTTTATCATTTCTATTCTAATGGTATCCTAGATCTTTTCTTGACTTTTTTTTCTTTCTACATATACCCTTAAAATATCATTTCTTAAAATAAAAAAAGTATGGAGAGAGGAACGATATAGGGTTTAAAGATTAAAAATAGTGGAAATATAAACCTTTCTAAACATATGTTAAAAATATGGATGTTATTTATTAGGATTGAAATAGTAAGAACCTCCCATTTTTAAGAAAACTTTGGGATAGTGTACTTTAATTCATATTTACTAAGATGAGATATCTATTAAATTTCAAAGAATGAAATTCCAAAATAATGGTATGGAGAAAAATTGGAAATGTATATCAAGTTGAAAAAAATGAAAACACTTATATTCTTAAAGAGGAAAATTATAATAGTTTATAGAAACATAAGAATGGCCACACACATCAATTATGAATGTATAATTTATCAATTATTAAAGATATGATGGATTTTCAATAGCTGATGTGTGACTAGGATATGGCATTTGATTTCTTTTTGGGAGGAAATATGGTGAGAAATACATACCAAGAAAATAAGAATATATCATAAAAATTATTATACCTAATTCATACTAAACTTTTTTGACAAATGACACATCCTAAAACATAAGGGGAGAGGTAAGTCTTCTTATTTATTGATTATTGTAGCACTTTGGGATTCATCCTGTTTATATATTCCAAGAACGAATTTATGGACATAATCAAATTATTACAGAGGTGATATAAAAATGAATCCTAGAGTTCAATAAAAATATTATAAATATAGAATATAATAGAGTAAAATTTATTAGTTGTGGAAACTTATTAATAGAATCTTGGAATAAACAATTAAATACCAAAAATTGGGCCACAATAATAAAATATCATTGTGGAAAGAATGAATAAATTAATGAAAAATTTAGAAAACATGAAACCCATAAATAGTTGTATATCATGGTGTTATTAGAAGGAATGAAATTGTTATTTTTACATAAAAAAATATTTAATGAGTTTCAAAGTGCATAAGAAATAGTGTTAAATTTGGAACAGATGGAATCCAATACCGAAACAGATTTTTGAATCAGAAATAAGATTCTTAATTGAAATAATGATGGAATAAAATATATTTTTGGAGCTACGATTGATGATGTAACTAATATACCAATAGTGAATCCTAAAAAGTTTTAACATGTGATTGAATAAGTGGGTGTGAATAAATTATGGTAAAATTATTGATGATAAGGTAAAGAAAAAATGAACAAATCATGACTAGAGTGTAATTTTTGAAGAAAATATTTAGTAGAAAAAAATAATAGCATACATAATTGATCATGGGATGAGGATTATGATTTTAAATAAGACAAAGAAGATATTATTTAAGATATTTAACCCTAATCATAAAGAATAATGTGAAGTTTATTGACAAATTAATTATAATTAGAGATTAATATACAGTAATTTAAACTCTTAGAATGCGATGTTTTGTGGTAGGTAATTGTAATAATTAGTGGAACCAACATCATTTGAAGACATAATATATTTTTAATTAGGGTGTAAATATATGAATGTGAATTTATACAAAATAGAGTAAAATCAAACATTTAACATGGTTATAAGATCATAAAATTAATATTTTAGGAAATGAAAATTTTGTGTTCAACAAAAAATATGATTACTTGTAAAGGTGAACCAAAAATATCATGACTAGTTTGTAAAGGATATCCACAAATTGAAGGAATAATAATGTAATTGACATTTTAAAAATTGGAAATATTGGAAACAATTTTATTTTTCATCTCTTAGGTGATTAAAAAGGTATTTAAAATTTATCTAGTGGATATAATGATAATTACTTAGTAGTATACCCAAGTGGATGTTTAAGGGAACAAACTAGTGGGTATTTAAATTCTAAATGATCAATGAAATACATGCCGTCTAAAAAATGAGTTATTTAGATTAAAACATTAAACATGATCCCGACATTCATTATGTTAGGACCCTACTTTTCGGGGCCTGTTTGGATGGAAATAATCCAATTATGACACCCCTGAAACAACTTTAATAGGACTAGGCTAGTGAATATCATCATGTTGGAATATCTCACTCATGATAGGACTTACAGTATAACACATGTAGACACAAACATGTAACTAGAGAGTTGTATAATGAGGAAAAGTTAAATAATTGAAACTATAAATGAATTCATTACTAATATTTACATATCACAGTATAAAAAATAATATGGAAAATAAAAGATTCAAATACAAGTTCTCCATTACTATAAAATGAGTCCAACCTTTTGTAGAAAAGTAAATTTTTTTCAAGATTGAACTCTATTAATCATCTATCATTCATATAATATAACTAATCTATAATATCTCTTATTCCTCATAGGAATCCATTATAATACCTATAATCATTATAAGACACAACATGTGTAGGAGGACCCCATGTAGGGGTGATTATGAACATACAATGTATGATATCCTAAAATCACAAAATAATGTATTAAATATAGTTTGATCAAAATAAAACTAAGTCTATTCAATCATAAGGAGAAGAAGAAACCCATATATTAACATAGACACATAATAATTATTAGTGAAATTTTGGGTCCCCACTATCAGCCTGGAATTTTATTTATGTATCAAAGATCACATTCATCTGAGGGAACTCATTACTCATGTTTCAATGACATAGATGGGAATCAGCTGAGAGGCCACACTCATTTGGTCATTACATGTATAATTATACACTATAACTCATTATATATATAAATTCATAGGTAGGCGATCGTACTCATGGCCTATGAGGGATAATGATCTCTATCTAGAATAACACACTAGGAATAAAATCTCATGCCCGAGATTTCAAAGATGAGATAACATTCCCAAAATTATGGAAGAATAATATAGGATCAATCAATAGGTCTATAAGAATCCGGCTCTTTATTTCACACTTAAACATGATTTATTACATAAATTTTCCCTTGATACAACATCGAATAATGAGAGGTATAGTGTATTTTGGGCTTAGGAACATTACATAACATCTTAGAACATAAAACAAAAAACCTTTATTGAAAACTTCTTTTACATGATCACAACGTTCCTTTGTACTTTGCATTGAATGGGATAACTTGATGACATGAATAAAAAATGTGATATATAATGCGAGTGAGGGAGTAAACAAAGAATAACATGTAAAATATGTTAAATTTTAGGAAATAGGAATATCAATTAATCATAAGTGCCACATGAACATAAAGGAACGATATGAAATTATTAACATAACATGGAAATGTGGCATCAACATTTAACATGTTATTATCATGAGACAAGGATCATTGCACATGGAGAATGAGTAAACTCATGTTTCACTTGAATTATCATTAGTAAACCCTAATTTAACTTTATGTATGATGATACAATTATTTATCCAATTCAATGGAGTGCTATTAGGGATCATCCTTCTTAATCATTTCATTTCATGCATAAGTGTGCCACATGGATCATATAACATGGATTAATAAAGCATCATAATTTATTCCATGATAAATTAATATCTAATTCATACAGTAAATATATAATAAATATTTAAATTTGCATAAAGGTGAGTACCCTTGTTCGAAAAATGGGGATGGTATTCACTATATAATGACTATGGCTATGAAAATGGCGGTGCTATTTCGGCAGCATAACGCTGTGTCATAATAATTGATAAAAATGGTTGATGAGAGAGAAAGGGATGTATCAACATATGGAAACGAAATTTATAGTAAGGGTTTCACATAGATACATGTCCCAACATATGTAATGGAATATAGATTTGTAATACAAAAGAATTGCAAGAATGAAAATATGAAGAGAGAAATTCCTTATAAAATTCTTGCATGGTAATGGGTGTACCTGGGAGGTATTAATTAGATTTAAAGTTGTCTATAATAATTCAAACATATGGATAAATGTATGAGGGAGGTGCAAAATTATACCCCAGTATTTTTAATTGAAAAAAATTGTATAACAAAATAATGTAATTTGGACAAAAATCATAATGGAATAAATCCCTTACTTAGAAGTGTGATCTAAAGGCTTGGGGGAGGCTTTAGAGAGGATTGTAGGGATCTTTGGGCAACATGGTAGGATACTAGAGAGAGGATTCCAGAGTGTGGACTTGTTACAAGGGTTTTTAGTGAAGAGAAGTGGGATCTTGGGCTGGTTTATATTGCAAAAGAGAGAATTATTTGTTATTTTGGTTTTGGAGACTACACATTAAACTAATCAAAAATAGGGACCAAACCATGGTATTTGCCCACGGTTTTTTACAAAGGGTAGTGTAAAAAAATTATATGGCCAATGGCCAATCTTCTTAAAATATTAGTCTTAATTATGTGAAGGTGATTCACACTCTCAAGGAAATCATTTTAAAAAGTTAAAATGTTTTATTAGTCTTTGTGGTTCAACTGTGGCACCATAAAATTAATCTAAAATCACATTTTAAAGAAAAGAATATATTTTCTGAAAAACCATTTTATATTATTTTATTATATAACTATGTGTTTATTTTGATGCCATAAAAAATATTATTAATTTAAACGGTATTTAATTTTTACCCTAAAATTTGACACTCTTGGAAAATTATGAAAAATTCTCCATTGGATAATTTCTCCACCATGATTACAAAAAGAATAATCATTTTATAAAAATAATTTTATAAATATGTGAATTTTTACTTTCAAAATAATATTCTAAATTAATCAAAAATTCATGGGCTTTGACAAATATGGATTTCAAACCATAAAAATATTAAAATTGTATTAATAAAATTTTATGATCATTTATATTTAATAAAAAATAATTTAGTAATAATATTTTATTAAAATAATATATAATTCAAAAATCCATTAATTCATAAAAAAATATTTCTTAATTGAATATTAACAAAAAATATTTTATGTTCTTTAACAACTACTTACAATGAAACAATAATAAAATTAATGTATAATCATTATTCTATACAAAAATAATGAATATAATCATAGTGATGGGGTCTTGTTACATAACCCCTTATAACACCCACAATAGACCTAAGGGTAAGGTGTGTGATGTTGAAATACTCATGGGGAGGCTCAGATAACATCACTCGGGTGGTAATCTCTATTTACTTTGACTTCTCCCGTAGGCGGTTCAATTCAAGATTAACGTGTTGAATTTGGGCATGAGCTTGGTCAAGAGCGAAGCCCATTGATGCTACATCCTTTATGAGCTCCGAAAAATGCATATCGTATTGAGAAATTCTACTGGATGAGGCCATCACTTCCTTTGTCTGAGTAAATTTGATTTGTTAAAGCCCTATACTTATACTAATCATGTGGTCTCTGTTCAATGGCTATATTAGCCACGAAAACAATTCATAATGGTATTTTAAAATCCAAAACACATAAAACTAAGGAATCTCATATGTTATATAACCATTTTTCATAATAATACATTTAATGAGTTGTAGAGGAATTTTCATTAATAAATTTTTTCATTGTTGCAATCATCCCCCCTTAAGAAATTTCGAGGGAGAAATTTATATTTCCTACACTAAAACAGATGAGGGTAACTCTTCTTCATCACATCCTTTGATTTTCACATTGCTTCTTCAAACTTGTGGTTACGCCACAATACCATGACTATGGGAATTGACTAATTTCATAGAACATCTTCACTAGAATTTAAGATATTCACTAGATAATCATCGTAAGAGTGGTCATTCTCCAATGGTACCACCTCTAGATTGAGTACATGTGATGGTTCTAGTATGTACTTCCTTAAGAGTGACACAAGGAAAATATTATGTACTAGAGTTAGGTTCGGTGGGAGTCCTAGTCGATATTTCACTGCTCTAATGTGATCAAGGATCTAAAAAAAGCCAATATACCTTGGACTATACTTTCCCTTCTTCCCAAATCACATAATTCTCTTCCTTAGAAATATGTGAAGGGATACCATGTCTCAAACATCAAACTCTAGGTCTCGTCAACAATTATCTGTTGTAAAGCCGCAAACCCAGTAACCTAGTGTCGGTGCATTATTACATAACATTGGCATGATCACAAAAGATCAAATCTCGAAAGACCAATTAGTTTAGTAGCCTTGGAAGTACTAGATACATTTATAAGGTTTACATTACAACATAAAATGAAAAACTATAGCAACATTGTTTCCATATACCACACTCTTATCCCCTCATACTATCCCTACAGTTCATTCATAAAATACTTCTTCGCATCTTGTGAAAAATAAAACATAGAAAGGGGTGAGATCAGATTCTTAGTAAGGATAATAATATATACCATAAACTTTAATAAATAATCATAAACATTTAAGGAAATGTATAAGACTAAAACAAAAGACTTTTAAACGTGAAATTCAGCATAATATGGAAAAGGTAAAATCAAATAATTCCATTTCCTTTCTCACATGGATATTATAATAGTCGAATAATCACATGAAATATCAACAACCACTTTCATAATGAAGAAATGGATAATGCCAAACTATGATAACCACACAGTCAAGGCCTTTTTCCAAGACTACAAATAATATTTTGTCAAGGCCTTGTGCCAAGACACTAGTTTGTCTAAAGAGACCTACCAATGCATTGAGGAGCTATAGTGGGCTCCACTCATAACTTACTAATTCCAATATATTCCTCATAAGAAAATGTTTAAACATAGCATAAACATTTTTATTAAAACCGGAATACGAAATGTTAATACTTTATCCATAAACCATGAATGGTATGAAAATAACACATCCACAGTCAAACATATCACAAAATCATAAATACAATATGGAAGTTTTGTATCATAATAAATCAACTTCAAAGAAGCTTAAAAGCCATCCAAGGATGTTGACATAGATGAAATCAAATTTTTTTTTTAGAGAAATATATCTTTATTTTTTGAAATCATTTAAAAGTCATGTAATTATAAAAGAAAACATTTATTGTGGGAAATATTCTTATAACCATGTAAGGGAAGCTTTGATGATGTTATAACGGCAGAAAACATCTGCACCTTCCGTATAAGTTAAAAAAACATTTTACCTTACTTTTTTCGAAAAGGTTATAAAGGACCTTGTTTGGGAAAGAACAGAAATATTCCTTTATAAAAATATTATAAAATTCAAACAAGGGTATAAATTAATTTAACCCATAGACTAGTAAACGGTAAAAATGTTTTGGAATACACTTTTAAGAAACATGGATGTGGATGATAAAGAAGTCCCTGTAGATAATTACACATAAATAACCTCGGATAATGAAGAGATTGTGAAATTAACACTTACCTTGTACTTTTCCTTAGTCGAGGGTAGGTTACCTAATGTATAATGGTGAAATAATTTTTATTAAATTATACAAGAATCATATACATTAATATGATATCATATATGATCTTTTAACATTTCTTTGTTAATAATATCTTAGTATTATAATCGTTTTAGTTGTTAATGGATTCATTTTAATTTATATTCATTGCTATGTGAGCCATATTTGTCATGGATGGGATTTATCTTATTCATATACAAAATGATATCAAGTCTTTAAACATTATATTTAATCATCAAATGAAAATTAGACTGGAATGGATACGATGGGGAATAAATCTCATCGCGTTTGTGGAGACGGTAATCTGTACATACACACGAGTGACAATATCATTATTTTGATATTAAAAATATATATAATTGGATGGTATATCATATATAAATAATCATTATCATATTATATTTATTATTTAGATCAATTACACATCATTATTATACCAATCCAAATAATAATTAATTGAATAACAATTACACCCCGACGTGGAGACGGTAATCTGTACGTACACACGTATGTTGACATGTCATTGAAAGGATGTATAGAATAATGAACATGGATTTACCATAATCATAAGAAAATCACAGTATATATAAGATACTGGAGTTATTATTTTATAATGGAATCAACAAAGAAAGAGGAAGTGGAAGAAGAAAGGATCTTGAAAGAGGTGATAAAATATTTTTACCTCTTCTTCGGGTTCTTCCTTTTGATTTGATCAAAATGGCTCCATAGGTTGGCTTTCTGACTATAGGATGGCCACTAGGATGAATATAGGAAAATTTAGAGGGTATTATGGAATTTTTTTGCCGAGAAAAATGGCTTTGATGGTGTGAAATAAAGAGAAGGGGGAGTGCCCTTTTATAAGAGGGGTGAAGGGAACCTTATGAAAAGCTAGGAATATTATTTTATAATAAAATAATTTTCTTTTTCTAATGGCTCAAAAATAGATTATTTAATGTCTAAAGTTGGTATGGGTTGAAAAAAACTCAACCAATTGGTTTTAAATAGGTTTGGGTCACTATATTAACTTTATCATTTCGATTTAACTCTTAGTTAAATATCTTGAAATTTACATTGTCTCTTTGAATTTTTATATTATATGGTTAATTAACATAGTATACACTTCCAATAGAACCACAAGTGGTTAAAAAATGATACACCTATCATTATATAAGTCCTTTGGGAAAACCATAGATTTCTAGGAATAGAATATAAATTAATAAAATATTATTTCTTTTAAAAACTCTTTTATGTAAATTTTGACACTATTTGTTATTTTGTTCTTCCTAAATTCATAACATCATTATTACTTCAAAAAAAAATTAATCTAACCAACCATAATAGTTCATATTAACCTTGAAAATTATTGGAATACATAAAAAGTCTCAAATTACATTTATTTGGATATTTGTAAGATCAATTATTATAATATTTAATTAGTTAGGTAATTACTGCATCATCATTGTGTCATAAATAAATTAAATTATTTAATGTCTAAAAATATAAATAAAATAAAATTATTTAGGAAATTTTTTTATCTTTCTAATTAATATTTATAGTTAAATTTATCTTATGTTTATTCCCATGTTAAAAATGTTTTAGTTATTAAACATTGATTTTAACGCTTTTAACTCTTCTTTAAATAAAATAATAATAAATATCCTATACAAATCCAAGTGAACCAAATAGGTTCATATTTAATTAATAAGGTTTTTTTGGTCTAATTATACATATCCAATATAATTATGACATGTGTTTGGGTAATAATAATATCATTGTTTACCCTTAATTACCCACATTACTTTTAACCGTGGTAAATAAAAGTAAAAAGTTACTATTCACCAATAATTATTTTTATCTTATTAAACCAAATTTTACCCCTTGATATTAACTGTGTATCTTGGATTTTCGAAATTAAACTCACTAATGTGGTAAAATTAGGTTTTCTGTGATTTTTAAAATGCTCCTAGGAGGTGGGTAAAAGACGGTAAAAAGTTCAATAAAATTTTTATACATCTAAAATTATTATAAACTAACCCCAATAAATTAAATTGAACTTATATAAGTATTATGTATCAATTTTGACCTAAAATAAATTTAAATAAAATAAATTATTATTTAAATAAAAAAATCGGTTTTAAACTATAACTATGTTTTTTTCACTATTTATCAAAATTTGAAGGTTTTCAGAAGAATACCAAAATTACACCATAAGCTAATTTTGATATTAGGAATCCAAAAATGAAGTCCATTTTGAAAGATAAAATTTATAAAATTTCAAAAAGTGGGTATTAATATTCATAATGGCTTGTTTGATTGGTTGTTGTGTGTTAGAACTCGAAGTTGCGTACAACACACGCTATTGAATTATTCAAAGAGAAGCGTACTGTGGAAGCCTGGGGTGTTGCATTCTCCCCTCATTCAAATAATTTTGTTCTCAAAATTTCTAGAGTATTTCTTGCGTAAATATACTCAGGTGGTTCTTCATCATATATTCCTTAGGTTCCCACATTGCCTTTTCCATCTTATGGTTTCTCCATTGAACTTTTACCAGACAAGTGGTCCGGTTTCTCAACACTTTTTCTATTATATCAAGAACCTTGAAATTCTCTTTGCAATAAGAAAGATCAGGTTCTAGTTAAAATTCTTCATAGGTGAGTACATGTGTTGGGTCAGACATGTATTTTTTCAACAGTGATACGTGGAATACATCGTGAACTATGGAGAGACTTGGAGGAATTTCCAAACGGTAAGCTATGACCCCAATTTGTTCTAGAATTTCGAAAGGTCCGATGTACATGGGACTCAATTTTCCCTTCATACCAAAACATATAACACCCTTCCATGAAGATACCTTCTAGAAAACCTGATCTCCTACTTAAAATTCTAAATCCTTTCTTTGGTTATCAGCATAGCTCTTCTGTCTACATTGAGCTGCTTTGATGTGGTTTTGGATTACCTTCACATTTTCAGTCGTTTCCTCCACCAGTTCTAGGCCTATGATTTTTCTTTCACCAACATCATCCCAATAGGTTGGTGTGCGACATCTCTTTCCATATAACACTTCATATGGTGCAATCTGAATATTTGAATGGAAGCTATTGTTATAGTAAAATTATACCAGAAGTAAATATTGATCCCACATTCCTTGACAGTGACGTTCTCATGATCTCAACATGTCTTCTAAGGTTTGAATAGTCCATTCTTATTATCAATCAGTTTGGGGGTGGAAGGCAGTGCTCAAACGAAGTTCAGAATCCAGGGAATTCAACGGACTTTTCTAGAATCATGATGTAAAACGTGGATCTCTATCATAAACAATTGATAGTGATACTCCATTAAGTTTTAAAACTTCATTAATATATAGTATTTATAAACGTTCAAGTGGTAAATCTTTCCTTATAGAATGAAAATGTTTTGACTTGGTAAGACGATCAACAATGACCGATATTTCATCATTCCTTCTAGGAGTCTTTGGTAGTCCTATTACAATGTCTGTTGAAATATTATCTCATTTCCACTCAGGTATGGGAATAGGTTTCATGACTCCTCCAAGATGTTGTCTTCCAGCATTCACTTGTTTACAAACCATACATCTTGACACAAAATCAGAAATCTCCCTCTTCATGTTGTCCCACCAATAATGTTCCTTCAAATCTCTATACATCTTAGTGCAACCATGGTGTATAGAGAAATTTGAACTATAAGCATCATCCAACAATTCTCTTTTTAGATCAGGTACATTGTGAAGACAAAGTATCTTCCCAAATTTCAAAATTCCATCTTCATACACAAATTCACTCAATCTCTCACATTCACAACTTCAATCATCTTTTGAAACTCTTTATCACTGGTCTGAGAACTGTTTATCCTTTCTAGTAAAGATGGTTTAGAAAACATTTGAAAAATCATTGATGTTTCACCTTCCATGATTATTCCCATATCCAACTTTTCTTGATCCATTTATATAGGATCCTTTTCAACTCTCATCTTGTTCAAAACTCCATGATCATTTCTACTCAAAGAATCTGCTACCTTATTTTCCTTCCCCGGGTGGTAGTGTATAGTGAAATCATAGTCCTTGAGTAGTTCAATCCATTTCATTTTCCTCATGTTGAGTTCTTTCTGTGAGGAAATATACTTCAAACTCTTGTGATCAGTATAAAAAAAAAATTCACCGTAGAGATAGTGTCTCCAAATCATCAAAGTAAAGATTACATCAACTAACTCAAGAACATGAGTATGATAGTTTTGCTCATGAATTTTCATCTATTGTGATGCATTGGAAATAACTCTATCATTCTGTATAAGGACACAACCAAGTCCTTTATTCAATGCATCACTGTAAATAACAAACCCATCATTCCCTGATGGTAGAGTCATGATAGGAGAATTGACTAATCTTCTCTTCAGTTCTTCAAAACATTCTTCACACTCTTCTTTCCAAGAAAATTTAACCCTTTTACGTGTGAGCTTGGTTAATGGGTTAGCCAATCGGGAAAAATTCTGGACGAAACACTGATAATAACCTGGTAAACCAAAAAAATGCATACCTTAGTTATACATGTTAGTACTGGACATTATTGTATTTCTCTTTTCTGAGAAAACAAATAGAGGTTCCATACATGGAGACAATATGGCCAAGAAAAAAAAATCTCCTGAAAACAGAATACACACTTGTTAAACATCCCAAATATTCCATGTCTTCTAAGAGTCTTTAGGACGATGCACAAGTGATTTTCATGATCTTTGTAACTTTTGGAATATACCAAGATATCATCAATAAATACCACTAAAAAGTCATCAAGATATTACTTGAATACTCTATTCATTAGATCCATGAAGACATGGGGTGCATTAGTTAATCCGAAAGGCATTACTGTAAACTCATAATGCCCGTACCTGGTTTGAAATGCTATTTTCAGAATGTATATGTTCTTCACACACAACTGATGACATCCAGATCGAAGGTAAATATTTGAAAAGTATTGAGCTCTATGAAGTTGGTTGAATAAATCATCAATGCGAGGTAGGGTATACTTGTTCTTTATTGTTATAGAATTGATCTCCCCATATTTAATGCACAACCTCATAAATCCATATTTTGTCTGAACAAAAAGGATAGGGGCTCCCCAAGGAGAAACACTTGGGAGAATAAATAACTTATTACTAAATTACTCTTGTTTTTTTTAGATCCACTAACTCCATAGTTGTCATTATATAAGGGGTCTTCGATATGGGCCTTGAACCAGAAATTAAATCAATGGAAAACTCAATTTCTTGTTCTGGAGGATGTTCTGGAGGATGTTCAGGTAAATCTTCTGGAAACACATCAACATATAATTTCAAAATAGGTAGATCCTCTATTTGAATATTGATTTCCTCACCCTTAGTTATTTCATTCTCTTCCTCCCCAATAATTGAATTTAGTTGATCTAATGGGGGTGGATCTAGATAAGAATTTGTTGGTGACGATTATGCTCTAATGATAAGGTGTTCTTAATCATCGTCATTAAAAATAGTAACCTCATATTTCTTACAATAAATTTTTGCATCATGGTCCAAAAGCGAATCCATACTGAGGATTATATCAAATTTATTCATGGGTATGACGATGAGATCAGCAGATAAAGAGAATTTATTTGCCCTAATGGGGACTGATTCACAAAACATTGTTGCAATGATACTTCCCTTTAGAGTTTTAACTGAAAACTCCAATGTTAAATCAAATTGGAAATATTTAATTTTCTTAGAAAACTGGGATGATATGAAATAATACAATGATCCATAATCAAATAAAGCATTTTCTAAACATGAGGAAATCATTAAATTACCTTCCACCACGTCATTCAGAGTTCTACCTCAGAAGTTGTGATATCATAAGCTTGGCCTTGATCCCTTGGCCTTTTCTAAGATAAGTTCCCCTGAAACTTAGGACTTTCATTTGCATAATTCCCCCTTTCTCTACAATTGTACCATTCAACATTGATATCCAATTTCTTCCCCTTGCAATCACGTGCTTGGTGGTCTTTTTCACCTAACTTGTAAGAGACTCTCAATCCCTTCAGGCAAGTACCAGGGTGTTTCTTCCCACATTTACCACAGGATGGATATTCAACATTCCCTTCTTCCCCTTATTTCAATTTCCAGAGTGTTTAGTAGATCTCTTCTTCTCTTTCTTTTCTTTAAAATCATAAGATTTAGAGAATTCTCTTTCTGTCTTGATAGAACATGAGATAGTATCTTCATACAAAGATAAGGATTTTGAGACTAATGCTCGATGGATAAATGTTTTTAATTAATCAAAGAAAAGATAAATCTTACTTCTTGGGTTTTGTATATAATCTGCAGCATGCCTCACTAACCTTGTAATGTTATGTTCATACTATGCAACATTCTCATCCTCCTTTTTCCTAAGAATCAGAAATTGCCTTTCCACATCTGCTCGATGGTCATGAGGAAAGTATTTTTCTAAAAAAATATATTTAAACTCCCTCCATTCCATATTTGATAATTCATCATCTTCCTTTTTGTTTTAAATCAATGACCACCATTGATCAGTATCTCTAGTGAGGTGATAAACTGCCCTGATAAATTTTTCCCTTTCACTACTCCCCAAGGGATGGAATATTTTCTCTAGGGAATTTATCCATTTCTCAGCTACTAATGGATTTGTACTCCCATTTAATGTTGGTGGTTGTTGGCTCATGAAGCGATATGACATTGATCTTCCATGTTGTGGATCAAGGTGCTCTCTACAGGTAAGGTTATTTTTCATAACCTGATTGAGTTGTCCTAGTATGGTGATAAGTTGGTCAGCAACAGTTCTATCACCAGCTCCACTATAATTATCTTGAGCATGAGGTAAATCCCTACATGGAGGGTGTGCATTGATACGATTTCCATTCCTTCCACTAGGAGCCATTTCTAATCAATGGCATAAACTATATTAGTTTATGAATTGAAATACATAATTCCAAATTTCTAAAACACTTAACATAAATTGAACAGTTTATAAATATAATCCATAATCATAAAAAAAATGTTTTATTTGAGAAATTATATACTCATAAAACCTTCATAATGTTTTTTAATGAAAATGGGAATTATCCAAAGCATATCCCCCAGGAGTGTCGTAACCAAGAGTACAGCAAGGCCCGTTGTCGTGCACCAGTTCCCATTCGAGTCTAGCTCAAAGTGGGGTTTTCGGGTTTTACCCCTAGGTAAATCTGTGTCAGAGCCGCCTCTACTTGCTCTTATCTAGACAGGGATGTATTTCTTGGAAAACTCACAAAATCTCTACAATTCCAAAATTCTAGGAAGTTCTTCTATAATAATACTCACAGTCTATATTAAGGCTATGTGCTCTAATCAAAGTTTATCTAAATCTAGTTTCCATGGTTTGTTCTAAACTCCGTCTGATACCAACTATAACATCCCAACCCCAGTTACCCATAGTTGGTGCATTATTACATAACATTGGCATGATCACAAAAGGTCAAGTCTCAAAAGACCAATTAGTTTAGTAGCCTTAGATGTACTATATATATTCATAAGGTTTACATTACATCATAAAATGAAAAACTACAACCATATTGTTTCCGCGGACCACACTCATATCCCCTCAAACTATCCCTACAAGTCTTTCATAAAATACTTCTTCGCATCCTGGGAAAAATAAAACATAGAAAGGGGTGATCTCAGATGCTCAGTAAGGATAACAATATAGAGGAAACTTTCATAAATAAGAATAAACATTTAAGGCAATGTATAAGACTAAAACAAAAGCTTTTTAAATTTGAAATTAATCATAATATGGAAAAGATAAAATCAAATAATTCTATTTACTTACTAACATGGATATTATACTAGTCGAATAATCACATGAAATTTCAATATCCTCTTTCAGAATGATGGAATGCTTAATGCCAGACTATCATAATCACATAGTCAAGCCATTGTGCCAAGACTAAAAATAATATTTTGTCAATGCCTTGTGCCAAGACACTAGTTTGTCTCATTAGATCTACCGATGCATCGAGGAGCTATAGCGGGATCCACCCGTCACTCACAAAGTCTAATGCATTCCTCATATGAAATTGTTTAAACATATCATAAACATTTTTATTAAAACTATCATATGAAATGTCAATACGTTATCCAAAAACCATGAATAGTATGAAAATAACACATCCATAGTCAAACATATCACAAAACCTTCAAAAAAATATGGAAGTTTTGTATCATAATAAAACAACTTAAAATAATCTTAAAATCCATCAAAAGATGTTGACATAGATGAAATCAAAACATTTTTTAGGGAAATATTTTTTTCTATTATGAAATCATTTAAATGTCATGTTACTATAAAAGAAAACATTTATTTTTGGAAATATTTTTATAATCTTTTAAGTGAATCTTTGATGATGTCATAATGGCGGAAAATATCCACACCTGCCATATAAGTTAAAAAAATATTCTTACATTAATTTTGTCGAAAAAGTTATAAAGGACCTTGTTTGGAAAACGACAGAAATATTCCTTTATAAACATATTATAAAAGTTAAAAAGGGTATAAATTACTTTAACCCATATTCTATTAAATAGTAAAAATGTTTTGGAATAAAAATTTTAAGAATCAAGGATGTGGATGATAAAGAGGTCCCAGTAGATAATTGCGTATAAACAACCTCGGATAATGAAGAGATTGTGAAATTAATCCTTAAATAGTACTTTTCATTGGTCGAGGGTAGGTTAAAATCCTGTATAATGGTGAAATAATTGTTATTAAATTATACAAGAATCATATACATTAATATGATATCATATATGATCTTTTAACATTGCTTTGTTAATAATATCATAGTATTATTGTCGTTTCACCTGTTAACAGATTCGTTTTCCTTTATATTATTTGTTATGTGAGTCATATTTGTTATGGATGTGATGTATATTATTCATATCCATAATGATATAAAGTCATTAATAATTATTTTTAATCATCAAATGAAAATTAGTCTTGAATGGATACAATGGGGAATGAATCTCATCCCATTCATGGAGATGGTAATCCGTACGTACGTACGAGAGACAATATCATTATATGGATTTTAAAATAATATATAATTGGATGGTATATCAGATATACTGAATCATTATCATGTTATATTTATTATTTAAATCAATTACACATCATTATTATACCCATCCAAATAATAATGTATTGAATAACAATTACACCACAACGTGGAGACGGTAATCCGTACGTACGCATATATGGTGACATGTCATTCAAAAGATGGATAGAATAATGAATATGGTTGTACTATATTCAAAATAATATCACAGTATATAGAATATAATAGAGTTATTATTTTATAATGGAAACAACAATGAAAGAGGAAGTGGAAGAAGAAAGGAACTTGAAAGAGGTGTTGAAATATTTACCTATTCTTCGGGATCTTCCTTTTGATTTGATCAAAAGGGCTCCATAGGTCGGATTTTTGACTAAATTAGGGCCTCTAGGATGAAGATAGGACAATTTAGAGGTTATTTGGGCAGGGATTGGCCGAGCCAAATGGATTTGAAAGTGTTAATTAGAGAGAAGGGTGAGTGCTCTTTTATAAGAGGGGTGAGGGGAACATTATGAAAAGATAGAAATATTTTTTTATAAAAAATTAATTTTTGGTTTATAATGGCTTAAAAATGGATTATTTAAAGGATAAGGTGGGGAGGGGTCTAAAACCACTAAACCAATAAGTTTTAGACAGTTTTGTGTCACTATATTAACATTGCCTTTTATATTTAACTCTTAGTTAAATAGTTTGACATTTACTATGTCTCTTTGTATTTTTATATTATGTGGCTAATAAACTTACTATATACTTCCCAGCGAACCCCAAGTGGTTCATTAATTATACACCTATCATTATATAAGTCCTTTGGCCGAACCTTAGATTTTTAGGAATAGAATATCAAATAATGATATAATATTTGTTTTAAAAACTCTTTTATGTCAATTTTTCCACTATATGGTATTATGTTTTTTCTAAATTAATAACAACATTATTACTTCGAAAAAAATTAATATAACCAATCCTAGTATGTCATATTAACCTATAAAATTAGTTTAATTTATAAAAAGTCTCAAATAACATTTATTTGGATATTTGTAATATCAATTATTTTAATATTTCATTAATTAGGTAATTACTACATCATTGTTGTGTCATTAATTAATTAAATTATTTAATACATAAAAAATATAAATAAAATATCATTATGCAGGAAATCATTTTAGATTTCTAATTAATATTTATAGTAGAATTTATCTTATGTTTAGACCTATATTAAAAAAAATTTATTTCTAAACTTTGATTTTAACTCTTTTAACTATTCTTTAAATAAAATAATAATAAATGTCCTAATCTATTCCAAGTGGACCAAAGAGGTTCATATTTTTTCCTAATGTTGTTTTGGTCGAATTATACTTATCCAATAGAATTAGGACATGTTTTAGGGTATTAATAATATAATGTTTACCCTTAATTACCCTATTGACTTTTAACCATGGTAATTGAAAGACAAATAGTTACTATTCACCAAAAAATATTTTTATCTTATTGAACAAAATTTTACTCCTTGATATAAACCATGTCTCTCAGATTTTAAAAATTCAACTCACAAATGTAGTAAAATTATGTTTTATGTAAGTTTGCAAATGCTTCTAGGAGGTGGGTAAAATACGGTAAAAAGTTCAATAAAAATATTATATATCTAAAATTATTATAAACTGACTCCAATGAATTAAATTGAACTTAATATTTATTACGTATTGATTTTGACCTAAAATAAATTTAAATAAAATAAATTATTATTTAAATAAAAATTTGATTTTAAACTATAACTCAGTGTTTTTCACTATTCATCAAAATTTGAAAGTTTTCAGAAAAATACCAAAAATTCACCATAAAATAATTTTGATATTCCGAATCCAAAAATGAAGTCTATTTTGAAAGATAAAATTTATAAAATTTCATAAAGTTTGTATTACTATTCATAATGGCTAGTTTGATTGGTTGTGGTGTGTTGGAACTCGAAGTTGCGTACAACACACACTATTGTATTATTCAAAGAGAAGCATACCATAGAAGCTTGGGGTGTTACATTCTCCCCTCCTTCAAATAATTTCCTTCTGGAAATTTCTAGAGTATTTCTTGCTTAAAAAGTCTCGAGTGGTTCTTCATCATATGTTTCACGGGTTCCCATGTTGCCTCTTCCATCTAATGGTTTCTCCATAGAACTTTTAACAGAAGAGTCGTCTTGTTTCTCAAAACTTGTTCTCTTGTATCAAGAACATTGATAGGCTCTTCGAAATAAGAAATATCGGGTTCCAATTCAAATTCATCATAGGTGGGTACATGTGTTGGGCCAGGCATGTATTTTTTCAATAGTGATACGTGGGATACATCGTCAACTTTGGGGAGACATGGAGGCATTGCCAAACAGTAATTTACGGCCCCAATTTGTTCTAGAATTTTGAAAGGTCTGATGTACCTGGGACTCAATTTTCCATCCTTACCGAAATGTATGACACCCTTCCATGGAAATACCTTTAATAAAACATTACCCCAACATGAAATTCCAAATCCTTCCTTTGGTTATCAGTATAGCTCTTCTGTCTACATTGAGCTACTTTGATGTGGTTTTGGATTACCTTCACCTTTTCCGTCGTTTCCTCCACTAGTTTTGGGACTATGAGTTTTCTTTCACCAACATAATCCCAACAGGTTGGTGTGCGACATATCTTTCCATATAACACTTCATATGGTGCAATCTGACTACTTGAATGGAATCTATTATTATAGGAAAATTCTACCAGAGGAAAATATTGATCCCACATACCTTGAAAGTCAAGTGATCATGATCTCGACATGTCTTATAAGGTTAGAATAGTCCATTCTGATTGTCTATAAGTTTGGGGGTGGTAGGCAGTTCTCAAACTAAGTTTATTATCTAGGTATTTCTGAAGACTTTTCCAGAATCTTGATGTAAAACGTGGATCACGATCAGAAACAATCGATAGTGATAATCCATGATGTCTTACAACATCATTAATATATAGTATTTGTAAACATTCAAGTGGTAAATCTTCTCTTATATAAAGAAAATGTACTGACTTGGTAAGACAATAAACAATTTCCCATATTTCATCGTTCCTTCTAGGAGTCTTTGGTAGTCCCGTGACAAAGTCCGTTGTAATATTATCCAATTTCCACTCAGGAATGGGAAGAGGTTGCATGACTCTCCCAGGCAGTTGTCTTCCAGAATTCACTTGTTGACAAACCATACATCTTGACAAAAAATCAACAATCTCCATCTTCATGTTGTCCCACCAATAATGTTCCTTCAAATATTTATACATCATAGTGCTACTAGGGAGTATAGAGATATTAAAACTATGGGCATCATCCAATAATTATCTTTTTAGATCAGGTATATTGGGAATAAAAAGTCTCATACCAAATTTAAAAATTCCATCTTCATACACAAATTCACTCAATATCCTATCATTCATAGCTTTAATCTTCTTTTGAAACTCGTTATCACCGATCTGAGAACTATTTATCATTTCTTGTAAAGACGGTTTGGTAACCTTTTGAAAAATCATTGATGTTTCACCTTCCATGGTTATTCCCATATCCATATTTACTTGATCCAAGTATATAGGATCCTTTTCAACTCTCATCTTGTTCAAAACTCCATTATCCTTTCTACTCAAAGCATCTTCTACCATATTTTCTGTCCCCAAGTGGTAGTGTATAGTGAAATCATAATTCCTGAGTAGTTCAAGCCCTCTCCATTGCCTTATGTTGAGTTCTTTCTGTGAGAATATATATTTAAAACCCTTGTGATCAGTATAAATCTCACATTTTTCACTAGAGAGATAGTGTCTCCAAACCTTCAAAGCAAAGACTATAGGTGATAACTCAAGATCATGAGTAGGATAGTTTTGCTCACGAATTTTCAGCTATCGTGATTCATTGGAAATAACCCTATCATTCAGTATGAGGACACAACCATGTCCTTTCATTGATGCATCAGTATAAATAACAAACCCATCATTTCCTGATGATAGAGCCATGATAAGAGAATTGAATAATCTTCTCTTTAGTTCTTCAAAAAATTCTTCACACACTTTTGTCCAAACAAATTTAACCCCGTTATGTGTGAGCTTGGTTAATGGGTTAGCCAATCGGGAAAAATTCTTGACAAAATGCAGATAATAATCTACTAAACCAATAAAATTGTGATCCCCAGTTATACTTGTTGCTGCTGGCCATTATTGGATTTCTCTTGTCTTAGAAAAATCAATCGGATTCCATACTTAGAGAAAAAATGTCCAAGAAAAGAAATCTCCTGAAGCTAGAAATCACACTTGCTAAACATCCCATATAATTCATGTCTTCTAAGAGTCTTCAAGAAAATACGCAAGTGGTTTTCATGATCTTTGTAACTTTTGGAGTATACCAAGATATCATCAATAAATACCACTACAAAGTCATCAAGATATTACTTGAAAACTCTATTCGTTAGATCTATAAAGACATGGGGTGCATTATTCAATAAAAAAGGAATTACTGTAAACTCATAATGCCCGTACCTGGTTCGAAATGCTATTCTTAGAATGTCTTCATTCTTCACACACAACTAATGTTATTTAGATCGAAGGTATATATTTGAAAAGTATTGAGCTCTATGATGTTGGTTGAATAAATCATCAATGTGAGGTAGGGGATACTTGTTCTTTATTGTTATAGCATTGATCTCCCTGTAGTCAATGCACAACCTCATAGATCCATCTTTTTTCTTAACAAAAAGGACAGGGGCTCCCCATGGAGAAACAATAGGGAGAATAAATCCCTTATTACTCAATTACTCTAGTTGTTTTTTAGATCCACTAGTTCCACAGTGGCCATTCTATAAGGGGTCTTCGATACGGGCCTTGAAACAGGAATTAAATCAATGGAAAACACTATTACTCATTCTGGATGATGTCCAGGAAAATATTCTAGAAACACATCAACATATTATTTCACAATAGGTACATCCTCTATTTGAATATTATTTTCCTCACCTATAGTTATTTTATTCTCTTCCTCCCCAATAATTGAGATTAGTTGAGCTACTGGGGGTGGATGTAGATAAGAATTAGGTGGTAACGATTCTTCTCTAAAGATAAGGTGTTCTTTATCATCATCATTAAAAATAGTATCCTCCTTATTCTTACAATAAATTTTTGCATCATGGTCCGAAATCCAATCCATACCAAGGATTATATCAAATTCAATCATGGGTTTGATGATGAGATCAACAGATAAAGGGTATTTATATGCCCTAATGGGGACTGATTCACAAAACTTTGTTGCAATGATACTTCCCTTAGGATTTTTGACTAACAACTCCCTTATTAAATAAAATTGGAAATATCTAATTTTCTTAGCTAACTGGGATGATATGAAATAATGCGATGATATAGAATCAAATAAATCATTTTCTAAAAATGAGGAAACCATTAAATTACCTTCCACCATGACTTTCGGAGCTTCTACCTCAGTAGCTGTGATAGCATAAACCTGGCCTTGATCCCTTGGCCTTTTCTAAGATAAGTTCCACTGACACACGGGACAATCATTCATATAATTCCCCCATTCTCTACAATTGTAGCATTCAACATTGATAGCCTCTTTCTTCCCCTTGAAATCATGAGCTTGGTGGTCTTTTTCACCACAATTATAACAGACTCCCATTCCCTTTAGGCAAGTACCAGGGTGTTTCTTCCCACATTTACCATAGGATGGATATTCAACTTTTCCCTTCTTCCGCTTATTTTCATTTCCAGAGGGTTCAGTAGATATCTTCTTCTCTTTCTTTGTTTTAAATTCATAAGACTTTGTTAGAATGGTATGTATGAGTATGATATACTCTACAATACCAAATGTAGGATCGAATATGTAATGATATTCTGAAATACAAGAGGGGGTGAATTGTATACTTTAAAAATTCCTTAGGAACTTTTGCGTAACAAAAATTCACAGCACCTCTAATATCTATTATATTTGTTGATTCCAGAAAAGTGATTCTGGAAATGAAACATAATAAAAGTTCACACAAACTAAGATTATTCCTTAAAGATTATAGAGTCTTACTAAATCAGATTACAAGTTTAAGGAAGTATATGAAAGTTATAATTTCCTCAACAACTAAAAATACACAACGGATAGAAAAGTAGTAACACTACAAGTAACAAGTAGAAACTCTTTTAACCCAAAGAGGAGGGTATCCAACAACCGTATAAAAAAGGCCCTTTGATTTATAAATTCAATATTGTCTGTCTTACCCAAACCCAGGTAAGCTCTCAATCCGAAGATCAGTATCTGTCTTTCTATCCCAGCAAGCCCTCTATTTGTAAGGAAATTGGCACCTATGACTTCACAACCCGAAGTATTTGATTTCAAGGAAATGTAACCTCTACACTAAGAAAATATGCACGAAGAAAAGTTTGAACAAGTACTTCAAAACATTCTGCATGAATCCTGAGAGTTTATAAGAGCCTCTCTCTCTAGAAATCACTTCACCAGCACTTTGTCAAAGTTCTCAAAAAGTCATGATCTCATTCAAATGAGATCTTATTTATAGGCACAGCTCCAATGGTCGGCTCCCTCCTCCAACGTTCATATTCTTCCTTGAATTTCGGAGGGGCCTGTACATGTTTCACTCAAACAATGGTTATTTAATAACTGAAATCATGACATCGTTTTATAACTAAAATGAGTGTAAGCATAACTAGAATATGATATTCGGAATGGGAGTTCGAAGTCTAACCAAAAATTGAATTCGGAGTCTATAATACAAGAATATTTGGATTTTGTTTTGTAGGAATTCGGAACCTGAATTCTATAGAATGACAGAGTCTGAATTTCAAGGAAATTCAAAATCTGGATTCACAAGAATTTGGAACCCGAACTTTCAATGTTCGGAGTTAGAGTTCATGAGAATTCAGAGTAAGAACTCATAAGAGTTTCGTGTCTAAATTCAAATAACTCGGAGTCAGAACATATAGAATTTTGTAACTAGAATTCATCATCATAATTCGGAGTCATAACTTAGAGAAGTTCTTAACCGGAATTCATAATCAGAATTCTAGTCGAACATTAAATAAGTTCGTAATCTGAATTCGGAGTCAAACTTCATGAATGTTCAAATCCATCAATCAAACATGAACTTCACAACGTTCGTATCCAGAATTCAGATTGGAACTTCATGGGAGTTCGTAACCAGAATTTGGATTTGAACTTCATGGGAATTTGTAACCAGAATTCGGATTTGAACTTCATGAGAGTTCGTAACTAGAATTCGGAGTTGAACTTCATATGATTTTCTAACCAGAATTCGGAGTTGAACATCATGAGAGTTCGTATCCGAAATTTTGAGTTTTAAATAGAATGCTTCATATCTAAGTATTATATGATTTTGAGTCTTTGTTCTCAATACGAATTTTACACTTAGAAATATTTTGATATGAGTAATGAAAACATGGTAAGGAATCTTTCCTTGGAGAAGGAAATTTTCCCTATAGGGCTAAAATATAGGGTAATGTGAAATTTGCCTTAAGATAAGGTGTTTGTGATTTTCAAAACAAGAGGAATAGTAATGTCATAAGGAAACCTTAATGACTCCACAATCTCCCCCTTACATGAAAGAATGGAAAAGTCAAAAGGAAAACCTTCTTGACTCAACAATATCCCCCTTTTTGGAAAGCACAAACATCCTTACGAAAAAGAATATAAGGACTTGGAATAAATTTCTAGACATTGAAATTAAATCTTATATCCATTTTTTCATGGACAATGGTGAATATGACTAACTCCCCCTTAGGAATTGGAACTCTAAGGATCGAATTCTAGATTTCTGGAATTAGAATTTTCATTTGAATGTGGAAATATTAGTAATGAGAACTCCCCCTTAGATAAAATCCCCCTTAGATAAACTCCCCCTTACATAGGGATATATCTTCTTATACTTAGAAATTTTTCTTCTCCCCTTTAGAATTCTTTTTCATTATCCCCCTTTGTTATTTTCAAATAGAGTTTAAGGGAATGGAAAAGCTATATTGTACCTGAAATATTAGTATAGACATCCAAACAACCCAAGCATCCACAAATTCATTACGATTGAAAGAATTATTACAAGGAAAGACAAATTCAACAAAAGATCAAAGTGAGGTTTATTTTGCTTCTTTTTCCTTGGGCATTAGAATATTCACAATGGTCTTTACCTTTTTCAACTCTTTGTGATCCTCCTCCGCATGATTTTCTAATGCCTTGATCCTGTCTTCCTGAGCTTTCATGTCCTCTTCCTGAACCTTCAGCAATTCATCTTGTTTCAAGAGACTTTTTTCATCTCTCTCTAGATATCCTTCTCTGTTTTCAAGCTTTGAACAATATAACTCAACTTTCCATTCATATCTTTAACATCTTGAATCCAAGAATTTCGTTCAAGGGTTAACTTCTCCTGAAAGTTGTTTGTCAGATTCTTGATTTTGGTATCTTCGGTGTCAAAGGCTTCCTTGACATATTCTTGAAATTGTTCAAGATCATCCAAATCTACAACTATTTTCTGAGACCATCTGGTCATATTCTTGCATGATTTTCTTTGGTATTCATAGTTGATAAGGAAATTTTTGGGTTCTGCCTCAATCTTAACACACCTATCCATCACCATGGATACAGAGTCTGTTTTCTGATTCATGTTGTGTTGAAGCATCTGGTATCTAGAATCAATTTCTGGAAAAATCAGAATGGTATCCACAAACTTTTTCAGAGATTGAGCAACAAAAGCTTACCCTAAGGCAGATGACTCTGAATCAGACATTTTACTTTGAGACGGTTCTTCCTATAAGACTACCAGCTTCCTTTTATAGGTTCCTCCAGCTTCTTTCTTCCTCAAGATTTCTTTTGTTGGGGTATCAACAACCACTTGTTTCCCCTTACTGATTTTCGGATTAGCCTCTTCATCAGGTGATTCATGCTCACGTCCTGATAATTGTACAATCATATCTTCATCAAATTTTTCCTTCTCAGCTCCTGCTTTAATATCCTTAGGAAGAATGAAGTCATGATTATAACTATCTTCCTCTGACAGCTTATTAACTTCCTCTTCTTATCCCTTCTCATCTACTCCAGGGGTAGCATGTTTTGAAGATCCAGCCTGAGATTTCCGGAGTGAAAATTTATCGGAAGCACCTTCCATTTTGTGAAATCCTTCTACTTGATTTAGAAAATTAACTGTCTTTTCAGAGCTTTGAGCTTCCTAGAATTCTTCCATAGCTTCTTTCTCAATTTCTTTCTCTTTGACTTTTTCCAGAGACATGAACTTCTTTCTCGGAGTCTCAAGCAATTGTTCTACTAGGAAGGTTTTCAGATTGTGTATTTGTTTGGATGAAACCTCAGTGGCCTTCAGAAGAGATTGGACAATCTCTGCCTCAGACATCTTATTCTTCAGCTTCTTTTCCTTGGATTTCTTTTCTAGTTCATCGAATGCCTTTTCTATCAAGTCAATAGCCTCAGCAGGATCCAAACCGAACTGTAGATCCCTTTCTTTTCTATTCTTCCTATCCTCCCTCCATTTTTCTACCACCTCTGCTGGGTAGGATTTTTGGTTCTTTAGTTTAGGAGGTGTGGACTGGTCTCTATTAGACTTAGGGGTTTTGTCTTCTTCTTTCACATCCTTCAACATTCTTTTTTTCCCGGCCTTCTTAGATGGTCCATTTTTTTCAACATTTTCCGTTATAGATTCTGCCTCTTCCTCAGGTGGATCATAAAATTCTTCTGACTCCTTGGAGAATCCAATATTCATTCTCTAAAGGGTTTCATCACTGGTCAACATCACCTTGAAATTCCTTGGCTTGGAACAGCAGGGGATCTTGAAAGATTCTTGGCACCGAACTATCAGCTTTGTGAGTAGGGACGGATACATGATAATCTGAGCTATTAATTTTCCATTTTTGATATTCTCAATCATAATGAGAATGTGACTCATGAGATTGAATGTCCTTAGGTTTAATAAAAAGTTCAGGATATATATATCACTTTTTTTAGGGTGTCCTTATAACCCTTCCTCGGTACGATGAGACCTTGCACCCATAATTGTAGAATCTGATTGTTGGTAGACAGATGGAAAATATTTGCTGTCTTGACATCTTTTAGCCCAAGGAATTCCATAGCCTTTTCCTTTATGAAACATCCTTGAACCTGTGGCAGTTTGTGTGAATAGAATTCAGCTTCTCCTTCATATTATATCCCCACCAAAATCACTGCCTTGGTGTAAGAGAGTTTGTATGTCTTTCCATAACTCTTGAAAGAGAATTTTTCCCTACCATCATCCTTAATGAGGAAAAATGATTCATAGAATTCGATAAGAAGATCCTGATAGACTACATCTTGAGATGCTGTCTTAGAAATAACTACACTTTCCATCCATTTATGTTGATCTTCTTGGAAATAATGGAGTCATACTTATTGAAGAAGTTTGGATGAACAAACCTCTCCCTATATATTTTCCACTCCAGAATCAGCTTAACAGTGACATATCCTGAGATGGAGCTTCTGTAGACATTTGGACTAGAGCACTTCTGAAGAATTCGGAACGGGATTTTGTATATGGGCAGAGCTTCGAGACACAAAATCTTGATAACCAATGTGGGAAAACCCTTTTGAGGTACTTTATATAGGCGATGGAAGTGACAGTTGAACTTATCTTTTGAATCTAATGGCTGAGAATTCTTCAGATCTGATCTAATGGTTGAAATGATAGCCGCAAGGAAAAATTTGGTTGAATCTGATCTTTTGAAGTTTTAAAAGGAAAACATTCGGATTTAAGGAAATTAGAATCTGAGAAATTTTAAAAACAAAAAAAACTAACAACAAGTAAAATTTAATTATGAAGAATTCAAGAAAGAATCAAAACTTTCAGATTGCTAGGAAGACTATTTGTTTTGAGGAATATTCTTCTTGAAGAACTTTGGATTAAAAAAAAACTTGAATATGAAAAAAAAACTTCACTATGAAAATTTTTAAATCCGAGAGTTTCTATTTCGAAAATTTCAGGTTCGAATATTTTCATTACAAAAACATCAAAGACTATATTCAAAAAAAATATTTTTTAAAAAAGAAACTATGAAATTTTTCATTACGAAAAATTTTGAATAACCGACAATGGAAATTATCATTACAAAAAAATTTGAAAACTTCATTATGAAATTTTTTTAAAACATCATTACGAAATATTTTGAAAACTTCAATAACAAATGTTCTCCCCCTATAAAAAGGAGTTTATTACTGTAAGGAGATTGATTCAACATGAAGTTAATTAAGGAGGATTACCATACAATTTTCATTCCTATCTTCTGTTTAATGTATTCAAATCTATCAGAGGGAAAAGATTTTATGAAAATATCAGCAAGTTGATCTTGCATTTCGATAAATTGAAGAATGATATCTCGTTTTTGTGTGTGATCCCTAAGAAAGTGTTGCCTAATATCTATGTTCTTTGCACAAGAGTGATGTGCAGGGTTTTTACTAAGGTATATGGAACTTGTATTATCACACAAAATTTGTGCTTTGGTAAAAAACATACCATAGTCTGTGAGTGTGTGTTGCATCCACAACACTTGAGCACATCAAATTCCATCTGCTACAAATTCAGCTTCAGTAGTGGTAAGTGCTACTGAGTGTTGCTTCTTGCAAGACCAAGAAACTAAAGAATCTCCTAAGAAATGACTGGTTCTGGATGTACTCTTTCTATCCATTCTACATCCCCCAAAGTCAGCATCTGAAAGCCTTTTAAAAAAAATTATTTCTATAAGTATAAAATAGTCCTAAATCCATGGTTCCCTTTAAGTAGCGAAAAATTATATTCAATGTCTTTATGTGAGATTCCTTAGGATTGGATTGATATCTTGCACATAAGAATACTGAAAAAATTAAGTCTGGACGACTAGCTGTCAAGTAAAGTAGACTTTCTATCATACCTTTAAAAGATGTTTGATCTACCGGTTTCCTAGCTTCATCAAGATCAACTATGTTTGAGGTACCGATGGCAGTACTTATACATTTAGTGTTGTCATATCCATAATTTTTAAGAAGATCTTTAATATAATTGTGTTCAGATATATAGATTCTTTCTGCTTTTTGGGAAATTTGAAAACCAATGAAAAATGTTTACTCACCCATCATATTCATTTCAAACTCATATTTCATTAGATCCACAAAGGAATTAGTTAATGATTGTTGAGTTGAACCAAATATAATGTCATCAAAATAAATTTTAACAATCAAAACGTTTTTCTTATCTTTCTTTATAAAAAGGGCTGAATCTAGATTTCCCTTAACATAGTTATTTTGAAGCAAAAATTCTGTAAGTCTATCATACCAGGCTCGAGGAGATTTTTTTAGGCAATATAAAGATTTTTTACGTCTAAAAACATGATTAGGATGTTTTTTATCTTCAAATATAGGAGGTTGTTCAACAAAAACTTCCTCTTGAACATAACCATTAAGGAAAGCACATTTCACATCCATTTGAAAAAGGATGAAATTGAAAAATGCTGCAAAGGCGAGTAAAATACAGATAGATTCAAGTCTAGCTACTGGAGCATGGGTTTCTTCATAGTCTATTCCTTCTTGATGATTATAGCCTTTAGCAACTAATCTAGCTTTATTTCTAACAATTATTCCATTTTCATCACACTTATTTCTGAAGAACCATTTTACCCCAATAACAGAAGTTTCCTTAGGTCTTTCATCCAAGGTCCAGACTTAGTTCCTTTCGAATTCATTTAGTTCATCTTGCATGGCTTTTATCCAATCATCATCACCTAAAGCTTAATCAGTGATTTTTTGTTCTAATTGGGAAAAGGAATGCTAGATGTTCTACTTCATTTCTTAATGAACTTCTAGTTTTTACAGGTTGATTCACATCACCAATGATACTATCACTGGGATGATTCTTTAGAAACGACTGATTTGGGTTTTGTAAAACATGTTCATCAACATAGGGTAGGAAATCTTCTGGGGTAAATTTTTCAGAAGTATCTTCTTGGAAATTTTCCTTATCAAAAGGATATTCTATCATAGGTTGATAATCAGTTTTTAAAACACATCCGAGAATGTAGGTTGGGGTTGTTTAAAAATAAATGGATCAGTTTCATCATATTTAACATGTACTGTTTCTTCCACAGTACAAGTGTTTTTGTTGAAAACTCTATATACCTTAGAAGTTGTGGAGTAGCCTAAGAAAATTCCTTCATCAGATTTTGGTATGAATTTATGAAGATTATATTTAGTATTCAGAATTAATACCTTGAAACCAAAAACCTTATAGTATGAAATTCAAGGATTTATACCATTCTATAACTCATAAGGAGTTTTATTAAGAAAAGGTCGAATTAAAACTCGATTTATAGTATAACAAGCAGTACTTACCACTTCATCCCAAAAATGTTTGGCTAGATAATACTCATTCTACATTGATCTATTTATCTCTTGAAGAATTCTATTTCTTCTTTCAACAACACCATTCAGTTGAGGTGTTTTGGGTGCTGAGAAGTTGTGAGTAATACCTTTTTTACTAAAAAAAGTTTCAAAATCAGAATTTTGAAATTCTCATCCATGATCACTATGAATTGTTTAAAAGGGAAGGATTTTCTCATTTTTCACTTGGGATCTAAAACTTTTAAAATAATTAAAAGATTCAGACATCATTGCTAGAAAATATACCCACGTAAATCTAGTGTAATCATCAACCAAGACAAATACATAATACTTGCCCCCAATTCTTCTAGTTTTTGTAGGACCAAAAAGATCCATATACCATAACTGTAATGCATTAGTAGTTGATACTTCACCAACTGATTTAAAACTTGATTAATGTGCTTGTCATATTGACAAGGGTCACAAACTTTTTACGAATCAAATCTATGCTCTGGTAGATCCTTAACTAGTTCTTTCATAGAAAGTTTGCATAAGTTTCTAAGGTTACAGTGTCCTAACCTTCTATGCCATATCCAAGAATAGTCTTCTATTGCTCTAAGGCAAGGTATATATTGGCTCCTAAGGTCTTCCAAATTTAGTGTGTAAACATTCTATTGCCTATTGGTAGAATGAATAAATTCTTCCTTGGAATTGTGTACTAAGCACTTATCATTCCTAAAATTCACTAGGTAACCTTCATCACATAACTGAATTATGTAAATGAGTTTGTTATTAAGAACCATAACAAATAAAACATTTGAAATCAAGGTTTTTCCAAGAAGAATGTTGTTACCTATACTAATAATTTATCCCTGAGCATTATCTCCAAAAGTTACTTTTCCTCCTTTCGTCTTGATAATATTTTCAAAATAGTTTTTGTTACCAGTCATATGCCTGGAACATCCACTATCCATGTACCATGTATTTCTGTTGGTACCTTCTCTATTTTCTTGAAAACAAAAGTGTTGGAATTTCGAAATCCAAACATTCTTGTATCTGGAATTTTTAGACAACAAAATTTTAGGTACCCACTTTTATTTAGAAAAATAAGCTGTATGAAACCCAAGAGATTTAATTTTATTCAATGAGAAATTTTTCTTCCAATGCCCACCACTTGGAATTTAGTGCAAAAAGGGGCTCTAGGAGGAACAAAATTGTTTTTTTTTTGAAAACCGGTTTTTAATGAGTATAAACCACTTCAATAGTGTTTCATTGAGGTTTAATTTGAGAATAAATCTTTCCAAAATTTTCCTTCCTAGAGGTAGAGTTTGCAAGAAGCTTTTTAAGAGAATTTTTTTTGGATTTTAGTCTGATGACTAAATTTCTATCCTCAGGAATCATTTCCATAGAGTTCGATTTTTCCTAAAAAAATTTTATATTTAAAATAGCATTCTTAATATCTTTAAAAAGTTATTCCTTAACAAAATTTTCTTTCTCAAGGTCTTTAGAAAGTCTTTCTGAAACCTCATCTTTATCATTAAAATCTCTAGAAAGATCTGAAATCTCTTTTGTAAGAATTTCATACCTAGTATTTTCATTGTCTAATTTCATAGATATTTTCCAATTTCATGCTTCAAACTACATGGAAAATCTAGAAACTTCTTCATATTAAGGTATTTCTTCATTTTTTGAGGATAAAGTATCTTCATTAGAAGTACTATAATCAGAATAGTAATTCTTATCAAGAGATAAATTTGTTAAAGCCTCGGAAGAGTGTACCTTGTCCATAAGACATGTATTACGGAAAGAAGTAGTATCAATGAATCACATATTCCTCTGTGATGATGAATCATATTCCAAAGATTCACTTTCTGAGGAGTCTCCATAGCTTTCACTCCAAGTATCATAAGATTTAATTCTTTTCTTGTGCTTTGATCGATATAGTTTCTTCTTATTCCTTTCTGAATTCCTTTCCTTCTTTTCCTTCTTTTTCAACAAAGGAAAATAAGGTCTGATATGACATGTTCTTCTACATTCTTAACACATAACATCTCCAGCTTTCTTATCTCTGTAGTCTTTCTTCTATTACATATTTTGATGATTCTTTTGAGATACAATCTTGTTCATTCTCCGAGCAAGATTAGCTAGTTCATTCTCAGACATTTCTGTGTCACTAGATTCTGACTGAATAATGACTTTATTTGACTTTGATCTATTTACTCTTTCTAGGGTCTTGGATTTCATATGTTTAGAAGTGTTTGTAAAATAAACTACTCCATTCCTATTCTTCTTCTTAATATTTTCAGCATCTCTCTTCATTCTGGTTTCATGCTGAAGAAGTGTTCTAAACAACTCATCTAACAAAATATGATTCATTTTACTATTCTCATCAATAGATGTCCTCTTGGAATCCCATTCATTTGGAATTATATCTATGATCTTGTCAACAAGATATTCATCATCCAAACCTATTTCTCCAAAAGATTTTAATATATTCACGATAGTCATAAACCTTTGTTGCACATTGCTTATGGGTTCTTCATAAGGAAAGTTAAAGCCATGGTATTCAGCTCTAAGCATAGCTCTTCCTATCTCTATGAAGTTGGATGTACCAAAATTTTTCACTTCAATTTTCTTTTAGATACTGTTTGCTGCTTCACACGATGATATTTTACTATAGATTTTCCTGGTCATGGAACATAACAAAGTGTTTTTGACACTAAAGTTTGTTTGATATTCTGATTTCTCCTGATTCGTAAAAGTTCTCAATTCCTTATCTGGAATTTTATACTCTCCAGTCAGCATTAGATAGTTATCAACTCTAGTATTGATAACATAAGTCTTCATCCTATCTCTCTAGTACTCATAATAATTTCCATAAAAAAACAGGTGGTCTGGTAGGATTTAGATTATAAATAGAACTAACATTTAAACCATCCATCCTTAAGAAAATCTGTGGCACACAAACTTGTTAGTAGAATGAGTTTTTAAACCAGAGAAAATATACTATGAAAGAAACTAGATATTTTAACTATAAGAAAAAGTGAATCTGAACTTATATGAGTCCAAATATATGAATCAAAACAAAATGATTCCGAGAAGGTATGAATTCGGAAAATAAATTCTGAGAACTCTTTTATGAATTTAATTGTGAGATTAATTCATAGGTAACCTACTCTAAAACCAATTGAAAGATTGGTATACGGTTTGAGGTTTCCAACCTCTGACACCAATTGTTAGAATTGTATGTGTGAGTATGATATAACCTACAATACCAAATGTAATATTGAATATGTAATTAAATTCTCAAATAAAAGAGGGGGTGAATTGTATACTTTAAAAATTCCTTTGGAGCTTTTACGTAACCAAAATTCAGAACACCTCTATGATCTATTATCTTGCCTGATTCTGGAAAAGTGATTCTGGAAAGGAAAATTAACAAAATTTTACACCAACTAAGATTCTACCTTAAAGCGTATAAAATATAACTAAATCAGAGTACAAGTTTAAGGAAGTATATGAAAGTTATACTTTCCTCAACAACTAAAAATACATAGCGGAAAACAAAGTAGTAACACTGCATGTAAAAAGTAGAAACTCTTTTAACCCAAAGAGGAGGGTATCCAACAACCCTGGATAAATGGTCCCCTGATTTATACTTTCAAGAAAGTCTGTCTTATACAAAACCAGGTAAGCCCTCAATCCAAAGATCGGTATCTATCTTTCTATCCCCGCAAGACCTCGATTTTTAAGGAAATCGGCACCTCTAACATCACAACCCATAGCCTATGATTTCCAAGAAATCGGTCCTCTTCCCTAATAAAATCTTCACAAATAAAATCTTGAACAAGTAGTTCAAAACTTTCTGAATGATATTGAGAGTTTATAAGAGCCTATATCTCTAGAAATCACTTCACCAGCACTTTTTCAAAGTTCTCGAAAAGTCTTGAGCTATTTCAAATGAGCTCCTATTTATAGGCACAACTCCAATGGTCGGCTCCCTCCTCCAATGGTCATATTATTCCTTGAATTTCAGAGGGGCTTGTACATGTGTCACTCAGACAACAATTAGTTAATAACTGAAAGCAAGACATCATTTTATAACTAAAATGAGTGTAAGAATAACAAGAATATGATATTCGAAATGAGAGTTCGGAGTCTAACCAAAAATTGAATTTGGAATCTATAATATAGGGATATTCAGATTCTGTTTTGTAGGAATTCAGAACCTGATTTTTATAGAATTCTGGAGTCTGAATTTCAAGGAAATTCAGAATCTAGATTCACAAGAATTAGGAACCTGAACCTACAATTTTCGGAGTCAGAGTTAATTAGAATTTGGAGTCAGAACTCATAGGAGTTCGAAGTCTGGATTCAGAGAACTTGGAGTCAGAACTTATAGAAGTTCGTTACTAGAATTTGTAATCAGAATTCAGTGTCAGAACATAGAGAAGTTCGTAACCGGAATTCATAATCATAATTTGTAGTCGAACTATACATAAGTTTGTAATCATAATTTATAGTCAAACTTCATGAATGATCGTATCCAGAATTCGGACTTGAACTTTACAATGTTCGTATCTAGAATTCGGAGTTGAACTTCATGAGAGTTCATAACCAAAATTCAGAGTTGAACTTCATGAGAGTTTGTAACTAGAATTCGGAGTTGATCTTTATGAGAGTTCATAACCATAATTCGGAGTTGAACTTCATGATAGTTCATTTCTGGAATATGGAGTTTTAAACAGAATGCTTCATATCTAAGTATTATATGATTCTGAGGTTTTGGTCTCAATCCAAATTTTACACTTAGAAATATTTTGATATGAGCAATGAAAACATGGTAAGGAATATTTCCTTGGGGAAGGAAATTTTCCTTATAGGGGTAAAATATAGGGTAAAGTGAAATTTTCCTTAAGATAAGGTGTTTATGATTTTCAAAACAAGAGGAATAGTAAAGTCATAAGGAAACATTAATGACTCAAAAATCTCCCCCTTACATGAAGGAATGGGGATGTTATAAAGAAAACCTTATTGACTTAATAGAGAATTCTTTTTCTATCTTGATAGCACATCAGACAATATCTTCATTCGAAGAGAATTATTGTGAGACTAATACTTGACAGAGAAATGGTTTTAATTCATCAAAGAAATGATCAATCTTCCTTCTTGGGTTATGTATATAATCTTCAGCATGCCTCACTAACATTGTAAAGTTAGCTTCATACTTTGCGACATTATCATCCTCCTTTTTCCTCAGACTCATAAATTGCCTTTCCATATCTGCTCGATGGTCATGAGGAAAGTATTTTTCTCAGAAAATATCTTTAAACTCCATCCATCCCATATTTGACACTTCATCTTCTTACTTCGTATTTTTAATCAATGACCACCATTGATCAGCATCTCCAGTGAGGTGGTAAACTGCCATGATAAAATTTTCCCTTTCACTACTCCCCAAGGCATGAAATATTTTCTCTAAAGATTTTATCCATTGCTCAGCTACTAATGGATTTGTACTACCCTTTAATGTTGGTGGTTGTTACCTCATGAAGCGATCTAACATTGATACTCCATGATATGGATCAGGGTGCTCCATACAGGTAAGTTTATTATTCATAACCTAATTGAGTTGTCCCAGTATGGTGATAAGCTGATCTGCACTAGTTGTATCACCAGCTCCACTATAATTATCTTGAGAAGGAGGGAAATCCCTACATCGAGGGCGTGCTTTGAAACAGTTTCCATTCCTTCCACTAGATTCCATTTCTAAACAATGGAATAAACTTTATTGGTTTATGAATCGAAATACATAATTCCAAACTTCTAAAAAACTTAACATAAATTGAACAGTTTGTGGATATAATCTATAATAATAATAAAAATGTTTTCTTTGAGGAAGTATATACTCATAATCCCTTCATAATGGTTTCTAAAAAAATGAGAATTATCCTAAGCATATCCCCCGGGAGTGTCGTATCCAAGAGTGCAGCAAGGCCAGTTGTCGTGCACTAGTTCCTGTTCAAGTCTAGCTCAAAGTGATGTTTTCGGGGTTTACCCCTAGGTACATCTGTGCCAGAGCCGCCTCTACTTGCTCGTATCCAGACATGGATATATTTCTTGAAAAACTCAAAAAATCTCTACAATACCAAAATTCAAGGATGTTATTCTATAATAATCCTCAAAGTATATCTTAATGATATGTGATGTAATCATATTTTATCTAAATCTAGCTTCCAAGGTTTGTCCTAAACTTCCTCTTATACCAACTGTAATGCCCTGACCCCATTTACCTAGAGTCGGTGCATTATTACATAACATTGGCATGATCACAAAAGATCAAGTCTCAAAATACCGATTAGTTTATCAGCCTTGTAAGTACTATATACATTAATAAGGTTTACATTACATCATAAAATGAAAAACTACAACAACATTGTTTCTATAGACCACACTCATATCCCCTCAGACTATCCATGCAGGTCATTCTAAAATATTTCTTCGCATCCTAGGAAAAATAAAACATAGAAAGGGGTGATCTCAGATGCTCAGTAAAGATAACAATATAGAGGAAACTTTCTAAATAAGCATAAACATTTAAGGAAATGTATAAGAATAAAACAAAATCATTTTAAACATGAACTTCAGAATAATATGGAAAAGATAAAGTCAAATAATTCCATTTACATACTCACAATGATATTCTACAAGTCGAATAATCACATGAAATATCAATAGCCACTTTTATAATGATGGAATGCAAAATACCAGAAAATCATAACCACATAGTCAAGGCCATGTGCCAAGACTAAAAATAAGATTTTGTCAAGGCCTTGTTCCAAGACACCAGTTTGTCTCATTAGAGCTACCGATGCATCGAGGAGATATAGCGGGATCCACCCGTCACATACCAAGTCCAATGCATTCCTCATATGAAAAGGTTTAAACATAACATAAACATTATTATTAAAACTTGCATATTGAATGTCAATAATTTATCCATAAACCCTGAATGGTATGACAATAACACATCCATAGTCAAACATATCACAAAACCTTCAATACAATATGGAAGTTTTGTATCATAATAAATCAACTTCAAATAAGCTTAAAATCCATAAACGGATGTTGACATAGATGAAATCAAAACATTTTTTTAGAGAAATATTTCTTTCTATTTTGAAATCATTTAAAAGTCATGTTATTATAAAAGAAAACATTTATTTTGGGAAATATTCTTATAATCTTGTGAGGGAATCTTTGATGATGTTATAACGGTGGAACATAGTTGCACCTGCTGTATAAGTTAAAAAACATTATTACCTTAATTTTTTCGAAGAAGTTATAAAGGACCTTGTTAGGAAAATGATGGAAATATTCCTTTGTAAAAACCAAATAAAAGTCAAACAAGGATATAAATTACTTTAACCCATAGTCTATTAAATACTAATAATGTTTTAGAATACATTTTTATGAAACATGGATGTTGATGATAAAGAGGTCTCAGTAGATAATTACGTATAAACAATCGTGGATAGTGAAGATATTGTGAAATTAACGTTTAACAAGTACTTTTACTTGGTCGAGGGTAGGTTAAAAACCTGTATAATAGAGACGGTAATCCGTACGTACAAATGAGAGACAATATCATTATTTTTATATTAAAATAATATATAATTGGATGGTATATCATATATATAGAATCATTATCATGTTATATTTATTATTTACATCAATTAGACATCATTATTATACCCATCCAAATAAATATGTATTGAATAATAATTACACCACGACGTGAAGACGGTAATTCATACGTACGTACGTATGGTGACATGTCATTAAATATATGTATAGAATAATGAATATGGTTGTACCATATTCATAATAACATCACAATTTATAGAATATACTTGAGTTATTATTTTATAATGGAAACAACAATGAAAGATGAAGTGGAATAAGAAAGGAACTTGAAAGAGGTGATGAAATATTTACCTCTTCTTTGGGTTCTTCTTTTTTATTTGATCAAAAGGGATCCATAGGATGGCTTTCTGACTAAATTAGGGACTCTAGGATTAAGAGAGGACAATTGAGATGGTATTTGGGCAGAGGATTGCTGAGAGAAATGACTTTGGAGGTGTGAATTAAAGAGAAGGAGGAGTACCCTTTTATAAGAGGGGTGAGGGGAACTTTATGAAAAGCTCGAAATATTATTTTATAATAAAATCATTTTCGGGTTCTAATGGCTAAAAAATGGATTATTTAAAGGATAAGGTGGGGATGGGTCGAAAAACACTCAACCAATAGGTTTTAGAGAGGTTTGTGTCAATATATTAACATTATCTTTTAGATTTAACTCTTAATTAAATAGTTTGACATTTACCATGTCTCTTTGTATTTTTATATTATATGGTTAATAAACATACTATATACTTCCCAGAGAGCCCCAAGTGGTTCATTAATGATACACCTATCATTATATAAGTCCTTTTTCCGAACCTTATATTTTATGATTAGAATATCAATTAATAAAATAAATTTTTTTTCAACACAATTTTATGTCAATTTTAACACTATTTGGTATTTTGTTTTTTCTAAATTCATAACTGCATTATTACATCGAAAAAAATTCATCTAACCAATCCTAATATGTCATATTAACCTAGAAAATTAGTGTAATTTCTAAAAAGTCTAAAATCACATTTATTTGGATATTTATAATATCAATATTTTAATATTTCATTAATTAGGTAATTACTGCATCATCATTGTGTCATAAATAAATTAAATTATTAAATATATAAATAATATAAATAAAATACCAATATATATGAAATATTTTTATCTTTCTAATGAAAATTAATAGTCGAATTTATCTTATGTTTATCCCTATATTAATTTTTATTTATTTATTAGACATTGATTTTAACTCTTTTAACTCTTCTTTAAATAAAAAAATAATAAATGTCCTAATCTATTCCATATGGACCAAAGAGGATCATATTTTATTCCTAATGTTGTTTCTGGTCGAATTATACTTATCCAATAGAATTAAGACATGTGTTAGGGTAATAATAATATAATGTTTACCCTTAATTACCGTATTTACTTTTAACAGTGGTAAATAAAAGTAAAAAGTTACTATTCACCAATAATTATTTTTATCTTATTGAACAAAATTTTACTCCTTGATATTAACCATGTCTCTTGGATTTTCAAAATTCAACTCACAGAAGCGGTAAAATTACATTTTATGTATGTTTGCAAATGCTCCTAAGAGGTGGGTAAAAGACGGTAAAAAGTTAAATAAGATTTTTATATATCTAAAATTATTAGAAACTGACTCTAATGAATTACATTGAACATATATAGGTATTAAGTAACTATTTTGATGTAAAATAAATTTAAATAAAATAAATAATTATTTAAATAAAAATTCGGTTTTAAACTATAACTCAGTGTTTTTCAATATTCATCAAAATTTAAAAGTTTTTAGAAAAATACCAAAAATTCACCATAAGATAATTTTGATATTCCGAATCCAAAAATGAAGTCCATTTTTAAAGATAAAATTTATAAAATTTCAAAATGTGGGTATTACTATTCATAACAGCTAGTTTGATTGGTTGTGGTGTGTTAGAAGTCGAAGTTACGAACAACACACAGTATTGTATTATTCAAAGAGAACCGTAACATGGATGATTGGGGTGTAACATCAGCATAGAGCTTTTGTTGACTCTGAGAAGTTTTAATGTGATGCGGGATGGTCTTAACCTTCTCCACCATTTCTTCGACCATTTCTGGTCCTATGAGATTTCACTCTCCATCATCTTCTCAACATGATGGTGTCTTTCACCTCTTCTCATAAAGGGCTTCATAATGAGAATTTTCAATTCTTGATTTGAACATGTGATTATAAGAGAACTCCACTTGAGGAAGATGTTTATCACATCATCCATTGAAGTCCATTTATCATGCTCTCAACATTTCCTCAAGTGTTTTGATAGTCTATTCAGATTGTCCATCAGATTGAGGATGATAAGCCATACTTAAATACAACTTAGTATTTAGAGAATGTTGAAGACTCTTCCAAAACATTGAGTTGAATCATGGATCTCGATCAGATACAATAGATAGTGGTACTCCTTGTAGCCTTACCTCTTCTCTAATATATATCAATGCCAGTTGATCCAATGAGAAATCCTCTCAAAATGAAATGAAGTGTGTAGTTATTGTAAGACTCTACAAAATAACCCATATAGCATTGTTTCCTATGGATGTATTCAGATTTATGGTGATAAATTCCATGATGATGTTCTCCCATTTCAATTATGGTATGGGTAATGGTTGCATCATTCCCCTTAGAATTATTACTCTCATGCTTCACTAGCTGATATACCAGGCACATTTATGTATACTCAGTGATATCCTTCAGGAAGTTATCCCACCAATAAATCTTTTGAAGTTCTCAATACATCATTCCATTTCCTGAATGAATGAAGAAACTCAAACTATGTGCACCATCCCAAAATTCTTTCATTAACTCTGGATTTTATGGAACACAAACTATTATCCCAAATCACACAATTCCTTATTCATTAACATTGAACTCCAAGTATTTCCCTTTTTTGATTATTTCCACAATCTTATGAATTCCCAAATCATTCTTTCGAGCATCCTTTAACCTTTCCAAAAGACATGGTTGAGAAATAATTTGTGAAAAAATATATGATATTCCCTTCCTTATGAATCCCATGTCAATATTAATCAAATCTATTAAGATTGGATCCTTTTAAATTCTCATCAATGATAGAATCACTCAGGCCTTTCTACATAGAGCACATGCGTCCTTGTTCAATTTCCCTGGGTGGTAATGGATTGAGTTTTCATAGTCTTTGATCAACACTAACCATCCTCATTAATTCATCTTCAACTATTTATATGTGAATATATATTTGAGGATTTTGTGATATGTATACATTACACACTTCTCCCCAAATAGGTAATGTCACCAAATTTTTAAAGCGAAAAATAATACAACCAAATCTAGATCATGTGTTGGATAGTGTTTCTCATGAACATTCAATTTCCATGAAGCATAGACATTGAATTTTTCATTTTTCATTAACACACAACCTAGTCCCTTCTTTTAAGAATCACTAAATATGACAAAAAATTCTCCACTTGTGGGTAGTGTGATCACTGGTGAAGTGATAAGCCTCCTTTTCAACTCCTTGAAACTATCTTAACATTCATCACTCCATTCAATGTCTAATCCCTTCCGAGTTATCTTGGTTAGTGTGTTAGACTATCTTGAGAAATTTCTCACAAATTGGTGATAATATCCTCCTAACCCCAAGAATCTATGGATATACATTAACGATGTTGGCCTCGGACATCCGTCAATTGTATCTTTCTTGGAGGTATCGATATATATCTCATTTCTTGTAATGATATGACCTGTGAATGAGGCCTCCTTCAACCAGAACTCACAATATTTGTAAGTTTCATAGAGATTCTCCTTTCGCAAGGTCTCTAGTACATTGTTGAGATGCTCCACATGCTCCTCCTTGGTTTTGGAGTATATAAGAATATAGTCTATAAAGACTACCACAAGTTTGTCAGGGAAATATATAAAGACTCTATTAATCAAGTCCATGATTATTTATAGAGAATTAGTTAGTCCAAATGGAATTAATATGAATTCATATTTCCCATATATAGTATGAAATTAAATCTTGGGGATATCCACCTTCTTCCACCTTATGTGGTAATATCGCAACCGCAAATCCACCATGGAGAAGTATTGTGCTACCCATAGCTGATCGAACAAGTCATCAAATCATGGAAGATTGTACTTGTTATTTTTCATGATTTTGTGGATCTCACAATAATCAATGCAAAGGCGCATTAACCCATCCTTCTTCTAGACAAAGAGGACTGGTGCCCCACATGGTGAAGCACTTGGGCATATGAACCCTTTATCTAGATTATCCTTTATTTTTTTCTTCATCTCCTTAATATCCATAGTATAAAATCTATACAAAGTCTTGGATATTGGGAATTCCCCAAGTATAAGATCAATTGAGATTTCAACATTTCTTCTAGGAGGAAGACCAGGAAATTCCTTGAGAAACACTTCAGCAAATTCCCTCCCAATAGGTATGTCTTCAAAGATAGTTTCTTATATAGAATAAATAATATTAGAATGATATGCATGATCATTTTTTGAGTAATATCCATGCTTGAGATTATGGTGATAAAGAAGATTCATCCACCCCCTTGAACATGGATAGAATCGGTGGTCCATTCACCGTATACTGAGTGATTTCCCTCTCACAGCAATTTATGTTGGCTCTATATAAGGAATGAAAATCCATGACAAGAATTGCATCAAATTCCACCTGATAAAGTATGATGAGGTTCTCAGGGAAGTTAAATCCATACATTATGATATGGGAGGAGTTATATTCATGGGATTCAATGATTTTCCCATTTTCCATTTTCACTAACATCTTTAATACCATGATTTTTTGTGGTGTTCGGATTATTCTACTAAACATTCGGCTTATAAATGAATGTGTAGAACTATGGGTGATAACCATTCATTTCACGTTTTTATTATGGTTCTTATCTATCCAATATATACTTAGGGATGAGTACATTTAAACTATTAAACACATAAAGTGGAATCCAATAAAAAAATGGATAACTTATAAATTAAGTTGATTTCCATAACTTATGAATTTATAGGCTTGAATCTATGTTATCCATGATCTACTTCACAACATATATTCTTAGGGGAATTTTTTTTATTCACATAATAATTTTTCATACTTTGGTTATTAATTAAAAAAAATAAAATCCCTCTGGAGTGTCGTAACCAAGAGTTCACCAAGGCCCATTGTCATGCACCAGTTCCCGTTCGAGTCTAGCTCAATGCGGTGTTTTCCGGTTTTACCCCAAGATACACCTATGCCAGAGCCGCCTATACTTGTTTATATAAATACAAGGATTAATTTTATTGATAAACCACTTACTATGTACTCACTCAAATTTAGGGATATTTTTTATTATATATAGTCTTATCCCTAAGGTATTCACTAGGGTTTTCTAATCCTAATCTACCAAATAACTAAACTTATCCTCTGATACCAACTATAACAACTATTCTTTTTCTTTAACACTTAATCATGAATTATTACATAAAATATTTACTTGATACAACATAAAATATCTAGAGGTGGAGTGCCATTAGGGATTAGGAACAATACATAACAACGTAGAACATAGAACACAACATCTTTATTGAAAACATATTTTACATGACAATAATGTTCCATCGTACTTAGCATTTCATGGGATAACCTAAGGACATGCATAAAGAAATGGGTGAGATATAAATCCCAGTAAGGGAGTAAATAATGCATAACATGAAGAATATAGTACATGTTCACCAAATAGGTATATCAATTGAGCACAAGGGAAACTTGAACATAAAAGCACGATATATCATGATTATCATAACATGGAAATGTGGCCTCAACATTTAGCATGATATTAGCATGATCCATGTCTCCTTGAAAATGGAGCATGATTAAAACCACATTGCACTATAATTGGCATGAGTAAATCCTCATTTTACTTGACCTATAATGGTACTAATATATACCCAATGCATTGGAGCACTATCAGGGCACACCATGCTTAAACATTTCATTTCTGGCATAAGTGTGGCACTTGGATCATATAACATTGATTAATTGAACATCATCATTTTACCCCAATTAATAAATGTGTAATTAATAAATTAATATCTAATATATATATATATATAAATTTTCATAAATTTGAATGACCTTGATAGAGAAATGGGCACGGTATTCACTATACAATGACTTTGGCTTGGAAAATCGTAGTACAATTTCTGCAGCTTAACGGCATGACATAAGAATTCATAAAAATGGATGATGGAAGATAATGGGGTGTTTGATAATATATACATGAAATGAACATTATTTATTCATATAGTTAAATTTACGAACATATGTAATGGAATTTAGATTCATAATAGAAAATAATTCCTTGAATGTAAATGAGAAGAGAGAAATTCTTTATGGAATTTCACCATGGTAACAGGTGTACATGGGAGGCATTAATGAGAGAGAAAGTGGTCTTCCATAATTAAAAAATAAGGAGGGCAGTGTTGGAAATGTGGGGAATCATACCCCAACATTTTTAATTGAAAACAAAATTGTATAAAAACATTATGAAATTTGAGGAAAAAATGAGAAAGGAAGAAATCTCTTACATAGAAGTGTGATCCAAAGTCTTGGGAAAGTCTTGATAGAGACTTCATGAGATAACGAGGAACCTTAGAAGGGTAATAGAGATAGGAGTTCAGATTAGAGATTTTCTATAAGGGTTTTAATGAATAGAAGTTGGATCTTGGGTGGGTTTATAGAAAACAAATAAAGGGTATTCTTTATTATTTAGTTTTGGGACACCGAACATTAACTAACCAAAACCAAAAAAAACCCTTGGTTTTTTCACATATTGTTTTCTAAAGGGGAGTGAAAATAATTATTTTATAAGACAAATTTCATAAATTCTTAAAATATTTGGCTTGTTTATGTGGAGGTGAATCACAATCTCAAGGAAATCCTTTTAAAAAGTTAAAATGATTTACAAGTCTTGGAGGGTACACTAAGGCACCATTAAATTAATCTAAAATCACATTTTTAAAAGTAAAACATATATTGTTAGAAAAACCATTTTATATTATTTTATTATATCACCATTGGGTCATTATGATGTCCTAAAACAAATTATATAGTTGAAAGGTATTTAAATTTTACCGAAAAATTCGACTCTGTCGGAAAATAATGAAAATATCACTGCTGGAAAGTTTCAAGATCCCGTTTCCAAAAATAATATTCATTATAGAAAAATAATTTTCTAAATATTTGAATTATAAATTTTAAAATAAAAACTAAGATTCTTCGATAATTCATGGATTTTAACAAAAACACCTTTCAAACCTTAATAAAAATTTCAATTTTATTCATAAAAATTATATGATCATTTATATTTAATAAAAACTAATTTAGATATAATGTTTTTTTCAAAGATTATTTAATTAAAAAATCAATTAATTCATCAAAATCAATTTCTTAACTGAAATTTACCCAAAAAATACTATTTGTTCTTTAAAAACTATTTAAAAAGTAACAATAATAAAATGAATGTATATTATTTATTATATAAAAAATAATGCACATAATCATAGTGATAGGGTCTTGTTACATAACCCCTTATAACCCATACATAAGACCTAAGGGTAAGGTGTGAGATGGTGACAGACTCTTGGGGAAGCTCAGATAACATATCTCATGTGGTAATCTATATTATATTTTACTTATCCCACAGGCGGTTCTATTAAAGCAGAACATGTTGAAACTCATCTTGGCCTTGTTTAAGAGCGAAGCCCAGTAACGCTACCCCCTTTATGAACTCTAAAAAATGGGATTTTTATGGATAAATTATACTATATGAGTCTATCACTTCCTTTTTGTGAGAAAACTGCATATGTTAAAGCCCTATTTTTATACTATACATGTGGTCACTGTTCAACAGGTATATTAGAAATTGTAACAATGCTTAATGGTATTTTAAAATACAAAAACATAAAACCATGGAAGTGCATATGATATATTATCATTTGACATAATAAAACATTTAATGAGATCACGAGGAATTATCATCAACAAAATTTTGGGTCATTACAAGGACACACCGAAGGATAACAGACTTTCTCTAACTACCTCATAAAGGGGATCACTCTTCCTTTGACCAGGTCTAAGAAACACACAACATGCTCTTTGTGATGTACCAGGAAAATGAACCTAAAAAAATATTGATATTGGAATGAGGTGATGAATGGCTCCAACTTACATAATAAGGGTAATAGGGAATGTACACGTGACACACAGTTTATCACACACTTTCTGGTCCATCCCTTGTATGTTCCCACACACTCTGAGCCATGCCAATATATTTTGGACATGATTATGAACACTAGTCGTGTCTGTACCCATGTGTTATGTGGTACATGCGACATCACTGTGTTGTTGGTCATATAATGTGGGGATAAATCACAGACCAATTTGACATTTATCATAATGCATAATATATACCTTCCATCGAGAGGTGTCCACACGACATGTGTTCTTCTAGAACACATTCTATGTAAAAACAATATTACACATATCTCACATATCACTCATGTGTTACATCCAAAACATATTCTCCCACTAATATATCTTGTATTTACAGGAAAAATATTTTTATATAATGTTAAACAACTCTATGAAATAACTAGAAACTAGATTCCGGCAAACCATTTGATCAAAAAAACATCCCCACACTCTTGGTGTTGACCAAGCACCAAATCCTATGAAACTGAAAACCTCCAATTCTAATGTAAGAATTATCCCATCATATTCAACAATCCTCTATTAACAAACTTAAATTTTTTTGATTTCACAACAATGATCCATGGATCATGAGAGTCACACATTGAATCACATTCCTCGATAAAGCCTAACAATTTATCAAAAGAAACTATAGTTTATGAATATAATAGTCCATACTTTACAGACATATATATTACTTCAAAATTATAAGAATATTCATTATAAAACATAACTAAACTACAACCAAACTTTACAGGTTTATTGTTTTTAGAAACATGGAAACAAAAACAACTTGTTCATAAGACATATACATTGTCTCTCACTTATCTTTTCATAGCTACAAAACATTTGAAAATATCATAATTAATACCTTTATTCATGACATGGGGAAAAGAATCATATGAAAGGTTGAGATCAAATGACCATTAAGGGTTAATAAGAGAGATATAAATAATATCATAACCCTAATACTTAAGAAAATATCATTAGATAATCTTATATAGCTTATGAAAGACCACTTTATCATGTAAGGGGAAAATCATGAAATTTCATAAGAATCAATGAACGTAATCTCAAAATTAATAACAAAAGGCATAAAATTTTGTGTCCAACACTTATTCATAAAAAAATCATTCCATATTCATCAAGGATCATTTCCAAGACCGTCATAGTAGAAAAATTCCATTACCAAATCAATTTCACTCCTCCTTTCGGTCGAGTATTACTGAAACAAGATTATTCCCCATTCCATCCCTGTCTATATCATGAGATATAAATCATTACCCAGTGCATTAGAGGGAGATATCAGTCAGATTCATCTCATAATGAAATCATTCTTATGTGTTCCATAAAAAGATAAATAATTAATCACTGAATAACCCAAATAATATAATGGGATTCTTGAACATCATTCCATTATAACATAATCCATGTTAAACAAATAGATTTCATAAATAGAATTTAATCATAAAATAATAAAATCAGAAGAATAATAGGGATAGTGTAATGACTCAAACTATTATCAATGTAATTTCTCCCTTCTTGTAGTAATGTCAAATAGTCATATAAAATCACAACAGGAAACACAATGTCACTTCATGCTTAAATGAACTACAAAACATAATTTTTCCACTTCTATGAATAGAATTTATGAAATATGAGATACCAACCCTCACAACCTCATTTCCTCACACCTCTCAAGCTTCACATCTTTCCCAAATTATACCAAAAACATGTCCAAATCTCCTCCCCCAAATCCCTAATATCTTGGAATCATCCAAATGCCAATCCAAGGTTCCTTGAGAAGGATATCAAGAGGATAAATAAATAGGTAATTTCTACCTCTCTCTCTCTCTCTTATTTCAAATTCATTTCAAAATTCATTTATTTTCTTCACTTATCCTCAAAATATCTTTTACAAATTTCATGATAACAACATTAATATTGATATACTAGTATTCTATCGTGGGGAATGAAAATACATTTTCCATCAACAACATTAAGGATATCAATAAAACCATTTAATGGTTGAAAATATATTTTATTATTTATTTTTTAAACCATTTTATGATCGGGAAAAAAATATTATACATAATATTATATGATAAAACAAAACATGTTCATTGTGATCCCAAAATCCCCCAAATTAATCTAAAATGTTCATAATTAAATTTTATGTAATGATTTATCCTCATGGTTTATAAACATATTCATTATAAGATCATCTAGACTATTTAAAGATCATTAATAAATTATAATATAAATTCTATATGTTTATCCATGTTCAACATGAACTTCCATTCATTTGTACAAGTGAACCGTTCATGATAACTATTAAAAAGAACACTCCTGAACAATGAATTCAAACTCTATAACTCATCCAAAGGTCCATAAAAACTTAATGAAACAATAATTATCCATATTAATGTTTAAAAGTTTTTTTAATTGTTAATTATTTAATCTAATGCCATTATACGTGTCATTAATGTGATGAAAGCATTCTGATACAAGGTAATGGGAATTATCAAACCTAACTTTTATAATTCGGGGTTTCCCCATTTCAATAAATTTTTAGCATGGATATTTCGTAAAAATTAATTTTCCATCATTTTATTACACTCTATAGAATAGTCATGTTTTCCAATGGATTTTATGTCAAACCTAATGTTTTTGAAAAGAACTCTTCTTTCCAAAACACGTATTTCAGATCTAATTCAAGGTTGAGGGCTTATATATAAAGTATGTCATTACATATTTCATTTGGGAACCCATTTTTTATTAATGTATTCTTTATTAATTAAAACCCATTACTTTACACATGTTGTTTTATTTTCAATATTGACAAATTTCCTATGTAGCGTGCACGATAATGTAAATGTTATGAAGTAATATGGGTGCCTTGAATTATATATCACGATGAAAAGGTTATGATGTGATGGGTGTGATTGGAATTATAAAGCACTCTAATGCATTGGGTGATGTGAATAAACTCATGATTAATGTGAAGTATGTGTGAACATGATTCGAGATTTGTTCACTACTTTTTGTAGTAGTTAAACCATAAGACATAAGGTTTCATATTTATACATTTCAACTTTTCAATCTATTTATTAATTATTCCTATCATATTTATAATAATATTCCAATTATATGATTATTTTCACCACATGTTGTATTTTCTCTTATTCTAATCCTCATACTGGTCATTTATCTCACCCATTTTTTAAGTATATCCTCAAGTGGTTTCATGTACTAGGGAGGACTCAAGTGATAATAAGAAGAAAGAGAAGAATAAATTTAGTAATATTTTATGTTTTATTTTGTATAAGTAATGTATGGTCCTTGTTTTCCCAAGACACTAAACCTTAGGATCCTTATGGTGTTGTTTTTATGTTGTTTATCCAAAAAATTATGTAAAATTAATGTATGTAAGGCATGGACACTATAGTTGGTATCAGAGGATGGTTTAGTTAGTTTGGGAAATAAGATTAGTGTACATGAAAGAAATAATTTAGTATGAGTCTAACTATATATATGAACCAAATAACATTTTCTAGACATTGGAATCCCAAAAGATATGCTTTTAGTGTTTATTAGGGAAAGGAATAAATTATTTTTTCTTGAAATGTTGATTTATGGTTTCTTCCAAACACTTCTTTTTTAGAAAATTGTGGGAACTAGGATAAACCTGTCCAACAAAATCTATGAGAGACAATTTATTGGTTTCCAAAAAAGCATCCCTAATGCATTATGGGTTGGGGTTAAAACCTTCATGATCATTTTTAACTCGTTGTCTCAAGTATGGATTACTATCCTGAATAATGTTGAATGTATTACTTCACCTATGAGTTAGAAATTGAATACCATGTATTTTATGCAGCAATAAACACCAATGTTTAGGGGATCTTCTTATCCACTTGTTTTGGATCATTGAGTCAACTCCATGGAGAAGATCTTTTATGTGATACACAGTTCTAATATGGAGAAGGTGACTTTGGGAATTTAAATTCTAGATGGAGAGGAAGAAAAATAAAGGGTTATTATTAAGAACAATATATCGAGGGATGAAATTGAAGAGATGGAGTGGTAAGACTTTAACATAATGTTTTTGAACAAGTATTTCCCACGAACCCATTGTAAGATGTTTTATATATAATACATGGAGCTTAAGAAAAAGTTTTTAGAATATATCACTATATATAAATCAAATTTCACAAGTCTTGCAAGGTATGATTCATGTTTTGTTATCGAAAATGATATCAAAATTGATATATTCTTTAGTGGATTAAAACCATAACTTAAAAAGTCTCTTACTATTAAAGACATTGGGAGTTAAGAAGAAGTCTTCTGATGTGCTCTCAAAGTGGAAATGGAGTTTGGAGAATGGTCCCATGGATTTGGTAAAAAGAAACGAATGATTTAGTTTCATGCCAAAGGATCTAATGAGAAAGGTTGAAATAAAACTCAATAACCCACATGTAAAAAATGTGGGAAAATCATCATGGGAATTGCCTTAATGGGATAGGTAAATGATTCAAGTCTGGGAAATAAATCCACCAATCTCTTTAATGTCTAAGAGACATTAGAAGTCCCAAGAATGTGGTGGGGGGGAAGTAGATAACCCCACCATGGTCTAATGATAAAACTCTAGGGAGAAAGAGATCTATGCAAGCTAGTGCACTAATCCTCGAGAACTTGAGGGTAATCAGTGTTAGTAGCCATAAAAGCCAAATGAACAAGGGAAGGATTGTGCCATCCCTAATATGGATGAGGAGCATGAAAATTAATTCATACAAGGTACACTTCATATTCACTCAAGAATGAAAAATTTACTAATTAATTCTGGTTCTACAAATTCATTAATATCCTGCATGTTTCTAGAACTATTTCATAGAATCCCTAAAACCAGGAAGTAGAGATATTTGTAAAAACACATAGTGGGGAAATCTTTACAACCAAAGAGTTGAACTCTTCACCAATAGTAGCAGGTTGGAAGATTTTCCCATCAAATCTCCAAATACATACCTTTATGTAATTTGACAGTATAATGGGAATGGATTGGCTCTTGTTATATAGAGCACACATCTAGTGATAGGAAAAGGAAATATCTTTTCATGTTTTGAACCATCCCATGACCCCTACAAATATAATGAAGTTCATGAATCTACTTCAGAAAATCCTTCAATTGTGTGGGTGTTATTCCCCTATGAAGGAGCATACCATGGTGAAATGGTTGTGTTAAATGAAAGTTTTAACCTAGGGGAAATTCCCATCGTGAGGGAATAAAGCGATATATTTCCCAAAGTGTTACCCAGACTTCCACAAGATTAAGAAGTAGAGTTCTCAATAGAACTCATACTAGGAGATACTCCTATCTCAATATGTCCATATAGTATGGCTCCTATCGATGTGGATGATTTAAATAAGAAATTGAAATAGTATTTGGAAAAGGGTTCAGATGCCCTAGTGCATCACCTTGGGATGCACCATTTCACTTTGTGATGAATAAGGACGGATCAATGCGGATGTTTATTTATTATTGGGAACTCAACCGGATCACCATAAAGAAAAAGTATATTTACCCAAATACTAACTAATTGTTTGATTTGATACAAAGAGATTAATATGTTTCAAAGGTGGATCTTCATTCTGTGTATCATTAGATAAAGGTGAAGAATGAATATATTCATAAGGCTTCCTTCCGTAAAAGGTGTGGCCACTATGAGTTTATGGTGATCTCATTCAGACATTCTAATTACCCTATAATCACAATGGATTTGATGAATAGTGTCTTTAGACATTACCTTGAAAAAAATTTGGTACCATTTATCAATGATATTCTTATCTACTCCAAGAGAAATGAGTAACATGGAGAACATCTAATGGTTTTTTTCATGACATTGAGAATGGATAAGTTCTATACAAAGTTCAGAAAGTGTGACCTTTGGAGGTGGAAAGTCACATTCCTGGGACATGAGATCAAATGTGAGGGAATTTCTAAATACCCTTCAAAAACCAGGGAAATTGAGGAATGTACAATACCCTCTAGTTCCACAGGAATATGTAGTTCTCTTGTATTATAAGGGTATTATTGATTTTTATGACAAATTTCTTATGATTGACATGCCCACTAACTATGTTAACAAGAAATGTGGTGAATTATATCTAGATGAATGAATGTGAGGAAAGATTCAATGAGGAAAATAGAAGGTCGATCACTGCACCTGTACTCACCTTACAAGAAAGTTCAAAACATTTTGTGATATAAAATGATACTACCAAGAATGGCTTGGGTTGTTTTCTCATGAAAAATGATAATGTGATATCCCATGCCTCATAATAGTTGACGATCCATGAACAGAACTACCCAATGCATGATCTAGATCTAGCATTCATGATTTTTCCCTCATAAATACGGAGGCGTTTCCTCTATGGTGATAAGTGTGATATTCATACCAATAAAAAGATCCAAAATTATAGATTCAAAAAAAGGATCTCAAAATTAATCAAAGGATATGTGTAGAGATACACAAAGGCTATGATTGCTCAATTGACTATTATCCTGGAAAGGAAACCAATGTAGCTGGTGATCTAATCAAAAATGAACATACTACACTTTAAATGCTACAGACTGAGAAGGACCCTATCATCAGGATATAAAAAAGGATGGATTTGGAAATTATAATGAAAGGGAATTCATCCTATATTTTGAAAATTATTGTGCAACCAACTATCCTAGACAAGGTTAAGGAGGCACAAAGGGATGACCCTGAGTTGAAAAAGAAGGTGAATAAAGAAATGAAAGGGAATATGCATGAGTTTCATATCAATGATTTTGGTGTGATTTAGTTTGGAATGCGGATTTGTGTGCCTTCATCTTCTGGGAAAAATAATGAGCTATTTTAAATTCACATAGGTCACCTTTCTCTATCCATCTGGGGAGTACCAATATGTAATGTGATCTCCATGAAAACTTTTGGTTGGACAATATGATGAAAAAGATTGTAGATTATATATCAAGGTGCTTGATATTTTTGTTTGTTAAATAAGAGAAACATAAGTCCAAAGGTATGATGAAACCCATGCCTATACCCATGTGGAAATGGGAGAATATCACTATAGAATTTTTCATGGGTCTTCCGAAGACATTCAATGGAAATAGTGCTATATGGATTGTGGCGGATTGAATCACCAAGACTGCCCTTTTTATCACTATTAAAAAAGATATCTCACATGAATAACTTTAAAAGATATATGTGAAGGAATTGGTGAGATGGCATGGGGTTCCACTCTCCATTGTCTATGATCCGGATCAATGGTTCACATCTAAATTCTAGAGGAGTATTTAGAATTCCTTGAGTATCTAATTGAATTTCAGCAAGACATATCACCCCGAAACTAACATCCAATCTAAAATGAATATTCATATGCTTAATGATATGATTATATCCATATCTTTAGAATTGAAAGGAGCATGTGATCCACATCATCCATTGGTTCAGTTCTCATAAAATAATAACGTTCACTCGAATATTCAGATGGATCAATATGAATCTCTATATGGATTTCAATGTATAACTAGAACCTATTGGGATGAAGTTGGAGAATGAAATATACTTAAACCAGATCTTATTCAAGAGATTACTGAGAAGCTTCAATCCATCCAACAACATATCAAAGATGATCAGATTCAGCAAAAGGGAAACACTGACAACCATCGAAGAGACTTGGAGTTTGACATTATTGATAAAGTATTCCTAAGAATATCACTAAGGAAGAGAGTGATGTGGTTTGGAAAGAAAGGAAAACTAATCACAAGGTACATTTTCCCATTTGATATCCTTGATCATGTAGGCGCTGTGGCCTATCAACTTTCACTTCCACTAAATAAGTCTCATGTTAATGATGTGTTTCTGATATCACTCTCGAGGATGTACATACCATAATCCTCACATTTACTGAACACATAGGTGGTACTACTCGAATATGATCTCACTTATGAGGAGAAACGAGTAATGATTATGGACTAGAGAGATAAGGTTATATGTAACAAGACAAAACACCTTCTCAATGTGTTGTGGAGGAACCATATTTATGAAGAAGAAACATCGGAACTATGGGATGCGATGAATGAGAAATGCCCTCACCAGTTTATGTAAAATGATTTTTTGAGGGTGAAATTTCAAAATGGGGAAGAATATAATGACCCAAACATTTATCTATGGAATTTACCCTGTCTTATTGTAATGTAATATAGTCACATAGAATCATAATAGGAAACAAAATTCCACATCACACATAAATGAACTACTAAACATAATTTTCCCACATCTTTTATTTGAATTTTGATAATTACATTTACAGTTTTGATCATTAATATGTTTGGAGTCTGATTAAAAAAACATATTTTTTTATGAATAGTAACATACACTTATTAAAAGTAATGGTACCCTTATGAATAGTAATATGACCCATATGAATAGTAAATCATCCAAGTGAATACTAACCTTACCAATAATAGTATTAAAAAAACATATCCATCATATAAGTGATAATTTTATTTAATTATATTATTGTGTTGGTATTTTTGTATGTCATGAATTATTAATGAATAATTTCATATATTTAAAGAAAATTGATTTTAAAAACTTTTATTTATAAAGTAGTATTTTGATTGCCTATTATTTAATGATTATTTTATGAGACCTTATTTAATTTTTCAAAGTGTTAGAAAAGCAGTTTTAATTTTAAAATTTTTATTTTTAAATTAAATTATGATTTTAATTTAAAAATAAACTACACCTATATAGAAACTTATTTTTATAAAATGGATTTAATTTTATAATTATAAAATATTAAAAATGTTTAGGGTGATTTTGTGAGATTTTAATAAAATAATTTAATTTTTTTGAACAATGAAATTCGATAATTTACTAAATATTATAAATAAATGAATTTTTGCATCATCCTTGAATCATGGATGAGGTAACATTAAATTGGTATGAACTCACATGCTCATGTTACTATATTTTGTAATTGAATCATAAAAACTTCTTCGCTTGGGGGAAATTTATAAACTAATGAATTCAATATTGAGAAAACACCCCTCCCCTCTTCTATAAATACCACCCATCACAACCAAATTTATTCTGCCCTGTCAACCTTCAGGACCTACCCAAATTCATCACAAAAATATTCCCTAAACTATCCCCTATGTCCAGGAGCTTTTGTTCACATCCAATTAGCAATACTATGTTCCTTGCGGAGGATCTCAAGAGGTAAATTCAAGAGGTAATTTATCTCTCTCTTTTCTTTCAAATTCCATTAAAACTACACTTCTTTTATTCTCTTATCCTCATATTCTTTTATCAAAATTTCATGATAACTCTTATATGATTGATATAATAAAATAATACCATGTTAATGTAATATTATTCGTTATACCCCTCCATTTAAGTCTCATTGTTTATAAAAATGAAATCATCTCCCGTAATGTGTTAATTTATCTACATCATGGGTGATGTACTTCAACTTCCCTTCAATGCCTGCATGGACAACAAAAAAATCATTAAATGGTTAAAAATAGATTGTTATATGTATAATTTAACCCCTTTTATGTTATCTAAACAACTTTTATTCACAGTACTAAATGATAAAACAAAACATGTTTGTTGTGATAAAAAAACCTCTAAAATTAACCTAAAACGATCATCGTTACATTTTATCTAATCATAATCATCATTTATTTTTTAATTAAAAAACAAAGGAAATGAAAGAGGAGTACAAGCACCCCCAAGGGGCGAAGCCAAAGCGGGACCTCACAAGCCTATGGAGGTCTGAAGTAATGATGTCGAAGGTCATTCGCCCTAATCAGGTCCACCCCCTCAGGTTTTAAGAGGTTAGAGTTTGAGACACAATAAATCTCAGAGCCTTGCTTAGATAAAGAGGCCAGGTGGCCCTCCACTTTATTCCCTTCACACCACATATCTAGCACTTTTATGTTGTTATTATGGAGCATACCACGACACATTCTGATGATGTAGGATATCGACCACGGTATCTTTCTTGATCCCTTCTATAATAGTTAATTAATGAATCTAATTTCATTATACCTGACATTAATGTGAATAAATCACTCTGATATAAGGTAAGGGTAATTATTGAACCCAACATTATTTCACCGATATTTTCTACTTTCACTCTATTTTTAGTATGTTTAGTCTACAAAATTTATTTCAATATCTTTATATTAGCTTTTCTGGTATACTAATGTTTTCCACTGGAGTGTATGTCAAACACAATGTTTTCCAAAAGAACCCTTCTTTCAAAAACACACCTTTTACTTCTCACTCATTGATGATGGGTCTGGTATCAAGTATATTATTCCCTCTTTCATTTGTGAATCCAAATATTATGAATTTATGGGTAATGAAGTGAAATCCATTCCTTTACATGGGTTTTTTTATGTTCTGTATCGATATATGTTATATATTTCATGCATGATAATGTAAATGTTATTATTTGAGGACTATACCCAGAATTATATAGCTTGAAGAAAATGTTATGATGTAATTGGTGCACCCAAAATTATATTGAAAACTAATTCATTGTGTAATGTGATGAACCTCATGAGTAAAGTGAAATATGTGTGAACATGATTCTATATTTCTTCACAACTATGTGAGGTTTTTAACAAAAAATACATAAGGTGTAAATTTTATGGATTCCCACATTTCAATCCATTTATTAGTTCTTCATATAATGTTTATCATCATATTCCAATGTTATGATTATGTTGACCCCATGTTGTGTTGTCTCATGTTCTTATCCTCTTATAGGGCTTTTATCTCACTTCTTTTTGATGTATATCATCAAGTGATTATGTGTACTAAGGGGAACTCAAGGGATAATAAGAAGCTATAGAATAATAAATTAAATAAATATTTATATTTTATGTTGTTAAAGTTATTTATTTTACTAGTTTTCCCAAGTTTCTAAACCTTTGGATCCTCGTGGTTTAATTTTTTTATGTTTTTTATTGTTATGATGATGTAAAAGTAATGTCCGAATTGAAGGTTCACTATAGATAAAATATTTGAAAAATATAACCTTTTAAAAAATTCAATCTTAGATTAAAAATATTTTTTAGTTAAAATTCGATTTTAATTCTTGAGTAAAACAACATTTATTCATTAAAAATGTTTTCTTTTCCCAAAATGTCGAGTAATTTTAAATGAAAATAATTTATTTAAATCATACTTGAAATCAAATAAAGGAAGTATCATGGAAATAATATGTTATGAAAAACATATAAACCATTCATCTATATATGTTAAAATAAAACATTCTTATTGTACTTTTTTAGAAAAGTAAAATTATTACCTCGTATTAAAAATAACAAAATATTCCTTTCATGTCATTTAAAAAGTATTCACTAAAGGGTAAAATTCAATCTAAAAATCATGGAAGGATAGAAAGAATATTTTAGAATATATATTTATAAAATATTGACATGGATGATAAATATAATCTTTTATACTGATACATATAAAAAATCATGAATAATAATGAGAATGAAAAATTATCCCTTACCTTAGGTCTGATATCCCTTATATATATTTGAACCTCCTCTTCTTCGACGAGCTCCATCTAGATCACCACTTAAACAATTAGGGTTGGACATTGGAGAATCCAATAACCTCTATAATATAACTAGGGAATTTGATAAGTGATATGGGTAGGGGATGACAGATCTTTAAGGATCAAAATGAAGTGAAGAAGTGAGGGAGAACGTGCCTTTTATAATTGAGGTGAAGGGTACATTTGGAATCTTCAAAAACATTAATTTATAATAAAATTAAATCACATAAAAAAACCTCCAAAATATCATATTTTGGTCAATGAGATGAGATATGGTTGTAATCTAATCAGCCAATAAATTCTATACAGTTTTTTCTATCAATTTAAACCTTATCATTTTAATTAACCCTTATTTATTCTATATTAATTTTAACCAAGGTAACAAATGCTTAAATATTAAAATTATATAATTTTTGACATATTGGATATTAATTATATAGTAAATTTAATATTAAAAACATTTTATACAATATAAATATATTTTTATATTTAAAAAATGTAATATGATTTTAAAAAAAATTAATAAAATTTTATTTGGAAAAAATATCAATAGTGTGAATTTTGACACTGTTTATTTCTTGGATTTTTTAAAATATAAAATTAGATGTTATCATAGAACCAGGTATCTAATTATATTTCTAATTTTCCAAGGTGGTCTATAAAATTCATTGGATATATTAATTATCTCATATTATATTTATTTTAAATATTTAATAACATTTATTTGTTATCTCCATTAATAAAATTATTATTACATTAGTTTTGAATAATTATTTAATTTAATTATATTCTAGATAAAAATAAAAAATAAAATAATAAGTTGAATATAAGTATTCTAGATTTCAGAATAATACTTTTAGTTGAATATATCTTCTTTAAAATCAAACATTAAAATTGTTATTTTTATTAAAACATGAATGTGACAACTTTAACATCACATTAAATAAAAAATTATAAGTGTATTAATCTTTTACAAATGGCTCCAAATGGTCTATAAATAGACCATTATATGATTATGGTCGATATATTCTAAAAAAAATATGATTTTTCAAGATTTTGGGACTTTTAATAGTTATTTAAATTTTAAAAAAATTATTTTATTTATTTATCATCAATTAAATACTTTTTCCATCATCAATGTCTTAGCCTTTAAGTTAATTATTTATTTCTGAAAAATGACATGTAAATTACCATGATAAAGAAAATCATATTATATTTTAAAATAGTGTTTATAATCAAATTTATATTCTGTATTGAATTATATTGAAAATTATATAGTTATTAAAATTTGAGTAAGACATATTTATCTTTTCAAATAAAATAAAATAAATGTCTTAATCTCATCCATGTGGCTTACAAAAGGATATAATTTGAACCCAATGATTATTTAGTTCAAAACACACTCAACCAATTATATTAGGAAAAGTGTTAGGGTAAATATATAATATTATTCTTATTCTTTATTAGTCAATTTACCTATTTATCATATTAATAAAATTTTACCAAATATCCTATTCATAATGCCCCAAATATAATAAAGATATATAAATAATTTGGACCTACTAATTCCAAATATGGTATAAATTTTTATAAATTAAATACTTATAAGTTTTAATAATCATATTAAAATTAATATCATTTTCAGAATGAAAAATGGGGTTTAAAATTTAAACCATTGTAAAAGTTTGAAATGTTTTTATATCTAAATTAAATATAAAATTAATACCAATGAGATACATTATAATAACTAATCAACTATATTTTATTAATAAAATAAAACAATTCAATAATATAATTTAACCATATAAATTATTCTAATGAAAAATGTTGTTTTCACTTAAAATTTATTATATTTTTACTATTTATCAAAACATGAATGTCATCAGAAAAATATAAAAAATTCATTCAATGTAAATTTTTATATCCCAATTCAAAATAATTGGTTTATTTTTATATATAAATATTATTAATGTGTTAAATTTTTAATTTTAAAAGGGTTCTCTCTTAGAAGGCGGTAAAATTTACCTTTTAAAAAAACTAATATAGGTTTTTATACATAAAATAGGGTTTATTCATATACTATGAAGAAAATATCTATTATATCAATATAAAATATATTTTAATAAATAAATACAATATATATTTCATTTATTTCATCTAATAATTTTAAATCAATTAATTTAATAATAAAAAAATGAAAATATTTCCTTTATAATTAAATGGTAGCCAAAGAATTTGCCATATATTATTATTTTTTTGTTATATATATTCCCGTAAACAAAACAGATATGTCATAATGACCATTTTATTCAAAGGGAATCTCGTGGTTCATATAAACCCATGATTTTTTTTGTAATACATGCTATTGAAGAATTAAAATTATTAAAAGAAAATATATCATAAAAATATTCAGGTGTTTAATTCTACCGACTTAAGCTGAATTTCACCCAAAAAATTCATCACATGGATACAAAATTATTAGGATAACTCTCCATCATCAAATCCTAATGTTCCCACATCGCTGACACAAAATGTTTTTTCCACAATAAAACATTAACCAAGTGAATGGTCTTGTTTCACGTAACTTTTTAGCTGGGATCTAGTATCTATATCAGTTGTTCTTTGTAAGAGAGATATTAATCAAGTGGTATGACTTCTGATTTTAGTACATGTGAATGATCAGGTAATTATATTCTTAGGGAAGATACGTGGTACACATTTTGAACATGAGAGAGATTCATTGGTAGCACCAATTGATATGCTAGCTTCCCCACACAATCTAGAATTCCCAAAGGACTGATATACGTAATTCTTAGCCTTCCTTTATTTCTAAATTTCATTACTACCTTCCATGGAGAGATTCTTAGAACTTTAAACCAACTTCAAACCCACGGTATTTTCTTTTTCTTTCATCATAACTTTGTTTCATCTCTATGCTGCTATTTTTTTGTTTAATAGATATAACCCTTCCAACCATTTCATCAACAAGATCATGTCTTAATAGCTTTATTTCCCCAACATCATCCTAAAATGTTGGAGTTTTGAACCTTTTTACACAGAGGGATTTATAAGGAACCATCTAAATACGGTAGTGAATGCTATTTTTGTAAGAAAATTCTACCATAGGTAGGTGTTGATCCCAACCACATTTGAAATCCAGAGTGAAAGGTCTCAATACCATAGGTAAGTGTGATGAATTTTTAAAATGATCAACTATAACCCAAAAAGAATTTAGGCCTTTAGATATTTTGGGATGTTCGATGGAAAAGACTATCGTGATGTTTTAACATTTCCTTTCTAGTATGAGAAATGGTTCTAACATCCCCTTAGACTTCTTTCTTTAAGCCTTAACTTGTTAAAAAACTGAGCACTGAGAGACATATTTAGAAACATATCTTTTCCAGGAATCCCACCATAAATACTCATTTGGGTCCCCATACATCTTTGGGAATCCAAGTTGAATTAAGAATAATGATCTATGAGCCTCTACCAACAGATCCTTCTTTAATTCTAGTGTGGGAGATATACATACATGGTTCTTAAACCTTATTATTCTATCCCAATGAATGTTGAATTCTGGAACATTTCTCACCTTCCTTTGTTACTCCACATCCTCCTTCTACACCTCCTTATTCTTCACCTGTATAGATGGTTGAAAATTCATTTAAGAATGATAATATTTATACCCTTACTTAAAAATTTCAAGATCCATCCATCAAAAATCAATAAATTTTGGTTATTTTGTTATCCACAACATGGATAGGAAAGCATGGTATTTTACACATAATTATTTTCCACCATGTTTTCATTTCTAGGGAGGTAATTTATTTAGAATTCATAATTTTTAATCTTTTCCAAACATCTTCTTTGGTGAATATTAAGCTTCATTTGTGTGAAAAATACTTTAATCTTTTATGATCTATAAAAATCACTCATTTCACCATAAAGATAATTCCTCCAAAAAATCAATGAAAATATTGTTGTGGATAACTCCAAATTATGAATTGGGTAATTTTTCTTAGGTATTTTCAATTTTATTGAGGCATAAGATACCACCATATAGTTTTGTTTGAGAAAACATCCGAACCCCTTCATGGATGAGTCACTATAGATCACAAACCTTTCTCCACTATGAAGTGTGGGAATAGGTTCACTGGAAAACCTACTTTTTTCAATTTGATATTCTATTCATATTCATCTATCTGCATGAAATTTACTCCATTCCATGTGAACATGGGATGTTTATTACAGTGTCTTAATATTCTTTCACAAAATATCGATAATATCTAGCCAAACTAAGAAAAAATCGGATCTGAATTATTATTATTGGTCTTGGATAGCTTTCCAAAATATATATATTTATACTGGATCCACAAATATATACTAACATGTGATTATGTGACCCAAAAATGAATATTTCGGAAGCCAAAATCCATTCTTGGTAAATTTTAGAAAAACTTTCACCTTTTTAGGGTATTTAGTACAATTCTCAAGTGCTATTTATGCAAATATGTTCTCTTCGAATGAACCATAATATTATCTATAAAGGCTGCAAAAAATTTTTCATGATATTCCCTAAAGAACATATTCATCAGATTCATGAAGATAGAATGGAAATTAGTAAGACCAAAAAGGAGTCACAATGAATTCATAGTGTCAATACCTTCTACTTAATTCCTTCTTTGGTATATCCTCTTTCATGAAAAATAATTGATGATATCTTGAATGAAGATCAATATAGGAAAAATGTTGAACTCCACATAGTTGGTTGAATAATTCAAAAATGTAGGTAAGAGGATATTCTTTCCAAATAGTGATCTTGTTATGTTCTTGATAATCAATGTAGAGTATCATTTATCCATATTTATTTTTGATAAATAGAACAGTTAAACCCCAATGTGACACACTATGACATATGAATCCCCTTTAAAGATTATCTTGAAGTTGCTTCTTCAATTCCAACAACTCAATTACGTCAATTTTATAATATCTCTTTGAAATAGGCGTATCACCTAGTATGAGTTCTACTGAGAACTCGACTTTGTGATTTAGTGGATAACCTATAAATTCTTCCAGAAAGATTTCAAAAAAATCCCGTAGAAGAGGATTATTTTTAATGGTGGGTTTTTCCACAATAATTTGAGATAGATATCCTTCATTTATCAAAATAAATATCTGCGAGTTGGAAGATATTTCCACAGTAAATTCAAACTCACCCTTGCATTGATAGATGACCATATATTGACCCGTAATATGAAATGTCACTTACCTTCCTTGGAAATTGATATAATCTCTATATATAGAAAGAAAATAAAGGCTAATAATTAAATCAAAATCCACTAAAGGAAGTATCGCAATATTTTTATGAAGTTAATTCCCACAAACTTCAACTTGGAATGATTTATAAACATTGGATGTAACTATTGAGCCATTAGTAGTTGTCACTGATAGCTCAAAATCTAATTATTAAGGTAATAAAAAGATACCCTATAAAAATTCTTGAAAAATAAAAGTGTGGGTGGATTCATAATAAAATAAAACATTTTCTACTTTATATTTTTTGGTAAGTGTACCTTTCACCACTTCATTAGCGTATCCCACATCACCGAGAGTGATCGTGTGAGACTAGAATTTGTCATTGAACATAAGAGATTCCTAACATCGATCATCATATATAAACCATTTATTTGGGTATTGGTTGGAATAATTCACCATTTCATTGAACATGTAACATTGATGTATTGAAGGCTCATTTTTAGTAGCCTTATATCTTTTCACGTCATTATAAATATGTTTTCCCATTACATCAGTATTCAACTACCAGATGACCTTCTCTCCCACACTGAAATTTTTTTTATTCCTTTTAAGAAAATTTCCTCCATGTTTCTTTACAAACAGTGAGCATAAGGGAAAAAAATTTATTTTCAATTGTGGTCTTTTGATTATTCCTTGAATTCTATTTTTATACTCTTATGAACCCATATGGTTGATGGGTTACACTAGTATCCATATCAAACTTAAGAGAAAATCGAATGAATTCATCATAACTATTGAAGTCACTTATGGATAATTCCATTCAGAGACTTGGTTTTTGACCACTAAGGAATCGACCAATTTTACTCCCTGGTTGGATAATAATTCCAAAAGCGTAACTTTCATGTTTTGTAAAAATTTATTCATATCATGATAAGTATATTTAATGCATATTTTTTAGAGTATTTTAATGTGGTGATTTGGGTATTTAATTGTATAAACTATCCATTTTTATAGAAAATTTTACTTGTTTTACATTTTAGGGAAGGAAATGACATATTTGTGAAAAAGGAACACAAGGGGTTAAAATATGAGCGAAAGGACCCCTCCTACCACTTTGATTTGCTCGTGGTGTAACAATAGATTTTTGAGAAGGAAGGGGAACAAGAAAAAGGAGGAATACTATTACACAGTGTGTAATATCATTATACGTAGTGACATGTTCAAAAGGAAATTACAGTTCTAGACAAGCCATAATGATTGTAAAGATTGAAAAAGTAGGTTACACATCGTGAGTCTCTAATTCATGTCATAAAGTTTTTCAAATAGTTAAATTAGCATATGAGATCCACATAGTGAGGAGGATAAATCAGATCTAGATTACACTGGGTGTATCCCAGTTACATGTCATGTAATTTTCAATGTGGAGAAAAAAATATTATGTGGCCATAGTTTTTGATGGTTTTTCCTATAAAATGAGAACATTTTCCACCATTTCAACATACTATGGGACCAGTAGGATATTTTTCAACACCAATGGACAATATAGTGATGATATGGATCCCCACCTCACCACTTTTCTTCTTTGGGTACCCATGTTGGTCATTCTCATCCTGCCTAACATGAGTGAGTATTCCACTAAGTATCAAGTGATGTGATTGTAGTTGGATTTTTACTCTAGGATAGTTTTCTATTTCTATATATATTATTGGATTTCTGTACACTTTTATTCAATTCTAAGTCTTTGACTTTTTTTATTGCATGAAAATTTCCATTTTAAGAGTTTGTTTATTTAATTTCATAAATTGATTGATCTATTCTGTGTGTTACCAATACAAATATTATGTTAGTTACATTTAGATATGGTTTTGGGTCACCTATTTATGTGATTTCACAATGTAGATGACCATTCTAACGGTGAAATCATAGGGCTAGGATGGGATACCAAGAACATGGATCCTTTCTTACCTTATTCCCACACTAAAACCCAAATAAACTCACATTCAATTAAATACATAGCACAAAAACCTAAAAATCAACAAACCTGGCATGTCTCCCATATTGGATTTCAACCTAATAAATCCTTCTATTTTTTTCTCTTTGCAAAAAAATTAATCAATTTAAATTTTAGATTATTATATAATTTAGAACATTTCCTCTATACCAATAGGTTCCAAACTCAGACATTCTACATAATAAATATCTAGTTATGTTGTTTTCATCCGTATAAACTACTAAATTTGGTTATCCCTCTAGGATTTAATGATACCCCATGAGCTTTCATAGGTATTAATATATTCATCATCCCTTTTATTAAACATAAGGAACTCCATATCCATTTTTTAAGAATATGAAGAATTTATTTGTTGAAAAATATGTTCTTCAACTCATCCCATTACATGGAATCAATTTCAACTCTTCTCTATAAAACTTTTATAAGGTTCCACCATTAATCAACATCACCTTCCAAAAGATATTCAAAAAAGATGATTTTATCATGTTCTACACATTGGAGAACTGAAAATACAATTTCATCTATACTGATACATTGTTCAGCCACTAGTGGATTAGAAGACCCTCTGAAAGAAGGTGGAAAATGCCTCCTGCAAACTCAATAAAGTTTTGGTCCATCCTTTTCTCATGTGTAAGTCTAGCATGATTCATATATTGAGAAAGTTCTATGAGAATAACTAAAATATGTTTCATTCCAGCACCCTCAAAATTCAGTTGATTCAGTGGAAAATCATTACATTGCCCCTTGCATTTAGTATTAATGTGGTTCATTCCAGTTCCAACCATTGAATAAAATAAAGAAGCCTAGTATGAGAAACCATAATCATAATGGGAAAGAAATTTATTCATGATTAAAATTTCATATAAGAACACATTAGGTTTTATCCCAAGTTATTCATAATAATTTTTAAAATACTAGGATTTTTACCTATACTTTGACATAACATTAGGGGTTTTACAACAACTTTCTCATCCTAATTTCTAATAATTAATAATACCTTTTTTTGATACAAACTATAATGGCCCACACATTACATACATAGATATTAAGTCAAAATTTGAATATTAATCATTAAAAAACATAATAAACCACATGAGGACCAAATAGGTGTAATGTCTTTAGAAACTGGGAAATATAAAAAACCTCTACATAAGTCATATACATTGTCTCCTACTTATATCTTCATTGCTACAACACTTTTTGAAATATCTTACTTAATACCCTTGTTCATGACCTATGAAAAGAAACATATGAATGGGTTATCTCATATGTGTAGTAAAGGTAAAAAAGAGAGATATCAATCATATCATATCATAATACATAAGAACACAACATTTGAAAATCATATCCTCTATAAAAAAGATCACAATATCATGATAAGGGATAAATCATAAAAATTCATAATAATCAATTAATGTAATCCCCAAATCCATAATATATAACAAAAATTTTGGGGCACACACTTAAGCATTGAAAATCATTTCATATTTGTCAATTCTCATTACCCATACCATCTTAGCTGACAAAATCGATTACTAAACTGATTTAACTCCACATTATAGCCTTTTATTACTCAACTGAGATCATTTCTTGTTATATCCAGGTCTATATCATGAGATTTTAATCTTTACCCAATGATTTGATGGGATATATAGGTCCCACCCAACTCATAGTGATATCATTCTTACATGTTCCACAAAAACATAAATCGTTTATCATAGTATAACCAAAAAATATATAATTGGTTTCTTAAACATAATTCCATAGTAACATAATCCAGGTAAAATAAAGGGAATTTATAAACATTATTTACACAAAATCATTAAAAAAACATAGGAATAATATGAATATTATACTTAAAATGAGGCCTTATTATAGAGTTACATCACATATGGATAATAATTTTATTTGAAAATTTGAAATTAATTCTTAATAAAAATTTCCTTCCTTCTTCAAAAACATTTTATTTTCTCAAAATGATGCTCAATTTTAAAAGATAATTATTTATTTCAAATTATACATTAAAAATTGTAAAGGGAGAATCATGGAAATAAGGCTGTATAGAAATTAAAAAAAAATCTATTCATGTCGTATAAGTTAAAACAAACCTTTCTTCTCGTACATTTTTTAAAAACTAAAAAATTCCCTCGTATCGAAAACGAAAAAACATTCCATTCATACCATTTAATAATGATTCACTAATGGGTTAAATTGATTTTAGACTATTATATCATGATAGAAATAATATTTTGGAAAATATATTTAGGAAACATGGACAATTATTATAAATATATCCATCTATATACTTATGTACTAAAAATATAAGATGATAATGAGATTTTTAAATTACCCCTTAACTTTGGTCTGATATCCCTTCCATGTATCTGACCCTCCTCTTTTTGACGAGCTCCCTCTAGATTATCTTTTAAAGCACTAGGATTAGTATTTGGAGAAGACCAAAAGATCTATAATGCTATAAGGGAAGTTGATAAGACAAATGGATAGTAGATGGCTGAGTTTGAATGTTCAAAATTAAGTGAAGAAGTGAGGAAGGATGTGCCCTTTTATATTTGAGCTGAGGGTCTCATTTTGGAATCACCAAAAATATTAATTTATAATAAAATTAAAAAATATAAAAAACCTACAAAATTTAATATTTTTTTTAAGGTTAAATGAGATAAATTTGTAATCTCCTTATCAAATAAATTTTAGACATTTTTCTCTGTCAATTTATACCTTATCCTTTTAATTAACCCTAATTTATTCTATTTTAATTATAACTAAGGTAACACATGATAAAATATTAATATAGTGTATTTTTTACTTATATGATATCAATTAGACCATAAATGAACAATTTAGAACATTTTATACAATATCATAAATATTTTATATTTTTAAAATTATATTCTTATTTTTAAATAATTTAATAAAAAATTATTTTGATAAAATATCTATAGTGTCATTTTTGAATCTATTTATTTCTTTTATTTTTAAAAATATAAAGATACAATTTTATCCTGGAAACTAATATTTTATTATATTCTTAATATATTAAGGCAATATATATATTTTTTGGATATAATAGTTATATGAACTTATCTTTATTTTATTATTTTTAATAACATCTATTTTTTATCACCATTATTAAATTAATCACTACATCATTTTTGTGTAACAATTTAATATACATTTTTTTTGAATAAAAATTAAAAATTAAATAAAAATATGAATCTAAATTTTCAATATTTTATAATAAGTCTTTTAATCGAATATATTTTCGGGAAAATTCATCACTAAAAAAGTAATATTTATTAAAATGTGAATGGGACAACTTTAACATCACTTTAAATAAAATATTATAGATGTCATAATATTTTCCTTATGGCTCAAAATGGAAAATAAATAGACCCTTAGATAATTATATTCGAGATATAGTTGACCAATAATTTTTTTACAAATGTTTGTGTCCTTTCATGGTTATTTTCATTTTAATAAATATTATTTTATTGATTTCTCGCCAAATAAAAAATTTCTCCATCATCAATGTATCTTCCTTTAAGTTAAGTATATATTTGCAAAAAAATAAAAAAAAAATTCTATGATAAGGAAAATAATTTTATATTTAAAAAGTTAATTTATAATTGAATTTATCTTCATTATTAAATTATATTAAAAATGATATATTTAATAATATTTGAGTACAACAAATTTATCTTTTCATTAAATAAAATAAATCAAATGTCTTAATCTCATCCAAGTAGCTTCCAAGGACTCGTTTGGGAACAACATATGAATAATTTTGAAACAAACTCATCGAATAGTATTAGTACAACCGTAAGGATAAATTTATAACATTACTTTTACCCATAATTACATTATTTACCCTTTTACCATATTAATAAAAATTTACTGAAGTAACTATTTATAATGTCCAAAAATAAAATATATCTATTTACATAATTTGAAAATAATGATTCCAAATATGGAATCCCTTTTTCCAAATTAAAAATGTCGATGGTGTAGTAATTAAATTAATTTAATCTCACTCTCAGAATGAAAAAATTGGTTTTAAAAGTTAAAACATTGTGAAAGATTGAAATGTTTTTACATTTATATAAAATATAAAATTATTACTAATGAATTACATTATATTAACTGGTAAAAATTTATTTTATTTATACTTTAAAACCATTCAATAATATAATTTATCAAAATTAATTATTTTGATGAAAAAAGGATGTTTTCACTTAAAATTTATTATATTTTTACTATTCATCAGAACATTAATGTTATCAAAATAATATAAAAAAATAATCCAATGGAAAAAAGAATAGGTTTATGTTGTCATATAAAAATTATTAATATGTCAAAATTTTAAATTTAATAGGGTTCTTAATTAAAAGGTGTAACATTTACTTTTAATAAAAATATAGGTTTTAGACATAAAATTTTTTGTATTCATACCCAATGAATAAAATATCTATTGGATGAGTATTAAAGATATTTTATTATATAAATTAAATATATATTTAATTAATTTAATTTAGTAATTATAATTCTCTAAATATATTAATTAAAAAAATAAAAATATTTCATTTAAAAATAATTGGTAGCTAAATAATTCAATGTACATTTTCACAAGACAATTATATTTATTCCTTCTATCATAAAGACTATTTTAAAATTTTCATTTTATACCAAGAGAATCTCGATGCTCATTTAAACTCACGATTGCATGCAATCAATGATATTCTATAATTAAAATTATTTGATGAAACAATCTCATAAAAACATTTGGGTATTACAATGAATTTTGAACAATGGGAGAAATATAAAAAAGGGATAAAAAATATTGTCCATTTTTTATTTTTTCATTATTCTATTATGTAAAATATGATGATACATTGTGAATATGAATCAAATAAAAATCATAACTCCAATAAAAAAATAAATCAACTAGAAATCCAAAAAACAAACTAAGAATTAATTTTATAAAATTATTAATATGTATTTTCCATAGATAAATCAATAATTGGGTTTAAATTTAAAAAATAAAATTAACTACATTGATATTAGATCGAAAAATTTCAGATAATGATTGTACATTGTTATTTTTGGTGACATCCAGGATCTCCATTGACGATGACCACATCCTTAGTACACTGATAGTTGATCGTTGATTCTATTGTGATCCTCTAACAAACTCCTACATGGTCCTCTCATTAAGTATCAAGGGTAATGGGGCTTACTATCATAGTTTTAGGTTTCATGAATTTTATTGATAATAAATAATTTAATTTATTTATTTTTCTATTATTTTTCCTATGAGTTTACTATAATGAAACATGTGATGTACAAAAAATTTATGTCACATCTATGGAACATCCCCAATTTTTAATTTAATCGAATCCTTAGTTTTTATATGCGATACATTTCATGAGATATTCTAATTTCATTTTGAAGAACTACACATGTATGATATAATAAATTTTATATTTTTGATATACCTAAAACAGAGCTCTAGATTACTTATAATTATATTCCATCATCATTCCTAACTTTGGAAATATTGTTAAAAAAATTTAAATGTGTTACATGGAAGAAATGGAGTCATTATATTCTCCCTAATTTGTATAATTTTTGTTCTAAAAATAGAAATCCAACTCAAAATTTTGTGTGTACTGAGCTCATATTTGGTTCTCCCTCAACCATAAACTCTCTGAAATATTTCCATGTCAAAAAAAAATTCATAACAGGAATCATTTATCCTTGAAAGATCATATCCTATCAATAATATATGGTCACCAGGTACTCTGAAAAGCTATATATATCGTTAATGTCCATCTCACCCCAGTAAAAAATGTGTGATGTGATTGCAAATATCTCCTTATCTATGAAAATTGGAAAACATCATGCTCATGGTTTAAAAATGGTAGTAAGGATATGTGTTACTCAACCTCACCATCCATATATAGTGTCTATAAATGGAAAATTAACCACAGAGATAGCATTCCACCATATCCAAATCTCTGTAATCCTTTTTGAGGTGGGACATTTAGTAAAACATGGTCTCCCCCATTGTGCTATAGTGGCCTCCATCATCTCTCCACATAATAATTCTTAATGGTATGGTATTTCCCCATCTACATAGGGATAATCATAACACTCTCGGTTTTCTCACACACTAAACATGGTATCATAAGTGTTGTATCCCCTTGCATCATCTAGACTAATTGTGAATATAGTGTCCCCTATATAAAGGCCTTGAATGGTTTCATGTTGATGGTTGGGTGGTATATTTTGTTATATAGAAACTCCACCAACTGTGGATGATCATAATAACTATGAAAAAAATTCACATAAGCCTGTAATATATCTGACAGGCCATGACTGGTCCACTCTATCTATCCATCTGTCTAGGGATAGACATCATGCTAAATTGAAACTAAGCCCACAATTCATCCTGTAATCCCTTCCCAAATTATTACATTAAGTGAGTATCATGTTATGAAATTATCATTGAGGGAACACTATTAATATTTACTATTTGTTTCCTATATAAACATCCATAAAATCACCATTAATCCTTATTCATTAATGGCTAGGAAGTACACAAACATGGAGATTCATTATATAATCACTCAGATAGTGTTCTTACCTCTTGAATATCATGTATGTATCATCATTAAATCTAGTTTTATGAAATAACACTCCCTCTCTATGAAATAAAGGGGTTGGGAAAAACCCTATGGAACATGGGAATGGCCTACACATTGTAGAAAATGAGGCACTAGAAGATAGAATCACTAACTCACATCTTCATCCTTGGAAACCAAAACTGACATCAAGGGTCCTAGTATATATTTTCCACTCATGGATAAACCTTTAAGGGGATGTATGAAAAAACAATATAAACTCATATTATAGAATGAATGGTACCATTAACCATCCTAAAAAAAGGATAACATTCTCACAACCATCAAAACATTAATCTTGAGCATGTCTGTTAGATATCTTGCCACACCAAAACTTGTAATATTAATCCCCATGTCAAGACACCATGTGATATTAAATAAGTTAAGGGGTAAATACCATATACTAGAGGTTCTTTTAACGTTTTTTTAGGTACAGTTAAATCATGGACAACTAATCCAACGCATAGGTCATCATCTGATACCACATTACCCTTCTTAGGAGTATAAACCTTATAAATTTCATAATCCAATAAGAACTCCATCCATCACCTCTTTCACAAGTTAATATTATTCTCTGGGAATATACTCATGAAAATAATATATTGTAAATAAAAAATGAACCACTCTCCCATAATATATTTCCAGCAAGACTTCAGGGTGAACACCACTGATACTAGATCCAAATAATATTCTTGTAGATATACTAATGTTTTATAATCTTTGTGGACACATAGGATATTAATAGCTACCTTAATAATAAAATATATCTAATACCAACTATAGAGGCACTTTATAACACCAAGTACACAATACCATCCATTTTATTTCTCATTATGAGGGTTCTCTTCATCCTCTGTCATAGCTCATGAAAAGCCTACTGAAGCTCCTATTACTCCAAAAGGGATATCTTTTATGGGTTAGATAAGTCATCATTTAAATAATTCTTGAGAAATAGAAAATGAATCTCCAATAATAGTCTAAAACCTCAAGGTATCAATGCACCTCAAAAACACTCTTGGGTTGCACCCACGATTTCACTACCTCAATCTTAGTGGTGTATATTGTGACACCTTCTTCTGAGACATAATTTCCAATGATGTGAACTTATTGAATAAATATCAGAAACCTCAAGAGAGTCTCATAAATTTATTTCTATCAGAGTATGTTAAAAACCATCCACAATTGTCTCATATTCTCTTCCTCTGATGTAGAGTACGTGAGGATGTCATCATTGATAACTACCATGAAGCAATCCAGGAAGAGACGAATGATCTGGTTAATGAGAACCATGAAAGCTAATAGGGGGTTATTTTAAATAAAAGGAACAATAATATACATATAGTGACTATACTAGCACAATAATTCCATCCTCATTATATAATCCTCTCACACATGGAGCTATTGACAACCCATTCTGAAGATAATCTTTAAGAAACGCCTTTCCCCTATCAACATATCAAATAAGTGATCAAATCTTGAATGTGGATACATATTCATGGAATTAACTTGTATATGGAAATGATAATCCATACCCAAACTCAATTTCAAAATTCCCATCTTTTTGAAAATAATGAGGGCTACCAAAGGGGATACACTTGTTCTATTGAAGCCCTTCCTCTACAGATCCTCTAAAACATCTTTAGATCTCAAATATCTATAGGCCATCAAATATTCCGAAGTATATATAATGATAATAACTAGTTTTATGTTTACTTAGAAGTTTATTTCTAAAATTATAGGCAAGTATGAAACATCATTATGAAATACATCCTTATACACCCCCCACACTTTTAGAAACATAGTACTCACAACATGAAATCCTTAAAGTAATATACTAGACAACTAACAAGAGATCATCTTTGTCACATTTCTTGTGAGCCCGTCCTACTCTTCTTGGGATTCCTTCTCACTAATGAAGTAAAATCGCATACCAATAACTTAGAATCATCAAATCCACTATCTAAAATAGTTACTCTATACATGAAACATGGATAACCCTTCCATATATAGAATGATTCATAAGTCCTCAAAATGAATAAAAATAGATCATTCATGGTTATATCTTCCCAATAGTAAATTGAAACTTTTTTATGAAGTATGTTATCAATTACTATCAAATTATATGATTACTAGGTAACAAAATCCAAGAAAAAGGATCAATTGGAATCTATATATCTCGAATAAGGTATTGAATAATGAAAGAGTGGATGTTTCATATTTCAATCTAACAAAACGAGTAAGTTTCTATCGACACCCATAATTCCTCATACCATACACTAAGACACCATATCATAACCCTAATCTATATATTACTATCCATCATTTGGTCCATCAGAACCCTTTGCCCATAGGGGGCCACCTTGAGGTGGTATATGTGGTAATGTTCATAACGTCATCAACCACCCACTCATCTTCTAGCTCCTCTTACATGTCTTTAACCATATGGTTATCCTTTTTAAGACATTATCTATTCTATGGAATTATGTCATCCATATCCATATTTGTAGAATGAATGTTCATGAAATCCCATGAGATATGACCACACCCATAATAGATGAAACCCCAACACTACCTTTAGAGCCATCTAACATACCCAAATCCCCGAGTTAGACATCAAATACCATATATTGTGGTTTCATCCCTAGGGAACACACTACTATGGATAATCATCATTGAATTCTCAACTAGGAAGCCCTATAATGGCAATTCATGCTCCATAACTCTAGTGTCTAATGATATGAAAACAGATATAACTCGATCATAGTTATATTGGTAAAGGCCATGATCAATGTCCTATTCTCAAAATTATATAAAACAAACCATATCAATGGGATAAAATTATAGGTTTCTAAAATGAAATATGTATAGTGCAACTATCTTGTTTCCCTAATTGAGATCCAAATGATCATAAATACATACTTCCTGTGATGCGAGCAGATAAAAATCCGCTCTAAAGAGGTGTTCAAACTCTGTCCAACAGAGAGTCCCTTTTTCATGAATCTACATAACCATCATCCACCATTTCCATTTTGATATATAGAGAAGCCTCATCACTAGGACCACAATCGGATCAATAGATGGGTCCTATCAACGTAGGAAAATGACCCTACTGCCTCATGACATTCATATTCTACCTATAATTATGGATAAACCTAGAATCTAAGAATTCTCTACCTCATGAAATTATTAAGAGTGTTAAACTTTTATAAATCATTTATAAGTACTTCTAAAATAATCAACTAATTTATGGGTGGAGGTAATATTGGAAACCAACCCAGAAGCACTACCTCCTCCACATGTCCATAGATTATAAAATCATCCCTATGTGGATCATCATCATGACCAAACCAAATAATCATATTTTTTAATCATTGTAGAAAAATAATATAATAGTCAAGATGAACCAAATTGAATATTTCATATCTAGGTAGCTGACTCAAAATGAAAAATAAATAACAACCCATTTCTATATAATGATTGTACCAATTCATTCCCTGTGACTGCTAAATACATGTTTGGAGTCGATACGAAGGTTATCAAAGTGTAGATGAATCAGTAAATCAATTTTCACTCCATCACTAGGATCCTTGGAATAATATTTGAACATTATAAACTTTAAAATGATTTCCCTCATTCCCAAAAACAATAATCAATTCCAGATTATCTTCCAGATTTGGTCATAATAAACGTTCATCAATACTACTATATTGTGAACAGACCCAATGAGGACCACTTGGTCAGATGTAAGCCGGGTGTGACACCCTATCACTTCCTATAATAATAATATGACTAGAGACTAGAAATGTGTAGGAATATCTCACACATGGGAGGCCTTAGTGTCATATACCTATACAAACACATGCATTGATCCACACACCAGTATAATGTATAATTATTTAAAAATATGAAATTGTAAATGAATTTATAACAAATAATCCCATATCCTAGTATAAAAAAGTGTAGGAAAGAGAAAAGGGATAGATACAATAACACCATATCTAGAAACATTTTCCGCATACTAAAACATTGGACTAAAATCAATTTCTAACTCTTGGAACCATCCACTATCTATCTAGCACAACATTTTCCAACCTACCCTTTCTCCTCAAAGGACTACGACATAAGGACTATTGTATACATAAGTCATGAAATGTTCAGGTTGATCCCATGTGGAGGTAAATATAATCATACCTTCTAGGACAACAAAAAATCAAAAAATAATTATTCAAGGAGTATCAAATAAAAACCATAATATTTTATAAAATTAGATGGAAATAAAAAACCCACGAAATTATCATTAATAGACACCATGTCTCAATATATGTTCATATCATCACTACTATGATAAGATTATTCCCAAGGCTAAAAGGGAAATATCATCTATGGGAACACACTTCTCGAGTCTCATTAGGACTAATGAAAATCATCTGAGAGGTCACACTTTTCAGAAAATTGTTTTTTGAAGTATACAATATAACTAATAATATGTTAACATGATTAAATGGTATGATTCCCAGGGTCAATGGGGGAAGAATAACCTATTATTAATAACCTAGATTCATGGGAATCACATTCCCAATACATTATAAATGGGTTACCTTACCAGAAACAGGGAATAAAAATAGGGGATGGCCCCCTAATCCACAAAATGGGATACATAAATCTATCCAAAACATACGCATTGAGGGGTTCACTCATCCTATGCTTAGTATGGGATAACAAATTATACCTTATTGAGGATGAATGCATGTAACCCACCATTAATGATAAAAAACTAGAAAGAGGTGAATAAGGGATCTTAACTTATGTGGAAGGGGTTTAAAATGTGTAATGGGGACAAGCAATATAAAGACCCGGAAATTCATTGGAATTTTTATTTTAAATACATGGGAATTTTACGAGTTTTCAGTTTCTTGACAGCACCTGATTCCGAGGCCCGGTCTGCCCGGAATCAATTTCTGATGTTTAGTTTGGGTATGTTCAGTAAACGTACGTGCGAGATTTTATATCTTCTGAACTGGTGCTCAAAATTGAAATTTAAGGACACCGTTGAACTCACATCGCCGATATTCTTTTAAGGAGACCTTTACCACAGTTTCATTTTATCGAGAATGGGAGTTAATTTTTGGGGATTCTAAATAAAATTAAATAAAAATATGTGTAACATATTTTTATTTTATTGGTGGTTGAAACCACCAAGTGGAGGTTAGTGGTGGCCCCCACCACACCCAACCTTCTTTGGGAGGATGTTTTTAGGTGGGGCCCACCCGAACCCTTTAACTCCTCTAACCCCCCTTTAAATCCCTTGAGCTCTCCATAAATGGGGGAAACTATTGAACTTCCCCATAATGGTGCCAACACACCTAAGAATTAATTAATGACTCAATTAATTAATATTTTGGAAATATTTTGAAATTATTTCCAATAATAAAATAATAGAGAAACCTATTATTTTATTTTGGTTTGTTAGCAACATTCTTTTGGTTGGGAATTTGAGAGAGGACTTGGGTGATTTGGGATAACTTATTCCTCTCGACGAAGAACATGATGAAAGCTCCTCATCTCCAATGAATGACAAACGTCGTCTTCTATCTCCATCCAAGCCAAAAGAGAGGGAGCCGCCCGCGAGGAACGTTGATGACGCTTCATCTTTGGAAGTTTCCCGATGTCAATGAATCGACGCCCGCCCTATTCCCCCCGACTTCGTCAATAAAAAATCATCAAGAAATGTAGGGGGTTTTGAGTTGTTTATATTTCCATACGTTGTCGTTCAAATTTATGGATGAGAACTGAATGATAACACCAAAACAAGGAGGGCTCGGACTGCACGAACACAGCCAGAACCTCCCCCTTTGATTACCCTTTTTTATGATGACAGAGGCAGAGAGACGGAGGTCGGGGTCGGGCCGGCCACAAAGGAAACTGATGGTGCAAGGCTGCCGGAAAATGGAGTGTCACCATCATGCATCACGGAGGAGATAAGGGCCACAGAAAAATTGGGTCACGGTGGAGGAGGCGTGGCACCGTCGCACCGCGCAGAGGACCATGGGGTCGCGGTCAGGCCGTAGCAGTGATGGCACATCGTCGTCGCACTGCGTGTAGTGTAGTAGGGCCGCGGTTCTATCATGTCACGGTGGAGATGCAGTGGGGGCTGGTCGGGCCGGCCGCCGTGGAGCCGGAGTGGCTGGCCGCACAGCGATCCTGGAGGAGCGGGACCCCGTCGGGTCCTGCGTGTGCTGGACCGGAGCCACCTGGTGCCAGTTCGGTCCACCCAAATGGTTATACTATTTGGGTTCTAGGGGGTTCTCACTACCCACCCTAGGCGTGGCTTGTGCAGCCCGTCGGGCCACCCTCGGCCGGGCCACCCACGACCATGCTGCCCTCGGCCGGGCCCCCACGGTTCGGGCCGCTTTCGGCCGGTCCATCCTTGGGTAGGGCCTCCCCTTCGTGTCGGGCCGCCCCCTCGGCCCAGGCCATTCCCTCAGACCGGGTCGGACACGCGGACTGGGTCAGATCCTCGTACGGACGAGGTCGGGTCGGGTCTGCTCGGCTAGGCTGGACCAGACCCGGACCCAGTTGACCCATTTCACATTTTGTCCTCATTTTAGACTACGGGGTGTCCGAACAATGAACCGTCTACTGCAATGGAATGACTAGAGTAGGAAGGATCTTTTAGCATACCCTTCTTGAGGTTTGGACGCAGTTGAGGTATGGCCATATTGGTTTGAACCTAAAAAAACAATCAGGCCCCTGGAACGGAAATGCCAATAACTCATAGACCGGGCGTCCGATTGACGCGCCGTCTATGAAGTTGGATTCCTTATAATGAGACGGAACTACGAGATACATAAACTTGAGACTTTTTGGTAGTTGATGTATTGACACTTGTCTTGAGGAGCGGACCCTCCCGGAATCGAGCGTGCTATGTGCGGAAACCCTATGACTGGATGCGACTGAGATGACAGGATCCTCCATGGGTTCAAAACCGACGATACTATACCAGGATCCTCCGTGGGTTTTACATTGATGATACTGTACCAGGATCCTCCGTGGGTTCAACAATGATGACTTCTGTACCAGGATCCTCTGTGGGTTTTGACGGTGATGACTTATGTACTGGGATCCTCTGTGGGTTCGACAGCGCTAATACTGTTCTAGGATCCTACGTGGGTTCGATAGAGGAGATGATTCCGAGGCAACATCTAATCATCTATATCCCTCTTCATGTGTTGTATACTTGTGTAAGCTGAGTCTTGCCTTTCAATCATTATCATCGAGGTGATTGAATTTACTTCCATTGTGGACTGGGTTGTGCATCGGCTCGAGAGTTGGAGTTGGACTCTGACTGGTAACTTAGGTATATGTATGGGAATATACCTAAATAGGGTTGTTTGATACTTAATTATTGTATCTTTCTTCATTGGTTTATCCTTAGTGGATTCTTGGAGACCATCAGGGGTCTCAGGGTCCCCTACTGAGTATTGTTATACTCACCCCTACACGGAATTCGCCCACACCTTGTTGTGTTCTGTGCAGACGATGGTCTGCAGTGATCGAGGCTGAGGGTGATGGAAGGGAGGCTTCTCGGAGCTAGAATAGATGGGACGTACCTCAGGAATGAGTTTTTCGAGATCTGTACCTACCCTTTAGGTAGGATTCCCTGGTAAACAATCTAGGAGCTGTTTTCCCTTTTTTTAGTAGTACTTGTTGTTCAGTTGGTTTGTATACTGGCTCACTTACATTCAAAACACCTTTCATTTCTATATCCGTACTTTTTGCTTCTACTTCTTGTGTTTAGTATGTGTGTGATACAGGTTTAAAGGAAATGCCTTCCCTTTATTATCAGGGATTCGCCTTTGGTTCTAGTCGCCAGCCCCTGGCCTATGGAAGGAAGGATTGGGGTAGTCACGACATGGTCCCCGAGGATGGGTCGTGACAAATTGGTAACAAATTAATCGGTTCTACTGCATAACTTAGACTCTTATTCTTTTAACAACAATATTTTTAAGTGTTTGGGGTGTGATTATCAGTTTACGGAAACTGGTGTTGGTGTGGCGGCCAATATATCCATACACTAGGACTCTGACTTCTGATTTCTGACTCAGTGCACGAAAACACTGATTGCGTTTGTGTTTCCATTGAAAAGTTTTCTTCCTGATTACTTTGTGTCAGCTCACCATGTATATTGTTTGATCATGGCACACATTTTTCTTTTTAGGATGGCCCTATGAAGGCAGCCAACAAAGGTTTCGAGTTTCATACGAGATGGTAGCCCACCGAGCGATGAGGCCTCGGTGCAGGGCCCCATCACAGCGAAGGTACCAGCGATCCCACTACCCTCTGGGCTACCGATACCACCGGCTCCAGCAGTAGATAGTGAACACCATCTGAGTGCTTTGCACGAGTTCCAGTGCCAGAGGCTGTCCAGGTTCAGGGGAGAGACATGATCACATGCACCTGAGGATTGACTGGAGGCGTTGTGAGAGTTTTCAGATTGGTAGGAACACTATCTGACCTCATGGTGATCATTTCCACGAGTCTCTGGCATATAGCAGCAGGCAGATGGTGGATCCTGATGCTCGAGGTGCATGTTGAGACAACATTACTCTGGGCAGACTTTGAGAGTCTCTTCCAGTCAGAGTTTGTTCCCGCCACCCTTCGGGCTTTGTGGATTCATGAGTTACTTCATCTACAGTAGGGCAGCATGACAATAGCTCAATACTCAGTGAGGTTCACTAACCTCTCGTGATACTCCATGAATATGGTACGAGACCCATTCCTCAAGGCTCAGACCTTCAAGCATGGACTCGGGCATGAGATTAGAGCTTTGATGATCTCCCTTAGCATCCTGACGCAGGCGGGGGAGATGGAGCGAGCCCTTATAGTGGAGAGTTTTCTTGCTGAGCAGTCACCAGTAGCGAGATCCACCAAAAGGTGACACATAGTGGAGTCTTATTTAGCCAGTTGTAGATAGATGTCGCAGAGGTCCAAGCGGACCAGTCCATCAGGTGGGCGACCCCAGGATACTGGTTCAGTTATGCGGGGTACACGAGACAGAGCCAGCCATATGAGGAGCAGGCAGTGCTATGCATGCTGTGGTAAGGGTCACATGGCTCGAGACTTCCCGACCTGCCATGCAGATGAACAACAGACTGTAGAGTGACCTCCTAGGCAGAGGCAGAGGTTTGACCGTGGTGGTCTACCAGGAGTAGGTGGAAGTGGAAGTGGAGATGGCCGAGAAGTAGGTGGCGGGTGACGTTTCGAGGCCCTACCACCACCACCACCAGGAGGTCCACCCCGACCACAGGGATCTGGAAGACAGGGGTGGGCTCAGCTCCAGGCAGTTGAGGCCTATGACCACGGTGCACCTGATATGATTAAAGGTACTATCTGTGTCTACTCCACCCTTGATGTAGTACTTATAGACACATGTGTGAGTCATTATTTTATTGTCCCTTCCCTCATTCGGAGCACAGAGATTCCGACGGAGCCGTTGGATCGATCCTTACGACTAGAGACACCAACGTGAGCAGACTAGACGATTACGCACTCATGCCGGCAGTGTGAGATTACCCTAGGAGGCGAGAGCTCCGGCTGGGATCTCCTCGTAGCGGTGTCTAAGCCTTACAATGTCATCTTGGGGATGTAATTTTTATCCACAACTCATGCTCATATTGACTATATTAGGAAGAAAGTGCGGTGTGTCCAAAAGGATGGGATGAGGTTTACCTTCACCAGATATAATGGAGCCTTTGCAGTGTAGAATGGACTTACCCAGAGGAGGTGGTAGACGATCACACAACAGTTGGCTAGTCTCATCCTTGGAGTGGTTGATGTGCCGAGTCCGAGTTTTACTATTGTGGTGGATCAGTACGCAGATGTTTTCCCTGACGATGTTCTAGGACTACCTTCTCATAGAGAGGTGGAATTCTACATTGAGCTATACCCCAGGATGACACCGATATCTACTCCATCATATTGGATGGCTCCCGCCAATCTTCAAGAGCTGTGGGTACAGTTGGAGGATTTACAGGGGAAGGGATTTTTCCGACCTAGTGTTTCACCTTGGGAATCCCCTATTTTGTTTCCCAAGAAGGCATATGGGAGCTTGCGGCTCTGTGTCAACTATCGGCACCTGAACCAGGTGACTGTGAAGAACAAGTACCAACTCCTGAGGATTGACGACCTCTTTGATCAACTAAAGGGAGAAAGATGGTTCTCGAAGATAGGCCTTAGTTTAGGCTATCACTAGCTTAGAATTCTAGATGTGGATGTGCAGAAGACGGCCTTCAGGTGTCAGTATGGCCACTACGAGTTCTTGGTTATTCTCTTCGGTGTAACCAATGCTCCAGTTGTGTTCATGAGTCTCATGAACAGGATATTTCATCCTTACCTCGATCTCTTTGTCCTAGTATTCATCGATGACATACTGATATACTCAACTACTGAGGAGGAGCATGCCTACCATTTACAAGTAGTAATGGACACACTCCGAGAGCACCAGCTTTATGGTAAGCTCTCGAAGTGTCAGTTTCAAATTTGAGAGGTTCAATTCATGGGACATGTAATCTCGGAGGCTGGATTTGCAATGGATCTAGTTAATTTTGAGGTAGTTCTTGCTTGGGAACCACCCCGGAGTGTGACGGAGGTGTATTGTTTTCTGGGGCTGGTTTGTTACAATCAGAGATTTGTGCCAGACTTCTCCAGAGTTACAGCACTGATTTCAGCATTGGCAAAGAAGGGGAAACCCTTCGTGTGGTCAGAGAGATGCCAACAGAGTTTTCAGGAGCTAAGGTATAGGTTGACTAGTGCACCCACCTTGAGGATACCGGATGAGGGAGTTGGGTACGTAGTTTACTACGACGCATTAGGGACCAGACTCGGGTGTGTCCTGTTGCAGGAGTGAGCAGTGGTCATGTATGGTTTTAGGCAGTTGAGACAACATAAGAAGAACTACATGACCCATGACCTGGAGTTAGCATTTGTGGTGTTATCCTTGAAGATGTGTCCACACTATCTTATGGGTGAACGCTTTACACTCTACTCTGACCACCATAGTCTTAGTTATATCATCTCTCATAAGGACCTCAACCTAAGACAGCTGAGATGGATTGAGTTCCTCCAGGACTATGACTTCAAGATAGTCTATAATCCTAGGAAGGGGAAGGTTGTAGGAGATTCTCTCAGTAGAAAATCAAGAATTCAGCTGCTAGGAGAGGCGACGGAGCAGATCGCCGCGTTACAAATATCTTTTGTGCATAGAGATAGAGCAGCCTTACTATAGTCTCTCACAGTCACTCCACTTCATCAGCGAGTTAGGGAGGAATAGCATGTGGACATTGACTGTGAGACACGTTGTGCTCAGATATCCATAGGGTAGGCACCAGATGGATTTTCTGAAGGTGGGGAGCATGTCATGGTCTTAAGAGGACATACCATGGTACCAGTTGCATTTCATGAGGACGTGTTGAGGGAGTTCCACACATCTCCTCTAGTGGTACATACAGGTGTGGCGAAGATGTATCAGGACCTCTAATGATAGCACTATTGGCCATGTATGAAGAAGGAAGTAGCAGAGTTTGTCTCATGATGCCTCACTTGTCAGCAAGTGAAGGTGGAGAACCAGGTTCCAGCAGTATTAGTTCAGACCTTAGAGGTCCAAGAGTGGAAGTGGGAAGGGATATCCATGGATTTTGTGATGGGACTTCCATGAACATCCAGAGGACACCACTCTATCTGGGTGATTGTCAACCGACTCACCAAGTTGGACCACTTCTTACTGATCAGAGAGCAGAGTTCAGTAGAGAGCTTGGGAAGTCTCTACGTACAGGAGATCATATGGATTCATGGTGTTCTATCGACGATCGTATTCGATAGAGATGCTCATTTCGTTTCCCAGCTATGGAAGGGGTTGTAGGAGGATTTTGGGATGCAGCTTCGCTTGAGCACCGCATTCCATCCTCAAATTGATGGTCAGACTGAGAGGAACATTCAGACTTGTGAGGACATGCTCTGTGCATGAATTCTCGACTTCGGTCGAAGCTGGGAGGATCATTTACCCTTGGTAGAGTTTCCATATAACAATAGCTACCAATCCACCATCGGGATGGCACCTTTCGAGGCACCCTATGGCTGACCTTGATGATCACCTCTGTGCTAGACTGACCTAGAGGAGTCGGCACTGATGGGACCAGAGATGGTGCAAGCTACCATGGAGAAGGTGTAGATGATCCTGGAGCGAATGAAGACTGCATAGAGAAGACATAAGTCCAATGCTGATAAGAGATGGAGACCATTGGAGTTCGAGGATGGAGACCAAGTATTTCTACAGGTCCCACCTCGATGAGGTCTACGGATATTTGGTTGAGGCGACAAGGTATCTCCGAGATTCATCGGACCATTTCAGGTCCTCAGCTGAGTAGGCGAGGTGGCTTACTGCTTGGCTCTTCCACCTCAGTTGCACCTGGTGCATGAAATCTTCCATGTATCTCAGCTGAGGAGATACGTGCATGAACCTTCTCACATCATCGACCATAGGGAGTTGGACATCGATGATGGGGAAAGTTTCACAGAGGTTCCAGTGGAGATTGAGGATCGACAGGAGCAGGTCTTACGTGGATGGTCGATTCATCTGGTGTGCAATCTCTGGAAGTACAGGAACCTCCAAGAGATCAAATAGGAGCGATAGGCTCAGATGCATGCTCAGAACCCCCATTTGTTTCCCTAGTGTGAGTTGTGGCCTACATTGATGTAAATCCTTAAGATGCGGAGAATGTAAAGACCTGAAAATTCTGTGGAATGTTTTTTAAATACAAGGTAATTTTACGAGTCTGTTGTTTCTTGACAGCACGTGATTCCGAGGCCTGGTGTGCTCGGAATCAATTTTTGATGTTTAGTTCGTGTATGTTCACTAAATATACGTGTGAGATTTTATATATTTTGAGCCAATGCTTGGAATTAAAATCTGAGAACACTGTTGAACTTGTAGCTCCGGTATTATCTTAAGGAGGCCTTTACCGCAGTTGTGTTTTATCGAGAATGAGAATTAATTTTTGTGGGATCTAAATAAAATTAAATAAAAATATGTGTAGCATATTTTTATAAGATTGGTGGTTCAAACCACCAAGTGGAGGTCAGTGGTGGGGCCCACCACACCCTAACCTCCATTGGAAGGATGTTTTAGGTGGGGCTCAACCGAACCCTTTAACTCCTCTAACCTCCCCTTAAACCCCTTGAGCTCCCCATAAATGGGGGAAGCTCTTCAACTTCCCCATAATGGTGCCAACACACCTAAGAATTAATTAATGCCTCAATTAATTAAATATTTTGAAATCTTTTTAAATTCTTTCACACAATAAAATAATTGTGAAACCTATTATTTTATTTTGGTTGGTTGGAAAATTTCTTTTGGGTGGGAATTTGAGAGATGACATGGGAGATTTTGGATAACTTCTTCCTCTCGACAAAGAACACGAAGAACACTCCTCATCTACGAAGAACGAAGAACACCGTCTTCGATCTTCATCCAAGACAAAAGAGAAGGAGCCGCTCGTAAGAAACATCGACGATGCTTCATCCTCGGATGTTTCCCGATGACAACGAATCATCTTCCTCCCTATTCCCGTGACTTCGTCAACGAACAATCGTCAAGCAAGTTAGTGGGTTTTTGAGTTGTTTATATTTCCAATCATCATTGTTCAAATTTATGGATGAGAACTGAATGATGACAATATAACGTGGAGGGCTTGGACTACACGAACACAGCCCAACCCTCCCCCCTTTGATTACCCTTGTTGAAGATGACGAAGGCGGAGCAAAGGCGACCAGTGTTGGCCCTGCCGCGAAAGAAACCGATGACGCAAGGCCACCGGAAAAAGGTGTGGCACCGTTGTGCCGTACAGAGAAGCCGAGGGCCGCGTCCAAACCAGTCCGCGGCGGATGAGGTGCGGTGTCATCGCACCGCGCGGTGGACCATGGGGTCGTGGCCAGGCCAGGCCAGCTGCCGTGGAGCCTGAGGGGATGGCTGCTCGGCCAACCAGGAGGAGCGAGACCTCGTCAGGTCCCATGTGTGTGGGACTGGCGCCACCTGGCACTGGTGCGGTCCAACCGAATGGTTATACCATTTGGGTTCCAGGGGGAGCTCGCTACCCCCCATGGGCGCAGCTAGGGTAGGCTGTCGGGCCGCCCATGACCATGTCGCCCACCCCCCGGCCACCCTCGGTTGGGCCGCCCTCGGCTGGGCGTCCCACGGCCGGGCCTCCAATGGGTCGGGCCGTCCATTCAGGCCAGGCCACCCGCTAGGGCCTAGATGTTCCCTTGGACGAGATCGGACCTGCGGACCGGGTCAGATCCCGGTACGGACTAGGTCGGGCCGGGTCGGTCCGACTGGGCCGGACCAGACCCGGACCTAATTAACCCATTTCACCTTTTCATCCATATTTTGGACTATGTGTGTCCAAATGATGAATCTTTTACAGAAACAGAAGGCTTGGAGTTGGATGGATCTTTTTTCATACCCCGCTTGAGGTTTGGACCCATTTGGTGTACAACCGTGTTAGTTTGAACCTAAAAAGCCAATGAGGCCCCTGTAACTAAAATGCCAATAACTCACATACTGGGCATCCGATTGACATGTTGTATGTCGCGTTGGGTTCCTTTTGTTAAGATAGAACTATGAGATACATAAAATCGAGACTTCATGGTTGTTGATGTATTGAAAATTGGCTCGAGGAGCGGACCCTCCTGGAATCAAGCGTGCTGTGTGCGGAAACACTATGGTTGGCTGTGACTAAGATGACATGAAACTTCGTGGGTTCGATTGAAAGGATAATGTACCAGGATCCTCCATGGGTTTGACAGCGATGATACTATACCAGGATCCTCCGTGGGTTCGACAACGATGACTTCTATACCAGGATCCTCCGTGTGTTCGATAGCGATGACTTCTGTACTGGGATCCTCCGTGGGTTCGACAGCGATGATACTAAACTAGGATCCTACGTGAGTTCGATAGAGGAGATGATTCAGAGTCTACATCTAATCATCTCTAACCCTCTTCATGTGTTTTATACCTATGCGATTTGAGTCTTTTCTTTCAATTATTATCATCGAGGTGATTGACTTTACTTCCTTTGTGGACTGGATTTTGCTTGTGCTTGAGAGTTAGAGCCGAACTGTGACTGGTAACATAGGTATATGTATGGGGATATACCTATATAGGGTTGGTTGATACTTCGTGATTGTATTTTCCTTCTTTGGTTTATCCTTAGTGGATTCTGGGAGACCTTTAGGGGTCTCGGGGTCCCCTACTGAGTATTGTTATAATCACCCCTGCACGGGCATCGCCCGCACCTTGTTGTGTTCTGTGCAGATGATAGTCAGTAGTGGTCGAGGCTATGGTGACAGACGAGAGGCTGCTCGAATCTGGACTAGACAGGACGTACCTCAGGGACGAGTTGTTCGATATTTGTACCTAACCTTCAGGTAGGATTCCACGGTGGATGATCCAGGAGCTGTTTTCCCTTTTTTACTTGTACTTGTTGTTCAGTTGGGTTTGTATACTAGCCCACTTACTTTCAGCACACCTCTATTTTCTATATTAGTACTTTTGGCTTCTACTGGTTGTGTTTAGTCTATGTGTTATACAGGTTTAAAGGCAATGCCTTCCCTATCTTATTAGGGATTCTCCTTTGTTGCTAGTCGCCAGCCCCTGGCCTATAGAAGACGGGCTTGGGGTAGTCATATCACGGGCCCCGTGGATGGTTTCTTACAAGCAATGTGTCACATAATTTCTGAACCATACCCTGGTTTAGCTTGTGCACTTTGGTCCATGCAAATATAATTTGACAATGTTTGTGTACAATGGTTGTATCAATACCGATGTACCATGGGGCATAGAAAAAGTCACCAGCTTAAATATCACACCACATGTGGACAACATACATGATTTTGAGATATTTATCTTAAAATATACACCATATACACAATAGAATGTGGAGGGGGATTAGGGGGTCCCAACGATTTCTATTCTTCCAAACTAAATGTTGTTTACATCATGATTTCAAAAAATACTAGATATCCCTTCCATATCCCCCCATACCTTCATCTTCACCAATTTCACATGATTATCTATAAAATAATTGGATTTGAGGTAGACCATGACTGGTCCATTATTTGTGGTGAGATTCCAACAACCCATTTAATAAAAAAATACTTCTCATCACTCTCGGTATCACCCTAGTTCCAAATCCTATGATAGTTATCCAGTTTGATCCAAATGTTGAACTTACAGAGTCATAATTAACAATCCTCAATTTATAAAGTCAATGTTTTTGAATAAAATACAATTATGCATGGAAACTAAGAATTATGTATCAAATCATGTTCCTAGAAAAATTCAAATCACTCATCATCCAAAATAGTATATATACAAAATAATGGAGGAAAAATCCCAAAAAAAGTGATTATTGATAAATTTATATTTTTTACTTTGTAATTAATTAGTTGATGGAAAATATGATGATCCACTGTTAAAATGAATCAATTATCAATTCTTCATTATAAGAATAAAAAAATAATCTATAAATGAACAACATTTTTGTTAGAATTAACTTTAAAAAATTATTACTTCAGGTATTTCATTTAGAAATAAAGAACGGGGGCATAACAAAAAAAATAAAACCTCATAACTTGATATCCAATCAATTAATTGTGAAGAATGATTCTCAATATTTATAATTGGGGAGAGTAAATAGATTCATTGATGATGATAATTTTCCAATTATACTGATCATCGATGAATGATTTCATCATTATCCTCTAATTCACTCCCCCACAGTCATATTCTCTAATTTATAGATTCATGTGACTAACAATATGATTTAGCTATATCTAGGATTAAATAGAGGTTATTTATATTATTATAATTTAATTGACAATATTTTTTATTTATTTATTTTTCCATTATTTCGCCTATGATTATAGTCAAATGAATCATTTGATATAAAAAATTCTATTCTATAGCTCGAGTGAAACCCGTATTCTACATTTAATAATGGTAAATACTTTCCCATACGAGACACATTTTACAATATATTATATGCTTTTAGAAAAAAATAATAACTTACATAAAAAGTTATATATTTTTAATACATCAACATTGAGGCCCGACATGCCCCGTTACCCCATGTCGACTCTGCCCCTATGTTTGAAAATATTATTTAAAATATTACCAGAGGTTACATAGGAAAAATTATAGTTAACATTATTAAAAAAAATTTTAAGAATCATTGAATTTTTCATTGTTGGGATCAATTTAAAAAACTATGTGGAATCAAACATGGGTGCACCCCTTTATGGTAAGTATATATATTTATAGTACTATATTAGTGAAAACATGCAGAAATCAATAATAGAATTTAAAATTTTGATGTGAAATGATTTTTGGATGTCAATGATACCAGATATTTCATATTTCATTAGGTTAAATATTTATCATAGGTGGGAATATAAATTCATTTATCGTGAAAAATAAATGGGGGTATTATGGAATAAGTTTGAGATGTGTGATAGAAAATCATCTTTAATTTAAATTTACTGTTAAAACAAAACACGAAATTTCTAAATAAGGAAGATCCATTTATCAAATTTTGTTACAAAGAATGATTGAGATCGCATTTTACCTGACAGTAACATGACCATAAATTTTGTATACTAATTGAATGGAATATCAATATCAGAGTAAAATAAAATTTGAATACCTCACTATAGTGAATCAAATCATGTGTTAAAATATGGTAACTCTCAAATATGTTTTATTGTTTGATATAGATAAATATTGAGATTTAATTTTTTATCTACAATTTTACCAGGACAAAGACATCATGGATAGATAAACTATGATCGGGGGAGATTTCTTGTTCAGAAATTGGTCTATTGATTGGTTGATCAAGAAATAAGAGGTAAAACATATTAAATAGGATTAAGTGAAATATATTATATTGAAAAAATTAGGTACATTGTTTCTATGGATAAAGAAACAAAAGAAGGATTTTTTTGAAATATTCGAGAGTTCCCATAGTTTTAAAATCACTAGCTTTACCAGAATTTCGAATCACAAACTAAACATTATAATTCAACTATATTACTCATATTAATATGGGTTGGATATTAAATCCCCATGTATGATCTTAATGTATAAAATTGTTTTTCTATGTTTGGTATGAATATACCATTTATTATTAATGTTAAATGAGGTGAAATTAATATTTTTTCTCACAAAAATTTCACAATCCCTAAAGGGGATATAGCTCGAAGGAGTAAATATAGGTGGAATTAGAGGAAAATTTATTATCCCAAGGGGGATTTTTCCTTTGATAAACTTTTTTTCATATATAATAAAAGGGGAGATACATTACATTGGTAAATTCTTAATGGATTTTAGAATGACTTAATATAAGTGATATTCGGTCGAGTCTTATAGTTTGTAATAAGTGGAGTTGGGAGGTATGAATTGGACATAGAATTATCTATTGATGACATATTTTTAAAAAATATATTTTCATATATTGTATTACATGTAATAGAGAGTTTTTTAATTTCATTTTTTTGGTGTTACAGATATAGAATTTCACTGAATTTAATTAGTGATACTTCTAATAAGAAACCAAAAGGGTGGGGTGATATTGGGATAAAGATTAACGAACACGGATATTTTCATAGTCATTTCACAATTTTAGAGATATATGTTACATATTGATATATGGTTTGGGATGTGGTGTTTTTTTCTCAAAAATATTTCTCTTAGTGAATGTATTGGGAGATGTTTTGATGTTTTTTTAGTTTTTGAAGGTGATTTTTTGATGTCTGATAGAATTAAGACACAACTTTGTTAGTCCTACTATGAATGATGTTTTATAAGATCAATTGAAGAGTTTTTATCTTTTAAAGCTCTTAAGAAAGGTTTATGATTTATTGGATCTTATAAAACTAAAATAGAGACCCTGTGAGATTTTAAAGTGGAATTGGAAAATCAGGTTAGTGGATTCATGTTGCAAGGACAGTGACCATTCTATAACATGTGTTTGGAATGTAAATAAAGACACTTTTTTACTTCCAAAATGGGTTTCTCTATAGAATGTATTCTATGTGGTAATGTCTTGATCCCATGTATATTAGGTTTGTCTCTAGTAGGATGATGTTGATGGAATTTCCCATGAGGTGCACACCGTGAGGCAATATGTCTAATATTGATAATTATTTAAATGACCCTATTGTATTTTTACGATTTTCTAAATAAAATGTCATCTAGATTTTTGTATATATGGTGAAAATAGGATCACACCATAATAGAGTATTTCATAGCATAATATGGTAATATTTTAGTTTATAATACCTCAATACGATAAGTTATGTAGTGATGTATTGATTTATAGGATTTTTTTTATTTTTTATTATTTTTAAAAGAATGAGATAATATATTTATGTTTAGTGGATTTAATTGGATGACTATTAATGGATTCAGAAGCCAATATTTAGGGAACATATGTATAATTCAAAGGAGATGAATTTCAATGTTATTATGATGATTGGAGATCAATGGAAATAAAATAGTAAAAATGGAGAAAATTAACATTTCTATAATTGATAGGGGAATAAAATCTATGATAAAAAAGTATTAATGATATATATTTGATAAGTTGAATTAATTCACAAGGGGAAAACCGCACATAATTTTTTTCTAATCAATTCTATATGAATATTTATAAGTGGATATTTTTCATTATTTTTTTCATTCCTTGTATTTAAGTTATTGGTTATAAGATAAATAGGGTTACTAACAAAAATATTATTAATTACCCCTTAATAAGCCTTGAAATCACACACAATAGAGATTTAATATTTAAATAAACATATAATTTAATTGTTATATTTATATTTTTCCCTTAGTGTGGAACTATGTAAAATAGTCATCTCACAAAATATTTATTCATAATTAGTTTAGTGGTTTTGTACTTTGGTTGGATATGTAAATTCCTTTCCAATGTGGGAGCAATATACAATAACATTTATGATAAAAATTTTTGATAACATAATTAACCCTAAAGGGAGTGTTGGGAAAAAATAGTTTCTATAAAAGAAAAAAAAATTCTCCACATTATGTCCTATTGGATTTAGAATATTTATTGGGGGTAAAATACCACCTAATCCCAAATATGATGCTGCATGATCACTTATGGGTCTTTTATCTCATCATCCAACTCGATGGTTGACCATGGCTCCTCTACCTACCACCTCCCAACTCCAACTCCTATATGAAGAACCATCTCCTTTAGATAAAGATGAACATTTTCTATTTGATCTGATAACAACGACATCATGGATAAGATTACATTGATTTAACCCTTTCATAGTAGACATATCCATACATGTTTACATATGATTCATCTAATAGAAAAAAATAAACTAAGGGGAGGCAACATGCCAATGTGGTTGATATGGCCTCAAAATATTGGGAATAATTAATATAATTAGAAAATATTATCTAACATTGAGTCAAAAATATTTCACATCCACATGTTCATGAATCATCCAATATATTTATAGATAATATAGTAAGAATAACCCCCACACTAATACATATATAGTCATGCATAAATCCCTTAAATTGTGTTACATGTAATATATCCTACCATCTAATAAATGTAATATATAAAACTTGATTCTTCACTAATACCTTATCATGCTCTATTATTTTCCACGAATCCCTATCATTCACTATTGATATCTAGTGAGATAAAAAATACAATTAACACCAAAATTCAATAGTATTATCTTATCAATAGAATGATTCTAAATATTTTATTTTCTTTCTAAAATTCATCATTTATATTTTAAAATTAATGAGAGAAGAAGGAATTGGAAGAATAATGATCTATATCCTTTCTCCCAGAACACAAGACTACTTGATGTAATTATAATTCCATATTTTTCTTTCCATTCAGTGGTTTCCATGGGTATGTGGTTCTAATTTTGAATCACTAAAATGAATAATTTATGTTAATTTTATTCAAAAATACTTGAAAATTATCTCTAAAATTTGAAAACATTTTCATTATATTTCAAAAATTAAAAATTTGTTTTCTTACCTTCATAATGTATAAAATATTTTTTATATTATTATTACAAATTTAATCATTTTTTAATTTCAGTTGAAGCCATCATATTTGAGCACCAAAACTTCTCTTTGGGATATATTTTAATCTTGATGTTTTTAATGAATTTTTTGGTCTATCAAAACCATATCGATTTTTTTAAACAAACATAAATTTCATTAAATTATCTAAGGTTTATAATTTCTAACATGGATAGAGAATATATAAGTATAATTATTATCATTATGAAATTATCTAAATCAATGAAAAAAACATCCCAATGTTGATTTATTATTCTTCAGAAATTATTATCTCTATGGTGGTAACCTCAATGTGATTGGATTAATATGAACACTATCCTATTAAGAAATCATTTATATGATGAATATATATATTTGGATTAAATAAAATAATATTTTTAATATGTTCTATTGATTTTATTTTAATTTGTTCCTATGAATTGGTAAATATAAAATGTTGATAAGAAATTACAATATATAATCTTAAGGGAGAGGCGGTTTTATTTATTGGATAGAATATAATGTTACTTAATTTGACATTCCATTATAATAGTTTAATCTTTTACCTTTTAACTAAAAAACTATTTTCCTTTTAAATGATTATTTTTTTCAACTAAGTCCCATAAAAGAATTATTTTATTATATACAAGTTCTAAAATGTTCATAGAAAATAAAATATTCATCAAATTACAAGTATTATAAAAGTCATTATCATATGATAACCAATAATATTTAATTTTTTATGATATATTTGAGTTGTTTTTAATATGATTTCATTATATTATATTTTCATAATTTATGTTTCTTTAAATACTTTCTTGAAAGACAACATGGATTCTAATTCCCACTAAAAAACAAATTTTTAATGTAAATTTGGATAAAAGTTCATATAAAACTCTTAGATAATTATTAATTCCATTAAAATTAATGTGATATGATTGAAAAAATGACATGATGTGTGTGTATTTTCAAAACATTAATTTGTTTTTACATAGTCATTATTTTTTAAAAAACATTTAAAAAGTCACTTTTCAAATCCATATGAAAGAGGCTAATGTTTAGATAGAATAAATATAGATTCAATCATTGATATAAGAGAAAATATATCCTCCTAACCTATTCCTTCACATTTTTAATATATTTTTAAACAATAATTTCTTTATTCGAAAAAATACCATTTTAATCAAACATTTTTAAAAAGTCACTTTTTCATATAAGCAATGATCTCGTATTATTTTCAACTAGGTTCATAAATTTACCACTCATGAATTTGTTGAGTGCTTATTATCTAAAAGACATTTATTTTTCTTCTATACTAACAAAAACTACTTTTTTTATTTAACTTTAATTCAAATTTTATATTTTTATAATCATTGTAAATAAAACATCTAGTAGTGAATAATCAATGAATATTTCAAAGGAAATTTTTAAATGTATGTTTTTTAAAAACTCCCACACCTCAATGTTAAAAATAATATTGTTTATTTTCTTTTATTTAATAAAATTTCATTTCTTCATTAATTTTTTTATGGAGTCTATATTAGAATGTTAAAAATCATAAGATTGTTTTAAAATCTCATATGGATCATATTTTAGGATTTTAAAAAATGTATTTTACGAAATTGTTTATTTCATCGAATAACACATGAACCATTTCCTCTATGAAAATTGTCATTTTATTATTATTAGAGTATCCTTGATATATTACACAATGAAATATTTGATTAAACTTTCAAAAAATATCATGGGTGTCCTAAATACATATTCAATATATGAGAGCTTATATATATCAAATCTTATACTTTCTACAATTTTTTAATAACTATGGTATTTTTGATAATTTTTGGAGGAAAAATATCAGAATTAGTTTTTATTATTGATAATATTGACCTAAAAGTTGTTTGAAAATTTTTATTCAAAAACAATTGGTCCCGAAATTTAATTGTGAGTTTTCTGTCTATGTTTGATGAGCCCATTCAATTTTATAATTTCTGGTGCTATTATATATTTATACTTTTCTAACTAAAGAAACTTGTGATAAAATTTTCTTCACAAATTCTACCATAATCAATTTTTATAATGATATTCAATAGTTTTTAAAATTTATAGATCAAACAGTTTTTTTGAAATGCATAAAAAATTTCTATTTTAGAAAAAACCCTCAGTGTAATGATAATATTAATCTATAAAAAAAGTTTTATTTCCCAGTTTTAAATATAGTATTTAATTTTTTTAAAAATTATATATGAACAAAATATAGTTTATTAATAGTTAATATTCTACTTAATAGTTTTTTAAAATCATTATATTGATCACTAAATTTGAATAGGTCATAAGAATTTGAGATATAATATATTTACTCTAGTTGGTACTTAACTATGTATTTTAAAAATATTTGTTTCACATTAATAATCAATCTATTGTTATGAACCAATTGAAATTTTCTACTTTATTATAATCACTTTGTTTCTTCTCATATATGGTTTAATGTTTATTGATGATGTTAGTGAGATGTTGAGACTTGTAGGATAAGGAATCTCCCAATTGTAAGTTAAAACATTTACATTAAGAATAATTAATCACCCTTTCTGTTTGATGAAGGAATCTAATATAAAAGTGTATAGTTTAAAAATTTATATAAATTTCCATGTGATGTATTATAGGTGAAAATTGGGATATATATGATACATGATATAATACATATAATTTTTTCTCTTATTTTATATTTTTTAAACAACTAACTTCTATTTAATTTCACAGGCTAGTGGATATTTATGGAATTTTATAGAGATTTTAGTGAATAAGATATTAACTGAAGAGGGATATTAATGATTTATGTATCATTATGATATTTTTAGTTATCTATATTAACTAAGTTGAAGACCAACGGTTTTTTTTTAAATTCTAAGTATTATGATTTTTTAAAGAAACATCATAACCATTTCAATGGTATTATTCTATTATAGGATAATATCATAAATTTGTAATTTAGTGAAATTATGTAATATTAATTGTTCTCATATGTAGAAAAAGTTAAATGATTATAGAATTTAAGAACCATAATAAATTAATACCCATTTAAAATTGGTTGGAATGTATCACACAAATCCCAAATAGTGTGATTTTTCTTCAAGTTATAGTTAAAAATATTTTAAAACTATAAGATTAAAATGTTAGTAATATGATATTTTATAAACCAAAAAATCATAGAGAGAATTTATATGTTAGGACCAATAGGGGCCTATATACCCTGAGAGGGGGGGGGGGGTGAATCAGGGTATGGATATTCTTTTTCAAAATTCTTCCTGCCCCACTAGATCTTGACCTCTTTATTACAAGGGTCACTTTGTTGGCACTTTTGTGTTTATTATGATCACTTATTTTCTTCTTTGTCTGATGATGATGCTTTAAATGAAATGCAGGGATGTAAGCAGGAAGACACAAAGATTTTTACATGGTTCACCCTCACTGGGCTATGTCCAAGGAGCATACGCCGACAAGTTGCCGTGCGTACCAATTCCACTAAACTTCACTAGCTGTGGATTAAAATGTTCGGGCTAGATCACTTCTATGCCCAGGCTCACTGCCTTTACAAGGTTTAGGGTCAGCTCACTGCTTTCCAAGGGTCACTCCCTGTTTCTCTCTCTCTGGCTCACTGCCAGTGGAGAGGATCACTTTTTTCCTCTTCAAAAGCTCACTGCTCTGTGAAGGGATTCAATCACAGTTTATAGACCTGTAGGTCTCTTCTTCTGAATGAAGTAATGCATCCTTAACTGTAGATAAATGCTCTGTTAAAGTCCAAATTTCTTCCACTGATGAATATCCGTTTACCCCTGAACCACTAGGCAATTCAATTTGGAAACACCTTCGCAATGCACCCTACTTTGCAAGGCTTCCAATTTCGCGAAGCTCAAACAAGCCTTCGCGAAGATCCTACCTTTTCGCGAAGCTCTCTTGTGAAGCTCTCTCGCGAAGCTCTCCCGTGAAGAACTCCCGCGAAGATCAACTCGTTGCAAAGAAACTTCTCTCGCGAAGCTCACTGAGCCAACACAGAGCACACAACTTTCGCGGAGCTACAATAGCCGCCGCGAAGCTCCTCTTTCGCGAAGCACACTGCCTTCGCGAACCACCTCCGCGAACCGAGAGCAATGGATTTTCTATGAAAATTATCTCTACTTCGCTCAAAGGGGTCGGCCTCTATTTATAGGCGATTCCACCGACCCTCGTCCCTTCCACGCGAAGTCAACGCCACGTTATCTCAAATCGTAAAGCTCCAATGTTTCTGCCGGAATTCTGTCCAAATCGCGAAGCACCACGGAAATTTTCCATTCGTGGAGCTTGACGTAGTCGCAAAGAATCACCGTCAACATACCTTCGCAACATCGCCGCACAGCTCCCTCGCGAAGCCAAACATTCCTTCGCACCTTCTCCAAGAAGCTCCCTCGCAAATCCCTTCACCGCCGCGATGCGCTTCAGCCTCTTCCGTTCGCGAAGCTTGACATAATCGCGAAGCATCACCGCCTCCGTTCTTCTGGTCTTCGTGATATCCAAACCATGAATCCAATCATCACGAAATTCCTGCCTTTGCCATATTAAATTATGATCTTCATGGAAATACACTTCTCGAGATGGTCACCGAACTCCAAATTTTAGACCCCAAAAATTTGGCAAACACTAGGAAACGGTGCTACCTTGTACTGCTCTTTTTGTACCACCTCATGATCGTCCTTTCCTTTGTCATCATTCTTTGACAACAAGGATTGTTAACAACTTCTTGGGAACTCGACAAATATCCATGAAAACCTGCTTTGTCAACAAACACAATCAACCCAAAAATACTTCAATGTTACCTTGAGGGATTTTTTCCCAACAATCCCCCCCTTTGGGTTTGTTGACAACTCTTCACAACTCTGCTCAGAAAGATTTTCTGCACTTTGATACCTCACTGAGTCTTCTTCCAGCCACTACCACCATTCGCCTCTTGCAATTATGATAGCGTTCAATTAATTACTTAACACGTACTCTAAGCCCACATGATCAATGCTCGGCATGAGAAACAAGAGTAGTATGAAAAGTTCATCAATGAATCACTTCATGTCAGACCCCAATTGTCGATTCCACCCTGATACCAATTCGTAAATTAATACCAATTGTTGAACCACACTGATACCAATTGGTGAATTCCTAAGTTGATACCAATTGTTGATAGCTGGACACCGTCTCACACCATTCCAACACCACTGTTATGATTTTATCACGATCCTTAGCTGTCGTGATATCTATTCTTTTACCGATCACTTCTAGCATCGTCAGATTTAATACTCTCCCCCTTTCTCATTGATCCCCCTATCTGGCTGCTCCACTGGTCAGCTTCTCCCCGTATCATTCATGATTTGTCAAATCTCCACACTGTCTCCCCCTTTAACAGTCACTATTTTCTCCCCCTTTGTCAACGAACCCAAAGGACACTCCTTTGTAGTCTTTAACATAGTAGAGAACACATATCAGCACATTAGGGAAAAACACATCGTACCTCGGGGAGAGGGGGTGAGGGTGGTCCCACATCCACACTATTTCAAGTGCGGGGAATCAACTGAACTCCCAGAGCCAATCGATGTCCTTCAAACACTTCCTTGGGTAAGGCCTTTTTCAGAATGTCTGCAACCTGTAGTTCTGTAGGCACATACTCCAACTTCACGATTCCCTGCTCAACTTTCTCCTTGATAAAATGATACTTTATCTCAACGTGCTTTGTCCTTGAGTGATGGATGGGATTTTTGCTGATATTTATAGCACTTGAGTTATCACACTAGATTTCGATCGGAGACTTCACTTCTACTCCCAAATCTTCAAGCTTCTTCTTCATCCTCAATAACTGTGTGCATGCTTGAGTGGCCTCCTGACGTTGATTTTCTATCATCTACTAAACCAGCCAAATCAGAGTATTCTTTTCACTACATGCATGTGGCTTTCCTTGGGATTACTCTGATATTTCTCTATTTGGCATGTGACGAATACAATTTCAGGCTTTGTTGAGGTCAAGTACAGCAAACTGCTGATAATCTGCCTGTTTTCAGTGAAATTAATTGCCATGCCACTATCATCTTTTGATGATTTCATCCGGGTAGAAACCAAAGTCTTCGTTTCCTTTGAATCTTCAATTCCATATCTCATTTCAAAACTTCCTTGGAATATTTGTATTGAGAAATGAATGTGTCATTCCTGCCTTGTGTAACTTCCACTATGATTCATCTGATCATCCAAATATTATGTCTTCTTCCTAGACCATCCTCATCATCCATTGATTACTGTTTTGTTGAAATAAAGATTGTAATCAAATTCCCCCACTCTGAAAACCATGCTTCTTCAAATACAGATATGGCCTTCAGTACCATGCTCTTGGTGCTTGTTTCAGCCCATATAACACCTTCTTCAGCCTGAAAACATTGTTCTCATCGTCATGAATGAGAAAACCATATGGTTTCTCAATGTACACCTCTTCTTCCAGAAACCAATTTAGAAATGCAGTCTTGACATCCATCTGGAACAATTTGAACATTCTTTGCACTGCAATGGCTAGGAATAATCTGATTGTCTCCATCCTTGCAACCGGTGCAAATATCTCATCAACATCAGTACCCTCTCATTCGGAGTATTCTTTGCACAGCAGTCATTCTTTGTTTCAAATCACTATGCCATCTTCGTTCATCTTATTACGAAAGATCCATTTAGTCCCGATGACATTTTTATCTGCTAACCTCAAAACACTCTCCCATGTCAAATTCTATTCTGAATCGGCATCAATCACTTATGCTCCCCTTTTGTTGCTTTCTTCCTCAGTACATTCATCAGTAAATTGATCACTGATTAATTTTTAATAGAGAAATTTTCACTGTGTCATTGTTCAATGATTCCATTTCATTGAACATCTTCCTTCAGGATTTTGTTGACACACCTTGGATTTTCTCTTGCAGCTTCTTGGTATCCTGAAAGAAGTCAGTTGATACCACATTGTTAGAACAAAATAGATAATCATGAAAACCCATGTGTTACTGCTTTTACACCAATCATTATTTATGAGAATAAACATTCATCCTTTATATCATATTGAGATCATGCATCTGATTAGGATATAGAATGCTCCACCCGTGTTATGCAACTCTTCCATTTGTTAGGCCCAAAAGTTTAGACCCATAACACGTCTTTTCCTCCTACATCATTTGTTCTCATCTTCCACTCAGATTTGATTCATTAACAAAATCTCTAAGCCTACTGAGTTGAAGCTCGGTGTAGGAAAAAAGAGATAAAGTTAATAACACAATCACTTCCTATTGTGCTCTGTTTCTCCCTTTCTTCGTCAACTCTAGTACCTAATTTAAATCAATTGAAATTCTAGAGCAAATCACTTATCCACTTCGCTTCCTTAGATGCCACTACCCCATGGATCGTATCTCCCTAAAACATGAAACACATGAATCATCAGTTAATAGCATTTAAATATATAGGGAGAGGGGTGTTTCTCGAATCCTCAAAACGAGGATAGTGGTTGATCCTGATGGGTCAACCCTTTGATTTTTTCTTAGAGGGCATCACACTCCTTTCATGCTTCCTCTAGCTGCCTAGCCAACTTCAACTGTTCTGGCCATATGACTAGGCATTCATTGCCTACATTCTAAGCCTTTTTCTGATATGTAGATTTGGTAGGCTCGGCCTTTCTCACCGCTTGGGGTATAAACCCTCTAGTACACATTTCCTTCATTGAGGTTCTACCAAAATTCCATTTTCCTTGATTCCTTCTCTGGTTAGGAACCTCTCTACTTTCCATCTTCCCTTACTTCTTCCACCATTGTAGGGATCTTGCACCTTCCTCCACTTTTCTCTATAGAACACGACATGAAAATGTTTCAACACATTCTTTATTCATCTTTCTTTTATCAGATGTCTGAGTCAACACACTCTTTTTCGCTGGTGGTGAGTCCTCCATTGAAAGTTCATTCTTCTTTATCACAGCTAGAGTAGATCTCCCCTTAATCTTCCAGGTCTGTTCATATTCTCTCCTTGAGAGTGGTTGTGAGTACGACAGAGGAGGTGACTAATACACCTTTCATTCAGCTCCATGTGGTTCCCCTGAGGCTCTAAGCCTATGTTTTACCTTACCACTTTTTCTCCCAGTGTATAATTTCTCATTATGTACCATTGGAGTTGGTAATTTATTTCTCGGGTCTTTTTCCTTCCCCGCTTTCTTCTTGCTGCACTGTCTGGCCAAATGCCCATGATCAGAACATATGAAACATTTTCTATTAAAGTCATACCTCATTTCATCACCTCTTTGCTGAGATGTTGATGCAAATTCTTTTCTTCTTTTGGCATTGATCTCCTGAGCTTCCTGACACATATTCATGGTGTCTCCCATTCTTCCACAGTAATAGCATTTTATAAATGCTTTCCTTTGAGAGACTCTACTCTCTGATTTCTCGGGACGCTTCTTCTTATTCTGGAATTCAGAAAAGTTTCTATTTTCACATCCTGATATGTATTCATGAGCATCTAAACAGAAGCTTGATGTGTGGCCATGAATCCCGCAGAAATAGAACATGCCATCACTTGTTTTTGTAATTTTCCTTTTAGGCCTATCTCCAGCACCTGCAGGATCTTTTCCATTTCTATAACTGTTCACGACTCTCTTTCTGTCATGCACAAGAGGGGATTCATCGAATCCAATACCAGCTTTTTTGAAACTTGCTGGTCTTTGAGCTGAGAAAATATTCTGTTGTTTCTCTTCAGAAACAGAATACCTATTCTTCATTATATCATCACTTTTTGAAGGATGATCAAATAGAAAGTGTAAGGCATCCTTCATTTTTGGGATTCCTTTAGCATTGGATTTCTCCACATTCTTCTTTACTGATTCTAGATCCTCTTCCAAATTTTTAATCTTTTTCTCCCTTGATTCAAGTTGGACATCCAGTTAATTCTTGAGAAGCTTCCCGCTACTCACCTCATCTTCTAGTTCCTGTGTGAGCTTTTCCAGCATTGCACTTAGCATCACTACTTTTAATTTTTCCTCAGAAACAGATTTAGAGACAGATTCATTCTCTTGTTGTATGCTTCGATTCGTCTAAACTTTTTCAGACAACTGTGCTGCTAGATCATCATTTATAGCTTTCAGATTCTGTACTTCATCTGACTTTTGATTCTCTTCATAATCATCAGCCTTTTGTTTTCCTTTAATTTTAGCCATCTTTTTTAGTTCATTGGCATGAGAATCATTCTTCTCTGTTAGGTCAGTAACTATGTCAATAAGACTTTGATTTAATCCTCTTAGCTTGTTGAGCTCAATCTCCAATACATTGATCCGGATAGCTTTAGATTTGACTTCTTCAATGTTTCCAATGTCAATTGGAATATCAGGTTCTTCGATTCACTTGACTTGATCTTTCACTTTTCTATTCAAGCCATCGATCTCCCTTTTCTATTCTTCAATCTTAATCATATACTCACTAACCGATTCTGAGTTCTCTCGTGTTGATAACTTGAGTTTCTAAATTTCTTCCATCAAATCAGACTTCTCTTCTTCCTGCTGCTGCATATAGAGTTTTCCATCGTGAACAACTTTGTTGGATTTCTTTGTTTTTGCTCTCCAAACATCTATCTCCTCAAGAGCAGCCTCCAACTCAGCTAGCATATCTATTCTTCCTTCAATTTCTTCTTCTGTTTATACATCACTCTGATGCTCATGTACTTTACTAATTCCAACATCATGATTGAGTGAATCAATCTTTTCCCTGTCAGATTTATCCATACGTACCTTTAGTAAACTGTTTGATTCTGTTAATTGAATCACACTTTTTCCACACATACTTCCACACTGAGGAATACCACATGACTTATGCTTCTTCTTGGATGTTTTTCCCTTTTCCATGGCTCACTGAGATAAGAGCAGATTAATTCTTTAAACACACAGATCTACTACACCAAGTCGGAGCAAACAAATCTGATAAAAGGAACCTCCATCTGATACCAATTGTTAGGAACAATAGAGGCCTATATACCCTGAGGGGGGGGGGGGGTGAATCAGGGTATGGATAATCTTTTTCAAAATTCTTCCTGCCCCACTGGATCTTGACCTCTTTATTACAAGGGTCACTTTTTTTTCACTTGTGTGTATATTATGATCACTTATTTTCTTCTTTGTCTGATGATGATGCTTCAAATGCAATGCAGGGAAGTAAGCAGGCAGACACAAAGATTTTTACTTGGTTCACCCTCACTGGGCTACGTCCAAGGAGCATACACCGACAAGTTGTCGTGCGTACCAATTCAACTAATCTTCACTAGCTGTGGATTACAATGTTCGGGCTAAATCACTTTTATGACCAGGATCACTGCCTTTACAAGGTTTAGGGTCAGATCACTGCTTTCCCAAGGGTCATTCCCTGTTTCTCTCCCTCTGGCTCACTGCCGGTGGACAGGATCACCTTTTTCCTCTTCCTAAGATCACTGCCCTGTGAAGGGATTCACTCACAGTTTATAGACCTGTAGGTCTCTTCATTTTCATGAAGTAATGCATCCTTAACTGTAGATAGATACTCTGTTAAAGTCCAACTTTCATCCACTGATGAATATCCCTTTACCCCTGAACCACTGGGCAATTCACTTTGAAAACACCTTCGCAATGCACCCTACTTTGCAAGGCTTCCAATTTCGCGAAGCTCAAAAAAGCCTTCGCGAAGCTCCTGCCTTTTTGTGAAGCTCTCTCGTGAAGCTCTCTCTCGAAGCTCTCCCGCGAAGAACTCTCGCGAAGCTCAACTCGTTGCAAAGAAACTTCTCTTGTGAAGCTCACTGAGCCAACGCGGAGCACACAACTTTCGCGGAGCTACAATAGCCGCCGCGAAGCTCCTCTTTCGCGAAGCACACTGCCTTCGCGAACCACCTCTGCGAACCGGGAGCAATATATTTTCTCTGAAAATTCTCTCTACTTCGCTCGAAGGGGTCAGACTCTATTTATAGGTGATTCCACTGACCCTCGTCCCTTCCTCATGAAGTCAACACCACATCATCTCAAATCGCGAAGCTCCAATGTTTCTGCCGGAATTCTGTCCAAATCGTGAAGCTCCACGGAAATTTTCCATTCGCGGAGCTTGAAGTAGTCGCAAAGAATCACCGTCAAGATACCTTCGCGACTTCGTCGCACAGCTCTCTCGCAAAGCCCAACATTCCTTCGAGCCTTCGCCGCTAAGCTCCCTCACAAATCCCTTCACCGTAGTGATGCGCTTCAGCCTCTGCCGTTCGCAAAGCTTGATGTAATCGTGAAGCATCACCGCCTCCATTCTTCTGGTCTTCGCGATTTCCAAACCATGAATCCTATCTTCGCGAAATTCATGCCTTTTCCATATTAAATTATGATCTTCATGGAAATACACTTTTCGCGATGGTCACCAAACTCCAAATTTTGGACCCCAAAAATTTGGCAAACACTGGGAAACGACGCCACCTTGTACTGCTCTTTTTGTACCGCCTCCTGATCGTCCTTTCCTTTGTCATCGTTCTTTTTCAACAAGGATTGTCAACAACTTTTTTGGAACTCGACAAATATCCATGAAAACCTGCTTTGTCAACAAAAACAATCAACCCAAAAATACTTCAATGTTACCTTGAGGGATTTTTTACAAACATTATAAAATATATAATTTTTTATAATTTTAAATTAAATATTGTAATGTAAATTAATATATAAATTATAAGTGAGTTTGGAATATGTGTTCATAAAAAATTTATCATTACTAATAAATGTATAATCTTTTTTTCACTATTAATACACACTTTTAATATAAATTTGTTGTAGGATACTATAACTATATTAAATAGATAATTACAGAGTGAAAGTTGAGTAAACATTGAAATAAATTCCATATAATAGATTCATCAAAAAATTAGAATATAAAAATTCTAATGGAGGAATTAAAATTAAATGAATTTATTTCTTTTTAAGATAGAAATAAATAATATAATTAATACTTTACGAGTGAAGATAAAAATCATAGAAAATCAAAAATTGAATAATTTTGATATTCGAAATCAAATAGATTATAAATATGGGGAAATATAAGAAAGTATAAATATCAAAGAAAAAAAATAATTACATATATTAGAGTGTGAGTTATTATACAATATGGTGATGAAATTTTAGAATAATCTCCTTGGATCATATATTAACTTCATAATATGACTAAAATAGAATTTATTCACCAATGTATTTAAATTTATAGAACTACAATAATAAAAATTGGTTACATAAATTTTTATGTCATAGTATATTTAACATCATGACCATTAATTTTCTATTAAATTAATTTTATTTTGGGATTAAGAATATTTGGGAATCGAATGGTAGCATTGAATGGTGTTTTTGGAATTTTGGGTTCATAGAGGGTGGTTAAATTCCCTTGGTGTTAGGAAAAATAAGGTTTAAATTGGTCATAAGGAAGTGGTTGTGGTCCTAGATTTGGAGTTATTGGGTTTTTATCATTATAAAAACGCTATTCATCCCCTACCACACCGTACTGTAGGGAATGGTTATTTTGAAATGCTTTAATTTTTTAGACTACATTATCGTCAGTCGATATATTGGGATTCATGGTGTGGTGTGAATGAGGCCACCATGGTCATGATGTATATCCACAACACCAAGGAGTTATCTTTTTTAGGAATTATAATGGTTGATCTAGGCACGTGGTCTTTTGGATGGAGTTACACTTATTTAAAAAGGTGTGTGTGATCTTAATCTAGTGATTTTTAATGTAATATTGACTTAGTTTCACTCTATAATCACACCCATCTCTTCATTTTATATAATAGGATCATTACTTCAAGATATTATATAGGATATAATTGGATTATAATTTCTAAATTCTAGTATTTAGCTTTGATAGTTTCATCCATCTAAGTATGTTCTCGTTAAAACTAGTTAGGAGATTAGAAATTGGGTTATAGAGGATCGTTCTTCACTAATAATATTTTGTAGGTAATTTTTTGTTTGAAATTAAAATTAAACTTGTTTAACAAGGGATTTATAATGTTGATTTTGGTAATGTGAAATCATTGGTTTATGATGTCCACCAACAGTTAGATACCTCCCCCATTTTATCAGGGCAATTCTATTTCATTTCAAGAAATTCCATGTTATTAAGGAGGGTATCCCATAAATGTCCCTTTAAAATTAATTCGAAAATTTCATGCTCCCCCAATATGTATAGTTTCATTAAAATCCATTATATATTGAACAATGGTAGGTTTTGTATTTCTCAAATGATTATAATTTTTTTTAATATTATCTTATGTCCCAATAATAGAAAATATGTTTAAAATGGTTTTAAAGGAATTAACGATGAAATATAGTTGGATTATGATGTTTTATTTGATATTTAATTCCCTTTAAACGTGTTAATGGGATTGGTTACAAAGAAACCATAGAATTTATATGGTAAAAAAATTTGAATCTAGTTTTATTTAATGAAATTTGGTTTCCAAGAATGTTTATTTATGAGAAATGGTTTTCAAAAAATGTATTTGATAATGAGAAAAAGGTTATGTAATTTTTTATTTAGTTTTGTAAAGTCCCAATTGGATTATAAAATTATTTATTGCAATAATGAAAAACCCATAGCACATTCCCCATTCTGGGTGATGGAATCGGATGATATTTTGAATGCCCATAATTAAATGACCCTCTTTAGAGAATTTGATTTGAATTTAATTGAATTTATATGATTAATAATAGGGATGTTCCAATATGGTTATTCTGATGTGAGAGGAAGACTTATTGTTTTATTTGAAATATGATAACTTGAAAATATATATGGTATGATAATTATTTCAAATGAGGACCTCCATTTGAATCACATGCAAATTCCTAGGTGGATCGGGGGGATTTCCTTCTATATATGAGAACTAGTTTAGAATTATAATATAGCTAGAGGCCCAATGTGGGACTTCAGTAATCTTATTGGATTTTACCCCTAGGATAAGTTTGTACAGTGTAATAATGGGAATTTTTAATGGTGTCGATTGATGCATAATCATTTTCTAGCACCTGGAAATTTCTTTATTAGTGACCAAGTTAACTATGTTCTACATCAGTTCCCTTTAAAACCATTTTTCTATAATGATGATATATTTATATTTTAAAAACCGTGGTTATTTTATTTTATTAATTTGATATAATTTTTTCCTTCATGTTGTTCCTTAAAAATTATTTTAACAATAAATCACGATTTTTTAAAAGGGTACAAATTTATGTTGAATTTTAAAGGGATTTGGTTTAGTTGAAATTTTTTGTTCTTAAGGAAAATAAATTAGGACTTTTAAGGTAAGAAAAGCATGAAAAAATGTTTTTATCCACATTTTCAAAGATTCAAGATATGGATTTTCTTTTAAAGAAATTTTTGGGATAATGAGTGGAAATATAGTGGGATTTAATGCTCAAACAATATAACATATTGGTTTAATAGGTTTCTCAACATAGCATATATTCATATATATCTAGGTTCATGTTATGGAGGATATGGGTTTGACATTTCCTCACATTCACATGAATGTGTAATGGGTTGTTTTATTATTTTTCGGTTTATCAATTATATATACAATGATCCCTGTTTTTTTGGTTTATTATTTTTTAAATAATTATTAATTAATTAGATGTCCCAAATAAATCTTTTATCTGATTTATATAAAGTATTATTCATATTTTATTATTTATTTCTATGTGAAATCATTTTCATTCCATTATGACTAATTCCCCAAAAAAATCCCTAGGCCATGGGGATTAGGAACACCCACCAAATCATTCCACGAATAGAATGAGTCTCATATTTCAGGATGAATATGTATAGTTCATTAGAAATTGTTATTAATGGGATAGGATTCATCTTGTTGTTTTTGTATGATGGGTAGTTTATAGGTTGGACTATAAGAATTCAAGTAATCATTCAGGTAAGGGTTATTGATCACCAGCCATTCATGATGAAACATGAGTTAAGAGGGTTTTCCAGGATGAGTATGTCTCCAATTTGATCTTGGTTCATGGAATTTTTTTGAGAATATAGGTTTTTTAGAGAAACATGTGTATTTTATATTTCATGATATATCTTGAGAAGTTCCATGTTTTTATTAGACCATATAGGGGATATATGTCAATAAATTTTACTCTACAGGACTTGGAAAATCAAGCGTTGAATTTGTAACCAACTAGAGATGAATTTATTTGAAATTCACATGATTGACACATGATATGCGAAATAATGTGGCCAAAACATGTACTATGGTGATTTTATTTTATGTTTTATTGTTAGAATAGAATATTGGGATGTTTTGAAATGAATTGGTAATTTCATTGAGTTTTTCATCATCTGTAATGTTATTTCAATTTTAATGAGATTTTCAGTTTGAATGACTAGATGAATTTTCATAAATGTTTTTTCCATTTAAAATAGTCTTAGTTATTTTATAAATTTATTTTTTTATTTAAAAAATAAAAAATAAAAAATGAGGTTATATTTTAGTAGTGTTTCTGATATGTTTTTATTTAAAACTATGATTGGATTTTTGGAAATAATTATTATGAATTGGGGAGGAAGTGATAGTCCAAAGTATTTTAAATGTTATCATGTGATGTAAAAAAGTTTTAGTGTTTTCTTTTTGGGATTTTAAGTGTGAATATTTTTAAAATCATGTTTTTAAAATATTTCAAGAAATAGTAAATTTTGCTTTAATGTATTTTAATTTCTTTTTAAATGGATTTTTGATAATATAAATAGGGGTTTAAGTGGATAATTTATTTGACTTATATGAAGTAATTTTAATTTGGGATTTTTGGATTATAAATTTTTTAGTGTTATACTTGAAATTTTTTAATGATACATGTCTGGGTTGTCTATAGTTATATGTTTTTTGTTATGGGATTTAAGTAATGGAGTTTATTTTCATGTGTATTTTTTCTGATTTTTAGTGTACTCTTCCATTCAGAATTAATGTAATCATCATTTTTTATGGATATTCTTGGGAATGTTGTTTATTTATCTGTATTATAAGGGGATAATGTTCTTCATCTCATTCTTGATCATGAGGATTTCATTTTGAGAGTTTAAAAATAGTGACTACTTTTTATTTAGTCAGAAAAATGATTTTCAGGATGTAGTGATGTGGAAGAAGAAGTTTGTGGAAATTTATATCTACCTTGAGTTTCTATATTCTCTTAAGGTTATTTTTAAAACTTTAATTTTATATGGCTTGGGATTGAAGTGGAATATTTATTTTATCTAGAATAAGCAACAAAAATTTCTTCATTGGAAGATATGAAGGCACAATCCATTTTAGAATTATTCAATAATTTTTATAAGGTGTGTAATGGAATGGAATTACATACTCCAAAAAAAGGAGATAAAACTTTTTTGGAATATGATATACATTTTATCAATTTCAGGTCATTTTTTTATTATCTGGATGTGGAATATTATTTAATGGGATGGTGTTTAGGGGTTGATCTTGGACCAAATTTATCTTGGGATTTGTTTCAAACCAACATCAAATCTTATGGGGATATGGTAGAGAAAGGTATTGGGGACGAAGCTGTCTCAGATGGATAACTAGAGGCATTATTTATTTTTTATATTCATTGTTTTGGTGGTGGGAACTCTAGTATAGGATAAAATAAGAATTTAAATTCACTCCTTATTCGTAGTTGTTTTAAAAGGATATCATGTTTCTTATTGAAGTATAATTTTGGATATGATAACATGGTTTTATATTGGAATGTAAGGGTGTCTCGTAATAATTTTATATTTAGGATGTTTTTTAAAGACTATCATGATTGTGTCCATTCTGTTCATTTGAAAATGTTATACCAAGGTGTAGTTAAAAAATGGGTAATGAATTCCAACACTTCAAAAGACAACTTAGTTTATCTCCATGGTCCCAATGTCAGAGTGATAAGCATATATATTTTATTTTATGTTTTTCATTTATTTTTTATCTCCATAATGACATCAGGAGTTATTTTTTTTCATTATTCTGGATTTTTTCGGTGGTGATGTTTTGAAATTTTCTAAATAAACATTGAATTATATCTTAGTGATGTGTTAATTCCTCTATGTGGATATAAATTTGGTTAATCTTTTATCTCTAATTTGTTTATTCTGGTGAGTTGATGTAGAGACCCAAAGCTTGACGTACATGGAAATTACATTACTTTTTCGGAATACTTAGTACATAACAAAAAACAGACACACAAGGACCATAATAGTTTAGTGTCTTTGGAAACTCAGAATATAATCTTCTAATCATGGTTAAATAACTTCAACATCTCCCATAAAGATATTCCCCTTTTTTTCTTACCTAAAACCTTTCTATATATCCTGGGGAAAAGAAAACATAAAAGGGGTAATCTCAAATGCCCAGTAACGGTAAACATAGAGAACATAAAACAATCCATAAACATTTGAATGGAAAAACATGAACATGAAATATAAACATCAAAATCATGAGCAAAGACATCAATCTTGGAAGTATGTAAGGCATATATCATAAGGGAACATCAATCATGATAAAATATCATGGGAATAAAACATGTAATTGTGGAAACTATTAAGAACATGATATGATTTCTATAGTATCCAAGGCTTTGCTGCGAAGACCATCTTAGGGGACAAAGTCCCTTTCTGAATCGAGTTCACTCCTCGTTCCAGTCCTATAACACTAAACCGGATTAACTTACCATTCCAGCCATGTCCTTCTCATGAGATATAAATCTTTGCCTAATGCATTGGAGGGAGATATAGGTCCCACCCATCTCATATCGAAATCATTATTACTTGTGCCACAACATAAACATAAATCATTCATCATAACCTAAAGAATAAAATGGGTTTCATAAACATCATTCCATCATCACATAATCCATATAAAATAAATGGACATCATTTCATAATAAGAAAAGTGAATCCATGTAAATCATAGAGACATTATACTTGAAACATACAAATATGAAATAATGTCATCTTAGATGAAAAATGGTTTTGATAAAACACATGAAATGAATTCTTGAGGAAAATATCCATTCATCTTGAAAATCATTTTCTTTTCACTAAATGTCATGCACTTTTAAAAGAAAATAATTTTGTAGAAAATGGTAATGAAATATTTTGGAGGAAGCTTCATGAAAATATGGGTTTATAAAACCATAAAAATCCGTTCACATCGTATAAGTTAAAAATAACATTCTCCTCGTACTTTTGTCGGAAAAGTCAAAAAGTACCTTATATGGTAACCAAAGGAATGATTTCATCCATACAATGTGGTAAAAAGTCAATAAAGGGTAAAAATGACTTTAAAAATTCATGGAAGAATAGTAAAAATTTTATGAAACATTTTTAGAAAACATGGTCATGGATGATAAACGTAACCCCAGTAAATACTTACGTATAAGGAATCTCAGATAAAAAAATGAGATTGAAAATTTATCCATTACCTTATGTCTAATATGCTTCGTATGTATCCGAATATCCTTTATAATGATTTAAATAATTTCATTCACTTATTACAGAATCATATTCACTGTTATGAAATCATATATGGTTCACTTATGCTTTTATATTACCCGTTCTTTTGTAAATTCCATGTTAAAGAGTGTTTTGGGTAAAATCGTTTCATTTGTCGTCCGTGTTTTGACATGTAATTATTCATATGATTACTTAGATCATGATTACTTAATTCCAGAATATAAAACATGATTTATATATAATATTTATTCAGAATATACATATATATAATAGATTGATAAATGGAAAGAAATACACCGTTCATGGAAACGGTAGGCCGTACGTACACATGAACGCTGTTTTCGTTTCCTTTTTGAATTGAATGGAATTAAGTATATGAAATACATATATATATATATATATACATAAATCTAATTCATGATTACTTATTATATATACATTATAAGCATTCATGAATGGTTAACATGGAGAATGAATCTCATCGTGTCGTGGAGATGGTAGTCCATACGTACGCACGAGCGATGATATCATTCCCATGATCGTGGAATTACATTGAAGTGTATGTATAATATTTTAGAATAAATATCACTTTTAAATAATCAGATATAGTTATTTATTTACATCATTATACCCATCCAAGTAAGGTGCTGGTCGAAAACAGATTACACCACGGTGTGGAGACGGTATTCCGTACGTATGCACGCGCGGTGATTTCGTTTTCTGTAGTATGGATAGATGGTGAAATAGGTTGTTTCATAATTATAATAACATATCAGTATATTAGTGATACTGATTTTATTACTTCATAATGAAACAACTAAAGAAAAAGAAGTAGAATAAGAAATAATGTTGAAAGAATCGCTAACGGATATTACCTCTCCATTCGTCACGCCTCTTTGAAACCTACTCTTAGGGAACTAATATTGGACTTTGAAGAAGACCATAACCTCTAGGACGTTTCTAGGGAAGTTCGGAAGAGAAATTGTCAGGGTTTGTCCGAGCTTGAAGGCTCATTGTGGTGTTAGGTGGAGAGGTAGGAGGTTCCCTTTTATAAGGGAGGAGAGGTGCACCTTTGGAAATATAAGAAAATATTAATTTATATTAAATCCCAAACCCACTTAAAAACAACCAAAATGTCTCAAATCATAAGATTAGATGTGATAGGAGTTTAATCTCATCAACCATTAATATTTAGACATGTTAGGAATTTATTTTAAACATTATCAACTTGATTTATCGTTATTTAATCAATTTAATTTTATTTGTGGAAATAACATTCTAAATTTTAAATTATTAAAAATAATTACTTATTTGTTGTGATTTGTCCATAATTGGATACTTTATAAAATTATAGAAAATATAAATTTTATTTTATTTTTTTTAAATATTTTTGTGATTTTTAAACAATTTTATAATATGTAATTTTTATAAAATAACAATACTGTCATTTTTGACACTATTCACTTATTTGAATTTAAATAAACAATATAGAGAAGATATGTTCGAAATAAAAGATTTAATAGATTCATAACATTTCATATTTATCTATAAAATTAGTGTAGGACATTAAATAGTTCATATAATATTTATTTTAATATTTTTAAAACCATTTATTTGATATTTATCTTAATAAAATAATTTCAACATCACTATTATGTCACCTTTAATGATATTTATTTAATCCCTAAAAATTATAAATAAATTCATATGATTTAGATACGTTAATGAGAATTCTGGAGACTATTTATGTTCAATTTTTCATGAAGTTTATCACAAAATTAAAATTAATATACTTATACTATTTAAGAGAGTGACATGTTGTCACTTTCTTTGGTTTTAATAACAATTAAATTATTTTCAAGGAAACAAGTCCATAAAATGAATCTATTCCGACCATTAGGTGATATGGGTCAACTTTTAGTCATCCAATAGAATTTTTTTAGGTGTTAGGGTAATTTTATAATCTTATATTTACCCTTAATTACCTGATTTACCTTTAACTATGGTAAATAAAATTTATAGTAGTTACTATTCATAATACCCAAAAATAAAAAGTAGCTTATTAACATAATTTGGAACCACTGATTAAAAATATGGAATACATTTTTCCAAATTCAATAAAAAAAAGTTGCAGAAATTAAATTAAAATTAATCCTGTTGTCGAAATAAAACGGGTTTTTGTTTAAAACATTGCAAAAGACTGAATTGATTTAACCTACGAATTCAAGGTAAAATCAATGATAATGACTTACATTATATTAAATGGTAAAAATATATTCTATTTAAACTTTAAAACCATTCAATATTATAATTTAACCATATAAATTATTACGATGAAAAAAGTTGTTTTTAATTAAAATATATCGTGTTTTTACTATTCATTAAAATACGAAAGTTATCAGAAAAATGTCAAAACATTATCCAATGTAAATGATTATATCCTGATTCAACATAAGAAGTTTATTTTGTAAAATTGAATTTATAAACATGTCAAAAACTAGATTTAATGTGGGTGCGCCATCAAAAGGCGGCAAAACTGCATTTTTTGAAAAATACTTATTTTACCCGAAAAATTTATATTGTTCACATAAAATGTTTTAGAAAATTTATAAGATGAATAATAATGTTATAAAAATAAAAATATAATTAATACTATTCAGAATGTCTAGTCCATAATAATATTATAACAATATATCGTCATTTAGTGAAACCTGGTATTGCGTACAACACACACTATCGAGGAAGGTCGTGATTGCCTGTAATGCAAGCCAAGTCAGGGTTGCATGTTATGCAAGACTCCATTGGTGTTTCGTTATAACCTAATACAACCATTTTTCATTTATACATTGAATATATATATGTATATATAAACACTCTATGTTCCGTAGAATGACAATTATCAAACGAACTTGAAATTGTGTGTAACACAATCAAAGAATAGTGTTGCGTATACTACAAGCTAATACAGAGTTGCGTATAGCACAAGATAATCTTGTTGTAGCATAAAACACATGACATCAAATAAATTAAAAATAATACTTATCATAAAATATCCGGTTGTTACATTCTACCCCCATTAAAATGATTTTTTCCCTTGAAATTCGTCGGGGTTATACATGGTTTTCTACTTGAAAGTTTCTTTAATTGAAACCCACATCGTAAAATGAAACACTAAAATGTAACTTTAAAAACTAAAGTATGAAATGTAACGGTTACCCAAATTAACTAATCACTGGGTTTCCACGTAGGATAACATAGGTGAAAATATAGATATGGAAGAGAAATCTAACCATCATGTTCTGATGGAGAGTGGTAGAGAACATGGCTATGAAAAATCCAACAATCACAAAGGCATAGATTTGTGATGATCTAAGGTACCATCTGATTCATCGGATATAAGGGCACTAGGACAACATTTTTGGTTTTCAAGATCATTTCCCTAAAGTTGGTGAATTAAAAGATATACTTACATGATTTTGGTACAATCTCACAGTTGTTCGTGAATTGAACAATTTCCACTTCATCTCTGAAAGAAATGAAGTTGAATTTATTATTTATGAAGTGTTAGTAGGTCATGTGATAGAATGATGGGCCATTCCATCTGTTTCAAACAAAATGTTATCAAAAGTTATAAGTCCATATTATGGTGAGATAAATTGTATATGGTTCCAAAAAATGGACTTATACTTTATTTATCATATCTATTAATAAAATAAAGATAGTTTCCACTAACCAGGAACTTCTTGTAGGACAGTGGTAGGCGATAGAGTCCTGTTACACTTCAGTTGTGGGTTCTATTCCCACAGCCTTGTCCGACGCAATGGGTTGTCGCCCATCCTGCAGGTTATCATTTTTCTAAAACTACACTATTATAACATTCTAGAAATAATATCGAAAAAAAGTTCTAGACTTAAAAAATACTAAGATTACACCATTGATCAGCTTCACCTTCCAAACGATATACTACTAAGATGAATTTATCATGTTCAGAACATTGAAGAACTGAAAATATCTTTTCAGTGGTACTGATCCATTTTTCAGCAACAAGTGGATCAAAAGACCCACTGAAAGAAGGTGGATGTTGCCTCATGAAGGACTCAATATAATAATGTTCCCTTCACTACTCATTTGGAAGTCCAGAATGATTCATAACTTGTGTAAGTATAAAAATATGATATTTAACTCCATCTCCCATAACATTGGGTTGTTCAGGAGGACAATCATTGCATTGTCCATTACATTGATCAACACGGTTCCTTCGGGTTCTGTCCATCGTGTAAAACCCAAAAAGAATACTGTGAGAGGAAAAAATCATGCTAGGTAAAACAACATAATAAAGTGGGCGTACCTTCAATATCTAACATCTTAGTTTTAATTCTAAGATCGTTACCATAATTCTAGGATTATAACCTATACTTATACTTAACCTTAGGGACATCCCTATACATACCTTATAAATAACTCTAGGGATCTCACTAAAGTTCTCACATCCTAGCTTCCAAAGGTTGACTAAACCTTTCCTCTGATACCAACTGTAGAGACCCAAATCTTGACGTACATGGACATTACATTACTTTTGCGGAATACTTAGTACATAACAAAAGCAGACACACGAGGACTGTAATAGTTAAGTGTCTTTGGAAACTCGGAATATAATCTTCTAATTGTGGTGAAAGATCTTCAACATATCCCATAATGATCATCCCTATTTTTTCTTACCTAAAACCTTTATTTATATCCTGTGGAAAAGAAAACATAAAAGGGGAGAGCTCAAATGCCCAATAAGGGTAATCATAGAGAACATAAAACAATCCATAAACATTTGAATGCAAAAACTTGAACATAAATTCTAAACATCAAAATCTTGAGCAAAGACATGAATCTTGGAAGTACGTAAGGCATATATCATAAGGTAACATCAATCATGATAAAATATCATGGGAATAAAACATGTAATTGTGGCAACCATTAATCTCATGATAATATTTCCATAGTAGCCAAGGCATTACTGCCAAGACCATCTTAGTGGAAAAAGTCTCTTTCTGAATCGAGTTCACTCCTCGTTCCAGTCCTGAAACACTGAACCGGATTAACTTACAGTCCCAGCCATGTCTATCTCATGAGATATTAATCTTTACCCAACGCATTGGAGGGAGATATAGGTCCCACCCATCTCATATCGAAATCATTCTTACTTGTTCCACAACATAAACATAAATCATTCATCATAACCCAAAGAATAAAATGGGTTTCATAAACATCATTCCATCATCACATAATCCATATAAAATAAATGGACATCATTTCATAATAAGAAAAGTGAAACCATTTAAATCATAGAGACATTATACTTTAAACATACACATATGAAATAATTTCATCTTAGATGAAAAATGGTTTTGATAAAACCCTTGAAATAAATTCTTGAGGAAAATATCCTTTCATCTTCAAAATAATTTTCTTTTCACAAAATGACATGAAATTTTAAAAGAAAATAATTTGGTTGAAAATAGTCATGAAATATTTTGGAGTAATCTTCATGAAAATAAGGCTTTATAAAACCATAAAAATCCGTTCGCGCCGTATAAGTTAAAAATAAAATTCTCCTCGTAGTTTTGTCGGAAAAGTCAAAAAGTACCTTATATGGTAACCAATGGAAAGATTCCATCCATACAATGTGGTAAAAAGTCAATAAAGGGTAAAAATGAATTTAATCATTCATGGAAGAATAGTAAACATTTTATGAATTTTTTTTTGGAAACATGGTCATGGATGATAAACGTAACCCCAGTAAATACTTACGTATAAGCAATCTCGGATAAAAAATGAGATTGAAAATTTATCCCTTACCTTATGTCAGATATAATTTGTATGTATCCGAACCTATTATATAATGATTTAAATAATGTCATTGAATTATTAGAGAATCATATTCATTGTTATGATATCATGTATGGTTCACTTATGACTTTATATTACCCGTTCTTTTGTAAATTCCATGTTAAAGAGCGTTTTAGGTAAAATCATTTCATTTGTCGTCCGTGTTTTGACATGTAATTATTCATATGATTACGTAGATCAGGATTACTTAATTCCAGAATATAAAACATGATTTATATATAATATATATTCAGAATATACATATATATAATAGATTGATAAATGGAATGAAATACACCGTTCATGGAGACGGTAGGCCGTACGTACGCATGAACGCTGTTTTCATTTCCTTATTGAATTGAGTGGAATTAAGTATATGAAATACATATATATTTACATAAAT